>CM073468.1:35271250-36695000 GCA_037074535.1 Gleditsia sinensis
GTTAACATCAAATTGTAGCTTTGTCTCTTAGATTTTTATAGCCACTAGAATCACCTTAATCAGAGCTAATATGATGGAGATATACCCTAATTAGCCAAAGGTCAGGATTCATCATGTTGCATTACGAATCTGGATTTTGACCTCTGTCACCCTCTGAATTCTCCTAAATTTGACAAAATTCTAAACATAAAAGTTGTAGATTATTTTCCTACATTTTCCTAGGAACTTGAATCACTTTGATTGGTGATGTGATTTTAATTAAGCATGATATTTGACATGCTATAAATTAAGCATGTATTTAGCATATTTTATGTCACTTTTTATTTTATTTAAATAGTGAATAAATAGGATTTAATTAACTTTTGTGTTTTATGTTTTAGGAATTATAAAGAAGAAAAGAAGAGAAAAATAGAGAGAAAATCATGAAAAATGCTAATTTTTGACCTTTCATCACTAATGGAGGTATATCTTGCCCATTTAAGCTCCGATTGAGGTGATTCTAGCAGTTATGGAAAGAAGAAACATAGACCTACAACTTTCGTGTTCGGCACTTCGGCAAAAGCTAGAGTTTTCTAGGTGCTGCAGTGCTCGCAAGTTAGTGCCGCGGTGGCCGCTCGGAGCGCCGCGGTGCTAGTCATAGGCGCCACGGTGCCCCTCCATAGGAACCATAGAGCGCCGCGGTGCCCTGTGACATATTCTCCGTAGCGTCACTGTACAGACTTGCTGATGTCGCGATTTTAGGTCTTTTTCACTCAAATTGAAGCTCGATGGACGGGGATTTGACCTAAATACATTCCTACTTCAATTAGGAGGAGGGAATCTATAAAAAGGGAGTAAAGCAAGCCAAGAAATCATCCAATCCTTCATCCAAGTTCTTCAATTCTTCTTTAGATTTTCTTATGGCCCTGCGTGGCTAGTTGTTTTTAGTTGGTTGAGGTAGATTGAAACCTCAAGGGATATTCATGCATTGTGAGATGTAGACTTGATTTTATTATTTAAATTTGAATTGAGTATTGATTATTCATCTTCTCTTCTTCTCAAAGATTATTCATATGATTGCTAAGGAGGCCTACTAGTATATTGTCTGTCTTAATCTACCGCTGAATTGTGTTTTGAACAAAGTCTTCAATTCTGCGATTCATGAGGCAAATAGGTTTGAGGATTTTGGATTATAAATCATTGAACCTATGATGAATGATTAACTAAATTAGATATAGCCGATGTGTTTATATTTGTTTAGCTCTGTCAGTTTCTCTAGTTCTTCATGCGGTTAACAAGTTATGTTTTACCGATGTGCTAAAGGATTGCTTGTTAATTAGGGTTTAATTAGTGCGATTGTCATTAATTTGCTAGGCTTAAGAAGGAACAGGGTTAGAAACCCAATGATAGATATTCAATTATAAATTGATTATGTTGTCAATGATCAATGCAATCCCTTGATGGTGGATATCAACCGAAACCAACGTCTTTATCATTAATCACTCTCTTATTTATTTTCATTATTATTTACTTTACTTAAATTGTGATTATCAATCCCCCCTTTTCAATCACATAAGGTAATTCCAGTCTCTATGGGATCGACCCTTCCTCCCACTACTATAGGTTAGTTTTGAGGTAAGGTATCAATTTGGGTGTACCTACGACAGTACGCACCAAATTTTGGCGTCGTTGCCGGGGACTGCGTCATTATTTTTTGTGATTTTTTTGATTTATGCCTGTAACTCGTTCTTCTAATGCTCAAGATTTACAATTCAATCCAGATATTGGAAAATCTATATACAGGCACAAAAGAGAAATTCAAGAAGACGTTGATCAGGATTGGGAGGAAGTGATTATGGCCAGACACCCCACTCTGAAGGAGCTTGTAGCTCCTGATTTGCATCAGTAACCCTTATGCATTACTTTTTCTAATCTTGATGACAATGTTAATTTTGAGTTGAAATCTAGATTAATTCATCTCTTACCAAGTTTTCATGGTCTTGCAAGTGAAGACCCGCATAAACATCTGAAGGAGTTCCATGTGGTATGTACCAGTATGAAGCCCCCTGGAATAACTGAGGAACAAATAAAACTCAGGGCTTTTCCTTTTTCCTTAAAAGATTCAGCCAAAGATTGGTTGTGTTATTTGCCCTCTAGTACTATCACTACCTTGAATGAGATGAAGAGAATGTTTTTAGAACGTTATTTTCCTGCATCTAGAACCGCTACTATTAGAAAAGAAATATGCGGCATTAGGCAATTGCATGGTGAAACGCTTTATGAATATTGGGAGAGGTTTAAGAAACTTTGTGCAAGCTGCCCACATCATCATATTAGTGAGCAGCTACTAATCCAATATTTTTATGAAGGTCTTTTGCAGGGAGATAGGAGCATGATAGATGCAGCTAGTGGAGGAGCACTAGTAGATAAAACTCCTGAAGCAACCAGAATCCTGATATCAAATATGGCTGTCAATTCACAATAATTTGGCATTAGGCATGATCCTCCTATTAGGCATGGCCATGAGGTAAGTACCACTTCTCTACAGAATCAAATATCTGAACTTACTTCTCTTGTGTGCCAAATGGCTACAGGAACACTTCAGCAAGTTAAAGTCTGTGGAATATGTTCAGCGACAGGGCACCCTACTGATATGTGCCCTACACTTCAAGAGGAATCCATAGAACAAGCTAACGCTGCAAGAGGTTTTCCTAGCCAACCAAATAGGTATGATCCTTATTCTAATACGTACAATTCTGGATGGAAGGATCATCCAAAGTTCAGGTATGGGAATGCAAAAAATAGGCCTACAGGACAAAATTTTCAACAAAACCAACAGGCCTATTATCTTAGACAGAATGCATCCCAGGATCACCAGGTAAGTAATCCATTGGAAGACATTGTGAAAACTCTTGTACATAACTCTCATCAATTTCAGCAAGAGACAAGAGCTAGCATTCAGAACCTGACAACTCAAGTAGGTCAGTTAGTAACCACAGTGAGTCGATTGGATGCTCAAAACTTAGGTAAGTTACCTTCACAAACTATGGTAAACCCAAGGGAAAATGTGAGTGCAATCATGCTACAAGGTGATGAAGAAGTTGAGACCCCAATGCAAGAGTTACATGCACCAACTGAGCAAGAGGAAGACAAGAATGATGCAACCATGGTAGGTAAGCATCCAAAAGGTAAGTCTGAACCTTTCTCTGAATATAAATCTAAACCTCCCGTTCCTAAAGCTTTGAAGGAAAATAGGATGAATGAGAGAACTTCTGAACTATATGATACCTTTAGAAAGTGCGAGGTAAATCTTCCTCTTTTGGATGTAATCAGTCATGAACCTCACCATGCCAATTTCTTAAGGGAATTACACACCCAACAGAGGAAGCAGAAGTTGAAAGGAGCTGAGAAAGTAAAAGTAGGTAAGCATGTTTCTGCAATTATTCAGAGAAAATTCCCTACAAAATGCAAGGACCCAGGTATGTTTTCTATTCCCTGCTCTATAGGAAACAATACATTTGATAAGGCCATGCTAGATCTAGGAGCATCTATTAATGTCATGCCATACTCTATCTATGCATCTTTAGCACTAGGACCTCTGAAAGAAACTAGTGTTATAATACAATTGGCTAACAAATCTAACACCCTCCCTGAGGGTGTAGTTGAGGATGTTTTAGTACAAGTTGGTGATCTGATTTTTCCTGCTGATTTTTATGTACTTAACATGGAGAGTGGTGATCAAACAACTCCAATTTTGTTAGGGAGACCATTCTTAAAAACATCCAAGGCCATAATAGATGTTCATAGTGGCACACTGACAATGGAATTTGAAGGAAAAATTATGAAATACAGTAAATGCAGTGCCATGAAAGATCTCACTCCCTATGCTATTAATATGGTAAATTCTATAGCACATGATGTTGAGCCTTTAGAGACAAAGGTTGAGAAATCAGCCTTGAGTGTTCACTTGTAGGAGAATAATGTAGAAACTCCAAAAGTGAAGCAAACAGGTAAGGATCCCTTTACCTCAGCACCAAATTCTAATGCAAATGCACCTTCTATTTGGCAGGATCCTGGGTCAAATCTATCACCTCTTCCCAATCACTTGAAATACTTGAAAGTAGGAGATGCATCACCTCTTTTAGTTGCCAAGAATTTGGGTGTTAAAAAAGAAGAGGAATTGATGCATATTCTTCAGAAAAAAGAAGAAATGCCATTATAAAAACAATTGCAAACCTTAAAGGCATAGACCCGACTGTAGAGTTGCATTAAGTTCTAAAAATCAAAGGGGTTAAACCCTTTAAAGGTAAGAAATCTCTCCCTTGGTTAGGACCACTTGTTATTACTAATGTGGCTTCTGGTTATGCAGTTGAATTTCAAGGATTGAATCAGTCCCAAAAATTTAAAGTGAACATCAAAGAGCCTCCATGAACAAAGATAGGGAGCCGGGTCGAGCCAACGACATTAAACAAAGGCGCTAGTTGGGAAGCAACCCAACAACCATTCTTTTTCTTCTTATTTTTTATATTCATAGTTTAATTTTTCTTTATAAAAAATATATTTTGTAGAACTGCGGACGCACATGCGCCGCCGCGCTCTAGAACAGCACCGCCGTGCTACTAACCTAGAATGGGTGAGCGCCGCAGGGCACCGCGGTGCTCTCTATAATAAGGTCACGCGCCCTCTTCGTCTTTCCCCTCCGATTTTGCATCCTCTTCACCTTTAAATCCACTTTCTTGCCTTAAATCAACCATACCCACCTCCCATTATGTTATCTTGCTTATATTACATGATTTTTCATCTTCTTTTACAGGATTATACACCCCTTTCAGCATTTGAGTTGGATTCCAAGACAATTTTCTAGGGTTCAAAGGCATATTTGTTCTTGCAATCTCCAGCCACCAACCAAGCTAAATTGGGTACGGTTCTCTTCATTTTTCCTGCTGGAATTGATCCCTATACTTAATTGCTACTAGTCTGCACTGAATTGGGACTTCTACTTGAGAGTCAACCATTCATTCTTCCAAGTTTTTAAGAGCGCCCACAAGGTGTTCGATAAAACGCCTTAGTGAACTTTCCAAGCAAATGGCTCCAAAAACTTCTAAGTTGAGTATCTCAAAAAGGAAGACTAGAGCTGAGGACCCTCCAGCATTTGACACCGTGGCATTTGTGACTGAAGAGGTTTATCAACACCACATCAAAGTGGTGGTGCATAAGCCTATCGTTCCAGAACGTGGATTTATTATAACCGAGGGGCTACCTCACAGAGACAATATCCTCCATAGGCATTGGGAGATTTTCTGTAGGAACCCAGAACCAGGAGTTATCCCCGTGGTACAGGAGTTCTACTCCAATCCTACAGTTCACGAACGTCATAAAGCATGGATTGGATGCAAGATGGTGTCATTCACTCTGCATGCTATTAATGAATTCTATTCACTGCCTAACATTGAGGATGATGAATATATGGCGCTTCTTCAATCATACATTGACTTTGAAGACGTTATATGCACTCTATGCTATATGGGGGCCTCTTAGAAATTAGATAGCAATGGCCAACCGGTATACTTTGCTAAGGCTGATATGAATAAAGTGGCTAAAGCATGGTACTATTTCGTGTCAGCAAGATTCATGCCCAGCTTCAACATGATTCAAGTCAGGCGGGACAGGGCCATTTTGCTTTATGCGATACTAAAGGGCCTTTCCATTGATGTCGGTAAGATTATTCATAGGCAGATGCTCGGCTGTATTAGTGCTAGAGGTGGGTCCCTCTTTGCCCCCAGTTTAATTACTGGTCTATGTCAGAAAGTGGGAGTAAGCTGAGATTCCACAAAAGCTCTCATTCACCCAATGAGACCTATTACCTATGCCGACATACAAAAGTACAAAGGCCATGAAGCGGCAGTAGAGCAAGAGCTATGGATTCAACCAATCCCTACAGTAGAACCGAGTAGCAGTTCAGCTCCACCACCGACCCAGCATACTATTGAAGATCTATGGGAGCGAACAGTGGTCCTCACTCATCAGATGAATGACTTAGCCGTTTACCAATACTCCATAGCGTAGCACCACACTGCTTGCTTCAGCCAGCAGGCCCATGCCCTGCACCTGCCAATAGCATTCCCGATGCCTCCTGAACCGCCCTTTAGGCCTGGCCCCAAGCATGATAAGATGGATGGTGACAATTAATCAGGGAAGTTTCATTGAACCCCTCCTTATTTTATTACTTGTCCCTACTATATTTTCTTTTGTATTCTTACATTGGGGACAATGTATGTTTTTAAGTGTGGGGGGGTCACTTTATGATTCAGCTGGATGACTGTATAATAAATCATACACTTGTGCACTTTCCTACTTTGATGCATAACTATAATTTTATGATATGTGCACTTTTAATCCTGTCATGAGGTGAGCATGTGAACAAAATTTCAATTTATGAGTGTGTTAGTGAAACCAATAGCCAATGATATAAATGTTTAAATTGCTAATAGCTCCTGAGAAACGTGAGAAAATCATAACTATGTGTAATTTTAATTTATTTGCAATTTATTACCCATTTTTTAGAATCCTGAAACTATTTTGCACAGTAACTTTGGGCATTCAATTTTATCTTTTACTTAGAGAAGGTTTATATAATTCAAAAATATTTCATGATCTCAACAGGATTCTAGAACTTATTTGAATGCTGCTTGAGGCGAAATCCTAGGTTAAAGCTATTATTTAGGAGATGATTTAGGCATTATTGGATAGATTGAGCCTTTCTAGCCTAACCTATCAATGAAATATCCTTAGTTTCTTTATTTTGAGCTTAATGAACTCTTCCTTCTAAAAACCACAAATGAGCCTAAAGCAAAAATTTGTATGAATATCCTTATTTTTCTTTACCCTATTCACTCACTCCATGATTATTTTGCTAATTAGTTGTTTTGTAGAGCTTTATTTACAAAAAAGGGTGGAAGGGTGGAAATCCAAAAAGTATAAGAACAAATGTTGTGGGTGAAAGAAAAAGAGGAAAATGATGGATTAAATTGGAGCAAGAAAAGGAGTGTGGGGAGAAAATTTCTCCAAAATTATTATTGAAAAAAAAAGAAAGAAAAAGAAAGAAAAGAAAAGCAAAGAGCTCAAGAGATCATATTTAATTATGTGGTGCTGGGTGATTGAGCCTACATTTATATCCTTTATCCCACCTTATACCCTGACCACATTACATGCTAAATAAAGTCCTTTTGATCCTAAAAAGTAGTTTTGACCTACATTAGTGGAGAGTAGCATGAAAAATAAGCATATGGAAATCCTACAAAGAGATCCATACCCGATTTCTTGAGATATATAAACTCATTTGAATGAAAGATGGTTGAACTGCTCAAAGACACACACACACTCAAGGCTCTAGAAAATAAATTCTGAATTGCATTTGAATTGAATATTGCACATAGTCATTAAATTTTCTGAAATTTCTTTAAGAGCATACAATTTTCACTATGAGGCTACATATTGGTAAGTCTTTCACTCTTCTTATTTATTGAATACTGTTCACATAAATTAATTTGCTTGAGGACAAGCAAAAGAGTAAGTGTAGGGGTATTTGACATACTATAAATTAAGCATGTATTTAGCATATTTTATGTTACTATTTATTTTATTTAAATAGTGAATAAATATGATTTAATTAACTTTTGTGTTTTATGTTTTAGGAATTATAAAGAAGAAAAGAAGAAAAAAATAGAGAGAAAATAATGAAAAATGCTAATTTTTGACCTTTCATCACTAATGGAGGTATATCTTGCCCATTTGAGCTCCGATCGAGGTGATTCCAGCGGCTATAGAAAGAAGAAACATAGCGCTACAACTTTCATGTTTGGCACTTCGACAAAATCTAGAGTTTTCTAGGCGCCGCGGTGGCCTGTCATGGCTAGCTCGGAGCACCGCGGCGCTACAGCGCCCCTCCACAGGAACCATAGAGCGTCGTGACGCTGACTGAGGGTGCCGTGGCGCCCCGTGACATATTCTCCATAGCGCCGCCATACAGACTTGCTGATTTCGCGATTTTAGGTCTTTTTCACTCAAATTGAAGCTCAATGGACGGGGATTTGACCTAAATACATTCCTACTTCGATTAGGAGGAGGGAATCTATAAAAAGGGAGTAAAGCAAGCCGAGAAATCATCCAATCCTTCATCTAAGTTCTTCAATTCTTCTTTAAATTTTCTTATGGCCCTGCGTGGCTAGTTCTTTTTAGTTGGTTGAGGTAGATTGAAACCTCAAGGGATATTCATGCATTGTGAGATGTAGACTTGATTTTATTATTTCAATTTGAATTGAGTATTTATTATTCATCTGCTCTTCTTCTCAATGATTATTCATATGATTGCTAGGGAGGCCTACTAGTATATTATCTGTCTTAATCTACCGCTGAATTGTGTTTTGAACAAAGTCTTCAATTCTGTGATTCATGAGGCAAATAGGTTTGAGGATTTTGGATTATAAATCATTGAACCTATGATGAATGATTAACTAAATTAGATATAGCCGATGTGTTTATATTTGTTTAGCTCTGTCAATTTCTCGAGTTCTTCATGCGGTTAACAAGTTATGTTTTACTGATGTGCAAAAGGATTGCTTGTTAATTAGGGTTTAATTAGTGCGATTGTGATTAAGTGGTTAGGCTTAAGAAGGAACAGGGTTAGAAACCCAATGATAGATATTCAATTATAAATTGATTATGTTGTCAATAATCAATGCAATCCCTTGATGGTGGATATCAACCGAAACCAACATCTTTATCATTAATCACTCTCTTATTTATTTTTATTATTGTTTACTTTACTTAAATTGCGATTATCAATCCCCCTTTTTTCAATCACATAAGGTAATTCCAGTCTCTGTGGGATCGACCCTTACTCCCACTACTACAAGTTAGTTTTGAGGTAAGGTATCAATTTGGGTGTACCTGCGACAGTACGCACCAATATTAATGCCTTGAAACTTACTTTTTGTTTGATTTAAGTAAAATATAATTAGGAATTAGCTTAATTTTGTGTTTTGTGTTGTAGGAACAAAGGAAGGATAAAAGAGAAGAAAAAGATAAGAAATTCATGGAAAAATGCTACATTGCAGTGATTCTAGACCTTTCAGCATTGTTTTGAGCATATCTCCCTCTTATGAACTCCAATCAAAGTGCTTCTTGTTGTTGTGAAAAGATAACACAATCAATGACAACTTTTATGTTGAACACTTGGTCAAATTCGGGAGATTTCATAGCGTTACAGAGCTCGCAAATCAGAATCACAGTGCAGTAAGATGAATTCTGACCTTTGGTCACTAATCACAGTATATATATATATATATATATATATATATATATATATATATATCTGTGTGTGTGTGTGCATATATATATGCTCATATATATATGCGAATATAAACATTAATAGCCTAAACCTTAGGGTTAAATTGTGTTGGAACTAGGTAGACCTGGCTGTAAGACCCGGGAGGGGTAGTGAGACCACTGGATTACCTACTGCCAATAGTTAAACCCGACTCTTTAGGAAATTAATGCTAATATAAAATATGGCTAATAGACTGGTTAGGATGTTATCTAGGAGAAGTGATAATTCTTCTTTAGGGAATGCTAATGAATTAAGAAGACCAATAGCCCTGGACAATAGTAACGCAATAAATTTGCATGAAGAAGAAATAATTTCAATAGAAAGAAATTTACAAAATTTCTCTATTCCAAGATTTGAAGAATCTCAGGTATATCTTAGAAATACCTTTGATTTTAGCTTTACAAGAGTAGTTAAAACAATAGAAGCTGATATTAGAATCAGTGAAGAATCACAAAACATACCTTTAATTACACAAGAAATAATTCAAAAGTAGAAAAGAAACTATAACTATTTAAACGTGGGATTAGTTCAAGTAGCAGCAAAACCTCTCCATAGGATAGGTATAAATACACCCATCCTCTTAGCAGTAAGAGACAAAAGACGAACAAACTTTGATGAATCAATAGTAGCAGTAATGGAAACAAATTTACATAATGGACTGGCATATTTTAACTGCTTTCCAAATTATACCATAAGATTACAAGATATTGAAACTGAAGGATGTCTAAGTTTAGATATCAGTCAGGCAAATAGACAAGTAAGACAGGGAGTCTCTACTATTAATATATTATATAGAATTTGTTTTAAGGTAACAAAAACAAATCAAAATATTTTAGCTCTTAGAGAATCCCCAAGGATAGAAACCATAATATTTGAAGCTAATTCTAGACAGGCTAATATTACAACACCCAGAAGGCTCCAACATAATGAAATTACTTTTCCAGAAATGTGGAGGATACCTGATGCAGAACCCCTTCCATCTTTAGATACAACTGCAACAGAATATACCTATGTAACCAGAGATGGCGAAGCATATATAAGACCATTAAGAAGAAGTAGTTCAATCAGAATAACAGAACTATCTGATTCAACAAGGACAGGATTTGAGTCAACTAGAACCTCTTTAGATTCTAGAAGAAATCTGACTCCTGCTTTAGGTACAAATCTCAGAGGAGTAGATTTTAGACCAACAATAGCAAGACCTATTTATGAAGTAGATCAAATACAAATTCCAAGATCACTAAACGAAACAAATCAAATACCTATACAAATACCTAGAGAAAATATACAAGATAATAGATCGATTGAATCTTTAGAAGAAACACAAACTAATTTAGAACAAAGATTTGACAATCAGTCATCTCCTACAAGACATCAGATAATGGTAATCGGAAGAGAGTATCAAATAAATAAAGATCTTATTAGACAAGATTTTATGTTACTCGAAAACAGAACAAAAAGAGATTGGTTCTTTACTAGTTTCACTAAAGAATAACAAGATAATATTCGAGAAGAATATTATGATTTAATGAACCAAATAAGAATGGAAATTCCTTTCTTCAAATGGTTAAACCAATATATGTTTTAAAAAATTTTTTTAATCCCTTTAGTAAAAATCATCCAAGTATAAATGTAACCCAAAAAGTTTCACAAACTTGGATTCCAACAAACACCAAAGCAACAATAGTAGAATCAGTACATCCCCCTCCTACAGAGGTAGCCATTAAAGTAGGAAATTACGATGTAATAGCCTCTCCTTTTAAAACAATAGGTTCAGCAAATCTAACAGAACTAGTAAGCAAGAAAGATGTGTCTAACATACAAAATCAAAATAATTATACTAATCAAATTTTGTTAACAATAGGACAACAATTGGAAAGAGTAGAAACAAAACAAGATATACTGATTAATAAAACTCGAGAAAAACCCTCAACATCACAAAAATATAAAATACCAATAATTCAGTCAAAAGAGATAATAGAACCAAACAAAGAATTAGATATAAAACCTATATATAAACATGAACCAATATCAAGAAAAAAAAAGCATCAGAATTTAAATTTTCTAATGAAGATTTAATATATGATCTTACACAAAAAATAGAAAAATTATTTAACAAAGAACAAATATTAAAATTAAACACAATACAGAAGGAAGACCAAAATAAAAATATTATTGATCGCATAAGAAAAATAACTCCAACCCATGTAACAACAACAAAAAATTACTATCCTAGACCTATAGTACCAAATCTTCAATTTGAAGAACGAAGTGATTATAGTCAAAATTCCTATTCTGGATCAAGGATTCTATAATGGAATATTGATTGTATGAGTGAAAATGAAATAATGAATACTGTACAACAAATGTGTATGGCTATTTCAGCCTATCGAGTAAAAAATATAAATGACTCTAGAATATTAGATATACTAATTTTAAGATTTACAGGATCCCTTAAAGGTTGGTGGGATAATATTCTAAGAGATAAAGATACAATAAAAAATGCAACAAGGGTTGAAACAAATGCAGCAAGACAAATTAACCGAGTCCCTGACTGTTGTGAAATATTAATATATGCAGTAATCGCCCATTTTGTAGGACAACCACAGGAATATAGTGAAAGACAATTATCAATACTACAAAACCTAAGATGTAGAAAATTATCATATTTTAGGTGGTATAAAGATAATTTTATTCCGTTAGTATGTCAAAAACCAGATGGATATCAAGCTTATTAGAAAGAAAGATATATATCTGGACTTCCTAAGCTTTTTGCAGACAGGATAAGAAAAGTAATCAAAGACAAATATCAATGACCAGGAATTGATAATTTATTTGAAAATTTAACATATGGCCAAATAAATAATGTAATTGTAAATGAAGGATTAGCGTTTTGTAATGAAGCAATGTTACAAAATAAATATAATAGTGATTTTAGAAAAGGAAAGAAAGAATTAGGTGACTTCTGTGAACAATAAGGATGTACAATAAATCTTCAAGAAGAGAAAAAGAAAAGGTTTAAAAAATTTAAAAATTATAAAAAAATACTCAAAATATTATGAAGATAAGTAAACTAAAAAACCAGTTAAATCAAACAAATATAGGCCTAAAAAATATTTTAAAAAGAAAAATGAAAACTCAAAAAGAAATATAGTTTGTTATAAATGTGGAAAACTGGGACATTATTCAAACACATGTAAAACTGCACAAAAGATACAAAGCCTTCAAATAGATGAAGAACAAAAGAAAAATTTAATAAAATTTTTGATAAATTCTTCTTCTGATGAAGAAGAAAACTCTGCCACATATGAACAATATATAAAACAAGTCTTAGAATCTGATTCAGACTCTGAACAATCCGAAGACAATATTACATGTTCAAAAGGAATTTTTGGACTATGTGATTGTCAAAAGAAAGTCACTACAATTTCTTCAGAAAAAGCAATTTTTCTGGTAGAAATAATTGACAAAATCCAAGTTGATGACTTAATGAAACAATATCTAATAAAGTTAAAAGATTTATTGGAAGAAGATCAACAAGAAACAATAGAATTTAGACCAATGAATCTAAATCAAGTCCTAGATAGAATTAAACAAAAAGAAGTTAGAACAACTTCAATACAAGATCTTCAACAAGAAATAAAAATTCTTAAAGAAGAAATTCAAGAACTTAAATCTAATGATTTAAATCAAGATTTGAGAATTTTACAATTAGAAACAAAAGAAATCACAAAAGAAGAATCATCAAAATCTGAATTACAAAAGGAACCTGATAGGGATAAATTTTTTAAAATAATACAAAAAACATTATTCCAAAAATGGTATTGTCAAATGAAACTAGTAGTAAACAAAGAATTTCACAAAGATTTAACTGTCTTAATAGATTCTGGTCCAGACATGAATTGTATACAAGAAGGATTAATACCCACTAAATATTATGAAAAAACTACTGAAAATTTTTATAGTGCGAGTAGTCATAAGCAAAATGTAAATTACAAACTAACAAATTCATACATTTGTAATCAAGGAATATGTTTTTACAACATATTTATCCTCGTAAAAAATTTAGGGGAACCAGTAATTTTAGGAACGCCATTTTTACAACAAATCAGGCCATTTAAAGTAAATCATAAAGGTATAGAATCACGAGCGGTAGGAAAAACTATTACTTTTGAATGGTTATTCCCACCAAAAGAAAAAGATATAAATCTATTACAACAAAATCATTAACAATAAATAAAATTTCAAGAAAGAAAAATCAAATAAGATTTTTACAAAAAGACATATATTATCAACGAATTGAAGAACAGCTTTTAAATTCCAACATACAAAAAAGAATAAAAGAGCTTAATACAAAATTTGAACAAGAAATTTGTTCAAACCATCCTAATGCATTTTGGAATAGGAAAAAGTACGTAGTTACTTTACCCTATGAATTTGTCACATCCCTACTTTAGGAACGCAAATACCTTTACTATCCGATAAACTTTATTATTACGCATATGCAAATAGTCTCACAATAACACATATCTGAGTATTATCAAACGTTTACAAGTTTACAAAACTAATAATTATACATGCCAAGTCTATATATAACAAGTTTACAGCGGAAACAAGGATCCTACCTGTGACGTTCAGAGCAACTCTAGAGTACAAATATATTACAATATAATACACTGATAGCCTAGAAACAAGTTAGGCTCACCACCGAAGTACGACACCCAGTCGGTCAACTAGCCGCAGGACCAAATTCTGGGTCTTTATCTGAAAAATATATCAACCACGTGTAGTGAGTTTTACAACTCAGTGAGCAGATAATACTTCCTATGACCTCTCAGATCAACATAAGCATGTACTCATATATTAAAACTTATCATATCAAAATCTACAGTTCAGAAGTACATCCTTGTGGGACCCGCATTTTCAAAATATTCTCAGTTCAAATCACATTCAAATATCTGTACCACATATGATACAAATTTATCTTAAATCAAATTTGATATGCATTAAAAATCAATTCTTTTATATAATACTCAAGTATGTCACAATTTTCAACAAAATCAATAGATAAACATGGAATGTGAGTACATCACCCAACTGCCTCTTCACAATAGATAATCAAGAAAATGTGAGTTCATCACCCAACTGCCTCCTCACAATACCAGACTACAACTTTAATAGATCAACAGGGAATGTGAGTTCATCACCCAATTGCCTCCTCACATTACCACTAATACCACCTTCACATTTCCATCTCAAGCTATATAACCCGTCATTGTTCAATATATATATAAAAGTGACAGAACTTTCAGTCTCAGTACCAAATCTTTTATAATAAATTTTCCAATAAAAGGAATCATATAATCATGCCCTTATCCGAGGCAAACATAACACTGTAAAATCAATGTCACATGCATAACATATTTTCTTTGCCATGTAATGCGAAATACATTTTAGAATGGCATGTTAAATGTGTTTCAAAATTCATTTCAAAATCAAACTCTTCTTGAACTAAATATCATATTCCAATTATTTCAGATATTTCCAAACCATTTCAAGAACAAATGGAAGTATAAATAACACGTAATCATACTCATTTATCAATATAAAGTTCAAGAAGAGTAAAAACAAGCCATAGGAAGAATTGTCTACTCACCACTTTGAAGTACAAAGTTGGACACCCTTAAAATCCTAGTGTCTGATCTGAATTCAGCAAAATAAACCCCAAAATCGAGTCCAAAACACCCAAAAACCTTAAAAACGACTCCTGATTTGTGAAATTTGACCTCCGGGAGCTCGGTCAACGCAGGTCAACGAAAGAGGTCCGGCTGGCACGCGCTTCACGCGCCGCCCAAGGAGCTGCGCGTGGGCTTCACTCGCCGAGAGAGATGCGGCGCGTGCAGTGGTGGATCTGGCTAAAATTTTAGATCCAAAGGTTTCGGTGCCTTCTGGATCGATCTACCATGTTAGTTTTTGCGTTTGAGAACTAAAAATAGGAGTTTCGGGGGTTACCTTTTTGGCCGATTTTTCCTTCAATTTTTTGGCCAATTCTCCAGAAATGAATCAGATGGATTTGAAGAACTCTTCGTCCTGAGTCCGTTGGTGGTGGTGGTGGTGTCGAAATCTGAGGTCCGGAGGAGAATAAATCTTAGATAGAAGTTAGAGGGTTTTCGGAGAGAATTTTCTAAAGAGAGATGGAAAAATCTGTCAATGACCACCTTCCGGATTGGTTGAGGCCTTTAAAATATCCCTGGGGACCTTTCTGCAAAATTTCACTTTTTGAGGGAGGTCCTTGCAAAATTTTCTTATTTACATTTTAACCTTGAAACTTTTAAAAAATTGCATTTTTGCCCTGAAACGTAAATTCCTCACATTTTTTTAATTCTTTAATCCATGTAAATAATAACTTATTTTCACCGGGTTCTAACTCCATTTTCGAAATCCTCTCTTTAATTCCAAACTTTCTTTAATTGAAATCCCCATTTTCAAAATTATCTCTTTTATTCCAAATTTTGTTTAATTGAAAATTTACGTTAAATTTACGGCTATTACATTCTTCCCTCCTTAAAGAAATTCGGTCCCCAAATTTCATCACCACAATTGTACATAAACACTAACCTCATTTTTCAAACAAATGCGAATATCTGGGGCGGATGTCATCTTCTCTTTCCCACGTAGCTTCCTCAGATGAGTGATTTTGCCATATCACCTTAACCATAGAAATATCTTGTGACCGCATCTTCTTCACTTGTCGATCAGCAATAGATATTGGCTTTTCCTCATAGGTTAAATTCTTATCCAATTGTATTTCCTGGGGTTGAATGATATGAGTAGGATCCGGTAAGTATTTCCGTAACATAGACACATGAAATACTGGATGAACATCACTCAGTTCTGGTGGCAGAGCTATGCGATATGCCACTGCACCTATTCTATTCAATATTTCAAAAGGGCCTATATACCGAGGGCTTAACTTCCCTTTCTTTCCAAATCTCATCACTCCTTTCATGGGTGAGACTTTTAGTAATACTTGTTCACCCTCTAAAAATTCTAACTCCCTTCGTCTATTGTCAACATATGCCTTTTGTCTACTCTGAGCTGCCTGCAACCTTTCTCTAATCAACTTTACCTTGTTCAAAGCTTCTTGTACAAGATCTGGCCCTATAAGTTTAGCCTCGCCCACTTCGAACCATCCAATGGGGGATCTGCACCGTCTACCATACAAAGCTTCAAATGGAGCCATTTGTATACTAGTCTGGTAACTATTATTATATGAAAATTCAGCCAAAGACAAGTACATATCCCAACTTCCACCAAAATAAAAAATGCAGGCTCGGAGCATGTCTTCTAAAATCTAAATAGTACACTCAGACTGACCATCAGTTTGGGGATGGAAAGCTGTGCTCAAATCCAATCTCGTTCCTAATGCTTCTTGAAAAGCTTTCCAAAATCGTGCCGTGAACTGCGGCCCTTGATCAGATATAATCAATATAGGGACTTCATGTAGCCTAACTATTTCATTTAAATAGAGCCTTGCATACTGAGTTACGTTGTAGGTTGTTTTCACAGGTAGAAAGTGTGCTGACTTTGTCATGCGGTCTATAATGACCCAGATATAATCATTTCCTTTGGGAGTTCTTGGTAATCTAGTGATAAAATCCATAGTAATTCTCTCCCACTTCCATTCTGGTATTTCTATTCACTGATGTAACCCTGCAAATCGTTGATGTTCAGCTTTTACCTGCTGGCATGTCAAGCAATGGGAAACATATTCCGCAATATCCCTCTTCATACCATCCCACCAATACAATTCCTTCATGTCTTGGTACATCTTTGTCGTTCCTGGGTGTATGGTATATGTAGATCGATGTGCTTCCTCCAAAACTTGTTTCCTCAAATCATTAACAATTGGGATACATAATCGTCTATCGTATCTTAATACCCCTTCAGTATCCACTGAGAATTCAGAATCCTTGCTATCCTTCATTTCACTCTTAATCTTGAGCAAATTAGCATCCTTGTCTTGATCGGCTTTGATTTGCTCCACTAAGGAAGATTGGAGCTGCATATGAGCCAATAATATTCCCGGTTCTTTTACTTCAAACTTTATCCCCTTACTTTCTAACTTATGGATTTCTTCTAACAATGGTCGTCGCACCTCTGCTATATGAGCCAAACTTCACATTGAATTTTTGCTTAGAGCATCAGCTACTACATTTGCTTTATCTGGATGATACAAAATCGTACAGTCATAATCTTAAAGTAGCTCCATCCATCTTCTTTGCCTCAAATTAAGATCCTTCTGTTGAAAAATATACTTGAGACTCTTGTGATCTGTATAAATCTCACAAGTTCTTCCATACAGGTAATGTCTCCAAATCTTTAGAGCAAATACTACAGCTGCCATCTCTAAATCATGGGTGGGATAATTCTATTCATGCTTCTTCAACTGTCTGGATGCATAAGCAACTACTCTTCCATTTTGCATTAACACACAGCCTAAGCCCACTCTAGATGCATCACAGTATACTATGTAATCTCCTGTATCCGTAGGAATGGTAAGGATTGGGGCTGTGGTCAAGCACTCCTTTAGTTTATGAAAACTCCCTTCACAAACATCAGACCACTCAAATTTTATTCCTTTCCTAGTCAATCTGGTTAAAGGAGCAGTTATTTTTGAAAAATCTTTAACAAATCTACGGTAATAGCCTGCTAACCTGAGAAAACTACGAATTTCAGTTACTGTCGTAGGGCGTGGCCATTGTTGTACTGCTTCTATCTTTTTGGGATCAACATGAATACCCTCTTTGGTAACCACATGCCCTAGGAACGTAACACTACTAAGCCAAAATTCACACTTTGAAAACTTAGCATACAACTGATGTTCTCTTAGGGTTTGCAAAGCTATCCTTAGATGTTGCTCATGCTCCTCTGAACTCTTTGAATACACCAGAATATCATCGATAAATACAATAATAAACTGATTCAGGAAAGGTTTAAATACCCTATTCATTAAGTCCATAAATGCAGCTGGGGCATTCATTAAACCAAATGGCATTACTAAGAACTCGTAGTGCCCATACCGAGTCCTAAAAACAGCTTTTGAAATATCTTCCTTCTTTATTTTTAATTGATGATACCCAGATCTCAGATCAATTTTTGAAGAACATTGAGCACCTTGTAACTGATCAAACAGATCATCTATTCTAGGTAGAGGATATTTATTTCGTATAGTTACTTTATTCAACTGCCTATAGTCAATACATAGACGTAAAGATCCATCCTTTTTCTTCACAAAGAGAACAGGAGCACCCCAGGGAGATGTACTGGGTCGAATAAAACCTTTATCTAGTAAATCTTGCAGTTGCTCCTTCAATTCCTTAAGTTCTGCGAGTGCCATCCTATAAGGAGGTATGGATATTGGTTGTGTTTCAGGAAGAAGGTCAATACTAAACTCAATCTCTCGGTCTGGTGGTAATCCTGACAACTCTTCAGGAAACACATCAGAAAATTCTTTAACTACTGGAACATGTTCTACACTTGTATATTTCATATCAACATCCTTAACTACTGCTAAATACCCCTGGCATCCCTTTTGTAACAGTTTATAAGCTGTCAATACAGATATTAAATTACTAGGCACCTCATTACGGTCTCCTTGTATAGAGAAAGAAGGTTCTCCAGGGACATTAAACTTAATCACCTTATGGTGACAGTCTAGAATGGCATGACATGATGACAACCAATCCATTCCTAGAATCACATCAAAGTCAACCATATCTAGAACTATCAAATCTACAAGAGTTTCCTTATCCTCTATCAAAATTTCACATGATCTATACACATCATTTACCAACAAGAATTCTCCCATTGGAGTAGCAACCATAAAAGAACAATACAAACTAGTGGGATCTCTACTCAATTTCTTAGCAAAGCATGGTGATATATAAGAATGTGTAGAGCTAGGATCGAACAGGACATATGCTTTATGGGAACATACTGATAATGTACCTGTCATAACTGCATTTGAACCCTGAGCATCCTATCGTGTCAAGGTAAAAACTTGAGCTGGTTCTCGCCCTCGGATTCCTGATCCTTTACCAGTACCATCACTACTTGCTTGGACTGAAGCTGCTCTACTAGGTCGTGCTGGTGCAGATGCAGAAGGTAAAGCTGGTTGCACTGATGCTTGACTAAAACTTCGTAGTTGTGGGTAATTCCTCATCAAATGACCCACTTGTCCACACTTATAACAGGCACCCATTTCTCTGCGGCACTGTCCAGTATGAGGCCTGCCACAGAGGGGAATAAGGGAATCGATCTTGAATCTTGTTGACTTGGGGGTCTCATATCTCTTTGGAACATTCTCTGCTTGTTAATGTTAACTGATGGCTGGTTAGAACTACCAGCTCCTATTTGAGTAAAACGCTGTGGATTTTGAAATCTTGACCCACTAACAGTAGGATTATATCTAGTCTGGGCATTACTATCTCGATCTCTTTTCCTTCTCTTAAGACCTTCTATGTCAGCTTGCTCTCGTGTTTCCATCATTCTAGCACAGTTCACAGCTGCTGAATAAGTTGAAAAATGATCCATCTGAGGACCTACCGACTTAAACAATGGGCGTATCAATCCCAATACAAACCTCTTAATTCTATCCTTCTCAGTAGGGACCAGATATGGTGCATATCTGGACAACCGGGTAAAACGAATGTCATATTCAGAAACTGACATGTTTGGTGTTTGTTTCAATTCCTCAAACTCTCTGGCCCTCTTGTCTCTTTCACTTGTAGGTAGAAAGCGATTCATAAATGCTTCCTTAAATTCGTCCCACTCCATTGGTGGTAAAACAACTGCCCGTCCTTGTACAAATGTCTCAAACCAAACTTGGGCCACATCAGACAGTTGAAAATACACCAACTCAACAGATCTTCTACTAGAGCACCCCAAGGCTCTGAAAACTCATTCCACAGCATCAATAAATATCTGTGGGTCTTCCTGAACTTCTGACCTAGAAAAAGTCGGAGGTTTTAACTTAAGGAATTGCGGTAATGACACCTCAATCCCTCTAAGCTTGTCTTCTTGGTCAGCTGTTTTTCCCAGTTCTTGCACTCCAGGAGCATGTTCTGCTGGCTGGCCTTCCTTTCTACCCTATTCCACTACAAATCCAGCCAATGTTTCTAAACTTCTATGTATACCAACAATCATATCAGCAGTTCTATCAGGTGGCTCCTGAGGGGTTTCTACTTTTTCCCCAGGAACTCTATCAGATACTGGAGTCTGTTCATCTTGTCTTGGGGTTCTCAGACCCCATGCACGTCCTCTACCTCTACCTCTTCCTCTAGGTCGGCCTCAACCACAGCCTCTTTGTACGGGTATTTTAGATTGTTCAGACTCTTTTGTAGAGGGTGCACGATCTACAGCTTCTTCTATAGTAACTGCTCTAGTTCTTGGCGGCATCATTAACTATACAGAATAAAACACCTCTTTAAGATACTATAATATGTATTCAAACTTTACTCAAGGAATTTAAAGACACTTGGAATAGAAAGGAAGTGAATATCCTATAGAATCCCTCAGCAGCACCTGAAGTATAAATATGTCCGGCTCATATCGATACTAAAGGTCCTACTAAAGAATCATTTGCTCTGATTGTCACAGGGAAACTTAATGCTCTGATACCAACTTGTCACATCCCTACTTTAGGAATGTAAATACCTTTACTATCCGATAAACTTTATTATTACGCATATGCAAATAGTCTCACAATAACACATATCCGAGTATTATCAAACGTTTACAAGTTTACAAAACTAATAATTATACATGCCAAGTCTATATATAACAAGTTTACAGCGGAAACAAGGATCCTGCCTGTGACGTTCAGAGCAACTCTAGAGTACAAATATATTACAATATAATACACTGAGAGCCTAGAAATAAGTTAGGCTCACCACCGAAGTACGACACCTAGTCGGTCAACTAGCCGCAGGACCAAATTCTGGGTCTTTATTTGAAAAATATATCAACCACGTGTAGTGAGTTTTAGAACTCAGTGAGCAGATAATACCTCCTATGACCTCTCAGATCAATATAAGGATGTACTCATATATTAAAACTTATCATATCAAAATCTACCGTTCAGAAGTACATCCTTATGGGACCCGCATTTTCAAAATATTCTTAGTTCAAATCACATTCAAATATCTGTACCACATATGATACAAATTAATCTTAAATCAAATTTGATATGCATTAAAAATCAATTCTTTTATATAATACTCAAGTATGTCACAATTTTCAACAAACTCAATAGATAAACATGGAATGTGAGTTCATCTCCCAACTGCCTCCTCACAATAGGTAATCAGGGAAATGTGAGTTCATCAACCAACTGCCTCCTCACATTACCACTAATACCACCTTCACATTTCTGTCTCAAGCTATATAACCCGTCATTGTTCAATATATATATATAAAAGTGACAGAACTTTCAGTCTCAGTACCAAATCTTTTATAATAAATTTTCCAATAAAAGGAATCATATAATCATGCCCATATCCGAGGCAAACATAACACTGTAAAATCAATGTCACATGCATAACATATTTTCTTTGCCATGTAATGCGAAATACATTTTAGAATCGCATGTTCAATGTATTTCAAAATTCATTTCAAAATCAAACTCTTCTTGAACTAAATATCATATTCCAATTATTTCAAACATTTCCAAACCATTTCAGGAACATATAGAAGTATAAATAACATGTAATCATACTCATTTATTAATGTAAAGTTCAAGAAGAGTAAAAACAAGCCATAGGAAGAATTGTCTACTCACCACTTTGAAGTACAAAGTTGGACACCCTTAAACTCCTAGTTTTTAATTCGAATTCAGCAAAATAAACCCCAAAATTGAGTCCGGAACGTCCGAAAACCTTAAAAACAACTCCGGATTTGCAAAATTTGGCCTTCGAGAGCTCGATCAAAGCAGGTCAACGCAAGGAGGTCCGGCTGTCACGCGCTACACGTGCCGCCCAAGGAGCTGTGCGTGGGCTTCACTCGCCGAGAGAGATGCGGCGCGTACGGTGGTGGATCTGGCTAAAATTTGAGATCCAAAGGTTTCGGTGCCTTCTGGATCGATCTACTGTGTTAGTTTTTGTGTTTGAGAAATAAAAATAGGAGTTTCGGGGGTTACCTTTTTGGCCGATTTTCCCTTCAATTTTTCGACCAATTTCCAGCCAATTCTCCAAAAACCAATCGGATGGATTTGAAGAACTCTTCGTCCTTAGTCCGTTGGTGGTGGTGGTGTCGAAATCTAAGGTTCGGAGGCGAAGAAATCTTAGAAAGAATTTAGAGGGTTTTCGGAGAGAATTTTCTGAAGAGAAATGGAAAAATCTGTCAATGACCACCTTCCAAATTGGTTGAGGCCCTTAAAATATCCCAGGGGACCTTTCTGTAAAATTTCACTTATTGAGGGAGGTCCTTGCAAAATTTTCTTATTTACATTTTAACCCCGAAACTTTTAAGAAATTGCATTTTTGCCTCAAAACGTAAATTCCTCACATTTTTTTAATTCTTTAATCCATGTAAATAATAACTTATTTTCACCGGGTTCTAACTCCATTTTCAAAATCCTCTCTTTAATTCCAAACTTTCTTTAATTGAAATCCTCATTTTCAAAATTATCTTTTTTATTCCAAATTTTGTTTAATTGAAAATTTACGTTAAATTTACGGCTATTACATAATTAGAATTTAAAGAATCACAAATTCCAACCAAAGCAAGACCAATTCAGATGAATGCTGAAATGCTAGAATATTGTAAAAAAGAAATACAAGAATTATTAGATAAAAAATTAATAAGACCAAGTAAATGTCCTTGGAGTTGCTCTAGATTTTATGTACAAAATCATGCTAAAATTGAAAGAGGTGCCCCAAGGCTAGTTATAAACTATAAACCTCTTAACAAAGCTCTGAGATGGATTAGGTATCCAATTCCTAACAAAAAAGATTTAATAGGAAGGATATCTAAGGCATCTATTTTTTCGAAATTTGATATGAAATCTAGATATTATCAAATCGAAATAAAAGAAACAGATAGATACAAAACAACTTTTGTAGTCCCATTTGGACAATACGAGTGGAACGTAATGCCCTTTGGATTAAAAAATGCACCTTCAGAATTTCAAAATATAATGAACAATATTTTAAATCCATTTTCAAAATTGACAATAGTATATATTGATGATGTGTTAGTTTTCTCTAATTCAATAGAACAACATTTTCATCATTTAGATCAATTCTTTACAATAATTAAAAACAACGAATTAGTAGTATCAGCCCAAAAAATGAAGCTATTCCAAACAAAAATAAGATTCTTAGGATTTGACATCTACAAAGGATCAATAGTTCTAATTAGTAGATCAATAGAATTTGCCAACAAATTCCCAGATGAAATAAAAGACAAAACTCAACTGCAAATATTTTTAGTATGTTTAAATTATGTTTCAGATTTTATACCCAACTTAAGAATTACATGTGTAGTCCTCTTTGAGAGACTCAAGAAAAAGCCTCCAGCATAGAATGAGAAAATGACCCAAGCGGTTAGGAACCTTAAAACACAAGTCAAAAGTTTACCTTGTTTAGGTATATCGGATTACCAAGCCTTTAAAGTAGTTGAAACTGATGCCTCAGAGTTAGGATATGGTGGAATATTAAAACAAAAGGTCCATAGAAACCAAGAAACCAATAGAGAACAAATAGTTAGATTCCACTCAGAAGCCAGGAATCCAACCCAACAAAAGTATAGTACAATCAAAAAAGAAATTACATCAATAGTCTTTTGCATAAACAAATTTCAAGATGATTTAATAAATCAAAAATTTCTTTTAAGAATTTATTGTCTTTCAGCAAAACAAATTTTGGAAAAAGATGTTAAAATCTTTGTATCAGAACAAATTTTTGCTAGATACCAAGCCATTTTATCTTGTTTCGATTTTGATATTGAATTTATCAAAGGAGAACATAATTCTCTTCCTGATTTTTTGACAAGAGAATTTTTACAAGGAAAATGAGATCTACAGGTAAAGCCCAAAAGTCCCAGACTCCTCAAAGCCCAGAAAAAATAAAAAACCCAAAATTACAATTGGACTTACCCAGTTCTAGTCAAAAGCCTTTGACCATTCCACAAAAATCAAAAGTCCTTTCAGTTCAGGACTATATTCAACAGTTGCCTACCCCGGCAATTTTTCCAACTTTACCTTCACAAAAGAACTATGTTTCTTCCCAATCTTACTCTAAAACAGTCTCTCAAAATGAGGATTTGGAACCTTTCTCTCCAAATTATATTACAAAAGAAAAAGATCAATTAGTCGTTTCCTTGGAACCCAACCAAATTAAAGATAACGCAGCAGAATCAGCAGCGTTAATCTTTCCAAAAACGCAAAGGTCAGGACAATGGCACTTTTTGCCACATAATTTGAATAAAACTAGAACCTTCTATGAACTCATTTTGGTACAAACACAATCGGTTTTCATCTCTCACAAACAAGGAGAGGATGGAAACGTCTTTTCTCAGTTACAAATTCTAAAAGTCCTTACAAAAGACGAATGAAATCAACATCCGTTTACTAAAAAGAAATTCACAATACCTTTTCATCCTTCTTCATTTTCCTTTTGGGATTACGTAGATGGTTGGTACAATACTCTGTATTATCTCAACCGTCAACATTCATGGTTCATCCATTTTCACAAAAATTGTCAAAAAACCTTTCCTACTTGGTTTATTGAATGGTTTGAATTATTTGGACCAATCAAAAGAAATCTTCCTATTCCAATTAAGGAGGAATTTAATGTCTTCAAAAACTCCACAACATTTATCCCGGAATTCAAGCCCTTTTATTTCTTTGTTTACTTCAAGGTGCCTTGGATTATGTCCTGGGATTATGGAATCGAAACAAAGGCTTGCAATGCAGCCATCAAATATTTAGTCCGCTATATCAGCATTAAATGGTGGGCTAAATATGATCTAAAATTTTGCACAATGGATCATGTCAAAACTTGGCTACAAAGGAACCTTTCCTTTGTACATCAAGAGAAAATTAAATCACAAGAAACTCAAAGTTTTCTTTTGGAAAAATCAAAATATATGGCTAAATTGGCTACCATACAAGATCCTAAAGAATGGAACCAACAGCTATCAGAAATTATGTCCTGCTCAGCTACTCAAAAGGGATCAACAAAAGGAAAAGAGGATCAGCTAGAGGATGCAGAAGACCCTCTTTATCAGAATGAAGATGATTATTTTGGTATTGACCTCAACACCGTCCAAGATCCAGACTTCAGTAATAATTTTTGAAGATTAAAGAATGCCAGGTGTCCAGACAAAAAAGGTAGCAAACAAAGTTACTTTTGCCACTTTCCGTAAAGCAAAAGTAAAGTTCCAGACAACAGACAAAGTTACTTTTGCCACTTTCTGTAAAGTAAAAGTAAAGTTGCCAACAAAACTTTATAAATGAATCATAAAGATTCTTGCCAGCTATCGTGACAAAGACTTCGAATTTGAATTAAATTGAAGTCCGTTTCGAACTTAAAACATTGTAAAGTCCGCCTTCATCTATAAAAGGCGAGGCTTAGTGATTTTTGAGGGTGTGTGTTATTTTTTTGTATTCGAAGAACTTCTCTTCAATGTACACACTCGAAGAACTTCTCTGTACAATATCTGTAAGAATTTTTCATTACAAAATGATTTTCATAGACATTAATTATTTCTCTTCTTCTTCTATTTCTTTATTTTACTGTTGTGCCAGTATTGTCATACTGGGTTGGTTTTAGTTTTCTTGCATTCATATAGCATCCCTTATTAGCATTTCCCCATCATGGTATATACATATGTACATATATAGATACATATATATACATATCAATATATATATGTATAGATACATATATATACATATCTATATCTATATATATATATATATATATATGCATATATGCATATATATGTACACACACACACACACACACACACACACACATATATATATATATATATATATAACTTCACTGTAAATCTTCACTGTACCTGGTACAGAACCTGTAAGATCTTTTACAATAAAAGTTTTATTTACAATATATTTTATCATCATCATCTTCTTCTTCTAATTTGATCTTTACTATTTACTGCTGTGCCAGTACTGTCATACTGGGCTGGTTTGGTTTTCTTTCATTTCATTATGCCTCTTTTAAATTGCATCTTATATCGATCCTCTTTAAATGGTATCAGAGCCTCTTAATTAGCCTTGGAATATAGTTAACATTAGTAACCTAAAACTTAAGGTGAAACTACGTTGGAACTAGGCGGACCAGGTTGTAAGACCCGGGAGGGACAGTGAGACTGTTGGATTACCTACTGCTAGTAGTTTAACCTGAACCCTTGAGGAAATTGATGTTTATATAAAACATGGCTAATAGATTGGTTAGGATGCTATCTAGGAGAAGCGATATTGCTTCTTTAAGAGATGCTAATGAAATAGGAAGACCGATAAGCCTAGACAATAGTAATGCAGTAAACCTACATGAAGAAGAAATAATTTCAATAGAAAGAAACTTACAAAACTTTTCAATACCAAGATTTGAAGAATCTCAAGTATATCTTAGGAATACCTTTGACTTTAGTTTTACAAGAGTTGTAAAAACAATAGAAGCTGACATAGGTATAAATGAAGAATCACAAAATATACCTCTAATCACACAAGAAATAATTCAAAAATACAAAAGGAACTATAACTATTTAAATATAGGATTAGTTCAGGTAGCGGCTAAACCTCTCCATAGAATAGGTATAAATACCCCAATACTCTTAGCGGTAAGAGATAAAAGACGAACAAACTTTGATAAATCAATAGTAGCAGTAATGGAAACTAATTTACATAATGGACCAGCATACTTTAACTGCTTTCCAAATTATACAATAAGACTACAAGATACAGAGACTGAAGGATGTCTAAGTTTAGACATAAGTCAGGCAAATAGACAAGTGAGACAGGGAGTCTCTACAATAAACATATTGTATAGAATTTGTTTTAAAATTACAAAAACAAATCAGAATATCTTAGCACTAAGGGAATCCCCTAGGACAGAAACAATAATATTTGAAGCAAACTCTAGACAAGCAAATATTACAACACCTAGAAGATTACAACATAATGAAATAACCTTCCCAGAAATGTGGAGGATATCAGATGCAGAACCTCCCGCATCAATAGATACAACTACAATAGATTATACGTATGTAACCAGAGATGGTGAAGCATATTTAAGACCTTTAAGGAGAAGTAGTTCATTTAGGATAACAGAACTATCTACTCCAAATACAAGAACAGAATTCGAGTCAGCTAGAGCCTCCTTTGACTCTAGAAGAACCCCAACCCCTGTTCAAAACACAAATCTTAGAGGAGTAGATTTTAGATTTACAACACCTAGACCTTTGTATGAGGTAGAACAATTACAAATTCCTAGATCATTATATGAGACAAATCAAATACCAATACAAATACCTAGAGAAAATATACAAGACAATAGGTCAATAGAATCTCTAGAAGAAACACAAACTAACATAGAACAAAGATTTGATAATCAGTCATCTCCTACAAGACATCAGATAATGATGATTAGAAAAGAATATCAAATCAATAAAAACATTATTAGAAAAGATTTTATGTCATCAGAAAACAGAAGAAAAAGAGATTGGTTCTTTACCAATTTCGAAACAGAACATCAAGAAAAAATGAGAGAAGAATATTACAACTTAATGAACCAAATAAGAATGGAAATCCCATTTTTTAAATGGTTACAACAATATACATATAACAATAAAATCTTTAATCCTTTTAGTGAAAACCATCCACAATTAAATGTAACACAAAAGAGTTCACAAAATTGGATTCCAACAAATACTAAAGCAACGGTTGTAGAGTCAATACATCCCCCTCCTACAGAAATAGCCATTAAAGTAGGAAACTACGAAGTAATAGCCTCCCCATTTAAAACAATAGATTCAACAAAATTAAATGAATTAGTAAATAAAAAAGATATATCAAATTTACAAAGTTAAAATAACTTTACAAATTAGATTTTGTTGACTATAGGTCAGCAACTTGAAAGAGTAGAAACAAAACAAGATATATTAATTGACAAAACTCAAATGGAACCCTCAACATCAACATCACAACATTATGAGATACCAAGTATTCAGTCAAAACCAATAATAAAAATAACAGATGAGGAAATAAAACCCATATACAAACATGAACCCATATCTAGAAAGAAAGCATCAGAGATTAAATTCTCTAATGAAAATAAAAGCTTAATAACAGACTTAACACAAAAAATAGAAAAACTATTAATTAAAGAACAAACATTAAAATTAAATACAATTCAAAAAATAGAACAAAACGACAACATTATTGAAAGAATAAGAAAAATAAACACAATGCATGTAACTTCAACAAAAAATTATTATAGTAGACCTTCGGTCCCAAATTTACAATTTGAAGAAAGAGCAGATTATAATCAAAATTCCTATGAAGGATCAGAAATATTAGAATGGAATATAGATGGAATGAGTGAAAATGAAATAATGAACACTGTACAACAAATGTATATGGCCATATCAGCCTACAGAATAAAAAATATGGATGATACAAGAATAATGGATGTAATAGTCTTAGGATTTACTGGATCCCTTAAAGGATGGTGGGACAATATATTAAAAGATAAAAACACAATAAGAAATGCAACAAGACCTGAAACAAAACCAGACGGAACAATAAATAGAATTGCTGATTACTGTGAAACATTAATATATGCAATAGTAGTACATTTCGTAGGACAACCACAAGAATATAGTGAGAGACAATTAGCAATATTACAAAACATAAGGTGTAAAAAATTATTAGACTTTAGATGGTACAGAGATAATTGTATACCTTTAGTATGTCAAAGACCAGATGGTTATCAAGCTTTTTGGAAAGAAAGATATATATCTGGACTTCCTAAGCTTTTTGCAGAAAGAATAAGACGAGTAATTAAAGAAAAATACAAATCACAAGGAATAGATAATTTATTTGAAAATTTAACATATGGACAAATAAACAATGTAATTATAAATGAAGGATTATCCTTCTGTAACGAAACCAAATTACAAAATAAATACAATAATGATTTAGAAAAGGAAAAAGAGAATTAGGTTATTTTTGTGAACAATATGGATGTACAATAGATCTTCCAGAAGAGAAAAAGAAAAGATTCAAAAGATTTAAAAAATATAAGAGACATTCCAGATATAATAAAGAAAGACAAAATGAGGAATTTAAAGATACCAGAAGATTTAAAATAAATAAAAATAAACCTAAAAAATATTTCCAAAAAACAAATGAAAAATAAAAAAGAAATGTCATATGTTATAAATGTGGGAAACCAGGCCACTTTGCAAATAAATGCAAAACTGCCCAAAAAATACAAAGCCTACAAATAGATGAAGATCAGAAAAAGAATTTAATGAAAATTCTTATAAACTCTTCTTCTGACGAACAAGAGCTCCCTAGTGAAGAAGAAGAAGAAGAAAATTCTTCTTCAGATGAACAATACATAAAGCAAGTTTTAGAATCTGATTCAGACTCAGAACGATCAGAAATGGACAACATATGCTCAAAAGGAATTTTTGGATTATGTGATTGTCAAGATTGTCAAAAGAAAATAAATACAATTTCTTCAGAAAAAGCAATTTTTCTAGTAGAAATAATTGATAAAATTCAAGATGTACGACCAATAAAAGAATTTAGATCAATAAACTTAGGACAAATTCTAAATAAAATCAGACAAAAAGAAGTACAACCTAATTCTATACAAGATCTTCAACAAGAAATAAAAACTCTTAAAGAAGAAATCCAAGAACTTAAATCAAATGATCTAACTCAAGATCTAAGAATTTTACAATTAGAAACAAAAAATTTGACAACAACGGAATCATCAGAATCTGCTGAAATGATAGAACTGCCAAAAGAACCTGATGGAGATAAATTTCTAAAAACTATACAAAAGACATTATTCCAAAAATGGTATTGTCAAATGAAGTTAGTTATTAACAAAGAATTTCACAAAGATCTCATAGCTCTTATAGACTCAGGAGCAGACATAAATTGTATACAAGAAGGCTTAATACCTACAAAATATTATGAAAAGACCACTGAGAATTTTTATAGTGCCAGTAGTCATAAACTTAATGTAAATTATAAATTAACAAATTCTTATATTTGTAAACAAGGAATATGTTTTTATAACATATTTATTCTTGTAAAAAATTTAGGAGAACCTTTAATTTTAGGAACACCATTTTTACAACAAATCATGCCTTTTGAAGTTAATCCTAATGGAATAACATCACAAGCAGTTGGAAGAACCATTATATTTGAATGGTTATTTCCACCAAAACAAAAAGATATAAATTTATTACAACAAAATTCATTAACGATAAATAAAATTTCAAGAAAGAAAAATCAAATAAGATTTTTACAAAAGGATATATATTATCAAAGAATTGAAGAACAACTTTTAAAGCCTAATATACAAGAAAGGATAAAAAAAATTAAATATAAAATTTGAACAAGAAATTTGCTCAAATCACCCTAATGCATTCTGGAATAGGAAGAAGTATGTAGTTACTTTACCCTATGAATCAGAATTTAAAGAATCAGAAATTCCAACCAAGGCTAGGCCTATTCAAATGAATGCAGAAATGTTAGAATATTGTAAGAAAGAAATACAAGACTTAATGGATAAAAAATTAATTAGATCTAGCAAATCCCCATGGAGTTGCTCAGGATTTTATGTACAAAATCATGCTGAAATAGAACGAGGAGCACCAAGATTAGTTATAAATTATAAACCCCTTAACAAAGCATTAAAATGGATAAGATATCCAATTCCCAACAAAAGAGATCTAATTGGTAGATTGTCTAAAGCATCTATTTTTCCAAAATTTGATATGAAATCTGGATATTACCAGATAGAAATATCAGAAGAAGATAGATATAAGACAGCTTTTGTTGTTCCATTTAGACATTACGAATGGAATGTAATGCCCTTTGGGTTAAAGAATGCTCCCTCAGAATTTCAAAATATAATGAACAATATTTTAAATCAATTTTCAAAATTTACAATAGTTTATATAGATGATGTGTTAGTCTTTTCTAACTCTATAGAACAACACTTTCATCATTTAGATCAATTTTTTACAACAATTAAACAAAACGGTTTGGTGATGTCAGCCCCAAAAATGAAGCTCTTTCAAACAAGAGTTAGATTCTTAGGATTCGATATTTACAAAGGATCGATAGTACCAATTAGTAGATCCATAGAATTTGCCAATAAGTTTCCCAATGAAATCAAAGACAAAACACAATTACAAAGATTTTTAGGATGTTTAAACTACGTATCCGACTTCATACCAAACTTAAGGACTACATGTGCAGTCCTATTTGAGAGACTTAAGAAAAACCCTCTAGCATGGAATCAAGACATGACCCAAGCTGTTAAGAATCTTAAGCTACAAGCCCAAAGTTTACTTTGTTTGGGTATACCAGATTATCAAGCTTTTAAGGTAGTTGAAACTGATGCCTCAGAATTAGGTTTTGGAGGAATATTAAAACAAAAGGCCCATAAAGACCAAAAAGCCCAAAGTGAACAAATAGTTAGGTTCCATTCAGGAGCATGGAATCTAACCCAACAAAAATATAGTACAATAAAAAAAAGAAATTACATCAATAGATTTTTGCATAAACAAATTTCAAGATGATTTGATAAATCAAAAGTTTCTTTTAAGAATTGATTGCCTTTCAGCAAAAAATATTTTAGAAAAAGATGTTAAAAACTTGGTATCAAAACAGATTTTTGCTAGATACCAAGCAATTTTATCATGTTTTGATTTTGATATTGAATTTATCAAAGGAGAGAATAATTCTCTTCCAGATTTTTTAACAAGAGAATTTCTACAGGGAAAATGAGACCTACAGGAAAGGCCCAAAAGGCCCAAACACCTCAAAACCCAAAACTACAAATAGAACCAAATAGTTCTACTCAAAAACCTGTGGCTATTCCCTCAAAAATTTTATCCGTCCAAGACTATGTACAACAGTTGCCTACCCAGGCAATTTTTCCAACTTTACCTTCACAAAAGGACTTTGGTCCGTCTCAATCTTATTCCAAAGCAGTTATTCAAAACAATGATTTGGAACCTTTCTCTCCAAATTATATCACCAAAGAGAAATATCAACTGATAATTTCTCTAGAACCAGATCAAATCAAAGACAATGCAGCTGAATCGGCTTCATTAATCTTCCCAAAAACACAAAAGACAGGTCAATGGCACTTTTTGCCACATAACTTATACAAAACCCGAGTTTTCTATGAACTCATTCTGGTATAGACAAAATCAGCCCTTATTTCTCATAAACAGGGAGAAGATGGAAATGTTTTTTCCCAATTACAAATTTTAAAAGTCCTTACAAAAGATGATTGGAATGAACATCCATTCACGGAAAAGAAATTTACAATACCTTTCCAACCACCTTCCTTCTCCTTTTGGGATTATGTAGTTGCTTAGTACAACACTCTCCATTATCTGAATAGACAACATTTGTGGTTTATTCATTTTCACAAAAACTGTCACAAAACCTTTCCCACTTGGTTTATTGAATGGTTCGAATTATTCGGACCAATCAAGAGGAATCTTCCTATCCTTATCCAGGAAGAATTCAACGTTTTCAAAAATTCTACAACATTTGTCTTTGAGTTCAAGCCTTTCTATTTTTTTGTATACTTCAAAATTCCATGGATAATGTCTTAGGATTATGGAATAGAATCTAAGGCTTGTAATGCAGCCATAAAATATTTAGTCTGCTTCATTAGTATAAAATGGTGGGCTAAATATGACCTGAAGTTCTGTACCATAGATCATGTCAAGACTTGGTTACAAAAGAATCCCTCTTTCGTTCACCAAGAAAAGATCAGATCACAAGAAACACAAAACTTCCTTCTTGACAAATCCAAATTTATGGCTAAATTAGCTACAATACAGAACCCTAAAGATTGGGATCTACAGCTGTCAGAGATAATGTCCTGCTCAGCTTCTCAAATGGGCTCTACAAAAGGAAAAGAAGATTTGATAGAAGATCCAGAAGACGATCTCCTTTATCAAAACGAGGACGACTGTTTCGGTATCGACCTCAATACTGCACAAGATCCAGACTTTAGCAATAATTAAAATTGCTAGGTGTCAGGAAAGTGACCAGACAAGACAAAAATAATTTTTCTTTCCGTAAAGAAAAAGTAAAGAAAGACATCCAACAAAAGATGAGGACAAAAGTAAGGTGGCAGACACAACAAAAGTAGGTGCTGACCAAAGTAAGGTGGCAGACACAACCAGGTGGCAGACAAAACTTTATGACAACCAGCTGTCAAGAAAAAGACTTCGGACTTCAGAATGTTTCAAGTCCGCCCCGGACTTCAGACCTTGTAAAATCCGCCTTCGTTTATAAAAGGCAGGATTGAGTCATTAGAGTGTGTGGTTTTTTTTAAACAAAAACAAACGGAGAGATTGAGAGAGTTTTTTTAACTACTGTACTCGAAGAAATATCTTCACTGTAAATCTTCACTGTACCTGGTACAGAACCTGTAAGATCTTTTACAATAAAAGTTTTATTTACAATATATTTTATCATCATCATCATCTTCTTCTTCTTCTAATTTGATCTTTACTATTTACTGTTGTGCCAGTACTGTCATACTGGGCTGGTTTGGTTTTCTTTGATTTCATTACGCCTCTTTTAAATTGCATCTTATATCGATCCTCTTTAAATGGTATCAGAGCCTCTTAATTAGCCTTGGAATATATGTATATATATCTATGTACATATATATATATATATATATATATATATATATATATACACATATATTCCTAATTCAAGAATGAAATCAAAGAAAACCAAACCAGCCCAGTATGACAGTACTGGCACATGTAGGATTTTATAGGAGGTTCATTAAGGACTTCTCCAAGATTGCTAAACCTCTGTGTAGTTTGCTAGAGAAAGAAAAAATCTTCTGCTTTGTGCTTTGATAAGAACTGCATGACAGCATTCTGTGACCTTAAGAAGAAATTAAGTACATCATCAATTATTGTGGCACTAGACTGGGCTTCTCCATTTAAGCTAATGTGTGACGCGAGTGAAGCAGCATTGGGAGCCGTCCTTGGGCAGTGCAGGAACAATTTTTTTCATTCTATATATTATGCAAGCAAGACGCTGCAAGGGGCCCAGCTCAACTACACAGTAATAGAGAAGGAGCTGCTTGCTATGGTGTTTGCTTTTAAAAAATTCAGATCTTACTTGGTTGGTGCAAAAGTAATTGTGCACACAGACCATTCTTCCATTAAACACCTGGTTAAGAAGAAGGATTCCAAGCCTAGAATCATTCGATAGGTGTTCTTGCTCCAATAATTCAATCTGGAAATCAGGGATAGAAAGGGAACTGAGAATCAGGTGGTAGACCATCTCTCTAGGCTGGAACAGGACAGAGCATATGCAAAAGAAATTATTGAGAAATTTCTAGATGAGCAACTCTTCCTCATGTCCCAAGCTGGTATGCCATGGTATGTTGACTATGTGAACTACCTGGTGAGTGGACTACTCCCACCGGATTTGACGTCACAACAGAAGAAGAAATTCCTACATGATGTGAATTCATAGTACTGGGATAAACTATACCTCTTCAAGCAGTATGCTGATCAGATGACAAGAAGATGCATTCCTAGTGAAGAGATGGAGCAAATCCTGCAGCAGTGCTATGCTTTACCCTATGGAGACCACTTTGGAGGAGTAAGGACTGTAAAGAAAGTACTACGGGCAAGTGGCATGATAATATAAGGCTTTAGGACAAAAATATCTATATCCTACACTCATAATTCTAGCAAGTGGTATGATAATACATGGCATTAGGACAAAACATTCATATCCCACACAAATAATATCAACCAAATAATGGAGATTCAAGGGCTAGAAATTTGCCACCTAAAAAGGCAAACCTATCATACTTGTTTAAGACAAAAGAAAATAGAAATGAATCCCTAAATCAAAAGGACCTTGTCCCTTATCTTAAGAACATATCATCATAATTTTCAAAATACAAATCTCCTTTTCCTATGCATATCTTGACTAAGGAAGAGGAAGACAAGAACATAAGTTGTTTGTTTTCCAAAACTTCAACAAAATGTATCCTAATTGTGATACGGTAGACCCATGATCATGAAAAGTGAATTATTTGGTGGTCTATATAAGAAAACCCACCCTTACAACATTAGAATTTCGTCCAAGTGAGGGAGAGGAAAAATAGAAGCAAGGTAGAGTAACGAAAGGAGAGGAAGAAAGGAAGAAAGAGGAAGGAGAAGTCTAGGGGACTAAGTGCTCCAGGTAAGTTTAACAATATTTCTTTTTGAAGAAAACTTTTGAAACTTATAATATTTATGAGATTTTGATCTTAGAACTTTGATGATTGGTCATGATGTTGCTATATCATGTTACATATTGATCTTGCATGTGATGTATGTTTGAATACTTAGACTGGTATAGAAAGTTCTGCATAGGTATGGCTATGGGTGGCAAAAGTTTTAGCTTCTGTGTTTTAATTTCTGGGAATTATCTGTATGGAAATAAAATAAATGGTTAACATAAGAATTATAGCTATGTGTGTCATGGATTTTTAGCCACTGGAATCATTCAATTTGAAGTCCATATGAGGTAGATATAGTCCGATTAGTAGTCAAAAGTCAGAAAATGGTTCATCAGGGAAGAATATGTTAGGATAGCTTCTGTATTTTAATATCTGGGAATTATTTGTATGGAATTAAAATAAATGGTTAACATAATAATTATAGCTATGTGTGTCATGGATTTTTAGCTACTGGAATCATTCAATTTGGAGTCCATATGAGGTAGATATGGTCTGATTAGGAAGCAAAGGTCAAAAAATGGTTCATCAGGGAAGAATATGTTAGGATAGCATCTGTGTTTTAATTTCTGGGAATTATCCGTAGGCAATTAAAATAAATGGTTAACATAAGAATTAAATATATATGTCTCACGGATTTGTAGCCACTGGAATCATTAAATTTAGAGTCCATATGAGGTAGATATGGTCGGATTAGTAGTCAAAGGTCAGAAAATGGTTCATTAAGGAAGAATATGTTAGGATAGCTTCTGTATTTTAATTTTTGGGAATTATTTGTATGGAATTAAAATAATTGGTTAACAAAAGAATTATAGCTAAGTGTGTTATGGAGTTTTAGCCACTGGAATCATTCCATTTGGAGTCCAAATGAGGTAGATATGGTTCGATTAGTAGGCAAAGGTCAGAAAATGGTTCATCAGGGAAGAATATATTAGGATAGCTTCTGTATTTTAATTTATGGGAATTATCTGTATAGAGTTAAAATAAATGGTTAACATAAGAATTATATATATGTGTGTCACGGATTTGTAGCCACTGGAATCACTCAATTTTGAGTCCATATGAGGTAGATATGGTCCGATGAGTAGGTAGAGGTCAGAACCTATCTGAGAAGAAATAACATGTACATTTAGGGAGTAATATCACCTTTATTTCTTAATATTTGGCTACGATGTTCAACATAATCATTTTAGATAATTGTTTTATCTTGGAATTGACACCAAGATCACCTACATGGGAGTTCAATTGAGGGAGTTATGCTCTGATTAGTAAGGGAAGGTTAGATATGATAAAAATTTGCATCAAGAAAATAAAGAAATAAAATTAATATTTTTAAAAAAAGACAAATCTTATAAATGACTAGTATATGCCATAGCCATTGCCATTGTATGAACTTTTTACCATCTTAAGTGTAAAATTATGACATGGAAATATTTTATAAAGTGATATTTGAAATGGTTATGTTCATGGCATGATTACCAATGATTTATGGTAATAGTTATATTTTGATGAACATACTTGTTATTGAAAGCATATTTTTGGCTATCATTGTGAAAAGAAAAGAAATGAGCACGGTCCCATGGCAATCCGTGTGGTGCACCAGTAGGGGACGCCCTACCAACGGTTATGATCATGTTAATGAGAAAATAAAGAGAAAGTGGGCCATGTCGGACGGAGCGAGAAAAGCCTGTACCGGAGAGTAGAAAATACTCACCCTGACCGGGGTAGCTTGATATGAGAATAAATTGATAGTCATCATAAGATATTCTGAAAATAGTTAATCCTGTCATACATATCATTACTGTATGATTCTTATGTGCATAGATATAATGCATTCATGTGACCAAAGATATTTTCTGTAGTTTATACAGCTGAACATGACGTGATGAGCCATATTGATGATGATTTATTGTTGAACTTACTGGGATTTAATTCTCACTATATTTCCATATCATGCTCAGAAAATTAGTTATGCAGATTTTTCTATAGCTCTGGCTTTTAGTGCACGTTGGATCAAGTACTTTATGTTGGGTAGATCTCAGAAGCAAATAAAATGCTTGTGGTCGAGTTGGCTTAGATCCTGGTGAAGGTGCAACCACCCGCACCTGTATCTCCAGAATTGGTCAACCAAAATAAATAAGATGTAGATTTTTATTTGTTTGATATGTTGTACGTATGTTTTGATTAATGACATGTATGTGAACTTTATATTGTATAAATTAAATAAATGTTATATTGAGTTAAGTTGTAACGAGGTAATAACTTCATGATATTTTTTTAAAAAAAATTATACTTAAATGGATTTGTTACAGATCGAGTCACTTTATTTTGAGTTGATCTCTGTAATATATATGGTGTCTATGGACGAGTTGACTAAGATCCCGGTGAAGGTGCAACCACCCGCACCCGTATCTCCAGAACTGGTCAACAGGGATGAATGAGATGTAATTATATATGTGTTAGACTTTTGTACGAATGTTATTGATTAATGATATGTATGTAAACTCTGTATTGTATAAATTAAATAAATGTTATTTTGAGTTAAGTTGTAACGAGGTAATAACTTCATAGTATTTAAAAAAATTGATACTTAAATGGAGTTGTTACATAACTCATAATAACATTCAATTAAATTAACCAAACATAATTAAGGTTTATGAAATACCATTAACACTTATACAATTCTAGGTTTACATACACATTATTAATCAAAAATTCTGTACAAAAATTAAACACATATAAGTCTACATTTTATTCGTTTATATTGACCAGTTCTGGAGATATGGGTGCGGGTGGTTGCACCTTTACCGGGATCTTAGCCAACTCGACCCAACGTACGCTAAGAGTCAGTCATAGAGAATATCTGCATAACTTAGTTTGCTGAACATGATATGGAAATATAGTGAGAATTAAATCCCAGTAGGTTCAACAATAAATTATAATTATCATCATTATAGCTCATCTTGTCATGTTCATCTGTATAAACTACAGCAAATATCTTTAGGTCACATGAATGTACTTTATCTATGCACATGAAAATCGTACAGTTATGACATGTATGGCATGAATAACTATATTTAGAATATCATATAATGACTATCAACTTATTTTTCATATCAAGTTACCCCGATCTGGGTGAGTACTTTTTACTCTTCGGTACGGGATTTCCTCGCTCCGTCTGACATGTCACACTTTCTTTTCTCATTAACATAATCATAACTGTTGGTAAGGTGTCTCCTACTGGTGTACCACACGGACCACCATATGACCGTGCTCTTTTCTTTTCTTTTCTTTTCACATTAATATTCAAAAATATGATTTCAATAACAAGTATGTTCATTATACTCACATGCCATAATTTTCATCAAAATATAATCATTACCAAAAACTATTGGTAATCATGCCATGAACATAATCATTTCAAATATCACTTTATAAAAAATTTTCATATCAAAATTACATACTTAAGATGGTAAGGACTTCATGCAATGGCAATGACTATAGCATACACTAGTAATTTATAAGATTATTCTTTTTTTAAAAATTATTTTCCTCTCTCACTAAATAGAGCATAAAACCCTCATTTTAAATTCAATTGAGGTGATCTTAGTGTCATTAGAAAGATACGACAATCATCTAAAACTCTTATGTTAAATATTTTAGTGAAATCTTAAGTAATCATAGTGTTACTACTCCCTCAATCTCAATATTATTTCTTCTTGGGTAGGTTTAGACCTCTACTTACAAATCTGACCATATCTCCCTCATACAAACTCTATTTGAGTTAATTCCAAAGCATATAAAACGCTAAGAAACTTATATACATCTTTCATGTTATCAATTCTTCAGATTCCTTACTAATTATTCGCAAAAAAATTGAAAACAAATGCTTACATTTACCACCCCCAATTCTAGATTGATTCTGACCTTTAATCATTAATCAGTCATATCTCTCTCATATAAACTCCAAATTAACTGATTTCAGAGCCTATAGATCCGTGATACTTATATATATATATATATATATATATATATATATATATATATATATATATATATATATATATATATATATATATTATGTTAAAAATTGCCTTTAATACCCTAAAGATTTTGTCCAGAAATTCAAACACAGAAGCATACTTAACATATTCTTCCATGGTTAGCTAGTTTCTGACCTCTGCTTACTAATCTAACTATATGTTCCTCATATTTATTCTAATTTGAATGATTCTAGTGGCTAAAAATTCATGAGACATATATCTACATTTATCATGTTAAACATTCCTTATAATTCCCAAAAAATGTTTCTCAGAAATTCAAATACAGAAGCATACCTAACAGATTCTTCCCTGGTTAACCATTTTCTGACCACTATTTACATATCGGGCAATATCTCCCTCATCTGGACTCCAAATTAAGTGATTCTCATCGCTTAAAATCCTTTAGACATAGATCTAGAATTTTCATGTTAATCATTTCTTTTAATTCCTAACCGATTCTTCCCATAATTTTAAAAATAAAAGCTTCCCTGGTTACTCTAAAATCCAATTTTCTAACCAAACCTTTCCTAAGGTTTTAGTTCATCATTATATTACATCCTCTTCCATTTTCTTTACATCTAATCATATTCCATCAATTTTTCACCACATTCAAATGTACAAAATAGCAGCATAAAAATCATAAAATTTTACCACCCATAGCAATACTTATACAGAACTTTCCACACCAACCGAAATGTTCAAAACATCCATCATATGCAAAATAACAAGTAACATGATATAGCAACATCCATGACCAATAATCAAAGTAGCAAATATTGTAAATTTCATCAAAGTTCTAAGATCAAAATCCCATATAAATTTTACAAATTTCAAACCTTCTCTTTCTTCTTTCTTCCTTTCTTCTCCTTTCTTTCTCTCATTTCCTCACTCAACCTTGCTTCTATTTTTCCTCTCCCTCACTTAGACGAAATTATAACGTTATAAAGGTCAGTTTTGCTTAAATAAACCATCGAGTAGTTCACCTTTCATGATCACAGGTCTACCTTATCACAATTTGGATGCACTTGGTTGTTTTTTTAGGGAAAGATCACTCATGTTCTTGTGTTCCTCTCTCTTAGTTAAGATATGCATAGCAAAAGGAGATTTGTATTTTGAAAATCATGATAAAATGTTCTTAAGGTAAGGGACAAGTGTAAAAACTTTTTTTAATATTATTATTATTATACAATATAGAGTTCACATACGCGTCATTAATCAAAACGTACGACAACATATCAAACACATAAATATCTACATCTTATTTATTCTGGTTGACCAATTCCAGAGATATAGGTGCACGTGGTTACACCTTCACCGTTATCTGAGCCAACTCGACCACAAACATTTTATTTATTTTTGGGATTTGTCCATCATAGAGTAACTCGATCCAACGTGCACCAAAAGTGACAGCCATAGAAAAATCTGCATAACTAATTTTCTGAACATGACATGGAAATATTGTGAGAATTAAATATCAGTAAGTTCAATAATAAATCATCATCAATATAGCTCATCACTTCATGTTCATCTGTATAAACTACATCAAATATCTTTGGTCACATAAATGTACTTTATCTATGTACATGAGAATCGTACAGTAATGACATATATGACAGGATTAACTATTTTCAGAATATCATATGATGACTATCAATTTATTCTCATATCAAGCTACCACGGTCAGGGTGAGTATTTTCTACTCTTCGGTACGGGCTTTTCTTGCTCTGTCCGACATGGCACACTTTCTCTTTCTTTTCTCAATAACATAGTCATAATCGTTGGTAAGTCGTTCCCTACTGGTGCACTACATGGATTGCCATGTGACCGTGCTCATTTCTTTTCTTTTCAGAATAATAGCCAAAAATATGCTTTCAATAACAAGTATGTTCATCAAAATATAATTATTACCAAAAATCATTGGTAATCATGCCATGAACATAACCATTTCAAATATCACTTTATAAAATATTTTCATGTCAAAATTTCACACTTAAGATGATAAGAAGTTCATACAATGACAATGGCTATGGCATATACTAGTCATTTATTATTTCCATTTATAAGATTCTTCTTCTTTTTTAAATATTAATTTTATTTCTTTATTTTCTTGATGTAGGTTTTCATCCTATCTGACCTTCTCTTAATAATCAGAGAATAACTCCCTCAATTTAACTCCGATGTAGGTGGTCTTGGTGTCAATTGAAAGATAAAACAATTATCTAAAACTATTATGTTGAATAATTTAGTGAAATATTAAGAAATCAAGGTGATATTACTCCTTCAAAGTACAGGTTATTTCTTCTCGAGTAGGTTCTGACCTCTACCTACTAATCTGTCCATATCTCTCTCAATCGAATTCCACATTAAGTGATTCCAATGGCTAAAAATTTGGGACACATATAGAAATAATTTTTATGTTAATAATTTATTTTAATTCCCTACATAATGTTCCCAAAAATTAAAACATAGTAGCTATCCTAAAATATTCTTCCCTGATTACCAAATTTCTGACGACTGCATACTAATCGGACCATATCTGCCTCATACGGACTCTAAAGTGAGGGATTCCAGTGGTTAAAAATCCATGAGACATATATCTATAATTCTTATGTTAACCATTTATTTTAGTTCGCTACAGAATGTTCCAAGAAATTAAAACATAGAAACTATCCTAACATATTCTTCCTTGATTAACCATTTTCTGACCATTGCTTACTATTCGGACCATATCTACCTTATATGGAATCCAAATTGAGTGATTTCAGTGGTTAAAAATCCGTGAAACATATATCTATAATTCTTATCTTAATCATTTATTTGAATTCCTTACAGAATGTACCCATAAATTAAAATATAGAAGCTATCCTAACATATTCTTCCCTGATTAACTATTTTCTAACCACGGTTTACTAATCGGACCATATCTACCTCATATGGACACCGAATTGAGTGATTCCAGTGGCTAAAAATCCATGAGACACACATTTTTCATGTTAACCATTTGTTTTAATTCCTTACTGATTCTTCCTAGAATTTTAAAAATAGAAGCTTAAAATTTTGCCACCCATAGCCATACCTATGCAGAACTATCTACACCAACCTAAGTATTCAAACATACATAATATATAACATGATACAGCAACATCCATGACAAATAATCAAAGTTCTAAGATCAAAATCTCATATAAATATTACAAGTTTCAAAACTTTTCTTTAAAAAGAAATATTGTTAAACTTACCTTGAGCACTTAGTCCTCTAGACTTCTCCTTCCTCTTTCTTCCTTTCTTCCTCTCCTTTCCTCACTCTACCTTGCTTCTATTTTTCCTCTCCCTCACTTGGACGAAATTCTCATATTATAAGGGTGGGTTTTGCTTAAATAGACTATCAAATAATTCACCTTTCATGATCATGGTTCTACCTTATCACAATTAGGATGCACTTGGTTGATTTTTTTGGAAAACAAACAACTCATGTTCTTGTCTTCCTCTTCCTTAGTCAAGATACACATAGGAAAAGGAGATTTGTATTTTGAAAATTATGATAATATGTTCTTAAGATAAGGGACAAGGTCCCTTTTATATAGGGATTTATTTCCTTTTTCTTTTGTCTTAAACAAGTATGATAGGTTTTCCTTTTTAGGTGGCAAATTTCCAACACTTGAATCTTCCTTGTTTAGCTAAAATTATTTATGTAGGATAAGGATGTTTTGTCATAATGCTATGTATTATTACGCACTTGCTAAATTTATGAGTGTAGAATATAGATGTTTTGTCCTAATGCCATGTATTATCATACCACTTGCTAAAATTATGAATGTAGGATATCACACCACTTGCTAAATTTTTGGCTTAATGCCATGTCACCTAATCTTGATTACACTATTATTTCATCACGTTATTTTTATTTTTATTTTTCCTCTTGGGTTTGGGTTCATTCTTACGCATTTTCTTTACTGTGGTTAAAATTCTACCTTTCATAATGGGCTTGGTCACATTTTCATGATTTTTGGGCTACCGGTCCAATTTCTATATCCTAGTCCAAATCTATGTTTTATTTCTTCATTGGGCTATCCTATTGGCTTGCTAACAATTCATGTGAAGTAGAAAAACTCTATATGAAGTGTTCATAAGTGAAAGCCCAATTTATGGGTGGAGATACTAAACTTAGTAACTTTAGCTCTTAAATTAGGAAAAATTACCCTAATCCAATGTTCTTGAAATTTTAAGACCTTTACTTACTTCACAAAAATTTATTTTCCTTACCTAAGAATTTCACCTTTCTTTAGCATGTTTATTTCTAATATTTCCTCTTAGGTTTTCTTTCTTTACTTATTCTATTAATGTTAGAACATTTCAATGCATACACGTAAGCTGAAGAATTTCTAAGGATTATATTTCCTTAGATATCTAAAAATTGTCTATTAAATTTTATTTCCTTAATTAAATATTTATGTATCCTTATTAATAAAAGAAACAAAATTAAGGATGTTACAACAAGGTCCCTTTGATTTAGGGATTCATTTCCTTTTTCTTTTGTCTCACTCAAGTATAATAGGTTTTCTTTTCTATGCATTAAAATTATTTATGTAGGATAAGGATGTTTTGTCATAATGCTACATATGATTACCTACTTGTTGAAATTATGAATGTAGAATATAAATGTTTTGTCCTAATGTCATGTATTATTACCTTGTTGAAATTATGAATGTAGGATATAGATGTTTTGTCTTAATGCCATGTGACCTAATATTGATTATTATTACACTACTATTTCCTCACATGATTCTTATTTTTTTCTTCTTGTATTTGGGCTCATTCTTACCCATTTCCTTTGCTCTGGCTTAAATTCTACCTTTCATGAAGGGATTGGTCACATTTTCATGATTTTTGGGCTATCGGTCGAACTTCTATATCCTAATCCAAGTCTATGTTTTATTTCTTGCTTGGGCAATCCTATTGGCTTGCTAGAAATTCATGTGAAGTGGAAAACTCTATATGAAGTGTCCATAATGTGAAAGCTTAATTTATGGGTTGAGATGTTAAACTTAGTAACTCTAGTTCTTGAATTAGAAAAAATTAACCGAATTCAATCTTCTTGAAATTTTAAGAACTTTACTTACTTCACAAAAATTTATCTTCCTTACCCAATAATTTCACCTCTCTTTATTATGCTATTTCTTATTTATTTTTTCTATTAGATTTTCTCTCTTTACTTGTTCCCTTAATGTTAGAAACATTTTCTATGCATACACATAAGGTGAAGAATTTCTAAGGATTATATTTCCTTAGATATATAAAAATTGTCTAATAAATTTTATTTTCTTAAATAAATATTTATGTAGCTTTATTAATAAAAGAAACGAAATTAGGGATGCTATATTAAATATTTATGTACCTTTATTAAGAAATGAAACAAAATTAGGGATGTTACACTTTAGCTCTAAGTTTTCTGGCTGCCTTCTCCCCATCTTGGGTGCTGATTGCTTGAGAAATGGGTGGTTTGAATTTGTTCCCCAAAATAATGCCTAGACATCATGATGCTGCTACTAGTTTCCATCACTAAAGAGGAAAAGGAATGATGTGTTTTGCAGGGATTCCCTTGTTTTTTTGCAAGGATTTCCTTGTGGTTTCTGCAGGGAGGGCGTGAGGATGCAAGGCATGGTGTGCAGCAGCAACTTTTGCATTATTTTTCTAATTGTGGGCAGAAAAATAGTTGAAGTGGTTGGAAATTTCTTGGCTAGAATGCGGCTAAAATATTTATGGCTATGTGGCAGGATTTCCTTGCTGAAAGGTCACAATTTCCTTGACTGATTTTGGCTGAAGTTTTTGTGGCTATGTGGCATGCTTTGGTATGTGCAAGGTGGCTACAATTTTTTGGCCAATGTGGCATGCTATGTGGCGACAACTTTGTGGGCAATGTGGCATACTTTGGTGGCTGCAAGGTGGCTACAATTTTGTGGGCAATGTGGCATGCTATGTGGCTACAACTTTGTGGGCAATTTGGCATGCTTTGGTAGGTGTAAGGTGGCTGCAACTTTGTGGGCAATGTGGCATGCTATATGGTTGTAACTTTCTGAGCAATGTTGCATGCTTTGGTATGTGCAAGGTGGCTGTAATTTTATGGCAATGTGGCAAACTATGTGGCTAAAATTTTGTGGTGCTACTTGGCAGCTCCTTAGTTGTTTTATATTGCCTTTGGCTCTAAGTTTTCATATTGCCTTTGGCTCTAAGTTTTCTGGCTGCCTTCTCTCCCTCTTGGGTGCTGATTGTATGAGGAATGGGTGGTTTGAATTTGCTGCCCAAAATAATTACTAGACATCATGATGATGCCGCTGGTTTCCACCACTCAAAAGGAAAAGGAATGTTGTGTTTTACAAGGATTCCCTTGTGGTTTCTGCAGGGAGGGCATGAAGATGCAGGGCATGGTGTGGGGTATCAACTTTTGCATTATTATTTTTTATTGTGGATAGAAACATGGATAAAATGGGTGGCATTTTCTTGGCTGGAATGTGGCTAAAATATTTATGGCTATGTGGCACGATTTCCTTACTAAAAGGTGGCGATTTCCTTAATTAATTTTCGCTGAAGTTTTTGTGGCTATGTGGCATGCTTTGGTAGCTGTAAGGTGGCTACAATTTTGTGGCCAATATTGCATCCTAGGTGGCTACAACTTTGTGGCCAATATGGCATGCTTTGGTAGGTGCAAGATGGCTACAAGGTGGCTATAATGTTTTGGGCAATGTGGCATGCTATGTGGCTGTAACTTTGTGGGCAATGTGGCATGGTTTGGTAGGTGTAAGGTGGCTATAATTTTGTGGGCAATGTGGCATGCTATGTGGCTGCAATTTTGTGGGCAATGTGGCATGCTATGTGGTTGCAACTTTGTGGGCAATGTGGCGGTAGGTGCAAGGTGGCTGCAATTTTGTGGAAAAAGTCGCATGCTTTGGTACGTGCAAGGTGGCTGCAATTTTATGGCAACGTGTCATACTATGTGGCTGAAATTTTGTGGTGCTACTTTGTAGCTCCTAAGTTGTTTTATATTTCCTTAATTTACTACTAATCCTAAATTAGTAATATCTTAAAAATGTTTTTGTATCTTCTCCCCATTTGTTTTGCAACTAAGAATTTATTTATATGATTCATGATTAAGTCTATGTCAACTATTTTATAAATGCCTTATTGTTACATAACAAAGCATTTTAATTCTTTGTCATATGTATTTTTTACATATTCTTAGATTTATCTAGCTTTATTAGAGATTTAGGATGTTACAAATTAGGCTCATTCTTACCTATTTCCTTTGCTTTGGTTGAAATTCTACCTTTCATGGAGGGATTGATCACATTTTTATGGTTTATGGGCTATCGGTCCAACTTCTATATCCTAGTCCAAGTCTATGTTTTATTTCTTGCTTGGGCTATCCAATTGGCTTGCTAGAAACTCATGTGAAGTGGAAAAACTCTATATGAAGTGTCCATAGGTGAAAGCCCAATGTATAGGTGGAGATGTTAAACTTAGGAACTCTTGCTCTTGAATTAAAAAAAATTACCCAAATCCAATCTTCTTGAAATTTTAAGAGCTTTACTTACTTCCCAAAAATTTATCTTCCTTACCTAAAAATTTTGCCTCTCTTTAGTATGTTGTTTCTAATTTTTCCTATTTGGTTTTCTCTATTCACTTGTTCCCTTAATGTTAGAAATAATTTCTATGCATACACATAAGGTGAAAAATTTCTAAGTATTATATTTCCTTATATATCTAAAAATTGTGTAATAAATTTTATTTCCTTAATTAAATATTTATGTACCTTTATTAATAAAAGAAATGAAATTAGGGATGTTACATTTCTCTCCCGCTAAAAGATATTTTGTCCTCAATTTTAGAAATTACCTAATAAGAACAATTGCGGATATTTCTTCCTCATGACTTCTTCCAGCTCCCAAGTTCATTCTTTCGGAGCAAACCTTCCTATAACACCTTAACTAGGGGAATGCTTTTAATTCTCAATTGTTTCATGTCAGTGTCCAATATAGATATTGGTACTAGCTGGTATGTCATGTTTTCCTTTATTTGGATTGGTTCATCCCCTATTAGATGTGAGGAATATGGAAGATACTTCCAAAGCTGTGATACATGGAGAACATCTTGCAAGTTGGACAAATTAGGTGGGAGGAAAACTTGATATGCTGACGTCTCTACTTTCTTCAGAATTTGGTAGGGTCCCAAAAATTGCAAACTTAGCTTTTTGGTCTTAAGAGACCTACCAACTCAAGTAGTTGGGGAAGTCTTCATAAATATATGGTCTCCTTCCTCAAACTACAAAGGTCTATATCTATTATCATAGTAACTCTTTTTTCGACTCTAAGCTATAAGTATTTTGTCTCGTATCATCCTGATTTGCTTAGTAGTTTGTTGAACTAGATCAGGACCCAGCAAGTTCTTTTCTCCTACCTTAAACCAACAAAGTGGAGATTGGCACTTCCTACGGTATAAAGCTTCGTAAGGGGCCATCTTAATACTAGAGTGATAGTTATTATTATAAGCAAACTCCACTAAAAGTAGGTACTTATTGCATCCTTTACCTTGCTCTATCACACATGCCCTCAACATATCTTCTAGGGTTTGAATTGTAACATCCCTAATTTCGTTTCATTTATTAATAAATGTACATAAATATTTAATGTAATATCCCTAATTTTGTTTCTTTTATTAATAAAGCTACATAAATATTTAATTAAGGAAATAAAATTTATTGGACAATTTTTAGATATCTAAGAAATATAATCCTTAGAAATTCTTCACCTTATGTGTATGTATAGAAAATGTTTCTAACATTAAGGGAATAGTTAAAAAGAGAAAACCTAATAGGAAAAATTAGAAAAAACATACTAAAGAGAGGCGAAATTCTTGGTTAAGGAAAATAAATTTTTGTGAAGTAAGTAAAGGTCTTAAAATTTCAAGAAGATTGGATTAGGGTAATTTTTCATAATTCAAGAGATAGAGTTACTAAGTTTAACATCTCTACCCATAAATTGGGCTTTCACCTATGGACATTTCATATAGAGTTTTTTCACTTCACATGAATTTCTAGCAAACCAATAGAATAGCCTAAGTAAGAAATAAAACATAGACTTGGACTAAGATATAAAAGTTGGACCGATAGCCCAAAAAATATGAAAATGTGACCAAGCCCTTCATGAAAGGTAGAATTTAAGCCAAAGCAAAGGAAATGGGTAAGAATGAGTCCAAATCCAAGAAGGAAAAAATAAGAATCATGTGAGGAAATAATAGTGTAATAATAATCAAGATGAAGTCACATGCATTAAGACGAAACATCTATATCCTACATTCATAATTTTAACAAGTAGGTAATAATACTTGGCTTTAGGACAAAACTTCTATATCCTATATTCATAATTTCAACAAGTGGGTAATAATACATAACATTATGACAAAACATCCTTATCCTACATAAATAATTTCAGCCAAGCAAGGGAGACTAAAGGGCTAAAACATTTGCCACCTACAAAGGCAAACCTATCATACTTAATTGAGACAAAAGAAAAAGGAAATAAATCCCTAAATCAAAGGGACCTTGTCCCTTGTCTTAAGAACATTTTATCATGATTTTCAAAATACAAATCTCCTTTTGCTATTCAAATCTTGACTAATGGAGAGGAAGACAAGAACATGAGTTGTCTTTCCCTAAAAAACAACCAAGTGTATCCTAATTATGATAAGGTAGAACCATGATCATGAAAGGTGAACCACTTGATAGTTTATTTAAGCAAAACCCACCCTTATAACATTATAATTTCGTCCAAGTGAGGGAGAGGAAAAATAGACGCAAGGTAGAGTGAGGAAAGGAGAGAAAGGGAGGAGAAGAAAGGAAGGATGAAGAAGAAGTCTAGAGAACTAAGTACTCAAGGTAAGTTAACTTCATCTCCACTTGAATCCATTTTTTCTCTTCATCCTTAGGGTTAAAAAACTCACCCTCCTTCTCTTATTTAGGTTACTAGAAAATCCAAGGGAAGGGAGGAATCTTGCTACTTATTTCAAGAGGAAACAAGAAAAAGAATTCACTAAGTGAGTTAGGGAGATCTTTAGGTAGGTTTAACAATATTTTTATTAGAAAAGCTTTGAAATTAGAAACATTTATATGGGATTTTGATCCTAAAACTTTGATGAAATTTACTATATTTGTTAGCTGGATGATTGGCCATGGATGTTGCTATATTATATTACATGTTGATCTTGCATGTGATGTATGTTTGAATACTTAGGTTGGTGTAGAAAGTTCTGCATAAGTATGGCTATGGGTGACAAAATTTTAAGATTTTTATGCTGCTATTTTGTATATTTAAATGTGGTAAAAAATTGATGAAATATGATTAGATGTAAATAAGGAAGAAAATGGAAGAGGACATAATAAAGTGATGAACTAAAACCTTAGAAAAATTTTGGTTAGGAAATTGGATTTCGGAGTAACTAGGGAAGCTTCTATTTTTTAACTTTTGGGAATAATCGGTTAGGAATTAAAAGAATTGGTTAGCATGAAAAAGATAGATATATGTCTTACGGAATTTTAGCCACTGGAATCAATCTATTTGGAGTCCATATAAGGTAGATATGGTCTGATTAATAAGCAGTGGTCAGAAAATGGTTAACAATGGAAGAATTTGTTAGGAAAGCTTTTGTGTTTGAATTTTTGGGAAGATTCTATAGGGAATTAAAATAACTAGTTAACATACAATATATATATATATATATATATATATATATATATATATATATATATATGTCTCATGGAAATTTAGCCACTGGAATCACTCAATTTAGAGTTCATATGAGAGAGATATGGTCAAATTAGTAAGAAAATGTTAGAACCTACCCAAGAAGAAATAACATTTAATTTGAAGGAGTAATATCACCAAGATTCCTTAATATTTTGCTAATGTGTTTAACATAATAGTTTTAGATAATTGTTTTATATTTAAATGGACACTAAGCTCACCTAAGTCGGAGTTAAAATGAGGGAGTTATGATTTGATTAGTGAGAGAAGGTCAGGCAGGATGAAAACCTGCATCAAGGAATAAAACAACATAGAGCATGGCCATGTTCTAAGGCACGACCAGGCCGTGTTCAGGACTGGAAAGGGAATTTTGAAGGCTAAAGGATGGTTGTTTTATAGGAAATGGCAAAGCCATGTTATAGGATACGTTTAAGCCATGTTGGAAGCTGGTAAAACTTATTTTCAACATTTTTCTACCCTAAATAAAACTCATTAACTATAGGATAATATTAAAAACCAAATTGAAGAAGAATGCCATATTAAATTTGTGAGAACATGTGTTGAAAATGACATAAGTTGGAGGAAAGAAAATGAAGAGATAAAAATAATATTTAAAAAAGAAGAAGAATCTTATAAATCAAAATAATAAATGACTAGTGTATGCCATAGTCATTGCCATTGCATGAAATCCTTACCATCTTAAGTGTGTAATTTTGACATGAAAATATTTTATAAAGTGATTTTTGAAACGATTATGTTTATGTCATGATTACCAATGATTTTTGGATATGATTATATTTTGATAAAAAAATTATGGCATGTGAGTATAATAAACATACTTGTTATTAAAATCATATTTTTGGCTATTAATGTGAAAAGAAAAGAAATAAGCATGGTCACATGGCAGTACATGTGGTGCACCAGTAGGGGACGCCCTACCAATGGCTATGATTATGTTAATGAGAAAAGAAAGTGTGCCATGTCAAATGAGGCGAGAAAAACCCGTACCAGAGAGTTGAAAGTACTCACCCTGACCGGGGTAGCTTGATATGATAATAAGTTTATAGCCATCATAAGATATTCTGAAAATAGTTATTCATGCCGTACATGTCATAACTATATGATTTTTATGTGCATGGATAAAGTGCATTCATGTGACCTAAAGATATTTGTTATAGTTTATACAGATGAACATGATATGTTGAGCTATATTGATGGTAATTATGATTTATTGTTGAACCTACTGGGATTTAATTCTCACTATATTTCCATATCAAGTTCAAAAAGCTATGTTATGCAGATATTCTTTATGACCGACTCTTAGCATATGTTGGGTTGAGTTGGCTAAGATCCCGATGAAGGTGTAACCACCCACACCCATATCTCCAGAATTGATCAATATGGAAGGATGAAATGTAGACTTATATGTGTTTGATTTTGTATATATTTTTTGATTAATAATGTGTATGTAAACACAGAATTGTGTAAGTGTTAATGGTATTTCATAAACCTTAATTATGTTTGGTTAATTTAATTGAATGTTATTATGAGTTAAATAGTTAAAAGTAAAGAGGTAATGACTTCATGGAATTTTAGAAATATATATATATATATATATATATATATATATATATATATATATATATATATATATATATATATATATATATATATATATATATATATATATATAAAATAGAGTTTTTACATGAATTGTCCGTTCTGTCTGCCCATCAATTTGAGGACGGTAGGCAATACTAAACTGCAACTGGGTTCCGAAAACTTCTTGCAATCCCTTCCAAAACCTCGATGTGAACCTCAAATCTCTATCAAAAATGATATTTAAGGGAATTCCATGTAGTCTAACTATTTCTTGGATGTACAATTGAGCCAATTTGTCCAATGAATAGTTAATTTTCATGGGCAGAAAGTGAGCAAATTTGGTTAATTGGTCAACTATTACCAAAGTCATGTCCAACTGAAGTCTTAGGTAAGCCCACCACAAAGTCCATCAAAATACTGTCCCATTTTTATTTAGGGATCTAAAGAGGTTGTAGAAACCCCGCTGGCTTTTGATGCTCTACCTTCATCTTTTGACAAATTAAACATTTCGCCACAAACTTAGCAATGTCCTTTTTCGTCCCTGGCCACCAGAACATCTTCTTTAAGTCTTGATATATTTTAGTGGATCCAGGATGGACTGTATACTTACTATGATGTGCTTCTTGCAAGATATTAGTCCTCAAATCTTATTCTTGAGGAACATAAATCCTTCCCTAATCAATGATTGTTCCATCTTCCAAGACAAAAAAATTATCTTGATCTTTGTGATCCTATAAGTATTGGTCGTGAGCTTGAGCCTCTTTAATCTAGGCTCTAAGGTCATACTCTATACTCAACCCATTGATGATTAGCTTATTTAGAGTAAGAGTAGTGGCTAGCTTTAAATTTCAAAACTCCTCTAGCATCTACATCTCATACACTATCATTTGACTCATGTGTCAAGATTTTCAACTTAAGGCATCTGACTACAACATTTGCCTTTCCTCGATGATACTTTACCTCAAACGTGTAGTCATTGAGAAATTCTACCCATCTTCATTGCCTTCTATTTAACTCATTTTGATAAAAAAAAAAAGGTACTTAAGACTCTTGTGATCACAATATACTTCAAATGTTGCCCCGTACAAATAGTGTCACCAAATCTTTAAGGCAAACACCACTGCCGCCAATTCATGATCATGGGTTAAATAATTTTCTTTATTGGGTCTTAGTTGCCTAGAGGTGTAAGCAACTACTCTATTGTCTTGCATTAACACACCCTAGCCCTTTCTTTGAAGCATCACTATACACTTTAAAATGTCCTGTGGGGTGTGGAATAATTAAAACAGGAGGAGTGGTCAATCTTGTCTTAAGCTCTTAAAGACTAGCTTCATATTGATAAGTCCATTAGAAATGACTTTCCTTCCTGGTCAATTTAGTCAATAGCAAGGCTATACGAGAGAATTTTTGTATAAACCTCCTGTAGTATCCTGCCAAACCTAAGAAACTTCTCACTTCTATAACCGTCCTTGATCTTTCTCACTGAATCACTACTTCTATCTTGCTAGGGTCTACGGCTACCCCTCTATTGGAGTTGACATGTCCGAGAAACTTCACCTCTGTCAGCCAAAATCTACACTTCTCTAATTTGGCATACAAATTTTTCTCTTTTAGCACTTGCAGCACGATTCGAAGATGTTGTTCATATTCTTTCTCAATTTTAAATTAAATTAAGATGTCATCGACGAACACTACCACAAATTTATTTGGGTAGGGTCGAAAAATGTGATTCATGTATTCCATGAAAATTGCAGGTGCATTTGTCAACCCGAAGGGCATTACGAGAAACTCATAGTGCCCATACCTAGTCCTGAAGGTTGTTATTGGTACATCATTCTCCTTGATCCTAATATGACGGTATCTCGATCTTAAGTCAATTTTAGAAAAGATGGAGACTCCATTCAGTTGATCTAATAAATCATCTATCCTAGGGAGAGGGTACTTATTTTTGACAGTCACATTATTCAGCTGTCTGTAATATAAGCATAGTCTCAGACTCCCATCTTTCTTCTTAACAAACAATACAGGAGCTCCCCAAGGTGGTACACTCGGTCTAATGATTTATTTTTCGAACAAATCCTCTAATTGTTTCTTGAGCTCCTGTAGTTCCTTCAAGCCATTCTATAAGGTGCAATAGAAATAGGCCCTGTCCCGAGTAGGAGATCTATAGAGAACTCTATCTTTCTCTCAGGAGGTAAGCCTGGAATATCTACTAGAAATATATCAGGAAACTCATTAGCTATTTTTATTTTATAAAGCTTGGATTTGACTTCTAGGTTTGATAAACATAGGAGAATATAACTAAGGACTCCACTATTCAACTTCTAATTGACTTGATTAGCATTTAGCATCAATAACTGCATCTCATCTTGTGGAGTAGGAAGTAGAAATTCAACGGTCTTGGTGCAACAATTTAACAAGATCCGATTTCTAGACATCTAGTTTAACCTTAGAATGATATCAATACCTCTTAAAGGTAGACATATGAGGTCTACACAAAAAGTTTCCTTCTCGATGATGACCTGACAGTCTTTGCATATAGAGGAACTTAAGACCCTTTTCCCTTGTGGGAGTTACTAGAAATAGCTTGTAGAGGGTTTCAAAAATAGGATACTGAAGTTCCATAATACATTCTTTCGATATAAATGAATGACTAGCACCAGAATCAAACAAAACCATAAGAGCAAATACATAGATGTAGCATGTACCTTGAATCATTTCAAAGGATTGACCTGCCTCTTGGTCACTTAGGGTGAAAATCTTTCCTTTCAACTAAGGTGTAATGCCCCCAATTTACGAGCAGGTGAAACAAACATATTTTTTCCTCAATCAAATATTTTTCATAACATGGATAACACTATTCTTTGTTATAGAAATAGATACATATAGGATTTCTCATGTATATACATTATACATATCAAGTTATAAATGTTAAGGTAACAACAGAAGCAGGGATCATGCCTGTGGTGTTCAGAGCACACTCTAGAATACAAACACAATACAATTCAAAACTGTGAGCTTTGAAAGCAACGTAGACTCACCCAGAGACTATGTTACCTAACTGATCACCTATCTGTAGGATCATACTCTGTATTGTTATCTAAAAATATGAAAATATCATGTAGTGATTTTGACAACTCAATGAGCATATAATACCTCCTATGACCTCTTAGGTCAGCATATGGATGTACTTATGTTTTAAAATTTTTCACATAGAAAATACAGTTTAGAAGTACATCCATATGGGACTTGTATTTCAAATATTCTCAAATAAAAGGATATTAAGATATCCAAAACCATATTTAGCATGGTATGACCATTAAACTAATGTTGTTATGCTAAGCTGAATAAATTATAGTAAAATAATAAGCTTTTGAGATAAAGTTATAAATTTTAATACACTTGCCTCACTCGGCGATCTGACACTCTTAATTTAAAATGACCTACCTCACTCGGCGATCTAATCCACCCACACACTCAATTCATTTATTTACTATACGTATAGTGACCGATCGATTACAGTCATAATAGTAATAAGGGAATATGAGTTCATCACCCATCTTTCTCCTTACATTACCACTGTCACCCCGTTGGAGCGGTCCTTCCTCAGCTCACTCAGGCTAATATGGTGTCCCTTATTCGGAATTGTCACAAGCCATACAACCTGTCAATATTCATCCATACATATAAATACATATATATAAATTCATATTCATCAAATGCAATGTATAATTATCAAGCAACTTGTCATGAGCTTTACGCTTGCTATTCAATCATAATAAGCAACTATATAGTTTTACAAATCAATGCCTCATGCACATAATATTCACTTTGCCAAATAATGATAAATACATTTAGAACCACATATTCAGTGAGTTTCAAAATCTATTTGCAAAATCATACTCTTTTTGAACTATGTGCTAGTTCGTAAGAAAAACAAATATTTTAACACATTTCTAAAATTTATGATAGCATAAATAATTTGTAAACATAACCCATTATACATTTTAAATTCAAGAAGAACATGGGGTAAGTTATAGAATGAATTATCTACTCATAGGTCAGGGCTCCAGGTTAGACAGCCTCAAATGTAATTTTTCAAATAAAATCTGATCAAATGGATCTCAAAAACGAGTCTAGAGGGTCTAAAAACCTAAGAAATGACCCCGGGAACTTGGTCAATACTAGTAATTGTTCACGACCCAAAACACTATTCCCCTGTTGGAAAATACTTTACATACCTGTCGGATTTACTGTTCACGACACACAAAAAGTTGTCAGATGGCCGAAAAAATTCATATCGTAAGGTTTATCTAGCTTTTGAATCCATCTACAGTGTCAGATTTCTAATTGAGATCTCTAAATAGATGTTTCAGAACTTACATTTTTCTAAGATTTTCTACTTCTGATCTGCAGTAATTCTGCAGCTGATTTGAAAAATTGTTTAGTCAAAATCATAGTATTTTCCGTTCTAAATCCAATGGCACCCTTAGTTTTGAGATCAGAAGCCAATAGGCACTCCAGATCTAGAAAGAAAAATGGTTACTATTCACACTATTTATACTATTAATTGGTTATGGAAATCGGTTCGTATCCCTCTTTTTACGCTTTTGACTCCTCCTGCCCCTTTTCTTTCCTTTTTTTTAATTATATTTACTTAATAATTAAATATTTAAAATTTGGTATTTTTTATTATTATATACATATAAATACTATTTTTCAACATAAAATATCCCAAATTTTTTAAAAAATTTACATTCTTATAAAAATTTAGTTGAACTCTTAAATCATGACTTTTCTTGATAAAATTTTTAATAAAACATCACAAAATAGAATATCTTTATTCATAATAAAAGAAAGAATATTTCTAAAATAAAAACAAAAATTTATTAGAGGCAAATATAATTATTTTAGGTACAACAGAAATCATTTTATTTAAAAATATATTTGTTTATAGCAAAAAATTATTATTTTAAAAAATTACAGGATATTACATAAGGCCTCTGTTCCGGCTGCTTCCCCATATTCTGTGAGCAGTTTTTCGCAAAATAATTTTTTATATGTTTGGCTTTTAGTTACTTTCCTCCTACTTATATCATTTCCAACACTTCTTCTCACAAATTTTATAGGCTTCTCTAATTTTATTTTTATTATTACCCTATAGTTAATGAGGTACATTTAGGATAGAAAAAATATTAAAAATAAGCTTTACCAGCTCCCAACACGGCCAGATCATGTTTTAAGACACAGTCATGCTTAAAAAGTACATCAAGCATACTGAAAAACATCCATGAACTTGGTCTACTCATGCTGAAGCAACCCAGAATACGACTTGACCGTGTCCTGTGACATTTCCTCACTTATATAATAATATCTCCCTTATACAAACTCTAATTGAGGCAATTCCAAAGCCTATAAAAAGCTTATCTACAAATTTCATGTTTATTCTTTCTTCAGATTCCTTACGAATTATTCCCAAAAAATCGAAAACAAAAACGCTTACATTTACCTCTCTAGATTCTAGACTAATTCTGACCTTTACTCATTAATCAACCATATCTCCCTCAAATGAACCCCAAATTAAGTGATTTCAAAACCTATAGATCTATGAGAGATATATGTATATTTATTATGTCAACAATTTCCTTTAAGTATTTACAAAAATTTCCCAAAAATTCAAATATAGAAGCATACTTAACAGATTCTTCCCTGATTAGTTAGTTTTTGACCACTGCTTAAAAATTTGACCATATCTTCCTAGTATGGATTCCAAATTGAATACTTCCAGTGGCTAAATATTCTTCAGACATATATTTATTTTTCATGTTAACTATTTTTTTTATTTCCTTATAGAGTTTCCCAGAAATTCCCATACAAAAGCTTACCTAACAGATTTTTCCCCTGGTTAATCATTTTTTGACAATTGCTTACTAATCAGACCATATCTCCCTCATTTGAACTTCAAATTGGGTAATTACAGTGGATAAATATCTATGAGACATATATCTATATGTTTCTTGTTAACCAATGCTTTGAATTCCTAACCTACTCTTCCTAGAATTTCAAAAAAATAGCTTCCCTAGTTACTCCAAAATTTAGTTTTCTTAGCCTAGCCATTCCTAAAGTTCTAGTTCATCCTTTTATTAATTTATCTTCAATTTTTTTTCCAAATTTTCACCTAACCATAGAATTACTCATCTCAACATTTAATTATATTTTTTTACTTAATTTAACTTATTTCATCATTCACTTCGAAAGAAAAATAGAATCAAATCATGCATCACTAAGGGTGTTTTCAACATAAATTTCTCATGGTTTTCCCCTAGTTGTTTAAGGCCATACTTAATTTACCAACCTAACCATCTTCCATCCATTTTTACCATATTTAAATATACATAACAGTAGCATAAAAGCCCTAAAAATTTTCCACCTATAGCCATATTTTTGCAGAACTTTCCATACTAACCGAAGTATTCAAAACATCCATCACACGCAAGATCAACATGTAACATGATGTAGCAACATCCATGCCCAATCATCAAAGTAGCAAATATTGTAAATTTCATCAAAGTTCTAAGATCAAAATCCCATTTAAATATTACAAATTCCAAATCTTTTCTTCAAAAAGAGATATTGTTAAAACTAACCTAAATATCTCCCTAGCTCACTTAATGAATTCTTTTTCTTGATTCCTCTTGAAGGAAGTGGCAAGATTCCTCCCTTCCCTTAGCTTTTCTAGTAGTTTAAATAAGAGAAGGAGGGTGAGTTTTGAACCCCAAGGATAAAGAGAAAATATGGATTCAAGTGGAGATTAAGCTAACTTACCTTCAGTGCCTAGTCCTCTAGACTTATCCTTATTCTTCCATCCTCTCTTCTCCTCCATTTCTCTCCTTTTCTCACTCTACCTTGCTTTTGTTTTTTCCTTCCCCTCACTTGGACGAAATTATAATGTTATAAGGATGGGTTTTGCTTAAATAAACTATCAATTTGTTTAACTCTCATAATTATGGGTCTAACTTATCACAACTAGGATACACTTGGTTGTTTTTTTGGGAAAAGAGAACTCATGTTCTTGTCTTCCTCTTACTTAGTCAAGATATGCATAGCAAAAGGAGATTTGTATTTTGAAAATCATGATAAAATGTTCTTTAGACAAAAGACAAGGTCCCTTTGATTTAGGGATTCATTTCCTTTTTCTTTTGTCTCACTTAAACATGATAGGTTTGACTTTATAGGTGGCAAATTTCCAGCCCATGAGTCACCCTTTCTTGGCTGAAATTATTTATGAGGATAAGGATGTTTTGTCATAATACCATGTATTATTACCTATTTGTTGAAATCATGAATGTAGGATATAAATGTTTTGTCCTAATGCCATATATTATTACCAACTTGCTAAAATTATGAATGTAGGATATAGATGTTTTTTCTTAATGCCATGTGACCTAATATTGATAATTATTACACTACTATTTACTCACATGATTCTTATTTTTTCCTCTTGGATTTGGGTTCATTCTTACCCATTTCCTTTGCTTTAGCTAAAATTCTACCTTTCATGGAGGGCTTAGTCACATTTTCATGGTTTGTGGGCTATTGGTCCAACTTCTATATCCTAGTCCAAGTCTATGTTTTATTTCTTGTTTGGGCTATCCTATTGGCTTGCTAGAAAACTCATGTGAAGTGGAAAAACTCTATATGAAGTGCCCATAGGTGAAAGCCCAATGTATGGGTAGAGATGTTAAACTTAAGAACTCTAGCTCTTGAATTAGGAAAAATTACCTTAATCCAATCTTATTGAAATTTTAAGACCTTCACTTACTTTCCAAAAACTTATATTTCTTACGCAAGAATTTTGCCTTTCTTTAGTATGTTATTTCTAATTTTTCCTATTAGGTTTTCTCTCTTTACTTATTCCCTTAATGTTAGAAATATTTTTTATGTATACATATAAGGTGAAGAATTTTTAAGTTTTATATTTCCTTAGATATCTAAAAATTGTCTCATAATTTTTATTTCCTTAATTAAATATTTATGTACCTTTATTAATAAAAGAAACAAAATTAAGGATGTTACTGACATGCTATAAATTAAGCATGTCTTTAGCATGTTTTAAGTTGATTTTTATATAATTTGAGAAGGAAATAAATAGGATTTAATTGAGTTTTTTGTTTTGTGTTTTAGGAATAATAAAGAAGAAAAGAAGAGGAAAATAGAGAGAAAATATGGAAAAATGATAATTTTCTACCTTCAGTGACTAATTGAGGCATATCTCTCTCATTTGAACTTTGATTAAGGAGATTCTAACAGCTATGGAAACAAGAGACATAAAGCTACAACTTTCATGTTCAGCACTTTGACAAAATCCAGATGTTTCTTGGCACCAAGGCGCTTACAAGGGAATATCACGGTGCCATGTCATTCCCTTTTCGTAGCACTGTGGTACTGAAGTTCCCAGAACTAGAGTGTTGCTACAACCGAGCCCGAGAAGAACTAAGTGCCACGGTGCCAAATCTAGTCCGCTGTGGCACCCATATGTCAGTTTTCGAAGCGCCACAGTGCTAGCATTGGCGTCGCTAGCATAGGTGCTGCGGTGCCCTGATAGTCTATTTTCGTAACACTGTGGAGAATGCTGCAGGGCTTGCCGCCGCACTAGAATACTGATATTGCAATTTTTAGGGTTTTTCAACTCTAATTGAAGCCTGACGAGCTGAATTTTGACCTAGAAACAATTCTACTTCAAGGAGGAGAAGCCAATCTTTTAAAAAGGGAACAATAGAAGCATCAAAGATGATTCAAGCTCTTAATTACCTTTTTTAAATTCTTGTTTATATTTTCTTATGGCCCTGCCCGACTGATTTACTTTTAGTTCGTAAAGGAAGATTGGAACCTCAAGGGATCATTATGCATTGTGAGATTTGGAATTGATTTTATTATTTTAATCTTAACCGGGTATTCATTATTCATCCACTATTTTCTTTTCTTAATGATTGTTCATATGATTGCTAGGGAGGCCTACTAGTACATTTTGTAACATCCTTAATTTCGTTTCTTTTATTGATAAAGGTACATAAAAAATTTAATTAAGGAAATAAAATTTATTAGACAATATTTTAGATATCTAAGGAAATATAATCCTTAGAAATTCTTCACCTTGGGTATATGCATAGAAAATGTTTCTAACATTAAGAGAACAAATAAAGAAGGAAAATCTAATAGGAAAGAAATTAGAAATAACATACTAAAGAGATGCAAAATTCTTGGATAAGGAAGATAAATTTTTAGAAACAAGTAAAGGTCTTAAAATTTCAAAGAACATTGAATTAGGGTAATTTTTCCTAATTCAAGAACTATAGTTACTAAGTTTAAAATCTTTACCCATACATTGGGCTTTTACCTATGGACACTTCATATAGAGTTTTTCCACTTCACATAAGTTTCTAGCAAGCCCATTGGATAACCTAAACAAGAAATTAAACATAGACTTGGACTAGGATATAGTAATTTCACAAATAGCCCAAAAATTATGAAAATGTGACCAAGCCCACCAAGAAAGGAAGAATTTTATCCAAAGCAAAGAAAATGGGTAGGACAAGCCCATAATGGGTAGGAATAAGCCCAAATCCAAGAGGAAACCTAAAATAAAATAAATTAGATGATGATATAATAATAAGAATAAAGATTAGGTTACATGGCATTAAGACAAAAAAAATTTAGCAAGTGGTGTGATTATACATTCATCACTTAAGCAAGTGGCATGATAATACAAGGCTTTAGGACAAAAACATCTATATCCTACACTCATAATTTTAGCAAGTGGTATGATAATACATGGTATTAGGACAAAACATTCATAGGCCACACAAATAATATCAACCAAATAATGAAGATTCAAGGGCTAGAAATTTGCCACCTAAAAAGGCAAACCTATCATACTTGTTTAAGACAAAAGAAAATGGAAATGAATCCCTAAATCAAAGGGACCTTGTCCCATATCTTAAGAACATATTATCATAATTTTCAAAATACAAATCTCCTTTTCCTATGCATATCTTGACTAAGGAAGAGGAAGACAAGAACATAAGTTGTTTGTTTTCCAAAAATTCAACAAAGTGTATCCTAATTGTGATAAGGTAGACCCATGATCATGAAAGGTGAATTATTTGGTGGTCTATATAAGAAAACCCACCCTTACAACATTAGAATTTCGTCCAAGTGAGGGAGAGAAAAAAATAGAAGCAAGGTAGAGTGAGGAAAGGAGAGGAAGAAAGGAAGAAAGAGGAAGGAGAAGTCTAGAAGACTAAGTGCTCCAAGTAAGTTTAACAATATTTCTTTTTGAAGAAAACTTTTGAAACTTATAATATTTGTATGAGATTTTGATCTTAGAACTTTTATGATTGGTCATGATGTTGCTATATCATGTTACATATTGATCTTGCATGTGATGTATGTTTGAATACTTAGGTTGGTGTAGATAGTTCTGCATGGTTATGGCTATGGGTGGCAGAATTTTAAGCTTCGGTATTTTAATTTCTGGGAACAATCTATAAGGAGTTAAAATAAATGGTTAACATAAGAATTAAATATAAATGTGTCGTGGATTTTTAGCCACTGGAATCATTCCATTTGGAGTCCATATGAGGTAGCTATGGTCTGATTAGTAGTCAAAGGTCAGAAAATGAATCATCAGGGAAGAATATGTTAGGATAGCTTCGGTAATTTAATTTCTGGGAATTATTGGTAGGGAATTAAAATAAATGGTTAACATAAGAATTACAGATATGTATGTCATGGATTTGTAGCCACTGGAATCATGCAATTTGGAGTCCATATGAGGGAGATATGAGCCGATTAGTAGACAAAGGTTAGAAAATGGGTCATCAGGGAAAAATATGTTAGGATAGCTTCGGTATTTTAATTTCTGAGAAGTATCTGTAAGGAATTAAAATAACTTATTAACATAAGAATTAAAGATAAATGTGTCATGGATTTTTAGGCACTGGAATCATTCAATTTGAAGTCCATATGAGGTATATATAAGCTGATTAGTAAGCAGAGGTCAGAAAATGTTTATTCAGAATATGTTATTAAAGCTTTAGTTTTTGAATTTCTGGAAAATATTCTGTAGGGAGTTAAAATCATAAGCCAAGATAAAAATTATAGATATAGGGCTCATGGATTTTTACCAACTGGAATAACACAATTCGGAGTTCAAATTTGGGAGATATGGTCTAATTAGTCAGTAAAGGTCAGAACTTACACGAGAAGAAATAATCTGTACATTTAGGGAGTAATATCACCTTGATTTCTTAATATTTCGCTACAATGTTCAACATAATAGTTTTAGATAATTGTTTTATCTTGAAATTGACACTAAGATCACCTACATCAGAGTTAAATTGAGGGAGTTATGCTCTGATTAGTAAGAGAAGGTTAGATAGGATGAAAACCTGCATCAAGAAAATAAAGAAATAAAATTAGTATTTTAAAAAGAAGATGAATCTTAACAAATGACTAGTATAGCCATAGCCATTGCCATTGCATGAACTTACTACCATTTTAAGTGTGTAATTTTTAACATGGAATTTACCCTAGTACTCATATAAATTTACAAGAAGTTTTGAAAGTGCCGGTTTTATTTGAAAAATCTTAGTATGCTCCGTGGTTGCAGTATTTTCACATCAGAAAAGAATTATTCTAGTTACTGGAAAACGAAATTGTGATTTGTGAAAAGTGCATGTCTAAGGAAAGCTCTGGCAAGGAAAGACATGGTACTTAAGCGTGTCCATTAGTGACCCACCTCTCTTTCCTGGGAACTTTTCTGGTGCGCTGTTTACAGACTACAATTACTATCCAGTTACCAAGGTATTAGTATGGAATTTTGACATGGAAATGTTTTATAAAGTGATATTTTAAATGGTTATGTTCATGGCATGATTACCAATGATTTATGGTAATAGTTATATTTTGATGAACATACTTGTTATTGAAAGCATATTTTTGGCTATCATTGTGAAAAGAAAAGAAATGAGTACGGTCACATGGCAATCAGTGTGGTGCACCAGTAGGGGACGCCCTACCAACGGTTATGATCATGTTAATAAGAAAAGAAAGAGAAAGTGTGCCATGTCGGACGGAGCGAGATAAGCCCGTACCGAAAAGTAGAGAATACTCACCCTGACCGGGGTAGCTTGAAGTAAGAATAAGTGGATAGCCATCATATGAAATTCGAAAAATAGTTATTCATGCCATACATGTCATAACTGTATAATTTTCATGTGCATGATAAAGTGCATTCATGTGACCTAAAGATATTTTCTGTAGTTTATACAGCTGAACATGACGTGATGAACTATATTGATGGTAAATTATGATTTATTGTTGAACTTACTGGGATTTAATTCTCACTATATTTCCATATCATGTTCAGAAGAATAAATATGCAGATATTCTCTATGACACTTATTATCTCTGTACGTTGGATCGAGGTGCCCTACCTTGGGCAACTTCCAGTTATTTCTGATGTAACTGTCGTAGATGTAACTGAGATTCCGGTGGACGTGCCACCCGAACCAGTGTCCCCGGAAGTAGTCGATATAGATTATTAGAACTAATATGTATCTTTGTACAAATGTTTGTAAAATAATGGTGTGTAGTTTGTAAAATAATAGTGTGTATGGAAACTCAGTATTGTATAAATTAAATAAATGTTATATTGAGTTAAGTTGTAACGAGGTAATAACTTCATGGTATTTTAAAAAAAAAAATAAAAAAAAAATTTACATAAATGGAGTTGTTACACATTTTATGTCTTAATCTGCTGCTCAATTAGGTTTTTGTTCATTGCAGAGTATGTATGCAATGTTAGAACGAAAGTGCACGTGTCGTGACCAAGTAATATAATGATGAGTGAGTATCGTCCCACGAGGAGTGTACTAAAAACTACAATAGAATGATTTGACTAGTGAAATGCTATAGCACAATTTGGTTGGTTGACAAGATTTCGTGTTTAAGAGAAATTAAGGTCAAACTAACTAATTAGTACTTTGATTAAGTTGAGGGTTACTGAGATATGAAAGAAAAGGATATTAGGTGAACTAGGGTTGCTTAAGGGTTGCAATGAACATATGCGCTCATTTTGCTCTAGGGATTGCTATAGCAATGGCTTCAGTGCCCAGTCTTTTCTGAATGGGGTCTTTCTAGACTACCATTACACTCCTAGGGTTGGACACAAATTCCTACATCAACCTTAACCCCAGAGTGGTACTTGAAGCCCCAACTATTGGGCTAGGTGGGACAACCATATACTCCTATATTGGTTATGCCCACACGTCCAACTCTTTTTCCAACCACCACCACCTTCCCAGGTAAATGCTAGCCTCGATCTTCCTCTATCAAATTTCAGTTATAAGAAGAAGTTAAGAAATATGAACACAGCTGAATGTCACAACAATGCTGCAGCAAAACCATAGATAACTTAAAATGTGCATGAGTCCATTACAACCCATCTACAACCCTAGCTAGAGATTTAGCCCAGCCTCATGACTAAACTGATTACAAGCATTATCACTAAACTGATTACAAGCATTAGAAATACCAGAATGCAGTGTAGAGTGATACAACTTATATGAAAAGACAGATGCAGTTTCCTGCTAAACAATGAAAATACACAAGGGTGATGAAGGGAATCCTAGAACCGCAGTTCTCTTCCTCATTCTAATGCTTCACCATGCGAGGTTGGTTTGTTCTTAGGCCAGAGTACCTCTTCACAGCCCATTCTCGTCAGGGATTTCTGGGCTACCCTTTCTATTTTTCTCTCTATCCCCCCTAGCGTCCTCTATTTCTGCACTCTATTTTTTTGCCTTTTATAGGCAAACCTTGTGGTCCCATTAAAGTTGCCTGGTCTATTGACATTCATCTTGCTTTTCGGCCAGCACCTCTGCCAGCAGCTTTCTCTCCACTTCCAGTAGTGGAGGCAGTTCTTGTACCACCCAATAGTCTACTGTATCAGCTGGCTGCTCGTTTCCCCTGCTAAGTAGTAGCTACTCCTGCTGCACAGATCGGGCTCTCTACCACCTGCACCATATCATAAAGAATCAGTTTTCCCATTATATGCATCATATTAAAAAGGGCCAAGACTACCCAACATCCTTGGTTTACTGCCTTAAATGTCGTATGGATACTGATTTGTCACAGCAAATAGAAATGGGTGATCTTGTATTCATGGGAGGCAAAACATTCCATTAAATCAGGGGGCATGAATGCTAATAAATCAAAATGCATAGGAAATATCCTTAGAAAAGCACAGAGAAACTCTAATGAATTAGAGTTATGAATTCCCCCTAAACTTAAAGGTTTGCTTATCCTTAAGCAATTTACTCTGCCTACTACACCTCTTCTATTAAGCTCCAGCCTCACTCCCGTGTATAGTTTCATATGGTCCTACTGCTAACCCTGAACTCTCAGAGTTATTTTCATATGGGGAGGACTACATGCCTTATTCGTTATTTCTCAATCCCAGCCAGAACCTTCCTTGAAGTTGTGTGTGTGATATGGACAGTTTACCAAGAGCCACTTGGGTCAAGATTAGTCACAGTCCTATGGTTCCCATGCTAATATATCGAGTCTCCTTACTTAGGGCAAGTTGACATACTTCATGGGCACAGCCAGGGCAACTAAGATGGGATAGCTTACTAATTTTTCCTTTCTCTTCTGTTATATATATATATATATATATTATTCCAGTAGGGGTCATTGATGCATTTTGACGCGAATGCCAACATGTGAGATGAAGGTACCCGATTACTCAGCATTATCACCCTTAAGTAGAATCCTACTAATAACTCTATGTCCCTATTTTACGTAAAAGTACACATGGGGATCATGCATACCCCTGGTTACTAAAGAACAATAGAGGCATTAGAGTGGCAACATTTCTCTTAACATTTCTCTCTTCCTCCTCTCTTTTCTCCAAACTTAAACCTTTCTAACCATAGCCCATGCCCTTTTTTGTATTCAGCAGGGGACTCTCAATATTAACTATAAGAACTTAGGCCCAATTCCTGAAGACTCACCAGATTTCTCTTGCTAACACTGACCATAGTTCTTATGTTAATAAGAAGGTTCTAGTTGTGTGGGGTTGGCATGCAGATTCCTTATTTGGGCTTTTAGTGAAGTTTCAGACTTCCTCATAGAGTTTCCTAAAGTTGACAACAGGTCATGAAATACACATGCTAGACTCATCTCACTTCTTTTTTTTTATTTAGATAAAACAAAAAGTAATTGTAAAAACTCCCTAATTGCTAAAGTTATCAAATGTAGACTCACATTCAAGCACAACCACACAGAAATTCCTACTAGAACTAACACAAATTAAAATACACTCAATCGGTTAAACACAGGAATTGCCACGGCAAACATGAGAGCAAATACTAAAGCTATACTAATTCCATCCCCAGCACAGCAAATGCCACAGCAAACACTACAGCAATTATGAAAGCTATTTCATCTCCCCCCAAACTTAAAGATGAGCAGTGTCCCCACTGCTGATAATAATGTGAAATCTATAAAAAGGCAAGGTACTAAAACAGGAGCAGCAATATGCAAAGCAAAGTGAAAATACGAAAACAGAAAAAGGGAAATGGAAGGTAAGGGGACTCCCTGAGGGTGCTGGCAGGGATGATGCAGCACCCTGATGGCATTGCCTCCCCTTAAGACTTTGAGGCGTTATGGAGCCCACTCCATAGTTGAGTTGATCTTTGTGAGCTCTGGAGTTTGGCCTTCCCTTTCTACATTGTGTCCACCTTCTTTGCATGTGGCTCATCATCCTCTGATGACTCCTTTTCCTCATAAGTCCTTGGTGGGCAAGGCCACTGCTCAAGGCTGTAGGAAGAGTCTTGGGACTCTTGGCCCTCTTTAGACTGAGGCTCTGGGGTCCTCTACTCTTGCCCAATTGTGTAGTACAGTAGGTCTGAGGGAAAGTATGGAAAGGGGAAAAACTGCCTAAAATTTTGCTCAAGTGTTTTCTGGAGAGCAATGTCCCTCTGCTGTTGGTACTGCCAAAAGGTGTGCTGGCGTTTGAGGAGTAGAGATTGCTGCTGCAAGATGTTGGTTTGCTGTTGAAGTAGCAGGTGGTTTGTTAACTAGGTGAGAAGCAGAGGTGGAGGCAGCATGGCCTGCTATGGGTGGTGGTGCTTGTATGGCAGATGGTGGATATGGAGTAGCTTTTTCTTGCACAATTCGAGCAATGGTTATGCTACTAATAGGGCTGCCCCCTTGAGTGGCTCCTCGTCGATTGAGATGGGCACCGTACTGTGTTAGTATAATAGGGTGATGAGGGAAGGGAAGAGTAAGCTTCCTTTCTTGCGGCTAGAACACCCTCGAATTTGTTCGTTGATGATCCTACTCACATTAATAGGCCTACCTGCAATAATGGCATCGACCATTGAAAACCTATCTCTGCTCACTGTTTGCCCATGAGTAAAGGGCAACAGGCGAGTCTTAAGAAAATGGTACCATACCTTTGCTACCGTTACCAAGGAAGCGCGATTGATTATAGCAGTACCCTGGGAAGATTTGTCCCAAGTGGTGCCTGAGATACATACTTGAGCCAGCATTGCTTACTAGTCATGGTCTTGCAGGGCCTCTAACTATTCTTCATAACCATCGTCCTCGTCAGGCAAGTTATAGGATTTGTTGATTGTGGCTTGGTCGAATAAAACCTGGGTCTCCCTGACTCTGACCCATTCCTTAGCGTTCTAGGGGAAGTTGGCATAAAACTCCCTTACCAGAAGGATAAGGGCTGGCTTAGGTGAGTGGCAAAGGTTTCCCATCTTCACCACGGCTGTCATATATATGGGTAGACCCAGATCTTCAAGTGTGGTGAAGGCAAAGCCTTTCTCTGCGCAGAAATTTCGATGAATGGTCTCTTCATCGTGGCGCCTCTTGCTATCCTCGGAGGTGAATTTCTACATTTTGCTCGCCTTCCTTGCCACGGTCTTAAGCCTCGACATTGTTGGCTTGTGGAGATTCTAAGTAATGCAAGTCTTCTTTCGTGCAAAAGGGGCTCCGGGAAGTAAAGGGGTTGAGAGTACGAGAGAGTTGTTCTTGGAATGTGAAGGGGTTGAGAGAGTTATAGTGGTTGTCGAGTACACCAGGTTAGGTTGGGTTTAATGAGAGGTGTACGTGACTTATGGGTTTCTCAAAGTTTTCCCTCTCCCTTTTTTTTTGAAAGGAGACTCCTTTCTTCAGGGCTGAACGCGTTGCTGCAGTAACTCTTGTGGCAAAAATTGGCTTCCTTACGATTTTGCTGCAACAAGTCTTGTGGCAAAAACTGGCTTTCACATGGTTTTGCTGCAGCAAAGTGAAGACTGACCTGCGAACTAATGTTTTCCCCATCTTGTGAAATGAACACAACTGATATTAGATTCAAAATTTAAGATATCTATAAATTGTCAAATAAAAAAACAATGAATTTAAACATAGGTTGCCTCCCATGAGCGCTTGTTTTAGAGTCAACAGCTTGACTTCTTCCCTGTTCATCCTTCTTGCAAATGGATTGAGGTGTGCTGGCAATCCACATCAGCTCCCATGTAGTGCTTGATCTATTGTCCGTTAACCCTGAATGTCCTTCCTTCCTTTTCTTCTTTTAGTTCAACAGTTCCAAAATGGAAGACCTTGCTAATGCAGAAGGGTCCAGACCAACGAGATTTTAATTTTCCAGGGAACAAGGTTAGCCTGGAGTTGTACAGCAGCACTCTCTATCCTTCTTCGAAGTCCCTTGGTTGTATCTTCTTATCATGCCATTGCTTTGCTTTCTCCTTGTATAGCTTAGCATTCTCATAAGCCTGACCACAGAACTCCTCATGCTCATTTAGCTACAGCATCCTTTTCTCACTAGCAGCTTCCAAATTTAGATTTAGCTCCTTCACTACCCAATATGCACAAATGCTCTAACTCTACTGGCATATGACAAGCCTTACCAAACACCAACTTGTATAGTGACATCCCTAGTGGTGTTTTATAGGCTATTCTATATGCCCAAAATGCATCATCCAGCCTTGAGGACCAATCCTTCCTAGTTGAGACAACCATTTTCTCCAGTATCCTCTTGATTTCTCGGTTAGAGATTTCAGCCTGCCCACTGGTTTATGGATGATAAGGTGTTGCCACCTTGTGCATTACTTCATATTTGGCCAGTAGTGCTCTGAATTTCCTATTGTAGAAATGGGTTCCTCCATCGCTGATGATGACTCTGGGGATTCTAAACCTTGTAAAGATGTTCTTCTTTAAAAATCTGGTTACCACCTTTGCCTCATTAGTTTGAGACGCACTTGCTTCCACCCATTTTGAGACATAGTCAACAACTACTAGAATGTATTGGTTCCCAAAAATTGATGGGAATGGGCCCATGAAGTCTATTCCCCATACATCGAATAATTCCACTTCTAGGATCTTGTTCAGTGGCATTTCATGTCTTCTAGATATGTTTCCTATCCTATGGCACCTGTCGCATTACATCACAAAGGAGTGAGAGTCCTTGAATAGAGAAGGCCAATAGAACCCTGCCTGTAGTACCTTGTTTGCAGTCCTCACTCTTCCAAAGTGGCCTCCATAGGGGGAAGCATGGCATTGTTGCAAGATTTGCTCCATCTCTTCGCTGGGAATGCATCTTCTTATCATCTAATCAGCACACTGCTTGAAGAGGTATGGTTCATCCCAGTAGTACGAGTTTACATCATATAGAAATTTCTTCTTCTGTTGTGACATCAAATATGGTGGAAGTAAGCCACTCACCAGGTAGTTTACATGGTCAGCATACCATGGCATGCCAGCTTGGGACATGAGGAAGAGTTTTTCATTTGGGAATTTCCCATTAATTTTTTCTGCTTCTGCACTGTCCCCTTTTAGTCTAGAGAGATGGTTTGCCACCTGATTTTCAGTTCCCTTTCTATCTCTAATCTCCAGATCGAACTCCTGGAGCAAGAGCATCCAACGAATGAGCTTGGGCTTGGAATCCTTCTTTTTAACCAGGTGTTTGATGGCAGAATGGTCTATGTGCACTATCACTTTTGCTCCTACCAAATATGGTCTGAATTTCTCAAAGGAAAATACCACTGCACTCATTTTGCTCTAGGGATTACTATAGCAATTGCTTCAGTGCCCAGTCCTTTCTGAATGGGGTTTTTCCAGACTACCATTACACTCCTAGGGTTGGACAAACATTCTTGCATCAACCCTAACCCCAGAGTGGTACTTAAAGCCCCAACTATTGGGCTAGGTGGGACAACCATATACTCCTATATTGGTTATGCCCACACGTCCAACTCTTTTTCCAGCCACCACCACCCTCCCAGGTAAATGCTAGCCTCGGTCTTCCTCTATCAAATTTCAATTATAAGAAGAAGTTAAGAAATACAAACATGTAACAACTCCATTTATGTAATTTTTTTTTTTAAAATACCATGAAGTTATTACCTCGTTACAACTCAACTCAATATAACATTTATTTAATTTATACAATACTGAGTTTCCATACACACTATTATTTTACAAACTACACACCATTATTTTACAAACATTTGTACAAAGATACATATTAGTTCTAATCATCTATATCGACTACTTCCGGGGACACTGGTTCGGGTGGCACGTCCACCGGAATCTCAGTTACATCTACGACAGTTACATCAGAAATAACTGGAAGTTGCCCAAGGTAGGGCACCTCGATCCAACGTACAGAGATAATAAGTGTCATAGAGAATATCTGCATATTTATTCTTCTGAACATGATATGGAAATATAGTGAGAATTAAATCCCAGTAAGTTCAACAATAAATCATAATTTACCATCAATATAGTTCATCACGTCATGTTCAGCTGTATAAACTACAGAAAATATCTTTAGGTCACATGAATGCACTTTATCATGCACATGAAAATTATACAGTTATGACATGTATGGCATGAATAACTATTTTTCGAATTTCATATGATGGCTATCCATTTATTCTTACTTCAAGCTACCCCGGTCAGGGTGAGTATTCTCTACTTTTCGGTACGGGCTTATCTCGCTCCGTCCGACATGGCACACTTTCTCTTTCTTTTCTTATTAACATGATCATAACCGTTGGTAGGGCGTCCCTTACTGGTGCACCACACGGATTGCCATGTGACCGTGCTCATTTCTTTTCTTTTCACAATGATAGCCAAAAATATGCTTTCAATAACAAGTATGTTCATCAAAATATAACTATTACCATAAATCATTGGTAATCATGCCATGAACATAACCATTTAAAATATCACTTTATAAAACATTTCCATGTCAAAATTCCATACTAATACCTTAGTAACTGGATAATAATTGTAGTCTGTAAACAGCACACCAGAAAAGTTCCCAGGAAAGAGAGGTGGGTCACTAATGGACACGCTTAAGTACCATGTCTTTCCTTGCCAGAGCTTTCCTTAGACATGCACTTTTCACAAATCACAATTTTGTTTTCCAGTAACTAGAATAATTCTTTTCTGATGTGAAAATACTGCAACCACGGAGCATACTAAGATTTTTCAAATAAAACTGGCACTTTCAAAACTTCTTGTAAATTTATATGAGTACTAGGGTAAATTCCATGTTAAAAATTACACACTTAAAATGGTAGTAAGTTCATGCAATGGCAATGGCTATGGCTATACTAGTCATTTATTAAGATTCATCTTCTTTTTTAAATACTAATTTTATTTCTTTATTTTCTTGATGCAGGTTTTCATCCTATCTAACCTTCTCTTACTAATCAGAGCATAACTCCCTCAATTTAACTCTGATGTAGGTGATCTTGGTGTCTATTTCAAGATAAAACAATTATCTAAAACTATTATGTTGAACATTGTAGCGAAAAATTAATAAAAAAAGGTGATATTACTCCATCAAAGTACATGATAGTTCCTCTCGGATAGGTTCTGACCTTTACTGACTAATTAGACCATATCTCCCAAATTGGAACTCCAAATTGCGTTATTCCAGTTGGTAAAAATCCACGAGCCATATATCTATAATTGTTATGTTGGCGCGCTATTTTAATTCCCTACAGAATATTCCCAGAAATTCAAAAAACTAAAGCATTAATAACATACTCTTCCCTGAATAAACATTTTCTGACCTCTGCTTACTAATCGGATTATATCTACCTCATATGAACTCCAAATTGCATAATTCCAGTGGGTATATTTCTATGAGACATAGATATATAACTTTCTTGTTAACCATTTATTTTAATTCCATAAAGAAAATTCCCAGAAATTAAAATACAAAAGCTGTCCTAACATAATCTTCCCTGATGAACCATTTTCTGACCTTGGCTTACTAATTGGACCATATCTACCACATGTGAACTCCAAATTGAATGATTCCAGTGGCTAAAAATCCATGACACACATATCTTTAATTCTTATGTTAACCATTTATTTTAATTCCCTACCAATAATTCCCAGAAATTAAATTACCGAAGCTATCCTAACATATTCTTCCCTGATGATTCATTTTCTGACCTTTGACTACTAATAAGACCATAGCTACCTCATATGGACTCCAAATGGAATGATTCCAGTGGCTAAAAATCCATGACACATTTATCTTTAATTCCTATGTTAACCATTTATTTTAATTCCCTACCAATAATTCCCAGAAATTAAATTACCGAAGCTATCCTAACATATTCTTCCCTGATGATTCATTTTCTGACCTTTGACTACTAATCAGACCATATCTACCTCATATGGACTCCAAATGGAATGATTCCAGTGATAAAAATCCGGGACACATATATCTTTAATTCTTATGTTAACCATTTATTTTAATTCCTTATAGATTGTTCCCAGAAATTAAAATACCGAAACTTAAAATTCTGCCACCCATAGCCATAACCATGCAGAACTATCTACACCAACCTAAGTATTCAAACATACATCACATGCAAGATCAATATGTAACATGATATAGCAACATCATGACCAATCATCAAAGTTCTAAGATCAAAATCTCATATAAATATTATAAGTTTCAAAAGTTTTCTTCAAAAAGAAATATTGTTAAACTTACCTTTAGCTTTCTAAACTTCTCCTTCTTCTTCCTTCCTTTCTTCTTCTCTCTTCTCTCCTTTCCTCACTCTACCTTGCTTCTATTTCTCTCTCTTTCTCACTTGGACGAAATTAAAGTGTTGTAAGGGTGGGTTCTCTTATATAGACCACCAAATAATTCACCTTTCATGATCATGGATCTACCTTATCACAATTAAGATACACTTTGTTGAATTTTTGGAAAACAAACAACTTATGTTCTTGTCTTCCTCTTCCTTAGTCAAGATATGCATAGGAAAAGGAGATTTGTATTTTGAAAATTATGATGATATGTTCTTAAGATAAGGGACAAGGTCCCTTTGATTTAGGGATTCATTTAATTTTTCTTTTGTCTTAATCAATTATGATAGGTTGCCTTTTTAAGTGGCAAATTTCTAGCCCTTCAATCTCCATTATTTGGTTGATATTATTTGTGTGGGCTATGAATGTTTTGTCCTAATACCATGTATTATCATACCACTTGCTAAAATTATGAGTGAAGGATATAGATGTTTTTGTCCTAAAGCCTTGTATTATCATGCCACTTGCCTAAATGATGAATGTAGAATCACACCACTTGCTAAATTTTTGTCTTAATGCCATGTAACCTAATCTTTATTCTTATTATTATATCATCATCTAATTTATTTTATTTTATTTTTCCTCTTGGATTTGGGCTTATTATTACCCATTATGGGCTTGTCCTACCCATTTTCTTTGCTTTGGATAAAATTCTTCCTTTTTTTTTGGTGGGCTTGGTCACATTTTCATAATTTTTGGGCTATTGGTGAAATTACTATATCCTAGTCCAAGTCTATGTTTAATTTCTTGTTTAGGTTATCCAATGGGCTTGCTAGAAACTTATGTGAAGTGGAAAAACTCTATATGAAGTGTCCATAGGTAAAAGCCCAATGTATGGGTAAAGATTTTAAACTTAGTAACTATAGTTCTTGAATTAGGAAAAATTACCCTAATTCAATGTTCTTTGAAATTTTAAGACCTTTACTTGTTTCTAAAAATTTATCTTCCTTATCCAAGAATTTTGCATCTCTTTAGTATGTTATTTCTAATTTCTTTCCTATTAGATTTTCCTTCTTTATTTGTTCTCTTAATGTTAGAAACATTTTCTATGCATATACCTAAGGTAAAGAATTTCTAAGGATTATATTTCCTTAGATATCTAAAATATTGTCTAATAAATTTTATTTCCTTAATTAAATTTTTTTTGTACCTTTATCAATAAAAGAAACAAAATTAAGGATGTTACAAAACACAGTTGAATTTCACAGCAATGCAATAACAAAACCATAGATAACTTAAAATGTGCATGAGTCCATTACAACCCATCTACAACCCTAGCTGGAGATTTAGCCCAGCCTCATGACTAAACTGATTACAAGCATTATCACTAAACTGATTACAAGCATTAGAAATACCAGAATGTAGTGTAGAGTGATACAACTTATATGAAAAGACAGATGCAGTTTCTTGCTAAACAATGAAAATACACATGGGAGATGAAGGGAATCCTAGAACTGCAGTTCTCTTCTTCATTCCAATGTTTCACCATGCAAGGTTGGTTTGTTCCTAAGCCAGAGTACCTCTTCACAACCCACTCCCGTCAGGGATTTCTGGGCTACCCTTTCTATTTTTCTCTCTATCCCCCCATGGTCCTCTCTTTCTATACTATGTTTTCTTCCTTTTATAGGCAAACCTTGTGGTCCCATTAAAGTTGCCTGGTCTGCTGACATTCATCCTGCTTTTCGGCCAGCACCTCTACCAGTAGCTTTCTCTCCACTTCCAGTAGTAGAGGTAGTTCCTGTACCACCCAGCAGTCTGCTGTGTCAGCTGGCTGCTCCTTTCCCCTGCTAAGTAGTGGCTGTTCCTGCTGCATAGCTCGAGCTCTCTGCCACCTACACCATATCATAAAGAATCAGTCTTCCCATCATATGCATCATATTAAAAAGGGCTAAGTGTAACAACCTCTTCTTTTTTTTTCCTTTATTATTATACAATATTGAGTTCACATACATGTTATTAATCAAAACAGACGTATAACATATCAAACACATAGATATTTATATCTTGTTTATTTTGGTTGACCAATTCCGGAGATACAGGTGCGGGTGGTTGCACCTTTACCGGGATCTGAGCCAACTCGACCACAAACATCTTATTTGATTCTGAAATCTGCCCAACATAAAGTAACTCGATCCAATGTGCACTAAAAGCCAGAGCCTTAGAAACAAAAGCTGCATAAATAATTTTCTGAACATGATATGGAAATATAGTGAGAATTAAATCCCAGTAAGTTCAACAATAAATTATCATCAGTAAAGCTCATCACGTCATGTTCAGCTGTATAAACTACAGAAAATATCTTTGATCACATGAATGCATTATATCTATGCACATAAGAATCATACTGTAATGATATGCATGACAGGATTAACCATTTTCAAAATAACATATGATGGCCATCAACTTATTCTCATTTCAAGCTACCCCGGTCAGGGTGAGTATCCTCTACTCTCCGGTACGAGCTTTTCTCGCTCCGTCCGACATGGCCCACTTTCTCTTTCTTTTCTCATTATCATGATCATAACCGTTGGTAGGGCGTCCCCTACTGGTGCACCACACGGATTGCCATGTGACCGTGCTTATTTCTTTTCTTTTCACAATGATAGCCAAAAATATGCTTTCAATAACAAGTATGTTCATCAAAATATAACTATTACCATAAATCATTGGTAATCATGCCATGAACATAACCATTTCAAATATCACTTTATAAAATATTTTCATGTCAAAATTTCATACTTAAGATGGTAAGAAGTTCATACAATGGCAATGACTATGGCTATACTAGTCATTTATTAAGATTCATCTTCTTTTTTAAATACTAATTTTATTTCTTTATTTTCTTGATGCAGGTTTTTATCCTATCTAACCTTCTCTTACTAATCAGAGCATAACTCCCTCAATTTAACTCTGATGTAGGTGATCTTGGTGTCCATTTCAAGATAAAACAATTATCTAAAACTATTATGTTGAACATTGTAGCGAAAAATTAAGAAACGAAGGTGATATTACTCCCTCAAAGTATAGGACAGTTCCTCTCGGATAGGTTCAGACCTTTACTGACTAATTAGACCATATCTCCCAAATTGGAACTCCAAATTGCGTTATTCCAGTTGGTAAAAATCCATGAGCCATATATCTATAATTGTTATGTTGGCGTACTATTTTAATTCCCTATAGAATATTCCTAGAAATTCAAAAACTAAAGCATTAATAACATACTCTTCCCTGAATAAACATTTTCTGACCTTTGCTTACTAATCGGATCATATCTACCTCATATGAACTCCAAATTGCATAATTCCAGTGGGTATATTTCCATGCGACATAGATATATAACTTTCATGTTAACCATTTATTTTAATTCCATACAGATAATTCCCAGAAATTAAAATACAACAGCTGTCCTAACATAATCTTCCCCGATGAACCATTTTCTGACCTTGGCTTACTAATCGAACCATATCTACTACATGTGAACTCCAAATTGAATGATTCCAGTGGCTAAAAATCCATGACACACATATATTTAATTCTTATGTTAACTATTTATTTTAATTCCCTACCAATAATTCCCAGAAATTAAATTACCGAAGCTATCCTAACATATTCTTCCCTGATGATTCATTTTCTGACCTTTGACTACTAATCAGACCATAGCTACCTCATATGGACTCCAAATGGAATGATTCCAGTGGGTGAAAATCCATGACACATATATCTTTAATTCTTATGTTAACCATTTATTTTAATTCCTTATATATTGTTCCCAGAAATTAAAATACCGAAGCTTAAAATTCTGTCAACCATAGCCATACCCATGCAGAACTATCTACACCAACCTAAGTATTCAAACATACATCACATGCAAGATCAATATGTAACATAATATAGCAACATCCATGACCAATCATCAAAGTTCTAAGATCAAAATCTCATATAAATATTATGAGTTTCGAAGGTTTTCTTCAAAAAGAAATATTGTTAAACTTACCTGGAGCACTTAGTCCCCTAGACTTCTCCTTCCTCTTTCTTCCTTTCTTCCTCTCCTTTCCTCACACTACCTTGCTTCTATTTTTGCTCTCCCTCACTTGGACGAAATTCTAATGTTGTAAGGGTGGGTTTTCTTATATAGACCACCAAATAATTCACCTTTCATGATCATGGGTCTACCTTATCACAATTAGGATACACTTTGTTGAATTTTTGGAAAACAAACAACTTATGTTCTTGTCTTCCTCTTCCTTAGTCAAGATATGCATAGAAAAAGGAGATTTGTATTTTGAAAATTATGATGATATGTTCTCAAGATATGGGGCAAGATCCCTTTGATTTAGGGATTCATTTCTTTTTTTCTTTTGTCTTAATCAAGTATGATAAATTTGCCTTTTTAAGTGGCAAATTTCTAGCCCTTGAATTTTCCTTACTTAACTAAAATTATTTGTGTAGGATAATGATGTTTTGTCATAATGCTATGTATTATTAACCACTTGCTAAAGTTATGAATGTAGGATATAGATGTTTTTGTCCTAAAGCCTTGTATTATTATGCCACTTGCCAAAATGATGAATGTAGAATCACACCACTTGCTAAATTTTTGTCTTAATGCCATGTCACTTAATCTTGATTACACTAATATTTTATCACTTTAATTTTATTTTTATTTTTATTTTTATTTTTCCTCTTGGGTTTGGGCTCATTCTTGCCCATTTCCCTTACTTTGGTTAAAATTCTACCTTTCATAATGGGCTTGATCACATTTTCATGATTTTTGGGCTACCGGTCCAACTTCTATATCCTAGTCCAAGTCTATGTTTTATTTCTTCCTTGGGCTATCCTATTGGCTTGCTAAAAATTCATGTGAAGTAGAAAAACTCTATATGAAGTGTCTATAGGTTAAAGCCCAATTACGGGTGGAGATACTAAACTTAGTAACTTTTGCTCTTAAATTAAGAAAAATTATCATAATCCGATCTTCTTAAAATTTTAAGACCTTTACTTACTTCACAAAAATTTATCTTTCTTTACCTAAGAATTTCAGCTTTCTTTAACATGTTTATTTCTAATATTTCCTCTTAGGTTTTCTTTCTTTACCTATTCCATTAATATTAGAACATTTCTATGCATATATGTAAGCTGAAGAATTTCTAAGGAAAATATCTAAAAAATTACGGGATGTTACATTCTTCCCCCCTTAAGAAATTCGGTCCCCGAATTTCAATCCATCCTACCACATGTAGGGAATGAAATTAAGGCATTATTCAGAGTTACCAAGCTTATTACCTAAATAATTAGAGATATCTTTTCTGTATGACATCTTTACTTTTTAATATGTCTATTCACTTGAGTGATTTTGCCATATAACTTAACCATAAGGATTTCTTTCACTCATAAGTTCTTCAATTGATATCCTCTAGCCCGCATGGATATATCTATGGGTCGATATTAGAAAACACACATATAAAGGAACATATACACCTTCATATTGTGTAACTATCTTTTCTTATTCCAAACTTCTATCAAGTCAACTTTTTTTTTTTCATATATCAACATCATCCCCTGAATATCATCATGTTAATCTATCATCTATTTTTATCCTCAAATCCTTTAATCAATATGTTAAACATACGTAGCAATAAATCCTTCAAACCTTTAATAACGTTTATGTACCCTTGACACATGTCTAATAATTCCAACTTACCTCATCACAGTAATTCTATACATGCTTATTAACACCATTAAACTCATTGTCAAAAATTTCAATTATTTCTTCTATCATATCCAAAAGCACCTCATTCTAGCTTATGCCAATCCCATTTAATTCACCAATCATTTCAAGAAGATTTGTGTTTTTTTTTCCTAACAATTACTCGTACATGAATTCTCAATTCCAACATAATTCACATCCTAGATACTAGACTCAATTTAGCATGATATAATCCTTTAACACAAATATCTTGATAACCTACATTATTTTCGGACATGGTTCTTAGAATATTCTCTATATTTCCAAATTAAGAGTTCAAAGACTAACTTAAATCCTACTTCCTATATTTTATTCCTCGAGAACTTCAACACCACTAATTCTCTTGATTACATTCGTCAAAACACCATAAGACCATCATCCGTCCATTCTTTTCAAACTTTTCATTACTTTAACCTACTAACAACTTAGACACCATAATAACCGAGTTTCAAAGAAAAGAAATTATCTTTCATTACAATGATGGAAAATAACCTTGCATTTAATGCCAACCGTTAATGAGTGAAACAGACGAAAAGCATAATAGAGAATGGTGCCAAAAGCGAAAGTCAAAAATTTCGACAAAGCATTGAAAAATATTAAAATCGGTGGCCGTAATTCTTGAAAATCTGTAAACAAAATCTATCTATGATTTCAGCAAAAATCGGTGGCCACAAATTTTGAATATATGTGTCAGAATCTACTTTAAATCTATTGGTATTCGGTGGAAAGATATCACATGGAAAAGAAACATTTCTGAGCTTATAAAAGTCTGTGAAAATCAAAGAATATGTAGTTAACTGGTAGGATGATGTTGATTGCTTCAAAATAGATGTAATCAATCAACTGTAAAAAAAACCAGTCCAAATTAAAATTTCTCAAAATAGCTAGTCGACTTAATAATACTGATAGTCGACTGGCAAAAACATTGAGAATACAAAATAAATCATTTGATTGCATTTTTTTTTCAATGACGGCTATCACCTACAACTTTTCTACAAGAATCAAAACATCAATGCTTCATCAAAGATAACAAGATAAAGACAGATTTCTGGTGATATCTTATCTTATACTCTTTATGTGCTTAATATGGGTCACAGTCATACTACTGTACATATACATGCTTGCCGTAATTTTTTTTTACCTTTAATTTAGCTGATATCCACCAATCACTCACATAGTTGTTCTAATAATACCCGGCCTATTTGCATAGCTATTATAAATATGCCCTTCTCTGAGTTTTATAAATACTTACATTAGTATCTTTGTCTATTCTCAAAGTTAAGGTGATATAAATTATGGAGGGAACCGCATTCCGTCAGTTCTGAAATATCTGTGTCTTTTGTGGTTCCAGTCCTGGAAAAGATGAGGAGTATGTTAAAGCAGCACAAAATCTGGGTATGGTGCTGGCTAGGAGAAAAATTAATTTAGTGTATGGTGGAGGTAACTGTGGGTTAATGGGGTGTGTGGCTACAGCTGCACATGCAGGGGGATGCCAAGTTCTAGGTATTATTCCTACAGCTCTAGCTACATCCAGCAATATAGGGAAGACAATTGGGGAAGAATATAGGGTAGTTTCCATGCATGAACGCATGGCTAGAATGATGAGCAATGCTGAAGCCTTCATTGCCTTACCAGGTGGTTTTGGTACTTTAGAGGAGATTTTCCAAATAGTCTCTTGGGCACAACTAAATATGCATCACAAACCGATAGGTTTGTTAAATGTTAATCACTTCTTTGATGGTTTGTTATCTTTTCTAGATCAAGCTGTGGAACAGAGGTTTATCTCACACTCAGCACGACAAATTCTCATCTCAGCTTCAAATGTTGAGGAGTTGATTGATGCTTTACAAGCCTATGTTCATGTACCTGATCTAACTATTACTCCAGTAGAATGGACGGCAGATAACCGCAGGAAGCGTAAATTGGATTTGGATCTTCATCTTTAAATGTAGTAAAACGTAGCTATTATTGTACTACTTTTAATTTCTTAGACTCTACTTGTATACCATATTTACTAACCATACTCCTTTAGAGTTGGTAAAACTATCTTTGAATGTTGCTTATGATCCTCTGAACTTTTGAAATATTCTAGTATATCATCCATATATATAATAACAAATTGTTCCAAGGATGACCTAATTTCTATTCATTAAATTTATGAATGCAGCTAAAGGTTTGTCAATTTAAATGCATCACCAAGAACTCATAATGCCCATAATAAGTCCTACATCCTCTTCTCTTATCCTTAATTAATGTTACTCATATCCCAAATCTATTTGTGGAAAAATATTGAACACCTTATAACTGGTCAAACATGTAATCTATACGAGCTAATGGGTTTCTATTTTACATTGTCACCTTATTCAACTGTCTATAATCTATGCATAGTCATAGTGATCCATCTTTCTTTTTCACAGATAGAACTAGAGCACTCCAAATAAAAGTATTAGGGCATTTAAATCCCTTGTCTAACAAGTCTTGTAACTATTTTTTTTTATTCAATTGATATCATTCTATATAAGGTTATAGATACTAGTTGGGTTCTAGGGAGTAAATCAATATTAAATTCTCAAATTACCGTGGCAAGGTTGTGTAGGGTTTCCTCCACATTTTTTACGGAATTCCTCCTTAGTGGTGCCATTTCCTACTGTGGCAAAAATAAAGTTATGCTGCTATTGAGGTGATCAAACCCAATAGTTAATTTTTTTTTTTTAAAAAAAAAATTTAACAGCAGCCATAACACCACCTCGGCATATAGATAGGAAACACTAGTAATTTCCAACCTATATGAAATCACTGATCCCCTACACAACACTACCACAACATACTCAAGATACTATAAGATCGATTCAGATAACCAACCACCCACTGGCCATCTAGGATCGACCTGCTCTGATACCAATTATGTAACAACTCCATTTATGTAAATTTTTTTTTTTAAAATACCATGAAGTTATTACCTCGTTACAACTTAACTCAATATAACATTTATTTAATTTATACAATACTGAGTTTCCATACACACTATTATTTTACAAACTACACACCATTATTTTACAAACATTTGTACAAAGATACATATTAGTTCTAATCATCTATATCGACTACTTCCGGGGACACTGGTTCGGGTGGCACGTCCACCGGAATCTCAGTTACATCTACGACAGTTACATCAGAAATAACTGGAAGTTGCCCAAGGTAGGGCACCTCGATCCAACGTACAGAGATAATAAGTGTCATAGAGAATATCTGCATATTTATTCTTCTGAACATGATATGGAAATATAGTGAGAATTAAATCCCAGTAAGTTCAACAATAAATCATAATTTACCATCAATATAGTTCATCACGTCATGTTCAGCTGTATAAACTACAGAAAATATCTTTGGTCACATGAATGCATTATATCTATGCACATAAGAATCATACTATAATGATATGTATGATATGATTAACTATTTTCAAAATATCATATGATGGCCATCAACTTATTCTCATTTCAAGCTACCCCGGTCAGGGTGAGTATCCTCTACTCTCCGGTACGGGCTTTTCTCGCTCCGTCCGACATGGCCTACTTTCTCTTTCTTTTCTCATTATCATGATCATAACCGTTGGTAGGGCGTCCCCTACTGGTGCACCACACGGATTGCCATGTGACCGTGCTTATTTCTTTTCTTTTCACAATGATAGCCAAAAATATGCTTTCAATAACAAGTATGTTCATCAAAATATAACTATTACCATAAATCATTGGTAATCATGCCATGAACATAACCATTTCAAATATCACTTTATAAAATATTTCCATGTCAAAATTTCATACTTAAGATGGTAAGAAGTTCATACAATGGCAATGGCTATGGCTATACTAGTCATTTATTAAGATTCATCTTCTTTTTTAAATACTAATTTTATTTTTTTTATTTTCTTGATGAAGGTTTTCATCCTATCTAACCTTCTCTTACTAATCAGAGCATAACTCCTTCAATTTAACTCTGATGTAGGTGATCTTGGTGTCCATTTCAAGATAAACCAATTATCTAAAACTATTATGTTGAACATTGTAGCGAAATATTAAGAAACAAAGGTGATATTACTCCCTCAAAGTACAGGATAGTTCCTCTCGGATAGGTTCTGACCTTTACTGACTAATTAGACCATATCTCCCAAATTGGAACTCCAAATTGCGTTATTCCAGTTGGTAAAAATCCATGAGCCATATATCTATAATTGTTATGTTGGCGTACTATTTTAATTCCCTATAGAATATTCCTAGAAATTCAAAAACTAAAGCATTAATAACATACTCTTCCCTGAATAAACATTTTCTGACCTTTGCTTACTAATCGGATCATATCTACCTCATATGAACTCCAAATTGCATAATTCCAGTGGGTATATTTCCATGCGACATAGATATATAACTTTCATGTTAACCATTTATTTTAATTCCATACAGATAATTCCCAGAAATTAAAATACAACAGCTGTCCTAACATAATCTTCCCCGATGAACCATTTTCTGACCTTGGCTTACTAATCGAACCATATCTACTACATGTGAACTCCAAATTGAATGATTCCAGTGGCTAAAAATCCATGACACACATATATTTAATTCTTATGTTAACTATTTATTTTAATTCCCTACCAATAATTCCCAGAAATTAAATTACCGAAGCTATCCTAACATATTCTTCCCTGATGATTCATTTTCTGACCTTTGACTACTAATCAGACCATAGCTACCTCATATGGACTCCAAATGGAATGATTCCAGTGGGTGAAAATCCATGACACATATATCTTTAATTCTTATGTTAACCATTTATTTTAATTCCTTATATATTGTTCCCAGAAATTAAAATACCGAAGCTTAAAATTCTGTCAACCATAGCCATACCCATGCAGAACTATCTACACCAACCTAAGTATTCAAACATACATCACATGCAAGATCAATATGTAACATAATATAGCAACATCCATGACCAATCATCAAAGTTCTAAGATCAAAATCTCATATAAATATTATGAGTTTCGAAGGTTTTCTTCAAAAAGAAATATTGTTAAACTTACCTGGAGCACTTAGTCCCCTAGACTTCTCCTTCCTCTTTCTTCCTTTCTTCCTCTCCTTTCCTCACACTACCTTGCTTCTATTTTTGCTCTCCCTCACTTGGACGAAATTCTAATGTTGTAAGGGTGGGTTTTCTTATATAGACCACCAAATAATTCACCTTTCATGATCATGGGTCTACCTTATCACAATTAGGATACACTTTGTTGAATTTTTGGAAAACAAACAACTTATGTTCTTGTCTTCCTCTTCCTTAGTCAAGATATGCATAGAAAAAGGAGATTTGTATTTTGAAAATTATGATGATATGTTCTCAAGATATGGGGCAAGATCCCTTTGATTTAGGGATTCATTTCTTTTTTTCTTTTGTCTTAATCAAGTATGATAGATTTGCCTTTTTAAGTGGCAAATTTCTAGCCCTTGAATTTTCCTTACTTAACTAAAATTATTTGTGTAGGATAATGATGTTTTGTCATAATGCTATGTATTATTAACCACTTGCTAAAGTTATGAATGTAGGATATAGATGTTTTTGTCCTAAAGCCTTGTATTATTATGCCACTTGCCAAAATGATGAATGTAGAATCACACCACTTGCTAAATTTTTGTCTTAATGCCATGTCACTTAATCTTGATTACACTAATATTTTATCACTTTAATTTTATTTTTATTTTTATTTTTCCTCTTGGGTTTGGGCTCATTCTTGCCCATTTCCCTTACTTTGGTTAAAATTCTACCTTTCATAATGGGCTTGATCACATTTTCATGATTTTTGGGCTACCGGTCCAACTTCTATATCCTAGTCCAAGTCTATGTTTTATTTCTTCCTTGGGCTATCCTATTGGCTTGCTAAAAATTCATGTGAAGTAGAAAAACTCTATATGAAGTGTCTATAGGTTAAAGCCCAATTACGGGTGGAGATACTAAACTTAGTAACTTTTGCTCTTAAATTAAGAAAAATTATCATAATCCGATCTTCTTAAAATTTTAAGACCTTTACTTACTTCACAAAAATTTATCTTTCTTTACCTAAGAATTTCAGCTTTCTTTAACATGTTTATTTCTAATATTTCCTCTTAGGTTTTCTTTCTTTACCTATTCCATTAATATTAGAACATTTCTATGCATATATGTAAGCTGAAGAATTTCTAAGGAAAATATCTAAAAAATTACGGGATGTTACATTCTTCCCCCCTTAAGAAATTCGGTCCCCGAATTTCAATCCATCCTACCACATGTAGGGAATGAAATTAAGGCATTATTCAGAGTTACCAAGCTTATTACCTAAATAATTAGAGATATCTTTTCTGTATGACATCTTTACTTTTTAATATGTCTATTCACTTGAGTGATTTTGCCATATAACTTAACCATAAGGATTTCTTTCACTCATAAGTTCTTCAATTGATATCCTCTAGCCCGCATGGATATATCTATGGGTCGATATTAGAAAACACACATATAAAGGAACATATACACCTTCATATTGTGTAACTATCTTTTCTTATTCCAAACTTCTATCAAGTTATTTTTGGTTTTCATATATCAACATCATCCCCTGAATATCATCATCTTAATCTATCATCTATTTTTATCCTCAAATCCTTTAATCAATATGTTAAACATACGTAGCAATAAATCCTTCAAACCTTTAATAACGTTTATGTACCATTGACACATGTCTAATAATTCCAACTTACATCATCACAGTAATTCTATACAAGCTTATTAACACCATTAAACTCATTGTCAAAAATTTCAATTATTTCTTCTATCATATCCAAAAGCACCTCATTCTAGCTTATGCCAATCCCATTTAATTCACCCAATCATTTCAAGAAGATTTGTGTTTTTTTTTTCCTAACAATTACTCATACATGAATTCTCAATTCCAACATAATTCACATCCTATATACTAGACTCAATTTAGCATGATATAATCCTTTAAAACAAATATCTTGATAACCTACATTATTTTCGGACATGGTTCTGAGAATATTCTCTATATTTCCAAATTAAGAGTTCAAAGACTAACTTAAATCCTACTTCCTATATTTTATTCCTCGAGAACTTCAACACCACTAATTCTCTTAATTACATTCGTCAAAACACCATAAGACCATCATCCGTCCATTCTTTTTAAACTTTTCATTACTTTAACCTACTAACAACTTAGACACCATAATAACCGAGTTTTAAAGAAAAGAAATTATCTTTCATTGCAATGAGGGAAAATAACCTTGCATTTAATGCCAACCGTTAATGAGTGAAACAGATGAAAAGCATAATAGAGAATGGTGCCAAAAGTGAAAGTCAAAGATTTCGACAAAGCATTGAAAAATATTAAAATCGGTGGCCGTAATTCTTGAAAATCTATAAACAAAATCTATCTATGATTTCAGCAAAAATCGGTGGCCGCAAATTTTGAATATATGTGTCAGAATCTACTTTAAATCTATTGGTATTCAGTGGAAAGATATCACATGGAAAAGAAACATTTCTGAGCTTATAAAAGTCTGTGAAAATCAAAGAATATGTAGTTAACTGGTAGGATGCAGTTGATTGCTTCAACATAGATGTAATCAATCAACTGTAAAAAGAACCAGTCCAAATTAAAATTTCTCAAAATAGCTAGTCGACTTAATAATACTGATAGTCGACTGGCAAAAACATTGAGAATACAAAATAAATCATTTGATTGCATTTTTTTTTCAATGACGGCTATCACCTACAACTTTTCTACAAGAATCAAAACATCAATGCTTCATCAAAGACAACAAGATAAAGACAGATTTCTGGTGATATCTTATCTTATACTTTTTATGTGCTTAATATGGGTCACAGTCATACTACTGTACATATACATGCTTGCCGTCATTTTTGATTTTTTTTTTATTTATCTTTAATTTAGCTGATATCCACCAATCACTCACATAGTTGTTCTAATAATACCTGGCCTATTTGCATAGCTATTATAAATATGCCCTTCCCTGAGTTCTATAAATACTTACATTAGTATCTTTGTCTATTCTCAAAGTTAAGGTGATAGAAATTATGGAGGGAACCGCATTCCGTCAGTTCCGAAATATCTGTGTCTTTTGTGGTTCCAGTCCTGGAAAAGATGAGGAGTATGTTAAAGCAGCACAAAATCTGGGTATGGTGCTAGCTAAGAGAAAAATTCATTTAGTGTATGGTGGAGGTAATTGTGGGTTAATGGGGTGTGTGGCTACAGCTGCACATGCAGGGGGATGCCAAGTTTTAGGTATTATTCCTACAGCTCTAGCTACATCTAGCAACATAGGGAAGACAATTGGGGAAGAATATAGGGTAGCTTCCATGCATGAACGCATGGCTAGAATGATGAGCAATGCTGACGCCTTCATTGCCTTACCAGGTGGTTTTGATACTTTAGAGGAGATTTTCCAAATAGTCTCTTGGGCACAACTGAATATGCATCACAAACCGGTAGGTTTGTTAAATGTTAATCAATTCTTTGATGGTCTGTTATCTTTTCTAGATCAAGCTGTGGAACAGAGGTTTATCCCACACTCAGCACGACAAATTCTCATCTCAGCTTCAAATGCTGAAGAGTTGATTGATGCTTTACAAGCCTATGTTTATGTACCTGATCCAACTATGACTCAAATAGAATGGTCGACAGATAACCGCAAGAAGCGTAAATTGGATTTGGATCTTAATCTTTAAATGTAGTAAAACGTAGCCATTATTGTACTACTTTTACTTTCTTAGAGTCTACTTGGATACCATATTTACCAACCATACTCCTTTAGAGTTGGTAAAACTATCCTTAAATGTTTCTTATGATCCTCTGAACTTTTGAAATATTCTAGTTATCATTAATAATAAAAAATTGATACAGGGATGACCTAATTACTATTCATTAAATCTATGAATGTAGCTAAAATATTTGTCAATTTAAATGCATCACCACGAACTCATAATGCCCATAATAAGTCCTACATCCTCTTCTCTTATCCTTAATTAATGTTACTCATATCCCAAATCTATTTGTGGAAAAATATTGAACACCTTATAACTGGTCAAATAGGTAATCTATACGAGCTAATGGGTTTCTATTCTACATTGTTACCTTATTCAACTGTCTACAATCTATGCATAGTCATAGTGATCCATCTTTCTTTTTTACAAATAGAACTAGAGCACTCCAAATAAAAGTACTAGGGCATTTAAATCCCTTGTCTAACAAGTCTTGTAAATTTTTTTTTTCCAGTAACTAGAATAATTCTTTTATGATGTGGAAATACTGCAACCACGGAGCATACTAAGATTTTTCAAATAAAACCGGCACTTTCAAAACTTCTTGGAAATTTTATATGAGTACTAGGGTAAATTCCATGTTAAAATTCCACACTAATATCTCGGTAACTGGATAGTAATTGTAGTCTGTAAATAGCGCACCAGAAAAGTTCCCAGGAAAGAGAGGTGGGTCACTAATGGACACACTTAAGTACCAAGTCTTTCCTTGCCAGAGCTTTCCTTAGACATGCACTTTTCACAAATCACAATTTTTTTTTTAAATTCAATTGATATCATTCTATATAGGGATATAGATACTAGTTGAGTTCTAAGGAGTAAATCAATACCAAATTCTCGAATTGCTGTGGCAAGGTTGTGCAAGATTTTCTCCGCATTGTTTGCCGGATTCCGCCTTGGTGGTGCCATTTCCTACTATGGGAAAAATAAATTTATGCTGCTATTGAGGTGATCAAGCCCAATAGTTAGTTTCAAAACAATATTTAACAGCAGTCATAACACCACCTCGGTATATAGATAAGAAACACTAGTAATTTCTTACCTATATGAGTCACTGATCCCCTACACAGCACAACCACAACATACTCAAGACACTATAAGATCGATTCAGATAACCATCCACCCACTGGCCATCTAGGATCGACCTGCTCTGATACCAATTATGTAACAACCTCTTCTTTTTTTTTCCTTTATTATTATACAATATTGAGTTCACATACATGTTATTAATCAAAACAGACGTATAACATATCAAACACATAGATATTTATATCTTGTTTATTTTGGTTGACCAATTCCGGAGATACAGGTGCGGGTGGTTGCACCTTCACCGGGATCTGAGCCAACTCGACCATAAACATCTTATTTGATTCTGAAATCTGCCCAACATAAAGTAACTCGATCCAATGTGCACTAAAAGCCAGAGCCTTAGAAACAAAAGCTGCATAAATAATTTTCTGAACATGATATGGAAATATAGTGAGAATTAAATCCCAGTAAGTTCAACAATAAATTATCATCAGTAAAGCTCATCACGTCATGTTCAGCTGTATAAACTACAGAAAATATCTTTGATCACATGAATGCATTATATCTATGCACATAAGAATCATACTGTAATGATATGCATGACAGGATTAACCATTTTCAAAATAACATATGATGGCCATCAACTTATTCTCATTTCAAGCTACCCCGGTCAGGGTGAGTATCCTCTACTCTCCGGTACGGGCTTTTCTCGCTCCGTCCGACATGGCCCACTTTCTCTTTCTTTTCTCATTATCATGATCATAACCGTTGGTAGGGCGTCCCCTACTGGTGCACCACACGGATTGCCATGTGACCGTGCTTATTTCTTTTCTTTTCACAATGATAGCCAAAAATATGCTTTCAATAACAAGTATGTTCATCAAAATATAACTATTACCATAAATCATTGGTAATCATGCCATGAACATAACCATTTCAAATATCACTTTATAAAATATTTTCATATCAAAATTTCATACTTAAGATGGTAAGAAGTTCATACAATGGCAATGACTATGGCTATACTAGTCATTTATTAAGATTCATCTTCTTTTTTAAATACTAATTTTATTTCTTTATTTTCTTGATGCAGGTTTTTATCCTATCTAACCTTCTCTTACTAATCAGAGCATAACTCCCTCAATTTAACTCTGATGTAGGTGATCTTGGTGTCCATTTCAAGATAAAACAATTATCTAAAACTATTATGTTGAACATTGTAGCGAAAAATTAAGAAACGAAGGTGATATTACTCCCTCAAAGTACAGGACAGTTCCTCTCGGATAGGTTCAGACCTTTACTGACTAATTAGACCATATCTCCCAAATTGGAACTCCAAATTGCGTTATTCCAGTTGGTAAAAATCCATGAGCCATATATCTATAATTGTTATGTTGGCGTACTATTTTAATTCCCTATAGAATATTCCTAGAAATTCAAAAACTAAAGCATTAATAACATACTCTTCCCTGAATAAACATTTTCTGACCTTTGCTTACTAATCGGATCATATCTACCTCATATGAACTCCAAATTGCATAATTCCAGTGGGTATATTTCCATGCGACATAGATATATAACTTTCATGTTAACCATTTATTTTAATTCCATACAGATAATTCCCAGAAATTAAAATACAACAGCTGTCCTAACATAATCTTCCCCGATGAACCATTTTCTGACCTTGGCTTACTAATCGAACCATATCTACTACATGTGAACTCCAAATTGAATGATTCCAGTGGCTAAAAATCCATGACACACATATATTTAATTCTTATGTTAACTATTTATTTTAATTCCCTACCAATAATTCCCAGAAATTAAATTACCGAAGCTATCCTAACATATTCTTCCCTGATGATTCATTTTCTGACCTTTGACTACTAATCAGACCATAGCTACCTCATATGGACTCCAAATGGAATGATTCCAGTGGGTGAAAATCCATGACACATATATCTTTAATTCTTATGTTAACCATTTATTTTAATTCCTTATATATTGTTCCCAGAAATTAAAATACCGAAGCTTAAAATTCTGTCAACCATAGCCATACCCATGCAGAACTATCTACACCAACCTAAGTATTCAAACATACATCACATGCAAGATCAATATGTAACATAATATAGCAACATCCATGACCAATCATCAAAGTTCTAAGATCAAAATCTCATATAAATATTATGAGTTTCGAAGGTTTTCTTCAAAAAGAAATATTGTTAAACTTACCTGGAGCGCTTAGTCCCCTAGACTTCTCCTTCCTCTTTCTTCCTTTCTTCCTCTCCTTTCCTCACACTACCTTGCTTCTATTTTTGCTCTCCCTCACTTGGACGAAATTCTAATGTTGTAAGGGTGGGTTTTCTTATATAGACCACCAAATAATTCACCTTTCATGATCATGGGTCTACCTTATCACAATTAGGATACACTTTGTTGAATTTTTGGAAAACAAACAACTTATGTTCTTGTCTTCCTCTTCCTTAGTCAAGATATGCATAGAAAAAGGAGATTTGTATTTTGAAAATTATGATGATATGTTCTCAAGATATGGGGCAAGATCCCTTTGATTTAGGGATTCTTTTCTTTTTTTCTTTTGTCTTAATCAAGTATGATAGATTTGCCTTTTTAAGTGGCAAATTTCTAGCCCTTGAATTTTCCTTACTTAACTAAAATTATTTGTGTAGGATAATGATGTTTTGTCATAATGCTATGTATTATTAACCACTTGCTAAAGTTATGAATGTAGGATATAGATGTTTTTGTCCTAAAGCCTTGTATTATTATGCCACTTGCCAAAATGATGAATGTAGAATCACACCACTTGCTAAATTTTTGTCTTAATGCCATGTCACTTAATCTTGATTACACTAATATTTTATCACTTTAATTTTATTTTTATTTTTATTTTTATTTTTCCTCTTGGGTTTGGGCTCATTCTTGCCCATTTCCCTTACTTTGGTTAAAATTCTACCTTTCATAATGGGCTTGATCACATTTTCATGATTTTTGGGCTACCGGTCCAACTTCTATATCCTAGTCCAAGTCTATGTTTTATTTCTTCCTTGGGCTATCCTATTGGCTTGCTAAAAATTCATGTGAAGTAGAAAAACTCTATATGAAGTGTCTATAGGTTAAAGCCCAATTACGGGTGGAGATACTAAACTTAGTAACTTTTGCTCTTAAATTAAGAAAAATTATCATAATCCGATCTTCTTAAAATTTTAAGACCTTTACTTACTTCACAAAAATTTATCTTTCTTTACCTAAGAATTTCAGCTTTCTTTAACATGTTTATTTCTAATATTTCCTCTTAGGTTTTCTTTCTTTACCTATTCCATTAATATTAGAACATTTCTATGCATATATGTAAGCTGAAGAATTTCTAAGGAAAATATCTAAAAAATTACGGGATGTTACACTAAGACTACCCAACATCCTTGGTTTGCTGCCTTAAATGATGTATGGATACTGATTTGTCACAGCAAATAGAATGGGTGATCTTGTATTCATGGGAGGCAAAACATTCCATTAAATCAAGGGGCATGAATGCTAATGAATCAAAATGCACAGTAAATATCCTTAGAAAAGCATAGAGAAACTCCAATGAATTAGGGTTATTAGTTTTGAATAAAGTTTTCATTACTTTATTCATGAAGCAAATAGGATTACGGATTTTAGATTATAAATCATTAACCCTATGATGAATGATCAACTAAATTAAATATAACTGATGTGTTTATATTTATTTAGCTCTATTAGTTTCTCTCGTTCTTCATGCAATTAATAGGTTAGACTTTATCGATGTGCTAAAGGATATCTTATTAATTAAGGTTTTTATTTGTACGATTGTTATCAATTCACTAGGCTTAAGGAGGAACAGGGATAGAATCCTAACGATAGATATTTGGTTTAAGATTGATAATTTTGTTAATGATCAATGCAATTCCTTGATGGTGAATATCGACCGAAACCAATGCCTCTCTCGTTAATTACTTTCTTAATTACTTTTATTATTATCTACTTTATTATTTATAATTATGAAATCCCCCTTTTCTCAATCACGTAAGGTAATACTAGTCTCTGTGGGATCAACCCTTACTCCCACTACTACTGGTTAGTTTAGAAGTAAAGTTTCAATTTGGGTGTACCTGCGATAGTACGCACTAAATTTTGGCACCGTTGTCAGGGACTGCGTCTAGTACCTTTTGTGATTTTCATTTTGATTTATGCTAGTGACTCGTTCTTCTAATTCTCAAGATTTATAGTTCAATCTAGATATTGAAAAATCTGTATACAGACATAGAAGAGAACTTCAAGAGGATATTGATCAAGAAAAGGGGGAAGTAATCATGGCGAGGCACCCCATTCTGAAGGAGCTTGCAGTTCTAGATTTACATCTACATCCCTTATTCATTACTTTTCCTATTTTTGATGATAATGTTAATTTTGAGTTAAAATCTAGATTAATTCATCTCTTACCTAATTTTCATGGTCTTACAGGTGAAGACCTGCATAAACATTTGAAAGAATTCCATGTGGTATGTACTAGCATGAAGCCCCCTGGAGTAACTAAGGAACAAATAAAACTCAGGGCTTTTCCTTTTTCATTAAGAGACTCAGCCAAAGATGCATGTGACTCGTTCTTCTAATTCTCAAGATTTATAGTTCAATCCACATATTGAAAAATATTTATACAGGCACAGAAGAGAACTTTAAGAGGACATTGATAAAGAAAATGAGGAAGTAATCATAGCGAGGCACCCTACTCTGAAGGAGCTTGCAGTTCTAGATTTGTATCTGCATCCTTTATTCATTACTTTTCCTATTCTTGATGATAATGTTAATTTTGAGTTAAAATCTAGAATAATTCATCTCTTACCTAATTTTCATTGTCTTACAGGTGAAGACCCGCATAAACATTTGAAAGAATTCCATGTGGTATGTACTAGCATGAAGCCCACTGGAGTAACTGAGGAACAAATAAAACTCATGGCTTTTCCTTTTTCATTAAAAGACTCAGCGAAAGATTGGCTATATTATTTACTCTTTGGTACTATCACCACATGGAATGAGATGAAGAGAATATTTCTAAAATGATATTTTCCCACATCTAGAATCGCTAATATCAAGAAAGAAATATTCAGCATTAGACAATTGCATGGAGAGACACTTTATGAATATTAGGAGAGATTTAAAAAGCTTTGTGCAATTTGCCCACATCATCAAATTAGTGAGCAACTACTAATCTAATATTTCTATGATGATCTTGTAGGGAGACAGGAGTATAATAGATGTAGCTAGTGGAGGAGCACTAGTAGACAAGACTCCTGAAGTAGCCAGAGTCCTTAAATCAAATATGGCTGCCAACTTTCAATAATTTTTCATTAGACATGACCCTCTAAGACATGCCCATGAGATAAATACTACTTCTCTTCAGCAACAAATATCTGAACTTACCTCTCTTGTGCGCCAAATGGCTACAGGCACACCACAGAAAGTTAAAGTATGTGGAATATGTTCAGCCATAGGACACCCAACTGACATGTGTCTTACACTTCAAGAAGAATCCACAGAAAAAGCTAATGTAGTAGAAGGTTTTCCTAGCCAACCAAAAATGTATGATCCATATGCTAATACATATATTCCTGGGTGGAAGGATCATCACAATTTAAGGTATAGGAATGCACAAAATAGACCTATAGGACAAAATTTTCAGTAAAATCAATAGGCTTATTATCCTAGATAGAATGAATCCCAGGATCACTAGGAAAGTAATCCATTGGAAGATATTGTGAAAACTCTTATATATAATTCTCATCAACTTTAGTAAGAGACAAGAGCTAGTATTCAGAACCTGACAACTCAAGTAGGTTAATTAGCAACCATAGTGAGTTGATTGGATGCTCAAAAATCAGGTAAGCTACCCTCTCAAACTGTGATAGATCCTAGAGAAAATGCGAGTGCAATTATTTCAAGGAATGGTAAGGAAATTGAAGGCCTACCATCCCTTTCTTCTCCTAAGGAGCACGAGAAATTAAATAAGGAGAAAGACGAATCTACAAGTAAGTCTCCATCTAATTTAAATTATGAAGTAATGCCTCCTTTTCCAGAAGCTCTTAACAAGTATGTTCATTATACTCATATGCCATAGTTTTTCATCAAAATATAATCATTACTAAAAATCATCGGTAATCATGCCATGAACATAATTGTTTCAAATATCACTTTATAAAATATTTCTATGTCAAAATTAAATACTTAATATGCTAAGGATTTCATGCAATGACAATGGTTATGGCATACACTAGTCATTTATTATTTTCATTTATAAGATTCTTTTTAAAAAAAATATTATTTTCCTCTCTCACTCTATAGAGCATAAAACCCTCATTTTAAATCCAATCAGGGTGATCTTGGTGTCAATTGAAATATAAGACAATCCTATAAAAATTTTATGTTGAACATTTTAGTGAAATCTTAAGTAATCATAGTGTTACTACTCCCTCATATTTAATATTATTTCTTCTCGAGTAGGTTCAGACCTCTACTTAATAATCGAAACATATCTCTCTCATACAAACTCCAGTTGAGTTGATTCCAAAGCCTTTAAAAGGCTACAACAATTATACACAATTTTCATGTTTATGATTTCTTTAGATTCCTTACTAATTATTCCCAAAAAATCAGAAACATAAACGCTTACATTTATCAACCTGGATTCTAGACTAATTTTGACCTTTACTCATTAATCAGCCATATCTCCCTCATGTGAACTCCAAATTAAGTGATTTCAGATCCTATAGATCTGTGATACATTTATCTATAGTTATTATGTTAATAATTTCCTGTAGAGTTTATCCAAAAATTCAAACACAGAAGCATACGTAGCAGATTCTTCCCTGGTTAACTAGTTTATGATCTCTGCTTACTAATCTGATCATATCTCCCTCATATTAATTGAACTTTGAATTATTCTAGTGGCTAAAAATTTATGAGACATATATCTATATTTATCATAAGCATTTATTTTAATTTTATATAGATTTATCCTAAAAATTCAAACACAGAAGCAAATATAACAGATTCTTCCCTGGTTAACCATTTTCTTATTAGTGTTTACTAATCGGACAATGTCTCTCTCATCTGTACCCTAAATTAAGTGATTCCAGTAGATAAAATTCCATGAGACATAGATCTAAATTTTGCATGTTAATAATTTCTTTTAATTTCTAACCGATTCTTCCTAGAATTTCAAAAAGAGAAGCTTCCCTGGTTATTCCGAAATCGAGTTTCCTAACCAAACCTTTCCTAAGGTTTTAGTTCATCATTATATTACGTCATCTTCCATTTTCTTTCTAATTTACATCTAATCATATTCCATCAATTTTTTACCACATTCAAATATACAAAATAGCAGCATAAAAATCCTAAAATTTTGCGACCCATAGCCATACCTATGTAAAACTTTTCACACCAACTGAAATGTTCAGAACATCCATCATATGTAAGATAACATGTAACATGATATAGCAACATTCATGACCAATCATCAAAGTAGAAATTTTCATCAAAGTTCTAGGATAAAAATCCCATATAAATGTTATAAATTTCAAATATTTTCTTCAAAAATAGATATTGTTAAATATACCTAAAGATCTCCCAAGCTCACTTTGTGAATTCTTTTTCTTATTTCCTCTTGAAAGAAGTAGCAAGATTCCAGCCTTCTCTTAGCTTTTCTAATAGCTTAAATAAGAGAAGGAGGATGAGTTTTTGAACTTCAAGGATGAAGAAGAAATATGGATACAAGTGGAGATTAAGCTAACTTACCTTGAGTAATTAGTGCTCTAGACTTCTTCTTCTTCCTTCCTTTCTTCTGCTCTTTTTCTCTCCATTCCTCACTCTACCTTGCTTTTATTTTTTCTCTCCCTCACTTGGACGAAATTATAATGTTATAAGGGTGGGTTTTGCTTAAATAAACCATCAAGTGGTTCACCTTTCATGATCATGGATCTACCTTATTAGGATGCACTTAGTTGTTTTTTGAGGAAAGACAACTCATGTTCTTGTCTTCCTCTCCCTTAGTCAAGAAAAGCATAGCAAAAAGAGATTTTGTATTTTAAAAATCATGATAAAATGTTCTTAAGACAAGGGTCAAGGTCCCTTTGATTTAGGGATTCATTTTCTTTTCCTTTTATCTCACCCAAGTATGATAGGTTTGCCTTTCTAGGTAGCAAATTTTCAGCCCTTGAGTCTCCCTTACTTAGCTAAAATTATTTATGTAGGATAAGGATGTTTTGTCATAATGCCATGTGTTATTACTTACTTGTTGAAATTATGAATGTAGGATATAGATGTTTTGTCATAATGCCATGTGACCTAATCTTGATTATTATTACACTACTATTTCTCACATGATTGTTATTTTTCCTTCTTGGATTTGGGATCATTCTTACCCATTTCCTTTGCTTTGGCTGAAATTCTACCTTTCATGAAGGGCCTGGTCACATTTTCATGATTTTTGGGCTATTAGTCCAACTTCTATATCCTAGTCCAAGTCTATGTTTTATTTCTTGCTTGGCTTATCCTATTGACTTGTTAGAAATTCATGTGAAGTGGAAAAACTCTATATGAAGTGTCCATAGGTGAAAGCCCAATTTACGGGTGGAGATGTTAAACTTAATAACTCTTGCTCTTGAATTAGGAAAAATTACCCTAATCCAATCTTTTTGAAATTTTAAGACCTCTACTTCATAAAACTTTATCTTCCTTACCCAAGAATTTTGCCTTTCTTTAGTATATTATTTTTAATTTTTCCTATTAGTTTTTCTCTCTTTGCATATTCCCTTAATATGAGAAACATTTTCTATTCATACACATAAGGTGAAGAATTTCTAAGGATTATATTTCCTTAGATATCTAAAAATTTTCTAATAAATTTTATTTCCTTAATTAAATATTTATGTACCTTTATTAATAAAAGAAAGGAAATTAGGGATGTTACATTAAATATTTATGTAACTTTATTAATAAATGAAACGACATTAGGGATGTTACAGTACACACTAGTTACATTAAATATTTATGTACCTTTATTAATAAAAGAAAAGAAATTAGGGATGTTACATTTTTAATACCTCTTTTTATTGGAAATTACTACTTCTTTAAGTATTAAGGCCCAATATGCGGTCTAGATTTCTGGGCCTAGACCTCTGGTTACTGTTTGATCCAGATATCCTTCAATTGAACTTCAAATCTAGTGATTCCAGAGCCTATGAAAATCTATGATAATCCTAGAAAACACTTATGTTGAATTCTTTGGTAAAATCTTAAGAAATATTAGTGTTATTACTCCGTCAATTTCACTATTATTTCTTCTCGGGTCAGTTTTGACCTATACTTACTTCTCAGACCATATCTCTCCCATATGGACTCTGAATTAAGTGATTCTAGTGGCAAAAAATCCTTGAGACATATATCTACATTTTTTATGTTAACTATTTCTTTTAATTCCCTACATATGTTTCCCATAAATTCGAAAATAAAAGCTCACCTGGTTACTTCGAAAATCCAACTTTCTTAGCTTAGCATTTTCTAAAGTCCTAGTTCCTTCTTACATTAAGTCCTCTTCCATTTTCCAAATTTTCACCTAACCATATGGTTGATTATTTCAATATTTTAATTAGATTTCTTACACTTATTTTAACATATTCCATTATTAACTTCTCTAAAAAATAGAATCAAATCATACAACATCATGGGTGTTTCAAACAGAAATTTCTTATGGTCTTCTTCTTGGTGTTTAAGACCATATTTATTTTATCAACCTAATCATCTTCCATTCATTTTTACCAAATTCAAATATACATAAAAGCAGCACAAAAATCCTAAAATTTTGCCACCTATAGCCATACCCATGCAGAAATTTCCATACCAACCTAAACATTCAAACGTCCTTCACATGTAAGATTAACATATATCAAGATATAGTAACATCCATGTCCAATCATCAAAGTAAAAAATTATTACAAATATTCTCATGGGCTAACCCCTCATGATCATGGTTCTCTTGCTTACTTATGGTGCTTTCCATAATGTCATCATTAGGCTGTATAGGGCTACTTCTTAGGGGAGCTAACATCTTGGTCTGCTCTTCCTCCCTCTTGAAGGAAATATGCATAGCAAAATGGGGGATTAGGTGTTTGAAATTCATAGTGAGATGGGCTTAAGACAAGTAGCAAGATCTCCTCAATTTTTTGAGATTCATTTCCCATTTCTTTTGCCTTACTCAAAGGCTTATTAAATTCATTTTGAGGTGGCAAATTTTTAGCCCTTCCTTTTCTCCTTCTTGACTGAAATTATGTGTAGGGTGGGGATGTTTCTTGTAACAACTCCAATTTTTTTTAAAATATATATTTCTAAAGTCCCATGAAGTCATTACCTCTTTACTTCAAACTACTTAACTCATAATAACATTCAATTAATTTAACCAAGCATAATTAAGGTTTAAGGTCTACCAATAACACTAATATAATTCTGAGTTCACATACACATCATTAATCAAAATGTCTGTACAAAAGTTAAACACATAAGTATCTACATCTATTCATCCATGTTGACCGATTCCGGATATATGGGTACGGGTGGTTATGCGTTCACTGAGATCTTAGCCAACTCGACCGTAAACACCTTATTAATTACTGGGATCTGTAAAAAATAGAGTAACTCGATCCAACGTGCACTAAAAGTAAGAGCAATAGAGAAATTCTGCATAACTAGTTTTCTGAACATGATATGGAAATATAATGGAAATTAAATCCCAATAGGTTCAACAATAAATCATAATTATAATCAATATTACTCATCACGACATGTTCATCTATATAAACTACAACAAATATCTTAAGTCACATAAATGCACTTTATCTATGCACATGAAAATCGTGTAGTAATAACATGTATGATATGAATAACTATTTTCAGAATATTATATGATGGCTATTAACTTATTTTCATATGAAGCTAACCTGGTTAGGGTGAGTACTTTATACTCTCTGGTATAGGCTTTTCTCGCTCTGTCCGACATGTCACACTTTCTCTTTCTTTTCTCGTTATCATAATTATAGATGTGAGTAGGGCATCCCGTACTGGTGCATACACTAGTCATTTATTATTTTCATTTATAAGATTCTTCTTTTTTTCTTAAATATTATTTTCATCTCTCACTAATCAGAGCATAATTCTTTTATTTTAACTCCAATTGAGGTGATCTTAGTGTCCATTTAAAGCAAATACAATTCTCTAAAACTCTTATGTTGAGCATTTTAGTGAAATCGTAAGGAATCTTGATTTTATTACTCCCTCAAATTCAATGTCATTTCTTCCCGAGTAGGTTCTGACCTCTACTTACTAATTTGACCATATCTCCCTCCTATGAACTCTAAATTAAGTGATTGTAGTGGCTAAAATTTTTGGTGAGTCATATATATATATATATATATATATATATATATATATATATATATATATATATATATATATATATATATATATATATATATATATATATATATATATATATATATATATATATATATTTAATGTTAGCCATTTCTTTTATCGCCATACAAAGTTTTTCTAGAAATTCAAACATATAAGCTTACCTAACAAATTCTTCCCTGGTTAACTAGTTTTTAATCACTACTTACAAATCTGACCATATCTCCTTGAAATGGATTCAAAATTGACTGATTCTAGTGCTAAAACTTTGTGAGACATATATCTATATTTTTCATGTTAACCATTCCTTTTAATTCCCTACAGATTTTTCCCAAAAGTTCAAACACAGAAGCTAACCTAATAGATTGTTCCCTAATTAACCATTTTTTGACCTCTGCTTACAACTCAAACCGTATCTCACTCATTTGAACTCCAAATTGGGTGATTCCAATGGTTACAAATATGTGAAACATATATCTTCATTTTTTATGTTAAAAAATTCTTTTACTTACCAACTGATTCTTACCAACATTACAAAGATAGAAGCGTCCCTAATTACTCTGAAATCTAGTTTCTAACCAAATCCTTCCTAAGGTTTTAGTTCATCATTTTATTATGTCCTCTTCCATTTTCTTTCTAATATACATCTAGCCATAAGATTACTCATTTCAACATTTTAATTAGATTCCTTACACTTAATTTAACATATTCCATCATCTACTTTTCAAGAAAACATAAATCAAATCATGTATTATTAAGGGTGTTCTCCAATAGAAATTTCTCATGGTCTTCTTCTAAGTGTTTATGGCTATACTCATTTTATCAATTTAATCATATTCCATCAATTTTAACCATATTCAAATATACATAACAGCAGCATAAAAGCCCTAAAATTTTGCCACCCATAGTCATATCTATGCAGAACTTTTCACACCAATCGAAGTATTCAAAATATCTATCATATGCAAGATCAACATGTAACATGATATAGCAACATCCATGGCCAATTATCAAAGTAGCAAATATTGTAAATTTTATCAAAGTTCTAATATCAAAATCCCATATAAACGTTACAAATTTCAAAGTTTTTCTTCAAAAAGAGATATTATTAAAATTACCTAAAGATCTCCCTAGCTCACTAAGTGAATTCTTTTTCTTATTTCCTCTTGAAGGAAGTGGTAAGATTCCTCCCTTCCTTTCGATTTTCCAGTAGCTTGAATAAGAGAGGACGGGTGAGTTTTGAACCCCAAGGATAAAGAGAAAAGATGGATTTAAGTGGAGAGTAAACTAACTTACCTTGAGTACTAGTCCTTTAGACTTCTCCTCTTTCTTCCTTCCTCTCTTCTCCTCTCTTTCTCTCCTTTCCTCACTCTACCTTGCTTTTATTTTTCCTTTTCCCTTACTTGGACAAAATTCTAATGTTATAAGAGTGGTTTTTGCTTAAATAAATTATCAAGTGGTCATCCTCTCATAAGTATGGGTCTACCTTATCACAATTAGGATGCACTTGGTCATTTTTTAAGGGAAGACAAATCATGTTCTTGTCTTCCTCTCCCTTAGTCAAGATATGCATAGTAAAAGGAGGATTTGTTATTTGAAAATTATGATAAAATATTCTCAAGACAAGGGGAAAGGTCCCCTTAATTTAGGGATTCATTTCTTTTTTCTTTTATCTCACTCAAGTATGATAGATTTTTCTTTCTAAGTAGCAAATTTCTAGCCCTTGAGTCTACCTTGCTTGGCTAAAATTATTTGTGTAGGATAGGGTTACTTTATCCTAATGTCATGTTTTATTACCTATTATATCATCACATGGCTTGCTAAAATTATGAGTGTAGGATATAGATATTTTGTCCTAATGCCATATATTATTACCTACTATTTCATCACATGGCTTGTTGAAATTATGAGTGTAAGATATAGATGTTTGGTCATAATGCCATGTGACCTAATCTTGATTACTATTACCCTACTATTTCCTCGCATGGTTCTTATTTTTTCCTCTTGGATTTAGGCTCATTCTTTCCTATTTCCTTTGCCTTGGCTAAAATTCTACCTCTCTTGGAGGGCTTGGTCACATTTTCATGATTTTCGGGCTATCGGTCCGACTTCTATATCGTAGTCCAAGTCTATGTTATATCTCTTGCTTAGGCTATCCAATTAGCTTGCTAGAAACTCATGTGAAGTGGAAAAACTCTATGTAGTGTCCATAGGTGAAAGCCCAATGTATGGGTGGAAATGTTAAACTTAGGAACTCTAGCTATTGAATTAGGAAAAATTACCCTAATCCAATCTTCTTGAAATTTTAAGACCTTTACTTACTTCCAAAAATTGATCTTCCTTACCTAAGAATTTTTCCTCTCTTTAGGATGTTATTTATAATTTTTTCTATTAGGTTTTCTCTCTTTACCTTTTCCCTTAATATTAGAAACATTGTCTATGCATACACATAAGGTGAAGAATTTCTAAGGCTTATATTTTCTTAGATATATATAAAAAATTTAATAATTTTTATTTCCTTAATTAAATATTTAGGTACCTTTATTAATAAAAGAAACAAAATTAGGGGTGTTACATTTTTACTTAAAAACCATGTGAAACATATGCTTGCTTATTGAGCACTCATGCAATAGTATTTCCCTAACTTGTTGGAGTTACCAAAGCTTGCCTACTTTACATTCCATGATGAGTAATTATTGTTTACTATTACACTACCATTACATCACATGACTTCCATTTTTCCTCTTGAACTTCGGCTCCTTATAACTCATTTTTCTTGCCTTGGCCAAAATTCCCATCAAGGTAGAGTGCTTGTCCACACTTTGGCCATCCCTGCAACTTGCCCAAAGCTCATGTAAGGTAGAAAACTCTACATGAAATGTCCATAGGTGGAGGTCCAAATGTATCAAGTGAGGAGTTAAACTTAGGTAGTCTAGTTTTTGAGTTAGGAAAAATTCCCCTAATTCAATCTTCTTGAAATTTCAAGACCTTTACTTGCTTCCAAAAAATTATTTTTCTTACCAAAGAATTTCGCCCCTCTCTAGGATGTTATTTATATTTTTTTTCTCTTAGGTTTTCTCCCATTTTTCTATTCCCTTAATGTTCGAAAAATTCTCTATGCATACAAATAAGGTGAAGAATTTCTAATACTTGTATTCTTTTAGATATCTATCAAAAATTGCTTAGTAAGTCTTTATTCTTCTCTTGTTTCTTAATTAAATATTTATGTTCCTTTATTAATAAAAGAAAAAGAAATTAGGGATGTTACATTTCTGACAAGGATAAGGGATAAAATTGGTATTGTTAAAATGATGCAAGAATAAAAGTGGGATTTCTTGGTTTAATGATAACACCCTAAAATATATTTATCCAAATAATTATATAGGTGAAATGAAGACTCTAGGGGCTAGACAAATATGCTAGAACATGCAAAAACTAGTGAGGGGAAAAGAGTGTGCATCATATGGAGAAAAGAATAAGAAAAAGTGAAGGAAACAGCCAAGGTAAGTTAATTTCTTCCTACCTCCATCCATCCATTATCTCCTTAATCTTAGTCACTTAGGTTCATTATTTCATATGGAGAAAGTGTGGAAATAGAAAGGAGGAAGAAGGTAAATTTGTTGCTAAAAAGTGAAGAGACCAAAGAGAAGCCAAAAGAAACCAACGAAAAAAGCTAACAAGGCTTGTTCATAGGTAGGTATAACAATAATTTCTACTTCGAAATATTTGAAGCTTTCATGTTTTGGTTCAAGCTTTAACCTTGGGGTTTCATGAAAGGTGATGCTAAATAATGTTTTCTTCATGATGTCCATGAGAAATCCATGTCTAAATGCATCTATAACATATGCTTGTGCTTAAAATTTTCATTGAATGGTTAAGAATCTTTGCTTGGAATGGTTTGGATTTTGGGTTAGTTTCGCAAACAAATTTATGTCTTTAATTAATTTGAGGACATAATTTGTAGAATTAAAATTATGGTGTAATTAGGATGAGATTTTTAGTTCTTGATACATGGAAAAAGAAAATTAAATTTTTGGTGGTTTTTCTATTTTGGCCAAATTTTTTAGGACTATCTTAATGCTTTGAAATATTTTGATGATTTAAGGATGTTGACATTAAAAAGGGTGAGTAATAGGATGATTAAATGGGTAAAGAAGTTATTGGAGTGTGGAGTAAGATCTTGGCCAAAATTGAAGGAAAAATAAATGAAATGGTTTGTTAATTGTTCTTAATCTTGAACATATAGATAATAGGTAAATAATTAGTTAAATAATTAGGTTTAACAATAATTTCTACTTGGAAATATTTGAAGCTTTCATGTCTTGGTTCAAGCTTTAACCTTGGGGTTTCATGAAAGGTGATGCTAAATAATGTTTTCTTCATGATGTCCATGAGAAATCCATGTCTAAATGCATCTATAACATATGCTTGTGCTTAAAATTTTAACTGAATGGTTAAGAATCTTTGCTTGGAATGGTTTGGATTTTGGGTTAGTTTCGCTAATGAATTTATGTCTTTAATTAATTTGAGGACATAATTTGTAGAATAAAAATTATGGTGTAATTAGGATGTGATTTTTAGTTCTTGATACATGGAAAAAGAAAATTAAATTTTTGGTGGTTTTTTTATTTTGGCCAAATTTTTTAGGACTATCTTAATGCTTTGAAATATTTTGATGATTTAAGGATGTTGACATTAAAAGGGTGAGTAATAGGATGATTAAATGGGTAAAGAAGTTATTGGAGTGGGGAGTAAGATTTTGGCCAAAATTGAAGGAAAAAAAATGAAACGGTTTGGTAATTGTTCTTAATCTTGAACATATAGATAATAGGTAAATAATTAGTTAAATAATTAGGTTTAACAATAATTTCTACTTGGAAATATTTGAAGCTTTCATGTTTTGGTTCAAGCTTTAACCTTGGGGTTTCATGAAAGGTGATGCTAAATAATGTTTTCTTCATGATGTCCATGAGATATCCATGTCTAAATGCATCTATAACATATGCGTGTCCTTAAAATTTTCACTGAATGGTTAAGAATCTTTGCTTGGAATGGTTTGGATTTTGGGTTAGTTTCGCTAACGAATTTATGTCTTTAATTAATTTGAGGACATAATTTGTAGAATAAAAATTATGGTGTAATTAGGATGTGATTTTTAGTTCTTGATACATGGAAAAAGAAAATTAAATTTTTGGTGGTTTTTCTATTTTGGCCAAATTTTTTAGGACTATCTTAATGCTTTGAAATATTTTGATGATTTAAGGATGTTGACATTAAAAAGGGTGAGTAATAGGATGATTAAATGGGTAAAGAAGTTATTGGAGTGTGGAGTAAGATCTTGGCCAAAATTGAAGGAAAAAGAAATGAAATGGTTTGTTAATTGTTCTTAATCTTGAACATATAGATAATAGGTAAATAATTAGTTAAATAATTAGGTTTAACAATAATTTCTACTTGGAAATATTTGAAGCTTTCATGTCTTGGTTCAAGCTTTAACCTTGGGGTTTCATGAAAGGTGATGCTAAATAATGTTTTCTTCATGATGTCCATGAGAAATCCATGTCTAAATGCATCTATAACATATGCTTGTGCTTAAAATTTTCATTGAATGGTTAAGAATCTTTGCTTGGAATGGTTTGGATTTTGGGTTAGTTTCGCTAATGAATTTATGTCTTTAATTAATTTGAGGACATAATTTGTAGAATAAAAATTATGGTGTAATTAGGATGTGATTTTTAGTTCTTGATACATGGAAAAAGAAAATTAAATTTTTGCTGGTTTTTCTATTTTGGCCAAATTTTTTAGGATTATCTTAATGCTTTGAAATATTTTGATGATTTAAGGATGTTGACATTAAAAAGGGTGAGTAATAGGATGATTAAATGGGTAAAGAAGTTATTGGAGTGTGGAGTAAGATCTTGGCCAAAATTGAAGGAAAAAGAAATGAAATGGTTTGTTAATTGTTCTTAATCTTGAACATATAGATAATAGGTAAATAACTAGTTAAATAATTAGGTTTAACAATAATTTCTACTTGGAAATATTTGAAGCTATCATGTTTTGGTTCAAGCGTTAACCTTGGGGTTTCATGAAAGTTGATGCTAAATAATGTTTTCTTCATGATGTCCATGAGAAATCCATGTCTAAATGCATCTATAACATATGCTTGTGCTTAAAATTTTAACTGAATGGTTAAGAATCTTTGCTTGGAATGGTTTGGATTTTGGGTTAGTTTTGCTAACGAATTTATGTCTTTAATTAATTTGAGGACATAATTTGTAGAATAAAAATTATGGTGTAATTAGGATGTGATTTTTAGTTCTTGATACATGGAAAAAGAAAATTAAATTTTTGGTGGTTTTTCTTTTTTGGCCAAATTTTTTAGGACTATCTTAATGCTTTGAAATATTTTGATGATTTAAGGATGTTGACATTAAAAAGGGTGAGTAATAGGATGATTAAATGGGTAAAGAAGTTATTGGAGTGTGGAGTAAGATCTTGGCCAAAATCGAAGGAAAAAGAAATGAAATGGTTTGTTAATTGTTCTTAATCTTGAACATATAGATAATAGGTAAATAATTAGTTAAAATGAATGAGATAGGTCAAGGATTAATTCATGACTTAGTAAGTTTAAGAAAAATTGAAAGGAAAAAGGGAGATTTACTATAGGAATGTGATTTAGAGACTAAATGGAAAAAATAATTTCTTGTAGAATAAATATAATGATTAGGATGATTAATGAAAGATAAATGAAAATGTAACTTGAATGGATGATTATGGCTAGAATAAATTTGGATTAAGTAACCAAAATGAGGATGGTGATGTCAAAGGATCTTGACCAAACTTAAGTGTAAGGGAGGATTAGAATTAATTAAGTGTAATACTAGTTCCTAAAAAGATAAATGAGGTTAATGAGTCAAGCTTTGTAAATATACCTAGAATTATCATAAACTAAGTATAAAAGAAAGAAAGTTGTGAATAGTTAGTGAGCTTGGATGAAAATGTATTCAGGAGGAGTTTTAATTTAGTAAGTGTACTGTAAACAAAGGAATTGTTACTTAGTCATGGCCAGCATTCCATAGAACTAATTCTTTCTATTACATGTAAATTGCATAATGTGATGGCATGGATGCATTTGCTTATTTGAAAATGATCGGTACTCATCCTAGTGCCAATTCTAATTTGTAATAATATATGCATAAAATGAATTGAAAATTTCTGAGTTGAATATATGGTATGCATGATATCAATGACAAATTTTGCTTAGCATATTTATGTTGCTATATGTTGGTTGTGAAAACTGACAGCATGTCTTCACTATTTATGAAAAACAAAAGAAAAGATACAATGGGAGATGATCCATGATGGTGACCCGAAAGGTCACACAGCTTTCGTGTTGGTACTATATAGAGGACGCCCTATTGATGGATATGAAATGAGATTTTTGGCCATGCCTGGATGAAGTAAGGCAAGCTCATTCAGGAGTGAGTAGAGAGAGGCTCACATTGACCTAGTGACAGTGAAAAAAAAGAAAGAAAAGCAAATGAACAACCATGAATGAGAAAATGATGAAATGAGATACACTAAATTTGTTGTGATGTGATGTCGATGTGAAACAATAATATAGGCAACTATTTTATCGATGATATCTAATACCTGCATAAATCCCATGATGTGCATTATATTTATTGCTTATTATTATTATTATTATTATTATTAGACATATTAGGAACTTTATTTGTCATTATTATTTCATGTTGTGTTTAGATAAAGAGAAATAAGATGCCAATGTATGCTCTGACCTTGCTACTACCAGTTAACTATGTGGAAGTGCCTTACTTAGGGTAGTTCTTATAGTGTAGGATAAAGTAGTTATAGCTCTATCAGAATTCCCTACATTTAAGAGGGAACTTCGACAACTAATAAGAAAACTCTTCATTGTATCTTCCTTTTATTTGGTTTTTTATCACAAAAAAAGGAGATTGTTAACCCCATTAATATGCCATTCAATGGTTTTGATGATAACAAACAAAGTGAAAAGATTTTTTTTAAGAAATGAACTATAATGTCGCCAATTTATTTTTTTCTTTGTATACGTACATGTAACTCATTCTAAAGTCATTTCCTTACCTTTGTAGTACTATTTTGTCCCGTTCATGTATAAGCAGCTAAGTAAAAAATGCACATTTTATATTAAACATACAAAACAAACCTCAAAACATTTCATTAATTATGATTATCTATTTACATTGGTTCACCAAAGATATCATATAACTACATACATTCCTATTCCTCTGCATACATCCCCACTGATGATGAGGGTGGAGGTGGAGGTACATATGCTAGAAATTTTGACAGAGCTATAATCACTATCTCTTACACTGTGGAATTATGCCTTAAATAAGGAAATTCTACTTAGCACAACCACTAAAAGCAAGGTCAGAGGATATAGTGGCATTTATTCCTCTTTATTTGAACACAACATGAAACAATAATAAGAACTAAAGTTCCTAATAGGTTTAAGAATAATCATAACCAACATCTGTATAGCACATCTTGTTATGTTTAGCTGTATTGACTATAGAGATCAATTAACCATGTAAATAAGATACACATCTAATGCATATATCACAATGTAAACATGGCATATATATTAGATCTCATCAATAGATTACTTAGTAGTATCATTATATCGCATAAATGTCATATCACAAATAATTCATTGCATCTCATTTCATAGCTTTCTCATATTATGGTTGTTTACTTTCCTTTCATTATTTGTTGTAACTAGGTTAGTATGAGCATGCTTGCCTTGCTTTACTGAAGGCTGAATGTGTTTGCTTCACTTCGTCTAAGCATAACAAAAGTATCATATAATATCACATCCGTGAATAGGGCATCCACTATCTAATACCACACAAAAGCCATGTGACCTTTCGGGGTCAACTTACTACTTCAAGGGTCATCTCCACTTTAGTTACCTAAGGGTCACCTTACTACTTCAAGAGTCATCCCCCCTATAGCATCTCTTTTCTTTTTGTTCTCTCATAAATAGCCAAGATGTAATGTCAACTTTTACAGCTAATATATAGCAATATAATCATTCTAGGCATAATTTGTCACTAATATCATGCATGTTATATATATTCAACGTAGTTGTGTTCAACTCATTTCATGCATATATTAGTACGAATAGTAATTTTCACTAGGATGTAAATAAGTCATTTCCAAATAAGAAAATACATCCATGCCATCACATTAGGCAATTCACATAGAATGGAAGAATTATTGCTCATGGAATGCTGGCCATGATGAAATATAAGTTCTTTATGCTTAAGGTTCTTTATTACACTTAGTAAATTAAAACTCCTTCTACATTCACTTTTGACCAATCTCCCAAATTTTCACAAAATTCTTTCTTTTATACTTAGTTGATTGAAATGCTCGTTATGCTTACTAATTTTAACTCATTAACCTCATTTAACTTAATAACTAGTAATCTACTTAACCAAAATTGATTCTCCATTTATACTAAATCTTGACCCAAAGCTCTTTTAACGCTATAATTCCCTTTTTCATTTAATTTGTCTTGATTTTAGTTATTAACATCAATTTAGATTATCTTATTCATCTAGTTTTCATAATCCATCTTAGACTTTTTATTTACTTTATGAGACTTCCAACCTTTACTTATCCTTAAAACTATAATTCTTGAACATATGTCGCTTTTCTTACTATATTCTTTAATTTCCTTAAATCCTAATTTAAATTATTATCTATCTATCCATTTAATTATTCCTTTTAACCACATTCTCTAGTGCTTAAGAGATAAAATCAATGCCATAATTTATTATACACTTCTTGCTATTTTGGCGAGAGTTTAATCCCACATTTCAAACACATTTTACATGACTTTAATCCTCCTATTAATCATCCTTTTTAGTGAAATATATTTAATTTATCAACTACTTGAAAGCACCAAAATACTCACATAAGTTTCGGTCATACTACACAAAATAAAATCTTCTTATTTCCAATTTCAAGAACCAAATTCCCTTTCCTAACTTCAACATAGTATTAGTAACATCATTACTATATTTTTTCTCCCTTCTTAAGTATTATTTCAGACATCGTGTCTTCTAACTACTACTATTTTTTTTTATAATTATTCCATCAAATTTCATATCTTAATATTCACATTCACTTAGCCACTTTATCTATTTTTTTTAAAACAATTAAATCCTTATTTACTCCTATGAAATTTCTATCATTCTATCTACTCTTAAACCTTATTCTCTTACTTATTCTTCTTCTTATTAATCCTTCTAATTTTCCATTCATATCCACCTACTCTCCCTTTTATTTCATGAGAAATAACAACTTCATGCTATTTTTGAATCCTTTTATTTTGAATAACTATTATTACACTTAACTAAATTTAATCTTCTCCTTAGTCTAATGTTGCCCAAATTCCCTTAATTATCATCATCTTTCCTTTTATGCTTAATCTATTTTAATTCTTGTTAGAATTATTAATTTAGGCCACTTACTTTACATCTATCATCCATTAATCATTTTAGTCCTTATAATTTTTTTATAAGAAATTTCAATTCACGTTTTGTCCTTACACCTCAACTCTATATCAACTCTTCCCTTTTGGTTTACAACCATTCTTAACCTTCCTAAGTCATAAATTAATCGTTAACACTATTTCATCCATTTTAATCAATACTTTACCTATAACTCGTATGTTCAAAACCAAGAATCATTAAAGATAGTTAACAACCCATTTTATTACTTTTTCTTTCCATTCTTTCTTAGACTTCTTAAGTCTAAAAATTAAACCTTAACCTACCTCATTCACCATATTTAATTCCTTAACTATTTCATCAAAATTCAAGATTAAAATTCAACTAACCAACCACTTCATTCCTTTTCTTTCCATTTCGACCAAGTCTTTATTCCTACACTCTAATCACTTTTACACCCCTTTTTATCATCTCATTATTCATCTTTTTATTAAATTATCAATATATTTCCAACACCACATTATATCACTAAGATTTTTCTGTCAACTACCTAATTTTCCCTAAAGCAAAATTTTCCCTCTTTGAGCTTTAAGGACTAAACTTTGCCTTCTAACTACACTATAAATTCCAAATTTATAAATCACATCCTAAAATTAATTAAAGATATCAATTCCTTGGTTAAAACAGCCATAAAAGATGAACCATTCAATGCAAAAATTCTCAACCATCCAATGCAAAATTGCAAGCACAAGCATATGTCATACATGCATCTTTCAAAGGCTTCCATAAAATTCACACCTTAGCGTCATTTTTTCATGAAATCCAAAGGTTAGGATTCAAATCAAAACATAAAATAAGGATTATTTTCTAACCTACCTAGAATCAACTTCCTATAATCTCCTACAGTAGTTTCCTTTCCTTTCCTTTGTCTTCCTCCTTCTTGTTGCCACACTCCTCCCCCTTTATTCTTACTATTCTACTTTTCCATTCAGGAAAAGATGAATCTAGAGGGTTGGAAATGAGGAAAAGGAAAAGATATGTAGGTAGGAGGAGATATCTTACCTTGGTTCCTACTTTTTCCTCACTTTGTTCTTCCTTTTACTTCCTTTCTTCCATATGCCTAGCCTTTCTCTTTCCTTTATGATTTTTCATTGAATTTTGCAGAATTTTAGGCGTAATTATCCTTCTTTATTTCCTTTATGAGGTGTCCCTAAGATATTTTTAAGGTTCCATGATTAAGTGGCTTAATTCTCATTATAACCATACTACATTTCCCTTAATTCCATCATTGTCCCTTATCGTTTCTTCCTTCCTTATTTTGCACTTTCTTGTAGATATTTTAGCCTCTCATTGACTTGTTCAATTGTCTTTGTTATGAATTTGGAGATAATTTTAGTATAATATATTTCATTTATGAAATATTCATTGAATTCTAGGATAATTGCAAACATATCATCTAGTGCTTTTCCTTCCTTCTCACAACTTCCTCTCCCTCTCACTCATTCTTGCACCTTTTTTTAGACATTTCAACCCCTTATTGGCTTCATTTAATGGCCTTAATCATAAAATTTGAAGATATTTTGGGTAAAATATCTTTAGGCTAATTAATTGCTCATTAAATCCTAGCTTATTCACCACCTTACTAAGTCAATTCTAATCATTACTTAAACCTTTGTTTGGTTGGCCCAAATCCATTTATTTCCTTTAATTCTTTAAAATTATTATGATAACAAGTTTTAAGTCTCAAATTACGCAATTTATATGACTTGACCCATTTTTTTCCAAAGTTTCACACATAATTACTCAAAATTCTCCTTTTCGCTCCTTTATTTTCCAAAATAGAGAACTTTTGTATTTTTTCTTTAAGAATAATTTCCTAGGAATATTAAGGTTGACACACCTCTCTTTATCTCTAGAAAATTTCTCTTGCTAATCCTTTTCCTTTTTTTAGCCACTTTTGCCATTTGGACACGACTATACTTTACTGATAAATTTTTGGTGATTTTTTCTTTACCTTTTTTCCTAAATTTTTATAACAATTTATATTACTTATTTATCTCATTTTCTAGTCATTAAAGAACATAATTATATAATTTTAGTAAATAAAATTGAGGATGTTATATGAAAAAGTTTAGAGAAGTTGCATCAAGAGCTTTCATGTTGATTTCAAATGATGAGTCAAAGGTTTGCATGGAACAAAGGCTAAAGAAATAAGCTTTAAATATTGTTTGTATCTTTTAGCTATCCTTGCCTGTGTTTTGTTTAAATTAGAAAACATAGGAAACCTTGAACTCTTAAATGTTTATAAAATCTTTGGTAATGGATTTTGTAAGTTTCTTGGTGATATAGTTTATAAAATTTGCTCCAAAACATGATTTTCAAAGTACCTTTGAAGCTTGTTAAGCTTAGCAAGCACCCAATGGCTAAAAAGATAGAAAAATTTGTAAATCAGTGACCAATAGGTGCCTAATGGTAGCAATGAATGCCTATAAGGTTCTGTACTTAATAAAATTAATGGCCAAGAGTTCCAATAGAGGCCCACAACATCTATTAGACACATATGTGCTTAGAAATTCCTTTCTAGTGAACAGTAGGCTCTTATAGCTACTAGTGGAGCCTTAATGACATTTTGGAAAGTTGAAAATCAAGGATTTTCACAATGAATAGAAACCTATAGCCTTGAGTGGGTGCTTAGCATGTAATTTGAGATTCAATTTATGGCTTTACAACAATCAAACTTCATTGATTTTGATCTTAAATGATCCCTAATGGCTATGAACATCATTTCCCTATAAATACTAGATGTGTTGAATGTTGGAAGACGATAAAAATTATATATTTTTTCCTTATTTTTTTGATATAGGCTAATAATTGTTTACCATACATTCTGTAAAAGAGTCTTTATGTTTTTTACAGTGTTTCTTCTAAGAGATTTGAGAAAAGTAGGTAACCATGATGGTTTTGGGTGTAGGAACCTAGTGCTATTATTGTATTTGGTTGTATGGGGAGAAAACCTAGTGCTTTTCAAACTCAATTGAGTTGTGTTGGTATAAAGAGGCTCACAAGTGCTTGGTTAAACTTGTGGTATAGTGGAACTCAAGTTGCGGCATAGGGATTGGATGTAGGCTTGGTGATTAAGCTAAACCAGTATAAGTATTGTTATGCCTTCTCTACTCCCTTAATTTTACCTTTGTAATTTTTATAATCTTTATCTCATCTCAAAGCTTATTTGTAATTTATGCTTTTAATCTTCATCTCTTAGTTTAATCCCTTGTATTCAATTTTATTTATTTATTTTCCTTTCATGTAAAGTGCTTTTGATTTTATCTTTTGCTCAAGGAAACTTGTCTTCTTGTTTAAGCTTTCTATTTGTTGGTTTTTCATAAAAGGTTCTAAAGTTTACAAAAAATTTTCAAACTCAATATCTCTTCGATATTTCAAAAACACCCAATTCACGCCGCGTCTTGGGTGTGAACCACTTTTAACAATTAAGATTATAATGTCAATTTTATGAAAAAGATAAGAAATAAAAGTTGAAAGAGGTTAACAAGTGAAAATTACTTGTTGGGCAGGCTATTTTGCTTATAAATATCATACAAAGAATGCCTTAAACATATTTATGCGTGCATGTGTCAATGTGATTTTGAAAAGAATCAACACAAGTTCTAAAGAGCTAGAACAGTGAATGAATATCTCTCATGGAAGAAAAATGAGACTGCTATAAGTAATTCAGTCTAAAGACTTAAAATCTCACTAGCTTATGTCTACTATATTTAGTCACTGCCATTCTCAAGGAAAATTGCCCATTCAATTGTATAAAATATTACTTGTCTAATCATGTAATGAATTCTTCAAGCCTAATTGAACCTTGCTTATGGAAAATGCAACAAAAGTTCCGTTGAAAACTCTTTTAAAAAAAAAAGTTATCCTAAAATTTTATCCTATAAAATGAAACCTAAATCCCCTCTCTACACTAAAAACTTACATTGTCCCTAATGTAAAGTAAAATGGAAAAACTAAGAAACAAAGGAAATAAAAATGGAAAAGTAGAAGAAAAAGAGTGAACTCCCATTGGGTTGCGTACCAAGCAATGCCTTTATTTATTATCTTTGGCTAGACTTGATGCTTTCTTTTTCAATCAATAAGAATTGGATCCTCAAAGTCCACTTTATTCTAAATACTTTGGAAGTTAATAATTTTTGGAATTTAACTACTTCACGTAAACGAATGTTAGTGTCATGTCCTTACTTTTTGGAGAAATGAGACCAGCATGTACGTTGAGAATGGTCCCACACCGTAAGCATAAGCAAATAGGATTCTAGATATAGTATATAAAACATAAACCAAATTATACCATATTCATTTACATCTCATATCATGTTCATTATGAAAATCAATGGTTTCATGTCATTTAAGATCAATTTATATCCTATAATTTTAATTATAATGGTAAAATATATTAGGTCTTACTTTAGTGAAAATTTTCTTTCAGATAGTCATATATACAAAATTTTAAAACATTACTCTTTAATTGTAGAGATCATCATATTAGTGCACCATCATCTAACTTCAATTTATTATAATCATAGTGGAACATATATATACCTTGATTTCAGAAATTCCACCATAGCTCTATGATTAAATAAGTTTATATATATATAGGTGGCTCAATATATATATATATATATATATATATATATATATATATATATATATATATATAATGCTAGTAAGTAAATTAGAAACATTTAAATACAAGTCATGGCATGTTTTATCAATTCACTTGTAGAAAATATATTCTAACTACATTTTAGAATAAAGACTAAAAGGTTGGGTGCTCCTACAATTCTGTATTTCTAAGTTTAATCAACTTATAAATTCATATGCAATATTAGTTTTCATATAAGTCACTCTATGTAGAGGTTTCCAACATCTACTTACCTTTAAATTTCTTCTTCATATTTTCCAACTAGAGGCAAAATTTCTGATTAGTTATAATCAAAGTGATAACATTTGTATAACAATTCCATTTTTTTACATATATAGATATATATATTTTTCAAATTTCACGAAGTCAATAGCTCTTTACTTCTAACTATTTAACTCATAATAATATTTAATTAAATTAACCAAGCATAATTAAGGTTTATGGTATACCATTAACACTGATACAATTCTAGGTTCACATACACATAATTTATTTAAAACATCTGTACAAAAATCAAGCACATATATGTCTACATCTTATTCATCCATATTGACTAGTTTCGACGATACAGGTGCGGGTGGTTGCATTGTCACAGGGATCTTAGCCAACTCGATCCAACATAGGCTAAAAGCTAGTCATAGAGAATATCTGCATATTTAGTCTTCTGAACATGATGTGAAAATACAATGAGAATTAAATTCCAGTAGGTTCAAGAATAAATCATAATTATCATCAATATAGATCATCATGTTATGTTCATCTGTATAAGTTATAGCAAATATCTTAGGTCACATGAATTCACTTTATCTATACACAAGAAAATAGTATAGAAATGACATGTATGGAATGAATAACTATTTTTAGAATAACATATAATAGCTATTAACTTATTATCATATCAAACTACCTAAGTCAGGATGAGTACTTTCTACTATTCGGTATGGGCTTTTCTCGCTCCATCTGACATAGCACACTTTCTCTTCCTTTTCTCATTAACATAATCATAGCCGTTAGTAGGGCGTACCCTACTGGTCTACCACACAGACCGCCATGTGACCTTGCTCGTCTCTTTTCTTTTCTTTTCTTTTCATGTTAATAGGCAAAAATATTATTTCAATAACAAGTATGTTCATTATACTCACATGCCATAATTTATCATCAAGAATAATCACTACCAAAAATTATTGGTAAAATGAAATTATGTCATGATCATAACGAGTTTTGAATATCACTTTATAAAATATTTCCATGTCAAAATTGCACACTTAAGATTGAAGAGAGTTCATACAATGACAATGGCTAGGGCATTGATAAAGGAAAAATTTGAGTGCTTAATGATTATATTTTATCCTCTAATTCATAGTAAACTCTTGATTATTTCTCTACTTTTTGTTATGCTTTGCTTTGGATACTACTTTGGTTGGTTTTAGGTTTGTAGGTGAGCAAAAGAGGCCAAGAAGCAATGGAAAACATGCATGTAAAGAGCTGTGAGGACTTGGAACAAGTTAAGGAGGAAGCAAAGAGGCAACACACCAAAAATTGGAGAATTCTAAGCTTCACAACCCCTAACACGACGAGGTCGTGCTTAGTGTACTTGAAGCACGACCAGGCTGTGCACTGTGTGAAAAGTAGAGAATTTTCTAGATTTCCATCCCAAAGCATGGCTATGCCGTGTTAGGAAGCACGGTCGTGCTTCGTGTTTGTACACACGTGATTTTTAGTGTTTTGAGCAGCCAAGATGTTATATATACAGGGAGAAATGCAGAGGAAGAGAGGGAGGCACATTCATACTTACTTTTACTCAGTTTTAGGCCTAGGAAACACCATTAGATTAGGTTTAGAGTAGGATTAGTATTTACTTTCATGTTCTTAGGTTAGATTTGAGATTTATTCAGCGTTGTATCTCTATCACATTCTACAACCAGGTTTTATCATTCTATTCTACACTTACTTCTTCTTCTACTCCTTTCTTTTGGTTTGTATTGAACTTTAATGATTTACTTAATGAATATGATTTTGGTTTCTGTTTCAATTATGCTTGAGTGGATTTGATCTAGGGTTTTGGTAAACCCACTTATTGTATGATGATACTGAACTATTGAATTGATTGTTGGAACCCTAATTGTATTATCCATGGTAAATTAGGATTGACTATTATGCATTTATTATATGAGTTGATGAATGTCTGGCCAATATTTTATCATTTCTTAGGATATTAATTGATGAACTGAAAGTTGGAAATGAATATCGGAACTTAATAGTTAATTAGGGATATCTTAATCACGAAAGTAGTTTAAGGTTCTTTAGGAATGAATCAATTAGTGGGCAAGAGAAAATCGATTAACTGTATTCTATAGTTGGTACAGAACTTAATGGACCTAGGTTGAACTAAGAACCACGAAAGTAGGCAATTGGATTAACCTTGGTACGATTAGTAACGCTTGAAAGAGGTTGCTAGTTAATTAAGGCTAAACTATCCCCAATAACCTAGATAATTACAATTAGAGGTACATGTTGAATGTTGAATATCATAAGTGTGGTGAACCCTAACCTAGGCTTTTATTAATTGAATTACTTATTTACTTAATTGTGACAAACTCTCTATCGCATTACATCAATTTAGATAGCATACTTCGTAAATTCTAGTAATTGAAAATTGTTTTCTATGGGATATGACCCGTACTCTTCGGACGAGCTACAACAATGCCATGCTCTTTCAGTTATTTATAAAACATACACAACAAGTTTTTAGCACTGTTGCCGGGGAATAATAGTCAATATTAGATACTTTGCAAAATAGCTAGACTAAATCCTTTTTATTTTTTATTTTTTTTTTGCATATTTTATCTTGCTGATTTTTGCCTCTTTTCTTCTTTTGAAGGTGTGCAGCTATTTCATCTGAAGAGGTCGTGAACACTTTGCTAAATTTGATCATAAAATTGAACGCACACTACGAAGGAGAAGAAGAAGATAGCAGCAAGATCTCGCTACACCTACCATAGCGGAAAGAGATAATAAATCTCTTAAAGATTTCACCACCCCAGCTACACATAGCCTGAACACAAGCATTGTTAGACCGGTTGTTGAGGCTAACAACTTTGAGCTGAAGCCTTTTCTTCTACAAATAGTTCATCAAAATCAATTTGGAGGATTACTTACTGAAGACCCCAATCTCCATCTTTCAGTGTTTCTGGAGTACTGTGACACATTGAAGATGAATGGAGTATCATCTTATGCAATTAGACTAAGACTGTTCCCATTCTCTCTGAGGGACAAGCCTGTGCATGGTTGCACTCTTTTCCATTAGGGTCCATTGCTACATGGTAGCAGCTTTCTCAAGCATTCTTGGCCAAGTATTTTCCACCAAGTAAGATAGCTCATCTTAGGAATTAAATCACTACCTTTGCTCAGAAAGATGGTGAGTCTTTTATATGAAGCTTGGGAGAGATTTAAAGAACTTCTCAAAATATATCCACACCATGGGTTGGAGAAGTGGCTCATAGTCCATACATTATACAATGGACTAATTTACAGCACTCGTATGTCTGTGGATGCTGTAGCAGGAGGGGCCATTATGAACAAAACAGTGGATGAAACCTATGAGTTAATGGAAGATATGGCTCAAAACCACTACTCATAGTCTAGTGAGAGGCAGCCATAAAAAAACTATCAGGTATGTATAAAGTTGATGCATTTAATAATCTAACTTCTAAAGTTGATGCCTTGTTTCAGAAATTAGATAAGTTAAGCATTAATGTTGTTGGTTCCCCTTCTCCATCTTTTACATGTGAGATTTGTGGAGGTGTTGGTCATGTGGCCAATGAATGCCAGGTTGGAAACTTTACACCTTAGGATTGTGATCAAGTACGTTTTGTGAATAATCAGAAAAAAATCCTTACAGCAACACCTATAACCTAGGTTGGAGGAACCACTCGAATCTCTCATACAAGCTTAATGTGAATCAGCCTCAGAATAACTTTAGGCAACCTCTAGGATTTCAAAATTAGAGACCCTTCAATCTGCCTCTTTAGCCAAATTCAAATCTAGAGGCTTTGATGGAGAATTTCATCACTACACAGAGTAAATATAATGATGAATTCAAAGCCCAGCACCACTCAATGAATGAGGCTAAAAAAGATTTCGTCTCTAAGGTTGACTCACTTACTGCCTATAGTAAGATGCTAGAAACTCAGATAGCACAGCAAGCAAGCCTATTTAACAAGAACTTTCACAAACTTTCGGGCTAGACTGAGAACCCTAAAGAGCATTGCAATGCTATTATCTTGAGGAGTGGTAAGCAGTTGGTTGAATTTGAGAGAAGTGGAGAGATAAAAGAAGATAAACCTCAGGCTGCATTTGAGAAGAGAAGAGAAGAGGAACCAGAAGAAGAGGAAAAGAAGGAAGAAGATCCCAAATATGTGGCTCCTGCACCTTACAATCCACCAATCCTTTTTCCTCAAAGATTGGTTACGGCTAAGTTAGAAAAGCAGTTTGGGAGGTTTCTGGATGTTTTGAAGAAGCTGAATATCAATATCTCTTTCCTAGAAGCCATCTCCCAAATGCCTTCTTATGCAAAGTTCCTGAAAGAGATCCTGTCAAATAAGAGGAAAATTGAAGAGCATGCTGTTGTGGCATTAATAGAGGGATCTAGTGCTTTAATTCAAAATAAGCTGCCACAAAAGCTTAAGGATCCCAAAAGCTTCTCAATTCCTTGCTCTATAGGAAACATGAAGATTGACAAAGCCTATGTGACCTTGGAGCAAATGTGAGTCTCATGCCTCTTTCAATTTGCAAAAAGCTTCAAATGGGTGACTAGAAGCCTGCCACTATTTCTTTTCATTTGGCTGACTGATCCATTAAGCATTTGGTAGGTATTTTAGAGGATGTTCCTTTAAAGGTGGGTAAGTTTTATATACCAATTGATTTTGTTATTTTAGAGATGGAGGAAGATGATAAAATCCCCATCATTCTTGGAAGGCCTTTCCTAGCTACAGCAGGTGCCAATATAAATGTGAGAGATGGAAATCTTTCCTTGAATGTAAGAGATGAAAAAGTAGAATTTAATTTGAATGATACTATGAACCCTCCATCTCTAAGTGAATCTTGCTATATGATTGGCTTACCTGAACCTAATACGAATAGTAATGCCATGAATTTTTCTCCTTCTAACCCACTTGATTTTTGCACCGTGGAAAGTTCTTTTGCTTATGATAAACAATGGGTAGAAAGGAAAGAAATTGAGGAGGAAGTGAAAGATATAAAGGTAGAACCTAAGCCACCACTTCTCAACCTCAATGGAGCTAAGGAAGAAAGGAATGAGCTAAAAAGAACCTTAAGGACTGTTGGACAACACCTCAAGCCCTATACTAAGAGGCAATGTATAAAAAAGAGAGTTATTCAAACTCTCTTCAAGCCTCATTGAGTGGAAAGCATGAAAAGAGGCGAGCTAATGACTTTAAACAAGCGCTTTTTGGGAGGCATCCCACATTTTAATTTTGAAGTTTCTTTTCATTTTGTTTTCTTGCTTTTAGTTATAGTTTTATCTTTAATTTAGTTAATTTCTTAGGTTAGGAGTTTAACTAGTATTTTCATCTAATTTTAAGGTCTATTCCCATATGCCGAAAGGTGAATTAGAGGATGAAAATCAAAGAAAATTGAAAATTGTTAAAAACTGTAGTGATTTTCGAAGAAATAGGCATTCCAGCAAGCAACACGGGTGGCCCGTGTCATGCACCATGCCCGTGCTTCAAGCACAAGCCAAATTTTGAAGGTTTTGGCCCTTCCAACACCAAGCACAGGCAAGCCATGTCACAGGACATGGTCGTGCCCTAGGTCCAGTGTAAACACTCCCTCCACATGTTCCTCAACACAAGCTAAATCTAGAAATTTTGGGTTCCAACGCGAAGCATGGCCTGACCGTGTTTCCCACCACGGTCGTGCTTCGTGTTCCAACAAGCACACCCTTCCCATGTTCCTAAAAATAGGGTCTTTTCCATATCCTTCCCGTGTTCCAAATATTTCCCCCTCTTTAGCTCGTGCTTCAGCCGTTTTTCTTCCTGTGCTTTTCCCCCCTCACCCGTTTTTTCAACTCTCTTATCCCAGCCTTTTTCCCTCCAATTTCCCTATCAAATTCTCTGTAATTTCAACATAATCTCGTGCTCCTCTCCCATCTCCATACCCAACCCTAGCCCTTTCTCCTTTTTTCTCATCTCCTTCTCCATCCCATCCCTATACTATTCCACCATTCCTTTCTACAGTTCCCGCTCACCCAGAGTTCCCGTGCTCTTTTCCCTCTTCCCTCTGCAACTCGAAACTCCATCTCTTTCCTCAACTTTCTCAATCCCCTATCTCCCTCCCTCCTCGGCCTATACCTTTTGCTACCCGTGCCCTAACCCAGTTCCCTCTCCCTCTTGGTCTTCCCACAACTAACCATTCCCGTAGCCTAGCTTCCCTTGCACCTAGTGTATTCCTTTTCACTCTAGCTAACCCAAAGCCCTCACACACACACACACACCTAGAAATTCCTCTACACCCATACCTCAACCCATACCCCTACATCAACACCACCTTACCCCTGCACACACACTCCTGCACACCATTATCCCTCTGCTCCCTATTCATGGCTCCACCTTGTAGCTGGACACACTCACTCGTGAAACATTCCCTAGTCTCACTTGGTTTTTCCCCCTCTAGATAATTTATGATTCATTGCAACTGTTCTTTAAATTTTTGGATTACAACTAATGGTTAAATGCTGGACTTGGTGATTGCACAGGTTTAAATTTCTGAATTGGTCTGTTTTGCTTTCTGCACTATTCATCATCTGATGAATTTGTTGCATTGAACTTTCTAGCCTATGATTGTCTAGCATTGACCTTAATTTTTGCCAAATTTCTACACTTGATAACCAAGTAATGTTGGATAAATTTTGCCTCATTATATAGGTTTTCAAGTTGCTTGGTGTTTTGATTTATTTATCTCAGTCTTTGCACTAGAACTCCCTTCCAATTGTTAGACTTGCTGGATGGTTTATTTGCATGAGATAAATTGATTGGTTTTGGCAACAATTCTGTAGCATTTAACATGTTTAGTTACTAAATTTACTAGTAACTCTAACTTGCTGGTTGCTGCTATTTGTTGGCATTTTTCAATATCCATTATTCCTTAAGGATTTTACATTGCTCTGAATCTTGCCTTGAATGTTGACTAGTTTAGCTATATCAAAACCTATATGCTGTTAAATTGCTCATCTGCCATAATTTGGTTTGCATGCTTATATTGACTCTTGAAAGTGGATTAGCTTATTTCACTAATTTTTCTAGAAAATTTATGCACCATTAGAAATTATATGTTGCCTATTTTATGCCTGGACATTACATTGTACTTTAACTAAATTTAACCTGGCTTTGCACTGTATGATCAACTTGCTTTGAATTGATTTCTGGTTTAACCATATTATTTTGATTTGATTCCAATCGCACAAGAGCATTGTTTAGGACATTGAATATTTGATAGAATTTTGCTATCTTGCATTATTTTGGATTTGAAATTGGCAATTGATCTATCCTCTGATTTCTTTCACATTGTCATCCTAAGTTTGGATTTGGCAATTAAATACCATACTTATCTAGCTACATTTGTGTCATAATTTGATTTTTACCTCCTTATCCCACTCCCCTTTTGAACTTAATTGAGCCTCCAAAAGACCAGTAAGCAAGTAAGTCACTTCTTTCTTTATTACTGACATTAGGGACAACGTCAAGTTTAAGCATAGGGGAGTAGACTTTAGCTTTTGGTTTTCACTGGCTGATTTAGTTGTCTTTTGCATGTATATACTGTACATATTACATCTCTCTTGTTTTATTGCATAATCATATAGTTTGTTGTTTTAGAGATAGATTGATGTAATATAGGTTAATTTTAGCTCATGAACATGTGATACACAATAGAATATGAAATAGGTAGTTATCATTTTAGTCTCTCTCTTCTAGTATTAAACCTTTAATTTTTTTAAAATATCTCTCTTATTGTGCTGTAAATTGTATGCCCTTTCTGATTTTAATACTATGAGAGTGTGAAAGAAGGGAGAGGTGAAAAATGAGGGAATATAAAATCCAAAAAGATTTCACTCTAAGTACCCCTTCAAGGCACCAAAATGGCCTTAGTATAAGTACCTAGCTGCCTTTACCCTAGTGAGATAGAGCATAAAATGCACTCACTGCATATTTCTATATAAAAAAATGCTGAATAAATGAAAAAGAGAAAAGAAAGAAAAAGAAAGTGAGAAATGAAAGACTATGAGTGAGAAAAAGAAAAAGAGTGATAGAATAGAAATAAGGGTAAGGCAACCTAGGGAGATCTAAAGGATGAGGTGGCCTACTTGAATATCTGAAAATCAATTTGATGCATACAACCAATGGTAACAATAGAAGTAGACATATAATAGAATAATTTGGGTTTAGTCTTAGAAGAACAAAGGCAAACTGGTAAATATCTATTCATATATCTGTTGTGTGCACATTGATTAAGTGGAAAAATTACCTGTATTACATTTCTCCATCATCTGAAATTTGTATGCATCATCTCCCTTCCTTTTGATATGACATGTTATTTGCTTGAGGACAAGCAAAGGTTTAAGCATAGGGGAGTTGATAAAGGGGAAGTTTAAGTGCTTAATGATTATATTTTATCCTCTATTTCATAGTAAACTTGTGATTATTTCTTTGCTTTTGGTTATACTTTGCTCTGGTTACTACTTTGGTTGGATTTATGTTTGTAGGTGAGCAAAAGAGGCCAAGAAGCAATGCAAAACATACATGTAAAGAGCTTTGAGGACTTGGAACAAGTTAAGGAGGAAGCAAGGAGACAACACACCAGAATTGGAAAATTCTGAGCTTGACAGCCCCCAACACGGCTAGGTCGTGCTCTGTGTGAGGAGTAGAGAATTTCCCAGATTTCCAGCCTAAAACACAGCCAAGGCCGTGTCAGGAACCATGGCTGTGCTTCGTGTTCGTACACACATGATTTTTAGGGTTTTAAGTAGCCAAGATGTTATATATACAGGGGGAAATGTAGAGGAAAAGGGGGAGACACGTGGACTTACTTTTACTCAATTTTAGGCTTAGGAAACACCATTAGATTAGGTTTAGAGTATGATTAGTGTTTACTTTCATGTTCTTAGGTTAGATTTGAGATTGATTCAGCATTGTATCTATATCACATTCTACAACTAGGTTTTATCATTCTATTACGCACTTACTTCTTCTTTTACTCCTTTCTTTTGGTTTGTATTGAACTTTAATGATTTACTTAATGAATATGATTTTGGTTTCTGTTTCAATTATGCTTGAGTAGATTTGATCTACGGTTTTGATAAACCTACTTATGGTAAGATGATACTGAACTATTGAATTGATTGTTGGAACCTTAATTGTATTATCCTTGGTCAATTAGGATCGACTATTATGCATTGACTATATAAGTTGACGAATGTTTGGCCAACATGTTATCACGTCTTAGGATATTAATTGATTAATTGAATGGTGAAAATTAATACCGAGACTTAATAGTTAATTAAGAATATCTTAATTATGAAAGTAGTTTAAGGTTCTCTAGGAATGAATCAATTAGTGGGCAAGAAAAAATCGATTAATTGTATTCCATAGTTGACATAGAACTTAATGGACCTAGGTTGAACTAAGAACCACGATAGTAGGCAATTGGATTAACCTATGTATGATTAGTAATGCTTAAAAGAGGTTGCTAGTTAATTAAGGATAAATTATCCCCAATAACCTAGATAATTGCAATTAGAAGTACATGTTGAATGTTGAATATCATAAGTGTGGTGAACCCTAACCCCAGGCTTTTATTAATTGAATTACTTATTTACTTAATTGTGACAAACTCTCCATCACATTACATCGATTTAGATAGCATACTTGGTAAAGTCTAGTAATTGATAATTGTTCTCTGTGGGATACGACTCGTACTTGCCAAACTAGCTACAGCTACGCCGTGCGCTTGCGGTTATTTATAAAACATACACAATAGGCATACACTAATATTTATTATTTCCATTTATAAGATTCTTCTTCTTTTTTAAATATTATTTTCATCTTTTCATTTTCGTTATGCTTGGCCTTTAGTTACTTTCCTCCTACTTATATCATTTTCAACACATGTTCTCACAAATTTTATAGGGCATTCTTCCCCATTTTGGTTTCTATTATTATCCTATAGTTAATGAGGTTCATTTAAGGTAGAAAAATGTTAAAAGTAAGTTTTACCAACTCCTAACACGGCCTGGTCATGTTTCAGGACACGGCCATACTTGAAAAATACTTCAAACATACTAAAAAACAGCCCTGAACACGGCCTACCCGTGTTGAAACAATCCAGAACATGCCCTGGTCGTGCTATGTGACTTAACATCACTTATTCAACCATATCTCCCTCATATGAACTCTAGTTGAGGGGAGACAATTATATACAACTTTCATGCTTATTATTTCTTCAAATTCCTTACAAATTATTCCCAAAAATTAAAAAACAAAAATGTTTACATTTACCATTTTGGATTCTCGACTAATTCTGACCTTTACTCATTAAGCAGTAATTTTTCCCTCATATAGACTCTAAATTAAGTGATATCAGAGCCTATAGATCCATGAGACATATATTTATATTTATTATGTTAACAAGTTCCTTTAATTCCCTAAATATTTTGCTTAAAAATTCAAACACAGAAGCATACTTAACAAATTCTTCCCTAGTTAGCTAGTTTCTGACCACTGCTTACTAATCTGACCATATCTTTCTAATATGGATTCTGAATTGAATGATTCCATTGGCTAAAATTCTTGAGACATATATATACATATATATATATATATATATATACATATATATATACATATATATATATATATATATATATATATATATATATATATATATATATATATATTTATGTTAACTATTTATTTTAGTTCCCTATAGATTTATCCCAAAAATTCAAACATAGAAACTTACTTAACAGATTCTTCCCTGGTTAACCATTTTCCGATCTCTGCTTACTAATTGGACCATATCTCCCTCATTTGAACTTCATATTGGGTGATTCCAGTGGATAAAAATCTGTGAGACATATATTTACATTTTTTATGTTAACCATTTCTTTTTATTCTTAACCGATGCTTCCCAAAATTTCAAAAATAAAAGCATCCCTAGTTACTCAAAAATATAGTTTTCTTAGCTTAGCCTTTCCTAAAGTTCTAGTTCATCCTTTTATTAGTTCATCTTCCATTTTTCTTCCAAATTTCCACCTAACCATAGAATTACTCATCTCAACATTTAATTATATTTCTTAATTTAACATATCCCATCATCCACTTCAAAAGAAAAAACATAATTAAATCATGCGTCACTAAGGGTGTTTCTCAATAGAAAATTCTCCTAGTTTTTCCCCTAGCTGTTTAAGGCCATACTTAATTTACCAACCTAACCATCTTCCATCCATTTTTACCATATTCAAATATACATAACAACAACATTAAAGCCCTAAATGTTTACCACCCATAGCCATATCTATGCAGAACTTTCCATACCAACCGAAGTATTCAAAACATCCATCACATGCAAGATCAACGTGTAACATGATATAGCAACATCCATGGCCAATCATCAAAGTAGCAAATATTGTAAGATCATCAAAGTTCTAAGATCAAAATCCAATATAAATATTAAAAATTTCAAAGATTTTCTTCAAAAAAAGATATTGTTAAACCTACTTAAAGATCTCCTTAGCTCACTTAGTGAATTCTTTTTCTTGTTTCCTCTCGAAGGAAGTAGCAAGATTCCTCCATTCCCTTAACTTTTCTAGCAGCTTAAATAAGAGAAGGAGGTTGATTTTTGAAACTCAAGGATAAAGAGAAAAGATGGACTCAAGTGGAGATTAAGCTAACTTACCTTGAGTACTTAGTCCTCTAGACTTCTCCTTCTTCTTCCTTCCTCTCTTCTCCTCTCTTCCTCTCCTTTCCTTACTCTACCTTGTTTTTATCTTTCATTTCCCTCACTTAGACAAAATTATAATGTTATAAGGGTTGGTTTTGTTTAAATAAACTATAAAATTGTTCACCTCTCAAAAACATGGGTCTACCGTATCATAATTAGGATGCACTTGGTTGTTTTTTGGTGGAAGATAACTCATGTTCTTGTCTTCCTCTCCCTTAGTCAAGATATGCATATCAAAAGGATATTTCTATTTTAAAAATCATGATAAAATGTTCTTAAGACAAGTGAAAAGGTCCCTTTGATTTTGGGATTCTTTTTCTTTCTTTTTTGTCTCACTCAAGTATGATAGGTTTTCCTTTTTAGGTGGCAAATTTCTAACCTTTGAGTCTGCCTTGCTTGACTGAAATTATTTGTGTAGGATAAGGATGTTTTTTCATAATACCATGTATTATTACCTACTTGTTGAAATTATGAATGTATGATATAGATGTTTTGTCCTAATTCCATGTATTATTACCAACTTGCTAAAATTTTGAATGTAGGATATTGATGTTTTGTCTTAATGCCATGTGACCTAATCTTGATTATTATTATACTACTATTTCCTCATATGATTCTTATTTTTCCCTCTTGGATTTGGGATTATTCTTACCCATTTCCTTTGCTTTGGCTGAAATTCTACCTTTCATGGAGGGTTTGGTCATATTTTCATGGTTTGTGGGCTATCGGTCCAACTTCTATATCTTAGTCAACGTTTATGTTTTATTTCTTGCTTGGGCTATTCTATTGGCTTGCTAGAAACTCATGTGATGTGGAAAAACTCTATATGAAGTGTTCATAGGTGAAAGCCCAATGTATGGGTGGAGATGTTAAACTTAGGAACTCTAGCTCTTGAATTAGGAAAAAGTACCATAATCCAATCTTCTTGAAATTTTAAGACCTATACTTACTTCGCAAAAATTTATCTCCCTTACCCAAGAATTTTGCCTAGTATGTTATTTCTAATTTTTCCTATTAGATTTTCTCTCTTTACGTATTCCCTTAATGTTAGAAACATTTTCTATGCATACATATAAGGTGAAGAATTTCTAAGGATTATATTTCCTTAGATATCTAAAAATTGTCTTATAAATTTTATTTCTTTAATTAAATATTTATGTATCTTTTTTAACGAAATTAGGGATGATACATTAAATATTTATGTACCTTTATTAATAAAAGAAACAAAATTAGGAATGTTACATATAAATGGATAGGTTTGTTATGTGATCTTAATTAAGCTTGATATTAATACCTTTAAACTTACTTTTTGTTTGATTTAAGTAAAATATAATTAGGAATTAGCTTAGTTTTCTATTTTGTACTGTAGGAACAAAGGAATAAGAAAAGAGAAGAAAAAGATAAGAAATTCATGGAAAAATGCTACATTGCAGCTATTCCAAACCTTTTAGCATTGTGTTGAGCATAACCCCCTCTTATGAACTCCAATCAAATTGATTGAAGTGGCTGTGGAAATATAACACAATTGTTTACAACTTGTATGTTGAACACTTGGTCAAATTTGGCATATTTAATAGCGTTACAAAGCTCGAAAATCAGAATCACAGTGCAGCAGGATGAATTCAGACCTTTGGTCACTAATTTTATTATATCTCCTTCAATTTAGATCCAATTAAGGCGATTCTAGTGGATATGAAAAGAAGAGACATAGAGTTACAACTTTTGAGTTTGGAACTTTCAAAAATTTTGGAATTTTCTGGGCACCGTGGCGCTGCGTCATTGCAGGTCCATAGCATCGCGGCGCCGCCGCCATACAAGTTGTTAAAATCGCGATTTTTAGGGTTTTTTTACTCCCATTGAAGCCCGATGGGCTGGGATTTGACCTAGATACAATCCTACTTCGATTAGGAGGAGTTAATCTATAAAAGGGAGGAAAGCAAGCAGATAATTCATTCAATTATTCATCCAAGTTCTTAGTTACATTCTTCAATTCTTCTTTAGATTTTCTTATGGCCCTGCGTGGCTAGTTCTTTTTAGTTGGTTAAGGTAAATTGAAACCTCAAGGGATCTTCATTTATTGTGAGATTTGGATTTTATTTTATTATTTCAATTTGAATTGAGTATTGATTATTCATCTGCTCTTCTTCTCAATGATTATTCATATGATTGCTAGGGAGGCCTACTAGTATATTGTCTGTTTTAATCTACCGCTGAATTATGTTTTGAACAAAGTATTCAATTCTGTGATTCATGAGGCAAATAGGTTTGAGGATTTTGGATTATAAATCATTGAACCTATGATGAATAATTAACTAAATTAGATATAACCGATGTGTTTATATTTGTTTAGCTCTGTTAGTTTCTCTAGTTCTTCATGCGGTTAATAAGTTATGCTTTACTGATGTGCTAAAGGATTGCTTGTTAATTTGGGTTTAATTGGTGCGATTGTCATTAATTTACATAGACTTAAGGAGGAACAGGGTTAGAAACCCAATGATAGATATTCAATTACAGATTGATTATGTTGCCAATGATCAATGCAATCCCTTGACGATGGATATCAACCGAAACCAACGTCTTTATCATTAATCACTCTCTTATTTACTTTCATTATTGTTTACTTAGTTTTATTTACAATTATCAATCCCCCCTTTCTTAATCACATAAGGTAATTCCAGTCACTATGGGATCGACCCTTACCCCCCTTTATTAATTTGGGTGTACCTGCAACAATACGCACCAAATTTTGGTGCCATTGCCAGGGACTGTGTCTATTTACCTTTTGTGATTTTATTTTATTTTAGTTTTTCCTTTTTTTTCATAACTTTGAATATGGCAGCCAATTTTCAACAATTTGGGTCTGGGCTGGGCTCTCCATTAAGACATGCTGGTGAGGTATGTAGTTCTTCCCTTGAATAGCAACTTGCAAATTTAACGTCTATTATTTTCCAACGTGTAGAAAATATGCAAATAGAAGAGGGCCATGGAAATTATTCAACCATGGGGCATCCTTCTATTGGGTACCCAACTTTCTATGACGAGTCACTTGAGCTGGTTAATATGGTTAGTGATTTCCCTAGGCCACCACAAGGGAGATATGATTCCTATTCAAACATGTATAATCTTGGATGGAAGGATCATCCCAACTTTAGGTATGAGAATGCACAAAATTGGCTTGGAGAACAAGATTTTACAAATTTTCAGCATAACCATTAAGTCTATTATCCTAGACAAGTTGCATATCAGGATTCCCAAGTAAGTAGTTCTTTAGAAGAAATCATTAAATCTCTTGCACATAATACTCATCAATTTCAACAAGAGGTAAGTGCCAGCATCCAAAGTTTGACAAATCAAATAGGTCAACTAGCAACAATAGTCAGTCGATAAGAGGCTCAAAAATTAGAAATTGAAAGTCCAACCCCAGCATCATTAGTAGAAAAAAAGGAAAATTTTGCACTTAATGGAAAAGATGACTTGGAAGTTGACACAAATAAGCTTACTAATAAAGAGGTTGTGGAATCTACCCTAAATGCCAATTTTCAAGAGAAACTTTTAGCAGGAGAGGAAACAACAAAAGTACAGCAAACAGGTAAGGATCCTTCTATTTTGTTACCAATTTCTAATAAGAAACCTGCACCTTCTATTTTGTAGTACCATGACCTAGGCTTAAAGAGCTTCCCTAGCCACTCAAAGGGCATATACAGTGGGGAACCACCCTCGATAACCTCAAATAAATATGCCCTACTCAAAGATAGAGGAAAGTTACCCCATGCTTTGGCAGAATCTCAAAGAGATGAAATTAAATTGGATGCCAAAAGCTACTCAAGACATCGGTTATTTCCAGGTAAGTTGAGTTCTCATTTAATTAAATCTTTGATTAATGCTGACTTCCTTCTTCATAATACAGTTGAACCTCAAAATTCAGCACATTCAAAGGCAAGCCAATTCAAAGTTAACATCAAGGATCCTCCTTGAATGACATAAGGAGCTTTGAGTCGAGCCAACAACATTAAACAAAAGCACTTATTGGGAGGCAACCCAACATAGTAAAAAACAATAGGTGGAAAGCAAAAAATTTAGGGTCTAGTAATGCAACACGCTCATTCTCACCTAAACAAATTCAGGGAAGTTCACTTAACTCATATGTTTTCCTATATACTTCCCTAATTCTTATCTTTCTTTTACATTGAGGACAATGTAAAGTTTGAGTGTGGGGGTGGAAGTATATTTGTCCGAATCATTGTGACCTTATCAATTTTATGATTTTCACTATTAATGCACTTTTATTGCATTTAGCAAGTTGAGTGATTGTGTGAGTGTTTCAATTAATGTTTTGGGATGTTAGGCACAACCAACAGCCAATGATATGACTATCCAAATTTTTTTTATCTCTTGAAAAATGTAGAAAATTCATGGTTGTGTGCAATTTTATCCCTTTTGCAATTTATTACTTTTGACCCTGAAATAGTTTTGCACAATAACTTTGGGCATTCAATTTATCTTTTACTTAGAGAAGGTTTATATAATTCAAATATATTTCATGATCTCCATAAGATTCTAGAACTTATTCGAATGCTACTAGAGGTGAAATCTTAGGCTAATATTATTATTTAGGAGATGATTTAGGCATTATTGGATAGATTGAGCCTTTCAAGCCTAACCTAAACAATAAAATATCCTTAGTTCCTCTATTTTGAGCTTAACGAACTTTTCCTTCTAAAAACCACAAATGAGCTGAAAGCCAAATTTTGTATGAATATCTTTATTTTTAATCTTATTCACTCACTCCATGATTATTTTTCTTAATACTTGTTTTGTAGAGCTTTATTTAAAAAACGGGTGGACGGGTGGAGCAAGGAAAAGAAAAGAATTATGCAAAAAAAACAAAGAAATATGCAAAGGAAATAGAAGAAAAATCCAAATGCTGCGAAAAAAAAATTATTAGAGAATTGAGGAAAAATGATGGATTAAATTCAATTGAAATAAGAAAATGAGTGTGGAGGGAGAAATCACCCCAAATTTAGAAAAGTTCAAGAGAACAGATTTAATCATGTGGTGCTAGGTGATTGAGCCTAAATTTGTATCCTTTGTCTTACTATATACCCTGGCCACATTACAAGCTAAATAAAGTCCTATTGATCTTAGAGGTAGTTTTGGCCTACATTAGTCGAGAGTGGCATGAAGAATAAGCATATGGAAATCCTAAACTAATTAGAGATCTATAATCAAAACTTTGGGATATATAAACTCATCCAGGTAAAAGAAAATTTATTGACTCAAAAACACACACACACTAGGGATTCAGAAGGATAAAATAATAGATTGCATTTGTGTTAATCTTGTGCATGATTATGACCTTCCAAAATTTTCCTAGAGTATATTTTTATGTTATGAGGCAAACGTTTGGTAAGCCTAACACTCACTACATTATTGATTGTTGTTTTTTTGTCTTTAGGGATTATTTTGCTTGAGGACAAGCAAAAGGTTGAGTGTGGGGGTATTTGATGTGATCTTAATTAAGCTTGATATTAATAACTTTAAACTTACTTTTTGTTTGATTTAAGTAAAATATAATTAGGAATTAGCTTAGTTTTGTGTTTTGTGTTGTAGGAACAAAGGAAGAAGAAAAGAGAAGAAAAAGATAAGAAATTCATGGAAAAATGCTACATTGCAGCGATTCTAGACCTTTTAGCATTGTTTTGATCATAATTCTCTCTTATGAAGTCCAATCAAAGTGATTCAAGTGTCTGTGAAAAGATAACACAATAATCTACAACTGTTATGTTGAACACTTGGTCAAATTCGGGATATTTAATAGCGTTACAGAGCTTACAAATCAAAATCTCAGTGCAGCAGGATCAATTCTGACCTTTGGTCACTAATTTTGTCATATCTCCTTCAATTAAGACCCAATTAAGGTGATTCCAGTCGAAAGAAGAGACATAGCTGCAACTTTCGTGATCGTCACTTTTGCAAATTTTAGAATTTTTTGGGCGCCGTGGCACTCGCAATAGATCGCCGCGGCGCTGCGTCATTGCAAGTCCATCGCGCTGCAGCGCCGCCACCGTACAGGTCGTTAAAATTGCAATTTTTAGGATTTTTTGACTCCAATTGAAGCCCGATGGGTTGAGATTTGACCTAGATACAATCCTACTTCCATTAGAAGGAGTTATTCTATAAAAAGGGAGGAAAGCAAGCAGATAATTCATTCAATCATTCATCCAAGTTCTTAGTTACATTCTTTAATTCTTATTTAAATTTTCTTATGGCCCTCTGTGGCTAGTTCTTTTTAGTTGGTTTAGGTAGATTGAAACCTTAAAGGATCTTCATGCATTGTGAGACTTGGATTTGATTTTATTATTTCAATTTGAATTGAGTATTGATTATTCATCTGCTCTTCTTCTCAATGATTATTCATATGATTACTAGGGAGGCCTACTAGTATATTGTCTATCTTAATCTACTGCTGAATTATGTTTTGAACAAAGTCTTCAATTCTGTGATTCATGAGGCAAATAGGTTTGAGGATTTTGGATTATAAATCATTGAACCCATGATGAATAATTAACTAAATTAGATATAACCGATGTGTTTATATTTCTTTAGCTCTGTCAGTTTCTCTAGTTCTTCATGCGATTAATAAGTTATGCTTTACCGATGTGCTAAAGGATTGCTTGTTAATTAGGGTTTAATTGATGCGATTGTCATTAACTTACATAGACTTAAGGAGGAACAGGGTTAGAAACCCAATGATAGATATTCAATTACAGATTGATTATGTTGTCAATGATCAATGCAATCCCTTGACGGTGGATATCAACAGAAACCAATGTCTTTATCATTAATGACTCTCTCTTATTTACTTTCATTATTGTTTACTTGGTTTTATTTACAATTATCAATCCCCCATTTCTTAATCACATAAGGTAATTCCAATCTCTGTGGGATTGACCCTTACCCCCACTACTACAGGTTAGTTTTGAGGTAATGTATTAATTTGGGTGTACCTACGACAGTACGCACTAGTTTGTCTAAAAAGTTTGAAAGAAAATGAAAAGAAAATGAATAGTACCTAGAGAGTGTGATAATAGTGGAGAAAATGGCAAACATTTTAAGTTTTTACTTAATATAGGGCTTAGGTACATGAGCATCTGGTGCGTACTGTCACGTGTACACCCAAATTAATAACTTACCTCTCAACTATCCTATAGTCGTCGGAGTAAAGATTAATCCCATAGACACTGGAATTACCTTTTGTGAAATCTAATAAGGGGGTTTGATAATTGCAATTCAAACAAAGTAAACAAAAATGAAAGTAATTAAAAAGTGAGTATTTAATAATAAAGGCATTGGTGTCAGTTGATATCCATCGTCAAGGGATCACATTGATCATTGACAACATAATGAATCTTAATTTGAATATCTATCATTGGAATTCTAACCCTGTTCCTTCTTAAGTATAATAATTGATGACAATCGCCCAATCAAAATCTAATTAACAAGTAATCATTTAGCACATTGGTAAAGCATACTTATTAACCACATGAAGAACTAGATAAACTGATAGTGATAAACAAATATAGACACATCAGCTATATCTAATGTAATTAGTTATTCATCATAGGTTTAATGATTTATAATCCAAAATCCTTAAACCTATTTGCCTCATGAATCAAAGTAATGAAAACTTTGTTCAAAAAATAATTCAGTAGTAGACTAAGACAGATAATATACTAGTAGGCCTTCCTAGCAATTATATGAATAATCATTGAAAAGAGAATAGTAGATGAATAAGCAATACTCAATTAAGATTGACATAAGTAAATCAAATCTAAATCCCACAATGCATGAAGATCTCTTGAGGTTTCAATCTTCCTATACCAACTAAAAGTAAATTAGCCATACAGGGCCATAAGAAAATTTAAAGAAGAGTTCAAGTAGGTAATTAAAAGCTTGATTGATTCTCTAGATGCTTGCTTTCTCCCTTTTTTTATAAATTGGCTTCTCCTCATTGAAGTAGAATTGTTTCTAGGTCAAAACTCATCCCATCAGTCTTCAATTATAGCTAAAAAGACCTAAAATTTATGACTTAAACATTTTGGTGTGCCAGCGAGCTCTACGACACTAAGAAAACTCACTGGTAGGGTACTGTGGCACACAAGCTAGCACCGTAGTGCTTCAAATTTTCTTCCATGTGGCACCACGGTGCGTTGTGCTTTGCGTACTCGGCTGCTGCATTGCTTTAGCTTCGATGTCGCAGTGCCTCGGTGCTACCTTGCGAGCAATACATCACTCAGAAATATCTAGAATTCGTCAAAGTATCAAACATAAAGTTGTAGCTATATGTCTCTTCTTTCATTAGCTGCTAGAATCACCTCAATCGGAATTTAAATGAGAAAGATATGCATCTATTAGTGATGAAGGGTCAAAAATTAGTATTTTTCCATATTTTCTCTTTATTTTCCTCTTCTTTTCCTCTTTATTCTTTCTAAAACACAAATCACAAAACTCATTTAATTCATATTGATATTCTACTTAAATAAAAAACAGTAAGCTTAAAGGTATTAAAATTATGCTTTATTATAAACACATTAAATACCTCCACACTCAACCTTTTGCTTGTCTTCAAGAAAATAATCCGTAATGACGAAAAAAAAAGATTAGTATATGTCGTGAGTATTAGGCTTGCCAAGTTTTTGCCTCGTAACATGAAAACATGCTTAAGAAATAATTGAAAGGTTATAACCATGCACAAAATTAACACAAATGCAATCCATTATTTTATTCTCTTGAATCTAGAGAGTTTGTGTGTGTTTTTGGATTAATAACTTTTGTTTTACCCGAATGAGTTTATACATCCCAAACTTTTATGTGTGGATCTCTAATTAGTTTAGGATTTCCATAGGCTTATTTTTCATGCCACTTTCCACTAATGTAGGTCAAAACTATCTATAGCATCAATAGGGCTATATTTAGCTTGTAATGTGGCCAGGGTATAAGGTGTGATAAATGATACAAATTCAGGCTCAATCAGCCAACACCATATGATTAAATATGATCTCTTAAGCTTTGTTTTTCAAGTTTAGGGGGGATTTTCCCCTACACTCATTTTCTTGCTTCAATTGAATTTAATTCATTCTTTTCCTTGGTTCTCTATTTCTTTTCTTTCACACACAACATATGCTTTTATCTTCTTTGGATATTTCTTTTCTTTCCTTTGCTCCACCCTTCCACCCTTTGGCCAATGAAGCTCTAAAAACAAATATTTAGAAGGATAATCATGGAGTGAGTGAATGGGGAAAAAACAAAAGATATTAATCACAAAATTTGGCTTTTGACTCATTTGTGGAAATAGCATGGAAAGTTAATTAAGCTCAAATTAGAGGAACTAAGGATATCTCGTAACTTAGGTTAGGTTTGAAAGGCTCAATTTATTAAATCATGCTTAAATCATCTCCTAATTAATAATATTAGCCTAGGATTTCGCCTCAAGCAGAATTCAAATAAATTCTAGAATCCTATTGAGATCATAAAATATTTTTGAGGTACATAACCCTTCGCTAAGTATAAGTCGAATTAAATGCCCAAAGTTATTGTGCAAAAACATTTCAAGATTCCAAAGTCAAAAATAAATTGCAAAAGGGTTAAAATTGCACATAATCGTGAATTTTCTACATTTTTCAAGAGTTAAAAAATTGGATATTCATATCATCTGCTATTGGTTTTGCCTAACAACACAAAACATAAATTGAAACACTCACACAATCACTCAACTTTCTAAACACAATAAATATGCAATGATAATGAAATTTAGAATATTGATGCTCAAAAAATAGGGTCACAATCATTCAGGAAAACATACTTCTACTCCCACACTTAAACTTTACATTGTCCTCAATGTAAAATTAAGATCGTAATCAAGAAGGAGATATGAAGAGATTTACGTTAAGTGAACTTCCTTGAATTTTTTTAGGGTAGAAAGAGAGTGCTGCATTACTAGCCCCTGAATATTTCTAACTTTCACTTTTTCTTAATAATCAATGTTGGGTTGCCTCCCAATAAACACATTTGTTTAATGTTGTTGGATCGACTCAAAGCTCCCTATCTCATTCATGGAGAATCCTGGATGTCTACTTTAATATGAAATTTCTGGTACTTATTCAAGCCTTGAAGTTCTATTGCCTAACAAGTAACTATATTAGTAATAACAAGGGGTTCAAACCAAGGGAGAGAATTCTTACCTTTGAGGGGTCTAACCCCTTTGATCTTTAGAGCTTGATGCAATTCTACAATTAGGTCTATGCTTTTAAGGTTTGTAATTTTTTTTGTAGTGGCACTTCTTTTTTGCTTAAGAATATGCATCAATGCCTCCTCTTTTTGAGCACCTAGATTCATGGCAATTATGATAGGTGTTGCATATCTAATTTCAAAATATTTTAGGTGATTAGGAAGAGGTAACAAATTTGATCTAGGATTCTGTAAAATAGAATGTGCAATTGTTTCATTAGAATTTGGTATTGAGGTAGGGGGATCCTTACCTGTTTGTTGCACTCTTAGATATACTTTTAATTCTTCATTATTCTCCTTCAAGTGAACACTCAAGGCTGGTTCCTCAACCTTTTTCTCTCAAGGCTGAACATCTTGTGCTATAGAATCTACTATATTAATATCATAGGCAGTAAGATCTTTCATGGCACTACAATTACTAAATTTCATAATTTTTCCTTCAAATTCTATTGTCAGTGTCACTATGAACATCTATTATGGCCTTGGATGTTTTCAAGAATGGTATCCCTAACAAAATTGGAGTGGTTTAACTCTCCATATTAAGTACATAAAAATCAGCAGGGAAAATTAGGTCACTAACTTGCACTAAAACATCCTCAACCACAACCTCGGGAAGGGTATTAGATTTTTTAGCCAATTCAATTATAACACCAGTTTCTTTTAAATTTCCTAGTGTTAAAGGTGCATAAATAGAGTTTGGTATGACATTAATGGATGCTCTTAAATCTAGCACGGCCTTCTCAATTTTGGTATTGCCTATAGTGCAAGGAATGAAAACATACATGGATCCTTGCATTTTGTAAGGATTTTTCTTTAAATAATTGTAAAAACATGTTCCTCTAATTTTATCTTCTAAGTTCCTTTCAACTTTTGCTTCATCTTTTGGGTGTGCAATTCCCTCAGGAAATTGGCATAACGGGGTTCCTGGCTGATCACATATAAAATAAGAAGATTCACCTCACACTTTCTAAAGGTATCATATAAGTTAGAAGTTTTCTCATTCAATCTATTTTCTTTCAGAGCTTCAGGAAAGGGAGGCGTAGGTTCATATTCAAATAAAGGTACTAGCTAACTTACCTTTTGGATGCTTACCTTTCATAGTTTCATTATTTTTTTCTTCCTCTTGCTCAATTGGTGCTAAATCTCTTGCATTGGTATCTTAGCATCTTTATCACTTTTTAGCATAATAGCACATGCATTTTCCATTGGGTTTACCCTAGTTTAAGAGGGAAACTTACCTAAATTTTGAGCATCTAATCAACTAACTGTGGTTGCTAATTGACCACTTGAGTTGTCAGGTTCTGAATACGACCAAAGTTATGCACAAGATTTTTAACAATATCCTCTAAAGAATTACTTACTTGGGAGTCCTATGATGTATTTTGTCTAGGATAATATGACTGTTGATTTTGTTGAAAATTTTGTCCTGCATGCCTATTTTGTGCATTCCCATACCTAAAATTGGTAAGATCCTTCCATCCAGGATTATATGTATTAGCATAAGGATCATACCTCTTTGGTTGTGTAGGGAAACCTCCTACAACACTAACTTGTTCTGTGGATTCCTCTTGAAGTATAGGACACATATCAGTTAGGTGCCCCGTTGCTGAAAATTTTCCACAGATTTTCACTTGTTGCTATCTACTTGTAACAATTAGGCATACAAAAAATGCAATTTCAAATATTGTTTTTTTGAAGAGAAGAAGTACTTACTTCATGGGCATATCTAACAAGAGGATCATGCCTAATGCCAAATTGTTGGGAGTTGCCAGCTGTTGATTGTAAAATATATATATATATATGCAATGTCCGTACGCAAGTGCACGTATCGTGACTAAGTAATAAAGTGATGAGTAAGTATCATTCCATGAGGAAGTGTAACCAGAAATTACTATATAACTTTGACCTGTGATATGCTATAGCAAAATTTGTTGATTACTACAAGATAGAATGGATTCATGCATAAATAAGACAAGAACAAAACAAGGAACTCTAAAATGATAATTTGAGGCATGCTAGGGTAACAGAAAATCAAATAATAAAGTCAAATAGGATTGCTTCAGGGTTGCCATGAACTCTTGCACTTGTTTTGATCTAGCTTTTGCTATACAATTGCTTTAGTACCCAGTTTTACCCTCTGAATGGGTTCTTTCCATACTACCATTCCCTGCCCTTCTGGAGTCAGTTTCTTTTAAATTTCCTAGTGTTAAAGGTGCATAAATAGAGTTTGGTATGACATTAATGGATGGTCTTAAATCTAGCACGGCCTTCTCAATTTTGGTATTGCCTATAGTGCAAGGAATGAAAACATACATGGATCCTTGCATTTTGTAAGGAGTTTTCTTTAAATAATTGTAGAAACATGTTCCTCTAATTTTATCTTCTCAGTTCCTTTCAACTTTTGCATCATCTTTTCGGTGTGCAATTCCCTCAGGAAATTGGCATAACGGGGTTCCTGGCTGATCACATATAAAATAAGAAGATTCACCTCACACTTTCTAAAGGTATCATATAAGTTAGAAGTTTTCTCATTCAATCTATTTTCTTTCAGAGCTTCAGGAAAGGGAGGCGCAGGTTCATATTCAAATAAAGGTACTAGCTAACTTACCTTTTGGATGCTTACCTTTCATAGTTTCATTATTTTTTTCTTCCTCTTGCTCAATTGGTGCTAAATCTCTTGCATTGGTATCTTAGCATCTTTATCACTTTTTAGCATAATGGCACATGCATTTTCCATTAGGTTTACCCTAGTTTAAGAGGGAAACTTACCTAAATTTTGAGCATCTAATCAACTAACTGTGGTTGCTAATTGACCACTTGAGTTGTCAGGTTCTGAATACGACCAAAGTTATGCACAAGATTTTTAACAATATCCTCTAAAGAATTACTTACTTGGGAGTCCTATGATGTATTTTTTCTAGGATAATATGACTGTTGATTTTGTTGAAAATTTTGTCCTGCATGCCTATTTTGTGCATTCCCATACCTAAAATTGGTGAGATCCTTCCATCCAGGATTATATGTATTAGCATAAGGATCATACCTCTTTGGTTGTGTAGGGAAACCTCCTACAACACTAACTTGTTCTGTCGATTCCTCTTGAAGTATAGGACACATATCAATTGGGTGCCCCGTTGCTGAACATTTTCCACAGATTTTCACTTGTTGCTATGTACTTGTAACAATTAGGCATACAAAAAAGGCAATTTCAAATATATATTTTTTTGAAGAGAAGAAGTACTTACTTCATGGGCATATCTAACAAGAGGATCATTCCTAATGCCAAATTGTTGGGAGTTGCCAGCTGTTGATTGTAAAATATATATATATATATATATGCAATGTCCGTATGCAAGTGCACGTATCGTGACTAAGTAATAAAGTGATGAGTAAGTATCATTCCATGAGGAAGTGTAACCAGAAATTACTATATAACTTTGACCTGTGATATGCTATAGCAAAATTTGTTGATTACTACAAGATAGATTGGATTCATGCATAAATAAGACAAGAAAAAAATTAGGAACTCTAAAATGATAATTTGAGGCATGCTAGGGTAATAGAAAATCAAATAATAAAGTCAAATAGGATTGCTTCAGGGTTGCCATGAACTCTTGCACTTGTCTTGATCTAGCTTTTGCTATACAATTTCTTTAGTACCCAGTTTTTCCCTCTGAATGGGTTCTTTCCATACTACCATTCCCTGCCCTTCTGGAGTCAGTTTCTTTTAAATTTCCTAGTGTTAAAGGTGCATAAATAGAGTTTGGTATGACATTAATGGATGGTCTTAAATCTAGCACGACCTTCTCAATTTTGGTATTGCCTATAGTGCAAGGAATGAAAACATACATGGATCCTTGCATTTTGTAAGGAGTTTTCTTTAAATAATTGTAGAAACATGTTCCTCTAATTTTATCTTCTCAGTTCCTTTCAACTTTTGCTTCATCTTTTAGGTGTGCAATTCCCTCAGGAAATTGGCATAACGGGGTTCCTCGCTGATCACATATAAAATAAGAAGATTCACCTCACACTTTCTAAAGGTATCATATAAGTTAGAAGTTTTCTCATTCAATCTATTTTCTTTCAGAGCTTCAGGAAAGGGAGGCGCAGGTTCATATTCAAATAAAGGTACTAGCTAACTTACCTTTTGGATGCTTACCTTTCATAGTTTCATTATTTTTTTCTTCCTCTTGCTCAATTGGTGCTAAATCTCTTGCATTGGTATCTTAGCATCTTTATCACTTTTTAGCATAATGGCACATGCATTTTCCATTAGGTTTACCCTAGTTTAAGAGGGAAACTTACCTAAATTTTGAGCATCTAATCAACTAACTGTGGTTGCTAATTGACCACTTGAGTTGTCAGGTTCTGAATACGACCAAAGTTATGCACAAGATTTTTAACAATATCCTCTAAAGAATTACTTACTTGGGAGTCCTATGATGTATTTTTTCTAGGATAATATGACTGTTGATTTTGTTGAAAATTTTGTCCTGCATGCCTATTTTGTGCATTCCCATACCTAAAATTGGTGAGATCCTTCCATCCAGGATTATATGTATTAGCATAAGGATCATACCTCTTTGGTTGTGTAGGGAAACCTCCTACAACACTAACTTGTTCTGTCGATTCCTCTTGAAGTATAGGACACATATCAATTGGGTGCCCCGTTGCTGAACATTTTCCACAGATTTTCACTTGTTGCTATGTACTTGTAACAATTAGGCATACAAAAAAGGCAATTTCAAATATATATTTTTTTGAAGAGAAGAAGTACTTACTTCATGGGCATATCTAACAAGAGGATCATTCCTAATGCCAAATTGTTGGGAGTTGCCAGCTGTTGATTGTAAAATATATATATATATATGCAATGTCCGTATGCAAGTGCACGTATTGTGACTAAGTAATAAAGTGATGAGTAAGTATCATTCCATGAGGAAGTGTAACCAGAAATTACTATATAACTTTGACCTGTGATATGCTATAGCAAAATTTGTTGATTACTACAAGATAGATTGGATTCATGCATAAATAAGAGAAGAACAAAACAAGGAACACTAAAATGATAATTTGACGCATGCTAGGGTAATAGAAAATCAAATAATAAAGTCAAATAGGATTGCTTCAGGGTTGCCATGAACTCTTGCACTTGTCTTGATCTAGCTTTTGCTATACAATTTCTTTAGTACCCAGTTTTTCCCTCTGAATGGGTTCTTTCCATACTACCATTCCCTGCCCTTCTGGAGTCAGTTTCTTTTAAATTTCCTAGTGTTAAAGGTGCATAAATAGAGTTTGGTATGACATTAATGGATGGTCTTAAATCTAGCACGACCTTCTCAATTTTGGTATTGCCTATAGTGCAAGGAATGAAAACATACATGGATCCTTGCATTTTGTAAGGAGTTTTCTTTAAATAATTGTAGAAACATGTTCCTCTAATTTTATCTTCTCAGTTCCTTTCAACTTTTGCTTCATCTTTTAGGTGTGCAATTCCCTCAGGAAATTGGCATAACGGGGTTCCTGGCTGATCACATATAAAATAAGAAGATTCACCTCACACTTTCTAAAGGTATCATATAAGTTAGAAGTTTTCTCATTCAATCTATTTTCTTTCAGAGCTTCAGGAAAGGGAGGCGCAGGTTCATATTCAAATAAAGGTACTAGCTAACTTACCTTTTGGATGCTTACCTTTCATAGTTTCATTATTTTTTTCTTCCTCTTGCTCAATTGGTGCTAAATCTCTTGCATTGGTATCTTAGCATCTTTATCACTTTTTAGCATAATGGCACATGCATTTTCCATTAGGTTTACCCTAGTTTAAGAGGGAAACTTACCTAAATTTTGAGCATCTAATCAACTAACTGTGGTTGCTAATTGACCACTTGAGTTGTCAGGTTCTGAATACGACCAAAGTTATGCACAAGATTTTTAACAATATCCTCTAAAGAATTACTTACTTGGGAGTCCTATGATGTATTTTTTCTAGGATAATATGACTGTTGATTTTGTTGAAAATTTTGTCCTGCATGCCTATTTTGTGCATTCCCATACCTAAAATTGGTGAGATCCTTCCATCCAGGATTATATGTATTAGCATAAGGATCATACCTCTTTGGTTGTGTAGGGAAACCTCCTACAACACTAACTTGTTCTGTCGATTCCTCTTGAAGTATAGGACACATATCAATTGGGTGCCCCGTTGCTGAACATTTTCCACAGATTTTCACTTGTTGCTATGTACTTGTAACAATTAGGCATACAAAAAAGGCAATTTCAAATATATATTTTTTTGAAGAGAAGAAGTACTTACTTCATGGGCATATCTAACAAGAGGATCATTCCTAATGCCAAATTGTTGGGAGTTGCCAGCTGTTGATTGTAAAATATATATATATATATGCATTGTCCGTATGCAAGTGCACGTATCGTGACTAAGTAATAAAGTGATGAGTAAGTATCATTCCATGAGGAAGTGTAACCAGAAATTACTATATAACTTTGACCTGTGATATGCTATAGAAAAATTTTTTGATTACTACAAGATAGATTGGATTCATGCATAAATAAGACAAGAACAAAACAAGGAACTCTAAAATGATAATTTGAGGCATGCTAGGGTAATAGAAAATCAAATAATAAAGTCAAATAGGATTGCTTCAGGGTTGCCATGAACTCTTGCACTTGTCTTGATCTAGCTTTTGCTATACAATTTCTTTAGTACCCAGTTTTTCCCTCTGAATGGGTTCTTTCCATACTACCATTCCCTGCCCTTCTGGAGTCAGTTTCTTTTAAATTTCCTAGTGTTAAAGGTGCATAAATAGAGTTTGGTATGACATTAATGGATGGTCTTAAATCTAGCACGACCTTCTCAATTTTGGTATTGCCTATAGTGCAAGGAATGAAAACATACATGGATCCTTGCATTTTGTAAGGAGTTTTCTTTAAATAATTGTAGAAACATGTTCCTCTAATTTTATCTTCTCAGTTCCTTTCAACTTTTGCTTCATCTTTTAGGTGTGCAATTCCCTCAGGAAATTGGCATAACGGGGTTCCTGGCTGATCACATATAAAATAAGAAGATTCACCTCACACTTTCTAAAGGTATCATATAAGTTAGAAGTTTTCTCATTCAATCTATTTTCTTTCAGAGCTTCAGGAAAGGGAGGCGCAGGTTCATATTCAAATAAAGGTACTAGCTAACTTACCTTTTGGATGCTTACCTTTCATAGTTTCATTATTTTTTTCTTCCTCTTACTCAATTAGTGCTAAATCTCTTGCATTGGTATCTTAGCATCTTTATCACTTTTTAGCATAATGGCACATGCATTTTCCATTAGGTTTACCCTAGTTTAAGAGGGAAACTTACCTAAATTTTGAGCATCTAATCAACTAACTGTGGTTGCTAATTGACCACTTGAGTTGTCAGGTTCTGAATACGACCAAAGTTATGCACAAGATTTTTAACAATATCCTCTAAAGAATTACTTACTTGGGAGTCCTATGATGTATTTTTTCTAGGATAATATGACTGTTGATTTTGTTGAAAATTTTGTCCTGCATGCCTATTTTGTGCATTCCCATACCTAAAATTGGTGAGATCCTTCCATCCAGGATTATATGTATTAGCATAAGGATCATACCTCTTTGGTTGTGTAGGGAAACCTCCTACAACACTAACTTGTTCTGTCGATTCCTCTTGAAGTATAGGACACATATCAGTTGGGTGCCCCGTTGCTGAACATTTTCCACAGATTTTCACTTGTTGCTATGTACTTGTAACAATTAGGCATACAAAAAAGGCAATTTCAAATATATATTTTTTTGAAGAGAAGAAGTACTTACTTCATGGGCATATCTAACAAGAGGATCATTCCTAATGCCAAATTGTTGGGAGTTGCCAGCTGTTGATTGTAAAATATATATATGCAATGTCCGTACGCAAGTGCACGTATCGTGACTAAGTAATAAAGTGATGAGTAAGTATCATTCCATGAGGAAGTGTAACCAGAAATTACTATAGAACTTTGACCTGTGATATGCTATAGCAAAATTTGTTGATTACTACAAGATAGATTGGATTCATGCATAAATAAGACAAGAACAAAACAAGGAACTCTAAAATGATAATTTGAGGCATGCTAGGGTAACAGAAAATCAAATAATAAAGTCAAATAGGATTGCTTCAGGGTTGCCATGAACTCTTGCACTTGTTTTGCTCTAGCTTTTGCTATACAATTGCTTTAGTACCCAGTTTTACCCTCTGAATGGGTTCTTTCCATACTACCCTTCCCTGCCCTTCTTGGAGTCAGTTTCATACTTTCTTATATAACTCCAACCCCAAGAACTACACTTAAAGCCCTGAACTATTGGGTTATATGGGACAACTATATATTCCTATATTGGTTTTGCATTGGTTTCTTTACCAACCTATAACATTCAAACTTATTCTAACTTTCATTTACCCTTCTAAGTTAAATGTCATCTTCAACCTTCTACTATTAAGGATCATTTAACAGTAGAAATTTGATAAATGCAGTAACAGTTTGAATATCAAAAGCAATGTTATAACAATATCATTCATTTACAAAAAATATGCTAAGAGTTCAAAACAACCCATCTACAACCATAGTTAGAGGCTTAGCCCAGCATCATATCCAAGTTAATTATAATTGTACGAATTAGGACAACTATGATGCAAGGAAGAAATACAGTAAAAACACAGGCAAAGCAAAAATAATAAGGAAACAGAAAGGAAGAAGAGAGTTCTAGGGAAGGATATGCTTCTCCCTCATTTAGCGGCTCCTCTTGCTTAATTCATTCCCAATGGAACAATATCAAGCCTTTTCTACACATTCTTGCCAGAGGTTGAGGGCTGCTTTGGGTGCTCTCTCTTTTTTTCTCTGTACCCACGTATCGTTCTATTATCTCCTTCCAGCCTTTTATATGATAGCATTGTGGTCCCGGTGAGGTGGCTCCTTTTTCAGCTTTCTTTTCCTTTTACCCCTACACTTCTATTAGCACCTTTTTCCTCCACATTCAACAGTGGAGACAATCTCTGCATCTTTACTATGATAGCTGAGTGCTCCTTCTTCCACGCTTGGTAGTGGAGGCTACACATACTATAGTAGCCATGTATTAATTCCACCTACACCATATGACATAAAAATCAGTTTCTAATCATGTGCACCATACCAATAGGGTAAGAGTTCACAACAACCCATATACAACCCTAGCTAAAGGCTTAGCCCAGCATCACATCCAAGTTAGTTATAAATGTACGAATTAGTACAACCAAGATGAAAGGAAGAAATATAGTAAAAACATAGGCATCGTAAAAATAATAAGAAAACAGAAGGGAAGAACAAAGTTCTTAGGAAAGATTCTCTTCTCCCTCATCCAGTGGCTCCTTTTGCTTGATTCATTCCAAATCAAACAGTATCAAGCCTTTTCTGCATATTCTCACCAGAGGTTGGGGGCTATTCTGGGTGCTCTTTCTTTTTCTCTCTATACCTGCGTGTCGTTCTATTCTCTCCTCCAAGCCTTTTATATGCTAGCATTTTGGTCTCGGTGAGGTGGCTCATTTTCAGCTTTCTTTTCCTTTTCGGCCTGCACTTCTGCCATCACCTTTTTCCTCCACATTTAGTAGTAGAGACAATCTCTACATCTCTGCTATAACAGCTGAGTGCTCCTTCTTCCACCCTTGGTAGGGGAGGCTACACATGCTACAGTAGCCATGTATCGATTGCACCTGCACTGTATCACATAAAAATCATTTTCCAATCATGTGCACCATACCAATAGGATAAAAAAAACACTTAGCATAACTCGGTTTACCACCTCATTTTTCATGAATGTACACTGAATTTTACAATAAGCGTGATGGTTGCTCTTATATTTAGGAGATAAAAAATACACTATTAAATCAAGGAGCATTAATACTAATAAACCACAATGCAGAGCAATAAACCTGAGAAAAGTATACAATAGTTCTAATGAATTAGAGTTATCAAATCCCCCCAAACTTAGAGTCTTGCTTGTCCTCAAGCAAATCACTTTGCCCACTAGAAGGTTCTCCCTATGCTCCAGTCTCCTTACCAGATTAGCTCCATGCAGTACTGTTATTAGCTCTCATCTCTCAGAATTATTTCCAAATAAGAACTACCAGATGTCAGCTTTTGACATTAAACCTCAACTACAACTTCCTTTATGAATGTGTGTGCCTTTTGGTTAGTGCTTCAAAAACCACTTGAGTCAAGATCAGTCAAAGTCCTTATGATTTCATATGCTAATATATTGAGTCTCTCTAACTAAAGCAGGATGGCAACATATCAGAGGCACAAAACTACAGTAACCAGGGCATTTAAGAGGGTGAATCAACTTATTTCTTCTTCGTTTTTCTTTCCTCTCTTTTTTTGTATTTAGGTCATTGGTGCCTTTTGAAACGAATGCCAATATTTGAGATGAAGGGACCCAGTTACTCAACACTATCACCTTTAAGCAATATCCTACTCATACCTTAGTGTCACTGTTTTACACAAAAGTATACATGGGGCTCATGCATACCCCTGGTTACTAAGGGATAACAGAGGCATTGGAGTGGCAACTCTTTTATCTCTCTTTTTTATTTTTATCTTTCATTTTTTATCATTTCTCCCTCCCATAAACTTAAGCCTTTCTGCAAATGAGCTTATGCCTCCTGTTTTCATTCTGCAAATGGTTTTAAGAGACTCTTAACATTAACTCTAAAATCCTAGGCCCACTTCCTAAAAAAATTATCAAGTTTCTCTCACTAACGGCTGACCATAGCCTTGTGCTCATAAGGGAATATTCTAGTTGTAAGAAGTTAGCATGTAGAATTTCTACTTTCATCATTCATCTTCCAACCTTTCCTCATGAACCTTCCTAGAACTAATAGTAGGCCACAAAACATTATATCAAGGACATCTCTCTTTTTTAAAAAAAATTAGATATGTAAAAGAAGTGATTATAAAAGCTTTCCTAATTGTTACCTACTTATCATACTTAAGCCAGTGTTCATACACGATCAAACAGGACACAAAACACAAGATACAAGGCATAGGATACAAAGCACAGAGTAAATAAAATCACTAAATAGAACTAGCAACACCATAGCAAACCGAAAGCATTAATCCCTAATCCCCCCAAACTTAAATATTAGTAGTGTCCTCACTGCTTATTAAATGGCAGAAACAACAAAAGAGGCAAAAAGGATATATAATAGAGGCATGCAAAGCAGCGTACAGTATGTATTTAGAACACCAAAATAGCATAAAGGAAAATAAAAGTGAATGGGACTTCCCTGAGGTGCATGCAGGATTGCTATAGTACCCTTGTGGCATTTACCCCATCAAGATTTTGATGCACTACGGAGCGCACTTCTTATTTGAGCTGACTTTTGTGGGCTTAGGAGTTTGTTATTTCCTTTCTACATGGCTGCCCTCCTTTTTACAATTGGCTCATCATCCTCTGAGGGCTCCTTTTCCACTTGAGCCCTCTGTGGCCCCTTCCCCTTCTCTCTGCTTTGGGAAGAGTCTTGGGATTCTTGGTCCTTCTCAATTTGGGGATCAGATGCCCCATTTTCTTCCCTAGATGTGGTGTTCAATATGTCTGTTGGGAATTTAGGGAATGGGAAAAACTACTTAAAATTCTGCTCTAGGGTTAGTTGTAGGGTAATGTTCTTCAGCTGTTGGTACTGCCAGAATTATTGTTGTTACTTCATAAATAGTGCTTGCTATTTTAGGATGGATGCTTGCTACTGTAGGAGTAGGTGTAATTTCTTGTCTGCTGGTTAGTGGTGGGTTGACGTTGATTGGGCTTGTCCTTTAGGGTGTAGGGGTTCTTAAGTGTAGTCTGGTGGCTCACCCTTGTCTTGCATAATGTGTGCTATGCTATATATGGCTCTTCCCAACTTGAGTGTCTCTTCATCCATCGAGATGGGGAATTTACTAGCTAAGCACAACACGGTAATCAAAGAAGGGAAATGGAGACTGCCCTTCTTATGACTAGTGCACACCCTGATTTGCTCAAAGATGACCCTTCCCACGTTGATGGCCCTTCTAGAGAGTATGGCATACACCATAGCTACCCGGTCTTTACTCACCATTTGCCTGTGAGTGGAGGGCAAAAGGAAAGTCTTTAAGAAGTAATACCACACCTTAGCTACGAGTAATAGGGAAGCTCTGTTCACAAATGCAGCACCTTGGGAAAATTTGTCGAATGTGGTGTCTGGTATACACACCTTTGTCAGCGTTGCCTCCCAGTCTTTTTCTTGTAGAGACTCCAAATGTTCCTCATAGTCATCGTCCTTGTCTTTTAACTTGTAGGTTTCATTGATAGTGCTAGGGTCGATTAGCACCTGGGTCTCCCTGACCCTTACCCAATCCTTAGCATCCTTCGAGAAGTTAGCATAAAACTCCCTTACCATCAGGATAATAGTTGTGTATGTTTAATAAATAACCACAAGCGCACGACGTAGCTGTAGCTAGTCCGACGAGTACAGGTTGTATCCCATAGAGAACAATGTCAACTACTAGTTTTTATGAAGTATGCTAGCTAAATCAATGCAATGCGATAAGAGAGTTTTTCACAATTAAACTAATAAGTAATCCAATTAATAAAAGCCTAGGGTTAGGGTTCACCACATTTATGATATTCAACATTCAACATGTACCTCTAATTGCAATTATCTAGGTAATTGGGGATGGTTTAGCCTTAATTAATTAGCAACCTCTTTCAAGTGTTACTAATCGTACCTAGGTTAATCCAATTGCCTACTTTCGTGGTTCTTAGTTCAACCTAGGTCCATTAAGTTCTATGCCAACCATGGAATACAATTAATCGGTTTTCTCTTGCCCACTAATTGATTGGTTTCTAAAGAACGTTAAACTACTTTCGCGATTAAGATATCCCTAATTAACTATTAGGTTCCAGTTTTAACTTTCACCTTTTAGTTCATCAATTAAATACCTAAGACGTGATAGATTGGTGATCAGGCATTCTACCAACTCTTATTCATGCACAATAGTTAATCCTAATTAATTTAGAAGTAATAACAATTAGGGTTCTAACATTTAACTCAACAATGTAGTATCATACAACCATAAGTGGGTTTGTTGAAACCCTAGATCAATATTTACTCACACATCATAGAAAATAAACCAAAATCATATTCATTAAGTAAATCATTCAAGTTCAATACAATTCAAGAGAAGGAGTAGAAGTAGAAGTAGAGAACTAAAGTAGAAAGATGAAACCTGGTTTGCAAAATGTAAAGATGAAATACAATGTTTCAATTGTTATAAATCCTACTCTAGAACATAAATTCAATAATGATGTTAGTAAAAACCTAATCTAAGAGTGTTTTCTAAGCCTAAAAACTGAGTCTAGAATGTTTGTAAGTGTCTAAATGTGTCCCTCCCTTCTTAGCTGCGCTTCCCAATGTATTTATAACAATTTGGCTACTCAAAACCCTAAAAATAACGTGGTATACGGACACGAAGCACGACTGTGCTTCGGGCTAGAAATCTTGGAAATCTTCTACTTCTAGCACAGAGCACAGCTTGGCCATTCTTTATGCATACCATGCACAGCCTGGCCGTGCTTCAAGCTGCCCAGCTCAGAATTTACCAATTTCTTCAGGGTTTCCTCCTTGCTTCCTCCTCAGCATGTTCCAAGTCCATATGGCTCCTCTCATGAGTGTTTTCCCTTCCTTTTTCTCCTCTTTTGCTCTCCTACAAGCATAAAACCAACCAAAGCAATATTAGGAGCAAAGCATAACCAAAAGTAGCAAAATAATCACAAGTTTATTAAGAATTAGAGAATAAAAATAACCATCAAGTTCTTAAATTTCCGCTTTATCAACTCCCCCATGCTTAAACCTTTACTTGTCCTCAAACAAATAACATGTCATATTAGTAGGAAGGGGGTTAATGCATATAAATTCCAAATAATAGATAAATGTAATACAGGAGATTCTTCACTCAATCAATGTGCACACAATAGATATATGAATAGACATTTATCATATAGTCTCTGTTCTTCTAAAACTAAACCAAAAATTCTCCTATTATATATCTGCTTCTATTGTTACCATTGAATGTATGCATCAAATTGATTTTTTAAACACTCAAGTAGGCCACCTTATCCTTTAGATCTCCCTATGTTGCCTTACCCTTATTTATATTTTTCTCACTCTTTTTTCTTTTATTTCTCATCATTTTGTTTATATTTTTTTCTATCATTCATCATTTTTTATAGAAATATGCAGTGAGTGAATTTTATGCTCCATCTCACTAGGGAAAAGGCAGCTAGGTACTCATACTAGGGCCTTTTTGGTGCCTTGAAGGGGTACTCAGAGTGAAAACTTTTTGAGTTTTATATTCCCTCATTTTTCACCTTTCACAGCCTTCGTACTCTAATAGTGTTAAAAACAAATAAAGGCATACAATTCACCGCACAATAGGAGAGAGAGACTAAAATTTAAACTACCTATTTCATATTTTATTGTGCATCACATGTTCATGAGCTAAAATCAACCTATATTACATCAATCTATCTCTGAAACAGCAAACTATGTGATTTTGCAATAAAACAAGAGAAATTCAGCCAGTACTAACTAAAAATTCAATTAGGAAAACCACAAGCCTAAAGTCTACTCCCCCATACTTAAACTTGACATTATCCTCAATGTCAGTAATAATAAAATTACAGGCAAAGGGAGAAGTAACTTACTTGCTTACTAGTCTTCTGAAGGAGGTGGAGGTGAGTTCTGGCTCAAGTGCCAACTGTACCATGCTTTCATCAGCAAGAGACGGGTCAAATTTAAACAATGTAGCAATTTTGAATTAGAGCTCAAAGCACGGTCATAAAGAAATTAATTCCATTTTATATCTCAGCTAGTAGAGTGAAAGTTAGAATCAAAAAAATCTCGGAGTAATGCACTAATCAGAGAAATAAATTCTCCAACAACTTAGGTAATGCAAAAATTAGAAACTAATAGAAACTATTCAGTAACCCATAAATTTAAAGGCCAATTTCAAATTCTAACTTCAGTAAGGATGGATTGATCAATTCAAGTTTCAGTTCAAATTTCAATTGCAAGAACACTACAAATTCATAGGTAGATAAAGTCAATGCAATGTGTAGGATAAACTTCAAGCAGAGGATTGCCAACAAAACCAGTAAACTCAACAGGTTAATTTCAATTTTAGCTATACCAAAATTTCAAGTAAACTAGGAACTTAATAACAGAGAATCTAATTCCAGAAAAATTAGGTATTTGAAAAGCTAAAATTTCAACAAACATATAATCCAAGGTGCAAGACAAACAACAACTGTAACAACACCATTTAAGTATAAATATTTTTTTTTAAATACCATGAAGTTATTACCTCGTTACAACTTAACTCAATATAACATTTATTTAATTTATACAATACAGAGTTCACATACATGTCATTAATCAAAACATACGTACAACATATCAAACACATAAAAATCTACATCTTATTTATTCTGGTTGACCAATTCCGGAGATACAGGTGTCGGTGGTTGCACCGTCACCGGGATCTAAGTGAACTCGACCATAAACATTTTATTTGCTTCTGGGATCTGCCCAACATAAAGTACTCGATCCAACGTGCACTAAAAGCCAGAGCTATAGAAAAATCTGCATAACTAATTTTCTGAACATGATATGGAAATATAGTGAGAATTAAATCCTAGTAAGTTCAACAATAAATCATCATCAATATAGCTCATCACATCATGTTCAGCTGTATAAACTACAGAAAATATCTTTGGTCACATGAATGCATTATATCTATGCACATAAGAATCATACAGTAATAATATGTATGACAGGAGTAACTATTTTTAGAATATCATATGATGGCCAACAACTTATTCTCATTTCAAGCTATCCCGGTTAGGGTGAGTATCCTCTACTCTCCGGTACGGGCTTTTCTCGCTTCGTCCGACATGGCACACTTTCTCTTTCTTTTCTCATAATCATAATCATAACCGTTGGTAGGGCGTCCCCTACTGGTGCACCACACGGATTGCCATGTGACCGTGCTCATTTCTTTTCTTTTCACAATGATAGCCAAAAATATGCTTTCAATAACAAGTATGTTCATCAAAATATAATTATTACCAAAAATCATTGGTAATCATGCCATGAACATAACCATTTCAAATATCACTTTATAAAATATTTTCATATCAAAATTTGACACTTAAGATGGTAAGAAGTTCATACAATGACAATGGCTATGGCTATACTAGTCATTTATTAAGATTCATCTTCTTCTTTTTTAAATACTAATTTTATTTCTTTATTTTCTTGATGCAGGTTTTCATCCTATCTAACCTTACTAATCAGAGCATAACTCCCTCAATTTATCTCTGATGTAGGTGATATTGGAGTCAATTTCAAGATAAAACAATTATATAAAATTATTATGTTGAACATTGTAGTGAAATATTAAGAAATCAAGGTGATATTACTCCATAACTGTATAGGTTATTTCTTCTCGGATAGGTTCTGACATCTACCTACTAATCGGACCATATCTACCTCATATAGACTCCAACGTGAGTGATTCCAGTGGCTAAAAATCCGTGACACACATATCTATAATTCTTATGTTAACTATTTATTTTAATTCCATACAGATAATTCCTAGAAATTAAAATACAGAAGTTGTCCTAACATATTCTTCACCGATGAATCATTTTCTGACATTTGACTACTAATAAGCTCATATCTTCCTCATATGGACTCCAAATTGAATGATTCCAGTTGCTACAAATCCATGACACACATATCTATAATTATTATGTTAACCATTTATTTTAATTCCATACAGATAATTCCCAGAAATTAAAATATAGAAGCTATCCTAACATAATCTTCCCTGATGAACCATTTTCTGACCTTTGACTACTAATCAGCTCATATCATCCACATATGGACTCCAAATTGAATGATTCCAGTGGCTTAAAATCTATGACACACATAGATATAATTCTTATGTTAACCATTTATTTTAATACCATACAGATAATTCCCAGAAATTAAAATACAGAAGCTGTCTTAACATATTCTTCCTAGATGAACCATTTTCTGACTTTTGACTACTAATCGGACCATATCTACCTCATATGGACTCCAAATGGAATGATTCCAGTGGCTACAAATCCTTGACACATATATCTTTAATTCTTATGTTAACCATTTAGTTTAATTCTCTACAGATAATTCCCAGAAATTAAAACACAGAAGCTATCCTAACATATTCTTCTCTAATGAACCATTTTCTGACCTTTGCTTAATAATCAGACCATATCTACCACATATGGACTCTAAATTGAATGATTCTAGTGGATTAAAATCCGCGACACATAGATATTTAATGCTTATGTTAACTATTTATTTTAATTCCTTATAGATTGTTCCCAGAAATTAAAACACTGAAGCTTAAAATTTTACCAACCATAGCCATACCCATGCAGAACTATTTACACCAACCTAAGTATTCAAACATACATCACATGCAAGATCAATATGTAACATGATATACCAACATCCATGACCAATCATCAAAGTTCTAAGATCAAAATCTCATATAAATATTATAAGTTTCAAAAGTTTTCTTCAAAAAGAAATATTGTTAAATTTACCTGGAGCACTTAGTCCCCTAGACTTCTCCTTCCTCTTTCTTCCTTTCTTCCTCTCCTTTCCTCACTCTACCTTGTTTCTATTTTTCCTCTCCCTCACTTGGACGAAATTATAATGTTGTAAGGGTGGGTTTTCTTATATAGACCATCAAATAATTCACTTTTCATGATTATGGGTCTACCTTATCACAATTAGGATACTCTTTGTTGAATTTTTGGAAAACAAACAACTTATGTTCTTGTCTTCCTCTTCCTTAGTCAAGATATGCATAGGAAAAGGAGATTTGTATTTTGAAAATTATGATGATATGTTCTTAAGATAAGGGACAAGATCCCTTTGATTTAGGGATTCTTTTCCATTTTCTTTTGTCATAAACAAGTATGATATGTTTGCCTTTTTAGGTGGCAAATTTCTAGCCCTTGAATCTCCATTATTTGGTTGATATTATTTGTGTGGGATAGGAATGTTTTGTCCTAATGCCATGTATTATCATACCACTTGCTAGAATTATGAGTGTATGATATATATGTTTTTGTCCTAAAGCCTTGTATTATCATGCCACTTGCCAAAATGATGAATGTAGAATCACACCACTTGCTAAATTTTTGTCTTAATGCCATATAACCTAATCTTTATTATTACATTATTATATCATCACCTAATTTATTTTATTTTATTTTTCCTCTTGGATTTGGGCTTATTCCTACCCATTATGGGCTTATTCCTACCCATTTTCTTTGCTTTGGATAAAATTCTACCTTTCTTGGAGGGCTTGGTCACATTTTCATAATTTTTAGGCTATTGGTCCAATTACTATATCCTAGTCCAAGTCTATGTTTTATTTCTTGCTTAGGTTATCCAATGGCTTGCTAGAAACTTATGTGAAGTGGAAAAACTCTATATGAAGTGTCCATAGGTAAAAGCCCAATGTATGGGTAAAGATTTTAAACTTAGTAACTCTAGTTCTTGAATTAGGAAAAATTACCCTAATTCAATGTTCTTGAAATTTTAAGACCTTTACTTGTTTCTAAAAATTTATCTTCCTTATCTAAGAATTTTGCATCTCTTTAGTATGTTATTTCTAATTTCTTTCCTATTAGGTTTTCCTTCTTTATTTGTTCTCTTAATGTTAGAAACATTTTCTATGCATATACATAAGGTGAAGAATTTCTAAGGATTATATTTCCTTAGATATCTAAAATATTGTCTAATAAATTTTATTTCCTTAATTAAATTTTTGTGTACTTTTATCAATAAAAGAAACGAAATTAGGGATGTTACAGCAACCAGCATATGTAAACATATAACTTATGCAGTGCAAAGCTAGGCAAGACAATACAACAAAGTAGATGTTAAAGTCCAGGTAAATTGTAGTGTTGCAATATTTCAACTAATGATTTATCAATAGCAAATTACAACAAGCACCCTACTTTAACCAGCAGAATTCAGTATCTATGCATCAAAAAACTAGGCCAATTAAGCCTCTAGTGCATAACATATATTCCTAAATGAATGCATTTAGCTAAACTAAGAGTAGAGAATTAATGGTAGGCAATTTAGTGTAATGAAGAAGTCAGGAAATAACCAACAAGAGTGACAACTAGCACTTAGAAGATTCAAGAAATACGATGCCAAAGTGCAGGCTTTCCTATAACCAGATAAACTAAACTCATGAAGATAAACCATCCAACAAGTCTAAAATTGGGAAGGGAATTCTAATTTAAAGATTGAGATAAGTAAATCAAAACATTAAGCAACATGAAAACCTATATAATGAGGCAAAATTTATCCAGCATTACTTGGTTATCAAGTGCAAAAATTTGGGTACAATTAAGGTCAATGGCAAACAATCGAAGACCAAAAATTTTAATGCAGCAAATTCATCAGATGATGGTCAAGTGCAGAAAGCATAACAGACCAATTCAGAAACTTAAACTAGTGCAATCACTAATTCAGAATGTCTAATCCAGAAATTTGAACAAATGGCAAGAAATCAAAAATTACCTAGATGGAAATATAATGGAGATGTAGCAAAGAGCATATAGCAAACAACAATGCAATGCAGCATGAGGTAATGCAGTGGAATGTGGGAAATGGGGCTTCGGGTAGGTTGGTGCAGGGAAAAAGGGTGTGGGTTGAATACGGGTTTCTGGCGCAGGGGAGTGGAAGCACGAGTATGGGTAATTGGGTGGAGACTGTAACATCCTTTATTTTATTTCTTTTTTTAATAAAGGTACATAAATATTTAATGTAACATCCCTAATTTTATTTCTTTAAAGATACATAAGTATTTAATTAAGGAAATAAAATTTATTAGACAATTTTTAGATATTTAAGGAAATATAATCGTTAGAAATTCTTCACCTTATGTGTATGCATAGAAAATGTTTCTAACATTAAGGGAACAAGTAAAGAGAGAAAACCTAATAGGAAAAATTAGAAATAACATACTAAAGATAGGCAAAGTTCTTTGGTAAGGAAGATAAATTTTTGTGAAGTAAGTAAAGGTCTTACAATTTTAAGAAGATTGGATTAGGGTAATTTTTCCTAATTCAAGAGTTATAAATTTCTAAGTTTAACATCTCCACCCATAAATTGGGCTTTTACCTATGGACACTTCATATAGAGTTTTTCCACTTCACATAAACTTTTAACAAGCCCATTGGATAACCTAAGCAAGAAATAAAACATAGACTTGGACTAGGATATAGAAGTTGGACCGGTAGCCCAAAAATTATGAAAATCTGACCAAACCCTCCAAGAAAGGTAAAATTTTATGCAAAACAAAGGAAATGGGTAGGAATGAGCCTAAATCCAAGAGGAAAAATAGAATAAAATAAATCATGTCATGAAATAATAGTGTAATAATAATAAAGATTAGGTTACATGGCATTAAGACAAAAATTCAGCAAGTGGTGTGATATCCTACATTTATAATTTTAGCTAGTGGTATGATAATACATGGCATTAGGACAAAACATCTATATCCTACACTCATAATTTTAGCAAGTGGGTAATAATACATAGCATTATGACAAAACATCCTTATCCTACACAAATAATTTCAGCTAAGCAAGAAAGATTCAAGGGTTAAAAATTTACCACCTAAAAAGGAAAACCTATCATACTTCATTAAGACAAAAGAAAAAGGAAATGAATCCCTAAATAAAAGGGACCTTGTTCCTTGTCTTAAGAACATATTATCATAATTTTTAAAATACAAATCTCCTTTTCCTATGCATATCATGACTAAGGAAGAGGAAGACAAGAACATGAGTTGTTTGTTTTCCAGAAATCAACCAAATGCATCCTAATTGTGATAAGGTAGACCCATGATCATGAAAGGTGAATTATTTGATAGTCTATTTAAGTAAAACCCACCCTAATAACATTATAATTTCGTCCAGGTGAGGGAGAGAAAAAATAGAAGTAAGGTAGTGTGAGGAAAGAAGAGAAAGAGGGGAGAAGAAAGGAAGGAAGAAAATGGAGAAGTTTAGAGGACTAAGTACTCAAGGTAAGTTAGCTTAATCTCCACTTGAATCCATATTTCTTCTTCATCCTTGGGGTTCAAAAACTCACCCTCCTTCTCTTATTTAAGCTGCTAGAAAAGCTAAGGGAATGGAGGAATCTTGCTACTTCATTCAAGAGGAAACAAGAAAAGAAATTCACTAAGTGAGTTAGGGAGATTCTTAAGTAGGTTTAACAATATTTCTTTTTGAAGAAATTTTTTGAAATTTGTATCATTTATATGGGATTTAGATATTAGAACTTTGATGATTGGTCAAGGATGTTGTTATATTATGTTACATATTGATCTTTCATGTGATGTATGTTGGAATACTTAGGCTAATGTAGATAGTTCTGCATAAGTATGGCTATGGTTGGCAACATTTTTAGCTTTTTTTTTCAAATTTTGGAAATAATTGGTAAGGAATTAAAACCAATGGTTAACATAAAACATGTAGATCTATATCTCACAGATTTTTAGCCACTAGAATCACTGAATTTGGAGTTCATATGAGGTAGATATGGCCCAATTAGTAAGTAGTGGTCAGAAAATGAGGGAATGGTGGGCTAGGAGAGGGAGCATGGGCATTCGGGTTGCTGGGAGAGGGACTGGAAGGAAGATGGAAAAGGGGTAGGAAGGAGCACGGGAATAGGTTGAAGGAATTTGCAAAGGGGATACGCTTGGTGCAGTGGGAGCTAGGCCGAGGAGACACTGTTTAGAGCATGAGTACAGGGGAAATAGGATGAAAAGGGAGATAGAGTTGGGAATTTGGAAAGAAATTAGAGGGAAAATGGGTGGGAAGAAGGAGCAGAATGAACACAGGGAGAAGAAACCATAACACGAGAAAGAAGAGGCTGAACACGAGATGAAAATAGGGGAAAAAATTTAGGATTTTTACCTTGCTGGGCCCAGAGCACGGTCGTGCTTCGGGTTGGATTTTGGAATTACCTAAAAAAGGCTCCTTGTTCAGAAACACAGGAAGAAAGTGCTTACGAAAACCCAAAGCATGGCCATGGTGGCAGACATGGCCTAGTTGTTCTTCGTGCTAGAATCCAAATTCCCCAAGATTTTTCTTGTGTTAAAGAACACAAGGTGGGAGTGCTTACTTCTAAGTGTGGGCACGACTGTGTCTAATGACACGGTCTACCTGTGCTTGGCGTTGGAAGTGCCAAACCATGAAAATTTTGGTCCGTGCTTGAAGCACGGGCGTGCCCTGTGGCACGGGCTAGTCGTGTTTAATGATGGATTTCACTTTTCTTCAAAATTTGCTACAGTTTTTGGTTCTCTTTGATTTCCTTTGATTTTCATCCTTTAATTCAACCTTGGGCATATGGGAATTTACCTATAAAACATATGGAAACACTCCTTAAACCTATAACCTAAGAAATCAACTAAAATTAAAGATAAAAAAAAAACTAAAAGCAAGAAAACAAAACTAAAAGAAATTTAAAAATTAAAATGTGGGTTGCCTCCCACAAAGCGCTTGTTTAAAGAGAGTTTGAATAACTCTCTTTGCTATCCATTGCCTCTTAGTATGAGGCTTGAGGCTTTGTCGAATGGCCTTCAAAGTTCCTTTTGGCTCAATCTTTTCTTTTTTTGCTCCATACAAGTTGAAAAGAGGTGGCTTAGATTCTAACTTTGGAATTTTAATTTCCTGCTCAATTACTTGCTTTTTGACCCTTGAATTTGTAGCTACTCCAACCTGTTTAGCACAAGACGAAGCACTTTCCACAGAGCATTTATCAAGTGGGTCAGTAGAAGAAATATTCGTTACATAATCATCCATATTTGGTTTAGGTAAACCAATCATACAACAAGATTCATTTAGAGAAAGAGGGTTTATAGTATTATTCAAATTAAATTCTACTTTTTCATCCCCTACATTCAAAGAAAACTTTCCATCTCTCACATTTTTATTGGCACCAGCCGTAGCTAGGAAAGGCCTTCCAAGGATGATGGAGATTTTTTCATCTTTTTTGTAACATCCTTAATTTCATTTCTTTTATTAATAAAGGTACATAAATATTTCATGTAACATCTCTAATATTTTTTTAGAGATACATAAATATTTAATTAAGGAAATAAAATTTATTAGACAGGAAATATAATTCTTAGAAATTCTTCACCTTACGTGTATGCATAGAAATGTTCTAACATTAATGGAATAGGTAGACAGAGAAAAACCTAAGAGGAAATATTAGAAATAAACATGCTAAAGAAAGGTGAAATTCTTAGGTAAGGAAGATAAATTTTTGTGAAGTAATTAAAGGTCTTAAAATTTCAAGAAGATTGGATTAGGGTAATTTTTCATAATTTAAGAAGTTAAAGTTACTAAGTTTAGTATCACTACCCATCAATTGGGCTTTCACCTATGGACACTTCATATAGAGTTTTTCTACTTCACATGAATTTTTAGCAAGCCAATAGGATAGCCCAAGGAAGAAATAAAACGTAGACTTGGACTAGGATATAGAAATTAGACCGGTAACCTAAAAATCATGAAAATGTGACCAAGCTCATTATGAAATGTAGAATTTTAACCAAAGTAAAGAAAATGGGCAAGAATGAGCCCAAACACAAGAGGAAAAATAAAAATAAAAATAAAGTGATGAAATAATAGTGTAATGAAGATTAGGTGACATAGTATTAAGACAAAAATTTAGCAAGTGGTATGATATCCTACATTCCTAATTTTAGCAAGTGGTATGATAATACATGGCCTTAGGACAAAACATCTATATCCTATGCTCGTAATTTTAGCAAGTGGGTAATAATATATAGCATTATGACAAAACATCCTTATCCTACACAAATAATTTTAGCTAAACAAGGAAGATTCAAGGGTTGGAAATTTGCCACCTAAAAAGGAAAACCTATCATACTTGATTAAGACAAAAGAAAAAGGAAATGAATCCCTAAATCAAAGGGACCTTGTCCCTTATCTTAAGAATATATTATTATAATTTCAAAATATAAATCTCCTATTCCTATGCATATCTTGACTAAGGAAGAGGAAGACAAGAACATGAGTTGTTTGTTTTCCAAAAAATCAACCAAGTGCATCCTATTTGTGATAAGATAGACCCATGATCAAGAAAGATGAATTATTTGATAGTCTATTTAAGCAAAACCCACCCTTATAACATTAGAATTTTGTCCAAGTGAGGGAGAGGAAAAATATAAGCAAGGTAGAGTGAGGAAAGGAGAGGAAGAAAGAGGAAGGAGAAGTCTAGAAGACTAAGTGTTCAAGGTAAGTTTAACAATATTTCTTTTTGAAGAAAAGTTTTGAAATTTACAACATCTATGTGAGATTTTGTGCTTATAACTTTGATGTTTGGTCATGGATGTTGCTATATCATGTTACATATTAATCTTGCATGTGATGTATGTTTGAATACTTAGGCTGGTGTAGATAGTTCTGCATAGGTATGGCTATGGGTGGTAAAATTGTATGCCTCTGTTTTTAAAATTCTGGGAAGCATTGATAAGGAATTAAAACAAATGATTAACATAAAACATGTAGATATATGTCTCACGTATTTTTAGCCACTAGAATCACTCATTTGGGAGTCCATATGAGGTAGATATGGTCTGATTAGTAAGCCGTGGTCAGAAAATGGTTAACCAAGGAAGAATCTGTTAGATATGCTTCTGTATTTGAATTTCAAGGATAAATCTGTAGGGAATTAAAAGTAATTATTAACATGAAAACTGTATATCTATGTTTCACATATTTTAAGCCGCTGGAAGTACTCAATTTGGAGTCCATATGAGGTAGATATGGTCCGATTAGTAAGCAATGGTCAGAAAATGATTAATCAGGGAAAAATATGTTAAGATAACTTCTGTGTTTTAATTTATGGGAACATTCTGTAGGGAATTAAAATAAATGGTTAATATAAAAATTATAGTTATATATGTCACATATTTTTAGCCACTGGAATCACTCAATTTGGAATTATTATGAGGGAGATATGGATATATTATTAAGTAGATGTTAGAATCTACTCGAGAAGAAATCACCTGTATATTAAGGGAATAATATCACCATGATTCCTTAATATTTAATAAACTATTCAACATAATAGTTTTAAATAATTGTTTTATCTTTAAAGTGACCCCAAGATCACCTAAATCTAAGTTAAAATGGGGGAGTTATGCTCTGGTTACTAAGAGAAGGTCAGATAGGATGAAAACATTCATAAAAAAAATAATGAAATAAAAATAATATTTAAAAAAGAACAAGAATATTATAAATGAAAGTAATAAATGACTAACATATGCCATAGCCATTACCATTACAAGAATTTCTTACCATTTTAAGTGTGAAATTTTGACATGAAAATATTTTATAAAGTGATATTTGAAATGGTTATGTTCATGACATGAATACCAATGATTTTTGGTAATAATTATATTTTGATGAACATACTTGTTATTGAAATCATATTTTTGGCTATTATTGTAAAAAGAAAAGAAATGAGCACGGTCACATGGCAATTCGCGTGGTGCACCAGTAGGGGATGTCCTACCAAACGACTATGATAATGATAATGAGAAAAGAAAGAGAAAGTGTGTCATGTCGGACGGAGCGAGAAAATCCCGTACTGGAGAGTAGAGGATACTTATCCTAACCGGGGTAGCTTGATATAAGAATATATTGATAGCCATCATATGATATTCTAAAAATAATTAATACTGTCATACATTTCATTACTATACGATTTTCATGTGCCACTACAAGAAATTAGGTTTTCTGTGGCGACTTTTTTGGGTCGCCACTGAAAGGTCCACTTTTGAGTGGCGACTTTTTTGAGTCGCCACTGAAAGTCCACTTTTCAGTGGCGACTTTTATGAGTCGCCACTGAAAGTCCACTTTTCAGTGGCAACTTTTATGAGTTGCCACTGAAAGTTATAGTGAAAATAAACTTTAATTATATAAAAAAAAATGTGTTAAATATTAATTGATAAAATAAATTTAGATTTATTTAACATAAGTTGATTTTTAGTTAAATATAAAATTGATAAAATAATTTTTAAAATCAAGTTAAAAATGTATATATCTTTGAAAAATGGTAAATTTTTGTTATTCTTATTAAATAAATTAAATAAAAATGTAAAAAAAAGAAAAAAAATTAAAATACACCAATAAGTCTAAAAATTAAATATAATTATCACAACTATTATATATATCTAAATAAAATTAATTAAAAGAAAAATAAAATAAACTAATAAGAAATTTTAGAAGTAAAATTAATATATATATATATATATATATATAAAATAAGTAAAATAATAAAAATTTAAAAAAATTAAAACAAATTAAGGCTTGCCATCGTATTTTTTCTAATATAAGCTTAGATATAAGCAAATCCATCTTAAAGCAAGCCTGTCCTCGGATCCACTTAGTCACTTGCACTTGACCCTCACTTGCACGTAGGCTCTCTCGGATACACTAAACAATAGAAAGATTGAAAGCCTCTCTCGGATACACAGATATTTTACAGCTCAACCCCGCGAAGAATCTTCCATAGCTTTGTTTTCTCACGAGCAAAACTCAACCTCAACCTAGACCCCTTCCCGCAAGCAAAACCCAACCTCAACCTAGACCCCTTCCCGCGAGCAAAACCCAACCTCAACCTAGACCCCTCTCGGATGCACTTCCCTGTTGCTCAACCCAACCCACACACCTGAACCAACCCTGCGAAGAAGGCCCCTGGATTTCATTTCCCTATAGCTCAACCCCTCAAAGAAGGCCTTGAATTTCCACCCTGCGAAGAAGCTCCCAAAAATTAATTTTCCCTGTTACTCAAGCCCATGAAGAAGGCCCCTGAATTTGTGAGGTAGAATACCGAATAATTGAGAAGGAAGGGAGAGGGGGGAATAACTTCTCTGTTCGTCAAAAAAAGTAAGAAGCTTCATCTTCTACTTTTATTGTCACTCAAGCTTTGACATTTCAACTCTACAAAGTGAACTCACTCTCTTTGCTCACTTTCCCACACACGCCACACAAAGCACTGGAACTATCATTTGCTGGAAACAACTTTTGTTTGTGTTATTTCTATCTTTCTAAATATTTTTTTATCTCTAAAGCTTCTATGTTCAATCAAATCTATGAGATATGAACTACAATATGAATAACTTTTTGCTTCATATCTAGTTCCATAATAAAGCGCTCGTGAGCTGGGTCTAGTTTGCATCAAAGCTTGAAATGCTCTGAAGTGTTGGTTGTTGCTTTGAGTCACCTTCAATTTTAATTAAATAACTCGTTTCATTTAAATTAAACATTCATTAAGGTTTAGGTCATAGATATTACTCATATGGAAACTGATAATTTCTTTTTTATATATTGTTGGTAAATTGATATTATTGTTATAGAGTTTAAAACAAAATTACAGAGAAAATATGTTTATAACATTAACCTAGTTCTCATACAACAACCAGTGGATCGACCATCTTAGCCATAGGTCCTGCCATTGCACAATATCTTGGAGCAGAGAAATATACAGATATTATTTGAAGATTATAATTGAACCTACCAAGGTTAGTATCTCCCTTGGTTTGTTGAACTAATTCCTATGGATCCTCCTTTGAGTGGATTCACTTCCTTTGCTTTCTTGCCAACCTTTCTGCACCTTTCCATGGAAGATAGGGAGAGTTTAGGAAGTGTCAAATGAAGAAGAAGAAATAGAAAGATAGGATAGAGTTAGCTTATCCTTCCCTTTCTTCTCTCATTCTTTCCCTTTCTCTTTGGAGCTCACGGTTTTCTTCCCCCCCTTCTCTTTTTTTCCTTTTTGTCTTTTCCTTTCTTAGTTTTCTTGGCCCAAACTCCACCTCTCTTCTATGCTAAATTGCTTCTTCCATTAAAAAAATATTATGTCTCATTTCTTGGGCAACAATTAGCCCTTTAGTGCCCAATATACCTTTAGTAACTTGTTTTATTCCAACATTGCCCCTCCTTTTTCCCAAGGCCTTGTTTAGATGGCCAAACAACTCTTTTGAGATTAAAATCTCATTTAAAATGATACTGATCAATTTAAAAATTACTAATCAAGATTATTTTCCTAACTTAATTTTTTATATAGAAATTTACTTTTAGTATATAATGAAATTTCCATTTTTTCCTCCTTAACACTTCATTAGAAATAAAATTCTCTTATTCTTCCCTTAAGAATATATATCTTCAATTATATTAAACCATTTTTTTCCTTATCTTACCTTAAGGAATTTCTTCTAACAAATTTTCTCCTTCTCTTCCTAATATTTTAGAGTATTTTATGAGGAATTTTTAATGTTTCTCCTTTTATTATTATTTCTAGGTTTTATTATTTTTAATTCTTTCCTATTATTTTATTTTAATTATTTTTCTTTTGAGGAAACAAAAACTTTGGGATGTTACAATAACAGCAATGATCTCCTTGAATACCACTGAAAATATATATAGTGAAGGGTGATCATTGCTGTCATTGTAACATCCTTTTAGATTGGCAGAAAATTTAGCAATTAATTTAAGAATTCTAAACTGCACTAGTCACGCTTTGGCACTTGAAAAAGACAAGACTTATACCTCCTTATTTGATGCAGTAGAGGCAGCTTTGATATACAAGACAGGGAAGACATATGGTGTGGGAATGGTTAAATACCATTCAAACTTTCTAATATTGTTTTCTCATGTCCAGAATCTGTTCTCTAACATAGGAATTGTCTGATATGTAGAAAAAGTCATTAACCTAGGTATTTCAAATCCCATACCAAACTTTAATACAGTTAGAGGGAACATGTTCATTAGAAGTTAGAAATCAAAGCCAACTTAATAAAGCACAAAAGATAAAGAATTCTACCTCATATTTGCAGGTATCAGCATTGAGCTGATGCCAACCAACTGAACCTCTCTTCTAGTTATAACCTTCATGGAAAGGAATATAGTAGTACTACATGGAGAGTAGTTCTACTTGACAAATTTCAAAACACCTATCTTTTGTTTCATAGACACGTTCTTTTCTCAATAATTATTTGGAGCCATTGGTAACTTAAAAAATTCTTTTTGAATTGCTCTTTTTATAGTACCTTGGTCATCACGATCCTATTTTTAGAACTTTTCTCAATATCTCCTTAATTCTACTACTTTTGTCAATACGATTCCATTTGATTCTAGCAATGTACATACACTTTATCTTGTCCAAGTACATTGCTCACTCGCTTTTTCAGTTGCTCACTTTCACTCAAATCAATTATGCAGGAAACATTATGGACAAAAGTTGGCTGAATATTGGAAATAGAGCTGATCCAAAGTATATACAAGGAGCAGATAATTTCATTCAGAGGGCATACAGTGACTTAAGGGTAGGTAGCAAACTTAGGTGTCCCTGTAAAAAATGTAGAAACACAGTATTCAAAGTGAGACACGAAGTACGATTTGACCTATTAAATAATGGTTTTTGGCCGTCTTACAAGGTTTGGGATTTTCATGGAGAAGCTTTAGAGTCGACTTCATATCTCCCTTATGAAGGAAATGTTGAAGAGGATGATATATCTGGAATGATACATGATGCATATGGATTTGCTAACATAAAAGATATTAATACTGGTGTAGAGAATAATGAAGAGCCAAATTTGCAAGCAAAGAAGTTTTATCAACTTCTCGAAGATCCCATTCAGGATTGTTGATTGGGACATTTAAAATTTTCTCTGCTCATACATTCTGTTATTTATTCAGGATTGGAGAAGAATGCCCTGTCCTTTAAGAGGTTGTGTTATGAATCTCACATCGGGAATTTAGTGAAAATCCCTCAGGTACTTAAGTTCAGGGGCTCTCCCACTTAATAGGTTTGTCTTTTGGGTTGGGCTCTCCCTTGGACTTGATTATTTGTATCAGATTCTCTTGACCCCTGCGATTGGTATGGGAAAGGATTCTGTTAATGGCTTCCTTTTGGTGTTCTGCTTGTAGTAGTTTAAAGGGAGTTTCTAAGTTTTCTTGTGTGCATGTGTAGACAATATATAATCATATAGAGAGCTTTCCATGATTTTTGTGCAACATGTGTAATGTTTGTAACAATTGGTTTTTCATTTCTGTCAAGGACCATTTCATTCCGAGGTCCTGCTGTGGATATGGTTATGTTGTTTTCCTATGATTAGTTATTCTTTATCTGTCTTTAATTTCTTTTTTATGAGTTTTGAATTTCATCTTAGCTTATCAATTCTGTAATTAATTGTATATTATTTTTGTGCAAATAATAATTGGTTCTCTACAGCTTGAGAGTGATCTCAAGGGAGTAGATTTTGCACATGCATCACTAGAAGCTGAGGGGGAAAAATCAAAATCATTTTTGTTCTCTGAAGAAGAGTTCAAAACATTACAGATTCAGGTTAAGAATCTTACTGTCAGGATATACTTTTCTTGGTTGTCTATGGCTTAATAATAATTTTTCTATTCAAACCTAGCATGCTTCACGATGACATTATACACTTCTGTTTCAGCTAAAAGTGTTGCCTAATGAAGCTATGTATGATGAACGAAATCATGAGGGAGAGAGAAATTGATCTGAAAGGTTGTAAGCATGAAATTGAAACTCTTAAAATGGAAAAGGACCATCTGCGTCATAAAGTTTTTGAGGTATTATTTTTTGGAACATTGAAAAATGAAGTTTATTACTATGTTTGACTTTATGCTCACTTTTATGTCTTTTTTTTCTGTTCAGTTGCTTGAAAGGTGTAAAAATATTGATGTGGAGGATTATGATCGAATGAAGAATCTTGTTAGAGATAGTCAGGTTTGTTTAAGATGTTATCATTCTTAAGTGAATAGCTTTTTAATGTACTATTGTTTGTATTTCATCTGCTGTGGGTTTATGTGATGATTATAGTGGGCATGCTTATATGTAGTGGTGGTAAAGTGTGCACATTTGCTGTAGTCTCATGTTCCTTTTGGAAAAGAATGCTAAGAGTTCTTAATGATCTGGTTTTCCTACTTTATAATTGTGTTTTTTTGGGAGGGGGAGGTTTGAGGGAGAGTTAAACCATACTTATTTTATTTGCCTGTTTTAACTTGATGTGTAGAATTAACTTCTCTCTGCCACGAGTTGAGTGTTCATGTGTATATTTTTTTTCTGAGAGATACTTTTATTACATCTAAATGAATGATATATATTGATATTCCTTTTTAGGCTACTTTAGTGTTGCATCATTGGGCACTTCATGCAATGCTATATAGTGGATTCCTCGTCAGTAGTTTGACTTCTTACCTAATATGCATAATCATTTCTATTGCCATACTTGACGTATTTATTTTCTTTACTGTCCTTTTTTTTTCTTTTTATTTTTTTGTTGGATATTTACTTTCATGAAAAAACAAAGTTTATGAATGAACTTGAGAGGCATAAAGAGGTGCTAAAACGGTTATGAGAAGAAATTAAGAAGCTTAGACATGTCATCGGCAATCTTCCTGAGGTAATGATGTAAATTTATTGTGGCAATCTTCCCTGTTTAGGAGGGTATCATTTTATGCTCCCGGTTGTACTTTTTGTCTGATAAGTTTTCTTCTTCTTTTTAAAAGCATTATTGAAACACCGAAGCATCTTCGGAACTGTGGTGTTCTTCATTGTGATACAAGACTGGATAGTATGTTGGAAGTACTTTATATTGCAAAATGAGCAAGACAAATCCTGAAATTGACATGCATCAATAATGTCTGATCTGTTTCTATTTTAAGACTTCAAAAATTGCTAATGAGGCTAATGATGCAAACCCATATACTACTTCATTTCGTGGAATTGATAATAAGGTGATATTTGACTTGAAATTCTAAGATTTGCAAACTATGGTATCTAAGATAAAGTAGTTAATCTCATAATTGATATATATTCTAGTTTCAAGGTGAGTTTCTCCCTCAAGAAGTTGTCCTCCACTTATAATAGTAAACACTATATTTTTCCTTGGTCACACATCTGTGAAGAAAAGCTTATTAGTCTATGATTGTCTCAGTTGTATAGAGCACTGAAAATGATTTGCTCTTCCTCTATTTGAACTGTCTTCAATTTCCACTGATACATCAAACAAATTCATCTACAGGTTTATTACATGCTGGACAACGATAGACAATTGCTGAACTTCTCTGGCTGTGGTAATTTAACCTTATTTTAGCCTCTAAGATGTTATCTTTATATCTTTGTTCAAATTAATTTATGATTTATTTCATCATTTTCGGAGTTGTAGTCAGCCAACTATAAAGTCAAACCACAACATGTTCAAACATAACAGGCAGCATTGGTATAATATGCAAACATAACAGGCAACATTATTTGATCAATATCTGAAGTCCTCTGACTTGAATCAATTGTTTATTCCCAGAAAATTCATTAAACTGTAACCATCCTGTGGTAATGGAACTCATTCTTGACAGCCTAAGACACTGGTATGTATTAGGCTATATTGAATCCATTATTGATATGTTTTCCAATGACTTATATCTTGGTTTATATTGTAAAATTAATCTTATTCCAGATTCTTCTTATTATGTTATGGACTTGGTAATTTAAATTTTATAATTTTTTGGTCTCTTAAACTTTTAGATGCTCATAAAGCTTAAAATTATCTGTATCCGCCCCCCTGTGAAGACCACATGTGGTCACTCATAATCATTCTTGAGGACTTGTTAGTCTACTGCTCTTAGTTATGTGAAATGAACAATCATTTGTGATACCATGGGAAGTACTAACATTTTCATAATAACTGCGTCATGAGAAATTTTAAATTCCTAAATATGGGAACACTATTTTGTGCTTTATATATTATTTCATACTCTGTTATAATAAAGTTGTTTGGTTGGGCACATAATTTTGCAAGGGTTGGGGAAGGATTTGTCATTGCTCTGGCCTGTGTAAAGATCCAAACTATGACATCCAATACTTGGCTTTTAATGTGAGCAAGCATAGAAGAGATATAACATAACTGAACATGATAGGTCTTTGGATGGCTTAATATGTGGTATGTGCATTTTATGAATTAGCTTCACATGTAGAAGTGGATACGTGCAATGATGTACAATTCTCACATGCACAAGCAATGGATAAATGTAACATCCCTAATTTCGTTTCTTTTATTGATAAAAGTACATAAAAATTTAATTAAGGAAATAAAATTTATTAGACAATATTTTAGATATCTAAGGAAATATAATCCTTAGAAATTCTTCACCTTATGTATATGCATAGAAAATGTTTCTAACATTAAGAGAACAAATAAAGAAGGAAAACCTAATAGGAAAGAAATTAGAAATAACATACTAAAGAGATGCAAAATTCTTGGATAAGGAAGATAAATTTTTAGAAACAAGTAAAGGTCTTAAAATTTCAAGAACATTGAATTAGGGTAATTTTTCCTAATTTAAGAACTAGAGTTACTAAGTTTAAAATCTTTACCCATACATTGGGCTTTTACCTATGGACAATTCATATAGAGTTTTTCCACTTCACATAAGTTTCTAGCAAGCCATTGGATAACTTAAACAAGAAATAAAACATAGACTTTGACTAGGATATAGTAATTGGACCAATAGCCCAAAAATTATGAAAATGTGATCAAGCCCTCCAAGAAAGGAAGAATTTTATCCAAAGCAAAGAAAATGGGTAGGAATAAGCCCATAATGGGTAGGAATAAGCCCAAATCCAAGAGAAAAATTAAATTAAAATAAATTAGGTGATGATATAATAATGTAATAATAAAGATTAGGTTACATGGCATTAAGACAAAAATTTAGTAAGTGGTGTGATTCTACATTCATCATTTTGGCAAGTGGCATGATAATACAAGGCTTTAGGACAAAAACATCTATATCCTACACTCATAATTCTAGCAAGTGGTATGATAATACATGGCATTAAGATAAAACATTCCTATCCCACACAAATAATATCAACCAAATAATGGAGATTTAAGGGCTAGAAATTTGCCACCTAAAAAGGAAAACCTATCATACTTGTTTAAGACAAAAGAAAATGGAAAAGAATCCCTAAATTAAAACGGACCTTGTCCCTTATCTTAAGAACATATCATTATAATTTTCAAAATACAAATCTCCTTTTCCTATGCATATCTTGACTAAGGAAGAGAAAGACAAGAACATAAGTTGTTTGTTTTCAAAAAATTCAACAAAGTGTATCTTAATTGTGATAAGGTAGACCCATGATCATGAAATGTGAATTATTTGGTGGTCTATATAACAAAACCCACCCTTACAACATTATAATTTCGTCCAAGTGAGGGAGAGGAAAAATAGAAGTTAGGTAGAGTGAGGAAAGGAGAGGAAGAAAGGAAGAAAGAGGAAGGAGAAGTCTAGGAGACTAAGTGCTCCAGGTAAATTTCACAATATTTCTTTTTGAAGAAAACTTTTGAAACTTATAATATTTATATGAGATTTTGATCTTAGAACTTTGATGATTGGTCATGGATGTTACTATATCATGTTACATATTGATCTTGCATGTGATGTATGTTTGAATACTTAGGTTGGTGTAGATAGTTCTGCATGGCTATGGTTATGGTTGACAGAATTTTAAGCTTCGGTGTTTTAATTTCTGGGAACAATCTAAAAGGAATTAAAATAAATGGTTAACATAAGCATTAAAGATCTATGTGTCTCGGATTTTTAACCACTGGAATCATTCAATTTGGAGTCCATATGTGGTAGATATGGTCCAATTAGTAAGAAACGGTCAGAAAATGGATCATCAGGGAAGAATATGTTAGGATAGCTTCTGTGTTTTAATTTCTGAGAATTATCTGTAGGGAAATAAAATAAATAATTAACATAAGAATTAAAGATATATGTGTTGCGGATTTGTAGCCACTGGAATCATTCGATTTGGAGTCCATATGACGTAGATATGGTCCGATTACTAGTCAAATGTCAGAAAATGGTTCATCTGGGAAGAATATGTTAGGACAGCTTCTGTATTTTAATTTATGGGAATTATCTGTATAGAATTAAAATAAATGGTTAACATAAGAATTATATCTATGTGTTTCATGGATTTTAAGCCACTGGAATCATTCAATTTGGAGTCCATATGTGAAAGATATGAGCTGATTAGTAGTCAAAGGTCAGAAAATGGTTCATCAGGGAAGATTATGTTAGGATAGCATCTGTATTTTAATTTCTGGGAATTATCTGTATAGAATTAAAATAAATGGTTAACATAAGAATTATATCTATGTGTGTCATGGATTTGTAGCCACTGGAATCATTCAATTTGGAGTCCATATGAGGAAGATATGAGTTTATTAGTAGTCAAAGGTCAGAAAATGATTTATCAGGGAACAATATGTTAGGATAGCTTCTGTATTTTAATTTCTGGGAATTATCTGTATGGAATTAAAATAAATGGTTAACATAAGAATTATAGATATGTGTGTCACGGATTTTTAGCCACTGGAATCACTCAAGGTGGAGTCCATATGAGGTAGATATGGTCTGATTAGTGGGTAGAGGTCATAACCTATCCGAAAAGAAATAACCTATACATTTTGGGTGTAATATCACCTTGATTTCTTAATATTTCGCTACAATGTTCAACATAATAGTTTTAGATAATTGTTTTATCTTGAAATTGACACCAATATCACCTACATTAGAGTTAAATTGAGGGAGTTATGCTCTGATTAGTAAGAGAAGGTTAGATAGGATGAAAACCTGCATCAAGAAAATAAAGAAATAAAATTAGTATTTAAAAAAAAAGATGAATCTTAATAAATGACTAGTATAGCCATAGCCATTGCCATTGTATGAACTTCTTACCATCTTAAGTGTGAAATTTTGACATGGAAATATTTTATAAAGTGATATTTGAAATGGTTATGTTCATGGCATGATTACTAATGATTTTTGGTAATAATTATATTTTGATGAACATACTTGTTATTGAAAGCATATTTTTGGCTATCAGTGTGAAAAGAAAAGAAATGAGCACGGTCACATGGCAATCCGTGTGGTGCACCAGTAGGGGATTCCCTACCGACGGTTATGATTATTATTATGAGAAAAGAAAGAGAAAGTGTGCCATGTCGGACGGAGCGAGAAAAACCCGTACCGGAGTGTAGAGGATACTCACCCTGACCGGGGTAGCTTGAAATGAGAATAAATTATTGGCTATCATATGATATTCTAAAAATAGTTACTCCTGTCATACATATTATTACTATATGATTCTTATGTGTATAGATATAATGCATTCATGTGACCAAAGATATTTTCTGTAGTTTATACAGCTGCACATGATGTGATGAGCTATATTGATGATGATTTATTGTTGAACTTACTGGGATTTAATTCTCACTATATTTCCATATCATGTTGAGAAAATTAGTTATGCAGATTTTTCTATAGCTCTGGCTTTTAGTTCACGTTGGATCGAGTACTTTATGTTGGGCAGATCCCAGAAGCAAATAAAATGTTTGTGGTTGAGTTTGCTTAGATCCCGGTGACGGTGCAACCACCCGCACCTGTATTTCCGAAATTGGTCAACCAGAATAAATAAGATGTAGATTTTTGTGTGTTTGATATGTTGTACGTATGTTTTGATTAATGACATGTATGTAAACTCTGTATTGTATAAATTAAATAAATGTTATATTGAGTTAAGTTGTAACGAGGTAATAACTTCATGGTATTTTTTTTAAAAAAATTTATACTTAAATGGAGTTGTTACAATAAACTTTATTGTTCATCTGAAGTTTATCTTGAGATCCTGATTACTTATTCCCCTACTTGATTGAAATTTTTAGTGTTAGTTTTTAGTTGGAGCATGGAGTAATTGGAAATACAATTGATTTTAGGAAATCCAATATGACACTAGAGTAGGGCTTAAAAAAGATAGTTTTGATATGTTGTTTTTCTTTCAATAATCAAATTGAAGTTTGTAAATAATGTCTGATGTCCTCCAAGGCTTCTCTATTTGTGTATTTGAGGTTTGTATGTGTTGTACTAATAGATTAAATTGATGGCTTGTCATTCCTCTTGTAGGTTGTTGGTGGAACTGAACATGCTTTAAGTGAAAGACTGACATTTTAACAGGAGTTACAAGGTATAGAGCTGATTGTTCTGTTCTAGATGTTTGTCAAAATATATCCTTTGTAATAAATTAATTTGTTTGTATCGGACACAGCAAATATCACAAGGATAGATGTGATGGACTTAAAATTAAATTTTACTTATGTTATATTATATCTTTGATTATATATAATTTTTTTTAACTTTTTCAATGTGTCTATTTAGAATTAAATATGCTCTGCATGAGATTACTCTAATTTAGTATTTCAAAATTTAAAATAGTACAAATAAAAGTTAACAAAAAAAATTAAATAATGGCTTCAGTGGCGACTTCAAGTAGCCACTATATCTCATATTTGATAAAAAAGAAGATATTATTTTAAAGAAAACAATGTTTGCTGGTGACTTAAATCGCCACCATAGGTTTTTTCCCTACCTTTTCAATGGCGACTGTGTTATGTCGCCACCAAATGTCTTTGTTGAGCACTTTTCAATGGCGACTTAGCTAAGTCGCTGCTAAAAATAGGCTATCGTGGTGACTAAAGTCGCCACTAAATCCCATTTTCAATCGCGATAATAGAAAGTCGCCACTGAATCCCCTTTTCAGTGGTGACTTTAGTCACCACCATAGGGTGTTTTTAGCAGCGACCTTAGCTAAGTTGCCACTAAAAAGGGGATTCAGTGGCGACTTTAGTCGCCACCATAGGGTGTGTTTAGCAGCGACTTCACTAAGTCGCCACTGAAAAGGGTATTCAGCGGCGACTTTAGTCGCCGCTATAGGCTGTTTTTAGCAGCGAATTAGTGCAGTTGCCACTGAAAAGGGGATTCAGTGGCGACTTTAGTCGCCACTGTTTTTAGCAGCGACTCCATTATGTCGCCACTGAAAATATATATTTGGTGGCAATTAATTAAGTTTTGGTGGCAATTTTTTACTTTTAGTGGTGACATTAATCGCCACTGATGCTTCAGATTCATTGGCAACTTCGTTTAGTTGCCACTAAAACCCTTCTATGCTTCAGATTCATGGGGCTCATGCATACCCCTGGTTATTAAGGGATTACAGAGCATTGGAGTGTCCACTCTTCATCCCCGTTTTACGCAAAGGCACACATGGGAATCATGCATGCCCCTGGTTACTAAGGAATTACAGAGTATTTGAGCGTCCATATTTTTCTTTATTTTCTACTCCCTTCCCCCAAACTTAAGCTGTTATGCCCCTATGATTCTGCCTCTTTTTTTTTTTTTTTTTTTTAAATTTTACTAGAAGCTCTCAATACTAGCTCTAAGACTAAGGGCCTCTTTCTGGAAGTTCACCAAATTCTCTTATGGGCAAGCTGCCTATGATCCAGTGCTTATAAGAGGAAGGTGCTGTGTGATGGGGTGTGACTGAAGGTTCCCTATTCTGATTTTTAACAGAATACCCAATCCTCCTCATGGAGTATCCCAAAACTTTCAGTAGGATAAGCATCTGTTCCCCCCTCTTTTCTCTTTCTTTTTTTTTAAACATTAAACAAACTTAGTGATTACTGGGAAAGATTCATTCAACACGGGTGGATGAAGACACAGGCAGACAGTACTATAAACAAACACCTAGCAGAACTAATCATGCAGAATGCTTCAGCAATGTATCAAAATAAAATATGCTCCAGCAATGAATCAAAAGACACAAGTGATGCTACAGCAATGAATCCATACACAAAAGTGATATGCTCTAGCAACTTCATTCCCGACAGACAATTATATCACACCCCCCCCAAACTTAAGGTGAGCAGTATCCTCACTGCTGATGCAATAGTCAGAAAATAAAATATGCTCACAAACAGAAACAAAAACGAAGAAATGCCAAATACTGCAGAGAAGGACAAAGGGTTGAGGGAACTTTTCTGAGGGTGCTGGCAGGTATGCTGCAGCACCCTAGGGTCATTGACCCCCAGAAGATTTCGAGGAGCTTCTGAGTCCACTCCTCCTCTGCGTTGATTGGTGTGGTGCCTTTCCTTTGCGCGGTACTGCTACCCTTTTTGCAATGGGCTCATCATCATCAGAGGACACACGTTCCTCCGATGTCTGGTGGGGCTCAAGGCAGGGCTCCTTGCTGGAGGAGGATCCTTCAGAGGCCTTAGGGTGCTCTGCTTGAGTTTCTGGTACTACAACTGACTCCTCGAAGGTGGCGTGGAGTAGGGTAGTTGGGAACTCTGGGAATGGGAAAAATTGCTTGAAATTTTGTTCCAGAGTAGTGTGGAGGGCAAGGTCCCTTTTCTGCGCATATTGCCAGAATGTTTGCTGGTGCTGCAGCAACTGTGCTTGCTGTTTGAGGAGTGTGGATTGTTGCTGCAGCAGGTGCTGAATGACCTTGTCAGCTGGTGGAGTGGTAGAGGAGGACGCAGATGGTCCAGTAGTTGGTGGGGGATTACGAGAGGCAGTTGGTGGATGCTGGGCGGCTTTCTCGAGAACAATGCGAGAAATGGTGGTAGGGGTGATGGGGGGAGTGTCCTTTAAGACCTCTTCGTCGATGGAGACTGGCACTCCATGATTGTTGCACAGGGTGGTGATGAGGGAAGGAAAGAGGAGGCTTCCCTTCTTTCGGCTGGCACAGGCTCGGATTTGATCACTTATAATGCGGCCAACGTTGAGTGGCCGGCCAAGTATGAGCGCATCCACCATTGCTACTCTTTCTCTGCTCACAGTCTGCCCGTGGGTGGAAGGCAGGAGACGGGTCTTGAGAAAATGGTACCAGACCTTTGCTGCCGGCACCAAGGAGATGCGATTTACAGTGGTGGAGCCTTGGGGAGATTTGTCCCAGGTGGTGCCAGGAAGGCACATCCTGGTGAGTATTGCTTCCCAATCTTCATCCCGCAGACTCTGCAGATAGCCTTCGTAGTTCTCCTCCTCGTCGGGCAAGTTGTAGGCCTTGTTGATAGCAGCTTGGTCAAAATGGACCTTTGTTTCCCAAACTTTCACCCATTTGTCCGTTTCTAGGACGAAGTTCGCATAGAACTCCCTAACCAATGGGATGAGGGCTGTTGGTGGATGGCTTGCAAAATTTTCCCAATTCCTCTGTTTTACCACCGTTCCAACGTACATCGGCACTCCCAAATCGCCAGTGGGAGTGAATGTGAACCCCTTCTCGGCACAGAAGTTCCTGTGCATGATTTCGTCGTCATGCCTCCTTCTGTTTTCTTCGGAAATGAATTTCCTCATCTTGCTGGCCTTCCTCGCCACAGTCTTGATTCTCGGCATGCTTGCTTCGAAGAGTTGAAGGTTGGGGTTTTCTGGGACGAAGGTGATGAGTGGGTTGCAGTGTTTGGAACTCGGGAGAGGTGAGGTGAGGGGAGGTTGAAGAGGTGGCAGTGTGGGTGCGTTACGCTTGAAAGAAATGGGTTGGAAGCTGCAGAGGTTTAAAGACCGTAGGTGTCTTATGGCCTTCTGCCAGTTTCCCGCCCACCAATTTTTTTTTTTAGAGGATGGCAGAGGGGAACCCTTGGCTTGAAGCTGACTGTGTTGCTGCAGCAAGCTAGGAGCCCAAAAATTTCCTGCTGCAGCATAGAGTGCTTGCTACCAGTTCTGCTATAGCAACCAGGGACTGCCTTTAGTGCTATGCTGCTGCAGCAAAACAAAGGCTGGTTCAGCAACTCCTTGCTTCCTAACCTGCATATTAACCACAAAAGCTATTAGGTTCTTGATCTAAGCTTGTCTTAAAACTATTATCCTAAATAATAACAAATTTAAATATGGGTTGCCTCCCATGAGCGCTTGGTTTAGAGTCTTCAGCCTGACTTTCCTTCTGTTCAATCCTCTTGCAGCTGAATGGAAGTGTGCTGTCTCTCCACGTCACCCCCCAGATAATGCTTGACTCTTTGCCCATTAACCTTGAATGTCCTTCCTTCCTTCTCTTCTTCCAATTCAATTGTCCCAAATGGAAAGACCTGGCTTATACGAAAAGGTCCAGACCATCGTGATTTCAACTTTCCAGGAAACAAGGTTAGCCTGGAGTTGTACAGTAGTACTTTCTGTCCTACTTCGAAGTTTCTGGGCTGTATCTTCCTGTCATGCCATTGCTTGGCTTTCTCCTTGTATAGCTTGGCATTCTCATAGGCCTGCCTCCGAAATTCGTCCAACTCATTTAGCTGCAACATCCTTCTCTCCCCTGCAGCATCCAGGCTCCAGTTCAGTTTCTTCACTGCCCAATATGCTCGATGTTCCAGCTCTACTGGGAGATGACAAGCCTTCCTAAATACCAACCTGTAAGGTGACATGCCCAGAGGTGTCTTATAGGCTGTTCTATATGCCCAAAGTGCATCATCCAACCTTGAGGACCAATCCTTCCTTGTTGGACTTACTGTTTTTTCCAAAATTCTCTTGATCTCTCTGTTAGAGACCTCAGCCTGCCCACTTGTTTGTGGATGATAGGGGGTTGCTACCTTGTGTCTTACTCCGTATTTGGCCAGTAGTGCCTTGAACTGCCTATTGCAGAAATGGGTTCCTCCATCGCTGATGATAGCTCTGGGGGTTCCAAACCTTGTAAAGATATTCCTCTTTAAGAATCTGGTCACAACCCTGGCTTCATTAGTCTGAGATGCACTGGCTTCCACCCACTTTGAGACATAATCTACAGCTACAATGATGTATTGGTTGCCAAAGCTTGAGGGGAATGGTCCCATGAAATCTATGCCCCAGACATCAAATAATTCCACCTCCAGGATGTTGTTCAGTGGCATTTCATGCCTGCGAGATATATTTCCTGTTCTCTGGCACCGGTCACATTTCCTTGCATACACGTGGGAGTCCTTGAATAATGAGGGCCAATAGAAACCCGCCTGCAACACTTTGTTTGCTGTCCTAATTCCTCCAAAATGACCTCCATAAGGAGAAGCGTGGCATTGCTGCAAGATTTGCTCCGTTTCTTCACTGGGTATACACCTCCTTATCATCTGGTCAGCACATTATTTGTAAAGATAGGGCTCATCCCAGTAGTAGGAGTTGACTTCATGCAGGAATTTTTTCTTCTGCTGCCATGTCAGGTTTGGTGGGAGCATTCCACTCACGAGGTAATTCACATAGTCCGCATACCATGGCACATCCATTTGAGACATGAGATAGAGTTGCTCATCTGGGAATCTTTCATTGATAGCCTCTGCTCCAGAGCTGTGCTCCTCTAACCTGGAAAGATGGTCTGCCACTTGGTTCTCAGTCCCCTTTCTATCTCTGATCTCTAGATCAAACTCTTGAAGCAAAAGCACCCACCGAATGAGCCTCGGTTTGGAATCCTTCTTTCTGACCAAGTGTTTGATGGCAGAGTGGTCTGTGTGCACTATCACCTTTGCTCCTACCAGATATGCTCTGAATTTCTCAAAGGCAAACACTACAGCAAGCAATTCCTTCTCTGTCACAGTGTAGTTCAGCTGGGCACCTTGCAGCATTTTGCTAGCATAGTAAATAGAGTGAAACAGCTTATTTTTGCACTGTCCTAGGACAGCTCCTAATGCTGTTTCGCTAGCATCACACATTAGCTCAAATGGGGAGGTCCAGTCTGGTGCTACGATGATCGGGGCTGTGCTCAATTTCTGCTTAAGATTGCAGAATGCTGTCATGCAGCCTTTATCAAAACAAAATGTTCTATCCTTCTCCAGCAAACTGCATAGTGGTTTGGCCACCTTAGAAAAGTCCTTGATGAACCTTCTATAAAATCCTGCATGTCCCAAAAAACTCCGAATGCCCTTTACCGAGGTGGGAGGAGGCAATTTCTCAATAACTTCTACTTTGGCCTTGTCCACCTCTAGTCCTCTCTGCGATACCTTATGCCCCAGCACAATTCCCTCCTTTACCATAAACTGGCACTTTTCCCAGTTTAGCACCAAGTTTGCCTCCTCACACCTCTGCAATACTTTAGCAAGGTTTCCCAAGCATTGGTCGAAGGAGTCTCCAAAAACTGAGAAATCATCCATAAAGATTTCCACAAACTGTTCAGCCATTTCTGTGAATATTGCCATCATGCATAGCTGGAACGTTGCTGGAGCATTGCACAGCCCGAATGGCATCCTTCGAAATGCAAAGGTACCATAAGGACATGTGAATGTGGTCTTATGCTGATCTTCTGGTGCTATGGTGATCTGGTTATACCCTGAGTACCCATCCAGGAAGCAATAATATTCCCTCCCAGCAAGTCTATCTAGCATTTGATCAATGAATGGCAGAGGGAAGTGATCCTTCCTAGTGCTTTTGTTCAGCTTTCGGTAGTCCATGCAAATCCTCCAACCGGTTACCACCTTAGTGGGAATGAGCTCGTTGCTATCAGTTTCCACCACAGTCATGCCTCCTTTCTTGGGCACACACTGGACTGGACTCACCCAAGAGCTATCTGATATAGGGTAAATGATTCCAGCATCCAGCCATTTGATGATCTCCTTCTTCACTACTTCCTTCATTATTGGGTTAAGCCTACGCTGAGGTTCAATGGACCCGTTTTCATTGGTTTCCAGAAGGATCTTATGCATGCAAAATGAGGGACTGATTCCCTTAATGTCAGCAAGTGTCCAGCCAATTGCCTTCCTGAATTTCTTTAGTGTCAGGACCAATTTCTCCTCTTGCTCCTCTGTTAGAAATGCTGAGATAACGACAGGAAGAGTGGCTGTTTCTCCTAGATATGCATACTTAAGGTGAGCTGGCAGAGGCTTCATCTCCAGAGCTGGTGGTTCTTCCATTGGTGCTTTTAGCAGTCTTGAATCTGTCGTGGTTTCGAACAATGGCTCCTTCTTACTGAAGCCTTGTCTGAAATCAATCCAAGCCCATTCCTTCTCATCTTCTCCTTCGGACTCTGAGTGATCTGTCCACTCTGCTGGTGATGGCTCCTTGCAGCATCTTTCCAGTTGTTCTGATGCTAATGTATCTATCATTGACACTACAGCACATTCCTCTTCTTCACTGGCAAACCTCATGGTCTGGAGCACATTGAATGTAACCTGTTCATCCTGTACTCTCATAGTTAATTCACCCTTCTGAACATCAATGAGTGTCCGGCCAGTTGTTAGGAATGGTCTGCCTAATATAATAGGTACTTCTGCGTCAGCTTCATAATCCAGAATTATGAAATCTACTGGGAAGATGAACTTGTCCACCTTAACTAAGACATCCTCTATTTTTCCCTCTGGGTGTGCAATGGATCTATCTGCCAGTTGCAGTGTAACTGTGGTAGGCCGAGCTTCTCCAATTCCTAGCTTTTTAAACATGGTCATTGGCATAAGGTTGATACTTGCTCCCAAATCACAAAGTGCCTTGCCGAAATACTGGTTTCCAATCGAACAAGGTATGGTGAAACTGCTTGGATCTTTAAGTTTGGGTGGCAACTTATTTTGCAGTACAGCACTGCATTCTCTTGTGAGGGCAACGGTTTTAAACTCGCCAAACCTCCTTTTCTTTGTCAGAATGTCCTTCATGAACTTCACATAATTGGGCATCTGCTCCAGTGCTTCCACTAGCGGAATGTTGATGTGTAGCTGTTTCAGGACATCCAAGAACCTTCTAAATTGCTGGTCATTCTGCTGCTTCTGAAATCTTTGAGGGAAAGGGGGAGGTAGCTTGGATTGCTGCATATCCTGCTGCAGCAAAGTTGACGACTTTTGCTGCGGCATAGCTGCAGCATTCTCTCCAGAGATGTTTTCGTCCTTGCTTATCTCCTCCTTTTGCTTTTTCTTGGTGTTTTCGTTCTCCAGGGGTGCAGTGGAGTCTGTCTGGTCTTACTCTCTTGCTTTTGGTGTTTCCACCATCTTTCCACTCCTCAGGGCTATGGCTTTACAGTGTTCTTTCCCCTCTCTCCTAGGGACTTCAGTATTGCTAGGAAGTGTCCCTGGGGGTCTGCTTTTCAGTTCATTGGCAAGCTGTCCCACTTGAGTCTCCAGATTCCTCAGTGAGGCTGCTTGACTCTGGATTAAAGCATCATTCCTTGCCATATACTCCTTCAACAGAGATTCCAGTGAAGTGTGGGCTTCCTGAGGCTGTTGTCTCTGTTGCTGAAAGCCTGGTGGACCCTGTGGTATTTGTGGGGCAGAGTTGCTCCCTTGTCCTGCACCATAATTGCTCCAGGAGAAATTGGGGTGTTGCCTCCATCCTGGGTTATATGTGTTGGAGTAAGGGTTGTTATTGCGATTCATATTGCCCACAAAACACACTGATTCAGGGTTTGAGGGACAAGCTTCAAATAAATGAGATCCATTGCATAGTACGCAAGATGGTCCAGTTTCCTGGACTGCATTGGTTCCTTGCGGGTGATGAGACTGCTGGCTTTTCAAAACGTTGACTAGCGAGGCTAGCTGGGCTGTGAGAGAAGTCACTTCACTTACTTTATGCATGCCTGTTGCTTTCTTTCCGTTTGAAACCCTGTCCATTGGCCATTGGTAGTTGTTATTGGCCATTCTTTCGAGCAACTCATATGCTTCGTTGTATGTTTTGGACAAGAGTGCCCCATTGGCCGCTGCATCTACTATGGTCCGGGTTTGGGCATTGAGACCATTATAAAAGGTCTCCATCTGAATGCAGTAAGGGATTCCATGATGTGGGCATCTCCATAATAGCTCTTTATACGTCTCCCACGTCTCATACAAAGATTCACCTTCTAATTGCTGGAAAGAGGTGATGTCGTTTCTCAATCTGGCATTTTTGGTAGGCGGGAAGTATTTCAGCAGAAATTTTTCCGCCAAATCACTCCAGTTAGTGATAGAGTCAGGTGGCAGAGAGTTTAACCAGGCTCTTGCTCGGTCTCTTAATGAATAAGGAAACAGCTTAAGCCTGAGCACTTCTTCTGTTACACCATTCATTTTAAAAGCATCCGTGACTTCCATGAATACTCTTAAATGAAGGTGGGGGTCCTCAGTAGGCATGCCACTGAATTGCCCAACAGTTTGCAGCATCTGGAACATTACTGGTTTAAGTTCAAAATGTAGAGCCTCAATCTTTGGTCTCACAATGCTTGGGTTCAATCCATTCAGATTTGGTTGAACGTAAGCATTCAAAACCCTATCTCTATTGTCCATGTTGTCTGTTCCATTTTGATTTGCCATCTCCGCCTGCTGCTGGTGTGTTAGCTGTCCTCTTCTTCTTCTCAGAAGTGTTCTTTCTATTTCTGGGTCAAGGGGCAGAAGTTCTCTATCAGCTCTGCTCATACACCGTGTTACCTGCTCAATCAGGACACTAGAATAAAAGCACAACAATCCTTCACACAGTAGGATATCTAAAAACCATTTTCAAAGTTTGACACTCCCCGGCAACGGCGCCAAAAACTTGTTGGGATACGTTTGTGTGTTATTCATACAAAGATGAATACAATATCGGTACGCAAGTGCACGTATCGTGACCAAGTAATAAAGTGATGAGTGAGTATCGTCCCACGAGGAGTGAACTGAAACTGTCTAGATACCTTTGCTGTATGAATGCTGTAGCAAAGTCAAGCTGTTTCACAAAATTGGAATACGCTTGGTTTATCCGATTTTTACTGTGACTAAAGTGAAGAGTATTAGGGAATAGAAAAGGAAATATGTAAGGGGATCTGGGGTGCTCGGGGTTGCCATGGACTTCAGCATTCAGAGATGCTGTAGACTTTGCTGCAGCAAGGTCCCTGGTGCTCAACTCAGTCCTGAATGGAGTCTTCCCAGACTGCCATTCCTTACAATTCCAAGGTTCAGACACGCATTCGTGCCTTAGTCCTCACCTCTTAGTTGTGCATGCATTTCGTTATGGACTAATGGGGTACCCGTATATCCCTACATGAGGTAACCCCCTACAATCAGCCTTTTTTCCAGCCTCCATTACCCTCCCAGGTGAATGGTGGCCTTGGATTTCTTCCTTCAAACTTCCGTTATTAAGGAAAGAAAAGTTACTAGAACAACATCTGAATGTAAACAAAACTGCAGCAAATGTACTCACGTTAAAAATGTGCCTCAGTCCATTACAACCCCTTGTGCAACCCCAGCTGGAAACTAGCCGAGCCTCATGGGTGCACTAGTTACAAAAAGTTTAGAAACTCTAGTATGCATTCTAAAAGATAAAAACTTGTTTTCAAAATGCGGTTCTTTCTTTTCCTTTGATAAACAACGAAACCTCCGCAGAAAACTAAGTTCCTTTCTACACTACTCCCCCCTTATGCTGCACCTTCCGGTGTTATCAGCACTCTCTATTGTGGAATGATTTTTCTACCTCATTCTCATTTCTTCCTCTCTCTCACGCCCCCTTTTCATTCTCTATTTTTCGGTCTTTTATCAGCAGCCTCTGTGGTCCCAGAAAAGCTCCCTGGATGCTGCCATTCCTTCTGCTCTGCAGCAGGCGCCCTTGCAGCTTTTATACTCTCTACTTTTAGTAGTGGAGGCAGTCCTGTACCAACGGCTTGTAGTGACCCTGCTGCTTTCTGCCTGCACTGCTGCTGTCTGCTGCTGTCTGCTGCTGTCTGCTGCTGCACCAAATCAAACGGAATCAGAGTATTTCGGGAGGAAGGGGCAGCTCACCCTCTATCACTTGTGGTTCTGCTATCATTGCCACAGATGCTCAGTGAAATACTGCAGCAATGGGTAGCTGATGTCATATCTAGACGAGTCATCCTTTTTTATTAAATCAGAGGGCAAAAATGCTTAAAACACCAGAAAATTCAGTAAATAATTATGGGAAATGCATGGAAACTATAGTGAAATGCAGTTAACACAATGCAGTTATCAACCATCGCCGCCAATTCAAGATCATGGGTTGGATAGTTTCCTTCATGGGGTCTTAGTTGTCTAGAGGCGTAAGCAACTACTCTCTTGTCTTGCATTAGCACACACCCTAGTCCTTTCTTTGAAGCATCACTATACACTTCAAAATGTCCTGTGGGGTCTGGAATAATTAAAACTGGAGGAGTGGTCAGTCTTGTCTTAAGCTCCTGAAAACTAGCTTCACATTGATTAGTCCATTTGAAAGGACTTCCCTTCCTGGTCAATTTCGTCAATGGCAAGGCTATACGAGAGAAGTTTTGTATAAACCTCCTGTAGTATCCTACCAAACCCAGGAAACTTCTGACTTCTGTAACCGTCTTTGGTTTCTCCCACTGAATCACTGCTTCCGTCTTGCTAGGATCTACGGCTACCCCTCTATTAGAGATGACATGTCCGAGAAACTTCACCTCTGACAGCCAAAATTCACACTTTTCCAATTTGGCATATAACTTTTTCTCTTTCAGCACTTGCAGCACAATTCGGAGATGTTGTTCATGTTCTTTCTCACTCTTAGAATATATCAAGATGTCATCAATGAACACTACAACAAATTGATCTAGGTAGGGTCGAAAAATGCGATTCATGTAATCCATGAAAATTGCAGGTGCATTCGTCAACCCGAAGGGCATTACGAGAAACTCATAGTGCCCATACCTAGTCCTGAAGACATTTTTTGGTACATCCTCCTCCTTGATCCTATTTTGATGATATCCTGACCTCAAGTCAATTTTAGAAAAGATGAAGGCTCCCTTCAATTGATCCAATAAGTTATCTATCCTAGGGAGAGTGTACTTGTTTTGATAGTCACCTTATTCAGCTGTCTGTAATCTATGCATAGTCTTAAGCTCCCGTCTTTCTTCCTGACAAACAATACATTAGCTCCCCAAGGTGATACACTCGGTCTAATGAATTGCTTGTCTAATAGTTCCTCCAATTGTTTCTTGAGTTCTTGTAGTTCCTTCGAGGCCATTCGATATGGTGCAATAGAGATAGGCCCTGTCCCATGTAGGAGATCAATAGAGAACTCTATCTCTCTCTTGGGAGGTAAGCCTGGAATATCTGATGGAAATACTTCAGGAAACTCGTTGGCTATTGGGATTTCATCAAGCTTTGATTCGACTTCTAGCTTTGATAAATACAAGAGAATGTATCCAAGTACTCCATTCTTCAACTCCCTATTAACTTGATTAGCATTTAGCATCAATAACTGGACCTCCTCTTTTAGAGTAGGAGCTAGAAATTCAACGGTCTTATTACAACAATTTAGCAAGACTCGATTTCTAGACATCCAGTCTAACCCTAGAATGACCTCAATACCTCTTAAAGGTAAACAGACGAGGTCTACAGAAAAAAATTTCTCTTGGATGGTGACTTAACAGTCTTTACATAAAGAAGAAGTTAATACCTGTACCCCTGTAGGGGTTATTACGGATAGCTCATAGGGAGTTTCAGAAATAGGAAACTGAAACTTCTTAATACATTCTTTTGATATAAATGAATGACTAGCACCAGAGTCAAATAATACCATAAGAGCAAATCCATAGATATAGCATGTACCTTGAATCATTTCAAAAGATTGAGCAACCTTTTGGCCACTCAGGGTGAAAACCCTTCCTTTCACCTGAGGCCTCTGTTCTGGCTGCTTCCCCATATTCTGTGGGCAGTTTTTCAATGTCCCTTTTGTCCGCAATTGATGCAGACATCCTGTCCCATGTAGCATGGCCGTTTACCAAGCATGCGTCCGCACTTAGCGCACTTGACTGGGGTGAGGTCTTATTGAAAAGGTCTAGGATCTGCAGTCAATGGCATCTTACCAGCTCCATATCCACTTCTTCTCATGTTCTTTCTAGGGTTGGGAAAATTTTTCTTCCTCTTCCATAGGTTTTGCCTTTACTTCTCGTCCTCCACTGCCCTTAAACTCTTTTCCAAGAGTCTGCATTTATTTATCATAGGTACAAACTCCCTGATCTCCATAGCTATAACAGTATTCTTTATCTCTGGGTTTAGTCCCACTTCAAAATTAACCGCCTTCCATGCTTCATCTGGGTTATATCGCAGATAAGAGGAGAACTTAGACAGCTCCTCGAACCTTGCGATATACTGGTCCACGATCATGCTCCCTTGCCTGAGTTGGAGGAATTCGATCTCTTTCTCTGCTCCTACAGTACTTGGAAAGTACTTTTAAAAAAAAAAGTCCTTGAACACTTGCCAGGTAATCTGTCTTCCCTGATGAGCTAAAAGTTCTCTAGCTCCACGCCACCAGTATTCTGCTTCATCCTTTAACATATATGCAACAAAAATAACTTGCTGCTCTTCAGTACAGCCCATCACTTCAAAGATTTTCTCTAATTCACTTATCCACCTTTCAGCTACCGTTGGGTCATAGCCACCTTGGAAACAAGGTGGTCTAGTCCTCAAGAACTCGGATATGCCATTATCTTTTCCAGCCATCTGGTTGTTAGCACCATTCTCACCATTTGGGTTATTAGCATTCTGTAGATATTGTAAAATTTGGTTGGTGGTCATGACTTGGTCTTGAATTGCCGTGGCCAGGTTGTGCAGGGTTTCCTCTACATTGGTTGCTAGATTCCTCCTTGGTGGTGCCATTTCCTACTGTGGCAAAACAAATTTATGCTGCTATTAAGGTGATCAAGCCCAATAGTTAGTTCAAAAATATTTAATAGCAGTCATAACACCACCTCGGCATATAGATAGGAAACACTAGTAATTTCTTACCTATATGAATCACTGATCCCCTACACAGCACAAGCACAATATACTCAAGACACAATAAGATCGATTCAGATAACCATCCACCCACTGGCCATCTAGGATCGATCTGCTCTGATACCAATTATGTAACAACTCCATTTAAGTATCAATTTTGTTTTTAAAATACCATGAAGTTATTACCTCGTTACAACTTAACTCAATATAACATTTATTTAATTTATACAATACAGAGTTCACATATATGTCATTAATCAAAACATACGTACAACATATCAAACACATAAAAATCTACATCTTATTTATTCTGGTTGACCAATTCCGGAGATACAAGTGCGGGTGGTTGCACCTTCACCGGGATATAAGCCAACTCGACCACAAACATTTTATTTGCTTATGGGATCAACATAAAGTACTCGATCCAACGTGAACTAAAAGCCAGAGCTATAGAAAAATCTGCATAACTACTTTTCTGAACATGATATGGAAATATAGTGAGAATTAAATCCCAGTAAGTTCAACAATAAATAATCATCAATATAGCTCATCACGTCATGTTCAGCTTTATAAACTACAGAAAATATCTTTGGTCATATGAATGCATTATATCTATGCACATAAGAATCATACAGTAATGATATGTATGACATGATTAACTATTTTTAAAATATCATATGATGACCATAAACTTATTCTCATTTCAAACTACCCCCGTCAGGTTGAGTATCCTCTACTCTCCGGTACGGGCTTTTCTCGCTCCGTCCGACATGGCACACTTTCTCTTTCTTTTCTCATAATCATAATCATAACCGTTGGTAGGGCGTCCCCTACTGGTGCACCACACGGATTGCCATGTGACGGTGCTCATTTCCTTTCTTTTCACAATGATAGCCAAAAATATGCTTTCAATAACAAGTATATTCATCAAAATATAACTATTACCATAAATCATTGGTAATCATGCCATGAACATAACCATTTCAAATATCACTTTATAAAATATTTCCCTGTCAGAATTTTACACTTAAGATGGTAAGAAGTTCATACAATGGCAATAGCTATGGCATATACTAGTCATTTATTATTTTCATTTATAAGATTCCTCTTCTTTTTTAAATATTAATTTCATCTCTTCATTTTCTTTATGCTTGGACTTTAGTCAATTTCTTCTTATTTATATCATTTCTAACACATGCTCTTACAAATTTATAGAGCATTTTCCTCCAATTTGATTTCTACTATTACCCTATAGTTAAAGAGGTTCATCTATGGTAGAAAAATGTTGAAAATAGGCTTCACCAGCTTCCAACACGGTCTGGCCCTGTTCCAGGACGTGCCTTGCTTTAAAAATACTTTAAATGTACTAAAAAACAGCCCCGAACACGGCTAACCTGTGCTTGAAGCACCCAGAACACGGCTTGGCCGTGTTCTATGACCTTTGCTCACTAATCAGAGCCTAACTCCCTCATTTTAACTCTGATTGAGGTGATCTGGATGTCTATGGAAAGCTAAGACAATTATCTAAAACTATTATGTTAATCATATCAGCAAAATAGTAATAACTATTGGTGTTATTACTCCCTTAAATCAATATTATTTCTTCTCAAGTAGGTTCTAACCTTTACTTACTAATCTGATTATATCTCCCACATAAGAATTCCAAATTAAGTGATTCAACTGGCTAAACATCCGTGACACATAAATATATAATTCATATGTTAACCATTTATTTTAATTCCTTACAGAATTTTCCCAGAAATTAAAACACCGAAGCTATCCTAACATATTCTTCCCTGATTAACCATTTTCTGACCTTTATTTACTAATCGGAACATATTTACCTCATATGAACTCTAAATTGAATGATTCCAGTGGCTAAACATCCGTGACACATATATCTTTAATTCTTGTGTTAACCATTTATTTTAATTCCCTACAGATAATTCCCAAAAATTAAAACAGAAAAGATATCCTAACATATTCTTCCCTGATGAACCGTTTTCTGACCTTTGATTACAAATCGGAACATATCTACCTCATATGGACTCGAAATTGAATGATTCCAGTGGACAAAAATCCGTGACACATATATCTTTAATTCTCATGTTAAAAATTTATTTTAATTCCTTATAGAGTATTCCCAGAAATTAAAACCCCGAAGCTTAAAATTCTGTCACCCATAGCCATACCCATGCAGAACTATCAACACCAACCTAAGTATTCAAACATACATCACATGCAAGATCAATATGTAACATGATATAGCAACATCCATGACCAATCATCAAAGTTCTAAGATCAAAATCTCATATAAATATTATAAGTTTCAAAAGTTTTCTTCAAAAAGAAATATTGTTAAGCTTACCTGGAGCACTTAGTCCCCTAGACTTCTCCTTCCTCTTTCTTCCTTTCTTCCTCTCCTTTCCTCACTCTACCTTGCTTCTATTTTTCCTCTCCCTCACTTGGACAAAATTATAATGTTGTAAGGGTGGGTTTTCTTATATAGACCATCAAATAATTCACCTTTCATGATCATGGGTCTACCTTATCACAATTAGATTACACTTGGTTGAATTTTTGGAAAACAAACAACTTATGTTCTTGTCTTCCTCTTTTTTAGTCAAGATATGCATAAGAAAAGGATATTTGTATTTTAAAAATTATGATAATATGTTCTTAAGATATGGGACAAGGTCCCTTTGATTTAGGGATTCATTTCCATTTTCTTTTGTCTTAAACAAGTATGATAGGTTTGCCTTGTTAGGTGGCAAATTTCTAGCCCTTGAATCTCCATTATTTAGTTGATATTATTTGTGTGGGATAGGAATGTTTTGTCCTAATTCCATGTATTATCATACCACTTGCTAAAATTATGAGTGTAGGATATATATGTTTTTGTCCTAAAGCCTTATATTATCATGCCACTTGCCAAAATTATGAATGTAGAATCACACCACTTGCTAAATTTTTGTCTTAATGCCATGTAACCTAATTTTTATTATTATTACATTATTATATCATCACCTAATTTATTTTAATTTATTTTTTCTCTTGGATTTGGGCTTATTCCTACCCATTATGGGCTTATTCCTACCCATTTTCTTTGCTTTGGATAAAATTCTACCTTTCTTGGAGGGCTTGGTCACATTTTCATAATTTTTGGGCTATTGGTCCAATTACTATATCCTAGTCCAAGTCTATGTTTTATTTCTTGCTTAGGTTATCCAATAGGCTTGCTAGAAAGTTATGTGAAGTGGAAAAACTGTATATGAAATGTCCATAGATAAAAGCCCAATGTATGGGTAAAGATTTTAAACTTAGTAACTCTAGTTCTTGAATTATGAAAAATTACGCTAATCCAATGTTCTTGAAATTTTAAGACATTTACTTGTTTCTAAAAATTTATCTTCCTTATCCAAGAATTTTGCATCTCTTTAGTATGTTATTTCTAATTTTTTTCCTATTAGATTTTCCCTCTTTATTTGTTCTCTTAATGTTAGAAACATTTTCTATGCATATACATAAGGTGAAGAATTTTTAAGGATGATATTTCCTTAGATATCTAAAATATTGTCTAATAAATTTTATTTTCTTAATTAAATATTTATGTACTTTTATTAATAAAAGAAATGAAATTAGGGATGTTACAAATAAGGCATGTAAAATATTAATATTAAGGGAACAAAGGAAAGAATAAAGGCTTACGAAGAAATTCTAGAGAAATATTTAATAAAATGTACATTAGAAATTCTCAGTGTGTAAGCATAGGAAATTTTTTTAACACTAGGGAAAAAGGAAAAGAAAGAACCTAAGAGGAAAAAATTGGAAATAATGGCTTAGTAAGGACGAAATTCTTGGGCAAGATAAATACATTTTAAAACTTGGATGGAGGTTTTGGGATTTCAAGAAGTTGAATTATAGGAATTTTCTTAATTCAAAGTTAAATTTCCTAAGCTTGACACCTCTCCCTATACTAATTGACCTCCACCAAGGATGCCACCTCATGGATACCTCATATAACATTTTGCCACCTCACACTAGTAGTTAGTGAGCCACATGGATGATCAATAAAGGGACACATAATGAAAATAATTAGGTCAAATATTGGTTAAAGTATATTAGTCACATGTGTTTGAAGCAAAACGTCTCCCACCTAGAGGAGTATTTCGGCGAAGCATGGATTAAGGAGGGGAAAACCAAAATTTTAAGAGCAAACGGAGCCTCACGTTATGCAACATTGAACCATAATGATGAACAATCATAACCTCTTATTGAGTACTTGACAAGTAAAATCATTGAGTCTAAGACAAGTAAGATAATTGAGTGTCAAAAAAGGAAAAAAGATTGCATGATCTTTGTAATTCATATATTACATTCCCAAAAAATATATAATCCATATCTATATTCAGATGAGTCAACCTTGGGAATCTTGCTCACTTCTTGCTGAAGTATCTGGAATGTGTTTGTATAGATATAAAAAGATGAGATGACAATCTCAATAGCTAGCAAAACTTTTATAAAACAGTATACATTCCATTCCTTAAAACATCTCAATTTATTTCACTGAAACATGAGCACTGACCATACATATATACATCATCTTGGTCACACTAGGGACCCATAACATGCTGGTCTACTTACCCAATGCAGTCCTATACCTGTAAAAGGTTATGCATATCCTATTATTGGACAATATGTGGGGGAATTGGGGCTTACTTGGCACACTTTAGGCACCCCTTAATTCCTTAGAATACATACATAACATATCTTTAGACCATCATTCATCATAACATAAAAGTCAGGCAACCAGTGAAATTGATAAATTTAAGTTTATAAACATAAAGTGTTTTAAGGAAGAGCTAGTTACCTCAATTCTAGCACAATCACTTCCTTTCCAAGGCTGTCAAGGTTACAACCAGCTACTCAAATTAAAACATATAAATCATTTGGTTAATGCATGCATATGAGCACCTAAAATCTTAAGTCTCTAGCTTAAGAGTTCTTGTTCCCCTAAAAGACTTGTGATTCTGTTCAGTATTGGAATTATTATTAAATATAATAAAAGTTCTCCAAAAATTCTAAAATTTTTCATGAAATTTTCTTTACATTTCTATTTTATTTCGTGGTTCTCTCAACCTTTAAATCTTCCATTTACCCTAAGAAGTGCCTCCTTAACCCAGAATAGTGCATATTGGTTTTGGTTTAATTTCTGTTCTGTTTTCCGTTCCTTTAGATGGGTACAATTTTCTTAAAATTCATGATAGTTTATATATAGTATCCTATATATGTTATATAATCACCATAAAAATTTCAAGTATATTATAATTCATTTGACCTCTTAAATAACCTAATTTTTATAGCTGCCCCCAGTTCTAGTATGTTCTAACTCACTTCCTATCCCACAGAACTTCTATATTTTATTATATGCCTTAAACTACACAGAATTTCATAAAATTTGGTGGATACTTTAGATAGTATTCTTTTAACATTCCATAAAATTTTCATACAAAATTTCAACATCTAACCCTTTCAATATTTTGTATTTCCATCAACAGTCTAAGCTGTCTAGCAAATTGTTCTCAACACAGTTTTAATTGCAAAAGGCCTAGTTGTAGATTCTAAAAAATCACGAAAATTTCCAAATTTTATTACGAAAATCTTAAGACTCTTATCACAAAAAAGTAGAGAATTTAAAGGCCATTTAATAAGTTTACTAAGCCAATATTTTTAGGTACTAAAAGGTTTCTATTTTCTCAACCTAACCCTTCTATGCTCTATGATCTTTACTCACTAATCAGACCCTAACTCACTTATATTGACTCAAAATTGTGTGATTCCAGTGGCTATGTAACCGTGAGAAATATATATACAACTTTCATGTTAACCATGTCTTCATATTCCTTATGGATTAATCCCAGCAATTCGAAAACAGAAGCTATTCTTCACCAGCCTAAATTCCAGACCCGATTTTGATCTCTCATCACTCCCTGGAGTATAACTCTCTCATTTTACGTTCGATTGATGTGATTCCAAAATGATATGGATAGCTAATACATAGGTTCTATTTTGAACATGTTTTCATATTTTAGACAGAAATTTGTCCATGCAGGGCCAAAATTTAACCTAATAAACTCTAAACCATATTTTTATAAGAAGCCAGACTTACCTTGTGTAAACCCACTCCTATGGCTCTCAATTTGCATCTTGCTATCCCTCTTGGTTTCCTTTGCAACTCAAACATGTTTCTTACACCAAATATGGGTTGAGCAAGGCTTCAAATCTTAGCACTCACTCTCACTCTCACTGCCTTATGGTGAAGGAAGAAGAATTCTCTTAATTTATAGGCATTTCTTCTCTCAAATTTCTGGTTATTCTCTCTCTCTCTTTCTCTCTTCCTTTCTTTCTATCTTAGACTCCCTCTTGTCAATGGTATTTATAGAGCAAAGAAACAATTAAAACAAAATTAGGAAGGTACATGGTTTTTTTCTCTCTTGTCATGGTTTGTAGAAACAAAACGAGGGAGTGCATGGTTTCTTCCTTTCTTGTCATGGGTTGTAGAAACAAAATAAGGAAGGTGCATGGTTTCTTCCTTTCCATGGTTTGTAGAAACAAAATAAGGAAGGTGCATGGTTTCTTCCTCTCTTGTCATGGTTTGTAGAAACAAAATAAGGAAGTTGCATGGTTTCTTCCTTTCTTGTCATGGTTTGTAGAAACAAAATAAGAAAGGTGCATGGTTTCTTCCTCTCTTGTCATAGGTTGTAGAAACAAAATAAGGAAGGTGCATTGTGGCTGTAATGTAGCATCCTTTGGTGGTGCTACTTAGCAGCTCCTTAGTTGTTCTATCTTGTCTTAATTTATTGCTAATCCTAGATTAGTGATGTCCTAAAAATATATTTGTATCCTTCCCCCATCCATTATGATCCTAACAATTTTATTTGTATGAATCATGATTAATTATATGTCACCTATTTTTTAACACCTTATTGTTCCATAACTAAGTATTTTAATTTTTGGTCATTTATATCTTTTACTTTTTCTTAGATTTATCTAACATTATTAGAGACTCAGGATGTTACAATCTTGAAGGCAAAACATCCAACCCTTCTGTGTGCATATTTCATCCAAACATAGTGAGGGAATGAGGAGCTATAAATTCAAGCAAAAATAAGGCTTCACATGATGAAGTTAGTAACCACAAGGAAAAGAAAAATTAATTGAGTGTCCAATAAGTAAGGTAATTGATTTTATGGCCAAAAAGTAAGAAAGATGACTCAACAAGGAAAGTCAATTAGTCATGGAAATGGTTAAGAAAACTAGATTTCAGAGTAACTAGGGAAGCTTCTGTTTTTTGAATTCTAGAAAGAATCGGTTAGGAATTAAAGGAAATGGTTAACATGAAAAATGTAGATATGTGCTTAACAGATTTTTAGCCACTGTAATCACCTAATTTGGAGTTCAAATGAGAGAGATATGGTCTGATTAGTAAGAAGTGGTCAGAAAATGGTTAACTAGGGAAAAATATATTAGATAAGCTTCTATATTTGAATTTTTCAGAACATTCTATAGGGAACTTGACATGCTATAAATTAAGCATGTCTTTAGCATGTTTTAAGTTTCTTTTTATTTAATTTGAGTAGCCAATAAATAGGATTTAATTGAATTTTGTGTTTTATGCTTTAGGAATAATAAAGAAGAAAAGAAGAGGAAAATAGAGAGAAAATAAAGAAAAATGCTGTTTTCGACCTTTCGTCATTAATTGAGGTATATCTCTCTCATTTGAACTCTGATTGAGGTGATTCTAGTGGCTATGGAAAGAAGAGACATAGAGCAACAACGTTTCTGTTCAGTACTTTGACAAAATCCAAAAGATTCTGGACACCGCGTTATGCCATATTCATAGCGCCGTAGCGCTCCCCAATGTGCCGTGTGTAACAACCTCTTTTTTTTTTCCTTTATTATTATACAATATTGAATTCACATACATGTCATTAATCAAAACAAACGTATAACATATCAAACACAGATATTTACATCTTGTTTATTTTGGTTGACCAATTCCGGAGATACAGGTGCGGGTGGTTGCACCTTCACCGGGATCTGAGCCAACTCGACCACAAACAACTTATTTGATTCTGAAATCTGCCCAACATAAAGTAACTCGATCCAATGTGCACTAAAAGCCAGAGCCTTAGCAACAAAAGCTGCATAATTAATTTTCTGAACATGATATGGAAATATAGTGAGAATTAAATCCCAGTAAGTTCAACAATAAATTATCATCAGTAAAGCTCATCACGTCATATTCAGCTGTATAAACTACAGAAAATATCTTTGGTCACATGAATGCATTATATCTATGCACATAAGAATCATACTGTAACGATATGTATGACAGGATTAACTATTTTCAAAATATCATATGATGACCATCAACTTATTCTCATTTCAAGCTACCCCGGTCAGGGTGAGTATCCTCTACTCTCCGGTACGGGCTTTTCTCGCTCCGTCCGACATGGCCCACTTTCTCTTTCTTTTCTCATTATCATGATCATAACCGTTGGTAGGGCGTCCCCTACTGGTGCACCACACGGATTGCCATGTGACCGTGCTCATTTCTTTTCTTTTCACAATGATAGCCAAAAATATGCTTTCAAAAACAAGTATATTCATCAAAATATAACTATTACCATAAATCATTGGTAATCATGCCATGAACATAACCATTTCAAATATCACTTTATAAAATATTTCCATGTCAAAATTTCACACTTAAGATGGTAAGAAGTTCATACAATGGCAATGGCTATGGCTATACTAGTCATTTATTAAGATTCATCTTCTTTTTTAAATACTAATTTTATTTCTTTATTTTCTTGATGCAGGCTTTCATCCTATCTAACCTTCTCTTTCTAATCAGAGCATAACTCCCTCAATTTAACTCTGATGTAGGTGCTCTTGGTGTCTATTTCAAGATAAAACAAATATATAAAACTAGTATGTTGAACATTGTAGCGAAAAATTAAGAAACAAAGGTGATATTACTCCCTCAAAGTACAGGATAGTTCCTCTCGGATAGGTTCTGACCTTTACTGACTAATTAGACCATATCTCCCAAATTGGAACTCCAAATTGAGTTATTCCAGTTGGTAAAAATCCATGAGCCATATATCTATAATTGTTATGTTGGCGCGCTATTTTAATTCCCTACAGAATATTCCCAGAAATTCAAAAACTAAAGCATTAACAACATACTCTTCCCTGAATAAACATTTTCTGACCTCTGCTTACTAATCAGATCATATCTACCTCATATGAAGTCCAAATTGCATAATTCCAGTGGGTATATTTCCATGAGACATAGATATATAACTTTGATGTTAATCATTTATTTTAATTCCATACAGATAATTCCCAGAAATTAAAATACAAAAGCTATCCTAACATAATCTTCCCTGATGAACCATTTTCTGACCTTGGCTTACTAATCGGACCATATCTACCACATGTGGACTCCAAATTGAATGATTCCAGTGGGTAAAAATCCGTGACACATATATCTTTGATTCTTATGTTAACCCTTTATTTTAATTCCCTACCAATAATTCCCAGAAATTAAATTACCGAAGCTATCCTAACATATTCTTCCCTGATGATTCATTTTCTTACCTTTGACTACTAATCATACCATAGCTACCTCATATGGACTCCAAATGGAATGATTCCAGTGGCTAAAAATCCGTGACACATATATCTTTAATTCTTATGTTAACCATTTATTTTAATTCCTTATAGATTGTTCCCAGAAATTAAAATACCGAAGCTTAAAATTCTGTCAACCATAGCCATACCCATGCAGAACTATCTACACCAACCTAAGTATTCAAATATACATCACATGCAAGATCAATATGTAACATGATATAGCAACATCCATGACCAATCATCAAAGTTCTAAGATCAAAATCTCATATAAATATTATGAGTTTCAAAGGTTTTCTTCAAAAAGAAATATTGTTAAACTTACCTGGAGCACTTAGTCTCCTAGACTTCTCCTTCCTCTTTCTTCCTTTCTTCCTCTCTTTTCCTCACACTACCTTGCTTCTATTTTTGCTCTCCCTCACTTGGACGAAATTCTAATGTTGTAAGGGTGGGTTTTTTTATATAGACCACCAAATAATTCACCTTTCATGATCATGGGTCTACCTTATCACAATTAGGATACACTTTGTTGAATTTTTGGAAAACAAACAACTTATGTTCTTGTCTTCCTCTTCCTTAGTCAAGATATGCATAGAAAAAGGAGATTTGTATTTTGAAAATTATGATGATATGTTCTTAAGATATGGGGCAAGATCCCTTTGATTTAGGGATTCATTTCCTTTTTCTTTTGTCTTAATCAAGTATGATAGATTTGCCTTTTTAAGTGGCAAATTTCTAGCCCTTGAATTTTCCTTACTTAACTAAAATTATTTGTGTAGGATAATGATGTTTTGTCATGATGCTATGTATTATTACCCACTTGCTAAAGTTATGAATGTAGGATATAGATGTTTTTGTCCTAAAGCCTTGTATTATTATGCCACTTGCCAAAATGATGAATGTAGAATCACACCACTTGTCAAATTTTTGTCTTAATGCCATGTCACTTAATATTGATTACACTAATATTTCATCACTTTAATTTTATTTTTATTTTTATTTTTCCTCTTGGGTTTGGGCTCATTCTTGCCAATTTTCCTTACTTTGGTTAAAATTCTTCCTTTCATAATGGGCTTGGTCACATTTTCATGATTTTTGGGCTATCGGTCCAATTTCTATATCCTAGTCCAAGTCTATGTTTTATTTCTTCCTTGGCCTATCCTATTGGCTTGCTAAAAATTCATGTGAAGTAGAAAAACTCTATATGAAATGTCTATAGGTTAAAGCCCAATTACGGGTGGAGATACTAAACTCAGTAACTTTTGTTCTTAAATTAAGAAAGATTACCCTAATCCGATCTTCTTGAAATTTTAAGACCTTTACTTACTTCACAAAAATTTATCTTTCTTTACCTAAGAATTTCACCTTTCTTTAACATGTTTATTTCTAATATTTCCTCTTAGGTTTTCTTTCTTTACCTATTCCATTAATATTAGAACATTTCTATGCATAAATGTAAGGTGAAGAATTTCTAAGGAAAATATCTAAAAATTACGGGATGTTACATTCTTCCCCCCTTTAAGAAATTCGGTCCCCGAATTTCAATCCATCCTACCACATGTAGGGAATGAAATTAAGGCATTATTCAGAGTTACCAAGCTTATTACCTAAATAATTAGAGATATCTTTTCTGTATGACATCTTTACTTTTTAATATGTCTATTCACTTGAGTGATTTTGCCATATAACTTAACCATAAGGATTTCTTTCAATCATAAGTTCTTCAATTGATATCCTCTAGCCCGTATGGATATATCTATGGGTCGATATTAGAAAACACACATATAAAGGAACATATACACCTTCATATTGTGTAACTATCTTTTCTTATTCCAAACTTCTATCAAGTCAAATTTTTTTTTTTCATATATCAACATCATCCCCTGAATATCATCATCTTACTCTATCATCTATTTTTATCCTCAAATCCTTTAATCAATATGTTAAACATACGTAGCAATAAATCCTTCAAACCTTTAATAACGTTTATGTACCATTGACGCATGTCTAATAATTCCAACTTACCTCATCACAGTAATTCTATACAAGCTTATTAACACCATTAAACTCATTGTCAAAAATTTCAATTATTTCTTCTATCATATCCAAAAGCACCTCATTCTAGCTTATGCCAATCCCATTTAATTCACCCAATCATTTGAAGAAGATTTGTGTTTTTTTTTTCCTAACAATTACTCATACATGAATTCTCAATTCCAACATAATTCACATCCTAGATACTAGACTCAATTTAGCATGATATAATCCTTTAACACAAATATCTTGATAACCTACATTATTTCCGGACATGGTTCTCAGAATATTCTCTATATTTCCAAATTAAGAGTTCAAAGACTAACTTAAATCCTACTTCCTATATTTTATTCCTCGAGAACTTCAACACCACTAATTCTCTTGATTACATTCGTCAAAACACCATAAGACCATCATCCGTCCATTCTTTTCAAACCTTTCATTATTTTAACCTATTAACAACTTAGACACCATAACAACCAAGTTTCAAAGGAAGAAATTATCTTTAATTGTAATGAGGGAAAATAACCTTGCATTTAATGCCAACCGTTAATGAGTGAAACAGACGAAAAGCATAATTGAGAATGGTTCCAAAAGCGAAAGTCAAAAGTTTTGGCAAAGCATTGAAAAATATTAAAATCGATGGCCGCAATTCTTGAAAATCTGTAAACAAAATCTATCTATGATTTCAACAAAAATCGGTGGCCGCAAATTTTGAATATATGTGTCAGAATCAACTTTAAATCCATTGGTATTCGGTGGAAAGATATCACATGGAAAAAGAAACATTTATGAGCTTATAAAAGTCTGTGAAAATCAAAGAATATGTAGTTAACTGGTAGGATGCAGTTGATTGCTTCAAAATAGATGTAATTAATCAACTGTAAATTAACCAGTCCAAATTAAAATTTCTCAAAATAGCTAGTCGACTTAATAATACTGATAGTCGACTGGCGAAAACATTGAGAATACAAAATAAATCATTTGATTACATTTTTTTTTTACTTTTTTTTTTCAATGACGGCTATCACCTAGAACTTTTCTACAAGAATCAAAACATCAATGCTTCATCAAAGACAACAAGATAAAGACAGATTTCTGGTGATATCTTATCTTATACTCTTTATGTGCTTAATATGGGTCACAGTCATACTACTGTACATATAAATGCTTGCCGTCATTTTTGAATTTTTTTTTTATTTACCTTTAATTTAGTTGATATTCATAGTTGTTCTAATAATACCCGGCCTATTCGCATAGCTATTATAAATATGCCTTCCTCTGATTTTTATAAATACTTACATTAGTATCTTTGTCTATTCTCAAAGTTAAGGTGATAGAAATTATGGAGGGAACAGCATTCCGTCAGTTTCGAAATATCTGTGTCTTTTGTGGTTCTAGTCCTGGAAAAGATGAGGAGTATGTTAAAGCAGCACAAAATCTGGGTATGGTGCTGGCTAGGAGAAAAATTCATTTAGTGTATGGTGGAGGTAACTGTGGGTTAATGGGGTGTGTGGCTACAGCTGCACATGCAGGGGGATGCCAAGTTCTAGGTATTATTCCTACAGCTCTAGCTACATCCAGCAATATAGGGAAGACAATTGGGGAAGAATATAGGGTAGTTTCCATGCATGAACGCATGGCTAGAATGATGAGCAATGCTGACGCCTTCATTGCCTTACCAGGTGGTTTTGGTACTTTCGAGGAGATTTTCCAAATAGTCTCTTGGGCACAACTAAATATGCATCACAAGGTTTGTTAAATGTTAATCACTTCTTTGATGGTTTGTTATCTTTTCTAGATCAAGCTGTGGAACAGAGGTTTATCTCACACTCAGCACGACAAATTCTCATCTCAGCTTCAAATGTTGAGGAGTTGATTGATGCTTTACAAGCCTATGTTCATGTACCTGATCTAACTATTACTCCAGTAGAATGGACGGCAGATAACCGCAGGAAGCGTAAATTGGATTTGGATCTTCATCTTTAAATGTAGTAAAACGTAGCTATTATTGTACTACTTTTACTTTCTTAGACTCTACTTGTATACCATATTTACCAACCATACTCCTTTAGAGTTGGTAAAACTATATTTGAATGTTACTTATGATCCTCTGAACTTTTGAAATATTCTAGTATATCAACCATATATATAATAACAAATTATTCCAAGGATGACCTAATTACTATTCATTAAATTTATGAATGCAGCTAAAGGTTTGTCAATTAAATGCATCACCAAGAACTCATAATGCCCATAATAAGTCCTACATCCTCTTCTCTTATCCTTAATTAATGTTACTCATATCCCAAATCTATTTGTGGAAAAATATTGAACACCTTATAACTGGTCAAACAGGTAATCTATACGAGCTAATGAGTTTCTATTCTACATTGTTACCTTATTCAACTGTCTACAATCTATGCATAGTCATAGTAATCCATCTTTCTTTTTCACAAATAGAACTAGAGCACTCCAAATAAAAGTACTAGGGCATTTAAATCCCTTGTCTAACAAGTCTTGGAAATTTTTTTTTTTCCAGTAACTAGAATAATTCTTTTCTGATGTGGAAATACTGCAACCACGGAGCATACTAAGATTTTTCAAATAAAACCGGCACTTTCAAAACTTCTTGGAAATTTTATATGAGTACTAGGGTAAATTCCATGTTAAAATTCCACACTAATATCTCGGTAACTGGATAGTAATTGTAGTCTGTAAACAGCGCACCAGAAAAGTTCCCAGGAAAGAGAGGTAGGTCACTAATGGACACACTTAAGTACCAAGTCTTTCCTTGCCAGAGCTTTCCTTAGACATGCACTTTTCACAAATCACAATTTTTTTTTAAATTCAATCGATATCATTCTATATAGGGATATAGATACTAGTTGGGTTCTAAGGAGTAAATCAATACCAAATTCTCGAATTGCTGTGGCAAGGTTGTGCAAGATTTTCTCCGCATTGTTTGCCGGATTCCGCCTTGGTGGTGCCATTTCCTACTGTGGGAAAAATAAATTTATGCTACTATTGAGGTGATCAAGCCCAATAGTTAGTTTCAAAACAATATTTAACAGCAGTCATAACACCACCTCGGCATATAGATAAGAAACACTAGTAATTTCTTACCTATATGAGTCACTGATCCCCTACACAGCACAACCACAACATACTCAAGACACTATAAGATCGATTCAGATAACCATCCACCCACTGGCCATCTAGGATCGACCTGCTCTGATACCAATTATGTAACAACCTCTTTTTTTTTCCTTTATTATTATACAATATTGAATTCACATACATGTCATTAATCAAAACAAACGTATAACATATCAAACACAGATATTTACATCTTGTTTATTTTGGTTGACCAATTCCGGAGATATAGGTGCGGGTGGTTGCACCTTCACCGGGATCTGAGCCAACTCGACCACAAACAACTTATTTGATTCTGAAATCTGTCCAACATAAAGTAACTCGATCCAATGTGCACTAAAAGCCAGAGCCTTAGCAACAAAAGCTGCATAATTAATTTTCTGAACATGATATGGAAATATAGTGAGAATTAAATCCCAGTAAGTTCAACAATAAATTATCATCAGTAAAGCTCATCACGTCATGTTCAGCTGTATAAACTACAGAAAATATCTTTGGTCACATGAATGCATTATATCTATGCACATAAGAATCATATTGTAACGATATGTATGACAGGATTAACTATTTTCAAAATATCATATGATGACCATCAACTTATTCTCATTTCAAGCTACCCCGGTCAGGGTGAGTATCCTCTACTCTCCGGTACGGGCTTTTCTCGCTCCGTCCGACATGGCCCACTTTCTCTTTCTTTTCTCATTATCATGATCATAACCGTTGGTAGGGCGTCCCCTACTGGTGCACCACACGGATTGCCATGTGACCGTGCTCATTTCTTTTCTTTTCACAATGATAGCCAAAAATATGCTTTCAAAAACAAGTATGTTCATCAAAATATAACTATTACCATAAATCATTGGTAATCATGCCATGAACATAACCATTTCAAATATCACTTTATAAAATATTTCCATGTCAAAATTTCACACTTAAGATGGTAAGAAGTTCATACAATGGCAATGGCTATGGCTATACTAGTCATTTATTAAGATTCATCTTCTTTTTTAAATACTAATTTTATTTCTTTATTTTCTTGATGCAGGCTTTCATCCTATCTAACCTTCTCTTTCTAATCAGAGCATAACTCCCTCAATTTAATTCTGATGTAGGTGCTCTTGGTGTCTATTTCAAGATAAAACAAATATATAAAACTAGTATGTTGAACATTGTAGCGAAAAATTAAGAAACAAAGGTGATATTACTCCCTCAAAGTACATGATAGTTCCTCTCGGATAGGTTCTGACCTTTACTGATTAATTAGACCATATCTCCCAAATTGGAACTCCAAATTGAGTTATTCCAGTTGGTAAAAATCCATGAGCCATATATCTATAATTGTTATGTTGGCGCGCTATTTTAATTCCCTACAGAATATTCCCAGAAATTCAAAAACTAAAGCATTAATAACATACTCTTCCTTGAATAAACATTTTCTGACCTCTGCTTACTAATCAGATCATATCTACCTCATATGAACTCCAAATTGCATAATTCCAGTGGGTATATTTCCATGAGACATAGATATATAACTTTGATGTTAACCATTTATTTTAATTCCATACAGATAATTCCCAGAAATTAAAATACAAAAGCTATCCTAATATAATCTTCCCTGATGAACCATTTTCTGACCTTGGCTTACTAATCGGACCATATCTACCACATGTGGACTCCAAATTGAATGATTCCAGTGGGTAAAAATCTGTGACACATATATCTTTAATTCTTATGTTAACCCTTTATTTTAATTCCCTACCAATAATTCCCAGAAATTAAATTACCGAAGCTATCCTAACATATTCTTCCCTGATGATTCATTTTCTTACCTTTGACTACTAATCATACCATATCTACCTCATATGGACTCCAAATGGAATGATTCCAGTGGCTAAAAATCCGTGACACATATATCTTTATTTCTTATGTTAACCATTTATTTTAATTCCTTATAGATTGTTCCCAGAAATTAAAATACCGAAGCTTAAAATTCTGTCAACCATAGCCATACCCATGCAGAACTATCTACACCAACCTAAGTATTCAAATATACATCACATGCAAGATCAATATGTAACATGATATAGCAACATCCATGACCAATCATCAAAGTTCTAAGATCAAAATCTCATATAAATATTATGAGTTTCAAAGGTTTTCTTCAAAAAGAAATATTGTTAAACTTACCTGGAGCACTTAGTCTCCTAGACTTCTCCTTCCTCTTTCTTCCTTTCTTCCTCTCCTTTCCTCACACTACCTTGCTTCTATTTTTGCTCTCCCTCACTTGGACGAAATTCTAATGTTGTAAGGGTGGGTTTTCTTATATAGACCACCAAATAATTCACCTTACATGATCATGGGTCTACCTTATCACAATTAGGATACACTTTGTTGAATTTTTGGAAAACAAACAACTTATGTTCTTTTCTTCCTCTTCCTTAGTCAAGATATGCATAGAAAAAGGAGATTTGTATCTTGAAAATTGTGATGATATGTTCTTAAGATATGGGGCAAGATCCCTTTGATTTAGGGATTCATTTCCTTTTTCTTTTGTCTTAATCAAGTATGATAGATTTGCCTTTTTAAGTGGCAAATTTCTAGCCCTTGAATTTTCCTTACTTAACTAAAATTATTTGTGTAGGATAATGATGTTTTGTCATAATGCTATGTATTATTACCCACTTGCTAAAGTTATGAATGTAGGATATAGATGTTTTTGTCCTAAAGCCTTGTATTATTATGCCACTTGCCAAAATGATGAATGTAGAATCACACCACTTGTCAAATTTTTGTCTTAATGCCATGTCACTTAATCTTGATTACACTAATATTTCATCACTTTAATTTTATTTTTATTTTTATTTTTCCTCTTGGGTTTGAGCTCATTCTTGCCCATTTTCCTTACTTTGGTTAAAATTCTTCCTTTCATAATGGGCTTGGTCACATTTTCATGATTTTTGGGCTATCGGTCCAATTTCTATATCCTAGTCCAAGTCTATGTTTTATTTCTTCCTTGGCCTATCCTATTGGCTTGCTAAAAATTCATGTGAAGTAGAAAAACTCTATATGAAATGTCTATAGGTTAAAGCCCAATTACGGGTGGAGATACTAAACTCAGTAACTTTTGCTCTTAAATTAAGAAAGATTACCCTAATCCGATCTTCTTGAAATTTTAAGACATTTACTTACTTCACAAAAATTTATCTTTCTTTACCTAAGAATTTCACCTTTCTTTAACATGTTTATTTCTAATATTTCCTCTTAAGTTTTCTTTCTTTACCTATTCCATTAATATTAGAACATTTCTATGCATATATGTAAGGTGAAGAATTTCTAAGGAAAATATCTAAAAATTACGGGATGTTACACCGTGGCGCTAAGCTGCTTAGAAAGGAGTGCCGCCGCATTGGTCCCAGTGCACCACGGCGTAAAGGCCAATGACGACCAAGTGTCGTGGCGCCCTAGAGCATCATAATTCTATGGTGTCAAGTTCCAAAACATCGTGGCATGTCATGCCCCTAATTTTTGGGCACGTGAAACACATATACCATGAACATATATTTTCCATAAACAAGAATATTCCAATCCTTTATCGTGGAAACATATACATATAGGTTTTCCCATACATATACCATATACAGAACAAGTCCATAAATATAAGAGTAACAACAGAAACAGGGATCCTGCCTGTGGCATATAGAGCATACTCTATAGTACAAGTATAAAATAAATAAAAATTTACGAGCCTTGAAAAAAAAATAGGCTCACCAGAGAATATGACACTTAGTTGATCACGTATTTGCAGAACCAAATTCTGGGTCTTTATCTGAAAAATATATCCACAACGTGTAGTGAGTTTTACAACTCAGTGAGCAGATAATACCTCATATGACCTCTTAGTTTAACATATGGATGTACTCATATTTTTAAATTTATCACATTGAAAATGATAGTTCAGAAGTATATTCATATGTGACTCGCATTTCAAAAATTCTCAGTTCATATCAAATTCAGATATTCAAAATCATATGCAATATAGTAGAATCATTATTCAAATACTATAATTCATCAAAACCTTTCACATGAAAACATTTGAAGGATCCCATATAAGAACCACCATATCAGAGTTTAACCCCTTCCGTACGTTGGTGGTATAGGATTTGCCTAAACTCAGCATCCCACTAAGGTTTGCCCTACTACCATTCAAGAGGACACGCGAAGGGACTCTATATGGCTATTTCCCAAGCACATAGCAAGGGAAGGCAAATCACATCTCATATAATTGGCATCTTTCCTATATATAGGAGGCATTCCGCTCTCCTTCACATATTATCTCCCATGTGTTGGCCCTCACACGATGCTAGCACCACCCCTGCTAGCTGAGACAATCAAGGTGTGCACCAGGGCTAACATCACCTGCTGTTAGCATACAGTGTTTCCAATAGGATTCCTCCACAGAAAATATCACATGCACATATGCCATATAATTCAGTATAAAATTCTCAATATAATACAGACTTTCAGTCTTTGTATATTCATCTGTCAAAACTTCCCATTCAGGGGAATCATGTATACATGCCTATATCTGAGGCAAAAATATCATTGTATGAATCAATATCATATGCATAACATATATCCTTTGTCATATAATGAGAAATATATTTGAAAATCACATGTTCAATGTGTTTCAATATTCATTTCAAAAGTCACTCTTCTTGAACAAGATATCATATTTCAATCATTTTATATATTCTAAACCATTTCAAGAACATATAAAAGTATAAATAACTTGTAAACATGCTCATTTATCAATGTAAAGTTCAAGAAGAGTAAAAACAAGCTATATGAAGAATCTTCTACTCATAGGGTAAGTGCTCCAGATTTGACAGCCCAAGAATGTAATTTTTCAATCTCAATTTGATCAACTAGACCTCGAAAACGTATCCGGAGGGTCCAAAAATCAAGAAAACAACTTCGGGAACTTTGGTCACTATTCACTACTGGAACACTATTCACCCACCAGAAAATACTATTCACTCACTGGAAATCACTATTCACGGCGAAAAAAAAGCTGTCAGATGGCCAAAAATATACATATCCTAAGGTTTTTTTAGCTTCTGAATCCGTGTACGGTGTCAGAATTTTAATTGGAGGTCTCTAAGTAAAAGTTTCAGAATTTACATTTTTTTGAGATTTTCTACTTCTGATCTACAGCGATTTAACAGCTGATTTGAAAAATTGATCAGTCAAAACTGTAGTATTGTTCATCCTGAATCCAGTAGCACCTTCAGTTTTGAGATCAGAAGCCAATAGGCACTCCAGATTTAGAGAAAAAGTTGACAGTTACTATTCACTTAGTTTCATAATTATGCATACGGAACCGTTGTATCCCTTCCACGACACTCCATTTCCTTTCATCTTCTTCTTCTAAAAAAAATAATAATAATAATTATTATTTAATAATTGAATAATAAGATTTTCTTTTATATAAATTCACATAAATTCCTTTTTTCATCATAAAATATCCCAAATAATTCTAAAAATATACATTCTCATAAAACTTTAATTGAACTCTTCAATCATGATTTTTCTTGATAAAAATCTTAATAAAACAAATCACAAAATAAATTTCTTATACATAATAAAAACAAGAATATTTCTAAAAATACAACAAAAATCATTAGAGGTCAATATAATTATTTTAAGCAAAATAATAATTAGTTTAAACAAAAATATATTTACTTCAAGCAAAACATGCATAGTCATTTTTTTAAAAAAATCATACTTGTTTATAATAAAATATTATTTAATTTTGGGATATTACATTCTTCCCCCTTAAGAAATTCGGTCCCCGAATTTCAGCCATTCTACTACATGTAGGATATGAAATCAAGGCATAACTTAGAGTTACTAACCTTATTACTCAAATAATTGGGGATATCTTTTATGTATATCATCTCTACTTTTTAATATGTCTTTTCACTTGAGTGATTTTGCCATATAACTTAACCATAGGGATTTTCTTTATCTATAAATTCTTCAAAAATATGTGGTCACCAAGTGATACTTTCTAGTTTTCAACATTCATGGTCCTTACAGATTGTTGACCAGTATTTAGTTGTTTGTATTTCTTTTCTAATCAATTCCACTTTATGCAAAATACTCAACAGATTATATATACATTCAAAGAACTCTTAACCATTGTGTATCTCATTTTTTTTTCTATCCTCAAGTTTGCATGCATAAATCTATAAGTCGATATTAGGAAACTCACACATCAAGAACATATTCATATCCATATTGGGTAACTATCTTTTCTTATTTCAGACTTCTATCAAGTCATTTTTTATTCTCACATGTCAACATCCTCCCTTGAATATCATCATCTTAATCTATCATCTATCTTTATCCTAAAATCCATTAATCAATATATTAAATATACGTAACAATAAATCCACCAAACCTTTTATAACGTTTATGTACCATTGACACATGTCTAATAATTTTAACTCACCTCATCACAGTATCTCTATACCCTCGTATTAACACCAATAAATTCATTATAAAAAATTTCAAGCCTTTCTTTTATCATATCAAAAGAACCTCATTCTAGTTCCTATCAATTCCATTAAACTAGCATGTTCATTCTAAGAAGACTTTTCTCAATAATTATTCACACATAAATATTTCAATCTTAACATAATTCACATTCTAGATACTATACTCAACTTAATATGGTATAAACCTTCAACACAAATATCTTGATCACTTTGCACTATTTTCAAACATAGTTCTCATAATATTCTCCATATTTCTAAATTAAGAGTTCAAAGATTAATTTGAATCCTACTTCCCATATTTTATTCCTCAAGATCTTCAATACCACTAATTTACTTTATTACATTCCTCAAAGCACCATAAGGTCATCATTTGTCTATTCATTTTACCTAAAAATCTTTATACAGTTCGGTGTCCAAACTCATTATGTTAAATTATAACTAGTTTACTATCCATCTTCCTCTAAGATTTCCTTCATTAATCATTTCTAACAAATTGAAATCACAAATTTTCTAATTTTGTCTTATCTATTCTCAAGTAAACCCAATATGCTCACATCCTCCTCTTATAACACTTTTCCATCACTAGCTAATCCTTAAGTAGTCCTAACATATCTTACTTTCACGATTCAAATCATGTCTGCTACCTACCCATTTCAATTCACTTCTCACACATTCATATATTTTAATGACATACTATCCAAATATCAAATATCGTCCAAGTCACAATCTCGACATACGAAAATAGTCATTTACTCACTCACCTATTAGAAAACCTACGATATTTCAAGTAAAACCTCAAATAATGCCATTTGTATATTGTCTTGGTAGCTATTCATTTGTCTGAAACTCTCTCCAAAAACAAACTGTAAATTGTGGTCCTTGATAAGAAATAATCGATACCAGTACCTCATGAAATCTCACTATCTTATTTAAATATAAATTTACATACTGAACTATGTTATATGTGGTTTTCACTATGTTGATTTAGTCAACCTATCAATGATCACCTATATTAAGTCAAACCCTTTATTTTTTTTATTATTGTATCCGCGGTAGCCTTATAACAAAATCTATAGTTATTCTTTCCCATTTCTATTCAGGTATCTCTATCTGTTATTGTAATCCTGCAGGCTATTGATGTTCTACTTTTATCTATTGGCAAGTTAAACATCGAGAGACATAATCAACTATATCTTTCTTCATACCATCCTACCAATAAATTTCTTTTAGATCGTTATACATTTTAGTTACCTCAAGATGAATTGTGTATATGGATTTATGGTCTTCCTCTAAAATCTCTTCCTTAAGTTCTTCTTTATTAAGCACAAACATTCACTTGTCCAATCTCAAAATTTCTTTAGAGTTTATAGTAAATTCAACATCATTGCCATTCTTCACTTCTTCAATTTTCTTACATAAATAGGCATCCTCTTTTTGTGCCTTTTTCACATGCTCAACCAAAAATGATTAAAACTGTATGAATTTCACATGTATCACCATATAGATAATGCCTCCAAACTTTGATAGTAAAACCATTGCTTTTATTTCCAAATCATAAATTAGATAATTTTGCTCATATGGCTTAAGCTATCTAGATGCATATGCAATTCTTCAACTATATTGCATCAACACACACCTTAATCCAATTCTCGATGCATCATAATATACCGTGTATCCTTCAGTACTTAAAGAAATAGACAGTACTAGCGCCGTAGTCAAACATTCCTTTACTTTCTAGAAATTTCTTTCACATTTGTCTTACTAGTCAAGTTTTATTGCTTTCCTTGTCAACCTCGTCAAAGGAGCAACAATTTTTTGAAAAATCTTTAATGAATCTATAGTAATAACTTGATAAACTAATAAAATTATGAATCTTTGTAATTGTGATAGGCCGTGGCCATTGCTGCACTACTTCTACCTTTTTAGGATTAACTTGAATATCATCCTTGGTAATCACATGCCTTAGAAAACTAACACTACTAAGGCAAAATTCACATTCTGAAAAATTTAGGGATACATCTAGTGTTCTCTTAGGGTTTGCAAAGCTATCCGTCAATGTTGCTCATGCTTGTCAGAACTCCTTGAATATACCCGGATATCTTTTATGAATACAATAATAATTTGATCCAAGAAATGTTTAAATACTCTATTCATCAAATCCATAAATGTAACTGGGGCATCTGTTATATCAAATGAAATTACTAAGAACTTATAATGCCCATACTGTATTCTAAAAGAAGTTTTCAGAATGTTCTTTTCCCTTATTTTCAATTAATGATACCTAAATCTCAAATCAATTTTTTTTTATACATTGACCACTCTATAGTTACTCAAACAAATCATTTATACGAGATAATGTGTATTTATTACCCACTGTCACTTTATTCCATTATCTGTAATCTATGCATAACCACAGTGATCCATCTTTCTTTTTCACAAATAGGACTAGAGCACCTTAAGAAGAAGTACTATGGCGTATAAATCCCTTGTTTAACAAGTCTTGTAAGAATTTTTTTGTTTTTTTTTTAAGTTCAGTCGATATAATTCTATATAGGGATACATATACTAATTGGGTTGTAGAAAATCAATCAATATCAAATTATATTTCTCGTTTTGGGAGTAATCCAAACAATTCTTTTGGGAACACATAAGGAAATTTCCTAATCATTGGAACTTGATCTCCATTGGTATACTTTATACCAACATCTCTCATCACTGCCAAATATCCTTGGCACCTTTTTTTTTAATACCATATGGGCTACTAAAGCATAACTCCTTTACAAACCTTTTATGCTATTGATGACATCTTCATATTGTATCAGCTAGATCGCACTTCAAAACACTCAAACAAGGTCAACCCATTTTGACTTTATTCTTTAGCATGCTTATGCAATGTCTTAACCATCAATCATGAAAAGTTTATGTCTTAACATGAATAACCCATTTTGCATGCCTCAAATTTTAAATTTCTATGGGCAAACCTTCCTTTCTCATAATGCTTATACACAATATTATTGAAAATCAAACTATTTGCGAATTCTTTATATCAATAAAATCTATCATTGAAAACATTATCTTCACAGATTTCCTACTCTCAAATTCAATCCACCCCGCAGTTTGTCAAATCTATTTATATACATAGATTCCAACTCATCCATCCAAAAAGATATTTACATCTATTTTCAAAATACTCACTTTATTACAAATCGTTATCTTAGAGTTAACAACCTTGATCACATCATAAACCATTAGCAATATTGTAATAGCCATTCATCATATTGTTTTAATAAATAAATTAAACAACCAATTCATACCTTCTTGACATTCAAACATGCCATTTCCTTTGTGTTTGGATGAAATCTTTTTATTTTCAGCTAATTCTTTTTCTTTGCTCCCAAGAGGGTTCTCTTTTTCACTGTTCATCAAAACGAGTTCAAGAGCTAGACTGATAGTCCATTCTCAAGAGACATCATCTAAGACATACTCATTGATACTTATATATCAGTTACATAAGGACAAGAGTCAGAAGGAAGAAGAGGATAACACCCTATAGAATTCCACAGCAGCACCGTCAGTATAAATATGTCCGCAGTTACATACCCATACTCAAAGTCCTACTACAGAATTCTTTGCTCTGATAGCCACAGTAAAACCTAATGCTCTGATACCAACTTGTCACGCCCCTAAATTTAGGGCACGTGAAACACATATACCATGAACATATATTTACCATAAACAAGAATAAAAGAATATTCCAATCCTTTATCATGGAAATAGATACATATAGGTTCTCCCATACATACACCATATACATAACAAGTCCATAAACATCAGAGTAACAGCAGAAACAGGGATCCTGCCTGTGGCATATAAAGCATACTCTACAGTACAAGTACACTATAAATCAAAATTTATGAGCCTTGGAAACAAAATAGGCTCACCAGAGAATATGACACTTAGTTAATCACTTATTTGCAAGACCAAATTCTGGGTCTTTTTATAAAAAACATATCCACAGCATGTAGTGAGTTTTACAACTCAGTGAGTAGATAATACTTCCTATGACCTCTTAGTTCAACATATGGATGTACTCATATTTTTAAATTTATCACATTGAAAATGATAGTTCAGAAGTATATTCATATGTGACTCGCATTTCAAAAATTCTCAGTTCATATCAAATTCAGATATTCAAAATCATATGCAATATAGTAGAATCATTATTCAAATACTGTAATTCATCAAAACCTTTCACATGAAAACATTTGAAGGATCCCATATAAGAACCACCATATCAGAGTTTAACCCCTTCCGTACGTTGGTGGTATAGGATTTGCCTAAACTCAGCATCCCACTAAGGTTTGCCCTACTACCATTCAAGAGGACACGCGAAGGGACTCTATATGGCTATTTCCCAAGCACATAGCAAGGGAAGGCAAATCACATCTCATATAATTGGCATCTTTCCTATATATAGGAGGCATTCCGCTCTCCTTCACATATTATCTCCCATGTGTTGGCCCTCACACGATGCTAGCACCACCCCTGCTAGCTGAGACAATCAAGGTGTGCACCAGGGCTAACATCACCTGCTGTTAGCATACAGTGTTTCCAATAGGATTCCTCCACAGAAAATATCACATGCACATATGCCATATAATTCAGTATAAATTTCTCAATATAATACAGACTTTCCGTCTTTGTTTATTCATCTATCAAAACTTCCCATTCAGGGGAATCATGTATACATGCCTATATCGGAGGCAAACATATGACTGTATGAATCAATATCATATGCATAACATATATCCTTTGTCATATAATGAGAAATACATTTAAAAATCACCGGTTCAATGTGTTTCAAAATTCATTTCAAAAGTCACTCTTCTTGAACCAGATATCATAATTCAATCGTTTCATATATTCTAAACCATTTCAAGAACATATAAAAGTATAAATAACTTGTAAATATGCTTATTTATCAATGTAAATTTTAAGAAGAGTAAAAATAAGCCATATAAAGAATCATCTACTCACAGGGTAAGGGCTCCAGATTTGACAGCCCTAAAATGTACTTTTTCAATCTCAATTTGATCAAATAGACCTCGAAAACACATCCGGAGGGTCCAAAAATCAAGAAAACAACTTCGGGAACTTTGGTCACTATTCACTACCAGAAACACTATTCACTCACCAAAAAGTCACTATTCACAACAAACAAAATGCTGTCAAATGGCCAAAAATATACATATCCTAAAGTTTATCTAGCTTCTGAATCCATCTACGGTGTCAGAATTTCAATTGGAGGTCTCTAAGTAAAAGTTTCAGAATTTACCTTTTTCTGAGATTTTCTACTTCAGATCTACGTCGATTCAACGGCTGATTTAAAAAATTGATTGGTCAAAATCGTAGTATTCTTCGTCCTGAATCCAGTAGCACCTTCAATTTTAATATCAGAAGCCAATAGGCACTCAAGACCTAGATAAAAAGTTGATAGTTACTATTCACTCACTATTCAGTCAGTTTCAGAATTATGCATACGAAACTGTTGTCTCCCTTCTACGACACTCTATTTCCTTTTATCTTTTTTTTTTAAATAATAATAATAATTATTTAATAATTGAATAACAAGATTTTATTTTATATAAATTCCGTTTTTCATCTTAAAATATCCCAAAAATTTCTAAAAATTTACATTCTCATAAACCTTTAATTGAACTCTTAAATCATGATTTTTCTTAATAAAAATCTTAATAAAAAAAATTACAAAATAAATTTCTTATACAAAATAAAAGAAAGAATATTTCTAAAAATTCAACAAAAATCATTAGAGGTCAATATAATTATTTTAAGCAATATAATAATTAGTTTAAACAAAAATATATTTACTTCCAAAAAAACATGCATAGTCATTTTTAAAAAAAATCATACTTGTTTATAATAAAATATTATTTAATTTTGAGATATTACATGGCACCCCCAGAGTGAATTTGAGTAGTGACACCACACCAAATTGTTGAATTCGTAATTTTTAGGTCTTTTTGACTCCAATTGAAGCCCGACGGGCCAAATTTTGACCTAGAAACAATTCTACTTCAAGAGGAGAAGCCAATCTATAAAAAAGGAAGAAATGAAGTATCAAGGATCATTCAAACTCTTAATTATCTTCTTTAATTCTTGTTTCGATTTTCTTTTGGCCCTGCGCGGCTGATTTAATTTTAGTTGGTAGAGGAATATTGAAACCTCAAGGGATTGTTATGCATTGTGAGATTTAGAATAGATTTTGTTAGTTCAATCTTAATTGGGTATTAATTTTTCATCTACTCTTCTTAATGATTATTCATATAATTGTTAGGGAGGCCTACTAGTATATTATCTGTTTTAATATACTACTAAATTAGGTTTTTAACAAAGTTTTCATTACTGTATTCATAAAGCAAATATGATTAAAGATTTTGGACTACGTCTAGTACCTTTTGTGATTTTTATTTTGATTTATGCCTGTGACTCGTTCTTCTATTTCTCTTGATTTACAATTGAATCCAAAAATTGAAAATCTATATATAGGCTTAGAAGAGAACTTCAAGAAAACATTGATCAATAAAAAAAGGAAGTAATCATGGCGAAGCACCCCACTTTGAAGGAGCTTGCAGCTCCAGATTTGCATTAGCAACCCTTATGCATTTCTTTTCCTAATCTTGATGATAATGTTAATTTTGAGTTAAAATATGTATTAATTCATCTCTTCCCTAATTTTCATCGTCTTACAGGTGAAGACCCATATAAACATTTGAAGAAATTCCATGTGGTATGTACCAACATGAAGCCCTCTGGAGTAATTGAGGAATAAAAAAAACTTAGGGCTTTTTCTTTTTCATGAAGAGATTCAGCCAAAGATTGGCTATATTATTTACCCTTTGGTACTATCACTGGATGGAATGAGATGAAGAGAATATTTCAAGAACGATATTTTTCCACATCTAGAGCCATTAATATTAGGAAAGAAATATATAGCATTAGACAATTGCATGGAGAGACACTTTATGAATATTGGGAGAGATTTAAAAAGCTTTGTGCAAGCTACCCACATCATTAAATTAGTAAATAGCTACTAATCCAATATTTCTATGAAGGTCTATTACAAGGAGACAGGAGCATGATAGATGTAGCTAATAGAAGAGCACTAGTAGACAAGACTCTTGAAGCAACCATAGTCTTGATATCAAATATGGCTGCCAACTCCCAACAATTTGGCATTAGGCATGATCCTCTGAGACATGCCCATAAGCACCACTTTCTTCAATAACAGATATCTAAACTTACCTCTATTGTCTGCCAAATGGCTACAAGTATATTGCAGTAAGTTAAATATGTGGAATATGTTTGCCACAGGGCACCCAACTGACATGTGTCCTACACTTCAAGAGGAATCCACAGAACAAGCGATTGTTGTAGGAGGTTTTCCTTGCCAATCAAAAAGGTATGATCCTTATGCTAATACATATAATCCTGGATGGAAGGATCATCCTAATTTCAGATATGGGAATGCACAAAATAGGCCTAAACGACAAATTTTTTAGCAAAACCAACAGGCCTATTATACTGGACAGAATGCACCCCAAGATCACTAGGTAAGTAATCCATTGGAAGATATTAGGAAAACTCTTATGCATAACTCTCAACAATTTCAGCAAGAGACAAGAGTTAGCATTCAGAACCTGACAACTCAAGTAGGTGAATTAGCAATCATGGTGAGTCAATTGGAAGCTCAAAACTTAAGTAAGCTACCCTCTCAAACTGTGGTAAATCCTAGGGAAAATATCAGAGCAATTATTTCAAGGAATGATAAGGAAATTAAAGGTCAACCATCCCTTTCTTCTCCTAAGGACCATGAGAAATTAAATAAGGAGAAAGAAGAATCTACAGGCAAGTCTCCATCTACTTTAAATTATGAAGTAGTGCCCTCTTTTCCAGAAGCTCTTAAAGAGAATAGGCCAAATGAGAAAACTTATGAATTGTATGACATCTTTAGAAAATGTAAAGTTAATCTCCCCTTTCTAGATGATATTAAACAGATGCCAAGATATGCAAAGTTCTTAAAAGAATTGTGTACTCAAAAGAAAAGGAAAAAATTGAAGGGACTTGAAAAGGTTTAGATGAGTCAAAATGTATCTACAATGATACAAATAAAACTCTCCACTAAATCCAAAGATCCAGGTATGTTTACTATTCTATGCAAAATTGGGGATAATAGCATTAAAAAAGCTATGTTAGATTTATGAGATTCCATCAATGTCATGCCATATTCCGTATACACATCTTTGAAATAGAGACCATTGAACTCTACGAATCTAATAATTCAACTAGTAGACAAGTCCAACGCATATCCTAAGGGAATAATTGAGGATGTCTTAGTACAGGTAAATTATTTGATTTTTCCTACAGATTTTTATGTGCTTGACATGGAAAATGGGGATTTTACTTCTCCAATATTATTAGGGAGACCATTCTTGAAAACCTCTAAGACCAAAATAGATGTTCATTGTAACAACTCCATTTATGTAACAATTTTTTTTCTATATTTGTAAAATTTCATTAAGTTATTACCTCGTTACAACTTAACTCAAAATAACATTTATTTAATTTATACAATACTGAGTTTACATACACATCATTAATTTACAAACATATGTACAAAAGTCTAATATATACATATTAGCCCTAATCATCCATGTAGACTACTTCTGGGGACACTGGTGCGGGTGGAAGCACCTTCACTAGAATCTTAATCACGTCTATTATAGGGAAGCTCAATCCAACGTACAACAATAATAAGTGTCATGGAGAATAGCTGCATAATTAATCTTCTTAACATGATATGAAAAAATAGTGAGAATTAAATCCCAGTAGATCCAACAATAAATCATAATCATCATCAATATAGCTCATCACATCATGTTCATCTGTATAAGCTACAGCAAAAGCCTTTGGTCACATGAATGCATTTTATCTATGCCCATGAAAATTGTACAGTAGTGACATGTATGACAGGATTAACTATTTCTAGAATATGATATGATGACTATCAATTTATTCTCATATCAAGCTACCCAATTAGGGTGAGTATTTTCTACTCTCTGGTACGAGATTTTCCCGCTCTGTTCGACATGGCACACTTTCTCTTTCTTTTCACATTAACATAATCATAACCATTGGTAGGGTGTTCCCTACTGGTGCACCACACAGATTGCCAAGTGACCGTGCTCATTTCTTTTCTTTTCACAATAATAGCCAAAAATATGATTTCAATAACAAGTATGTTCATTAAATTCACATCAAAAAATAATTATTACCAAAAATCATTGGTAATCATGCCATGAACAAAACTGTTTCAAATATCACTTTATAAAATATTTCCATGTCGAAAGTACACACTTAAGATGGTAAGAAGATCTTGCAATGAAAATGACTATGGCATATACTAGTCATTTTTTATTTTCATTTATAAGATTCTTCTTCTTTAAATATTATTTTTATCACTTTATTTTCTTGATGCAAGTTTTCATCCTATCTGACCTTCTCTTACTAATTAGACCATAACTCCATCATTTTAACTCCAATTTAGGTTATCTTGGTGTCCATTTAAAGATAAAACAATTATCTAAAACTATTATGTTGAACAGTTTATACAAATATTAAAGATTCATGGTGATATTACTCCCTCAAGTGATAGATTATTCCTTCTCGGGTAGGTTCTGATCTCTACTTACTAATCTATCCATATCTATCTCATAAGAATTCCAAATTGAGTGATTTCAGTGGCTAGAATTCCGTGACACATATATCTATAATTGTTATGTTAACCAATTGTTTTAATTCCCTACAGAATGTTCTCAAAAATTTAGACACATAAGTTTTGCTAACAGATTCTTCCCTTATTAATGATTTTCTGACCACGGCTTATTAATCGAACTATATCTACCTAATATGTACTCCAAATTGAGTTATTCCAGTGGCCTAAAATCTGTGAGAAATAAATCTACATTTTTTATGTTAACCATTTATTTTAATTCCTTACCGATTCTTCCCAGAATTTTAAAAACAGAAGCTTAAAATTATTTCAGGCATTGCCATACCTATGCAGAACTATTTACTCCAACCAAAGTATTCAAACATACATCACATGCAAGATCAATATGTAACATGATATAGCAAAATCCATGACCAATCATTAAAGTTCTAAAATCAAAATCCCATAAAATGTTACAAATTTCAAAACTTTTCGAAAAAAATTATTGTTAAACCTACCTAAGGATCTCCCTAGCTCACTTAGTGTAACATGATATAGCAAAATCGATGACAAATCATTAAAGTTCTAAAATCAAAATCCCATAAAATGTTACAAATTTCAAAAAATTTCAAAAAAAATTATTGTTAAACCTACCTAAGGATCTCCCTAGCTCACTTAGTGAATTTGCTTTCTTGTTTTCTCTTAAAGAAAGTAACAAGATTCCTCCCTTTCCTTAGTTCTTCTAGCAGCTTAAATAAGAGAAGGAGAGTGAGTTTTTTGAACCTTAAGAATGAAGAGAAAAGTTGGATTCAACTGGAGATTTAGTAACTTAAGACAATTTGATCTTGCATTTTCTATCCACAAATCAAGCTCAATTGGGTACAGTTTTCTTCATATTTCCTACTGAAGATTGAAATGCTATAAATTAAGCATGTCTTTAGCATGTTTTAAATTAATTTTTATTTAATTTGAGTAGGAAATAAATAGAATTAAATTGATTTTTGTGTTTTATGTTTTAGGAATAATAAAGAAGAAAAGAAGAGGAAAATAGAGAGAAAATATGGAAAAATGCTGATTTTCGACCTTCAGTCACTAATTGAAGCATATCTCTATCATCTGAACTCTGATTAAGGTGATTCCAATGGCTATAGAAAGAAGAGACATAGAGATACAACTTTCTTGTTTGAAACTTTGGCAAAATCCAAAATTTTGAGGAGAGCACCGCGGCGCCGCCATAGGACGGATCTGGAGCGCCGTGGCACTGAGCAACCTAGAAATGAGCGCCGCGGCACCTAAGCCTAAAGGAGACCATGTGTCGTGGTGCCAGACCCAACGTGTCGCAGCACCCTGGTGCCAATATTCAAAACGCCGTGATGCTACACGAGCACCACAGTGCCCCGTCAATGATTTTTTGAAGCGGCGAGGCACCTAAGTAACGAGCCACAGTGCTCGCCACTGCACCCGATTGTTGTATTCTTGATTTTTACGTCTTTTTCAACCTAGTTGAAGTTCGACAGGTCAGGATTTGACCTAGAAATAGTTCTACATCAATGAAGCGAAGCCAATCTATAAATAGGGAAGAAAGGAAGCATCAAAGATCATCAAAGTTCTTAATTATCTTCTTTAATTCTTGTTTAGATTTTCTTATGGCCCTGCACGAACTCTTCATCTCCTATACCCATTTTTGCATCCCTTTCACCCCTAAATACAATTTCCTGCCTCTAATCAACCATAACAATCTTTCATTACATTTCCTTACTTAAATTACATGGTTTTTCATCTTCTTTTGTAGGATTAAATAGCTTTTTCAGCATTTGGGTTGGATTCAAGGAACATTTTCTAGGGTTTTAAGGCAATTTTGATTTTGCATTTTCCAGCCACAAATCAAGCTAAATTGGGTACAGTTTACTTTATTTTTTCTGCTAAAGTTGATCTCCATATTTAATTGTTATTGATTTGCATTGAATTGGGACTTCAAGTTGAGAATCCACCACCCATTCTTCCAATATTTCAAGAGCGCACACCAGGGGTTTGGTAAAATGACCCAGTGAATTTTTTAAGTCCAATGGCTACAAAAACTTACAAATTGAGCCTCTCAAAAAGGAAGAATAGGGCTGAAGACCCTCCAACATTTGATAACACGGCATTTGTGACTAAAGAGGTTTATCAACACCACATCAAAGTTGTGGTGCATAAACCCATCATTCCAGAATGAGGATTTGTTGTCACTGCTAGGCTACCTCATAGAGACAATATCCTCCATAGGCATTGGGAGATTTTCTATAGGAACCCAGAACCAGGGGTCATTTCTATAGTACAAGAGTTTTACACCAATGCTATAGTCCATGAACATCATAAAGCATGGGTTAGAGGCAAGATGATGAAATTCACCTCGCATGCCATCAATGAGTTCTATTCACTGCCTAACATTGAGGATGATGAATACTTGACGCTTCTTCAATCTTACATTGAATTTTGAAGACATTATTGGCACTCTTTGCTACATGGGGGCTTCCTAGAAATTAGATAGCAATGGCTAACCAATGTACCTTGCTAGGGCCGACATGAACAAAGTGGCTAAAGCCTGGCACTATTTCGTGTAAGCAAGATTCATGCCTAGCTTGAATATGAGTCAAGTCAGGAGGGACAGGGCCATTTTACTTTATGCTATACTAAAGGGTCTATATAGGAATGTAGGAGTAAGCTGGGATTCTACTGAGGCTCTCATTCAACAAATGAGACCTATATCCTATGCAGACGTAAAAAAATATAAAGGGCAAGAGGAAGCAAAAGAAGAAGAGTTAGGGGTTCAGCCACTGACTGCAGGGGAACCTGGTAGCAGTTCAGCTCTACCACCAACCCAGCACACTATTGATGAATTATGGGAGCGAACTGAGTGCTTGAGCCACCAAATGAATGATTGGCACTCTACCAGTACTCCATAGCACAACACAACAATGCTTGTTTCAGTCAGCTAGCCCACACCTTGAACCTTCCAATAGCATTCCTAACACCTCATGTACTGCCCTTTAGGCCTACTACTGAGCAGAACGAGATAGATGGTGACAACTAATCAGGGAAGTTCCACTAAACCACTCCTTATTTTATTACTTATCTCTTTTATCTTTTTATTTTCTATTTTACATTGGCAACAATGTAAGATCTTAAGTGTAGGGAGGTCACTTTATGATTTAGCTGGATGACTGTATAATAAATCATATACTTACACATTATTTACTCTGCTTATATGATTTATGCACTTTTAATTCTAGTTATTGAAGCCGGTGAGCATATGAACTTATTTCAATATTTGAGTTTGTTTTAGTCAAACCAATAGCCAATGATATAAATGTTTAAATTGCTAATAGCTCTTAAGAAATGTAGGAAAATTATGATTATGTGTAATTTTAGTTTTTTTTCAATTTATTATTATCTATTTTTTAGGATCCTAAAACTATTTTGCACAACAACTTTGAGTATTTAATTTATCTTAGAGAAAGTTTATATAAGTGAAAATATTACATGATCTCACCAATTTTAAATGCTACTTAAGGTGAAATCCTAGGCTGATACTATTAATTAGGAGATGATTTAGGCATTATTTAATGAGATTGAACCTTTCAAGTCAAACCACGTAATTAAATATCCTTAGCACCTGTATTTTGAGCTTAATTAATGTATTCCATTTTTTTTTCATACCCACTATAGAGCCAAGACCAAATTTTATGATTAATTCCTTTATTTATTTTCCTTGATTCACTCATTCCATGATTAATTTTGAAATACTTGTTTTGTAGAGCTACATTAATAACAGGGTGGAAGGGTGTAGCAAGGACAAAAGAAAGAAAAAGTCCAAAAATACGGATGAAAGTCTAAGCAATGAAAGATAAATAGAGAATAAAAAAAATTAATGATGATGAATTTAGTAAAGTAAAGGAATAAGTGTGGGGGGAAAATTCTCCAAACTTGAGAAAGCTCAAAAGAAGTATAATTAATCATGTGGTGCTGGTTGATCAAACCTAAATTTATATCTGCTTTCTCACCTTGTAACCTAGCCACATTACAAGCTGATTAAAGTACTTTTGATCATAAAAAGTAGTTTTAGCCTACATTAGTAGAGAGTAGCATGAAAAATAAGCTTATGGAAATCCTAAAAAGAGGTTCATACTCAATTTCTTAAGATATATAAACTCATTTGGGTGAAAGATGGTTGAACAGCTCAAAGACACACACACACTCAGGGCTCTAAAAAATAAATGATGAATTGCATTAGAGCTAAATATTGCACATAATTATTAGATTTTCTGAAACTTCTTTAAAAGCATACAATTTTCACTATAAAGCAATCTATTGGTAAGACCTTCACTCATCTCATATATTGAATATTGTTCACATGAATTAATTTGCTTGTAGAGAAGCAAAATAGTAAGTGTGGGGGTATTTGACATGCTATAAATTAAGCATATCTTTAGCATGTTTTAAGTTTATTTTTATTTAATTTGAGTAGGAAATAAATAAGCTTTAATTGATTTTTTTGTTTTCTATTTTAGGAATAATAAAGAAGAAAACAAGAGGAAAATAGAGAGAAAATATGGAAAAATACTTATTTTCGACATTCCATCACTAATTGAGCCATATGTCTCTCATTTTAACTTCGATTGAGGTGATTCCAGTGGCTATGGAAAGAAGATATATAGAGATACAACTTTTGTGTTCAAAAATTTGGTAAAATCTAGAAGTTTCTGGGTGCCGTGTTATAGCATATCCCTAGCATCGCGGCACTCCCCAGCATGTCACGGCACTGAGCTGCCCATAAACGAGCATTGCAGTGCCTGAACCTGATGATGACCAAGCACCGACACGCCCCGAGAGTGAATTTTCATAGCACTGCAGAGCCCGTGCAGCATGCCACGGCCCTCACCACTGCCCTAGATTGCTGAATTTGTAATTTTTAGGTCTTTTTGACTCCAATTGAAGCTCGACAACCTGAGTTTTGACCTAGAAACAATTCTACTTCAAGGAGGAGAAGCCAATCTATAAAAAGGGTAGAAAGGAAGCATAAAGGATCATTCAGGTTCTTAATTACCTTCTTTAATTCTTTATTAGATTTTCTTATTACCCTGCATGGCTAATTTATTTTTAGTTAGTAGAGGAAGATTGAAACCTCAAGGGATCATTATGCATTGTGAGATTTGGAATAGATTTTGTTAGTTCAATCTTAACCAGGTATTGATTATTCATCTACTCTTTTATTTTCTTAATGATTATTCATATAATTGCTAGGGAGGCCTACTAGTATATTGTTTGTTTTAATCTACTATTGAATTACGTTTTGAATAAAGTTTTCATTACTGTATTCATAAAGCAAATAAGATTAAGGATTTTGGATTATAAATCATTAACCCTATGAGGAATGATCAACTAAATTAAATATGACTGATATGTTCATATTTATTTAGCTCTATCAGTTTTTCTTGTTCTTCATGCAATTAATAGGTGATAAAGGGGAATTTTGAGTGCTTATAGGTCAAATTTTGCCCCTAATACATAGTAACTTGTGGGTATTTTTCTGTTTTTGGCTATACTTTGTTCTGGGTACTGCTGTAGTTCATTTTATGATTGCAGGAGAGAAAAAAAAGCCAAGAAGTAAGGAAAAAAAGTCATGGAAAGACCCTAAAAGACCTGGGATATGCTGAGGAGGAAGCAAGGAGGCTGCACGTCAAAAATCATAAAGAAAAGAGCACCACAACATGTAGCACGGCCTGGCTGTGCTTGGTGGCCTACAACACGGCCAGGCCGTGTTTTATGTAGATGATGCTGCACTTTTCCTTTTCCCCGCTTGAAGCACGGCCAGCCAGTGTCCTGGAACACGACCTTGCTTCGGGGACCGTAAAGAACGTTAAATTTAGGGTTTTGGCCGCCCAAAAGGATATACATGCTTGGGGGTGCACAGCTGACGGGGAGGAACCGTAAGAGACACCAGAGAAACACTTTCTAGCCTTAGGAAACATATTTGGATTAGGTTTTTACATAGTTCTTTAAGGATTTTGATGTTCTAGAGTAGATTTTACTGCTTTGAAGTTGTAATTTATCTGCATTCATCTACACACCAGGTTCTATCCTTATACTTATACTTCTACCTCCTCTTACTTCTGATTTGTATTGAACTACCAATGAATTACTCAATGAATTTGAATTTGATTCCTGTTTTTATTATGTGTGAGTAGATTCTTTCTAGGGTTTCAGTAAACCCAATTGTGATACAATGATACTATGCCTATCATTTGAATTATGGAACCCTATTTGTAATTGGGAATAGATTGTTTTGGATTGACTATTGTATGCTTGGATTAGTTGATGGAATGCCTGATCACCAATCTATCACATATTAGGTATTTAATCGATGAACTGAAGGGTGAAGATTAAAACCAGAATCCAATGGTTAATTAAGGTTGTATTAATCACGAAAGTAGTTTAAGATACTCTAGGCCTGAATCAAGTAATGGGAACGAGAAAACCGATTAGTTACATTCTATGGTTGGCATAAAGCTTAATGGACTTAGGTTAAGCTAAGCACCACGAAAGTAGGTAATTTGATTAACCTAGGTACGATTGGTAATGCTTGAAAGAGATTGCTAATTATATTAGGCTAAACCATCCCCAATAATCTAGACAATTGCAATCAGGAGTAAATAACAGTTGTTGAGTATCATAAGCGTGGTGAACCTTAACCCTAGGCTTAGCTTAATTGGTTACTTCGACTTGTTTAATTGCGATTTTTGCCCATCAAATTATATCAATTTAGATAGCACTTTTTGTGAGATTCTAGTAATTGGCATTATTCTCTGTGGGACACGACCCGTACTTGACGGACTAGCTACAGCTACGCCGTGCACTTGCGGTATTTAGTAAAACACACGTAACAAATTTTTGGCGCCGTTGTTGGGGAACAAAGCCAATATTAGATATTTTACAAAATAGCTAGACTAGATCAATTTCTGTTTATTTTTCTACATAATTTTCCTCTACTGATTCTTGCCTATTTTCTTCCCTTATAGGAGTGTTTCTCTTCTATGCGAAGAAACCGTGGGTTCATTGTTGAATTTGACCCAGAAATTGAACGCACTCTGCGAAGGTTAAGAAGAAGACAGTAGGAAGAGAGTTTAGCAGCTACAATGGGGGAAAGAGATAACCGATCTCTGAAGGACTTTACTGCCTCTAACACACATGGCCTGAACCCCAGCATAGTTAGGCCAGTGGTTGAAGTAAATAATTTTGAGCTGAAGCCATCTCTCTTGCAGATGGTTTAGCAGAATCAGTTTAGAGGGTCACCTACTGAAGACCCAAATTTACATATCTCCATATTTTTGGAGTACTGTGACACCCTGAAGCTGAATGGTGTCTCCTCAGATGCTATCAAGTTGAGATTATTCCCTTTCTCACTGAGGGATAAGGCCCGTACGTGGTTGCACTCTCTCCCATCGGGGTCCATCACCACTTGATAGCAGCTTTCTCAAGCTTTCCTGGCCAAGTATTTCCCACCAAGCAAGATGGCCCATCTGAGAAACCAGATCACCACTTTTGCTTAGAAAGATGGAGAATCTCTATATGAAGCATAGGAAAGATTCCAGGAACTCCTCAGGGAATTCCCACATCATGGGTTTGAAAAATAGTTAATAGTCCATACATTTTACAATGCTGCAGTTGGAGGAGCTTTGATGAATAAAACAGTTGATGAAGCCTATGAGTTGATTGAAGACATGGCCCAGAACTGCTACTCCTTGTCTATTGAGAGGCAGACCAGAAATCCGGCAAGTATGTATGAAGTAGATGCTTTCAATCATCTAACTTCTAAGGTTGATGTTTTATTTCAGAAACTAGATACACTAAGCATCAATGCTGTTGCATCATCTTCTTCATCTGCAGTCTGTGAGCTTTGCGGAGGTATTGGCCATGTGGCCAATGAGTGTCAGCTTGGGAGTGCTACAGTTCAAGATTGTGAGCAGGTGAATTTTGTGAACAATCAGAGGAACAACCCGTACAGTAATACTTACAATCCTGGCTGGAGAAACCACCCTAACTTATCATATAAGCCGATGTTGGTCAGCAGCCCCAAAATAATTTTAGACAACCTCCAGGTTTCCAGAATCCAAGGCCATACAATCCTCTGTAACCAAAGTCAAATCTAGAGGCCCTAATGGAGAATTTCATCTCCACACAGAGCAAGCAGAATGAGGAGTTTAGAAAAGGGATGTGCCTGCGCCAGTGAATGAAGAAAAAGAGCCAGTTAATGGGAGGAAGGAAATAAATGAGCCTGATTATGTGGCTCCTGAACTGTATAAGCCACCAGTTCCCTTCCCTCAGAGACTAGCCAAGGCTAAGTTAGAGAAACAGTATGGAAAGTTTCTGGATATGCTGAAAAAGTTGCACATCAATATTCCATTCTTGGAAGCTGTATCTCAAATGTCTTCATATGCCAAATTTTTGAAGGAAATCCTCTCTAATAAGAGAAAGATTGAGGAATATGCCACTGTGGCATTGACTGAAGAGTGCAGTGCCCTGATTCAGAACAAACTGCCTCCTAAACTCAAGGATCCTAGGAGCTTCTCAATACCTTGTTCCATTGGAGATGTGCAGATCACCAAAGCCTTATGTGATCTAGGAGCAAGCGTAAGCCTTATGCCACTATCCATTTACAAGAAGCTCCAGATGGGAGATCTAAAGCCTACCACTATTTCTCTACAGTTAGCGGACCGATCCGTTACTCACCCGGTAGATATATTAGACGATGTGCCTCTAAAGGTAGGTAAGTTTTTCATACCCATTGACTTTGTGGTATTAGAGATGGAGGAAGATAGCCAAATCCCCATCATTCTGGGAAGGCCTTTCTTAGCCACTGCAGGTGCCATTATTAATGTTAAGGAGGGAAAGCTTTCCCTGAATGTAGGGGATGAAAAGATTGAATTTAATCTTAATGATGCTATGAAATGTCCATCCTTAGGTGATACTTGTTGCATGGTTGATATAATTGAACAAAATATTGTTGATAATGCAATGAGTTTGTGCCCTACTGATCCACTTGAGCTTTGCCTTTTGGATAATTCTGTTTCTTGTGCTGAACAGGTAGAAGCTGATGCCTACACTAGATTGCTTGATGAGAGTCCTAAGCTCACCTCAGAAGTGAAAATTGAAAAGCTGGAACAAGACCACAAGCACAAATCAGCTGATTTAGAGGAAGGCAAAACACCTAAGGTAGAATTAAAACCTCTTCCCTCTACTCTTAGGTATGAATTTCTAGACCCTAACTCTTCATATCCAATCATAGTGAATGCTGATCTAAATACTAAGGAAACTGGTAAGTTACTTGATGTTATCAAAAAATTTAAGAAGGTGATTGGGTATAGTATAGATGATATAAAAGGGATTATTCCATCTATTTTTATGCATCTTATAATTGTTGATAATGATCATAAACCTTCCAGGGAACATCAGAGGAGACTCAATCCCAACATGAAAGAGGTAGTCAAGAAGGAGGTACTCAAATTGCTTGATGCAGGTATTATCTATCCTATCTCGGATAGTGAATGGGTAAGTCCTATCCATGTGGTTCCTAAAAAGGGAGGTATGACTGTAGTTAGAAATGATAATGATGAATTAATCCCTACTAGAGCTGTTACGGGTTGGCGCATGTGTATTGACTATAGAAAATTAAATAAGGCCACCCGTAAAGATCACTTCCCTTTTCCTTTTATTGATCAGTTGTTGGAAAGGTTGGCTAGACATTCGCACTTTTGTTATCTGGATGTATACCTAGGATTATTTCATATCCCTATTCATCTAGACAACCAAGAGAAGACTACGTTCACATGTCACTATGGCACCTTTGTATATAGAATGATGCCATTCGGATTGTGTAACACACCAGCCACTTTCCAGAGATGTATGATGGCTATTTTGTATGATTTTATAAAGGAAATAATGGAAGTGTTTATGGATGACTTTTCAGTCTATGGTACCTCATTTGATGACTGTTTGAAAATTTTGACACATGTACTTAAGAGATGTGAGGAAGTCAATCTGGTCCTGAATTAGGAGAAATGCCACTTTATGGTGAGAGAAGGAATAGTTCTGGGACACTTGGTGTCTGAAAGGGGGATAGAGTTGGATAAGGCAAAGATAGAGGCGATTCAGACTCTGCCACCAACATCAAACGTTAAGGAAGTGAGGAGTTTTCTTGGGCATGTAGGCTTCTACAGGAGATTCATCCAAGACTTCTTAAAAATCTCTAAACCCTTAACTAATTTACTTGTTAAAGATGTCCCATTTGTATTTTATAATGACTGCTTGCGTTCTTTTTGCAGGTTGAAGGAAGCGCTTATATCTGCACCCATCATCCAACCTCCTGATTGGAGCCTTCCCTTCGAAATTATGTGCGATGCAAGTGACTATGCCATGGGAGCTGTACTTGGGCAACGGAAAGACAAAAAGCCTTATGCCATCAACTATGCTAGTAAGACATTAGATGAAGCTCAAGTCAACTACTTTACCACTGAAAAAGAGCTCTTGGCAGTAGTGTTCGCAATTGATAAATTCAGACAATATCTGCGGGGATCAGAAGTCATAGTATTCACAGATCATGCTGCCATCAGGTACCTGTTAAGTAAGAAGGATGTCAAACTGTGGCTGATTAGATAGATCCTCTTACTACAGGAGTTTGATCTTGTAATCAGAGATAAGAAAGGGATAGAGAATGTGGTTGCAGACCACCTTTCAAGGCTTAGGCAAGATCTGATGAGAGATGAAAAAGATGATTTGCCTATTGATGATTCCTTTCCTGATGATGAACTCCTGATGGTCACTTATGCTGATGCTCCTTGGTATGCAGACTTTGTGAACTTTCTTGCATGCAGAATACTCCTTGAGGGGTAGAGTTATCATCAGAGAAAGAAATTCTTCTCTGACATTAAGTCTTACTATTGGGATGATCCATGCTTGTACAAGCGGTGTGCAGATGGCATATTCCGAAGATGTATTCCAGAGGAAGAAGTTTACAGTGTTATATACCATTGCCATAGTTCACCTTGTGGAGGCCATACCAGCATCTCTAAGACTTCAGCTAAAATTCTTCAAGCTGGTTTCTATTTGCCTACGCTCTTCAAGGATATGCACACTTTTGTTAAAGCATGTGACCGGTGCTAAAGAGTTGGCAACATATCCAGAAGGAATGAGATGCCCCTGAACAACGTTTTAGAAGTTAAGATATTTGACGTTTGGGGCATTGACTTTTTGGGTCCATTTCCTTCTTCATGTGGGAACAAGTACATTCTAGTGGCTGTGGACTACGTTTCTAAGTGGGTTGAAGCAATAGCATCCCCCACCAATGATGCTAGAGTGGTTGCCAAGCTCTTCAAGAGGATAATTTTCCTGAGATTTGGAGTGTCCCGAGCCGTAATAAGTGATGGAGGTTCTCACTTCACTAAGCAACAATGCTAAAACCTTTTGAAGAAATATGGAGTCACCCATAAAACAGCTTTAGCCTATCATCCTCAGACTAGTGGGCAAGTAGATATATCAAATAGGGAGATCAAGGCAATATTGGAGAAGACCGTCTCGAATGCCAGAAAGGATTGGTCTCTCAAACTCGATGATGCATTATGGGCCTATAGGATTGCCTATAAAACACCGATAGGGACTATACCCTTTCGGTTAATATATGAGAAACCTTGTCATTTGCTGGTAGAGCTTGGGCATAAGGCATATTGGGCAGTCAAAATAATCAATTTTGACCTGTCAGCTGCTGGAAAGAGGAGATGCCTACAACTAAATGAGCTAGATGAGCTAAGGCTTGATGCTTATGAAAATGCCAAGTTATACAAGGAAAGAACAAAAAGATGGCATGATAAGCACATCCTTAGGCGCCAATTTCAAGTAGGAGATTGGGTCTTGCTATTCAACTCAAGGTTGAGACTCTTTCCCAGGAAGCTTCGTTCTAGATGGTCCGGTCCTTTCCAAGTGACTCAAGTCTTTCCTTATGGAGTAGTGGAGGTGTGGAGTGAATCCACCGGATCTTTCAAGGTCAACGGGCAACGTCTCAAGCATTTTGTGATGGGAAAACCAGTTGAAAAGGGAGCCACCCAAGCTTTCTTAGATCCCCCCTCAATCCATTAAAGAAGCAAAGGAGTCGAGCTAATGACTTTAAACAAGGGCTTTGTGGGAGGCAGTCCACATTTTTATTTTTAAAGTTTTCTTTTGTTTGATTTCTTGCTTTGAGTTTTAGTTTTCATCTTTAATTAGCTAATTTTATTAGGTTGAGTTTATTGAATATTTTCCTTGATTCTCAGGTCCATTACGATGGTTCCAAAGTGTTCTAAAAGAGCTAGAAGCAAAGGTGCTTGAAGAGAATCAAAAGAAGAGGTAAAAACTGAAAAATAAGGGATTTCCAGCCAGAAACACGGGCAGGCCGTGTACCAGGACACGGCCGTGCCCCAGGTGAAAAAAAAATGTGTGCACCATACCCGCAAGGAACACGGGCACCCCGTGCTCTAGGACACGGGCGTGCCTGTGGTAGTCATAAAAAAAAACTACAGCCAGCTCGCCCGAAGCACGGGCTAGCCGTGCTGTGGGTGAGGCAAGCAATTTAAATCCCATTTTCCCCTCTCTTTTGGCGGTGTCTCCCCACACTTGCCCTAGCCGTGCTTCACCACTTCACCTCCCCTCACCATCTCCGGCGGATCCCATCATCAACCTCCCTCACCCAACCCCTCACTCCTACTATTCCTCCATCTTCTTCCTTCTTCATTCCCTATCAAGCCCTAAATCCCATTCTTCCCCCATTCCTCATTCTTCCTTCCACGCCATCCCCTCCCCTGTTTTGTGACATTTTTACCCTCCTCCTTTCCCTATCTCCATTTCCCCTAAATACCCGATTCCCCCATCCTCTCTTGCTCTCTTCTAGTCTGTAATATCACAGAAGCATCTCCTTCCTCTGGGCTGCACTGTAACAGGTATCTTTTCCCCTGTTTTATTTTTTTCTGCATAAATTCATTCAATGCTGATTAGGTATAGTTTCTGGCTGTAATTTGGATCCTATTTGATTTATTTGATTACTCTTGGCCCTACAACGTGAAACTAGTGAAGCATGCTTTGAGTGATTGATTTTCATTTTGGACTGGTTTTACACTCTGGTTTACAGTGATTTTCGTTTTACACTCTCTTATTTGCTGTTAGCAACTATTTTGGGATTTCATTTGGTTTGATTTATTGTGCTTGAGTTGTTAATCAACTTTTAGACTGGTTCTTCACTTTGTTAGCTTGGTTCTTTCGATAATTTTTGGTTCAAATTTCCTGCTTACCATGGTTTAAGTTTTCTGGTTTAGCTCCCATTGATTAGTCCTTTCCGGTTCTAGTTTCAGAATATTGGTTATTCTCTGAATATATTCTTGCTCTGAAATTGGCTGGCATATTTGTTGCATTGTTCTAATTTGTACTAAACTGCTTGACTTCTTAACTCTGATAGCATTGGACCTACTGGTTGGTTTACTTATTTGATTATTTAGTTGGGTTTTCTGCTTTGGTACCCTTTGCTTTTCATTGTCATTAATTTTATATCCATGGGTCCCAAAAGAGCCTGAACAGGGCCATCTTCCTCCCAGTCCCATCAAACATGTAGAGGACGTAATCAACCACTGCCCCAACTCTCTTATCAGATAAATGAGTATGGTATTATGTTCGTTGTGTCGTCAACAGACATGATATGATACTATTGTTAGACGGGGAATGCTGAGTACCTGGTATATGGATGAGGCTTGTTTGGAGCGGCTTAGACTTTTAAACGATATCCAATACTTGATTGACAGGATTGGGTGGAACACATTTATATCCCTGCGGTACCCAGCCTATCCTAGGCCCACCTTGGAGTTTTTCAGCTCTATTAACATAGTCTTATTTCGAGGCCTCAACGTCAGTCAGGGCCAAGTAAACTTCAGACTTTTTAATCGTACTTTTAATCTTACATTGGCTGAATTCAATACATTGTTTAGCCTGTCTCCAGGAGGTACTAGACAAGTACCCTCCAGTTTTCTCTCTAACATATTTTCGAATTCTATTGCAATTGAGGGGCAATACAGTGCATCAAGTTCAAAAGCCTCTTTTATTTGTAACCACACCTTCAGATATTTACAGATACTTATGGCCCATACTATTTTTGGTAGGGCTGAGAGTGATGGGGTTGCTAATTAGAGAGAGTTTTATTTTCTTCATTCTATGATTAATGGTACGAAGGTGGATACTAGCGCCTTCATGGCTCATCAAATGTCAAGGGTAGGTGGGGCCATGAATGGGAAGGTTGTTATGGGAGGCTTAGTTACTGCTGTTGCTAGAGGATTAGGATTTGAGGCTTAGTTACAGGGAATGCAACCAGTACTCGGCAGTAACAGGATTGATTTGGAATCCTGTTTAAATATGAAGTTAGTTATTAAGAAAGACGGCGAGTACTAGTTGTATCTCTGCGGTCATTCACTTTTCCGCCTCCCCAACCCTTCTAGAACCGCAGTGACCAACTAGGAGAATTGAACCTATTCAATTGAAGAGGATAGGGAGGGTGCTGAGATTCCTCCAGAGGAGGAAGAGTTCTCCATGGAGCCTCTGATAGCTCTTCCACCCCCACCCCACTCCCATTTTACTAACACTGCAGGTCCATCATCCGCTCCCTCGGAGGACCTGAATTCCATATCCTCCATGCACGACTCTATTCAAAGCATGCAGGGTATGATGCAGGCATGGTATACTTGGCACCTAAGCCAGAACCCACCTCCTCCACCACAGACGACCAGTGACTACGTAAGTTCCTTCTCCCCTTTGCCTATTTTCTCTAATACATATGACACTGAGGACATTGTCTGATTTAAACATGGGGGAGTGTACTTGATATTGTCTGAGCTTATGATATGCACTGGTCATGTTTATTTGCTGAGTTAGTTTCTCTTTGCATGTATATATTTGACATGCTATAAAATAAGCATGTTTTTGACATGTGTTAAGTTGCTTTTTATTTAATTTTAGTAGAAAATAGATATGAATTGATTGAGTGTTGTGTTTTTTGTTTTAGGAATAATAAAGAAGAAAAGAAGAGAAAAATAAAGAGAAAATCATAGAAAAATGTTGATTCCTGACCTTTTGTCACTAATTGAGGCATATCTCACTCATTCGGACTCCGATTAAGGTGATTTTAGCGGCTATGGAAAGAAGAGACATAGAGATACAACTTTTATGTTCGGTACTTCGGCAAAATCTAGAAGATTCTGGGCACCGCGACGCTGTGCTACCCAGGAGGGAGCACCGCGGCGGTCAACCCAGCGCGCCGCGGCGCCCGATCATGTTCAACATAGCCCACCGCGGCGCTGACAGGGACCGCCACGACGCCCTGTGGCAGAATCTTCGTAGCGCCGCGGCGCTCCACTTAAGCGCCGCGGCGCTCCACTTAAGCGCCGCGACGCCTATGAGCCGTAGGGGACTTGCTGATTTCGCGATTTTAGGTCGTTTTCGCTCAAAATTGAAGGGAATGGACGAGAATCAGACCTAAAATACGTTCTGACTTCGGTTAGGAGGGGAAAGTCTATAAAAAGAGAGGAAAGCAACCAGAGAAGGCATCGAATCCTTCACCGAATTCTTCATCTACATTCTTCAATTCTTCTTTTGATTATCTTATGGCCCTGCGTGCTAATTCTCTTCAGTTGGTTGAGGTGAGTTGAAACCTCAAGGGATTTTTATACATTGTGAGATGTGGATCTGATGTTATTATTTCAATTTGTTTTGAATATTGATTGTTCATTTGTTCTTGTTCTTAATGATTATGCATATGTTTGCTAGGAGGCCTACTAGTATTTCGTCTGTTTTAATCTACCGCTGAATTGTGTTTTGAACAAAGTTTTTAATTCTACGATTGGTGAGGCAAATAGTTTTGAGGGTTTTGGATGATAAATCATTAAACCTATGATGAATGATTGACTAAATTAGATATAGCCAATGTGTTTATATTTGTTTAGCTCTGTCAGTTTCTCTAGTTCTTCATGCGGTTAACAAGTTATATTTTACCGATGTGCTAAAAGATGGCTTGTTGATTAGGGTTTAATTAGTGCGACTGTCATTAATTTGCTAGGCTTAAGGAGAAACGGGGTTAAAACCCCAATGATAGATATTTATTTGCAGTTTGATTATGTTGTCGATGATCAATGTAATCCCTTGACGGTGGATACCAACCGAAACCAACGTCTTTATCATTAATCACTTTCGCTTATTTATTTTCATTATTGTTTACTTCACTTAATTTACGATTATCAATTCCCCCCTTTTAATCACATAAGGTAATTCCAGTCTCTGTGGGATCGACCCTTACTCCCACTACTACAGGTTAGTTTTGAGGTAAGGTATTAATTTGGTTGCACCTGTGACAGTGCGCACCAAATTTTGGCGCCGTTGCCGGGGACTGTGTCATTACTTTTTGTGATTTTTTTTATATTTATGCTTGTAACTCGTTCTTCTAATTCTCGATATTTACAGTTCAATCCAGATATTAGAAAATCTGTATACAGGCACAGAAGAGAAATTCAAGAAGACATTGATCAGGATACGGAGGAAGTGATCATGGCCAGGCATCCCACTCTGAAGGAGCTTGTAGCTCCTGATTTGTATCAGCAACCCTTATGCATTACTTTTCCTAATCTTGATGATAATGTTAATTTTGAGTTGAAATCTGGATTAATTTATCTCTTACCAAGTTTTCATGGTCTTGCAGGTGAAGACCCGCATAAACATCTGAAGGAGTTCCATATAGTATGTACCAGTATGAAGCCCCCTAGAGTAACTGAGGAACAAATAAAACTCAGGGCTTTTCCTTTTTCCTTAAAAGATTCAGCCAAAGATTGGTTGTATTATTTGCCTTCTGGTACTATCACTACTTGGAATGAGATGAAGAGAATGTTTTTAGAGCATTATTTTCCTGCATCTAGAGCCACTACTATTAGGAAAGAAATATGCGGCATTAGGCAATTGCATGGTGAAACACTTTATGAATATTGGGAGAGGTTTAAGAAACTTTGTGCAAGCTGCCCACATCATCAGATTAGTGAGCAGCTACTAATCCAATATTTTTATGAAGGTCTTTTGCAGGGAGATAGGAGCATGATAGATGCAGCTAGTGGAGGAGCACTAGTAGATAAGACTCCTGAAGCAGCCAGAGCCCTGATATCAAATATGGCTGCCAATTCACAACAATTTGGCATTAGGCATGATCCTCCTATTAGGCATGCCCATGAGGTAAGTACTACTTCTCTTCAGAATCAAATATCTGAACTTACTTCTCTTGTACGCCAAATGGCTACAGGTACACTTCAGCAAGTTAAAGTCTGTGGAATATGTTCAGCCACAGGGCACCCAACTGACATGTGTCCTACACTTCAAGAAGAATCCACAGAACAAGCGAATGCTGTAGGAGGTTTTCTTGGCCAATCAAATAGGTATGATCCTTATTGTAATACATACAATTCTGGATGGAAGGATCATCCAAATTTCAAGTATGGGAATGCACAAAATAGGCCTGCAGGACAAAATTTTCAACAAAACCAATAGGCTTATTATCCTAGACAGAATGCATCCCAGGATCATCAGGTAAGTAATCCATTGGAAGACATTGTGAAAACTCTTGTACATAACTCTCATCAATTTCAGCAAGAGACAAGAGCTAGCATTCAGAACCTGACAACGCAAGTAGGTTAGTTAGCAACCACAGTGAGTCGTTTGGATGCTCAAAACTCAGGTAAGTTACCTTCACAAACTGTGGTAAACCCAAGGGAAAATGTGAGTGCAATCATGCTACAAAGTGATGAAGAAGTTGAGACCACAATGCAAGAGTTACATGCACCAACTGAGTAAGAGGAAGACAAGGATGATGCAAACATGGTAGGTAAGCGTCCAAAAGGTAAGTCTGAACCTTTCTCTGAATATAAATCTAAACCTCCATTTCCTGAAGCTTTGAAGGAAAATAGGATGAATGAAAGAACTTCTGAACTATATGATATCTTTAGAAAGCGTGAGGTAAATCTTCCTCTTTTGGATGCAATCAGTCAGGAACCTTACTATGCCCATTTCTTAAGGGAATTACACACCCAACAGAGGAATCAAAAGTTTAAAGGAGCTGAGAAAGTAAAACTAGGTGAACATGTTTATGCAATTATTCAGAGAAAACTCCCTACAAAATGCAAGGACCCAGGTATGTTTTCTATTCCCTGCTCTATAGGTTACAATACATTTGATAAGGCAATGGTAGATCTAGGAGCATCTATTAATGTCATGCCATACTCTATCTATGCATCTTTAGCACTAGGACCTCTGAAAGAAACTAGTGTTACAATACAATTGGCTGACAAATCTAACACCCTCCCCGAGGGTGTAGTTGAGGAAGTTTTAGTACAAGTTGGTGATCTGATTTTTCCTGCTGATTTTTATGTACTTAACATGGAGAGTGGTGATCAAACAACTCCAATTTTGTTAGGGAAACCATTCTTAAAAACATCCAAGGCCATAATAGATGTTCATAGTGGCACACTGACAATGGAATTTGAAGGAAAAATTATGAAATTCAGTAACTGCAGTGCCATGAAAGATCTCACTGCCTATGCTATTAATATGGTAAATTCTATAGCACAGGATGTTGAGCCTTTAGATGCAAAGGTTGAGAAATCAACCTTGAGTGTTCACTTGCAGGAGAATAATGTAGAAGCTCCAAAAGTGCAGCAAACAGGTAAGGATCCCTTTACCTCAGCACCAAATTCTAATGCAAATGCACCTTCTATTTTGTAGGATCCTGGGTCAAATCTGTCACCTCTTCCCAATCACTTGAAATACTTAGAAGTAGGAGATGCATCACCTATTTTAGTTGCCAAGAATTTGGGTGTTAAAAAAGAAGAAGAATTGATGCATATTCTTCAGAAAGAAAGAAATGTCATTATAAGAACAATTGCAAACCTTAAAGGCATAGACCTGACTGTAGAGTTGCATCAAGTTCTAGAAATCAAAGGGGTTAGACCCCTTAAAGGTAAGAAATCTCTCCCTTGGTTAGGACCACTTGTTATTACTAATGTTGCTTCTGGTTATGCAGTTGAATTTTAAGGATTGAATCAGTCCCAGAAATTTAAAATTAACATCAAAGAGCCTCTATGAACAAAGATAGGGAGCTGGGTCGAGCCAACGACATTAAACAAAGGCGCTTATTGGGAGGCAACCCAACATTTAAAAAAAAGCTGAAAATTGGAGAAATTCAAGGTCTAATAATGCACCACGCTCATGCCACCCCAAACAAAATCAAAGAAGTTTCACTGAACCCCTCCTTATGTTATTATTTGTCCCTTTTATATTCTCTTCTATTTTCTTACATTGGGGACAATGTATGTTTTTAAGTGTGGGGGGTCACTTTATGATTCAGCTGGATGACTGTATAATAAATCATACACTTGTGCACTTTCCTACTTTGATGCATAACTATAATTTTATGATATATGCACTTTTAATCCTGTCATGAGGTGAGCATGTGAACAAAGTTTCAATTTATGAGTTTGTGATAGCTGAACCAATAGCCAATGATATAACTGTTTAAATTACTTATAGCTCTTAGGAGATGTAAGAAAGTCATAATTATGTGTAATTTTAAATTCTTTTCAATTTATGATTACCTATTTTCTAAAAATCCTGAAATTTTTTTGCACAGTAATTTTGGATATTTAATTTGTCTTTTACTTAGAAAAAGATTATATAACTCAAAAATATTTTATCATCTCTTTTAAATTTTTAGAACTTATTTAAATGCTACTTGAGGCGAAATCCTAGGCTAATTCTAACAATTAGGAGATGTTTTAGGCATTTTTTTAATGAGATTGAGCCTTTCAAACTTAACCCAAATTTTATGATTGATACCTTTATTTTTTTCTACTTGATTCACTCACTCCATGATGAATTTCTGAATATTTGTTTTATAGATCTACATTAATGAAAGGGTGGAAGGGTGGAGCAAGGACAAAAGAAAGAAAGAAATATATATATATATATTTTTTTCTCAAAAGACTAATGAAAGTCTATCCAGTGATTGAAAAAGGAAGAAATAGAGAATCAAAGAAAAGTAGAATACATATAAGCAAGGAAATAAGTGTGGGGGAAAAACTTCCCCAATCTTGAGAATTAGCTCAAATAGATCAGAGTTAATTATGTGATGTTGGGAGATTGAGCTTTAAAATTATATCTTTTATCTCACCCCATAGCCTAGCCACATTACAAGTTGAGTTAAGTCCTTTTGATCCTAAGAAGTAGTTTTAGCCTACATTAGTGGAGAGTAGCATGAAAATAAGCCTATGGAAATTTTAAATAGAGAGCCATGCTATAATTCCTGAGATATATAAGCTCATTTAGGTAAAAGAAAATTAAATTATCCAAAGACACACACACACTATGGATTTTAGGGAATAAAATTATAAATTGCATTTGAATTAAATGTTGCACATGGTCATGAAATTTTCTGAAATTTCTTCAAGACCATACAGTTTTCACTATGAGGCAGCATATTGGTAAGCCATTCACTCATTTCATATTTGAATTATGTTTACATGAATCAATGTTTGCTTGAGGACAAGCAAAAGAGTAAGTGTGCGGGTATTTGACATGCTATAAAATAAGCATGTTTTTGACATGTGTTAAGTTGCTTTTTATTTAATTTTTGTAGAAAATAGATATGAATTGATTGAGTGTTGTGTTTTGTGTTTTAGGAATAATAAAGAAGAAAAGAAGAGAAAAATAAAGAGAAAATCATAGAAAAATGCTGATTCCTGACCTTTTGTCATTAATTGAGGCATATCTCACTCATTCGGACTCCAATTAAGGTGATTTTAGCGGCTTTGGAAAGAAGAGACATAGAGCTACAACTTTCATGTTCGGTACTTCAGCAAACTCTAGAAGATTCTGGGTGCCGTGGCGCTCACAAGGGAGCGCCGTGGCACCACGATAAGGAAATTCGGAGCGCCGCGGCGCTGTGCTACCCAGGAGGGAGCACCACGGTGCTCAACCCAGCGCGCCGCGGCGCCTGATCATGTTCAACATAGCCCGCCGCGGCGCAGATAGGGAGCGCTGCGGCGCCCCGTGGCAGAATCTTCGTAGCGCCGCGGCGCCCGTGAGCCGTAGGGGACCTGCTGATTTTGTGATTTTAGGTCGCTTTCGCTCAAAATTGAGGGGAATGGACGGGAATCAGACCTAAAATACGTTCTGACTTCGATTAGGAGGGGAAAGTCTATAAAAAGAGAGGAAAGCAACCAGAGAAGGCATCGAATCCTTCACCGAATTCTTCATCTACATTCTTCAATTCTTCTTTTGATTATCTTATGGCCCTGCGTGGCTAATTCTCTTTAGTTGGTTGAGGTGAGTTGAAACCTCAAGGGATTTTTATACATTGTGAGATGTGGATCTGATGTTATTATTTCAATTTGTTTTGAATATTGATTGTTCATCTGTTCTTGTTCTTAATGATTATCCATATGTTTGCTAGGAGGCCTACTAGTATTTCGTCCGTTTTAATCTACCGCTGAATTGTGTTTTGAACAAAGTTTTTAATTCTTCGATTCGTGAGGCAAATAGGTTTGAGGGTTTTGGATTATAAATCATTGAACCTATGATGAATGATTGACTAAATTAGATATAGCCGATGTGTTTATATTTGTTTAGCTCTGTCAATTTCTCTAGTTCTTCATGCGGTTAACAAGTTATATTTTACCGATGTGCTAAAAGATGGCTTGTTGATTAGGGTTTAATTAGTGCGATTGTCATTAATTTGCTAGGCTTAAGGAGAAACAGGGTTAAAACCCCAATGATAGATATTTATTTGCAGTTTGATTATGTTGTCGATGATCAATGTAATCCCTTGACGGTGGATACCAACCGAAACCAACGTCTTTATCATTAATCACTTTCGCTTATTTATTTTCATTATTGTTTACTTCACTTAATTTGTGATTATCAATTCCCCCCTTTTAATCACATAAGGTAATTTCAGTCTCTGTGGGATCGACCCTTACTCCCACTACTACAGGTTAGTTTTGAGGTAAGGTATTAATTTGGGTGCACCTGCGACAGTGCGCACCAAATTTTGGCATACTGCATTCATTTTGTCTTGCATTCCACATAGTTACTATTCCCAAGATAGACTGGTGTAGTATAGGATAATTTTAGCTCATAAATATGTGATGCACAATAGAATATGAAATAGGTAGCTATTATTTTAGTCTCCCTTTTCTAGCATTAAACCTCTAATTTTTCGAAAAATATCTCTCTATTGTGCTGTAAATTGTATGCTTAGGCTGTTTTTTCACACTATGAGAGTGTGAAGGTAGGAAGAGGTGAGAAATGAGGGTATGTGAAACCCAAAAAGTTTTCACTCTGAGTACCTCCTTCAAGGCACCAAAAAGGCCTTAGTATGAGTACCTAAATGTTGTTACCCTAGTGAGATGGAGCATAAAATGCACTCACTGCATATTTCTGTGATAAAAGAGAAAGAAAGAAAGAAAAAAAAGAAAAGAAAAGAAGAAAAGAGAAGATGTGAAATAGAAGAAAATTAAGAAAAATAGAAATAAGGGTAAGGCAACATAGGGAGATCTAAAGGATGAGGTAGCCTACTTGAGTGTTTGAAAATCCGTCTGATGCATACAACCACTGGTCACAATAGAAAAAGGTATATAGTAGAAAATTTTCTAGTTTGGTCTTAGAAGAATAGAGACTATTTGATTACTGTCTATTCATATATCTATTGTGTGTACATGGATTGAGTGAAAAGTTATCTATATTGCATTTTTTTTCTATCTTGTGGAATTTGATTGCATCCTTCTCCCTTTTCCTTCTATTTTGGCATGTCATTTGCTTGAGGATAAGCAAAAGTTTAAGCATGGGGGAGTTGATAAAGGGGAATTTTGAGTACTTAAAGGTCATATTTTGTCCCCTAATTTATAGTAACTTGTGGGTATTTTTATGCTTTTGGCTATACTTTGTTTTGGGTACTGCTGTAGTTTATTTTGTGATTGCAGGAGAGCAAAAGAAGACCCTAAAAGATGTTTTTAGGTCTTTTTGACTCCAATTGAAGCTTGACAACCTGAGTTTTGACCTAGAAACAATTCTACTTCAAGGAGAAGAAGCCAATCTATAAAAAGGGTAGAAAGGAAGCATCAAGGATCATTCAGGTTCTTAATTACCTTCTTTAATTCTTTATTAGATTTTCTTATTGCCTTGCAAGGCTAATTTATTTTTAGTTAGTAGAGGAAGATTGAAACCTCAAGGGATCATTATGCATTGTGAGATTTGGAATAGATTTTGTTAGTTCAATCATAACCGGGTATTGATTATTCATCTACTCTTCTATTTTCTGAATGATTATTCATATAATTGCTAGGGAGGCCTACTAGTATATTTTTTGTTTTAATCTACTACTGAATTAGGTTTTGAACAAAGTTTTCATTACTGTATTCATAAAGCAAATAGGATTAAGGATTTTGGATTATAAATCATTAACCCTATGAGGAATGATCAACTAAATTAAATATGACTGATATGTTCATATTTATTTAGCTCTATCAGTTTTTCTTGTTCTTCATGCAATTAATAGGTGATAAAGGGGAATTTTGAGTGCTTATAGGTCATATTTTGCCCCTAATTCATAGTAACTTGTGGGTATTTTTATGTTTTTGGCTATACTTTGTTATGGGTACTGCTGTAGTTCATTTTGTGATTGCAGGAGAGCAAAATAAGCTAAGAAGCAAGGAAAAGCAGTCATGGAAAGACCTTAAAAGACCTGGGATATGCTGAGGAGGAAGCAAAGAGGCTGCACGTAAAAAATCATGAAGAAAAGAGCACCACAGCATGCAGCACAGCCTGGTCGTGCTTGGTGGCCTACAACACGGCCAGGCTGTGTTTTATATAGATGATGCTGTACTTCTCCTTTTTCCCGCTTGAAGCACGGCCAGCCCGTGTCCTGGAACACGACCGTGCTTCGGGGACCGTAAAGAGCGTTAAATTTAGGGTTTTGGCCGCCCAAAAGGATATACATGCTTGGGGGTGCACAGCTGACGGGGAGGAACCGTAAGAGACACCAGAGAAACACTTTCTAGCCTTAGGAAACATATTTGGATTAGGTTTTTACATAGTTCTTTGAGGATTTTGATGTTCTAGAGTAGATTTTACTGCTTTGAAGTTGTAATTTATCTGCATTCATCTACACACTAGGTTCTATCCTTCTACTTCTACTTCTATCTCTCTACTTCTACTTCTACCTCCTCTTACTTCTGATTTATATTGAACTACCAATGAATTACTCAATGAATGTGAATTTGATTCCTGTTTTTATTATGTGTGAGTAGATTCTTTCTAGGGTTTTGGTAAACCTAATTGTGATACAATGATACTATGCCTATGATTTGAATTATGTAACCCTATTTGTAATTGGGACTAGATTGTTTTGGATTGATTATTGTATGCTTGAATTAGTTGATGGAATGCCTGATCACCAATCTATCACGTATTATGTATTTAATCGATGAACTGAAGGGTGAAGATTAAAACCAAAATCCAATGGTTAATTAGGGTTGTCTTAATCACGAAAGTAGTTTAAGATACTCTAGGCCTAAATCAATTAATGGGAACGAGAAAGCCGATTAGTTGCATTCTATGGTTGGCATAAAGTTTAATGGACCTAGGTTAAGCTAAGCACCACGAAAGTAGATAATTTGATTAACCTAGGTACGATTGGTAATGTTTGAAAGAGATTGCTAATTATATTAGGCTAAACCATCCTCAATAATCTAGATAATTGCAATTAGGAGTAAATAACAGTTGTTGAGTATCACAAGCGTGGTGAACCTTAACCCTAGGCTTAGCTTAATTGGTTACTTCGACTTGTTTAATTGTGATATTTGCCCATCAAATTATATCAATTTAGATAGTACTTTTTGTGAGATTCTGGTAATTGGCATTGTTCTCTGTGGGACATGACCCGTACTTGTCGGACTAGCTACAGCTACGCCGTGCACTTGCGGTATTTAGTAAAACACACATAACAATAGGTTAGACTTTATCGGTGTGCTAAAGGATATCTTATTAATTAGGTTTTAATTGGTGCAATTGTTATCAATTTACTAGGCATAAGGAGGAATATGGATATAATCCCAATGGTAGATATTTGGTTTAAGATTGATGATATTGTCAATGATCAATGAAATCCCTTGATGGTGGATATCGACCGAAACCAACGCCTCTCTCATTAATTACTTTCATTATTTTTTGCTTTATTTACAATTATCAAATCCCCTTTTTTTTCAATCACGTAAGGTAATTTCAGCCTCTATGGGATCGACCCTTACTCCCACGACTATAGGTCAGTTGAGAGGTAAGGTATCAATTTAGGTGTATTTGCGACAGTACGCATAGAACCAAAAGAAGTTGTTAAGATTACTATATATATGTTTCAAGAATTTTTAGCCACCTGAATCATTCAATTTGGAATCCATATTAGGAAGATATGGTCAGATTAGTAAGCTGTGGTCAGAAACTAGTTAACCAGAGAAGAATCTGTTAGGTAAGCTTTAGCATCTGAATTTTTGAGAAGAATTTGTATGGAATTAAAAGACATGGTTAACATAACAAATATAGATATATGAATCATAAATTTTTAGCCACTGGAATCACTCAATTTAGAGTTTATAAGAGAGAGATATGATTATATTAGTAAGTAGAGGTTAGAACCTACCCAGGCAGAAATAACTTTGAATTTGAGGAAGTAATAACTCCAGGAATCCCTATTATTTCACTAAAATTTTGAAAATAAGAGTTTTAGAAGTTTTTCTTAGCTTTGAATGGACATCAAGATCACCTCAATCAGAGTTAAAATAAGAGAGTCATGCTTTGATTAGTGAGAGATAAAAATAATATTTATGAAAGAAGAAGAATCTTATAAATAAAAATAATAAATGACTAGTGTATGCCCTAGCCATTGCCATTGCATGAACTCCTTACCATCTTAAGTGTGTAATTTTGACACGAAAATATTTTATAAAGTGATATTTGAAAATGATTATGTTCATGGCATGATTACCAATGATTTTTGGTAATGATTATCATTAATGATAAATTATGACATGTGAGTATAATAAATATACTTGTTATTGAAATCATATTTTTGGCTATTAATGTGAAATGAAAAGAGACAAGCACAGTCACATGGTGGTCCATGTGGTGCACCAGTAGGGGATGCCCTACTCACAGCTATGATTATGCTATTGAGAAAAGAAAGAGAAAGTGCGCCATGTCGGACAGAGCAAGAAAAGCCCATACCGGAGTGTCGAAAGTACTCACTCTGACTGGGGTAGCTTGATAAGAAAATAAGTTGATAGCCATTATATGCTATTCTAAAAATAGTTATTCATGCCATACATGTCATTACTATATGACTTTCATGTGCATAGATAAACTCCACTCATGTGACCTAAGGTATTTGCTACAGTTTATACAGATGAACATAACATGATGAGCTATATTGATGATAATTATGATTTAATGTTGAACATACTGGGATTTAATTCTCACTATATTTCCATATCATGTTTAGAAGACTAAATATGCAGATATTCTCTATGACTGGCTTTTAGCGAACGTTGGGTCAAGTAGGTTAAGATCCCGGTGAAGGTGCAACCGCTTACAGCCGTATCCCTAGAAGTGGTCAATATGGATGAATAAGATGTAGACATGTATGTGTTTGATTTTTGTACGGACGCTTTTAATTAATGATGTGTATGTGAATCCAGAATTGTATCAGTGTTAATGCTATACAATAAACCTTAATTGTGCTTGGTTAATTTAATTGAATATTATTATGAGTTAAATAGTTAGAAGTAAAGAGATAATGACTTTATGGGATTTTACAAACATATATACATATATATACATATATATACATATATATATATATATATATATATATACATATATATACATATATATATATATATATATATATATATATATATATATATATATATATGTTTAAAAAAAGGAGTTGTTACATTTACTAGGAAATCAAGGACAAAATAATTTTTCTATGAGCCAAATAAAGGACTTTTGGTAAACCTTAACTTATGCCCTAGCCATTTCCATTGCATGAATTCTTTACCATCTTATGCATATTATTTTTGGCACAATTTCTATGAATGATATTTGAAATAGTTATATTTTGATGTGCAATTGTGGCATAAGGGAATTTTGGGCATATTTTGTTGAAAATCATATCTTGGCTATTAATATGGAAAGAAAAGAAAATAAAAGGGCATGGTCACATGGATTTCGTGTATGGTTCACCAAATAAGGGACACCCTATACATAGTTATTATGATGATGAAAAAAGAAAGATAATTATGCCATGTTGGATAGAGTGAGAGAAGCCCATATCGAATGAACAGAGAATACTTACCCTGACTAGGGTAGCCAGACTTGATATGAATATTTAATAGCCATTATATGGTAAAGATGTGATCTTGACATGCCATGATATTTTGAAAATAATTAATCATGCCCATGAAATTTTGAAAAGTTATACATGCCCATGATAAATGTTTTTTAAATGATTATTCCTGCCCTATATATCATTGTTGTATGATTTACATATGCATAGATATGGTGCATTATTGTGGCCTAAAAATTTTTGTAATTTATCAACTGAACATGACATGATGAGCTATGTATGTAAAATTATGATTTATTGTTGAGCGTATTAGGATTATTATATCTGACTATAATTCCACGTCATGTCTAAATAAGCAGTGATACCATGCAGCTGTTTTCGATGACTTTGACTTTTAGCATACACTGGGTAGAGATGCCTTATGTTTGGCAAATTCCTATGATTAACAATGTGTCAGTGGTTGAGATAGCTAAAGTTCTAGAGGAGTTGCTACCATGTGCACCAGTGTCCCCTAATGAGGCTAATGTGAATGATTAGAGCATAGATATATGCATGCTTTTGTACTACAAGTAACACTTAGGACACTATGATATGCATATGAGTTAACAAAAACACTAATATTAATAGACACACCCATTTGATATCAATTTGTGTTTGCTTAAATTGAGACATTCATTATCATGAAATGAATGGATCAAAGAATAGCTAGTAATGATTTCATTAGTGTGTTAAATAAGTAAATAAAAATGGAGTCATTACATCATACTCATTAAACTTAACAATTTCACCATCAAACTCTGGTAAGTATGCTATTATGCATATAATGACCTCAAATAATTTTTTTGTACTAATATTTATAGGTAGTTTATTTTCTTTAATGATACCATTACCTTTTCTTTTAACAGTATTTAATTGCTTCATTAACTAACTAATTAAATAATTAATGATAGAATAATACAATAAAACATCACAACATATTCAAATACACAAAACATTAGGCTTATAATATTTTTGGAACTTTTTCATTAGTAAAACCACTATATATATATATATAGATATATATATGTATATATATGTGTATATACATATATATATGTATAGACACATGCCATAGTAACCAAGATGATACCTATAATACAAAAGGCAGAAGGATACTTGGTCACTATTCCAGAAATGATCTCCTATCGCCAGTTCTGTATAACTATTTACATAGTAATACTTCAGTCCTCATCCCCCTCTTTTAAGCCTCCCAATGACACTTACGAGGGTGGTGGCACATACACCGAGAGCTTATATAAATTTTTTACTACTAAATCTTGCACTATAAGTATATATCCCGAATAGGGCAACTCTATCCATTGGTCTACAAACATCAAAGTCATGACATAGATCGACATTGTACTTTGCTTATATGTACATAACATGAAATAACAATGAGAACTAAAGTTCCTAGTAGGTTTAATAATAATAGATAATCATCAATTTAGATAACATGCCATGTTTAGCTGCATTTGTAACGACCTCAGTTTCTTTTAACCTATATATATAATTTACCTATCCGGAGGCCATTATCTTTTCTCTTTTACCATCTTTATTTTCCAGTGCCTATTTTGTCTGTTATGATAGGTGATATTGACTAAAAAGCCAAGAACACATAATCTCAGCAATTACTAACAATGCTTATAACATTCTATTATTAATTATTCATTCATTTACATTAAATATTCATTTAAAAGAAATATACAATCACAATATCAACATTTACTTTCCCTTTTCATAGGACTTTTCCACTATGTTGGGTTGACGAGAAGGTATATATGTTGGGAATGTTAACCAAACTACTAGAACAAGGGATTTCCCCTTTCTAACTAGTAGTAGTAGGTTCAAAGTACACACTGGGATCCTATTGCTATTTATCTAAACACAACATGGAGCAATAATGAGAAATCTCAATGTCGTAGTGCCCGTACATCAACGTTGCGACACCACGAGTTGGAGCTGACCTTTCATCACTAATTAGGATATAACTCTCCCATATAAGGTCTAATTGAGTTCATTTGAAAGGATTTAGAAAGCTAAGTCATAGGGCTACAACTTTTATGTGGAACACTTTTTGAAATTTTTCATAAATCCTATCCCCAAAATTTGTCCATTCGTACAATAATTTCTCAACCATTCAATGCAAAATTGCAAGCACAAGCTTATATAATACCTACATCTCAACAAGGATCTTTCATAGCCATCAATAAAATCAGACTTTAACATCATTTTTAATGATATCTCAAGGTTAGGGTTTAACCCAAAATATGAAGAATCCAAGGTTTTAAAATAAGGATTATTGTCAAATCTACCTATTAATAAGCCTTAGCTCTAGCTTAATGTATTATTTTTCCTACTTTTCCTGTGACGTGGCATTACCCTCCTTGACTTAGGTTAATTTATGAAATTCTCCATGAAAAAAAGGAAAGATTGAAAATTTAAAAATGGAAGAAAAGGTGATTTATGAGGTTTAGGAGGAACTTCTTACCTTGATTTCCCTTCTTTCTTTCTCTTCTTCTCTCCTTTTCTCCTTTTTGCATTTTTGGCTCTCTCTCTCTCTACTTTTTTCTTTGGCCAAAACTTTCTCTCTAAGAAGCTTGCACTGCCCTCATTAATTGAGGTTGAGATATTTGCTTGTTCCATTTCCACCTTGCCACTTGTTAACCTTATCCTTTTCCCTATCCTTCATACCTAAGCCATTGACCTTTATTGACTCCCTTTCTACCCAGGAAATTAACCCTTATTGACTTCCTTCATTAACTTAATTATGATCTTTCAAGATGTTTTATGTGAGGTATGTTTAGGATATGTAATTGCCCCTAAATTTTCACTTATAATACTAAAAGGTAAATTTTTAGCCATTTTCTAAGGTTTTGTCCAATGATTCCAAATTCATCCAATCCTTTTAATTATTTATTAATATTTTATTAACAAAATTTAAATCCCTAATTTGGGAAATTTCTATGACTTAACCTTTTTCCAAAATTTCTACACTTAACTACTCAAAAATCTCCTTTTGACCCTTTTATTTTCCAAAATATAAGACTTTTGTATTCTTTCTTTCAAAATAATTCCCTAGGAATATTAAGACTAAAACCTTTTGCCATTTAGAAAATGACATACTTTACCAACCACTTTTAATGTGTAATTTCCCTTACTATTTTTCATTATTTCACATTATTTACTTTTCCTTCTTAAATTCTTAAAATATAATTATATGATTTTCTGGTAATTAAAATTGGGGGCGTTACAATTATCCCCTTCTCAGACAAATTTTGACCTCAAAATTTGTTAATGACTTAATTCACTTAATTAGGGTATCTTTATTTTATTACTTTTTCTTTCCCCAAATGTCTAACACTAGAGTTTTAGTTTCCAAATCTATTTCTTGTGACACACTCCCATTCTATTTTGGAAAGGAATAGTCTTATTCTTTGCTTTGGGGAACTATTTCCATCTTGATACATTTATCCAGATTAGTCTTCTGTCTAAGTTTTCCCTAAATTGTGTTTTAAACTATAACCAGTCCAAAGTTATGGGTAGAGTTTCTTTCTTCATACAGTCTCAATTGCCTAAAGAAATTGGTAACTATTGTAATATACCGTAATTTTTAAATAATAATGTTTTACTATAAGCAAGTATTATTTTTAAATGAATATGTTTGGCTAGAAGAAAATATACTTTTAATTAAAATGATTTTTATTTTTCCTAAAACAATTATATTTGGCTCTAAACAAATTTTTGATATTTTTTGTGAGGTACGTTTAGGACATTAATTGTCTCTAATCATTATGTGAGGTACATTTAGGACATGGAGATATTTTATATTGTGATTTTTTTTATTAAAAGTTTTATCAAGAAAAGTCATGATTTCAGAGTGCAACTAAAGTTTTGCAAGAATATAATTCTTAAGGAATTTTTGGGATGCTTTAAGATGAAAAATAATATTTATATGTACATAATCAAAAAATAAATTTTAAATATTTAATTATTAAATAATAGTAAGTAAAAAGAAAAAAAAGAGAAATAGGAGAATGGAAATGTGAAGAAACAAACCACACGGATGGCAAAGGGGCATAATTTTTTTTCTTCTTTCTTTCTCTCTCTAGGCTCTACCTTTTCTCTAATATTTTTCCAAAGATATGCATCCAATTGAGATACTGGAGGTATAGTTGGACTCGTGATGACGAGAGCTTCAAAGGCCATCGATCAATTTCGTCGGAAGTTTACCGAAAGCTCAATGGAAAATCTTAAATAGTAACGCGATAGGGTGTGTTTTTAAAATGCTAGATCTTTGATGATTTTTTGAGCTTCCAAGTTAGGGGTTTTGTTAAGGATATAGAGTGTTGGTTTTATGATAAATTTCACAATCAAGCAACGTGATTTGGTGCTCTAATTTTACAAATTATTTTTCAATGAACAGTAACCGTGAACAGTGTTTTGCCTATGCGAACAGTGCAATGAATAGTCGTGAACAGTACCCGCACAATGAATTTTAGGATTCTAAAATAGCTATGTTGAAGAGCATAATTTGGAGGTGTTGGTGATCAATTTTATTTAGAAAAAGGCGAGAAAAAGCTAGTCCAATTGAAGCTTCAAATTGTTGTGTAAATGACATGAATTATAGCATAGAGAAAAGTTATAATTTTTCTCTAAATTTATAAGCTATATAATGCGGTAATGTAATGTAAATTTATAATTATTTTGTATGATGAGATTATGGCATGGTTGATGCCTGAATATGAATATGTGTTAGGTGAATTAAGATAGGTAGGTAATAGACATGTTAGGAATGGTGAAAGTAAGATATGTTAGGTCTGTTAAAGGACTGGCTAGTGATGGAAAGTGTCATAAGAAGAAGATTTGGGCATATTGAGTTTACTTAAGGACAGGTAAGACAAAATTAGGAAATTTGCAATTTCAATTTGTTGTAAGTAATTAATGGAGGAAACTTTGGAGGAAGTTCGACATTAAACTATTCATAATTTAAAATAATGAGTTTGGACATTGAAATGTATAAAAAAATTTATGTGAAAGGAATAAACGGATTATGGCCTTATGGTGCTTTGAGAAATGTAATCAAGTGAATTAATGGTGCTAAAATTCTTAAGGAATAAAATATGGGAAGTAGGATTCAAATTAATCTTTGAACTCTTAATTTGAAAATATGGAGGATATTTTGAGAACCATGTCTAAAAATAATGTAAAGTGATTAAGATAATTTTGTTAAGAGTTTATACAATGCTAAGTTGAGTCTAGTGTCTAGGATGTGAATCATGTTGAGATTAGAAATTAATGTGTGAATAATTGATAAGAAAAGTCTTCTTAGAACGAACGGGTTAGTTAAACAAAATTGATTAGAACTAGAATGATATGCTTTTAGAAATGAAAGTAAGAAAGGCTTGAGATTCATGCGAGGATGTTGATAGGTGAGAATCAAAGATGACTTCACAGAAGTTTGGAATAAGAAAATTTGGTTACCCAATACGGATGTGTATATGTTCTTTTATGTGTTATGGTTCCTAATATCGACTTACGGATATATGCATGCAAGCTTGAGGATGTAAAGGAATGACAAACACAATGGTTTAAGAGTTCCTTATATGTATATATATAATCTATTGAGTATTTTGCATAAAGTGTATAAGGTGGTTAAAGTGTGACACTATAATTTTATGTAATGCACGCTTTTGAGAGATATATTTGAATATGAATGCATGTATATGTAATAAAATTCAAATATGACCAAATGGATAATCAACAATATGCATCATGCATAATCAAAATATGAAATTTGAAACACTAGATCTTTCAAAAGACATAGAATTTCAATAACAAATTAATGTTAAATCTACCTAACTCTAATTATCCTCTTGGTTAACAAGCACCTCCCTTAGTTTCCTTTGCCTTGGCTTCTCCTAGATCCTCTTCTTCCACCACAAAACCTGCATAACCACCATCAAAACATCCTTTTAGGAGCTTATAAGGGTAGTTTTTGCTTGAATAAACTATCAAGTGGTTCACCTTTCATAATCATGTGTCTACCTTATCACAATTAGGATGCACTTAATTTTTTTTTTTTGGAAAAAGACAACTCATGTTCTTACCTTCCTCTTCCTTAGTCAAGATATGCATAGAAAAAGGAGATTTATATTTTGAAAATTATGATAAAATGTTCTTAAGACAATGGACAAGGTTCCTATGATTTAGGGATTCATTTCTTTTTTCTTTTTTCTCACTCAAGTATGATAGGTTTGCCTTTCTAGTTGAAAATTTTCCAACCCTTGAATCTCCCTTACTTGGTAGAAATTATTTGTGTAGGATAAGGATGTTTTGTCATAATGGCTTGTATTATAACCTACTTGTTGAAATTATGAATGTAGGATATATATATTTTGTCCTAATGCCATGTATTATTACATACTTGTTGAAATTATGAATGTAGGATATAGATGTTTTGTCCTAATACTATGTGATCTAATCTTGATTATTATTACTCTATTATTTCCTCACATGATTCTTATTTTTCCCTCTTGGATTCGGGCTCATTCTTATCAATTTTCTTTGCTTTGGCTGAAATTTTACCTTTCATGGAGGGGTTAGTCACATTTTCATGGTTTGTGGGCTATCGATTTAATTTCTATATTCTAGTCCAAATCTATGTTTTATTTCTTGCTTGGGCAATCCTATTGGCTTGCTAGAAACTCATGTGATGTGGAAAAACTCTATATGAAGTGTCCATAGGTGAAAGCTTAATGTATGGATGAAGATGTTAAACTTAGGAACACTAGCTCTTGAATTAGGAAAAATTACCCTAATCCAATCTTCTTGAAATTTTAATACCTTTACTTACTTACCAAAACTTTTTCTTCCTTAGCCAAGAATGTCGCCTCTCTTTAGTATGTTATTTCAATTTTTTCCTATTAGGTTTTTCTCTTTTTACTTATTCTCTTAATGTTAGAAACATTTTCTATGCATACACATAAGATAAAGAATTTCTAAGGATTATATTTATTTGGATATCTAAAAATTGTCTAATAAATTTTATTTCCTTAACTAAACATTTATATACATTTATTAATAAAAGAAATGAAATTAGGGATGTTATAGTTGCTATATCATGTTACATGTTATCTAGCATATGATCAATGTTTTGAACATTTGGGTTGGTGTGGAAAGTTCTGCATATGTATGGCTATGGGTGGCAACATTTTAGGATTTTTATGGTGCTATTTTGTATATTTGAATGTGGTGAAAAATTGATAAAATATGATTAGATGTAAATTAGGAAGAAAATGAAAGAGGACGTAATATAATGATGAACTAAAACCATATGAAAGGTTTGGTTAGGAAACAGGATTTCTGAGTAACTAGGGAAGCTTCTATTTTTGAAATTCTGTGAAGAATCGGTTAAGAATTAAAAAAAATTGTTAACATGCAAAATGTAGATCTATATCTCACTGATTATTAGCCACTAGAATCAATTAATTTGGAGTCCAGATGAGGGAGATATTGTTCGATTAGCAAGTAGAGGTCAGAAACTAGCTAACCAGGGAAGAATCAGTTAAGTATGCTTCTGTGTTTGAATTTATGGGCATTGTTCACATAATATATATATATATATATATGTGTGTGTGTGTGTGTGTGTGTGTGTGTGTGTGTGTATCATGGATCTATAGGCTCTGAAATCACTTAATTTGGAGTCCATATGTGGGAGATATGGTTGATTAATGAGTAGAGGTTAGAATCGGTGTAAAATCCAAGATGGTAAATGTAAGCATTTTTATTTTTTATTTTCTGGAAATAGTTAGTAAGAAATCTAAACACATAATAAACATGAAAGTTGTATATAGGTATCTTAGCTTTTTACAGGCTTTGAAATCACCTCAATTGGAGTTTGTATGAGGGAGATACGGTCAGATTAGTAAGTAGAGGTCTGAACATAGCCGAGAAAAAATAACATTGCATTTGAGAGAGTAGTAACACCATGATTAATTAAAATTTCAATAAAATGTTCAAAATAATGGTTTTAGAGGATTGTCTTATCTTTCAATTGACACCAAGGTCACTTCAATCGGATTTCAAATGAGATTGTTATGGTCTGTTTAGTGAGAAAGAAAAATAATATTTTAAATAGAAGAAGAATCTTATAAATAAAATAATAAATAACTAGTGCATGCCATAGTTATTGCCATTGCATGAAGTCCTCACCATTTTAAGTGTGTAATTTTGAGATGCAAATATTTTATAAAGTGATATTTGAAAATGATTATGTTCATGGCAAGATTGTATTTTACCAATGATTTTTGGTAATGGTTATTCTTTGATGATAAATTATGGCATGTGAGTATAATGAACATACTTGTTATTGAAATCATATTTTTGGCTATTAACGAGAAAATAAAAGAGATGAGCATGGTCACATGGCAGTCCGTGTGGTGCACCAATAGGGGACGTCCAACTCACGGGTATGATTATGTTAATCAGATAAGAAAGAGAAAGTGGGCCATGTCGAATGGAGCGAGAAAATCCCGTACCGAAGAGTAGAAAATACTCATCTTGATTGGGGTAGCTTAATATGAAAATAAGTTAATAGTCATCATATGATATTCTAAAAATAGTTATTCATGCCATACATGTCATTTCTGTATGATTTTCGATTGCTTAGATAAAGTACATTCATGTGACCTAAGATATTTGCTATATGTAACATCCTTAATTTTGTTTCATTTATTAATAAAGGTACATAAATATTTAATGTAACATCTATTATTTTGTTACTTTTATTAATAAAGGTACATAAATAATTAATTGAGGAAATAAAATTTATTAGACAATTTTTAGATATCTAAGAAATATAATCCTTAGAAATTTTTCACCTTATGTGTATGTATAGAAAATGTTTCTAACATTAAGGGAATAGGTAAAGAGAGAAAATCTAATAGGAAAAATTAGAAATAACATACTAAAGAGAGGAGAAATTCTTGGGTAAGGAAGATAAATTTTTGTGAAGTAAGTAAAGGTCTTAAAATTTCAAGAATATTGGATTAGGGTAATTTTTCCTAATTCAAGAGTTAGATTTATTAAGTTTAACATCTTTACCCATAAATTGGGCTTTCACCTATGGACACTTCATATAGAGTTTTTCACTTCATATGAATTTCTAGCAAGCCAATAGGATAGCCCAAGCAAGAAATAAAACATAGACTTGGACTAGGATATAGAAGTTGGACCGACAGCCCAAAAATCATGAAAATGTGACTAAGCCCTTCATGAAAGGTAGAATTTCAGCCACAGCAAAGGAAATGGGTATGAATGAGCCCAAATCCAAGAAGGAAAAATAAGAATCATGTGAGGAAATAGTAGTGTAATAATAATCAAGATTATGTCACATGGCTTTAAGACAAAACATCTATATCCTACATTTATAATTTCAACAAGTAGGTAATAATGGATGGCTTTAGGAAAAAACATCTATATCCTATATTTATAATTTCAACAAGTGGGTAATAATACATAGTATTATGACAAAACATCCTTATCCTACACAAATAATTTCAACCAAGCAAGGGAGATTCAAGGGCTGAAAATTTGCCAACTAAAAATGCAAACCTATCATACTTGATTATGAAAAAAGAAAAAGGAAATGAATCCCTAAATTAAAAGGACATTGTCCCTTGTCTTAAGAAAATTTTAACATGATTTTCAAAATACAAATCTCCTTTTGCTATGCATATCTTGACTAAGGGAGAGGAAGACAAGAACATGAGTTGTTTTTTCCCAAAAAAACAACCAAGTGCATCATAATTGTGATAAAGTAGACCCATGGTTATGAAAGGTAAACCACATGATAGTTTATTTAAGAAAAACCCACCCTTATAACATTATAATTTTGTCCAAGTAAGGGAGAGGAAAAACATAAGCAAGGTAGAGTAAGGAAAGGAGAGAAAGAGAGGACAAGAGAGGAAGAAAAAGGAAGGAGAAGTCTAGAGGACTAAGTACTCAAGGTAAGTTAGCTTAATCTCCACTTGAATCTATCTTTCTTATTCATTCTTAGGGTTCAAAAACTCACCCCCTCTCTTATTTGTGCTACTAGAAAAACTAAGGGATGGGAGGAATCTTGCTACTTCCTTCAAGAGGAAACAAGAAAAAGAATTCAATAAGTGAGCTAGGGAGATCTTTAGGCAGGTTTAACATTATTTTTGTTAGAAAAGCTTTGAAATTAGAAACATTTATATGGGATTTTGATCCTAGAACTTTGATGAAATTTACTATATTTGTTACTTGGATGATTGGCCATGGATGTTGCTATATCATGTTACATGTTGATCTTGCAAGTGATTTATGTTTAAATACTTAGGTTGGAGTGCAAAGTTCTACATAGGTATGGCTATGGGTGACAAAATTTTAAGCTTTTATCCTGCTATTTTGTATATTTAAATGTGGTGAAAAATTGATGAAGTATGATTAACTAAGGAAGAATCTGTTAGGAAAGATTGGTTAAAATTAAATATATATATATATATATATATATATATATATATATATATATATATATATATATATATATATATATATATGTCTCACGAAAATTAAGCCACTAGAATCATTCAATTTGGAGTTCATATGAGGGACATATGGTTACATTAGTAAGTAAATGTTAGAACCTACTTGAGAAGAAATAACATTTAACTTGAGGGAGTAATATCACAAAGATTACTTAAGATTTCGCTAAAATGTTCAATATAATAGTTTTATATAATTGTTTTATCTTTAAATAGAAACCAAGATCACTTATGTTAGATTTAAAATGAGGGAGTTATGCTCTAATTAGTGAGAGAAGGTTAGATAGGACAAAAACCTATATCAGGGAATAACACAACATAGAGCAAGGTCCTGTTCTACGGCACGACCTAGCCATGTTCTATCCTGGAAAGGGCATTTTGAAGCCTGAAGCACGGTTGTTTTATAGGAAATGTCCAAGCTGTGTTATAGGATATGTTTAGGCCGCGATGGAAGCTGGTAAAGCTTATTTTCAACATTTTTTTACGCTAATTGAACCTCATTAACTATAGGATATTAATAGAAACCAAATTGAAGAAGAATGCCATATTAAATTTGTGAGAACATGTGTTGGAAATGATATAAGCAGGAGGAAAGTGACTAGAGGCCACGCATAAAGAAAATGAAGAGATAAAAATAATATTTAAAAAAGAAGAAGAATCTTATAAATAAAAATAATAAATGACTAGTGTATGCCATAGCCATTGCCATTGTATGAACTCCTTACCATGTTAAGTATGTAATTTTGATATGAAAATATTTTATAAATTGATATTTGAAACGATTATGTTCATGTCATGATTACCAATGATTTTTGGTAATGATTATATTTTGATAAAAAAATTATGGCATGTAAGTATAATGAACATACTTGTTATTGAAATCAAATTTTTGGCTATTAATGAGAAAAGAAAAGAAAATAAATAAGCAAGGTCACATGGCGATCCATGTGGTGCACTAGTAGGGGACGCCCTACCAACGGCTATGGTTATGTTAATGAGAAAAGAAAGAGAAAGTGTATGATGTCGAACAGAGTGAGAAAAGCCCGTACTGGAGAGTGGAAAGAACACACCCTGACCAGAGCAGTTTGATATGAAAATAAGTTGATAACTATCGTATGGTAATTTGAAAATAGTTATTCATGCCATACATGTCAACACTGTATGATTTTCATCTGCATAAATAAAGTGCATTCATGTGACCTAAGATATTTGCTATAGCCTGTACAGATGAACATGACATGATGGTTTATATTGATGATAATTGTGATTTATTGTTGAACCTACTGGGATTTCATTCTCACTATATTTCCATTTTATATTAAGAAAACTAGTTTTGCATATTGTTATTTGGCTCTGCCTCTTAGTGTACATTGGATCGAGTTACTCTATGTTGGTCAGATCCCAAAAATTAATAAGGTGTTTGATGTAACATTCGATTTTTTTTCTCACATTATGCATGTTAAAATATGCCATATGTATAAACACAATATATATATATACATATTTATTACAAACCTCATACATGTTATAATTATACAATACAACATTTCAAAACACAATATACATGTTTACATATATATTACATGTAACATCCTTAATTTCGTTTCTTTGATTGATAAAGGTACATAAAAAATTTAATTAAGAAAATAAAATTTATTAGACAATATTTTAGATATCTAAGGAAATATAGTCCTTAGAAATTCTTCACCTTATGTATATGCATAAGAAAATGTTTCTAACATTAAGAGAACAAATAAAGAAGGAAAATCTAATAGAAAAGAAATTAGAAATAACATACTAAAGAGATGCAAAATTCTTGGATAAGGAAGATAAATTTTTAGAAACAAGTAAAGGTCTTAAAGTTTCAAGAACATTGAATTAGGGTAATTTTTCCTAATTCAAGAACTATAGTTACTAAGTTTAAAATCTTTACCCATACATTGGGCTTTTACCTATGGACACTTCATATAGAGTTTTTCCACTTCACATAAGTTTCTAACAAGCCCATTGGATAACCTAAACAAGAAATAAAACATAGACTTGGACTAGGATATAGTAATTGCACCAATAGCCCAAAAATTATGAAAATGTGACCAAGCCCACCAAGAAAGGAAGAATTTTATCCAAAGCAAAGAAAATGGGTAGGACAAGCCCATAATGGGTAGGAATAAGCCCAAATCCAAGAGGAAAAATAAAATAAAATAAATTAGATGATGATATAATAATAAGAATAAAGATTAGGTTACATGGCATTAAGACAAAAATTTAGCAAGTGGTGTGATTCTACATTCATCATTTAGGCAAGTGGCATGATAATACAAGGCTTTAGGACAAAAACATCTATATCCTACACTCATAAATTTAGCAAGTGGTATGATAATACATGGTATTAGGACAAAACATTCATAGCCCACACAAATAATATCAACCAAATAATGGAGATTCAAGGGCTAGAAATTTGCCAACTAAAAAGGCAAACCTATCATACTTGTTTAAGACAAAAGAAAATGGAAATGAATCCCTAAATCAAAGGGACCTTGTCCCTTATCTTAAGAACATATCATCATAATTTTCAAAATACAAATCTCCTTTTCCTATGCATATCTTGACTAAGGAAGAGGAAGACAAGAACATAAGTTGTTTGTTTTCCAAAAATTCAACAAAGTGTATCTTAATTGTGATAAGATAGACCCATGATCATGAAAGGTGAATTACTTGATGGTCTATATAAGAAAACCCACCCTTACAAAATTAGAATTTGGTCCAAGTGAGGGAGAGGAAAAATAGAAGCAAGGTAGAGTGAGGAAAGGAGAGGAAGAAAGGAAGAAAGAGGAAGGAGAAATCTAAGGGACTAAGTGCTCCAGGTAAGTTTAACAATATTTCTTTTTGAAGAAAACTTTTGAAACTTATAATATTTATATGAGATTTTAGAACTTTTATGATTGGTCATGATGTTGTTATATCATGTTACATATTGATCTTGCATGTAATGTATGTTTGAATACTTAGGTTGGTGTAGATAGTTCTGCATGGTTATGACTATGGGTGGCAGAATTTTATGCTTCGGTATTTTAATTTTTGGGAACAATCTATAAGGAATTAAAATAAATGGTTAACATAAGAATTAAAGATATATGTGTCATGGATATTTAGGCACTGGAAGCATTCAATTTGAAGTCCATATAAGGGAGATATTAGCCGACTAGTAGACAAAGGTCAGAAAATGGGTCATCAGGGAAAAATATGTTAGGATAGCTTCGGTATTTTAATTTCTGGGAAGTATCTGTTAGGAATTAAAATAGTGCTCCAACATAACAATTATAGATATATGGCTCATGGAATTTTACCAACTGGAATAACTCAATTTGGAGTTCATATGAGGTAGATATGATCCGATTAGTAAGCAGAGGTCAGAAAATGTTTATTCAGGGAAGAGTATGTTATTAAAGCTTTAGTTTTTGAATTTCTGAGAATATTCTATAGGGAATTAAAATAGCGCGCCAACATAACAATTATTGATATATGGCTCATGGAATTTTACCAACTGGAATAACTCAATTTAGAGTTCAAATTTGAGAGATATGGTCTAATTAGTCAGTAAAGGTAAGAACCTACACGAGAAGAAATAATACTAAATTTAAAGGAGTAATAACACCACGATATCATACTATTTTGTTGATATAATTAACATAATAGTTTTAGATAATTGTCTTAGCTTTTCATAGACACTAAGATCACCTTAATCGGAGTTAAAATGAGAGAGTTATGCTCTTATTTGTAAGCAAAGGCTTTGTTAAAAGTTAGTAAAACCTATTTTCAACATTTTTTCTACCCTAGATGAATTTTTAAGTTAATAGTAGAAATCAATTTGAGGAAAAATGCTCTATAAAATTTGTAAGAACATGTGTTGGAAATGATATAAGTAGAAATAAAATGACTAAATGCCTAGACATAAAGAAAATGAAAAGATGAAAATAATATTCAAGAAAGAAGAGGAATTTTATAAATGAAAATAATAAATGCCTAGTGTATGCCCTAGCTATTGCCATTACATGAACTTACTACCATTTTAAGTGTGTAATTTTTAACATAGAATTTACCCTAGTACTCATATAAATTTTCAAGAAGTTTTGAAAGTGCCGGTTTTATTTGAAAAATTTTAGTATGCTCCGTGGTTGCAGTATTTCCACATTAGAAAAGAATTATTCTAGTTACTGGAAAAAAATTGTGATTTGTGAAAAGTGCATGTCTAAGAAAAGCTCTGGCAAGGAAAGACTTGGTACTTAAGCGTGTCCATTAGTGACCCACCTCTCTTTTCTGGGAACTTTCCTGGTGCGCTGTTTACAGACTACAATTACTATCCAGTTACCGAGGTATTAGTGTGGAATTTTGACATGGAAATATTTTATAAAGTGAAAATTAGAAAATGATTATATTCATGGCATAATTTCAGTTTACCAATGAATTTTGGGAATGATTATGTTTTGATACATTATGGCATGAGAATATAATGAACATACTTGTTATTGGAATCATATTTTCAGCTATTAATATGAAAAGAAAAAAAAATGAGCACGGTCACATGGCAATCCGTGTGGTGCACCAGTAGGGGATGCCCTACCAACGGTTATGATTATGTTCATGAGAAAAGAAAGAGAAAGTGTGCCATGTCGGACGGAGCGAGATAAGCCTATATCGAAAAGTAGAGAATACTCACCCTGACCGGGGTAGCTTGAAGTAAGAATAAGTTGATAGCCATCATATGAAATTTGAAAAATAGTTATTCATGCCATACATGTCATAACTGTATAATTTTCATGTGCATGATAAAGTGCATTCATGTGACCTAAAAATATTTTTTGTAGTTTATACAGCTGAACATGACGTGATGAACTATATTGATAATGAATTATTGTTGAACATACTGAGATTTAATTCTCACTATATTTCCATATCATGTTCAGAAAATTAGCTATGCCGTTGTTTTCAATGAGACTTATTATTGTCGTACGTATGATCGAGGTGCCCTATCTTGGGCAAATACCTATTATTGCGAATATATCAGTTGTTGAAGTGACTAAAATTCCGGCGAAGGTGCCACCACCCGAACCAGTGGCCTCGGAAATAGTCTATGTGGAAGATTAAGGCTTATATGTACATGTATGTCTTGTACAAATGTTTGTATTAATGATGTGAGTGTAAACTTAGTATTGTATAATTAAATAAATGTTATTGTGAGTTAAGTTGAGGTAATAACTTCATGATGTTAAATAAAAAAATAAAAAAATTTGTTACATAAATGGAGCTGTTACATTACAAACCTCACACATATTATATTTATACAATACAACATTTCAGTACATAAATAAGAGTTTTTATACAGTACTTCACCCTTGAAATACAAAGGGTGAGGAGGTGGCACTAACATTTAGATCTCCATCAGTAACGCCATTTTGTGTTGCATCTCATTTCTTTTTATCTGAACATAACATCGTAATAATAGTGAGAACAAAGGTTTTCAGTAGACTTAACATAAATAAAATATGATGAGAAAATATGAGTTATGTTCAGTTGTATAAGCTACAGAGAAATGTCAAAATTTTGAGATAAAATCATAATTTTTGTTTATGCATAATTATCATAATACACATGCACTGTAAGTCCTTTTTTTTTATAATGCTCAACTCTATCACGGCTTTTAATTTACTCATTTTCTATATGCATAGTGATCGATCGACTACAGTCACAATAAGTGATCAGGGAATGTGAGTACATCACCCTCTTGCCCCCTCACATTACCATTGACACCCAGTTGGAGCGGCCCTCCCTTAGCTCACTCAGACTAATAGGGCGTCCCCTACTCGGTACTATCTCAAGCCATACAACCCGTCGATATTCATCCATACATATAAATGTATATATATAAATTCATATTCATCAAATACAATATATAACTATCAAGCAACTCGTCATGAGCTTTACGTTTGCCATTTAATTACTTTCATAATATGATGCATCATTTTTATACCAAATGATTAATAATCATTCATCACATACCAATATTCAATATAATTCATTTTAAATCAAATAAAGAAAAAGAGTAATTTGTGACACCAAAATAATCATTTTAAAAGTATTTTTCTTGAATATATGTTTCCTAAAATTATTACAACAAACAAGATTATTTTTAGGCATAAAATAGTGAAAAGTATGATAATCCAGCACCCAACACGGCCATGCTTGACAAATACTTCAAATATGATTAAAAACAGCCCCAAACACGGCCTACCCATGTTGAAGCAACTGAGAACACGGCCTGGTCGTGTTTTGTGACCTTTCTTCACTTATTCAATCATATCTCCCTCATACGAACTCCGATTGAGTTGACTTCAATTCCTATAGAAAATAAGACAATTATCTACAACTTTTGTGTTTAGCCATTCTTCATATTCTTTATAGATTATTCCCAGAAAATTAAAACAAAAACGTTTATTTTTACTACCCTAAATTTTGACCTCTGCTCAATTAACCAGCCATATCTCCCTCATATGAACTCCAAATTAAGTAATTCCAAAGCCTATAGATCCGTGGGACATGAATCTACAATTCATTTGTTGACCATTTCTTTAAAATCCTTACTAAACATTTCCCGAATACCAAAAATAGTAACTTCCCAATTATTCCGAAATTCAGCTTAATTTATCTTCTTCTTTGAGTTTTCTTTTCTATAATTCCATGCACCCATATGCATGTTTAAACATCCAAAATATAATTTCACATAGATATCCAGACCACATGCTATTCAAAATGACATTTAAACAAATCTAAAAGCATATATATCATTTTGTACAAATTTTATTAGAAGATGTTAAACCTACCTCAAACAACTCCTTGAACTTGTGCTGGATTCCTACCACCCAGAAATTCTTGATTCCCTTTTCCTCTTCCTTCTCCTTATTCATTCTCTTCTTCTTCCTCCTCTTTCTCTTCTTTCTCTTCCTCTTTCTCTTCTTCCTCTTTCTCTTCTTTTTTTTTTCTTCCCCTTTCTTTTTCTCCTCTTCCTTTTCTTCTCTTTGTTTTCCATTCTCTTCCTACTGACACTCCCTCTTTCTCTTCTTAACTTCTTTTTTTTCTTTTCCTACCTACCCCTACCTACCACCTCTTTATCTCCAAAATGCCCATGCCATCATCCATTATTTATGCAAATGCCATCCTCCATAAATTACATAAATTAAATGCTATTTTAACCATTCCTACTATCTTGTTTGACTTAAGTAAAATAATTTACTCCTCCCATGAGATCCAAAATCCTTTCTCCTCTCTGAAAGAATTAAATTTCAATTAGTAATATAATAAAAAATTGGGGATGTTACATTTGTGGTTAAGTTGGTTAAGATCCCGGTGAAGGTGCAACCACCCACACCCGTATCCTAGGAACTGGTCAATATAGATGAATAAGATGTAGACATATATGTGTTTGATATATGTACAGATGTTGTTAATTAATGATGTGTAAACCTTAATTATGCTTGGTTAAATTAATTGAATGTTATTATGAGTTAAATAATGGTAATCACTTCATGGGACTTTAAAAAAATTTATATATATTTATATATGTAAAAAAATGGAGTTGTTATACTGTCGCTTATACAGATGAACATGTCATGATGATCTATATTAATGATAATTATGATTTATTGTTAAATGTACTGGGATTTAGTTCTCACTATATTTTTATATCATGTTCAGAGGACTAGATATGCAGATATTCTCTATAACTGACTTTTAGTGTACATTGGGTCGAGTTGGCTAAGATCCTAGTGAAGGTGCAACTATCTACATCCGTATCCCCAGAACTGGTCAATATGGATGAATAAGATGTAGACATATATGTGTTTGATTTATGTACAGATGTTGTTAATTAATGATGTGTAAACCTTAATTATGCTTGGTTAAATTAATTGAATGTTATTATGAGTTAAATAATGGTAATCACTTCATGGGACTTTAAAAAATTTATATATATTTATATATGTAAAAAAAATGGAGTTGTTATACTGTCGCTTATACAGATGAACATGTCATGATGATCTATATTAATGATAATTATGATTTATTGTTAAACGTACTGGGATTTAGTTCTCACTATATTTTGATATCATGTTCAGAGGACTAGATATGCAGATATTCTCTATAACTGACTTTTATTGTACATTGGGTCGAGTTGGCTAAGATTCCAGTGAAGGTGCAACCATCTGCATCCGTATCCCCAGAACTGGTCAATATGGATGAATAAGATGTAGACATATATGTCTTTGATTTGTGTACATATGTTAATTAATGATGTGTAAACCTTAATTATGCTTGGTTAAATTAATTGAATGTTATTGTGAGTTAAATAGTTAGAATTAAAGAGGTAATGACTTCATGGGATTTTTAAAATATATATATGTATATATGTAAAAAAAAATGGAGTTGTTACATAATTGGTATCAGAGGAGGTCGATCCTAGATGGCCAGTGGGTGGATGGTTATCTAAATCAATCTTATAGTGTCTTGAGTATGTTGTGGTTGTATTGTGTAGGGATCAATGATTTCATATAGGTAAGAAATTATTAGTGTTTCCTATCTATATGTCGAGGTGGTGTTATGACATCGGTTAACTATTTTTGAAACTAACTATTGGGCTTGATCACGTCAATAGCAGCATAACTTTGTTTTTGCCACAATAGGAAATGGCACCACCAAGGAGGAATCCGACAAACAATGTGGAGGAAACCCAACACAACCTTGCCACAGCAATTCAAGACCAAATCACAACCACCAACCAAATTTTACAATACCTCTAGAATGCTAATAATCATAATAGTGTGAATGGTGCTAATAACCGGATGGCAAGGAATGATAATGGCATACTCGAGTTCCTAAGGAATAGACTACCTTCTTTTCAAGGCGGGTTTGACCCAATTGTAGCTGAAAGGTGGATAAGGGAACTGAAGAAAATCTTTGAAGTGATAGGTTGTACAGAGAAGCAGTAACTTATCTTCATTGCATATATACTGAAATATGAAGCATAATGTTGGTGGCATGGAGCTAGAAAACTTTTGGCTCAACAGGGAAGGCAGATCACCTGGCAGGTGTTCAAAGACACCTTTTTCAAAAAGTACTTCCCAAGTACTGTGCGGGCGGAGAACGAGATCGAATTTCTCCAAATCAGGCAGGGCAGCATGACCATAGACCAATACATTGTGAGGTTCGAGGAGTTGTATAAGTTCTCCTCTTACCTGCTATTTAACCCCAATGAAGTATGGAAGGCTGTTAAGTTTGAAGCGGGTTTGAATTCGGAGATAAGGATTGCTGTTGTAGCTATGGAGATTAGGGAGTTTGCCCCTCTGATAAATAAATGCAGACTCCCAGAGAAAAGGTTGAGGGTAGTGAAGGATTAGAAAAAAAAAAGACAAAACTTCTAAAAAAGGAAGAACGAGCCACAAAACGATGGTAGAAATGTCAGAGGAAAATGACAGGGTACTAGCAAGAGGCCAATGACTGCAAGTCCCCAACCCTTCCAACATAACTTTTCTATAGTCAAGTGTACTTGCAAACGTATGCATGGTAACTAGCCATGCTACATAGGATAAGATGTTTGCTTTAATTGCAGACAGAAGGGTCATTTTACAAAAAACTACACACAAAATGTGGGGAAGTAGCTGGAACAGAGGCCTCAAGTGAAAGGAAGAGTTTTCACCCTGAGCGGCCAAAAGGAAGCTCAATCCTTCGAAATGATTCAAGGTACATGCTATATCTATGGATTTGCTCTTATGGTGTTGTTTGACAAGTGCTGGTCATTCATTTATATCAGAAGAATGTATCAGGGAGCTTTATTATCCTATTTCTGAAACCCACTATGAGATATCTATAGTAACTCCCATAAGGGAAAGGGTCTTAACTTTCTTTGTATGTAAAGACTATCAGGTCACCATCCAGGTGAATTTTTTTTTCTGTAAACCTTGTTTTTCTACATTTAAGAGTATTGATGTCATTCTAGGGTTAGATTGGATATCGAGAAATCAGATCTTACAAAAATTTTGCACCAAGATCGTTGAATTTCTACCTCCTACTCCACAAAAGGAGATGTAGTTATTGATGCTAAATGCCAATCAAGTCAATCAGGTGTTGAAGAATGGAGTACTTGATTACATTCTCTTGTGTTTATCAAACCTAGAAGTCGAATCGAAGCTAAATAAAATTCCAATAGCTAATGAGTTTCATGAAGTATTTCCACCAAATATTCTAGGCTTACCTCCTGAGAGAGAGATAGATTTCTCTATTGATCTCTACTTGGGATAGGGCCTATCTCTATTGCATCTTATAGAATGGCCTCGAAGAAAGTACAAGAACTCAAGAAATAGTTTGAGGAATTATTTGACAAGCAATTCATTAGACTGAGTGTATCACCTTGGAGAGCTCCTGTATTGTTTATTAAGAAGAAAGACGGAGCTTGAGACTATGCATAGATTACAGACCGCTGAATAAGGTGATTATTAAAAATAAGTACCCTCTCCCTAGGATAGATGATTTATTGGATAAATTGGAGGAAGGTTCCATCTTTTCTAAACTTGACTTGAGATCTGGATAATATCAGAATAGGATCAAGAAGCAGGATGTATCAAAAACAGCCTTTAAGACTAGGTATGGACACTATGAGTTTCTCGTAATGCCCTTCAGGTTGACAAATGTACCTACAATTTTCATGGATTACATGAATCACATTTTTTTGACCCTACCTAGATCAATTTATAATAGTGTTCATTGATGGCATCTTGATATATTCTAAGAGTGAGAAAGAACATGAACAACATCTCTGAATCGTGTTGCAAGTGCTGAAAGAGAAAAAAGATGTATGCCAAATTAGAGAAGTACGGATTTTGGCTATCAAAGATAAAATTTCTCGGATATGTTATTTCCAATAAAGGGGTAGTCGTAAACCCTAGCAAGACAGAAGTAGTGATTTAGTAGGAAAGACCAAAAACAATTACAGAACTTAGAAGTTTCTTGGGTTTGGCATGATATTACAGAAGGTTTATACAAAACTTCTCTCGTATAGCCTTACCATTGACTAAATTGACAAGGAAGGGAATTGCTTTCAAATGGACTGATCAATGTAAAGCTAGTTTCTAAGAGATTAAGATGAGATTGACCACTCCTCCTGTTTTAATTATCTCATACCCCATAGCACATTTTAAAGTGTATAGTGACGCTTTAAAAAAAGGGCTAGGGTGTGTGATAATGCAAGATAAGAGAGTAGTTGCTTATGCCTTTAGGCAACTAAAACCCCTTAAAGGAAATTATCCAACCCATGATCTTGAATTGGCAATGGTGGTGTTTGCCTTAAAGATTTGGTGACACTATTTGTACGGGGCAACATTTGAAGTATATTATGATCATAAGATTCTTAAGTACCTTTTTCTATTGGAAGGAGTTAAATATGAGGTAGCGAAGATGGGTAGAATTTCTCAATGACTATAAGTTTGAGATAAATTATCATTTAGGAAACGTGAATATTGTAGCTAATGCCTCAAGTCAAAAATCTTTGAACATGGGTCAGATGATGGTGTATGAGACACATATGGTAGAGGATCTTCGAAATTTAAAGCTGGTCACTTCTCTTACCCCAAAGAAGCTAATCATCAATGGGTTGAGTATAGAGTGTGATCTTAGATCTAAGATTAAAGAAGCTCAAACTCACGACCAATATTTACAGGATCACAAAGAACAAGATAATTTTTCTATCTTAGAAGATGGAGTAATCATATATCAAGGAAGGGTTTATGTCCCTCAAGAACAATAGTTGAGGACTAAGATCTTGTATGAAGCACATTAGATTAAGTACATAATCCATCCCAGATCCATTAAAATGTATCAAGACTTAAAGAGGATGTATTGGTGGCCAGGGATGAAAATGGACATTGCTGAGTTTGTGGCGAAATGTTTAATTTGTCAGAAGGTGAAGGTAGAGCATCAAAAGCAAGCAGGATTTATACAACCTCTTGAGATCCCTAAATGGAAATAAGACAGTATTTTGATGGACTTTGTGGTGGGCTTACCTAAGACTTCAGTTGGACATGACTCTATGTGGGTAATAGTTGACAAATTAAATAAATATGCTCACTTTCTGCCCATAAAAACTAATATTCACTGGACAAATTGGCCGAATTGTACATTTAGGAAATAGTTAGACTATATAGAATTCCCTTAAATATCTTTTCTGTTAGAGATCTGAGGTTCACGTTGAGGTTTTGGAAGGCATTGCAGGAAGTATTTGGAACCAAATTGCGTTTTAGTACTACCTACCATCCTCAGACTGACTGGCAGACAGTGTAACATCCCTAATTTCGTTTCTTTTACTGATAAAGGTACATAAATATTTAATTAAGGAAATAAAATTTATTAGACAATATTTTAGATATCTAAGGAAATATAATCCTTAGAAATTCTTCACCTTATGTATATGCATAGAAAATGTTTCTAACATTAAGAGAACAAATAAAGAGGGAAAACCTAATAGGAAAAACAATTAGAAATAACATATTAAAGAGATGCAAAATTCTTGGATAAGGAAGATAAAATTTTAGAAACAAGTAAAGGTCATAAAATTTCAAGAACATTGGATTAGGATAATTTTTCCTAATTCAAGAACTAGAGTTACTAAGTTTAAAATCTTTACCCATACATCGGGCTTTTACCTATGGACACTTCATATAGAGTTTTTCCACTTCACATAAGTTTCTAGTAAGCCCATTGGATAACCTAAGCAAGAAATAAAACATAGACTTGGACTAGGATATAGTAATTGGACCAATAGCCCAAAAATTATGAAAATATGACCAAGCCCTCCAAGAAAGGTAGAATTTTCTCCAAAGCAAAGAAAATGGGTAGGAATAAGCCCAAATCCAAGAGGAAAAACAAAATAAAATAAATTAGGTGATGATATAATAATTTAATAATAACAAAGATTAGGTTACATGGCATTAAGACAAAAATTTAGAAAGTGGTGTGATTCTACATTCATAATTTTGCCAAGTGGCATGATAATACAAGGCTTTAGGACAAAAACATCTATATCCTACACTCATAATTTTAGCAAGTGATATGATAATACATGGCATTTGGACAAAATATTCCTATCCCACTCAAATAATATCAACCAAATAATGGAGATTCAAGGGCTAGAAATTTGCCACCTAAAAAGGCAAACCTATCATACTTGTTTAAGACAAAAGAAAATGGAAATGAATCCCTAAATCAAAGGGACCTTGTCCCATATCTTAAGAACATATTATCATAATTTTCAAAATACAAATCTCCTTTTCCTATGCATATCTTGACTAAGGAAGAGGAAGACAAGAACATAAGTTGTTTGTTTTCCAAAAATTCAACCAAGTGTAATCTAATTGTGATAAGGTAGACCCATGATCATGAAAGTTGAATTATTTGGTAGTTTATATAAGAAAACCCACCCTTACAACATTATAATTTCGTCCAAGTGAGGGAGAGGAAAAATAGAAGCAAGGTAGAGTGAGGAAAGGAGAGGAAGAAAGGAAGAAAGAGGAAGGAGAAGTCTAGGGGACTAAGTGCTCCAGGTAAGTTTAACAATATTTCTTTTTGAAGAAGACTTTTGAAACTTATAATATTTATATGAGATTTTGATCTTAGAACTTTGATGATTGGTCATGTATGTTGCTATATCATGTTACATATTGATCTTGCATGTGATGTATGTTTGAATACTTAGACTGGTATAGAAAGTTCTGCATAGGTATGGCTATGGGTGGCAAATTTTTTAGCTTCTGTGTTTTAATTTTTGGGAATTATCTGTATGGAATTAAAATAAATGGTTAACATAAGAATTAAAGAGATATGTGTCACGGATTTTTCAGCCACTAGAATCATTCAATTTAGAGTCCATATGAGGTAGATAAGGTTCGATTAGTAAGCAAAGGTCAGAAAATGGTTCATAGGGAAGAATATGTTAGCATAGCTTCTGTGTTTTAATTTTTGGGAATTATCTATAGGGAATTAAAATAAATTGTTAACATAAGAATTAAAGATATATGTGTCATGGATTTTTTTCCCACTGGAATCATTCAATTTGGAGTCCATATGAGGTAGATAAGGGACGATTAGTAAGCAAAGGTCAGAAAATGGTTCATCAGGGAAGAATATGTTAGGATAGCTTCTGTATTTTACTTTTTGGGAATTATCTGTATGGAATTAAAATAAATGGTTAACATAAGAATTATAGCTATGTGTGTCACGGATTTTTAACCACTGGAATCATTCAAGTTGGAGTCCATATGAGGAAGATATGTGCTGATTAGTAGTCAAAGATCAGAAAATGGTTCATCAGGGAAGAATTTGTTAGGATAGCTTCTGTATTTTATTTTATGGAAATTATCGGTATGGAATTAAAATAAATGGCTAACATAAGAATTATATATATGTGTGTCACGGATTTTTAGCCACTGGAATCACTCAAGTTGGAGTCCATATGAGGAAGATATGAGCTGATTAGTAGTCAAAGATCAGAAAATGGTTCATCAGGGAAGAATATGTTAGGATAGCTTCTGTATTTTAATTTATGGGAATTATCGGTATGGAATTAAAATAAATGGTTAACATAAGAATTATATATATGTGTGTGATGGATTTTTAGCCACTGGAATCACTCAAGTTGGAGTCCATATGAGGTAGATATGGTCTGATGAGTAGGTAAAGGTCAGAACCTATCTGAGAAGAAATAACCTGTACATTTAGGGAGTAATATCACCTTGATTTCTTAATATTTTGCAATATTGTTCAACATAATAGTTTTAGATGATTGTTTTATCTTGAAATTGACACTATGATCACCTACATCAGAGTTTAATTGAGGGAGTTATGCTCTGATTAGTAAGAGATGATTAGATATGATGAAAACCTGCATCAAGAAAATAAAGAAATAAAATTAATATTTAAAAAAAAAAGAGGAATCTTATAAATGACTAGTATATGTCATAGCCATTGCCATTGTATGAACTTCTTACCATCTTAAGTGTAAAATTCTGACATGGAAATATATTTCTAAAGTGATATTTGAAATGGTTATGTTCATAGCATGATTACCAATGATTTATGGTAGTAGTTATATTTTGATGAACATACTTGTTATTGAAAGCATATTTTTGGCTATCATTGTGAAAAGAAAAGAAATGAGTACGGTCACATGGCAATCCATGTGGTGCACCAGTAGGGGACACCCTACCAACGGTTATGAATATGATTATGAGAAAAGAAAGAGAAAGTGTGCCATGTCGGATGGAGCGAGAAAACCCCGTACCGGAGAGTAGAGGATACTCACCCTGACCGGGGTAGCTTGAAATGAGAATAAGTTGATGGCCATCATATGATATTCTGAAAATAGTTAATCCTGTCATACATATCATTACTGTATGATTCTTATGTGGATAGATATAATGCATTCATGTGACCAAAGATATTTTCTGTAGTTTATACAGCTTAACATGACGTGATGAGCTATATTGATGATGATTTATTGTTGAACTTACTGGGATTTAATTCTCACTATATTTCCATATCATGTTTAGAAAATTAGTTATGCAGATTTTTCTATAGCTCTGGCTTTTAGTGCATGTTGGATCGAGTACTTTATGTTGGGCAGATCCCAGAAGCAAATAAAATGTTTGTGTTCGAGTTGGCTTAGATCCCGGTGAAGGTGCAACCACCCGCACCTGTATCTCCGGAATTGGTCATCCAGAATAAATAAGATGTAGATTTTTATGTGTTTGACATTTTGTACATATGTTTTGGTTAATGACATGTATGTAAACTCTGTATTGTATAAATTAAATAAATGTTATATTGAGTTAAGTTGTAACGAGGTAATAACTTCATGGTATTTTTTTAAAAAAAAAATTGATACTTAAATGGAGTTGTTACATAATTGGTATCAGAGGAGGTCGATCCTAGATGACTAGTTGGTGGATGGTTATCTGAATCGATCTTATAGTGTCTTGAGTATGTTGTGGTTGTGCTGTGTAAGGGATCAGTGATTCATATAGGTAAGAAATTACTAGTGTTTCCTATCTATATGCCGTGGTGGTGTTATGACTACTATTAATTATTTTTGAACTAACTATTAGGCTTGACTACCTTAATAGCAGCATAAATTTGTTTTTGCCATAGTAGGAAATGGCACCACCAAGGAGGAATCCAACAACCAATGCAGAGGAAACCCTACACAACCTGGCCACAGCAATTCGATACCTAGTCATGACCACCAACCAAATTTTACAATATCTCTAGAATGCTAATAACCCAAATGGTGAGAATAGTGCTAACAACCGGATGGCTGGAAAAGATAATGGCATATCCGAGTTCCTGAGGACTAGACCACCTTGTTTCCAAGGTGGCTATGACCCAACGGTAGCCGAAAGGTGGATAAGGGAATTAGAGAAAATCTTTGAAGTGATGGGCTGTACAGAAGAGCAGTAAGTTATTTTTGCTGCATATATGTTAAAGGATGAAGCATAATACTGGTGGCGTGGAGCTAGAGAACTTTTAGCTCATCAGAGAAGACAGATCACTTGGCAAGTGTTCAAGGATATTCTTTTTAAAAAGTACTTTCCAAGTACTGTACGGGCAGAGAAAGAGATCGAATTTCTCCAACTCAAGCAAGACAGCATGATCGTGGACCAGTGTATCGCAAGGTTCGAGGAGCTATCTAAGTTCTCCTCTTATTTGCGATATAACCCAGATGAAGCATGGAAAGCGGTTAAGTTTGACGCAAGACTAAACTCAGAGATAAAGAATGCTGTTATAGCTATGGAGATCAGGGAGTTTGTACCTCTGACAAATAAATGCAGACTCCTGGAAAATAGTTTAAAGGTAGTGGAGGACAAAAAGCAAAGGCGAAACCTATGTAAAAGGAAGAAAAATTTTCCCAACCCTAACAAGAACGTGAGAAGAAGTGGATATGAAGCTGGTAAGAGGCCATTGATTGCTGGTCCTAGACCTTTTCAACAAGACCTCGCCCCAGTCAAGTGCGTTAAGTGCGGACACATGCATAATAACCGGCCATGCTACATGGGACAAGATGTCTGCTTCAATTGCAGACAGAAAGGACATTTTGCGAGAAACTGCCCATAGAATGTGGGGAAGCAGCCAGAACAGAGGCCTCAGGTGAAAGGAAGGGTTTTCACCCTAAGCGGCGAAGAGGCAGCTCAATCTTCTGAAATGATTCAAGGTACATGTTATATCTATGGATTTTCTCTTATGGTGTTATTTGACTCTGGTGCTAGTCATTCATTTATGTCAGAAGAATGTATTAGGAAGTTTCAGTTTCCTATTTATGAAACTCCCTATGAGCTATCCGTAGTAACCCCTACAGGGGAACGGGTATTAACTTCCTCTGTATGTAAAGACTGTCAAGTCACCATCCAGGAGAAAACTTTTTCTGTAGACCTCGTTTGTTTACCTTTAAGAGGTATTGAGGTCATTCTAGTGTTAAATTGGATGTCTAGAAATCGAGTCTTGCTGAATTGTTGTAACAAGACCGTTGAATTTCTACCTCCTACTCCGAAAGAGAAGGTCCAGTTATTGATGCTAAATGCCGATCAAGTTAATAGGGAGTTGAAGAATGGAGTACTTGGATACATTCTCTTATATTTATCAAACCTAGAAGTCAAATTGAAGCTTGATGAAATCCCAATAGCCAACGAGTTTCCTAAAGTATTTCCATTAGATATTCTAGGCTTACCTCCCAAGAGAGAGATAGAGTTCTCTATTGATCTCCTACCTGGGACAGGGCCTATCTCTATTGCACCATATCGAATGGCCTTAAAGGAACTACAGGAACTTAAGAAGCAGTTGGAGGAACTATTAGACAAGCAATTCATTAGACCGAGTGTATCACCTTAGGGAGCTCCTGTATTGTTTGTTAAGAAGAAAGACGGGAGCTTGAGACTATGCATAGATTACAGACAGCTGAATAAGGTGACTATAAAAAACAAGTACCCTCTCCCTAGGATAAATGACTTATTGGATCAATTGAAGGGAGCCTCCATCTTTTCTAAAATTGACTTGAGGTCAGGATATCATCATATTAGGATCAAGGAGGAAGACGTACCAAAAACTGCCTTCAGGACTAGGTATGGGCACTATGAGTTTCTCGTAATGCCCTTCGGGTTGACGAATGCACCTACAATTTTCATGGATTACATGAATCACATTTTTCGACCCTACCTATATAAATTTGTTGTAGTGTTCATTGATAACATCTTGATATATTCTAAGAGTGAGAAAGAACATGAACAACATATCCGAATCGTGCTACAAGTGCTAAAAGAGAAAAATTTATATGCTAAATTGGAGAAGTGTGAATTTTGGCTGTCAGAGGTGAAGTTTCTCGGACATGTCATCTCTAATAGAGGGGTAGCCATAGATCCTACCAAGACGGAAGCAGTGATTCAGTGGGAGAGACCAAAGACGGTTATAGAAGTTAGAAGTTTCCTGGGTTTGGCAGGATACTACAGGAGGTTTATACAAAACTTCTCTCGTATAGCCTTGCCATTGACTAAATTGACCAGGAAGGGAAGTCCTTTCAAATGGACTGATCAATGTGAAGCTAGTTTTCAGGAGCTTAAGACAAGATTGACCACTCCTCCAGTTTTAATTATTCCAAACCCCACAGGACATTTTGAAGTGTATAGTGATGCTTCAATGAAAGGACTAGGGTGTATGTTAATGCAAGAAAAGATAGTAGTTGCTTACACCTCTAGACAATTAAGACCTCACGAAGGAAACTATCCAACCCATGATCTTGAATTAGCGGCAGTAGTGTTTGCCTTAAAGATTTGGCGACACTATTTGTACGGGGCAACCTTTGAAGTATATTGTGATCATAAGAGTCTTAAATACCTCTTTGATCAGAAGGAGTTAAATATGAGGCAACGAAGATGGGTAGAATTCCTCAATGACTATAAGTTTGAGATAAAGTATCATCCTGGAAAGGCGAATGTTGTAGCAGATGCCTTGAGTCAAAAATCTTTACACATGGGTCAGATGATGGTGTATGAGATGCAGATGCTAGAGGAGTTTTGAAATTTAGAGCTAGCCACTACACTTACTCCAAAGAATCTAGTCATTAATGGTTTAAGTATAGGGTGTGATCTTAGAGCCCAAATCAAAGAGGCTCAAGCTCACGACCAATACTTATAGGAACATAAAGACCAAGGTAATTTTTCTGTCATGGAAGATGTAGCAATCATGTATCAGGGAAGGATTTGTGTCCCTCAAGAACGAGAGTTGAGGACTAAGATCCTGCAGGAAGCGCATCAGAGTAAATACACAGTCCATCCTGGATGCACTAAAATGTACCAGGATTTAAAAATGATGTATTGGTGGCCAGGGATGAAAAAGGACATTGCCGAGTTTGTGGTGAAATGTCTTATTTGTCAAAAGGTGAAGGTGGAGCATCAAAAGCCAACGGGATTTCTACAACCTCTTGAGATCCCTAAATGAAAATGGGACAGTATCTCGATGGACTTTGTTGTGGGTTTACCTAAGAATTCAGTGGGACATGACTCTATCTGGGTAATAGTTGACAGATTAACCAAATCTGCTCACTTTCTGCGCATAAAAATTAACTTTTCACTGGATAAATTGGCCTAACTGTACGTCCAAGAAATAGTTAGACAGTATGGGATTCCTTTAAATATTGTTTCTAATAGAGATCTGAGGTTCACATCGAGGTTTTGGAAGGCGTTGTAGGAAGCGTTTGGTACTCAGTTGCGGTTCAGTACTGCCTACCATCCTTAGATTGACGGGCAGACAGAACGGACCATTCAAACTCTAAAAGACATGTTAAGGGCCTGTGTGATAGAGTAAGGTAAAGGATGGGATAAGTACCTACCTTTAGTAGAGTTTGCTTATAATAATAGTTATCACTCCAGTATTAAGATGGCCCCCTACGAAGCTTTACATGGTAGGAAGTGCCGTTCTCCACTATGTTGGTTTGAGGTAAGAGAAAAGAACTTGTTGGATCCTGATCTAGTTCAACAAACCACTGAACAAATCAAGATGATACGAGACAAAATACTTACAGCTCAGAGTCAACAAAAGAGTTACTACGATAAGAGACATAGACCTCTCAAGTTTGAGGAAGGAGACCATGTATTTCTGAAACTTTCCCTGACTACTGGAGTTGGTAGATCTCTCAAAACAAGAAAGTTAAGTCCGCGATTTTTGGGACCCTACCAAATTCTGAAGAAAGTAGGGACATCAGCATATCTAGTTGCTCTCCCACCTAATTTGTCCAACCTGCATAATGTTTTTCACGTACCACAACTGCGAAAGTATCTTCCAGATTCATCACATGTAATACAGGATGAACCAATCTAAATAAAGGAGAACATGACATACCAGCTAGTACCTGTATCCATATTGGACACTGACGTGAAGCAACTGAGAAATAAAACCATTCCCCTTGTTAAGGTGTTATGGGAAGGTTTGACTCTGGAAGAAGCAACTTGGGAGCTGGAAGAAGTCACGAGGAAGAAATATCCGCAATTGTTCTTATTAGGTAATTTATGAAATTTTGAGGACAAAATTTCTTTTAGGGGGAGAGAAATGTAACATCCCTAATTTCGATTCTTTTATTGATAAAGGTACATAAATATTTAATTAAGGAAATAAAATTTATTACACAATATTTTAGATATCTAAGGAAATATAATCCTTAGAAATTCTTCACCTTATGTATATGCATAGAAAATGTTTCTAACACTAAGAGAACAAATAAAGAGGGAAAACCTAATAGGAAAAACAATTAGAAATAACATACTAAAGAGATGCAAAATTCTTGGATAAGGAAGATAAATTTTTAGAAACAAGTAAAGGTCATAAAATTTCAAGAACATTGGATTAGGGTAATTTTTCCTAATTCAAGAACTAGAGTTACTAAGTTTAAAATCTTTACCCATACATTGGGCTTTTACCTATGGACACTTCATATAGAGTTTTTCCACTTCACATAAGTTTCTAACAAGGCCATTGGATAACCTAAGCAAGAAATAAAACATAGACTTGGACTAGGATATAGTAATTGGACCAATAGCCCAAAAATTATGAAAATATGACCAAGCCCTCCAAGAAAGGTAGAATTTTATCCAAAGCCAAGAAAATGGGTAGGAAAAAGCCCATAATGGGTAAGAATAAGCCCAAATCCAAGAGGAAAAATAAAATAAAATAAAATAGGTGATGATATAATAATTTAATGATAATAAAGATTAGGTTACATGTCATTAAGACAAAAATTTAGCAAGTGGTGTGATTCTACATTCATAATTTTGGCAAGTGGCATGATCATACAAGGCTTTAGGACAAAAACATCTATATGCTACACTCACAATTTTACCAAGTGGTATGATAATACATGGCATTAGGACAAAACATTCCTATCCCACACAAATAAGATCAACCAAATAATGGAGATTCAAGGGCTAGAAATTTGCCTCCTAAAAAGGCAAACCTATCATACTTGTTTAAGACAAAAGAAAATGAAAATGAATCCCTAAATCAAAGGGACCTTGTCCGATATCTTAAAAACATATTATCATAATTTTCAAAATATAAATCTCCTTTTCCTATGCATATCTTGACTAAGGAAGAGGAAGACAAGAACATAAGTTGTTTGTTTTCCAAAAATTCAACCAAGTGTAATCTAATTGTGATAAGGTAGACCCATGATCATGAATGGTGAATTATTTGGTGGTCTATATAAGAAAACCCATCCTTACAACATTATAATTTCGTCCAAGTAAGGGAGAGGAAAAATAGAAGCAAGGTAGAGTGAGGAAAGGAGAGGAAGAAAGGAAGAAAGAGGAAGGAGAAGTCTAGGGGACTAAGTGCTCCAGGTAAGTTTAACAATATTTCTTTTTGAAGAAGACTTTTGAAACTTATAATATTTATATGAGATTTTGATCTTAGAACTTTGATGATTGGTCGTGGATGTTGCTATATTATGTTACATATTGATCTTGCATGTGATGTATGTTTGAATACTTAGACTGATATAGAAAGTTCTGCATAGGTATGGCTATGGGTGGCAAAAATTGTTAGCTTCTGTGTTTTAATTTCTGGGAATTATTTGTAGGGAATTAAAATAAATGGTTAACATAAGAATTAAAGATATATCTGTCACGGATTTTTAGCCACTAGAATCATTCAGTTTGGAGTCCATATGAGGTAGATAAGGTCCGATTCGTAAGCAAAGGTCAAAAAATGGTTCATCGGGAAAGAATATGTAAGGATAGCTTCTGTGTTTTAATTTTTGGGAATTATTTGTAGGGAATTAAAATAAATAGTTAACATAAGAATTAAAGATATATGTGGCACGGAATTGTGGCCACTGGAATCATTCAATTTGGAGTCCATATGAGGTAGATAAGGGCCGATTAGTAAGTAAATGTCAGAAAATGGTTCATCAGCGAAGAATATGTTAGGATAGCTTTTGTGTTTTAATTTCTGGGAATTATCTGTATGGAATTAAAATAAATGGTTAAAATAAGAATTATATCTATGTGTGTCATGGATTGTTATCCACTGGAATCATTCCATTTGGAGTCCATATGAGGAAGATATGAGCTGATTAGTAGTAAAAGGTCAGAAAATGGTTCATCAGGGAGGAATATGTTAGGATAGCTTCTGTATTTTAATTTTTGGAAATTATCTGTATGGAATTAAAATAAATGGTTAACATAAGAATTATATATATGTGTGTCACGAATTTTTAGCCACTGGAATCACTCAAGTTGAAGTCCATATGAGGTAGATATAGTCCAATTTGTTGGAAGAGGTCAAAACCTATCCGCGAAGAAATAACTTGTACATTTAGGGAGTAATATCACCTTGATTTCTTAATATTTCACTAAAATGTTCAACATTATTGTTTTAGATAATTGTTTTATCTTGAAATTGACATCAAGATCACCTACATCGGAGTTCAATTGAGGGAGTTATGCTCTGATTAGTAAGAGATGATTAGATATGATGAAACCCTGCATCAAGAAAATAAAGAAATAAAATTAATATTTTAAAAAAAAGTTGAATCTTATAAATGAGTAGTATATGCCATAGCCATTGCCATTGTATGAACTTCTTACCATCTTAAGTGTAAAATTCTGACATTGAAATATTTTATAAAGTGATATTTTAAATGGTTATGTTCATAGCATGATTACCAATGATTTATGGTAATAGTTATATTTTGATGAACATACTTGTTATTGAAAGCATATTTTTGGCTATCATTGTGAAAAGAAAAGAAATGAGCACGGTCACATGGTAATCCATGTGGTGCACCAGTAGGGGACGCCCTACCAACGGTTATGAATATGATTATGAGAAAAGAAATAGAAAGTGTGCCATGTCGGACAGAGCGAGAAAAGCCCATACCAGAGAGTTGAGGATACTCACCCTGACTGGGGTAGCTTGAAATGAGAATAAGTTGATGGCCATCATATGATATTCTGAAAATAGTTAATCCTGTCATACATATCATTGCTGTATGATTCTTATGTGCATAGATATAATGCATTTATGTGACCAAAGATATTTTCTGTAGTTTATACAGCTGAACATGATGTGATGAGCTATATTGATGATGATTTATTGTTAAGCTTACTGGGATTTAATTCTCACTATATTTCTATATCATGTTCAGAAAATTAGTTATGCAGATTTTTCTATAGCTCTGGGTTTTAGTGCACGTTGGATCGAGTACTTTATGTTGGGCAGATCCCAAAAGCAAATAAAATGTTTGTTGTCGAGTTGGCTTAAATATCGGTGAAGGTGCAACCACCCGCAGCTGTATCTCCGAAATTGGTAAACCAGAATAAATAAGATGTAGAATTTTATGTGTTTGATATTTTGTACGTATGTTTTGATTAATGACATGTATGTAAACTCTGTATTGTGTAAATTAAATAAATGTTATATTGAGTTAAGTTGTAAGTAATAACTTCATGGTATTTTTTTTTTAAAAAAATTGATACTTAAATGGAGTTGTTACAGACAGAACGGACCATTCAAACCCTAGAAGATATGTTGAGGGTCTGTGTGATAAAGTAAGGTAAAGGATGGGATAAGTACCTACCTTTGGTGGAGTTTGCTTATAATAATAACTATCACTCTAGGATTAAGATGGCCCCCTACGAAGCTTTATACGGTAAGAAGTGATGATCTCCACTATATTGGTTTGAGGTAGGAGAATAAAACTTGATGGGTCTTGATCTAGTTCAACAAACCACTGAACAAATCAGGATGATACGAGAGAAAACACTTACAATGCAAAGTCGGTAAAAGAATTACTATGATAAGAGACATAGACCTCTAGAGTTTGAGGAAGGAGACTATGTATTTCTGAAACTTTCTCCGACTATTGGAGTTGGTACGTCTCTCAAAACTAGAAAGCTAAGTCTGTGATTTTTGGGACCCTACCAAATTCTAAAGATAGTGGGGACATCAGCATATCAAGTTCCCCTCACACCTAATTTATCCAACCTACATAATGTTTTTCATGTATCACAGCTCCAAAATTATCTTCTAGATTCGTCACATGTAATATGGGATGAACCAATCCAAACAAAGGACAACAAGACATACCAGCTAGTACTGGCATCCATATAGGACACTGACCTGAAGCAATTGAGGAATAAGACAATTCCCCTTGTTAAGGTGTTATGGGAGGGTTTGACTCTGGATGAATCAACTTGGGAGTTAGAAGAAGTCATGAGGAAGAAATATCTACAATTGTTCTTATTAGTTAATTTCTAAAATTTTGGGGACAAAATTTCTTTTAGGGGGAGAGAAATGTAGCATCGCTAATTTCATTTCTTTTATTAATAAAAGTACATAAATATTTAGTTAAGGAAATAAAATTTATTAGACAATTTTTAGATATCTAAGGAAATATAATCCTTAGAAATTCTTCACCTTATATATATGTATAGAAAATGTTTCTAACATTAAGGGAATAAGTAAAGAGAGAAAAACCTAATAGAAATTTTTTTGAAATAACATACTAAAGAGAGGCAAAATTCTTGGGTAAGGAAGATAAATTTTTAGGAACTAAGTAAAGGTCTTAAAAATTTCAAGATTGGATTAGGGTAATTTTTCCTAATTCAAGAGCTAGAGTTCCTAAGTTTATTATCTCCACCCAAACATTGGGCTTTCAACTATGGACACTTCATATAGAGTTTTTTCACTTCAAATGAGTTTCTAGCAAGCCAATAGGATAGCCCAAGCAAGAAATAAAATATAGACTTAGACTAGGATATAGAATTTGAACTAATAGCTCACAAATCATGAAAATGTGACCAAGGCCTCCATGGAATGTAGAATTTTAGCCAAAGCAAAGAAAATGGGTAAGAATGAGCCCAAATCCAAGAGGGAAAAATAAGACTCATGTGAGGAAATAGTAGTGTCATAATAATCAAGATTAGGTCACAAGGCATTAGGACAACAAATCTATATCCTACATTCATAATTTCAACAAGTAGACAAAACATTTATATCCTAAATTCATAATTTCAACAAGTAGGAAATAATACATGGCATTATGACAAAACACCTTTATCCTACATAAATAATTTCAGTTAAGCAAGAGAGATTCAAGGGGTGAAATTTTTCCACCTAGAAAGACAAACCTATCATACTTGAGTGAGACAAAAGAAAAATGAAATGAATCCCTAAATCAAAAGGACCTTGTCCCTTATCTTAAGAACATTTTATCATAATTTTCAAAATATAAATCTTCTTTTGCTATGCATATCTTGACTAAGGGAGACGAAGATAAGAACATGAGTTGTCTTTCCACTTAAAACAACCAAGTACATCCTAATTATGATAAGGTAAACCAATGATTATGAAAGGTGAACCACTTGATAGTTTATTTAAGCAAAACCCACCCTTATAACATTATAATTTTGTCTAAGTGAGGGAGAGGAAAAACAAAAAACAAGGTAGAGTGAGAAAAGGATAGAAAGAGAGAAGAAAAGAAGGAAGAGGAAGGAGAAGTCTAGGGGACTAAGTACTTAAGGTAAGTTTGCTTAATCTCTACTTGAATCCATCGTTCCTCTTCATCCTTAGGGTTCAAAACTCGCCCTGCTTCTCTTATTTAAGCTACTAAAAAAGATAAGGGAAGGGAGGAATCTTGCTACTTCTTTCAAGAGGAAACAATAAAAAGAATTCACTAAGTGAGCTAGAGAGATCTTTAGGTAGGTTTAATAATATCTCTTTTGGAAGAAATTGTTTGAAATTTGTAACATTTATATGGGATTTTGATCTTAGAACTTTGATAAAATTTACAATATTTGCTACTTTGATGATTGATCATAGATGTCACTATATCATATTACATGTTATCTTGCATATGATGAAAGTTTTGAACATTTCGGTTGGTGTGGAAAGTTCTACATAGGTATGGCTATGGGTGGCAATATTTTAGGATTTTTATGTTTCTATTTTGTATATTTGAATGTGATGAAAAATTCATGGAATACGATTAGATATAAATTCAGAAGAAAATAGAAGAGGACGTAATATAATGATGAACTAAAACCTTATGAAATGTTTGTTTAGGAAATCGAATTTCAGAGTAACCAGGGAAGCTTCTATTTTTGAAATTTTGGGAAGAATCAGTTAAGAATTAAAAGAGTTTTTTAACATGAAAAATGTAGATCTATGTCTCCCGGATGTTCACCATAAGAATCACTTATTTTGGAGTCCAGATGAGGGAGAGATTGTCTAATTAATAAGCTGAGGTCAGAAACTAGATAACCAGGAAATAATCTATTAAGAATGCTTTGTGTTTAAAGTTTTGGGCAAAATTTGTAAGTAACTAAAGGAAATTTTTAACATAATAAATATAGATATATGTATGACAGATCTATAGGCTCTAAAATCACTTAATTTTGAGTCCATATGAGGGTGATATGGCTGATTAATTAGAAGATGTCAAAATTAGTCTAGAATCTAGGGTGGTAAATGTAATCCTTTTTGTTTTCAATTTTTTGGGAATAATTAGTAAGGAATCTGAAGAAATGATAAACATGAAAGTAGTATATAATTGTTTTAGCATTTTACAAGCTTTGGAATCACCTCTGGTGGAGTTCGTATACGGAATATATGATCAAATTAGTAAGTAGAGGTCTGAACCTATCCGAGAAGAAATAACATTGAATTTGAGGCAGTAGTAACATCACGATTACTTAAGATTTCAATAAAATGTTCAACATAAGGGTTTTAGAGGATTGTCTTATCTTTCAATTGATACCAAGATCACTTCAATCAGATTTAAAATGAGGTTGTTATGCTCTGTTTAGTGAGAGAAGAAAATAATATTTTAAAAAAAGAAGAATCTTATAAATAAAATAATAAATGACTATTGTATGCCATAGCCATTGCCATTGCATGAACTTCTTACCATTTTAAGTGTGTAATTTTGACACTGAAATATTTTATAAAGTGACATTTGAAAATGATTATGTTCATGGCAAGATTGTATTTTACCATTTGATTATAAATTATTGCATGTGAGTATAATGAACATACTTGTTATAGAAATCATAATTTTGGCTATTAACGAGAAAAAAAAGAAAGAAAAGAGACAAGCACGGTCACTTGGCGGTCTGTGTGGTGCACTAGTAGGGTACGCCCTACTCATAGTTATGATTATGTTAATGAGAAAAGAAAGAGAAAGTGTGACATGTCGGACAGAGCGAGAAAAGCCTGTACCGCAGAGTAAAAAATACTTACTTTTACCAAGGAAGCTTGATATGAAAATAACTTGATAGTCGTCAATGATATTCTAAAAATAATTATTCATGCCATATATGTCATTTCTGTCTGATTTTCATTTGCATAGATAAAGTGCATTCTTGTGACCTAAGATATTTGCTGTAGCTCACATATATGAACATGACATGATGATCTATATTAATGATAATTATGATTTATTGTTAAACATACTGGGATTTAGTTCTCACTATATTTTCATATCATGTTCAAAGGACTACATATGCAGATATTCTCTATGATCGACTTTTTGTGTAAGTTAGGTCGAGTTGGCTAAGATCTCGGTGAAGGTGTAACCATCTGCACCTGTATCCTCAAAACTGGTCAATATGGATGAATAAGATGTAGACATATATGTGTTTGATTTGTTTGCAGATGTTGTTAATTAATGATGTGTAAACCTTAATTATGCTTGGTTAAATTAATTTAATGTTGTTATGAGTTAAATAGTTAGAAGTAAAGAGGTAATGACTTCATGGGATTTTAAATATATATATATATATATATATATATATATATATATGTATATATATATATATATATACATATATATATATATACATATATATATATACATATATATATATATATGTTAAAAAAGAAAAATGGAATTGTTACATTAGCTTTCCCACATACTCCACTTCATTCCTTTCCTTTCTATTTTCCTTTAGCCTTCTCAAGTCTTAAGACTACATGTCTATATTTCTCATCCATTTAACCAAATATCTTAATCTTTTTTTTTTTGGATTTAAGACTATTATTGAATTAACAATCACATTCCTCCCTTCCTATAAATTTCGGCCAACCCTTGACTTCACACTCCCAATTTATATTCTTATCTTTAATTACTCCTTTACTCAATAACTCATAATAATATTCATGAACCATTACCACATATTTTACTAGTCACCTCATTTATTTTCTTCCCAAATGAAATATTTATCTTTATAATATATTTGAACCCATTTCTTCACCTACTTCTTCTATGTCCATTAACTAAGATCACTTACCACTATTCTTTTTTTCTTCAATTTTTCTTAAGTCAATTAAATCCTTATCTACTTATATGAAATTTCTACCATTTTATTAAACTCTTATACCACATTCTCATACATATTCTTCTTATTAATCATCCTTTCTAGTGACATATGTTTAATTTATCAACAACTCTAAAGCGTCAAGATAATCTAGTTATAGTGAGTCTAGATCTTTTAGGACTAATCAAGTCATAGCACTTTCATATGAACTCCGATTGAGGTAATTCAACTACTTACCAAAATCTAAGACAAGAATTTACAACTTTTGTGTTTACTTTTTTGGCAAATTCTACAAAACTCTTGGGGTCATAGTGCTCGTAAATCAATGTTATGATAGCATGAGTTGGGTCTGACCTTTCCTCACTAATTAGGGCATAACTCTCATATAAGGTATGATCATAGTGCTCGTAAATCAATGTTATGATACCATGAGTTGGGTCTGACCTTTCCTCACTAATTAGGGCATAACTCTCATATAAGGTATGATTAAGGTGATTCCAAGGGATTTAGAAATCTAAGCCTTAACTTTGATGTTGAACATCTTTTTTGACTTTGTAAAAATCCTAACCGCAAAATTTGTCCATTCCATACAATAATTTTTCAACCATTCATTGCGAAATTGGTAGTACTAGCATATGTAATACCTACATCTAGACATGAATCTTTCATGGCCATAAATAAAAGAACATTTTAACATCATTTTTCATGACTTCTCAAGGTTAGGGTTAGACCCAAAATATGAAGAATCTAAGGTTATAAAATAGGGATTATTGTCAAACCTATCTATTAATAAGCCTTGGCTCTATGTGGTTGGATTTCTTCTTCCTACTTTTCCTATTATGTGGAATCACCCTCCTCCTTCACTTGGGTAAATTTCTACACTTCTCCATAATAGAAATGGAGAGATTGAAAAGTGAGAAATGAAAAAAAAATGATTTAGGAGGTTTATTGGGAGCTATTCAACTTGATTTCCCTTCTTAATACCAAATTCTAATGAAACAAGTGTGTCTTCTATTTTGCAGGATCCTAGATCAAATCTATCACCTCTTCTTAATCACCTGAAATACTTAGAAGTTGGATATGCATCACCCATCATAGTTTCCAAGAATCTAGTTGCCAACAAAGAGGAGGCATTAATGCATATTTTTCAGGAAAAAGGGAGTGCCACTACAAAAATAGTTGCAAACCTCAAAGGCATAGATGCAGCTATAGAATTGCATCAAGCTTTAGAGATCAAATGGGTTAAACCCTGTGAAGGTAAGAAATACCTCCCTTGGTTTGGACCCTTTGTTATTACTAATGTGGTTGCTTGTCATGTAATAGAACTTCAAGGCTTGAATCAGTTCCAAAAATTTCAAATTAAAGTGGACATCAAGGATCCTCTATGAATGACATAAGGAGCTTTGAGTCGAGCCAACGATATTAAACAAAGGCACTTATTGGGATGTAACCTAACATAGTAATTATAAAAAAAAAAGGTGGAAACCAAAAATATTCGAGGTCCAGAAATGCAACACTCTTATCCCGTCCCAAACAAATTCAGGGAAGTTCACTTAACTTAAATCTCTTCATATCTCCATCTTTATTATCATCTTTATTTTAATTTGAGGACAATGTAAAGTTTGATTGTGGGGATATAAGTATATTTGTTTGAATAATTGTGACCCTACTTTGAGCATCAATTTTCTGATTTTCACTATCAATGCACTTTTATTGCGTTTAACAAGTTGAATGATTGTGTGAGTGTTTTAATTTATATTTTGTGTAGTCAAGAACAAAAAATAGATAATGATATGAATATCCAAAAAATATTTAGCTCTTGAAAAATGTAGAAAATGCATGGTTGTGTGCAATTTTATCCCTTTTGTAATTTACTTTTTACTTTAGAATCCTGAAAAGTTTTTGCACAATAACTTTGGGCATTTAATGTGTCTTTTACTTAAAGAATTTTTATATAACTCAAAAATATTTTATGATCTCAATAGGATTCTAGAACTTATTTGAATTCTACTTAAGGCGAAATACTAGGTTAATACTATTAATTAGGAGATGATTTAGGGTTTATATGATAGATTGAGCCTTTCAAATCTAACCCAAGCAATGAGATATCCTTAGTTCCTCCTTTTTTAGCTTAATTTAATTTCTATTCTATATCCATAAATGAGCCAAAAGCCAAATTTTGTGGTTAATATCCTTATTTTTTCCTAATTCACTCACTCCATGATTATCTTTTTGAATATTTGTTTTGTAGAACTTTATTGACCAAAGGGTGGAAGGGTGAAGCAAAGGAAAGAAAAGAAAAATCAATAGGAAAGAAATGGAAAATTCAAAAAGGATAAAAGAATATGTAATGGGTGAAAATAATAATAATAGAGAACCAAGGAAATTAATAAATTAAATTTAGCTGAAGCAAGAAAATTAGTATGTGGAAAAACTCCCTAAACTTGAAAAAGTTTAAGAGATCAAAATTAATCATGTAGTACTGGGTGATTAAGTTTAAAATTATACCCTCTAACTTACCTTATGTAACATCCCTAATTTTATTTCTTTTATTAATAAAGGTACATAAATATTTAATTAAGAAAATAAAACTTATTAAACAATTTTTTTATATCTAAGAAAAAAAATATAAGCCTTAGAAATTCTTCAACTTATTTGTATGCATAGAAAATGTTTCTAACATTAAGGGAATATGTAAAGAAAGAAAACCCAATAGGAAAAATTAGAAATAACATCCTAAAGAGAGGCGAAATTCTTGGATAAAGAAGATAAATTTTTGGAAGTAAATGTATTAAAATTCCAAGAAGATTTGATTAAGTTAATTTTTCCTAATTCAAGAGCTAGAGTTCCTAAGTTTAACATCTCCACCCATACATTGGGCCTTCACCTATAGACACTTCATAGTGTTTATTTTTCCAATTCACATGAGTTTCTTGCAAGTCAGTTGGATAACCCAAGCCAGATATATAACATAGAGTTGGACTAGGATATAGAAGTTAGACTAATAGCCAAATAATCATGAAAATGTGATCAAACCCTCCATGAGATGTAGAATTTTAGCCAAAGAAAAGGAAATGGGCAAGAAAGAAAAATAAGAACCACGTAATAAAATAGTAGTGTAATAATAATCAAGATTAGGTCACATGGTATTAGGACAAAACATTTATATCTTACACTAATAATTTTACCTAGCCATGTGATGATATAGTAGGTAATAATACATGACATTAGGACAAAACATCTATATCTTACATTAATAATTTCAGTAAGCTATAATATCCTGTAATTTTTAAATAATATTGAACGATAAAAAATATATTTTTACTTTAAATGATTATGTTTTACTAAAAGTAAGTATACTTTTAATTAAAATAATTATTATTTTGCTTCAAATAATTATATTGGTCTTTAATAAATTTTAATTCTATTTTTAGAAATATTCTTTCTTTTATTATATATAAAGATATTTATTTTGTGATTTGTTTTATTAAGATTTTTATCAAGAAAAGTCATGATTTAAGAGTTTTAACTAAAGGTTTATGAGAATGTAAATTTTTAGAAAAATTTTGGATGTTTTAAGATGAAAAATGGAATTTATATGAATATATATAAAATAAAATTCCATTATTTAATTATTAAATAATAATAATTATTATTATTATAAAGAATAAAGAAAAAGGGGAAGGGGAGACGAAAACCGAAGCTGAAACATGAAATACAAAGGAAGAGAATGAATAGTGATCAAGTTTCCAGAAGTCATTTCTTTGATTTTTCGACCCTCCGGACACGTTTTTGAAGTCTGCTTAGTCAAATGTGGATTGGAAAAGTGCATTTTGGGGCTGTCCAATCTGGAGCCCTTACCTTGTGAGTGGATAATTCTTTCTATGACTTACCCTATACTCTTCTTGATATTTAAACGTGTATTTAATTATGTTTATAAGATATTTACACTTTTATATGTTTTTGAAATGCATTAAAATTATCTAAATTGCTTACAATTTTGATTATAGTTCACGAAGAGTATAGTTTTGAGAAATGGATTTCTAAACTCATAGTATATCTGATTTTACATATATTTCTCATTAAATGGTGAAATGAATATATTATGCACATGATATTGATTTATAAAGCTATATGATTGCCTCGAGAAATGGCATGTATATGTGATTCTAAATGTATTTATCATTATTTGGCAAAGAAAATATTATATGCATGAGACATTGATTTGTAAAACTATAAAGTTACTAATTATGCATGAATGGTAAGCGTAAAGCTTATGGCGAGTTGCTAGATAATTATACAATGCATTTGATGAATATGCATATATATATATATATATATATATATATATATATATATATATATATATATATATATATCTGTGTGTGTGTGTGTATTTATATGTATGGATGAAAATCAACGGGTTGTATGGCTTGTGACGGTACTGAATAAGGGACGCCCTATTAGCCTGAGTGAGCCGTGGGAGGGCCGCTTCAACTAGGTGACAGTGGTAATATGCGGAGGCATATGGGTGATGGACTCACATTCTCTAATATCTATTATGACTGTAGTCAATCGGTCACTATGCATATAGCAAATGAGTGTGTGGGTTGATCAGATCGCCGAATTAGGCAGGTCATTTTAAATTGGGTTGACCAGATCGTTGAATATGCCAGGTCATTTTAAAAGTTATAAATTTATCTCAAAAGCTTATTATTTTACTATAGTTTATACAGCTGAGCATAACAACATTTGTTTAATGATTATACTATGTTGAATATGGTTTGGATATCTGAATATCCTTTTATTTGAAATACGGGTCCCATATGGGTGTACTTCTTAACTGTATTTTCTAAGCGACAAAATTTAAAACATGAGTACATCCACATGCTGACCTAAAAGGTTATAGGAGGTATTATCTGCTTACTAAGTTGTCCAACTCACTACACGATATTTCTACATTTTTCATATAAGAATACAGAATCTAATTCTACAGATAGGTGATCAGTTAGGTGACATATTCTCTGGGTGAGTCTACGTTGCTTTCACAGTTCACAATTTTGAATTATATTGTGTTTGTATTCTAGAGTGTGCTCTGATTGCTATAGGCAGGATCCCTACTTCTGTTGTTACTTTGACATTTATAACTTGGTCTGTATAATGTATATACATGAGAGAACCTATATGTTTCTATTTCTATGACAATGAATAGCTTTATGCATGTTAAGAAAAATACCTGATTACGGAAAAAAATGTTTTTTTACCTACTCGAAAATTGGGGGCATTACATAAGCCATGTGATGATATAGTAGGTAATAATACATGGCATTAAGACAAAACATCCCTATCCTATATGAATAATTTCAGCCAAGCAAGAGAGACTCAAGGGATGGAAATTTGCCACTTAGAAAGGCAAACCTATCATACTTGAGTGAGACAAAAGAAAAAAGAAATAAATCCCTAAATCAAAGGGACCTTCTCCCTTATCTTAAGAACATTTTATCATGATTTTCAAATACAAATCTCCTTTTGCTATGCATATCTTGACTAAGGGAGAGGAAGACAAGAATATAAGTTGTCTTCCCCTAAAAAGTAATCAAGTGCATCCTAATTGTGATAAGGTAGACCCATGATATAAGAGGTGAACCACTTGATAGTTTATTTAAGAAAAAACTACCCTTATAACATTATAATTTCGTCCAAGTGGGGGAGAAGAAAAATAGAAGAAAGGTTGAGTGAGGAAATGACAAAAAGAGAGGAGTAGAGTGGAAGGAAGAAGAATGAGAAGTCTAGAGAACTAAGTACTCAAGGTAATTTAGCTTAATCTCCACTTGAATCTATCTTTTTTTTTCATCCTTGGGGTTCAAAACTCACCCTCCTCTTATTCAACCTACTAAGAAAGATAAGAGAAGGGAGAAATCTTGCCACTTCCTCCAAGAGAAGAAAAAAAGAATTCACTAAGTGAGCTAGGGAGATCTTTGGGTAGGTTTAACAATATCTCTTTTTGAAGAAATTTTTTGAAATTTATAACATTTATATGGGATTTTGATCCTAGAACTTTGATGAATTTTACAATATTTGCTACTTTGATGATTGGTCATAGATGTTGCTATAGCATATTACATGTTGATCTTGCATGTGATGTATCTTTGAATACTTAGGTTGGTGTGGAAGGTTCTGCATAGGTATGGCTATAGGTGGAAAAATTTTAGGGCTTTATGCTACTATTATAATTATTTAAATATGGTGGAAAATTGATGGGATATGGTTAGATTCATAAAATGAATATGGCCTTAAACACTTAGAAGAAGACGATGAGACATTTTTATTGAGAAATACCATTAATAATACATGATTTGATTTCTATTTTCTTGAGGAGTAGAAGATGGAATATGTTACATTAAGTGTAAGGAATCTAATTAAAATTTTGAAACGCATAATCTTATGGTTAGATGTAAATTAGGAAGTAAATGGAAAAGGACGTAATAAAATGATGAACTAGAACCATAGGAAGGGTTTAGTTTGAAAACTGGATTTTGGAGTAACAAGGGAAGCTTCTGTTTTTGGAAATTGCGGAAGAATTGGTTGGTAATTAAAAGAAATGGTCAACATAAAAAATGTATATATATGTCTCATGGATTTTTAAGCACTGAAATCACTCAATGTGGATTCCATATGAGGGAGATATGGTCAAATTAGTAAACAGTGGTCAGAAACTAGCTAACCAGGGAAGAATTTGTTAACTAAGCTTTTTTGTTTAAATTTTTTGGCAAAATATGTAGGTAATTAAAGGCAATTGTTAACATAATAAATATAGATATATGTTTCATGGATCTATAGGGTTTGAAATTACTTAATTTAGAGTTCATATGATGGAAATATGGTTTACTAATGAGTAGAGGTTAGAATTAGTATAGAATCCAGGGTAGTAAATATAAGCGTTTTTATTTTTGATTTTTGAGAATAATTCTTGAGAATATTTTAGAGAATAATTTTGAAATCACTTATTTTCATTTGTATAAGGGAGATATGGTTGAATAGGTGAGGAAAGGTCATAAAACACGGCCAAGCCGTGTTCTAGGTTGGTTTAGCACAGGTAGGCCATGTTCAGGGCTATTTTTTAATACGTTTAAAGTATTTTTCAAGCATGGCCATGTCCTAGAATATGGTCAACCCATGTTGGGAGCTGGTAAAGCTTATTTTCAATATTTTTCTACCCTAAATGAACCTCATTAACTATAAGTAATAATATAAACCAAATTGGAGAAGAATGCCCTATAAAATTTGTGAGAACATGTGTTGGAAATGATATAAGTAAGAAAAAAGTAACTAGAGGCCAAGCATAAAGAAAATGAAAAGATGAAAATAATATTTAAGAAAAAAGAAGAATCTTATAAATAAAAATAATAAATGACTAGGGTATGCCCTAGCCATTGGCATTGCATGAATTCCTTACCATCTTAAGTGTGAAATTTTGACATTGAATTATTTTATAAAGTGACATTCGAAAATGGTTGTGATCATGGCATGATTGCATTTTACCAATGATTTTTAGTAATGATTATGCTTTGATGATAAATTATGGCATGTGAGTATAATGAACATATTTATTATTGAGATCATATTTTTGGCTATTAACGCGAAAAGAAAAGAAAAGAAAAGAAACAAAAAGAAATGAGCACGTCACATGGCGGTCCGTGTGGTACACTAGTAGGGGACACCCTACTAATGGATATGATTATGCTAATGAGAAAGAAAGAGAAAGTGTGCCATGTCAGACGGAGCGAGAAAATCCTATACTAGAGAGTAGAAAATATTCACCCAGACCAGGGTAGCTTGATATGAAAATAAGTTGATAGTCATCATATGATATTTTGAAAACAGTTATTCATGCCATACATGTCATTATTGCATGATTTTCATGTGCATAGATAAAGTGCATTCATGTGACCTAAGATATTTGATGTAGCTTATATAGGTGAACATGACGTGACGAACAACATTGATGATGATTATGATTTATTGTTGAACTTACAGGGATTTAATTCTCATTATATTTCCTTATCATGTTTAAAAAACTAGTTATGCATATTTTTCTATAGCTCTGAATTTTAGTACACGTTGGATTGAGTTACTCTATATTGGGCATATCCAAGAAATTAATAAGGTGTTTATGGTCGAGTTGACTAAGATTCCGGTGAAGGTGCAACCACCCGCATCCATATCCCCAGAATTGGTCAATATGGATGAATAAGATGTAGACATATATGTGTTTGATTTTTGTACAGACGTTTTTAATTAATGATGTGTATATGAATCTAGAATTATATCAGTGTTAATGGTATACCATAATCTTTAATTATGCTTGGTGAATTTAATTGAATGTTATTATAATTTAAATAGTTAGAAGTAAAGAGGTAGTGACTTCATGGGAATTTTTAAAAATATATATGTATATATGCAAAAACAAAAGGAGTTGTTACAACTTATGCCCTCGCGAAATTACATGCTAAACAAATCCTTGTTGATCCTACAAGTAGTTTTGGCCTACATTAGTCGAGAGTGGCATGAAAAGTAAGTCTATGGAAATCCTAAACTAATTAGAGATCCACACCCAAAATTTTGAGATATATAAACTCATCCAGGTAAAGGAAATTTACTGACCCAAAAACACACATACACTTAGATTCAGGAGAATAAAAATAATGGAATGCATTTAAGTTAATCTTGTGTATGGTTCTGAACTTTCAAAAAAATTTCTACATATTTTCATATTACGAGGCAAAAGCTTGGTAAGCCTAACACTAACTACATATATTTTTTTGTCTTTAGGAATTAAATTTTCTTGAGGACAAGCAAAAGGTTGATTTTTTGATGTGTTCATAATTAAGTAGGATTTTAATACCTTTAAACTTATTTTTTGTTTGATTTAAGTAAAATATGATTACAAATTTGCTTAGTTTTGTGCCTTGTGTTGTATGAGCAAAGGAAGAAGAAAATAAGAGAAAAAGATAAGAAATTCAGGGAAAAATGTTGAATTACAACGATTCCAGACCTTTTAGTACTAATTAGACTATATCTACCACATATGAACTCCACTCAAAGTGACTGAAGCGCCTAGGAAAAACTACAAGAATCATCTAAAACTTTTATGTTTAGCACTTTGTCAAATTTGAGAGACTTTAGATCATTATAGAGCTCAAAAATTAGAATAGCATTGCATCAAGATGAATCCTAACCTATTGTCACTAATTAGGGTATATCTCTCTAATATTAACTCTACTTAAGGAGATTCCAGAGGATATGGAAATCTAAGAGACAAGGATACAAATTTCATGTTGAATACTTTTGGTAATTCTAGAAAAAGCATAGAGATGTAGCACCCATAAATTAGCATCGCGACATTACGTTACTTGTTGCTAGAACTGTCCTTACTGCCGTGGTGCTCACTATCACAACACCGATTTTAACATGATTTTTAGAGTTTTTTTTTTGCCACAATTGAAGTCCAAAATCCCAAAGATTGACCTAGAAGCAATCCTACTTCATTTAGGACTCACCTAACCTATAGATAAAAGGGAAAAAAAGCATGGAAAGATCATCCAAGGATGAAATCACCAATTTCTCAAGTTTCTTCTTCTTTTCTTCTCTTAGGTTTTCTTATGGCCCTACACAGCTAGTTTGCTTTTTGTTGGTTAAGGAAGATTAAAACTTCAAGGATCTTTATGCATTGTGAGATTTGGATTTGATTTTATTAGTTCAATCATGATTGAGTATTGATTATTCATCGGCTCTTCTTCTCCATGATTATTCATATAATTGCTAGGGAACTTACTAGTATATTGTTTGTCTTAATCTACTACTGAATCGTATTTTGAACAAAGTTTTCTTTATTATGATTCAAGAGGAAAATATTAACAATTTTCAATTATGAATTATTAAATCTATGGTGAATGATTGACTAAATTAAGAATAGTTGATGTGTCTATGTTTATTTTAGCTCTATCATTTTCTCTAATTCTTCATGCGGTTAATAAGTTATACTTTACCGATGTGCTAAAGGATTACTTGTTAATTAGGGTTAATTGAGGCGATTGTCATCAATTACAAAACTTAAGGAGGAACAGGGATAGAATTTAGATGGTAGATATTTAATTAAAGATTGATTATATTGTCAATGATCAATGTGATTCCTTGATGGTAGATATCAACTGAAACCAACGCTTTTATCATTAATCACTCTCTTTTATTTGCAATCATTCTCTTTTACTTTATTATTTTAATTTCATTAATCAAACCCCCTTTGACTCACAAAAGGTAATACCTGTCTCTGTGGGATCAACCCTTACTCCCACTACTACAAGTTAGTTTTAAGGTAAGGTATTATATTTGGTGTACCTATGACAGTACCTACCATTGGCCAAAGCTTATCTAGAATTTTTATGATTAATTTGCTTAATGATGTGTCCCTAAAGTCATAATTAATCTTGGTGAGGTATCTCTAAGGTCTTTTAATCCTCTACCCTCACCAAAGTCTAATTTGTAAGCTCTGATGAAATTTTTTACAGTTATTCAATTAAAACATAATGAAGAATTCAGAGCTTAGATCGATACAATGAATGAGGCCATAAAAGAATTATCCTCTAAAACTGATTCGCTAGCTACTCAAAATAAATTGCTTCAGAAAAAAATTGCACAAGCTAACTCATCAAATAGAAATTTTGGCAAATTTCCAAGCCAACCTAAGAACCCCAAAGAGCATTGTAAAGTTATGACCTTGAGGAATGGCAAGTAGTTGAATGAGGTAGAAGGAAGAAAGGAGGAAAAAGAAAAAGAAGAACCCCAAGTTCATTCATGTCACGGCCCCAAATGATGGAACACATGATCGGCACGGCATAAGGGTTTCCCCCTAGCCGCAAGCCTAACTCATAGCACATACAAACATCCAGCACACAATCCAGAGTACATAATAAATATAACTGGCCATATATGCCACATCCAATATAAGGAAATACTGTATATATATATATATATATATATATATATATATATATATATATATATCTTATGAATCCAACATTTGTGATTCAACTTGGCCCATGGCCTCATAATACAACATCGTTGTAAAACATAAAACCATTTTCCAAACAACACATCAAAATATGCAAGAAGCGAGGATCCTGCCTGTAAGTTCAAGGAGATACACTAGACATAACTAAACTAAACAACCAGTACAACGGAGCCTTGCCCAAACTAGAGCTTACCAATGCTATATTCAGCCTCCTAGGGAGTTGTAGCTGGATCAAAGTTTCGCTGACTATCTGTGGGGAGGAAACAGAAGAGGGGTGAGATTACCACATCTCAGTGAATGGGTAAATTATACTATAACAGAAACAAGGTAAACCAAGCACGAGTGTTTCGCAATGAGTTTAATAATTGAAATATTAAGCATTTAACCATAATTTATTGAAAGAAAAACTAAACTATTCAAATGTATGTTCAAAAGATAAAACATGATTAAATAATTAACCGTAAAGCAAATCAATTATGCATGGTAAGTAAGAAATGAAGTTATTTATGCAATAACAATGATGAATGAGAATGTTTAGAAACATTTAATTTTTAAGAAAAATGCACTAGTTTATTGGAGGTCTTTCTTAACAGATCTATCATCTCCCCCAAGCACACAGCAAGGGTAGGGTAATCACTGTAGGCGTAGACATAAGTCCACCCTAAATTTCCCCAAGCACATAGCAATGGGTATGGCAATCATTGTAGGTGTAGACATAAGTCCACCCTAAATTTCCCCAAGCACATAGCAATGGGTATGGCAATCACTGTAGGCGTAGACATAAGTCCACCCTAAATCCCTGTGTCTTAGGCAGTCATATGCCCATCACAGTATCCTAGGCCTAAGTCTTAATATGATCATGGTGCACCAGGGCTAGCACTACCTGCGGCTAGCTAACAGTGATATAAAAGGGTCCTTCCAATAGAAAACATTTGAAATATGCTATTTAAAGAGTTTAAAGTAAAACATTTCAATAACTTTACAATAAAGCTATAATTCTCCATCTAGCTCTTTTCATGCATAAAATTTGGTTCTAAAATATATCTCATCCATGAATTCCCATGGAGACCTTTATAATCATAAACTTTTCCTTTTAAACATAGATCGTCTGTAGACGTCACATAGATGCTCATCATGCATCAAATCATTTCATGGATAACTTAGTTCATTTCTATGACTAAGTTCGCATTTCTATAAATCTAGCTCAAATGGAGAATTATCAGTCTAGATGCTTGCCCTGCATAACTAGGGTTCAACTAGGATTGAAATTTATAATTTCTAACATGGTTGGAACATATTGGTTTTCAAAGTGGTAAAACAATTTAACATACATTTCAACTAGTTAAACTCATATGAGAGAGTTATAAATCAAATTCCTAAAATATGTGCTATAGTATGAAAAACGCACTCACCTTACTAGGAGTCCAACAACGATAATTTAACCTCGTGATGGTTCAACAACCTAGAAAACATAGACATAACATGAAATTTAAATAAATCCTAAACGTCACTATTCATGCCAAAAACACTATTCACACGCCGAAAATACTATTCACTCGCCGGGAATACTATTCACGCTGAAACCTAGCATAGAAACTAATTCTAAGACTATCTATGGAAAGAATTTCGGTAAAAATGAAGCCTAAAAGCGATTGGACGGAATTTACTATTCATGCAATTTTTCGGCGACAATCTGACAGTTTTTTGGCGAAACTGATCGGTGGGGTTTGTAGCTCTCCTTCCCACGAGTCCAACGGTACCTTGCTTGCTCAAATCGGATGTTCGGATGATGAGATATCTTAGAGAGAAGGTAGAGAAAATTCTAGAGAGAGAGTTAGGGTTCAGATGAAGCAGAAATGAAGGAAAAAGGGAGGTGGACCGTAAAAAAATGTTGTCTGACGAATCTCGCCGCCGGCGAACTCATTTTTGCCACGGCGAGCCTAATTTCGTCACGGAGAGAATGCTGCAGGAAACACGAAAAAAAACAGCCAGAAGCACAGCCTTGCTTCGGGGCTATAGTGCAACAAGTGTTTGGCCGAATTTGACAAAATGTCCAACATGAAAGTTGTAGCCCGTTCTCTTATCTTTCTTTAGCTACTTGAAGCACCTAATGTGGAGTTCATATGAAGGTGTTATGAATAAAATTGTGAGAAAAGGTCCAGACCACACTGCGCTTCGAGTTTTTCCTCTTATCACTATAATATTCACAGAATTAGCAAAAATACCCAACATCAAAGTTGTAGATATATGTCTTATCTTTCATTAAAAATTTGAATCACTTAATTTGGATTTCATATAAGAGATTTATGCTTATATGAGTGACGAAAGGTAAGAAGAAAAGGTCAAAAACACTCTAAATTTTACATTGTTCTCAACTTTCTTTGTTTCAAATGATTTGTACTTAACCTTCAAAGGTTTTATTAGTTGAGGATTATTACATTCTCCCCTCCTTATAAAAAATTCGGTCCCCGAATTTTACAAAAACTAACCACATGAAAACATAAGACTAATCTTGGAACAGTTGTGGATACTTCTCTCTCATGACGTTTTCTACTTCCCATGTAGCTTCCTCTTTGGAATGATTCTACCAGATCACCTTCACTGTTGGGATATCCTTAGACCTCAACTTTTTCACCTGTCTATCAACAATGGCTACGGGTTTCTCTTCGTAGGCCAACTTGTCATCCAAAAGGATTTCTTGCAGTTGAATCACATGAGATAGGTCGAGTAAATACTTCCTCAACATCGAGACATGGAAGACTAGACGCACATAACTCAATCCAGGTGGTAGGGCTAGGCGGTATGCCACTGCTCCTACCCTATCCAGAACTTCAAAGGGTCCAATATACCCCGGGCTTAACTTCCCTTTCTTACCAAACCGCATGATTCCCTTCATGGGTGAAATTCTGAGGAACATGTGATCGCCTAGAGAAAACTCCAACTCCCGACGCCTATGGTCCACATAAGCCTTCTGACGACTTTGTGCAGTTAAAAGCCGTTCCCTTATCAGCTGGACCTTCTCTATGGCATCTTGCACCAAGTCTGGCCCTAGCAGCTTGGCTTCTCCAACTTCAAACCATCCAACGGGAGATCGGCATCTTCTCCCATAAAGAGCTTCAAAAAGTGCCATCTGAATACTGGCTTGATAACTGTTGTTGTATACAAACTCAGCTAATGGCAAGTATCCTTCCTGACTGCCACCAAAGTCCAAAATACATGCTCTAAGCATATCCTCCAGAATTTGAATTGTGCGTTCTGACTGGCCATCTGTTTAGGGATGAAAAGCGGTGCTTAGATCCAACCTCATCCCCAAAGCTTCTTGAAAAGCTTTCCAAAACCTTGCCGTAAACTGTGGACCTCGGTCAGATATGATGGATACAGGGACTCCATGAAATCTGACGATCTCACGCAGATACAGGCTTGCATACTGAGCCGCACTAAAGGTAGTCTTCACTGATAAGAAGTGGGATGACTTGGTCATTCGATCCACTATTACCCATACTGAGTCATAACCCTTAGGAGTCCTTGGTAACCCTGTAACGAAATCCATAGTGATCATTTCCCACTTTCACTCCAGTATCTCAATCTTTTGGTGCAAACTGGCAGGCTTCTGGTGTTCAGCTTTCACTTGCTGACAAACCAAGTACTGAGCCACAAAATCTGCTACATCCTTCTTCATCCCACTCCACCAATACAAGTCCTTGAGGTCACTGTACATCTTATTTGTTCCTGGGTGGATAGTATAGGCTGATTGATGTGCCTCCTCCAAAATTTGCTTCCTTAAAAGAGTAATTTTTCCATATCACCTTTACTGTAAATATTTCTTTTGACCGTAATTTCTTTACTTGTCTGTCTATACTGGTTGTTCCTCTTAGGTTAAATCTTTCTGTAACTGAATCTATGGACACTGTATAACATGTGTAGAATCCGGTAAATATTTTTGTAGTATAGACACATGAAAAAATGGATAAACATTATCCAATGCAGGTGGTAAAACCAAACAATAAGCCACTGAACCGATCCTATCAAGAATTCAAATAATTCTATATACCGAGAGGATAACTTCCCTTTCTTTCAAAACCTCATTACCTCTTCTATGGGTGAGTCCTTCAAGAATATATATATATAGTCACCAACTAATACTTTCTCGTGCTCAACATTCATAGTCCTTAAAAACTTTTGACTTGTATTGAGTTTCCCGTATATTTTTTTTAATCAAATTCACTTAATCAATAACATCTTATAATAAATCTAACTCCACTGAGTCATTTAACAGAACATTTTTAACACCTCTCACATAAGGCTTCCATCTTCTAATATCATTTTATTATAGACAAATTCTGTTAAGAAATCTCCTACCTATCTCAAAAACATATGCTTGAAGCATGCTCTCCAAACTAGCATCATCAATTTAGATAATTCATATGCTATTTATTGCATGTTATTCCAAATTAGATTTCCAAAGTTTAACTTTTCTCAATTCACTCACATATTAAGAAACCTATGATGTTCATGTAAAACTTCAAATGATGCCATTGTATAGTGGCATGATAATTACTGCTATGAGCAAATTCAACTAAGGACAATTAATTTCTTCAAACTTTCACCACAATAATATAAAGATACTTAAAGCATAACTTCTAATATATAAACACATTATTTAAATTTAGTATCAGTCATACTATTATCTAATAAAGATCTTTAAACTTTCTGAATAACTCTCTTGAGATAATATATTCGATTCGTACTTACCAACATACCTGCTAATGAAAAATTTCACTTGTATCTTCTTTTTACCATTATACTAGTACAATTTTTTTTTATCTCAGTATATCCTTATTACCTCGGGTAATCCATATTCACAATCTATGGCTTTTTCTGAAATCTCTTTTCTCAACAATTATTCATACGTGAATTTCCAATCTCAACATAATTCACATCTCAAATACTAAATTCGATTTAGCATAGTATAAACCTTTAACACAAATATCTTGATTACTTACATTATTTTCGGACATGATTCTCAGAATATTCTCCATATTACCAAATTAATAATTCAAAGATCAATTTAAATCCTACTTTCTATATTTTATCCCTCAAGAACTTCAGTACCATTAATTCACTTTATTACATTCCTCAAAGTACCATAAGGCCATCATTTTTTTTTCTATTCCTTTCATCTAAAAGTCGTTATACAGTTCGGTGTTCAAACTCACTATTTTAAGTTATATTTTTCCAAGATTTCATTCATTAGTCACTTCTAACAAATTAAAATCACAAATTTTCTACTTTTGTCTTATCTATCTTCCAGTAAACCCAATATGTTCACATCCTCCTCTTATAACATTTTTCCACCACTATCCAATCCTTAAGCAATCCTAACATATATTACTTTCACTATTCATATCATGTCTACCACTTATCCATTTCAATTCACTTTTCACACATTCATATATTTTCATGACATACTATCCAAATATCAAACATCACCCAAGTCACAATCTTGACAAACGAAATAGTCATTTACTCACTCACCTATTAGAAGGCTTACGGTATTTTATGTAAAACTTCTGCCCAAAACTTCTTAAAATACTTTCTAAAAACAATCTGTGAACAATAGTTCTCGATCAGATATAATCGATATCAATACCTTATGAAGTCTTACTATCTTATTCAAAGACACATTTGAACCTATCAATAATCACCCATTTTTATTCAGGCATCTCTATCTGATATTGTAATCTTGCAAGTTTTTGATGTTCTACTTTTACTTGTTGACAAGTTAATCATCGAGATACAAAATCAACTATATCTTTCTTCATACTGTCCTACCAATGAATTTCTTTTAGATCTTTATACATTTTAGTTACCTTAGGATGAATTGTATATATGGATCTATGGCCTTCCTCTAAAATTTCTTTCTTAAGTTCTTCTTTATTAAATACACACAATCGCTTGCCCAATCTCAGAATTCTTTCAGAGTCTACATTAAATTCAATATCACTGCCATTCTTGACCTCTTAAATTTTCTTACATAAATAGGCATCATCGTCCTGTGCCTTTTTCACCTACTCAACTAAAGATGATTGAAACTGTATGAATTTTACATGTATCACCATACAGATAATGCCTCCAAGCTTTGAGAGTAAAACTACTGCTGTTATTTCTAAATCATAAGTCTGACAATTTTTGCTCATGTGGCTTAAGCTGTCTAGATACATATGCAATGACTCGACCATATTGCATCAACATATACCTTAATCCCATTCTTTATGTATCACAACATACCGTATATCCTTCAGTGCCTAAAGAAGTAGACATTACTGGCACCGTAATCTAACATTTCTTAGTTTCTAACAATTTCTTTCACATTCATCTTACTAGTCAAATTTTATTGCTTCCTTTGTCAACCTCGTTAAAGGAGAAACAAAAACATATCATCTATATGAGGTAATGAGTATTTATTCCACATTGTCACTTTATTCAATTGTCTATAATCTATGTATAGTCATAGTGATCCATCTTTCTTTTTCACAAATAGAACTAGAGCACTTCAAGTAAAAGTTCTAGGGCTTTTAAATCCCTTGTCTAACATGTCTTGTAACTACTTCTTTTTCAGTTCTTTAAGTTCAGTGGGTGCCATTCTCTATGGGAATATAGATGCTGGCTAGGAAATAAATCAATACTAAATTCTATTTATTATTTTGGGGTAATCTTGGCAATTCCTCAGGAATTATATAAGAAAATTCTCTAATCACTGGAATTTGATTTACAGTGGTATACTTTATATCAACATCTCTCACCACTGCCAACTATCCTTGGCACATTTTTGTAATCACTTATGGACTGCTAAAGCAGAGACTAGGTTATTAGGTATCTCACTAAGATTTCTTTGTATCAAGAGAGAAAATTCTCCAAGAATATTGAATTTAATCACCTTCTAGTGACATTTCAAAATGACATGACATAATTCCAACAAATTCATTCTCAATATCACATCACAATCTACCATATCTAGACAACCGGGTACAACAGATGTCACATTCAGAAACCATCATGATGTCTCATTCAGAAACCATCATATTTGGTATCTGTCTCAATTTCTTAAATTCTTTAAGACGCATCTCGCTATAAAACAGAGATAGCTCAACCATCACTTAACCATGCCAACATAGCATACTATAAACTGACTTACTTGAACAAAATCTCGTTCTTGGTGGAATCTCGCTATAAAAAAGAGATAGCCCAACCATCACTTAACCATGCCAACATAGCATACTATAAACTGACTTACTTAAACAAAAAGACAACATCCTATCGAACCCCTTTAGCAGCACCATGAGTATAAGCATGTCCGGATTCATACCCATACTCAAAGTCTTACCTAAAGGTCCGTTACTCCATGAACACAGGGAAACCTAATGCTTTGATACCATATTGTCACTTTCTTCTGGTGGCAACAAGGGTACCTATCAAAGCACTGCATCCCATACTGCAGCTCCTGGGCGGAGAGCCACGCTTCACCACATCATTCACGCGTGAGAGTTCCCAGGACTCGGCTTTTCAACCTCGGCTCTGATACCACATTGTCATGGCCCTAAATGATGGAACACATGATCGGCACGGCATAAGGGTTTCCCCCTAGCTGCAAGCCTAACGCATAGCACATACAAACATCCAGCACACAATCCAGAGTACATAATAAATATAACTGGCCACATATGCCACATCCAATATAAGGAAATACTATATATATATATATATATATATATATATATATATATATATATATATATATATATATATATATATATATATATATATCTTATGAATCCAACATTTGTGATTCAACTTGGCCCATGGCCTCATAATACAACATCGTTGTAAAACATAAAACCATTTTCCAAACAACACATCAAAATATGCAAGAAGCGAGGATCCTGCCTGTAAGTTCATGGAGATACACTAGACATAACTAAATTAAACAACCAGTACAACGGAGCCTTGCCCAAACTGGGGCTTACCAATGGTATATTCAGCCTCCTAGGGAGTTGTAGCTGGATCAAAGTTTCTCTGACTATCTGTGGGGAGGAAACAGAAGAGGGGTGAGATTACCACATCTCAGTGAATGGGTAAATCATACTATAACAGAAACAGGGTAAACCAAGCACGAGTGTTTCGCAATGAGTTTAATAATTGAAATATTAAGCATTTAACCATAATTTATTGAAAGAAAAACTAAACTATTCAAATGTATGTTCAAAAGATAAAACATGATTAAATAATTAACCGTAAAGAAAATCAATTATGCATGGTAAGTAAGAAATGAAGTTATTTATGCAATAACAATGATGAATGAGAATGTTTAGAAACATTTAATTTTTAAGAAAAATGCACTAGTTTATTGGAGGTCTTTCTTAACAGATCTATCATCTCCCCCAAGCACACAGCAAGGGTAGGGTAATCACTGTAGGCGTAGACATAGACATAAGTCCACCCTAAATTTCTCCAAGCACATAACAATGGGTATGGTAATCACTGTAGGCGTAGACATAAGTCCACCCTAAATCCCTGTGTCTTAGGCAGTCATATGCCCATCACAGTATCCTAGGCCGAAGCCTTAATATGATCATGGTGCACCAGGGCTAGCACTACCTGCGGCTAGCTAACAGTGATCTAAAAGGGTCCCTCCAATAGAAAACATTTGAAATATTCTATTTAAAGAGTTTAAAGTAAAACATTTCAATAACTTTACAATAAAGCTATAATTCTCCATCTAGCTCTTTTCAGGCATAAAATTTGGTTCTAAAATATATCTCATCCATGAATTCCCATGGAGACCTTTATAATCATAAACTTTCCCTTTTAAACATAGATCGTCCATAGACGTCACATAGATGCTCATCATGCATCAAATCATTTCATGGCTAACTTAGTTCATTTCTATGACTAAGTTCGCATTTCTATAAATCTAGCTCAAATGGAGAATTATCAGTCTAGATGCTTGCCCTGCATAACTAGGGTTCAACTAGGATTGAAATTTATAATTTCTAACATGGTTGGAACATATTGGTTTTCAAAGCGGTAAAACAATTTAACATACATTCCAACTAGTTAAAATCATATGAGAGAGTTATAAATCAAATTCCTAAAACATGCGCTATAGTATGAAAAACCCACTCACCTTACTAGGAGTCCAACAACGAGAATTTCACCTCGTGATGGTTCAACAACCTAGAAAACATAGACATAACATGAAATTTAAATAAATCCTAAACGTCACTATTCATGCCAAAAACACTATTCACACGCCGAAAATACTATTCACTCGCTGGAAATACTATTCACGCCCAAAATACTATAGTATGAAAAACTCACTCACCTTACTAGGAGTCCAACAACGAGAATTTCACCTCGTGATGGTTCAACAACTAAGAAAACATAGACATAACATGAAAATTAGATAAATCCTAAACGTCACTATTCATGCCAGAAACACTATTCACGCTAAAACCTAAAAACCCTATATTCTAGCATAGAAACTAATTCTAAGACTATCTATGGAAAGAATTCGGTAAAAACGAAGCCTAGAAGCGATTGGACGGAATTTACTATTCATGCAATTTTTCGGCGACAATCCGAAGGTTTTCTGGTGAAACTGATCAGTGGGGTTTGTAGCTCTCCTTCCCACGAGTCCAACGGTACCTTGCTTACTCAAATCGGACGTCCGGATGATGAGATATCTTAGAGAGAAGGTAGATAAAATTCTAGAGGGAGAGTTAGGGTTCAGATGAAGCAGAAATGAAGGAAAAAGGGAGGTGGACCGCAAAAAAATGCTGTCTGACGAATCTCGCCGCCGGCGAACTCATTTTCGCCGCGGTGAGCCTAATTTCGCCGCGGCGAGAATGCTGCAGGAAACACGAAAAAAAACAGCCAGAAGCACGGCCGTGCTTCGGGGCTACAGTGCACCAAGTGTTTGGCCGAATTTGACAAAATGTCCAACATGAAAGTTGTATTATCTTTCTTCAGCCACTTGAAGCACCTAATTTGGAGTTCATATGAAGGAGTTATGAATAAAATTGTGAGAAAAGGTCCAGACCACACTGCGCTTCGGGTTTTTCCTCTTATAACTATAATATTCACAGAATTAGCAAAAATGCCCAACATCAAAGTTGTAGATATATGTCTTATCTTTCATTAAAAATTTGAATCACTTAATTTGGATTTCACATGAGAGATTTATGCTTATATGAGTGACGAAAGGTCAGAAGAAAAGGTCAAAAACGCTCTAAAATTTTACATTGTTCTCAACTTTCTTTGTTTCAAATGATTTGTACTTAACCTTCAAAGGTTTTATTTGTTGAGGATTATTACAATTCAAAAGATGCCAAAGAGGAAAAAATCCAAGGAGGAGGAAAAGAGGGGCCAAGGGCCTATGTATGTGTCTCCTAAACCTTAGAAGCCACCAATTCCTTTTTGTAACATCCCTAATTTCGTTTCTTTTATTGATAAAAGTACAAAAATATTTAATTAAGGAAATAAAATTTATTAGACAATATTTTAGATATTTAAGGAAATATAATCCTTAGATATTCTTCACCTTATGTATATGCATAGAAAATGTTTCTAACATTAAGAGAACAAAGAAAGAGGGAAAACCTAATAGGAAAGAAATTAGAAATAACATACTAAAGAGATGCAAAATTCTTGGATAAGGAAGATAAACTTTCAGAAACAAGTAAAGGTCTTAAAATTTCAAGAACATTGGATTAGGGTAATTTTTCCTAATTCAAGAACTAGAGTTACTAAGTTTAAAATCTTTACCCATACATTGGGCTTTTACCTATGGACACTTCATATAGAGTTTTCCACTTCACATAAGTTTCTAGCAAGCCCATTGAATAACCTACGCAAGAAATAAAACATAGACTTGGACTAGGATATAGTAATTGGACCAATAGCCCAAAAATTATGAAAATGTGACCAAGCCCTCCAAGAAAGGTAGAATTTTATCCAAAGCAAAGAAAATGGGTATAAATAAGCCCATAAAGGGTAGGAATAAGCCTAAATCCAAGAGGAAAAATAAAATAAAATAAATTAGGTGATGATATAATAATGTAATAATAAAGATTAGGTTACATGGCATTAAGACAAAAATTAAGCAAGTGGTGTGATTCTACATTCATCATTTTGGCAAGTGGCATGATAATACAAGGATTTAGGACAAAAACATCTATATCCTAAACTCATAATTTTAGCAAGTGGTATGATAATACATGGCATTAGGATAAAACATTCCTATCCCACACAAATAATATCAACCAAATAATGGAGATTCTAGGGCTAGAAATTTGCCACCTAAAAAGGCAAACCTATCATACTTGTTTAAGACAAAAGAAAATGGAAATGAATCCCTAAATCAAAGGGACCTTGCCCCTTATCTTAAGAACATATCATCATAATTTTCAAAATACAAATCTCCTTTTCCTATGCATATCTTGACTAAGGAAGAGGAAGACAAGAACATAAGTTATTTGTTTTCAAAAAATTCAACAAAGTGTATTCTAATTGTGATAAGGTAGACCCATGATCATGAAAGGTGTATTATTTGGTGGTCTATTTAAGCAAAATCCACCCCTACAACATTTTAATTTTGTCCAAGTGAGGAAGAGAGAGAAATAGAAGCAAGGTAGAGTGAGGAAAGGAGAGAAAGAGAAGAGAAGAAAGGAAGGAAGAAGAAGGAGAAGTTTAGAAGGCTAAGTACTCAAGGTAAGTTACCTTAATCTCCACTTGAGTCCATTTTTCTTCTTCATCCTTGAGGTTCAAAAATTCACCCTCCTTCTCTTACCTAAGCTGCTAGAAAAGCTAAGGGAAGGGAGGAATCTTGCTACTTCTTTCAAGAGGAAACAAGAAAACCAATTCACTAAGTAAGCTAGGGAGATTCTTAGGTAAGTTTAACAATATTTCTTTTTGAAGAACACTTTTGAAACTTATAATATTTATATGAGATTTTGATCTTAGAACTTTGATGATTGGTCATGGATGTTGGTATATCATGTTACATAATGATCTTGCATGTGATGTATGTTTGAATACTTAGGTTGGTGTTGATAGTTCTGCATGGGTATGGCTATGGGTGACAGAATTTTAAGCTTCGGTGTTTTAATTCCTAGGAACAATCTATAAGGAATTAAAATAAATTTTTAACATAAGAATTAAGGATATATGTGTCACGGATTTTTAGCCACTGAAATCATTCAATTTGGAGTCCATATGAGGTAGATATGGTCCGATTAGTAATCAAATGTTAGAAAATGGTTCATCAGGGAAGAATATGTTAGGATAGCTTCGGTGTTTTAATTTATAGAAAACTTCTATAAGGAATTAAAATACATGATTAACATATGAATTATATATTTATGTGTCACGGATGTTTAGCCACTGGAATCAATTAATTTGGAATTCTTATGTGGGAGATATAGTCAGATTAGTAAGTAAAGGTTAGAACTTACCCGAGAAGAAATAATATTGAATTTAAGGGAGTAATAACACCAATATTTATTACTATTTTGCTGATATGCTTAACATAATAGTTTTAGATAATTGTCTGAGCTTTCCAAATAAACTAAGATAACCTCAATCAGAGTTAAAATAAGGGAGTTATGCTCTGATTAGTGAGCAAAGGTCACAGAACACGGCCAGACCGTGTTCTGGGTGCTTCAAGCACAGGTTAGCCGTGTTCGGAGTTGTTTTTGAGTACATTTGAAGTGTTTTTAAAGCATGGCCATGTCCTGGAATATGGCCAGACCGTGTTGGAAGCTAGGGAAGCCTATTTTCAACATTTTTCTACCCTAGATGAACCTCTTTAACTACAGGGTAATAGTATAAATCAAATTGGAGGAAAATGCTCTATAAATTTGTAAGAACATGTGTTAGAAATGATATAGATAAGAAGAAATTGACTAAAGGCCAAGCATAAAGAAAATGAAGAGATGAGATTAATATTTAAAAAAAAAGACGAATCTTATAAATGAAAATAATAAATGACTAGTATATGCCATAGCCATTGCCATTGTATGAACTTCTTACCATCTTAAGTGTGAAATTCTGACATGGAAATATTTTATGAAGTGATATTTGAAATGGTTATGTTCATGGCATGATTACCAATGATTTATGGTAATAGTTATATTTTGATGAATATACTTGTTATTGAAAGCATATTTTTGGCTATCATTGTGAAAAGAAAAGAAATGAGCACGGTCACATGGCAATCCGTGTGGTGCACCAGTAGGGGACGCCCTACCAACGGTTATGATTATGATTATGAGAAAAGAAAGAGAAGTGTGCCATGTCGGATGGAGCGACAAAAGCCCGTACCGGAGAGTAAGGGATACTCACCTTGACCGGGGTAGCTTGAAATGAGAATAAGTTGATGGCCATCATATGATATTTTGAAAATAGTTAATCATGTCATACATATCATTACTGTATAATTCTTATGTGCATAGATGTAATGCATTCATGTGACCAAAGATATTTTCTGTAGTTTATACAGCTGAACATGACGTGATGAGCTATATTGATGATGATTTATTGTTGAACTTACTGGGATTTAATTCTCACTATATTTCCATATCATGTTCGAAAAATTAGTTATGCATATTTTCTATAGCTCTAGCTTTTAGTGCACTTTGGATCGAGTTATTCTATGATGGGCAGATGCTAAATAAAATGTTTGTGGGCGAGTTGGCACAGATCCCAGTGACGGTGCAACCACCCGCACCCGAATCTTCAGAATTGGTCAACCAGAATAAATAAGATGTAGATATTTATGTGTTTGAAATGTTGTACGTACATTTTGATTAATGATGTGTATGTGAACTTTATATTGTATAATAATAAATAAAAGAAAAAAAAAGTTGTTACACTTTTCCATAGAGATTGGCTAATGCTAAATTGGAAAAATAACATGGTAATTGCTTGAATGTACTAAAAAGGTTATACATCAACATCCCATTCTTGAAAGCTATCTCCTAGATACCCTTCTATACCAAATTTCTAAAGGAGAACCTCTTAAATAACAGGAAATTTGAGGAGTATGGAAAAATAACAATGACAAAGGAGTGCAATGCACTAATCCAAAATAAGCTACCACTAAAGCATAAGGACCCTGGAAGCTTCTCTAACCCTTCTTCAATGGGAGATATTCACATTGACAGAGCATTATGTGACGTTAGAACGAGTGTGATTCTTATGCCCTTGTCTATTTGTAAGAAGCTCTAAATGGTTGACCTAAAGTCGACTAGCCTTTCCCTTTAGTTTCTAGATAGATCTGTCAAACACTCAGTGGGTATTTTAGAGGACATTCCTTTAAACTTTAGTAAGTTTTTCATACTTGTGGATTTTGTGATATTAGAGATGGAGGAGGATAATTAAATCCCCATCATTCTTGGAATGCCTTTCCCAGCTACAACTGGTGCAATAATTAATGTAAAAGATGGATTACTTTCCTTGAATGTAGGGGACAAGAAAATGGAGTTTAACTTGGTAGATGCAATGAAATAACCATCTCTATATGAATCTTTTTGCATGATAAACTTAGTTAAACAAAATATGGTTGATGATGTAATAAGCCTTTATTCTACTGACCCACTTGTGCTATACGTTATGGAGAGTTCTTTTCTTTTTACAAAATAGGTTGAAGTTGCTACATGTACATAGATGCTTGATGAGAGTTTCACTTTCTCATCAAAGGAAAAAATAGAAAGCTTAAATTGTACCTCAATCAAAAATCAGCAATTACTAAGGAAGCTAAGGTTCCAAAGGTAGAACTTAAACCGCTTCCTTCTAACCTAAGGTATAAATTTCTAGACTATGACTCTACATATCCGATGATTGTGACTGTTGAATTAAATGCTGATGAGATTAGTAAGTAACTTGAGGTTCTCAAAAAATATAAGAAGGTAATTGGGAATAGTATTGGTGATATTAATGGGATTAGCCCATCTATGTTTACGCATCGTATTTTTCTTGATGAAAATCATAAACCCTTTAGAGAGCACCAAAGAAGGTTGAACCGAAATATGATAGAGGTAGTAAAAAAGGAGGTGCTCAAACTACTAGATGTTAGCATTATCTTTCCTATCTAAGATAGTGAGTGGGTGAGCCCCATCCATGTAGTCGCTAAGAAAGGAGGGATGATAGTTGTTAAGAATGATAATGATGAATTGATCCCTACTATATCTTTTATGGGTTAGCGATTTTGTATTGATTATAAAAAATTGAATAATGCTAATCATACCAAGTTTGCATAATGTGATGCATGGCACCCATTGTAACATCCTAAGCTTTTAACAAAGTTAGATAAATTTAAGGATGAGTAGAAAATACATATGAAAAGTGATTAAGATGCTTAGTTATATGATTATTAGGCAAGCATAAGATAGGTAACATAGTTAATGTTGAATCACATAAAAAAAATTCTTAGGATCATAATGGATGGAGAGATGACACAAATACATGTTTTTTAGACATTATTAGTCTAGGATTAGTGATCAATTAAGACATATATGAACAAGGATTAAAATGTATAGTTGATGACAGTAAAAATCTTTATAAAATATGTGGTACCATTTCATGGTTAGAAGTAATATAAATAAGATATTTTTGGAGCATAAATTAGAGGAATAGGATACAAATATATTCCTTAGGATGCTACTAATTTAGGATTAGGAAAATAATAAGGAAGGAAGAAGCATTATGTGATGCTATATAAATATATATACATATTTCCTTTCACCTCCACCATACACACTATTATATATATATTTACACATGCAAAAGGAGGAGCTTTACGTGTGTGTGTGTATATATATATGCATTTCTCTCATTTATGCCATGCATAGCATAATAGATATAGCCACCCATGCATGCATGTGTATTGAAACAAAAACACAACAGCCTTGGTAGGTTAAAAAGGATGAGTGCAGCGTAGGCAATACAGGTAGAAATAAGAGTTGGAATACAAGCAGACATAAGAGTTGGAATACGAACAGAAAAAAAAACACATATGGCAGTAGGAAAACACGCCACCCCTTGCTCCTAAACCACGCAGAAAAATGTCCCACATGTGCTCCATAAACCAAGCAGCAACACACCCACATGGCAGCAGGAAAACAAGCCATCTTGCCCAGCAGAATGCACGCCACATTTGCACCAAAACCCAGCAGAAAACCTTGCCCCACATGTAGTAGAAACTCACACACCTGCAACAACTTCACGCTAGAAAAACAGAGCATCTTGCAACAATTTTTTTCTTGGCAGCCTAAGTCCCTCTTATTTGTAAAACAATAGCCACCCTTTCAGCATAATATAATAGAGTTATGCATGCAATAACCCATGTAACATCCTGTAATTTTTAAATATTTTCCTTATAAATTCTTCACCTTACATATATGCATAGAAATGTTCTAATTTTAATGGAATAGGTAAAGAAAGAAAACCTAAGAGGAAATATAAGAAATAAACATGCTAAAGAAAGGTGAAATTCTTAGGTAAGGAAGATAAATTTTTGCAAATTAAAGGTCTTAAAATTTCAAGAAGATTGGATTAGGGTAATTTTTCCTAATTTAAGAGTAAAAGTTACTAAGTTTAGTATCTCTACCCATAAATTGGGCTTTTACCTATGGACACTTCATATAGAGTTTTTTCCACTTCAAATAAGTTTCTAGCAAGCCCATTGGATAACCTAAGCAAGAAATAAAACATAGACTTGGACTAGGATATAGTAATTGGACCAATAGTCCAAAAATTATGAAAATGTGACTAAGCCCTCCAAGAAATCCAAAGCAAAGAAAATGGGTAGAAATAAGCCCATAATGGGTAGGAATAAGCCCAAATCCAAGAGAAAAAATAAAATAAAATAAAATAGGTGATGATATAATAATATAATAATAATAAAGATTAGGTTACATGGCATTAAGACAAAAATTTAGCAAGTGGTGTGATTCTACATTAATAATTTGGCAAGTGGCATGATAATACAAGGCTTTAGGACAAAAACATCTATATCCTACACTCATAATTCTAGCAAGTGGTATGATAATACATGGCATTAGGACAAAACATTCCTATCCCACACAAATAATATCAACCAAATAATGGAGATTCAAGGGCTAGAAATTTTCCACCTAAAAAGGCAAAACTATCATACTTGTTTAAGACAAAATAAAATGGAAATGAATCCCTATATCAAAGGGACCTTGTCCCTTATCTTAAGAACATATCATCATAATTTTCAAAATACAAATCTCCTTTTCCTATGCATATCTTGACTAAGGAAGAGGAAGACAAGAACATAAGTTGTTTGTTTTCCAAAAATTCAACAAAGTGTATCCTAATTGTGATAAGGTAGACCCATGATCATGAAAGGTGAATTATTTGGTGGTCTATATAAGAAAACCCACCCTTACAACATTAGAATTTCATTCAAGTGAGGGAGAGGAAAAATAGAAGCAAGGTAGAGTGAGGAAAGGAGAGGAAAAAAGGAAGAAAGAGGAAGGAGAAGTCTATGGGACTAAGTGCTCCAGGTAAGTTTAACAATATTTATTTTTGAAGAAAACTTTTGAAACTTATAACATTTATATGAGATTTTGATCTTAGAACTTTGATGATTGGTCATGGATGTTGGTATATCATGTTACATATTGATCTTGCATGTGATGTATGTTTGAATACTTAGGTTGGTGTAGATAGTTCTGCATGGGTATGGCTATGGGTGACAGAATTTTAAGCTTCGGTGTTTTAATTTCTGGGAGCAATATATGAGGAATTAAAATAAATTGTTAACATAAGAATTAAAGATATATGTGTCACTAATTTTTAACCACTAGAATCATTCAATTTGGAGTCCATATGAGGTAGATATGGTTTAATTAGTAATCAAAGGTCATAAAATGGTTCATCAGGGAAGAATATGTTATGATAGCTTCTGTGTTTTAATTTCTGGGAATTATCTATAGGGAATTAAAATAAATGGTTAAGAAAAGAATTAAAGATATATGTGTCACAGATTTTTAGCCACTGGAATCATTCAATTTAGAGTTCATATGAGGTAAATATGTTCCGATTAGTAAACAAAGATCAGAAAATGGTTAATCAGGGAAGAATATGTTAGGATAGCTTTGGTGTTTTAATTTCTGGGAACATTATATAAGGAATTAAAATAAATAGTTAGCATATGAATTATATATTTATGTGTCACGGATGTTTAGCCACTGGAATCACTTAATTTGGAATTCTTATGTGGGAGATATAGTCAGATTAGTAAGTAAAGGTTAGAACCTACCCGAGAAGAAATAATGTTGAATTTAAGGGAGTAATAACACCATGATGTATTACTATTTTGCTGATATGCTTAACATAATTTTTTTAGATAATTGTCTTAGCTTTCCATAGCCACCACGATCACTTCAATCGGAGTTAAAATGAGGGAGTTATGTTCAAATTAGTGAGCAAAGGTCACAGAACACGGCCAAGCCGTGTTCTGGGTGCTTCAAGCACGGGTTAGCCGTGTTCGGGGCTGTTTTTGAGTACATTTGAAGTATTTTTAAAGCATGACCGTGTCCTGGAACATGGCCAGACCGTGTTGGAAGCTGGTGAAGCCTATTTTCAACATTTTTCTACCCTAGATGAACCTCTTTAACTATAGGGTAATAGTAGAAATCAAATTGGAGGAAAATGCTCTATAAATTTGTAAGAACATGTGTTAGAAATGATATAGATAAGAAGAAATTGACTAAAGGCCAAGTATAAAGAAAATGAAGAGATGAAATTAATATTTAAAAAAGAAGACGAATCTTATAAATGAAAATAATAAATGACTAGTATATGCCATAGCCATTGCCATTGTATGAACTTCTTACCATCTTAAGTGTGAAATTCTGACATGGAAATATTTTATAAAGTGATATTTGAAATGGTTATGTTCATGGCATGATTACCAATGATTTATGGTAATAGTTATATTTTGATGAACATACTTGTTATTGAAAGCATATTTTTGGCTATCATTATGAAAAGAAAAGAAATGAGCACGGTCACATGGCAATCCGTGTGGTGCACCAGTAGGGGACGCCCTACCAACAGTTATGATTATGATTATGTGAAAAGAAAGAGAAAGTGTGCCATGTCGGACGGAGCGAGAAAAGCCCGTACCGGAGAGTAGAGGATACTCAGCCTGACCGGGGTAGCTTGAAATGAAAATAAATTGATAGCCATCATATGATATTCTGAAAATAGTTAATCATGTCATACATATCATTACTGTATGATCCTTATGTGCATAGATATAATGCATTTATGTGACCAAAGATATTTTCTGTAGTTTATACAGCTGAACATGACGTGATGAGCTATATTGATGATGATTTATTGTTGAACTTACTTCCATATCATGTTCAGAAAGTTAGTTATGCAGCTTTTTCTATGGTTCTGGCTTTTAGTGCACATTGGATCAAGTTACTTTATGTTGGGCAGATCTCAAAATCAAATAAGATGTTTGTGGTCGAGTTGGCTCAGATCCCGGTGAAGGTGCAACCACCCGCACCTGTATCTCTGGAATTAGTCAACCAAAATAAACAAGATGTAAATATCTATGTGTTTGATATGTTGCATGTACGTTTTGATTAATGACGTGTATGTGAACTCAATATTGTATAATAATAAAGAGAAAAAAAAAGGTTGTTACAACCCACATGGAGAGACAGCAGAAAACCTACTCCCTGCCCTGCGGAATCCAAGGGATTCGAGCAACCTTTAGCGCCCAACAGCTTGCATCTTTGGTAGTAGCATAAATGCCTGGACTTACCTCACGCCAGCAAAATAAATGAGAGAGGGAAGTAACCGAAAACTGAAGAGGCAAGAGGAAGGAAGAGGGAGAGGGTAGCCAGGAAGAAGGAGGTTGAGGGAGGACGAAGAGAGTGGAAAAACCAGAGAAAAGAATGGAGAGTTTCCTTCCCTCACCAAAAGGCAGTGAGAGTGAGAGTGAGTGCTAAGGTTTAAAGCCTTGATCAACCCATATTTGGTGTAAGAAATGTGGCTGAGTTGCAAAGGAAACCAAGAGGAGAAGGAAGCTGCAAATTGAGAGCCATAGGAGTAGATTTACACAAAGTTAGTCTGGCTTCTTATAAAAATCTGGTTTAGAGTTTAATAGGTTACTTTTAGGCTCTGCATGGACGACCTTCTGTCTAAAATACGAAAACATGTTCAACATAGATGTTGTAACCCTATGTGTTTGATTTCCATAGCATTTGGAATCACATCAATCGGACTTAAAATGAGGGATTTATACTCTAGGGAGTGATGAGAGATCAGAATCAGGTTTGGAATCCAGGCTGGTGAAGAATAGCTTTTGGTTTCGAATATTTGGGAGTAATCCATAAGGAATATGAAGTCGTGGATAACATAAAAGTTGTATATAAAGTTTACACGGTCACATAGCCACTGGAATCACAAAATTTTGAGTCCATATAAGTGAGTTAGGGTCTGATTAGTGAGTAAAGGTCATAAAGCATAGAAGAGCTAGGTTGAGAAAATAGAAACCTTTTTGTACCCAAAAATATTGGCTTAGTAAATTTAGTAAATGGCCTTTAAATTCTCTAATTTTTGGTGAGAAGAGTCTTAAGATATTCCTAATCGATTCTGGAAATTTTTATGATTTTTGAGAACCTACAACTAGGTCTTTTGCAATTAAAATAGTGTTGAGGACAATTTGCTAAACACCTTAGACTGTTGATGGAAAGACAAAATGTTGAAGGGGTTAGATGTTGAATTTTTGTATGAAACTTTTATGACATGTTATACGGATCCTAAATAAGGAAATCAAAAAATGTTAAAAAATTCTAGGTAGGTTAAGGTATATAATAAAATGTAGAAATTAGGTAGGTTAGGAAATGAGTCAGAACAGACCGTAACAGGAGACAACTTTAAATCTTGGGTTATTCGGGGGGACAAATGAATTATTCTTTACTTGATATTTTTATGGTGATTATATAGCATACGTAGGTTCATATAAAATATCATGAATTGTGAAAAAGTTTCACTAATTCAAATGAATGTAAAACAGAATAGAAATAGAACTGAAACTAATCTGCACTGTTCTGGGTTATGGAGGTAGTTTTGAGGATTGAATGGAAGAGTGGGCTGAGAGAATTACGAAATAAAATACACATGTAAAGGTACCTCCATACAAAATTTTAGAATTTTTAGAGGACTTTTGTCATATTTAATAATATCCCCAAATCTCAACAAAATCATAGTTTTGTTTTGAGGAGCAGAAGATTTTAAACTAGAGATTTATGACTTTAGTTACTAATATGCATGCATTAACCAATAACTGTTATATGTTTTAGTTTAAGTTGCTGGTAGTAACCTTGGCAGCCTGGAAAGGAAGTGATTGTGCTGGAATTAAGGTAGCTAACTTTTCCTTAAAACACCTCTTTATGCTTATGAACTTGAATTTATGAATTTTCAATGATTGCCTGACTTTTATGTTATGATGAATGATGGTCTAAAGATATGTTATGTATGCATTCTCGGGATTTAAGGGGGTGCATAAAAGGATGCCAAGTAAGCCCTATTTCCCTCACGATTGGCCAATAATAGGAGATGCATAGCCCTTTGCAAGTATGGCCGTATTTGACTGCACTTGGTAAGTAAACCATGATGTTATGGGTCTGTGTGACCAAGATGCCGTATGATGAATGTATGGTTAGTGCTTATGTTTTAGTGAAATAATTTGAGATGTTTTAAGGAATGGAATGTGTACTATTTTTCTAAAAAAAATTTGGTAGCTAGCTCTTCCTTAAAACACTCTTTATGTTTATGAACTTGAATTTATCAAATTTCACTGGTTGCCTGACTTTTATGCTATGATGAATGATGGTCTAAAGATATGTTATGTATGCATTCTCAGGAATTAAGGTGATGCACAAAAGGGTGCCAAGTAAGCCTCATTTCCCTCACGATTGGCCAATAATAAGAGATGCATAGCCCTTTGCAAGTATGGCCGTATATGACTATATTGGGTAAGTAGACCATGATGTTATGGGTCCCTAGTGTGACCAAGATGCCGTATGTATGTATGGTCAGTGCTTATGTTTCAGTGAAATAATTTGAGATGTTTTAAGGAATGGAATGTGTACTATTTTTCTGAAAAATTTGGTAGCTAGCTTTTCCTTAAAACACCTATTTATGCTTATGAACTTGAAATTATGAATTTACACTGATTGCCTAACTTTTATGCTATGATGAATGATGGTCTAAAAATATGTTATGTATGCATTCTCGAGAATTAAGGGGGTGCACAAATGGGTGCCAAGTAAGCCCCATTTCCCTCACGATTGGCCAATAATAGGATATGCATAGCCCTTTGCAGGTATGGTTGTATTTGACTACATTGGGTAAGTAGACCATGATGTTATAGGTCCGTATGACCAAGATTCCATATGTATGATGTATGGTCATTGCTTATGTTTTATTGAAATAATTTGAGATGTTTTAAGGAATGGAATGTGAACTATTTTTCTATAAAAAAATTTGCTAGCTATTGAGATTATCATCTCACTTTTTTTGTCCACATAATCACATTCTAGGTACTCCAGCAAGAGGTGAGCAAGATGGGTCTCAAGGTTGACTCATATGATCACGATTGTATTTTCTTTGGTTGTGTACCATTTATGTGGGATAGTCTAGATAAGTGCCAGGTCCCTTTTAGACAGCTGATAATGTGATGTAATATAAGTTTGGACTGTACCCCTTTTCGTTATGGCATCAGATCCTTTATGTATGTAAGTAATCCATAGCATGGCTAGTTAGTTGCCTATAAGGGAATGAAATTTTAAAAATGCTTGGGATAGCCTGAAGCACTTTTATGCTTATCCAAGAAGGACAACAAACGATATAAGTGAATAGGTTAAAGAATGGGCTAGGTGGTCATTGCCAAGGATTTATAGATAATAAGGAACTTTCTACAATTTAGATTTTGGAGGCTCTACACCCATCATACCTTTCATTGTTTAATAGAATCTCTTTTAGAAATTTAGCCTTAGAGAGCATCTGAGAGACTATTTCCAAGAATATATTGTTGATGTGTAACTTATTTAGCATAACTAAGAATTTCTTATATTTCTTTTCCAATTGAGCTTTAGCTAATCTCTAGGGAAAAGGAATTGGTGGCTTGTAGGTTCATGAGCCACATACTTAGGCCCTACTTCCTTACTTCCCTACTTCCCTTGTAGGTTCAACTATTTACCACTCCTTTAACTTATGGCTTCACAATGTTCTCTGGGATTCTTAGGTTAGCCAAAAAATTTGCCAAAGTTTCTATTTGATGAGCTAGCTTGCTATGCAATTTGTGTCTCAAGCATTTTATTATAAGTAACTTGGGAATTAACTTTAGAGCTTATTTTTTTTATGGCCTCATTCATTGTATGGTTTTGAGCTCTAAATTCTTCATTTTTTTTTATTAATTCACTATAAAATATTCTATCCAAGCTTCCAAATTAGACTTTGGCAGTGGTAGAGGATTAAAAGACCTTTAATTTTCAAATTCAAGTGGTTGTCTGAAGTTATTCTAAGGAGGCTTATTGGCATTGAACTTATATAAGAAGTTAGGATGGTTCCTCCAGCATACATTATAACTGTTGCTAAAAGGATTGTTCCTTTGATTGTTACTTGGTAGGTACTGTCACAAGTACACTAAATATAATTTCTTACCTCCAAAATAACCTGTAGTAGTAGGAGTTGTAACATCCCCAATTTTATTAAATAGAAAATAATTTTTAGGGGCGAAGGGAAGGAAAGAGAGTGAAATGGAACATTAAAGAAACCCTAGAAAATTATAAAGTAACTAAATGGAAAAAGGGAAATATAGAAGAAGAGAAATTGTAATTTCCTAATTCCTTGGGGCTAGAATCGAACATCAAGAAATAAGCTAGTGATATGTTTTTGGTATGACCCCAAAATCCATTGGCATCATCTTAAAAGAGGAATTAAACCATTTAGAGAATTCAAGGAAGCCACACAAGACCTTGGTCAAGGGGTTAATCACAATGTAATAGAGTGGCAAACTTGTAATTTTGGCTTGGTTCGAGGACAAAGTGTGCATGGAGAAAGTGGCTTCTAGAAGAATTATTATTTTAATATTTTCTCCTGGTAACTTCTAGAAGAAGTCAACTAAAAGGATGGGAGGTAGAGAAATACACAGCCATGAAGAGAAGAAGAAAAAAGAAGAGAAGAGAGAGAAAGAAAGGCAATAAGAAGGAAGAGCGGTAATTGTAACAACCCTTTTTTTTTCCTTTATTATTATACAATATTGAGTTCACATACATGTCATTAATCAAAACATACGTATAACATATCAAACAGATAGATATTTACATCTTGTTTATTTTGGTTGACCAATTCCGGAGATACAGGTGCGGGTGGTTGCACCTTCACCGGGATCTGAGCCAACTCGACCACAAACATCTTATTTGATTCTGAAATCTTCCCAACATAAAGTAACTCGATCCAATGTGCACTAAAAGCCAGAGCCTTAGAAACAAAAGCTGCATAAATAATTTTCTGAACGTGATATGGAAATATAGTGAGAATTAAATCCCAGTAAGTTCAACAATAAATTATCATCAGTAAAGCTCATCACGTCATGTTCAGCTGTATAAACTACAGAAAATATCTTTGGTCACATGAATGCATTATATCTATGCACATAAGAATCATACTGTAATGATATGTATGACAGGATTAACCATTTTCAAAATATCATATGATGGCCATCAACTTATTCTCATTTCAAGCTACCCCGGTCAGGGTGAGTATCCTCTACTCTCCGGTACGGGCTTTTCTCGCTCCGTCTGACATGGCCCACTTTCTCTTTCTTTTCTCATTATCATGATCATAACCGTTGGTAGGGCGTCCCCTACTGGTGCACCACACGGATTGCCATATGACCGTGCTCATTTCTTTTCTTTTCACAATGATAGCCAAAAATATGCTTTCAATAACAAGTATGTTCATCAAAATATAATTATTACCATTAATCATTGGTAATCATGCCATGAACATAACCATTTCAAATATCACTTTATAAAATATTTCCATATCAAAATTTCACACTTAAGATGGTAAGAAGTTCATACAATGGCAATGGCTATGGCTATACTAGTCATTTATTAAGATTCATCTTCTTTTTTAAATACTAATTTTATTCCTTTATTTTTCTTGATGCAGGTTTTCATCCTATCTAACCTTCTCTTACTAATCAGAGCATAACTCCCTCAATTTAACTCTGATGTAGGTGATCTTGGTGTCCATTTCAAGATAAAAAAATTATCTAAAACTATTATGTTGAACATTGTAGCGAAGAATTAAGAAACAAAGGTGATATTACTCCCTCAAAGTACATGATAGTTCCTCTCGGATAGGTTCTGACCTTTACTGACTAATTAGACCATATCTCCCAAATTGGAACTCCAAATTGAGTTATTCCAGTTGGTAAAAATCCATGAGCCATATATCTATAATTGTTATGTTGGCGTGCTATTTTAATTCCCCATAGAATATTCCCAGAAATTCAAAAACTAAAGCATAAATAACATACTCTTCCCTGAATAAACATTTTCTGACCTCTGCTTACTAATCGGCTCATATCTACCTCATATGAACTCCAAATTGCATAATTCCAGTGGGTATATTTCCATGAGACATAGATATATAACTTTCATGTTAACCATTTATTTTAATTCCATATAGAGAATTCTCAGAAATTAAAATACAACAGCTATCCTAACATAATCTTCCCTGATGAACCATTTTCTGACCTTGTCTTACTAATCGGACCATATCTACCACATGTGGACTCCAAATTTAATGATTCCAGTGGATAACAATCCATGACACACATATTTTTAATTCTTATGTTAATCATTTATTTTAATTCCCTACCAATAATTCCCAAAAATTAAATTACCGAAGCTATCCTAACATATTCTTCCCTGATGATTCATTTTCTGACCTTTGACTACTAATCAGACCATAGCTACCTCATATAGACTCCAAATGGAATGATTCCAGTGGCTAAAAATCCGTGACACATATATCTTTAATTCTTATGTTAAACATGTATTTTAATTCCTTATAGATTGTTCCCAGAAATTAAAATACCGAAGCTTAAAATTCTGTCAACCATAGCCATACCCATGCAGAACTATCTACACCAATCTAAGTATTCAAACATACATCACATGCAATATCAATATGTAACATGATATAGCAACATCCATGACCAATCATCAAAGTTCTAAGATCAAAATCTCATATAAATATTATGAGTTTCAAAGGTTTTCTTCAAAAAGAAATATTGTTAAACTTACCTGGAGCACTTAGTCTCCTAGACTTCTCCTTCCTCTTTCTTCCTTTCTTCCTCTCCTTTCCTCACACTACCTTGCTTCTATTTTTGCTCTCCCTCACTTGGACGAAATTCTAATGTTGTAAGGGTGGGTTTTCTTATATAGACCACCAAATAATTCACCTTTCATGATCATGGGTCTACCTTATCACAATTAGGATACACTTTGTTGAATTGTTGGAAAACAAACAACTTATGTTCTTGTCTTCCTCTTCCTTAGTCAAGATATGCATAGAAAAAGGAGATTTGTATTTTGAAAATTATGATGATATGTTCTTAAGATATGGGGCAAGATCCCTTTGATTTAGGGATTCATTTCCTTTTTCTTTTGTCTTAATCAAGTATGATAGATTTGCCTTTTTAAGTGGCAAATTTCTAGCCCTTGAATTTTCCTTACTTAACTAAAATTATTTGTGTAGGATAATGATGTTTTGTCATAATGCTATGTATTATTACCCACTTGCTAAAGTTATGAATGTAGGATATAGATGTTTTTGTCCTAAAGCCTTGTATTATTATGCCACTTGCCAAAATAATGAATGTAGAATCACACCACTTGTCAAATTTTTGTCTTAAGCAAAAATAGAAGCAAGGTAGTGTGAGGAAAGGAGAGGAAGAAAGGAAGAATGAGGAAGGAGAAGTCTAGGAGACTAAGTGCTCCAGGTTATTTTTATTTTTCCTCTTGGGTTTGGGCTCATTCTTGCCCATTTTCCTTACTTTGGTTAAAATTCTTCCTTTCATAATGGGCTTGGTCACATTTTCATGATTTTTGGGCTATCGGTCCAATTTCTATATCCTAGTCCAAGTCTATGTTTTATTTCTTCCTTGGGCTATCCTATTGGCTTGCTAAAAATTCATGTGAAGTAGAAAAACTCTATATGAAGTGTCTATAGGTTAAAGCCCAATTACGGGTGGAGATACTAAACTCAGTAACTTTTGCTCTTAAATTAAGAAAGATTACCCTAATGCGATCTTCTTGAAATTTTAAGACCTTTACTTACTTCACAAAAATTTATCTTTCTTTACCTAATAATTTCACCTTTCTTTAACATGTTTATTTCTAATATTTCCTCTTAGGTTTTCTTTCTTTACCTATTCCATTAATATTAGAACATTTCTATGCATATATGTAAGGTGAAGAATTTCTAAGGAAAATATCTAAAAATTACGGGATGTTACAGTAATTTCTATGCATCTAAGACCCTAAATCTTCTCTCATCTTTATTCTAAACCTACTTGATGGATTTTTTATGGTGGAAATGCATGGGTTTGGTAGAAAAGAGAAGAGACAAAGGGTGGTTAGAGAAGAAGAAGGAGAAGACCAAAAGTTGTGCTAAGAGTAGGTTTAACATTAATCTACCATGAATCTCAAAAGCTTGATGATACATGTATATATATAAGTGTATGTATACTTGTAAGTTGTTGTTGTTTGAGGTAGCTTGTGCATATATTGTAATGACCAGAATAAAGGTTTGGATGTATATTTATTGTGTTGAAATTTGGATTTGAATGGATGAAATTCAATGTTCAGAATGGATGGTTTTGTATGTTATGATGTATGTCGAATTAGAAGATTTGTTCAACATAAATGTTGTAGCCCTATGCTTATCATTGACAGGCTTCTAGAATCACTTCATTTGGACTTAATATGAGAGAGTTATGCCCCAATAAGTGAAGAAAGGTCAGATTTTACGTGCAGAATGATGATGCTGATTTTGGGATACTTTTAAGCTTAATTATGTTTGTAATTTGCTAAATTGTTAAACATAAATATTGTATATAATTGTCTTAGATTTCCATAGACACCAAAATAATCTTAATCGGAGTTAAAATGAGGGAGTTATGTCTTGAATAGTGAGGGAAGGTCAGGCTGGTCGAGAACCTGTAAAACAAAACACAGCCATGTTTTATGGCACAGCTAGGTCGTGTTTAGGCTTTTTCAGAGGCTATAGCACGTTTGAGACAACCTCAAGCACGACTGTGTTCTAGGCCATGGCAATGTCGTGTTCGAAGCTTTTTTTTCTTGTTTTAGCTACAAATGGCATTAAATTAATTCCATTAACTAGATGATAATTAGGGAAACTAAATTGAAGAAGAATTCCTTGTAATCTTTACAATACAATGCTATTTTTCACTAGTTCTTATAATCACAAGCATGACATACATTGTGTAGTAATACATATTTGTTAAATGATGAAGTTGATAATGTGATGCCTATGCTAGTAGATTAATGCACGATGAGTAGATGATATGATTTATGCATTGTTACATGATGGTATGTATATTAATACATATTTGTTAAATGATGATGTGATGATGATAATAAGTATGATGAAGATGATGTACTTGACTAATGTGTAACCTTATCATGATAGTGATGATGATTAGAGAGTATGATGCATACATTATGGTACCAATGCATGATGATTAGATGTATGATGTATACATTATTACATGATGATAAATGTATCAATACATAATTATTAAATTATGTGATGAGGATGGCAAGCATGAAGATAGCGATGAATATGGTTGATGAGATGTATGCTTAATATCTTGTGACATGCATACTCGATATGTTGACAAGATGTATTCTTAATATGTTGATGAGATGCATATTTGATATGTTGATGGGACATATGTTGAATATGTTGATGAGATGCATACTTGAGATGTTGATGAGATCCATACTTAATATGTTGATGAGATGGATGCTTAAGATATTGATGAGATGCATACTTGGTATATTGATGAGATGGAATCACGTATTGACAATAAAGAGGATGATGTTATGCATGTGGCTAAATATGAGAAATATATGGATATTTGCGACACTCTGTGGCCCAAGGTGACCCGAAAAAAAGTATCGAGATGATCCTTACCTCAACAAGGTGACATGACGATGTGTGGCACCTTATGGTAGTAAGGTGACCAGACGAGTCATATGGCTTTGAGACGATATTGAATAGGGGATACACTATTAGCCTTGGGTGAGCGGAGAGGGAGTATGGCCACTTCGACTGGGTCACAATGGTATATGAGTAGCAAGAGGCTAAATGTAACATCCATAATTTCGTTTCTTTTATTAAAAAAGGTACATAAATATTTAATTAAGAAAATAAAATTTATTAGACAATTTTTAGATATCTAAGGAAATATAATCCTTAGAAATTCTTCACCTTATGTGTATGCATAGAAAATGTTTTTAACATTAAGGGAACAAGTAAAGAGAGAAAACCTAATAGAAAAAATTAGAAATAACATACTAAAGAGATGCAAAATTCTTTAGTAAGGAAGATAAATCTTTTTTTGAAGTAAGTAAAGGTCTTAAAATTTTAAGATTGGATTAGGGTAATTTTTCCTAATTCAAGAGTTAGAAATTTCTAAGTTTAACATCTCCACCCATAAATTGAGCTTTCACCTATGGACACTACATATAGAGTTTTTGCACTTCACATAAGTTTCTAGCAAGCCCATTGGGTAGCCTAAGCAAGAAATAAAACATAAACTTGGACTAGTATATAGAAGTTAGATTGATAGCCCAAAAATTATAAAAATGTGACCAAGGCCTCCATGAAAGGTAGAATTTTAGCCAAAGCAAAGGAAATGGGTAAGAATGTGCCTAAATCAAAGAGGGAAAAAAATAAGAATCATGTGAGGAAATAGTAGTGCAATAATAATCAAGATTAGGTCACATGGCATTAAGACAAAACATCTATATCCTATATTCATAATTTCAACAAGTAGGTAATAATACATGGCATTAGGAAAAAAAATCTATATCCTACATTCATAATTTCAACAAGTGGATAATAATACATAGCATTACGACAAAACATCCTTATCCTACACAAATAATTTCAGCCAAGCAAGGGAGATGCAATGGCTGAAAATTTGCCACTTAGAAAGACAAACCTATCATACTTGATTAAGACAAAAGAAAAATGAAATGAATCACTAAATCAAAAGGACCTTGTCCCTTGTCTTAAGAACATATTATCATAATTTTCAAAATGCAAATCTCCTTTTGCTATGCATATCTTGACTAAGGAAGAGGAAGACAAAAAATGAGTTGTTTTTCCAAAAAAAAACCAAGTGCATCCTAATTGTGATAAAGTAGACCCATGATCATGAAAGGTGAACCACTTGATAGTTTATTTAAGCAAAATCCACCCCCATAACATTATAATTTCGTCCAAGTGAGGGAGAGGAAAAATAGAAGCAAGGTAGAGTAAGGAAAGGAGAGAAATAGAGGAGAAGAAAGGAAGAAAGAAGAAGGAGAAGTCTAGAGAACTAAGTACTCAAGGTAAGTTAGATTAATCTACACTTGAATCCATCTTTCTTCTTCGTCCTTGGGGTACAAAAACTCAGCCTCCTTCTCTTATTTAAGCTGCTGGAAAAGCTAAGGGAAGGGAGGAATCTTGCTACTTCCTTCAAGAGGAAACAAGAAAAAGAATTCACTAAGTGAGCTAGGGAGATCTTTAGGTAGGTTTCAATATCTCTTTTTGATGAAAAGCTTTGAAATTTAACATTTATGTGGGATTTTGATCTTAGAACTTTGATGAAATTTACAATATTTGCTACTTTGATGATTGGTCATGGATGTTTCTATATCATGTTACAAGTTATTTTGAATATGATGGATGTTTTGGACATTACGTTTGGTGTGGAAAGTTCTGCATAGGTGTATGGCTATGGTTGGTAAATTTTTTATGATTTTTATGCTACTATTTTGTATATTTGAATGTGGTGAAAAATTGATGGAATATGATTAGATGTAAAGAAAATGGAAGAGGATGTAATATAATGATGAACTAAAACCTTAGGAAATGATTGATTAGGAAATTGGATTTCGTGGTAACTAGGGAAGCTTCTGTTTTTGAAATTATGGGAAACATCAGTTAGGAATTAAAAGAAATGTTTAACATGAACAATGTATATATAGGTCTCAAGGATTTTTATCCACTAGAATCACTTAATTTGGAGTCCAAATGAGGGAGATATTGCCTCATATGTAAGCAATGGTCAGAAAATGGTTAACTAGGGAAGAATCAGTCAGGTATGTTTCTGTTATTGAATATCTGCGACAAATATGTTAGGAATTTAAAGAAATTCTTAAAATAAAAAATTTATATCTATGTTTCATGGATTTTTATCCACTGGAATCATTCAAATGGAAATCAGTATGAGGGAGATATGGTCAGATTCGTAAGGAAATGTCATAAACTAGCTAACAAGGGAAGAATCTGTTAAGTATGCTTCTATATTTGAATATTTGGGCAACATATGCAGGAACCTAAAAGAAATTTTCAACATAATACATATAGATATATGTATCACGGATCTCTAGGCTCTAAAATCACTTAATTTGGAGTCTTTATGAGAGAGATATGACTGATTAATTAGTTAAGGTTCGAATCAGTCTAGAATCCAGAGTGGTAAATGTAAGTGTTTTGGTTTTCAATTTTTTTGGGAAGAATTAGTAAGGAATTTGAAGAAATAATAAACATGAAAGTTGTATATAAATGTCTTATCGTCTTATAGGCTTTGAAAACACCTTAATTAGAGTTTTTATGAGGGAGATATGGTTCGATTAGTAAGTAGAGGTCTGAACCTATCTGAGAAGAAATAACATTGAATTTGAGGGAGTAGTAACACCATTATTACTTAAGCTTTCATCGAAATGTTCAACATAAGGGTTTTATAGAGTTGTCTTATCTTTCAATTGACACAAAGATCACCTCAATCGGATTTAAAATGAGGGTGTTATGCTATGATTAGTGAAGAGAGGATAATAATATTTAAAAAAAAAAAAAAAGAATCTTATAAATGAAAATAATAAATGACTAGTGTATGCCATAGCCATTGCCATTGCATGAACTCCTTACCATCTTAAGTGTGTAATTTTGATATAGAAATATTTTATAAAGTGATATTTGAAACGATTATGTTTACGGCATGATTATCAATGATTTTTGGTAATGATTAGATTTTGATGAAAATTATGGCATATGAGTATAATGAACATACTTGTTATTGAAATCATATTTACGGCTATTAATGTGAAAAGAAAAGAAAAAAAATGAAATAAGCACGGTCACTTGGCGGTTTGTGTGGTGCACCAGTAGGGGATGCCCTACCAACGGTTATGATTATGTTAATGAGCAAAAAAAAGAGAAAGTGTGCCATGTTAGACAGAGCGAGAAAAGCCTGTTCCAGAGAGTAGAAAGTACTCACCCTGACTGGGGTAGTTTGATATGAAAATAAGTTGGTAGCCATCATATGATATTCTGAAAATAGTTATTCTTGCCATACATTTCATAATTGTACGATTTTCATGTGTATAGATAAAGTGCATTCATGTGACCTAAAGATAATTCTTGCCACCATTGAGCAGGGGACAGCAGCAGGGACACTGCAGGCTGCTGGTACAGAACTGCCTCCACTACTGAAAGTGGAGAGGAAAAAGCTGCACAACAAGGGCGCTGGATGTAGAGCAGAAGGAATGTCAGCAACCCAGGGCACTTTACTGGGACCATAAGGGCTGCCTATAAAAGGCCATAAAGCAGCTATTGCGACAAGAGAGAGGAGCGCAGGGGAAACGAGAGAAAGCAGGGGAGAATTTGGAGGAGGAAACACCATAGCCGAGGATGTGTTGACACCGGGAGGTGTAGCATTAGGGGAATAGTTTTGTATGTCCAGAAGTGGATTGCCCCCTGTTGTTATATTACTGTTTTACCAAAAAGGAAGAACTGCACTTATTTAAATCACTTAGGATGCATACTAGTGTTTTTGGAATTTTTGTAACCAGTATACCCATGAGGCTTGGCTAGTTTCCAGCTAGGGTTGCACAAGGGTTGTAATGAACTCAAGTACATTTTTATTATTAATTCATTCCACTGCAGTTGTTGTTCACCATTCAACTGTGTTTCCTGTTAGTTTTTCTTTCCTTAATAATGAAAGTTTGGAGGAAGAAAACCAAGACCAACATTCACCTGGAAGGGTAATGGAGGCTGGGAAAAAGTTGAATGTAAGGGGTTACCCCATGTAGGGATATACGGGTACCCCATTAGTCCCATAATGAACTTCATGCACAATTTGGAGGTGAGGACTGAAGCAGGAATGCGTGTCTGAACCTTTGAATTGTAAGGAATGGCAGTCTGGGAAGACTCCATTCTGGACTAAATTTGGCACTCAGAACAATTGTTGCAGCAAAGCCTAGAGCATAATGAGTGTTATAGTCCATGGCAACCCTAGTTCTCCCAATATAGTTTCTCCTTTTATTTCCTGTTACTCTTTATTTTAGTTATAGCACAGTCAGTCAATCCACTTCTATTCCAATCTTGTGAAACATCTTAACGTTGCTACAACATTCATACAACAAAAAGTCTCTAAACAGTTTTAGTTCACTCCTCGTGGGACAATACTCACTCATCACTTTATTACTTGGTCACGACACGTGCTCTTGCATTCTAACATTGTATTCATCTTTGTATGAATTACAACCCAAAAATTATTAATTATTAAATCTTTATTAATGGTTTCGCCGATTTTTTTCTTTAGCCTCCCTCTACCTTTAATTATTGAGCGATTCTCCATCTGATCTATACTTCTCTGTAAGGCTACCGCGAGTCTTCTACACACAAGGCTAAACCACCTTAAGCGAGATTCCACCATCTTCTCCACGATAGGGTCTATCCCAAATTTCTCTTTAATGCACTCATTCTTAATGATATCTCTTCCAATGTTTCCACAGATCCAACATAACATTCTCATGTCTATAACATTGAGTTTATCTTTATGTTTCCTTTTAACCGCCTAACATTCAATACTGTATAGTATTATAGGTCTTATAGTTGTACGGTAGAATTTTCTTTTAACTTTGAACGGAACTTTTTTATTATAAATGACACTCAAAGCCTTCCTCTATTTCATCCATCCCGCTTGAATCCTATGGTTTATGTCATTCTTTACTTCACCTTTATTTTGTATAATGGACCCAACATATTTAAAGCTTGTGACTTGTTGCAATAGATAGTCTCCAAGTTTTACTTCTAAATTTGTATTTGTTCGCCTTTTACTAATATTACATTCTATATATTTTATTTTATTTCTACTTACACGAAAAATATGTGATTCTAAAGCTAGGTTCCATGACTCTAAAATTTGTAAAAATCATACATCGAGACCCCAAATGTTAGATCTGTTCAGTAACTATGTCCAAAATTAAGTTTAAAAGATATGGACTCAAAGATGACCCTTGATATAGTGCTATAGTTTTGGAAAAATCTTGTGTCCCCATTTTGTGTCCTCATATAAATCGTGATCCTATCATACATATATTTGATTGCTCAAATATAAGCAATACATACTCCTTTCTTTTCTAAAGCCTTCCATAAAACCTCTTTCAACAATCTATCATATGCCTTTTTCAAATCGATGAAAACCATATGTAAATATTTTTGCTTCCTTTTATATCTCTTCATCAATCTCGGCAGTAAGTAAACTGCTTCCATGATTAACTTTCCTGGCAAGAAACCAAATTGATTCTCTATGACTTGAGTCTCTTTCCTTAATCTATACTCAATGACCTTCTCCCATAACTTCATTGTATGGATCATGAGTTTAATCCTTCTATAGTGGGCATAGTTCTGTATGTCCAACTTATTTTTATAGATAGGGATTAAAGTACTTTTCATCCATTCATATGACATTTTCTTAGATCTCATTATCACATTAAATAGCTTAGTGAGCCAACTTATGCCTCTCTTGTCTAGACCATTTCACACCTCAATAAGTATATTATCAGATCCTACTGTTTTTCCATTGGGAACAAAAATTTCAAAGGCATCCTCCAATAATTCAAATTTTGCAGAATAATCACCCACATGATTTATTTGCTAGTCGCTATAGAAAAGGCGTGAAAAAGCTAAAAGCTTCTCTATGACCCCATTTTCTCTATCTAGATTTCTACCACTTCTAGACCTCAAATTGTGACATCACCACCACCAACGAATTCAAAACATAGAGATCTACAAGTTTGTCAGATTGATTTCTTCAAATTTGCTAAAAGTTCTTTGGAAATTAGAGTAGAAAATCCCTTAAATAGGAAAGTTTTGAAACTCTTAGTTAGAGTTCTCCAAATTAAAAACTAACACCATAGATGGATTAAGGAGGTGGAAAAACCTTTAAATCTCAAATTTTTGGTTCATATCACAATCGGAGAAGCATTAAGCGCCTCTATACGCTCTTTCTTTTCTAAGTGCATGAATCCCATATGCAGCATAATAGGTGGCATGCAACACACGTCTTAGTGCCCTGTTGCATGACTTAGCTACCATATGAGAAAATTTGTAATTCCAGAGTCATTTTCTAGGATTTTAGAATATTTAAACCCAATTTTGAGGTATATTTTGCTAGATTCTAATTGGAAATGTGCATTTTGGGGTTGTCCAACTTAGGACCCTTGGTTTTTGAGTATATAATGATTGCTATGACTTACTTTACACTCTTCTTAAACTTTAAATGTTAATTTAGTTTAATATATAATTTTCTCTTGCAATTTTTACAAGTTCAGAAAGGATTAAAACTATAACGATTGCTTACTAGTTGGTATATTGTTCAAGAAGTGTATTGTTTTGAAAATTGTTTTCAGAATCCCTAGAACATGTGTTTACATACAAGTTTTGCATAATTTATTATACAAAAGTTTCATTGATACATATATATATTTTTGCCTTTGGAAAAAGGTATGCATATGTGTTAAATTTTGATTGGAAATTTTTAATAGAGAAACTGAATTTAAATAGTATTTTTGGTTTTGAATGACACAGTATTTTATGCAATTATTTTTGTGTGGAGGAATCCTATTAAGAAACAATATTTTTGTAAGAGCCATTCAATTTTTTTTGTACTCTTGAATTCTGTATCTAAAATATACTACAATTGAGCTTACAATAACACACATAAGTAAAGCATCCAATATTTCATTTTAATTATGTCAAAAGAGGTTACATCAGTGTTTAGTCTTTATACAGGAGTAACACTGGGTACTGCTTGTGGCATCAAAAGAAAGAATACCAAGGGATACTCCTTTAAAAAGGGTACACTGAGTTACATACTACATAATTTACAATCTACTACTTCTAGTCTTGATTCAACATTACACCCCTGTGGTGCATAGGGTGGAGGAAAGGGTAGTGTTGGCACAAGAATCTCGACTACATTTGCTACTAATATGTCCTGAAGGATGGTGAATTGACCCAAGTAGGGTATTTCCATCACTTGAATCTCTAAGCCTTGTGTCAAAAGAACTATCGGCATCTTAACCGCTTTTATCTTAACACATCACCAAAATTAATGAGAATAAAATCTCAATAGGTTAAACATTAACATATCATATAACAAGTAAAAAATATGGTGATATGTTTACCTGTATAAACTATAAAAAATCATTCTTTAATGACAAGGCATAAGATCACATATATCATGAATAACTACATTATAGATAAATCATTGATAAACACAATTATAGCATATTTAACATCCTACATAATAGCTAATTATTCATTATTCGTATATATTTTAGTAGCAGGGTAATATGAGCCATTGAACGTCCTACTACTCATATACTACTGTCAACCAATTGGGGTGGCCATACTCCCCCTTGACTCACTCAAGCCTAATAGGGCATCCCCTATTCAGTACCCTCTTAAGCCATATGACCCTATTAGGTCAACTTACCACCACAAGGTGCCGCTCATCGTCATGCCACCTTGCTGCTGTAAAGGTTATCCGTCTAATTCCATCTCATCAACATTTCAAGCATGTATCTCATCCACATTTCAAACATGTATCTCATCAACATATTAAACATGCATCAATTAAATCATCATTACTACTATCATGTTTACTATCTTCATCTCAATAGGGATTTTACATCATCTATATTAATCACTATATCATTCAATAATTTTTATATCAATACACAAAGTAAGATCTAATTTTTCATGATAAGAATGATGAAGCCAAGACTACAATGCATCAATTTAAAGTCATTCATCTATATTTTAGTTCCTATCATTATCATATGTTTGTTAGGGGTTCATTTAATGCCTTTTAAAGATAAAATAGGGCAAAACCAACTTCAAGCATGGCCTAGTCGTGTCCTTGAACACAATCGTGTCCTGGTTGCACACAATTTCCATCCATGCACAACAAGACCATGCTAGGGTTCCCACACAATGCATGTCTTAACCGTGTTCTGTAGCACGACCTAGCCTTGTCTTGGAGCACCGTTGTGCTCGATGCATGCCCTACTTTCCTCTTTGTTTTCTTACCTCTATACAATTCCAAAAACACCAAAATAGCCACCCATAAAGATATACACGATAATTTAGGCATTTAATCAGATAAATACACTCACCAAAGAGAATATTTAGCTTTAAAACCCCACAAAAAATATTTTCCTAATTTTAATTCTTCATATCAAACCCTAGAACCATTTAAAACTCCATCAAATAGTTCCAAGAGGTACTCACATATACCAAAACACAACATGCATAATAAGTCAATTGCTAGGAACTCAAATTTCAAGAAAAGTTGATGTTAAACCTACCAAAAAATCTACTTATCTTTCTTATTATCCAAAAACCCTTTTGGAGCTTCTTAACTCAATCAACTTTTACCTCTTCTTTCTCATAAATTTCTACATCAAACACCATAGATAAGAGTTCAAGAGACTTAAAGTAATGAAGAGGAAAGGTTTAGGAGTATAAAAGCATAAGAAATAACCTTGGTTCCTCCTCTAGCTTTTTCCTCTCTCTTCTCTTCTTCTTCTTCTTCTTTTTCTTTTCTCCTTGGCCGCTAGTGTTCTATTTCCCCCCTCCCTTGGTTGACTCCCTCTTGAGTCACCCAAAATATTATTAAAATATTGCACCTTCTAGAAGCTCCTATGCCTCTTTCAACTATATCCCCTAACCAAAAATTATTTACAAGAGTGTGATTCTATTACATTCCAATTATTCCTCAACTAAGGCCATGTTTGGCTTTCCACAAATTTCCCAAACTCATTAATCTTCTCTTAAGGGAAACCTTAGTGGGCTTTAGAACACATTCATCATATATCTCTAGCCCATTTCTTAACACCTGATCTTACCCTAAAAGGTTAAAAAATAGGGTTTTACCCTTTCTAGTTTTTCTCTAAAAGAAGGATTATTCTCTTCCCTACCTTTCAACCTTAGAATTATGTGTTATTGAATGGAAATAAATAAAGGGATGTTATAGTTTGCTACTAGTAGGAGATGCTAGCCCTAGTGCACCTTGAAACCTTAGCTAGCAAGGGTGTTGCTAGCCCTGTGTGACGGCCAACATACATTATGTGTTTTGTAAAGGAGTGGCAGAATGCCTCCTACTATTAGGTGAAAGCCAATTAACTATCTAACTTGTGATTACCCTCCCAAGCTGTGCTTGGGAATAAATAATGGGTTTGATTGAGAGTCCACCAAAAAATGATAGTATATAAATTAAGGAAACATTTGAAATTATTAGTTACATATCAAATATTCATTTTATTTTCTTATGTTGCACTGCTTCATTTGTTAGACTTCATGTTGCTTTCTGGTTTGGAAACCTTAATAAGAATGGTCATTTATGAATGTACTTATTATTTTTTTTGTTATCTTAAAAAGTGAAGTTTTGTACCAGAAATACACCCATATGCTGACCTTATATAATCATAGTAAGTTTTATTTGTCCACTTGGTTGTCAAACACACTACAACATATTCCAATATTTTTTAGATAAGGAAATAGAGTCTAGTCCTCCCTCTGCAGTTTAGTAGACGGTTAATCTGTATATCCTTTAAGTGAGCCCACTTTACTTCAAGGGCTTATAGTTTCTAGTTTGTGCTGTATTTGGTACTTTAGAATATGCTTTGAGTGCCAAAGGTAGAATCCTTGCTTTTGTTGTACTATTGACCTATAAACTTTGTAAGAGCCAGTTTTTTTATCTCTTTGGTTTATTATGGAAATAATTACCACATACCAAGCATCAAATAATACACATGTATAAAAGCAACATATATTTAAGTACCATCATACCTGAAAGCTACATTAGTGATTAGTGTATATACATGAGTAACACTTAGTCACATAATTACATTAAGCTAACTTTAAGCCCTATACAGTACATCACCCTTAGAGTACAAAGGGTAAAGGAGTTGGTGCTAGTATCGAGATCTCCTTAAGGCATTGCCTCTACTGGATCTCTATGATCAAGTACACGAAAATAACTAGCATATTATTTACTTTTATTTGAACATGACATTAACAATAATGAGAGCAGAAGTAACCAATAGGTGTCATATAATCAGCAAGAAAATCATAGTGTTATGTCCTGCTGTATAGGCTATCATTGATAACATATATATATATATATATATATATATATATATATCACATATAGATGGCATGATAAAACATGATATGTACATATGCTTAATTGCCATAATTATAGCATGCTAGATCACTATCAAACTTTCACAATAAAGGCATAATATTATTAAATAGTATAACTTAACATATTTTGCATAAATCTTGATAGTCACAATTGTAGTATACAAAACATCATGCATAGTGGTTGTTTATTTGTCATTTGTCTACATCTCAGCAACAAGGCAATGAGAGCCATTTTCCCACCTGTTACTCACATGCCTCTGTTACCCATCTTTGTCTTAATAACAAGGTAATGTAAGCAATTCTCCCTTTCGCTACTCACATATCACTATTACTCTATTAAAGTGACCATACTACACTTTAGCTCTCTCAAGGCTAATAGGGCGTCCCCTATTTAAAACCGTTTCAAGCCATGCAAACCGTCTAATTCTGTTAGCTCACCTTGCGGCTACAAGGGTCATCCCGCATATTGTCAAGTCACCTTGTTGCCATAAGGGTCATCCTGCATAACTCCATATAATTCCGTCTCATTTGTTTTTTCAAATTCATTTACATGCATCACATCCTTCTCTTTATCATCAATACATGAAATATGCATTAAGCAACTTACAAATAGTATCATGGTTGCCATCATCAACCAAGTTCATCACGTCATATAGCAAATATATATTAATACTTTTATTATCATGTAACAATGTATGAATCATATCATCTAATCATCATGAGTTGATACAATAGCATAGGCATTACATCATTATCTTTATCCTTTAACAAATATGTGTTAATACACAATGTATGTCATGCTTATTATTGCAAGAAATAGGAAAAACTAGTTTTATATAACAAGGATTATAGGAAATTCTTCTTCAATTTGGTTCATCTAATTAACATATAGTTAATGAGATTCATTTCATGCAGTTTAAAACTAAAACAAAACAAAACCAGTGCCAAGCATGGCCTAGCTGTGTCCAAGAACACAAGCATGCTTTGTGTTTCTTACACAGAGCATGGTTGTTTTCGTTACCAATCGCCCAGCGCATGGCCTGGCCATGTCTTGGGACACACCTTTGCTTTAGGTTTAGAGCTTTTCCTCCTTTTGTATTCAATCTCTTTCACCCTCCAACATGCCAAAACAGCCAATAAATATCATTTATATGTATACAAGCTCTCTTTTTCAACCATAAACATGAACATATGTGTAACAACTCCATTTAAGTAAATTTTTTTAAAAATACCATGAAGTTATTACCTCGTTACAACTTAACTCAATATAACATTTATTTAATTTATACAATAGAGAGTTCACATACATGTCGTTAATCAAAACATATGTATAACATATCAAACACATAAAAATCTATATCTTATTTATTCTGGTTGACCAATTTCGGAGATACAGGTGCAGGTGGTTGCACCTTCACCGGGATCTAAGCCAACTCGACCACAAACATTTTATTTACTTCTGGGATCTGCCCAACATAAAGTACTCGATCCAACGTGCACTAAAAGCCAGAGCTATAGAAAAATCTGCATAACTAATTTTCTGAACATGATATGGAAATATAGTGAGAATTAAATCCCAGTAAGTTCAACAATAAATCATCATCAATATAGCTCATCACGTCATGTTCAGCTGTATAAACTACAGAAAATATCTTTGGTCACATGAATGCATTATATCTATGCACATAAGAATCATACAGTAATGATATGTATGACAGGATTAACAATTTTTAGAATATCATATGATGGCCATCAACTTATTCTCATTTCAAGCTACCCCGGTCAGGGTGAGTATCCTCTACTCTTCGGTACGGGCTTTTCTCGCTCCATCCGACATGGCACACTTTCTCTTTCGTTTCTCATAATCATAATCATAATCATAACCGTTGGTAGGGCGTCCCTTACTGGTGCACCACACGGATTGCCATGTGACCGTGCTCATTTCTTTTCTTTTCATAATGATAGCCAAAAATATGCTTTCAATAACAAATATGTTCATCAAAATATAACTATTACCATAAATCATTGGTAATCATGCCATGAACATAACCATTTCAAATATCACTTTATAAAATATTTCCATGTCAGAATTTTACAATTAAGATGGTAAAAAGTTCATACAATCGCAATGGCTATGGCATATACTAGTCATTTATAAGATTCGTCTTTTTTTTTTAAATATTAATTTTATTTCTTTATTTTCTTGATGTAGGTTTTCATCATATCTAACCTTCTTTTACTAATTAGAGCATAACTCCGTCATTTGAACTCCGATGTAGGTGATCTTGGTGTCAATTTCAAGATAAAACAATTATCTAAAACTATTATGTTGAACAATGTAGCGAAATATTAAGAACACAAGGTGATATTACTCCCTAAATGTATAGGTTATTTCTTCTCGGATAGGTTCTGACCTCTACCTACTAATCGGAACATATCTACCTCATATGGACTCCTACTTGAGTCCTTATAGTGGCTAAAAATCCATGACACACACATATATAATTCTTATGTTAACCATTTATTTTAATTCAAAATAGATAATTCCAAGAAATTAAAATACAGAAGATATCCTAACATATTCTTCCCCGATGAACCATTTTCTGACCTTTGACTACTAATCAGCTCATATCTTCCTCATATGGACTCCAAATTGAATGATTCCAGTGGCTAAATATCCGTGACACACATAGTTAAAATTATTATGTTAACCATTTATTTTAATTCCATACAGATAATTCCCAAAAAGTAAAATACAGAAGCTATCCTAACATATTCTTCCCTGATGAACCATTTTCGGACCTTTTACTACTAATCAGCTCATATCTACCTCATATGGACTCCAAATTGAATGATTCCAGGGGCTAAAAATCTGTAACACACATAGTTATAATTTCTATCTTAACCATTTATTTTAATTCCATACAGAAAAGTCCCAGAAATTAAAATACAGAAGCTATCCTAACATAATCTTCCCTAATGAACCATTTTCTGACCTTTGACTACTAATCAACTCATATCTTCCTCATATGGACTCTCAATTGAATGCTTCCAAGGGCTAAAAATCCAAGACATACATAGCTATAATTCTTATGTTAACCATTTATTTTAATTCCATACAGATAAGTCCCAGAAATTAAAATACAGAAGCTATCCTAACATATTCTTCCCCGATGAACCATTTTCTGACCTTTGACAACTAATCAGCTCATATCTTCTTCATATGGACTCCAAATTGAATGATTCCAGTGGCTAAAAATCCGTGACACATATAGTTATAATTCTTATGTTAACCATTTATTTTAATTCCATACAGATAATTCCCAGAAAGTAAAATACAGAAGCTATCCAAACATATTCTTCCCTGATGAACCATTTTCTGAACTTTTACTACTAATAAGCTCATATCTACCTCATATGGACTCCAAATTGAATGATTCCAGTGGCTAAAAATCCGTGACACACATAGTTATAATTCTTATGTTAACCATTTATTTTAATTCCATACAAATAATTCCCAGAAAGTAAAATACAGAAGTTATCCAAACATATTCTTCCCTGATGAACCATTTTCTGAACTTTTATTACTAATAAGCTCATGTCTACCTCATATGGACTCCAAATTGAATGATTCTAGGGGCTAAAAATCTGTAACACACATAGCTATAATTCTTATCTTAACCATTTATTTTAATTCCATACATAGAATTTCTAGAAATTAAAATATAGAAGCTATCCTAACATATTCTTCCCTGATGAACCATTTTCTGACCTTTGACTACTAATCAGCTCATATCTTCCTCATATGGACTCCAAATTGAATGATTCCAGTGGCTAAAAATCTGTGACACACATAGCCATAATTCTTATGTTAACCATTTATTTTAATTTAATAACTGCATTTCATTATAGTTTCTATGTGCTGGCTATTTTTGTTTACTGAGTTTTTCTGGTGTTTTAAGCACTCTTACCCCCCTGATTTAATTAAATGGAATGAATCTTCTGGATATAACGTTAGCTACCTCATTGCTGTAGCATTTTAGTAAGCATATGTGGCAATGATAGCAAAACCCTGGGTGATAGCGGGTAAGCTCCTCCCTCTTTCCTGCAAAACGCTGATACTATTTGATATGGTGCAGGTGGCAGAGATGCACAGCAGGAGCAGCCAACATTGAGCAGGGGAGAGCAGCAGGGACACTACAGGCTGCTGGTACAGGACTGCCTCCACTACTGAAAGTGGAGAGGAAAAAGCTGCACAACAAGGGCACTGGCTACAGAGCATAAGGAATGTCAATAACCCAGGGCACTTTACTGGGACCACAAAGGCTGCCTATAAAAGGCCATAAAGCAACTATAGGGAGAGAGCGGAGAGACGGGAGGAAGAGGAGAGAATTGGAAGAAAAGAACGCCATAGCCTATAATGCTGCTGACACCGGGAGGTGCAGCATGAAGGGATAGAGCGCTATTTTAGAAAAGAGTTTTGATCTATGTTGTTGTTTTTACGGTTTTATCAAAAAAGGGAAGAACTGTACTTTGTAATTTTTTATATATCACTTAGGATGCATCCCAGTTTTTTAAGGATTTTTGTAACCAGTGAACCCATGAGGCTTGGCTAGTTTCCAGCTGGGGTTGCACAAGGGTTGTAATGAACTGAGCACATTTTTATCGTTAATCCATTTTGTTACAGTTGTTGTTCACCATTCAATTGTGTTTCCTATTAGTTTTTCTTTCCTTAATAACGGAAGTTTGGAAGAAGAAAACCAAGGCCACCATTCACCTGGAAGGGTAATGGAGGCTGGGAAAAAGTGGAATGTAAGGGGTTACCTCATGTAGGGATATACGGGTACCCCATTAGTCCCATAATGAACTTCATATACAATTTTAAGGTGAGGACTAATGCAAGAATTCGAGTCTGAACCTTGGAATTGTAAGAAATGGCAGTCTGGGAAGGCTCCATTCAAGACTGAATTTGGCACTCAGAACAATTGCTGCAGCAAAGCCCAGAGCATATATGAGTGTTGTAGTCCATGACAACCCTGAGCAACCCTAGTTCTCCCAATACAGTTTCCCCTTCTATTTCCTGTTACTCTTTATTTTAGTTATAGTTAAAGTCAGTCAACCCACTTCTATTCTAATTTTGTGAAACATCTTAACGTTGCTACAGCATTCATACAGCAAGAGTCTCTAAACAATTTTAGTTCACTCCTCGTGGAACGATAGTCACTCATCACTTTATTACTTGGTCACGACACGTGTACCTGCTTCCTCACATTGTGTTCATCTTGTATGAATCACACACCAACAAGTTTTTGACACCGTTGCCAGGGATCGAACCTGGGTCACCTCGACAACAGACTGATGCAGGAATGCGAGTCTGAACCTTGGAATTGTAAGAAATGGCAGTCTGAGAAGGCTTCATTCAAGACTGAATTTGGCACTCAGAACAATTGCTGCAGCAAAGCCTAGAGCATATATGAGTGTTGTAGTCCATGACAACCCTGAGCAACCCTAGTTCTCCCAATACAGTTTCCCCTTCTATTTCCTGTTACTCTTTATTTTAGTTATAGTTAAAGTCAGTCAACCCACTTCTATTCCAATTTTGTGAAACATCTTAACGTTGCTACAACATTCATACAGCAAGAGTCTCTAAACAGTTTTAGTTCACTCCTCGTGGAACGATAGTCACTCATCACTTTATTACTTGGTCACGACACGTGTACCTGCTTCCTCACATTGTGTTCATCTTGTATGAATCACACACCAACAAGTTTTTGACACCGTTGCCAGGGATCGAACCTGGGTCACCTCGACAACAGACTGATGCAGGAATGCGAGTCTGAACCTTGGAATTGTAAGAAATGGCAGTCTGAGAAGGCTTCATTCAAGACTGAATTTGGCACTCAGAACAATTGCTGCAGCAAAGCCTAGAGCATATATGAGTGTTGTAGTCCATGACAACCCTGAGCAACCCTAGTTCTCCCAATACAGTTTCCCCTTCTATTTCCTGTTACTCTTTATTTTAGTTATAGTTAAAGTCAGTCAACCCACTTCTATTCCAATTTTGTGAAACATCTTAACGTTGCTACAACATTCATACAGCAAGAGTCTCTAAACAGTTTTAGTTCACTCCTCGTGGGTCGATACTCACTCATCACTTTATTACTTGGTCACGACACGTGCACTTGCATCCTGACATTGTATTCATCTTGTATGAATCACACACCAACAAGTTTTTGGCACCGTTTTCGGGGAGTGTCAACTTAAAAATTGTTTTTAGATACCCAACTGTGTGAAATATTGCTTTGTCGTATTTCTTTTTACTCTGGTGTCTTGTTGAGTATGTAACACAGTGCATGAGCCGAGCTGACAGAGAACTTCTGCCTTTAGATCCAGATATAGAAAGAACACTTTTGAGAAGAAGAAGAGGACAGTTAACACACCAGCAGCAGGCAGAGATGGCCAATCAGAATGAAGCAGACAACATGGGCGATAGAGATAGGGTCTTAAATGCTTATGTTCAACCAAACTTGAATGGGTTGAACCCGAGCATTGTGAGACCAGAGATCGAGGCTTTACATTTTGAGCTCAAACCAGTAATGTTCCAGATGCTGCAAACTGCAGGGCAATTCAATGGCTTGCCCACTGAGGACCCTCACCTTCACTTAAGAGTATTCATGGAAGTCACGGATGCTTTCAAAATGAATGAGGTAACAGAAGAAGTGCTCAGGCTAAAGCTGTTCCCTTATTCATTAAGAGACCGAGCAAGAGCATGGTTGAACTCTCTACCACCTGACTCTATCGCTAACTGGAGTAATTTGGCAGAAATTTTTTGCTGAAATACTTCCCGCCCACCAAGAATGCCAGATTAAGAATTGACATCACCTCTTTCCAGCAATTAGAAGATGAATCTTTGTATAAGACCTGGGAGAGGTATAAAGAGCTATTAAGGAGATGCCCCCACCATGGAATCCCTTACTGCATTCAGATGGAGACCTTTTATAATGGTCTCAATGCCCAAACCCGTACCATAGTGGATGCAACAGCTAATGGGGCACTCTTGTCCAAGACGTATAATGAAGCACATAAGTTGCTTGAAAGAATGGCTAGTAACAACTATCAATGGCCAATGGACAGAGTTTCAATTGGAAAGAAAGCAGCAGGCATGCACGAAGTAAGCAAAGTGACTTCTCTCACAGCCTAGCTAGCTTCACTAGTTAATGTCTTGAAAAGCCAACAAATTGCCCGCCCTCAAGCAGCCAATGCAGTCCAGAAAACTGGACCATATTGTGTACTATGCAATGGACCTCATCTATTTGAAGCTTGTCCCTCAAACCTAGAATCAGTGTGTTTCGTGGGTAATATGAATCGCAATACCAACCCTTACTCCAACACATATAACCCAGGATGGAGGTAACACCCCAATTTCTCCTAGAGTAACTATGGTACAGGATAAGGGAGCAACTCTGCCCCACAAAGACCACAGGGTCCACCAGGCTTCTAGCAGCAAAGACAACAGCCTCAGGAAGCTCACACTTCACTGGAATCCCTGCTGAAGGAATATATGGCAAGGAAGGATGCTCTAATCCAGAGTCAAGCAGCCTCATTGCGGAATCTGGAAACCCAAGTGGGGCAGCTTGCCAATGAACTAAAAAGCAGACCCCCAGGGACACTTCATAGTAATACTGAAGTCCCTAGGAGATAAGGGAAAGAGCATTGCAAGGCCTTGAGGAGTGGGAAGATGGTGGAAGCACCAAAAGCAAGAGGGCAATACCAGACAGACTCCACTGTACCCCTGGAGAACAAAAAAGACAAGAAGAAGCAAGAGGAGGAGGTAAGCAAGGAGGACACCATCTCTAGAGAAAATGATGCAGCCATGCCGCAGCAGGGCATGCAGCAAACCAAGCTACCTCCCCCTTTTCCTTAGAGATTTCAGAAGCAGCAGAATGACCAGCAATTTAGAAGGTTCCTAGATGTCTTGAAATAGCTACACATCAACATTCCTCTGGTGGAAGCACTGGAGCAGATGCCAAATTATGTGAAATTCATAAAGGACATCCTGACCAAGAAGAGGAGATTTTGTGAGTTTGAGACTGTTGCTCTCACAAGAGAATGCAGTGCTGTACTACAAAATAAGTTGCCACCCAAACTTAAGGATACAGGCAGTTTCACCATACCTTGTTCAATTGGGAACCAGTATTTTGGCAAGGCACTTTGTGATTTGGGAGCAAGCATTAACCTTATGCCAATGGCCATCTTTAAAAAGCTAGGAATTGGAGAAGCTCGACCTACCACCGTCACACTGCAATTGGTAGATAGATCCATTGCCCATCTAGAGGGAAAAATAGAGGATGTCCTAGTTAAGGTGGATAAGTTCATCTTCCCAGTAGACTTCATAATTCTGGACTATGAAGCTGATGTAGAGGTACCAATTATATTGGGCAGACCATTCCTAGCAACTGGTCGAACACTGATTGATGTTCAGAAGGGTAAATTAACCATGAGAGTCTAGGACGAGCAGGTTACATTCAATGTGCTCCAGACCATGAGGTTTGCCAGTGAAGAAGAAGAATGTGCAGTGGTGTCTATGATAGACACATTAGCATCAGAACAATTGGAAAAATGCTGCAAGGAGCCACCACCACCAGCATGGACAGACCACTCAGATTCCGAAGGAGAAGATGAGAAGGAATGGGCCTGGATTGATGTCAGACAAGGCTTTAGGAAGCAAGAGCCAATAAAGGAGCCATTATATGAAACCACGCCAGATTCAAGGCTACGGAAAGCATCAGTGGAAGAACCACCAGCTCTAGAGATGAAGCATCTGCCAGCACACCTTAAGTATGCATATTTAGGAGAAACATCCACTCTTCCTGTGGTTATCTTAGCACTTTTGACAGAGCAACAAGAGGAGAAATTGGTCTTGACACTGAAGAAATTTAGAAGGGCCATTGGCTGGACACTTGCTGACATTAAGGGAATGAGCCCCTCATTTTGCATGCATAAGATCCTCTTGGAAAGCAATGAAAAAGGGTCCATAGAACCACAGCCAAAGCTCAACCCAATAATGAAGGAGGTAGTTAAAAAGGAAATTATCAAATGGCTGGATGCTGGAATCATTTACCCTATATCAGATAGCTCCTGGGTGAGTCTGGTCCAGTGTGTTCCCAAGAAAAGGGGTATGACTGTGGTGGAAACCAATAACAATGAGCTCATCCCCACTAAGGTTGTAATCGGCGGGAGGATTTGCATGGACTATAGGAAGCTAAACAAGAGCACTAGAAAGGACCACTTCCCTCTCCCATTCATTGATCAAATGTTAGATAGACTTGCTGGAAGGGAATACTATTGTTTCCTAGATGGCTACTCAGGGTACAACCAGATTGCTATAGCACCAGAAGATCAGCATAAGACCACATTCACATGTCCTTATGGTACCTTTGCATTTCGAAGGATGCCATTTGGGTTGTGCAATGCTCCAGCAACATTCCAGCGATGCATGATGGCAATATTCACAGAAATGGCTGAGCAGTTTGTGGAAATCTTCATGGATGATTTCTCAATCTTTGGGGACTCCTTTGACCTATGCTTGGGAAACCTTGCTAAAGTCTTGCAAAGGTGTGAGGAAACAAACTTGGTGCTGAATTGGGAGAAGTGCCAGTTTATGGTAAGGAAAGGGATTGTGTTGGGGCATAAGGTATCTCAAAAAGGATTTGAGGTTGTCAAGGCCAAGGTGAAAATTATTGAGAAACTGCCTCCTCCTACCTCGGTCAAGGGCATTCGAAGCTTCCTGGGACATGCAGGATTTTATAGGAGGTTCATCAAGGACTTCTCTAAGGTTGCCAAACCTTTATGCAGTTTGCTAGAAAAGGACAGAACTTTTTGTTTTGATGAAATTTGCATGACAACATTTTGCGATCTCAAACAGAAGTTGAGTACAGCCCCAGTTATCGTGGCACCAGACAGGACCTCCCCATTTGAGCTAATGTGTGATGCTAGTGAAACAGCATTAGGGGCTGTCCTTGGGCAGCGCAAAAACAAGTTGTTTCATTCTATTTACTATGCCAGCAAAATGTTGTAAGGTGCCCAGTTGAACTACACTGTGACATAGAAAGAATTGCTTGCAGTAGTGTTTGCCTTTGAGAAATTCAGAGCATATCTAGTAGGAGCAAAGGTGATAGTGCACACAGACCACTCTGCCATCAAACACTTGGTTAGGAAAAAGGATTCCAAACCCAAACTCATTCGGTGGGTGCTTTTACTTCAAGAATTCTATCTTGAGATCAGTGACAGGAAGGGAACTGAGAATCAAGTGGCAGACCATCTCTCCAGGTTCGAAGGGCAAAGCTCCAGAATAGGTGACATTAATGTAAGATTCCCAGATGAGCAACTCTACCTCCTGTCTCAAGATAATGTGCCATGGTATACTGATTATGTAAATTACCTTGTGAGTGGAATGCTCCCACCAGACTTGACGTGGCAGCAGACGAAATTTTTTTTGCATGAAATAAACTCATACTACTGGGATGAACCATATCTTTACAAGCAATGTGCTGATCAGATGATACGGAGGTGCATACCTAGTGAAGAGATGGAGCAAATCTTGCTGCAATGCCATGCTTCCCCTTATGGAGGTCATTTTGGAGGAGTTAGAACTGCAAACAAGGTGTTGCATGCAAGGTTTTATTGGCCCTCCCTATTCAAGGACTCCCACTCCTTTGCAAAGCAATGTGACCGGTGTCAAAGGACAGGAAACATATCTCGCAAACATGAAATGCCACTGAACAACATCTTAGAGGTGGAATTATTTGATGTCTGGGGAATAGATTTCATGGGACTATTTCCCTCAAGTTTTGGCAATCAATACATCCTTGTAGCTGTAGACTATGTCTCAAAGTGGGTGGAAGCCAGTGCATCCCAGACTAATGAAGCTATAGTCATGACCAGATTTCTGAAGAAAAACATCTTTACAAGGTTTGGAACCCCCAGAGCCATCATCAGCGATGGAGGGACCCACTTCTACAATCGGCAGTTCAAGGCACTACTTGCCAAATATGGAGTCAGACACAAGGTGGCAACCCCCTATCAACCACAAACGAGTGGGCAAGCTGAAGTCTCTAACAGAAAGATCAAGAGAATCTTGGAAAAAATAGTAGGCCCCACAAGGAAGGATTGGTCCTCAAGGTTGGATGCTGAACTTTGGGCATATAGAACAGCTTATAAGACACCTCTAGGCATGTCACCTTACAGGTTGGTATTTAGGAAGGCATGTCATCTACCAGTAGAGTTGGAACATCGAGCATATTGGGCAGTAAAGAAGCTAAACTGGAACCTAGAAGCTGCGGGAGAGAAAAGGATGCTGCAGCTAAATGAGCTGGATGAATTTTGTGGTTAGGCCTATGAAAATGCCAGACTATACAAGGAGAAAGCAAAGCAATGGCATGACAAGAAGATACAACCCAGGAAATTTGAAGTGGGATAGAGAGTACTACTGTACAACTCTAGGCTGACCTTGTTTCTTGGGAAGTTGAAATCATGTTGGTCTGGTCCCTTTCGCATAAGCAAGGTCTTCCCATTTGGGACTATTGAATTGGAAGAAGAAAAGGAAGGGAGGACATTCAGGGTTAATGGACAAAGAGTCAAGCACTATCTGGGGGGTGATGTGGATAGACAGCACGCCTCCATTCAGCTGCAAGAGGAATAAACAGGAGGAAAGTCAGGCTGAAGACTCTAAAACAAGTGCTCATGGGAGGCAACCCATGTTTAAATTTGTGTTGTTTAAGTTTTAAGATAGTTTAAATCATGAGTCTGATAGCTTTTGTATTTGTTACGCAGGATAGGAAGCATAGAAGTTACAGAACCAGTTTTGTTTTGCTACAGCAACCCTGTACTGAAGATAGTCCCTACTTTGCTACAGCAGGATTAATAACAAGCACTCTCTGCTGCAGCAAAAATCCTAGGCAACCCAGTTTTGCTGCAACATTGCTGCAGCAACGCAGTCAGCTCTAAACCAAGGGTTCCCCTCTGCTATGCTTCTTTTAAAATAAAAAAAAATACATATTTTTAAAGTGGGTGGGAAAATTGGCAGAAGGCCATAAGACACCCACGGTCTTTAACCTCTGCAACATCCAACCTACTTCACCCTGTTGTTAAGACACCCACGTTTTCACCTCTACAACTCCCCTTCCCACTTCACCTCTCCCGAGTTCTCAAAGCCCTACAACCTCCTCACCTCTTACGTTCCAAAACCTCTACCTCTAAACCCTCGAACCAATCATGTCGAGAATCAAGACGGTGGCTAAGAAGGCAAGCAAGGTGAAGAAATTCACCTCTGATGAAAACCGGCAGAAGCACGACGAAGAAATCGTGCCCAGAAACTTTTGCGCCAAGAAAGGGTTCGCCTTCACCTCCTCTGGCAATTTGGGGATGCCAATGTATGTTGGCACGGTGGTCAAGCAGAGAGCTTGGGAAAATTTTGCAAGCCACCCGCAAACTGCTCTCATTTCTCTGATTCAGGAATTTTATGCGAACTTCTCACCAGAAACTGAGAAATGGGTGACAGTTCGAGAGACGAAGGTGCGTTTCAACCAAGCTTCAATCAACAAAGCCTACAATCTACCAGACGAAGAGGACAAGTATGAGGACTATCTATATGGTTTGCGGGATGAAGATTGGGATGCAATGCTCATCTGAGTGCCTTCTTGGCACCACCTAGGATAAATCTCCTCAAGGCTCCACCACTGTCAATCGAATCTTCTTGGTGCCGGCAGCGAAAGTCTGGTATCATTTTCTCAAGACCCGTCTTCTACCTTCCACCCATGGGAAGACGGTGACCAGAGACAGAGTAGCAATGGTGGACGCCCTCATACTCGGCAGACCACTCAATGTTGGCCGCATCATCAACGGCCAAATCCAAGCACGCTCCAGCCACAAAAAGGGCAACCTACTTTTTCCTTCCCTCATCACCATACTGTGCAAGAATTATGGAGTACCAGTCTCCATCGATGAAGAAGTCTTGAAGGACACCAACCCCATTACTACTACCACCATTGCTCGGATTGTCTTGGAGAAAGCAGCCCCACACCCACCCGCTGCCTCTCGAGACCCTCCATAAGCCGCTGGACCATCTGTTCCTTCCTCTGCCCCTCAGCCAGTTGACCAAAGCTTTAAGCATATTCTACAGCAACAAGCTACAATCCTCAGACAGCAAGCATAGCTGCTGCAACATCAGTAGACCTTTTGGAGCTATGAACAGAAGAGGGACTTTGCCCTCCATACCACCTTGGAGCAGAACTTTAAGCAATTCTTTCCATTCCCAGAGTTTCCAACTGACTTGCTCCATACCACTTTCGAGGAATCAGCCCCATCACCTGAACCACAGACTGAGCAGCATAAGGATTCTGAAGGATCCTCCTCCAACAAGGAGCCCCAGCACCTAAACCACAGACCGAGCAGCACAAGGATTCTGAAGGATCCTCCTCCAGCAAGGAGCCTCAATCGGAACCCCACCAGACACCAGAAACTGAGTCCTCTGATGACAATGAGCCCATTACAAAACGGGCAGCAATGATGTGCAAAAGAAAGGCCCCAGAGCAATCAACACAGCGGAGGAGTGGGCTTCGAAGTTCATCAAGGTCTTCTGGGGGTCAATGCCCCTAGGGTGCTGCAGCATGCCTGCTAGCACCCTCAGGAAGTTCCATCAACTCTTCTTCCTTCTCTGCTGTATTTGGAATACTTTTCCTTCTGTTTTTGGGTGTCTTTTGTTTTTGCATCAGTAGTGAGGACACTGCTCACTTTCAGTTTGGGGGGAGGTTTTGATATAATGTCTGCTGGGAATAATATTGTTGTGGCACTTTTGTGTTTTGTTCACTGTTGTAGTATTGCTGGAGCATATGTTAGATTTAGACTTGCTTATTTATGTGTTGTTTATCTAGGTGACTATTTATATTGCTGTTCACTTATGTTTCTGCTTACCTGTGTTGAAAGAGTCTGCCTTAGTACTTGCTGATTTTGATGAATACAATTATAATTGGAAGATAAAAAGCTTCCACTAAAAAAAAGAGAGGGTGAAATAGGTTTGCATATTGCATAGCCTGCTGAAAGTTCTGGGATACTCCATGAGGAGGATTGGGTAGTCCGCTATAAACCAAAATAGGATACCTCCAATGTAACATCCCGTAATTTTTTAGATATTTTCCTTAGAAATTCTTCACCTTACATATATGCATAGAAATGTTCTAATATTAATGGAATAGGTAAAGAAAGAAAACCTAAGAGGAAATATTAGAAATAAACATGTTAAAGAAAGGTGAAATTCTTAGGTAAAGAAAGATAATTTTTTGTGAAGTAAGTAAAGGTCTTAAAATTTCAAAAAGATCGGATTATGGTAATTTTTCTTAATTTAAGAGCAAAAGTTACTAAGTTTAGTATCTCCACCCGTAATTGGGCTTTAACCTATAGACACTTCATATAGAGTTTTTCTACTTCACACGAATTTTTAGCAAGCCAATAGGATAGCCCAAGGAAGAAATAAAACATAGACTTGGACTAGGATATAAAAGTTGGACCGGTAGCCCAAAAATCATGAAAATGTGACCAAGCCCATTATGAAAGGTAGAATTTTAACCAAAGTAAGGAAAATGGGCAAGAATGAGCCCAAACCCAAGAGGAAAAATAAAAATAAAAATAAAATTAAAGTGATGAAATATTGGTGTAATCAAGATTAAGTGACATGGCATTAAGACAAAAATTTAGCAAGTGGTGTGATTCTACATTCATCATTTTGGCAAGTGGCATAATAATACAAGGATTTAGGACAAAAACATCTATATCCTACATTCATAACTTTAGCAAGTGGGTAATAATACATAGCATTATGACAAAACATCATTATCCTACACAAATAATTTTAGTTAAGTAAGGAAAATTCAAGGGCTAGAAATTTGCCACTTAAAAAGGAAAATCTATCATACTTGATTAAGACAAAAGAAAAAGGAAATGAATCCCTAAATCAAAGGGATCTTGCCCCATATCTTGAGAACATATCATCTTAATTTTCAAAATACAAATATCCTTTTTCTATGCATATCTTGACTAAGGAAGAGGAAGACAAGAACATAAGTTGTTTGTTTTCCAAAAATTCAACAAAGTGTATCCTAATTGTGATAAGGTAGACCCATGATCATGAAAGGTGAATTATTTGGTGGTCTATATAAGAAAACCCACCCTTACAACATTATAATATCGTCCAAGTGAGGGAGAGCAAAAATAGAAGCAAGGTAGTGTGAGGAAAGGAGAGGAAGAAAGGAAGAAAGAGGAAGGAGAAGTCTAGGGGACTAAGTGCTCTAGGTAAGTTTAACAATATTTCTTTTTGAAGAAAACTTTTGAAACTTATAATATTTATATGAGATTTTGATCTTAGAACTTTGATGATTGGTCATGGATGTTGCTATATCATGTTACATATTGAGCTTGCATGTGATGTATGTTTGAATACTTAGGTTGGTGTAGATAGTTCTGCATGGGTATGGCTATGGTTGACAGAATTTTAAGCTTCGGTATTTTAATTTCTGGGAACAATCTATAAGGAATTAAAATAAATGGTTAACATAAGAATTAAAGATATATGTGTCACGAATTTTGACCCACTGGAATCATTCCATTTGGAGTCCATATGAGGTAGCTATGGTCTGATTAGTAGTCAAAGGTCAGAAAATGAATCATCAGGGAAGAATATGTTAGGATAGCTTCGGAAATTTAATTTTTGGGAATTATTGGTAGGGAATTAAAATAAATGGTTAACATAAGAATTAAATATATGTGTGTCATGGATTTTTACCCACTGGAATAATTCAATTTGGAGTCCAAATGTGGTAGATATGGTTCAAGTAGTAAGCCAAGGTCAGAAAATGGTTCATCAGGGAAGATTATGTTAGGACAGCTTTTGTATTTTAATTTCTGGGAATTATCGGTATGGAATTAAAATAAATGGTTAACATAAGAATTATCGATATGTGTATCATGGATGTTTAGACACTAGAATCATTCAATTTGGAGTCCATATGAGGAATATATGAGCTGATTAGTAGTCAAAGGTCAGAAAATGGTTCATCAGGGAAGAATATGTTAGGGCGGCTTCTGTATTTTAATTTCTGAGAATTATCTGAATGGAATTAAAATAAATGGTTAACATGAAAGTTATATATATGTCTCACGGAAATATACCCACTGGCATTATGCAATTCGGAGTTCTTATGAGGTAGATATGATCCGATTAGTAAGCAGAGGTCAGAAAATGTTTATTCAGGGAAGAGTATGTTATTAATGCTTTAGTTTTTGAATTTCTGGGAATATTCTGTAGGGAATTAATATAGCGTGCCAACATAACAATTATATATATATGGCTCATGGATTTTTACCAACTGGAATAACTCAATTTGGAGTTCCAATTTGGGAGATATGGTCTAATTGGTCAGTAAAGGTCAGAACCTATCCGGGAGGAACTATCCTGTACTTTGAGGGAGTAATATCACCTTTGTTTCTTAATTTTTTGCTACAATTTTCAACATAATAGTTTTAGATAATTGTTTTATCTTGAAATGGGCACCAAGATCACCTACATCAGAGTTAAATTGAGGGAGTTATGCTCTGATTAGTAAGAGAAGGTTAGATAGGATGAAAACCTGCATCAAGAAAACAAAGAAATAAAATTAGTATTTAAAAAAGAAGATGAATCTTAATAAATGACTAGTATAGCCATAGCCATTGCCATTGTATGAACTTCTTACCATCTTAAGTGTGAAATTTTGACATGGAAATATTTTATAAAGTGATATTTGAAATGGTTATGTTCATGGCATGAGTACCAATGATTTATGGTAATAGTTATATTTTGATGAACATACTTGTTTTTGAAAGCATATTTTTGGCTATCATTGTGAAAAGAAAAACAAGCATATTTTTGGCTATCATTGTGAAAAGAAAAGAAATGAGCACGGTCACATGGCAATCCGTTTGGTGCACCAGTAGGGGACGCCCTACCAAAGGTTATGATCATGATAATGAGAAAAGAAAGAGAAAGTGGGCCATGTCGGACAGAGCGAGAAAAGCCCATACTGGGGAGTAGAGGATACTCACCCTGACCGGGGTAGCTTGAAATGAGAATAAGTTGATGGCCATCATATGATATTTTGAAAATAGTTAATCTTGTCATACATATCATTACAGTATGATTTTTATGTGCATAGATATAATGCATTCATGTGACCAAAGATATTTTTCTGTAGTTTATACAGCTGAACATGACGTGATGAACTTTACTGATGATAATTTATTGTTGAACTTACTGGGATTTAATTCTCACTATATTTCCATATCATGTTCAGAAAATTATTTATGCAGCTTTTGTTTCTAAGGCTTTGGCTTTTAGTGCACATTGGATCGAGTTACTTTATGTTGGGCAAATTTCAGAATCAAATAAGATGTTTGTGGTCGAGTTGGCTCAGATCCCGGTGAAGGTGCAACCACCCGCACCTGTATCTCCGGAATTGGTCAACTAAAATAAACAAGATGTAAATATCTATGTGTTTGATATGTTATACGTCTGTTTTGATTAATGACATGTATGTGAACTCAATATTGTATAATAATAAAGGAAAAAAAAGAGGTTGTTACATAATTGGTATCAGAGCAAGTCGATCCTAGATGGCCAGTGGGTGGTTGGTTATCTGAATCGATCTTATAGTATCTTGAGTATATTGTGGTAGTGTTGTGTAAGGGATCAGTGATTTCATATAGGTAGGAAATTACTAGTGTTTCCTATCTATATGCTGAGGTGGTGTTATGACTGCTGTTAATTTTTTTTTAAAAACTAACTATTGGGCTTGATCACCTCAATAGCAACATAACTTTATTTTTGCCACAGTAGGAAATGGCACCACTAAGGAGGAATTCCGTAAACAATGTGGAGGAAACCCTACACAACCTTGCCACGGTAATTTGAGAATTTAATATTGATTTACTCCTTAGAACCCAACTAGTATCTATAACCTTATATAGAATGATATCAACTGAAAAAAAAAATTTAGTTACAAGACTTGTTAGACAAGGGATTTAAATGCCCTAGTACTTTTATTTGGAGTGCTCTAGTTCTATTTGTGAAAAAGAAAGATGGATCACTATGACTATGCATAGATTATAGACAGTTGAATAAGGTGACAATGTAAAATAGAAACCCATTAGCTCGTATAGATTACCTGTTTGACCAGTTATAAGGTGTTCAATATTTTTCCAAAAATAGATTTGGGATATGAGTAACATTAATTAGGGATAAGAGAAGAGGATGTAGGACTTATTATGGGCATTATGAGTTCTTGGTGATGCATTTAAATTGACAAATCTTTAGCTGCATTCATAGATTTAATGAATAGTAATTAGGTCATCCCTGGAATAATTTGTTATTATATATATGGATGATATACTAGAATATTTCAAAAGTTCAGAGGATCATAAGCAACATTCAAAGATAGTTTTACCAACTCTAAAGGAGTATGGTTGGTAAATATGGTATACAAGTAGAGTCTAAGAAAGTAAAAGTAGTACAATAATAGCTACGTTTTACTACATTTAAAGATGAAGATCCAAATACAATTTACGCTTCCTGCGGTTATCTGCCGTCCATTCTATTGGAGTAATAGTTAGATCAGGTACATGAACATAGGCTTGTAAAGCATCAATCAACTCGTCAGCATTTGAAGCTGAGATGAGAATTTGTCGTGCTAAGTGTGAGATAAACCTCTGTTCCACAACTTGATCTAGAAAAGATAACAAACCATCAAAGAAGTGATTAACATTTAACAAACCTATCGGTTTGTGATGCATATTCAGTTGTGCCCAAGAGACTATTTGGAAAATCTCCTCTAGAGTACCAAAACCACCTGGTAAGGCAATGAAGGCGTCAGCATTGCTCATCATTCTAGCCATGCGTTCATGCATGGAAACTACCCTATATTCTTCCCCAATTGTCTTCCCTATGTTGCTGGATGTAGCTAGAGCTGTAGGAATAATACCTAGAACTTGGCATCCCCCTGCATGTGTAGCTGTAGCCATACACCCCATTAACCCACAGTTACCTCCACCATACACTAAATGAATTTTTCTCCTAGCCAGCACCATACCCAGATTTTGTGCTGCTTTAACATACTCCTCATCTTTTCCAGGACTGGAACCACAAAAGACACAGATATTTCAGAACTGACGGAATGCGGTTCCCTCCATAATTTATATCACCTTAACTTTGAGAATAGACAAAGATACTAATGTAAGTATTTATAAAACTCAGAGAAGGGCATATTTATAATAGCTATGCAAATAGGCCGGGTATTATTAGAACAACTATGTGAGTGATTGGTGGATATCAGCTAAATTAAAGGTAAAAAAAAATTACGGCAAGCATGTATATGTACAGTAGTATGACTGTGACCCATATTAAGCACATAAAGAGTATAAGATAAGATATCACCAGAAATCTGTCTTTATCTTGTTATCTTTGATGAAGCATTGATGTTTTGATTCTTGTAGAAAAGTTGTAGGTGATAGCCGTCATTGAAAAAAAAATGCAATCAAATGATTTATTTTGTATTCTCAATGTTTTTGCCAGTCGACTATCAGTATTATTAAGTCGACTAGCTATTTTGAGAAATTTTAATTTGGACTGGTTTTTTTTACAGTTGATTGATTACATCTATTTTGAAGCAATCAACATCATCCTACCAGTTAACTACATATTCTTTGATTTTCACAGACTTTTATAAGCTCAGAAATGTTTCTTTTCCATGTGATATCTTTCCACCGAATACCAATAGATTTAAAGTAGATTCTGACACATATATTCAAAATTTGTGGCCACCGATTTTTGCTGAAATCATAGATAGATTTTGTTTACAGATTTTCAAGAATTACGGCCACCGATTTTAATATTTTTCAATGCTTTGTCGAAATTTTTGACTTTCGCTTTTGGCACCATTCTCTATTATGCTTTTCGTCTGTTTCACTCATTAACGGTTGGCATTAAATGCAAGGTTATTTTCCATCATTGTAATGAAAGATAATTTCTTTTCTTTGAAACTCGGTTATTATGGTGTCTAAGTTGTTAGTAGGTTAAAGTAATGAAAAGTTTGAAAAGAATGGACGGATGATGGTCTTATGGTGTTTTGACGAATGTAATCAAGAGAATTAGTGGTGTTGAAGTTCTCGAGGAATAAAATATAGGAAGTAGGATTTAAGTTAGTCTTTGAACTCTTAATTTGGAAATATAGAGAATATTCTAAGAACCATGTCCGAAAATAATGTAGGTTATCAAGATATTTGTGTTAAAGGATTATATCATGCTAAATTGAGTCTAGTATCTAGGATGTGAATTATGTTGGAATTGAGAATTCATGTACGAGTAATTGTTAGGAAAAAAAAACACAAATCTTCTTGAAATGATTGGTGAATTAAATGGGATTGGCATAAGCTAGAATGAGGTGCTTTTGGATATGATAGAAGAAATAATTGAAATTTTTGACAATGAGTTTAATGGTGTTAATAAGCTTGTATAGAATTACGGTGTTGAGGTAAGTTGGAATTATTAGACATGTGTCAATGGTACATAAACGTTATTAAAGGTTTGAAGGATTTATTGCTACGTATGTTTAACATATTGATTAAAGGATTTGAGGATAAAAATAGATGATAGATTAAGATGATGATATTCAGGGGATGATGTTGATATATGAAAAAAAAAGTTTGACTTGATAGAAGTTTGGAATAAGAAAAGATAGTTACACAATATGAAGGTGTATATGTTCCTTTATATGTGTGTTTTCTAATATCGACCCATAGATATATCCATGCGGGCTAGAGGATATCAATTGAAGAACTTATGAGTGAAAGAAATCCTTATGGTTAAGTTATATGGAAAAATCACTTAAGTGAATAGACATATTAAAAGGTAAAGATGTCATACAGAAAAGATATCTCTAATTATTTAGGTAATAAGCTGGGTAACTTTGAATAATGCCTTAATTTCATTCCCTACATGTGGTAGGATGGATTGAAATTCGGGGACCGAATTTCTTAAGGGGGGAAGAATGTAACATCCCGTAATTTTTTAGATATTTTCCTTAGAAATCTTCACCTTACATATATGCATAGAAATGTTCTAATATTAATGGAATAGGTAAAGAAAGAAAACCTAAGAGGAAATATTAGAAATAAACATGTTAAAGAAAGGTGAAATTCTTAGGTAAAGAAAGATAATTTTTTGTGAATTAAGTAAAGGTCTTAAAATTTCAAGAAGATCGGATTATGGTAATTTTTCTTAATTTAAGAGCAAAAGTTACTAAGTTTAGTATCTCCACTCGTAATTGGGCTTTAACCTATAGACACTTCATATAGAGTTTTTCTACTTCACACGAATTTTTAGCAAGCCAATAGGATAGCCCAAGGAAGAAATAAAACATAGACTTGGACTAGGATATAGAAGTTGGATCGGTAGCCCAAAAATCATAAAAATGTGACCAAGCCCATTATGAAAGGTAGAATTTTAACCAAAGTAAGGAAAATGGGCAAGAATGAGCCCAAACCCAAGAGGAAAAATAAAAATAAAATTAAAGTGATGAAATATTGGTGTAATCAAGATTAAGTGACATGGCATTAAGACAAAAATTTAGCAAGTGGTGTAATTCTACATTCATCATTTTGGCAAGTGGCATAATAATACAAGGCTTTAGGACAAAAACATCTATATCCTACATTCATAACTTTAGCAAGTGGGTAATAATACATAGCATTATGACAAAACATCATTATCCTACACAAATAATTTTAGTTAAGTAAGGAAAATTCAAGGGCTAGAAATTTGCCACTTAAAAAGGCAAATCTATCATACTTGATTAAGACAAAAGAAAAAGGAAATGAATCCCTAAATCAAAGGGATCTTGCCCCATATCTTGAGAACATATCATCTTAATTTTCAAAATACAAATATCCTTTTTCTATGCATATCTTGACTAAGGAAGAGGAAGACAAGAACATAAGTTGTTTGTTTTCCAAAAATTCAACAAAGTGTATCCTAATAGTGATAAGGTAGAGCCATGATCATGAAAGGTGAATTATTTGGTGGTCTATATAAGAAAACCCACCCTTACAACATTATAATTTCGTCCAGGTGAGGGAGAGCAAAAATAGAAGCAAGGTAGTGTGAGGAAAGGAGAGGAAGAAAGGAAGAAAGAGGAAGGAGAAGTCTAGGGGACTAAGTGTTACAGGTAAGTTTAACAATATTTCTTTTTGAAGAAAACTTTTGAAACTTATAATATTTATATGAGATTTTGATCTTAGAACTTTGATGATTGGTCATGGATGTTGCTATATCATGTTACATATTGAGCTTGCATGTGATGTATGTTTGAATACTTAGGTTGGTGTAGATAGTTCTGCATGGGTATGGCTATGGTTGACAGAATTTTAAGCTTCGGTATTTTAATTTCTGGGAACAATCTATAAGGAATTAAAATAAATGGTTAACATAAGAATTAAAGATATATGTGTCACGAATTTTGACCCACTGGAATCATTCCATTTGGAGTCCATATGAGGTAGCTATGGTCTGATTAGTAGTCAAAGGTCAGAAAATGAATCATCAGGGAAGAATATGTTAGGATAGCTTCGGTAATTTAATTTCTGGGAATTATTGGTAGGGAATTAAAATAAATGGTTAACATAAGAATTAAATATATGTGTGTCATGGATTTTTAGCCACTGGAATCATTCAATTTGGAGTCCAAATGTGGTAGATATGGTCCGATTAGTAAGCCAATGTCAGAAAATGGTTCATCAGGGAAGATTATGTTAGGACAGTTTTTGTATTTTAATTTCTGGGAATTATCGGTATGGAATTAAAATAAATGGTTAACATAAGAATTATCGATATGTGTATCATGGATGTTTAGACACTAGAATTATTCAATTTGGAGTCGATATGTGGAATATATGAGCTGATTAGTAGTCAAAGGTCAGAAAATGGTTCATCAGGGAAGAATATGTTAGGGAAGCTTCTGTATTTTAATTTCTGGGAATTATTTGAATCGAATTAAAATAAATGGTTAACATGAAAGTTATATATCTATGTCTCGTGGAAATATACCCACTGAAATTATGCAATTTGGAGTTCATATGAGCTAGATATTATTCGATTTGTAAGCAGAGGTCAGAAAATGTTTATTCAGGGAAGAGTATGTTATTAATGCTTTAGTTTTTGAATTTTTGGGAATATTCTGTAGGGAATTAAAATAGCGTACCAACATAACAATTATATATTTATGGCTCATGGATTTTTACCAACTGGAATAACTCAATTTGGAGTTCCAATTTGGGAGATATGGTCTAATTAGTCAGTAAAGGTCAAAACCTATCCGGGAGGAACTATCCTATAATTTGAGGGAGTATTATCACCTTTGTTTCTTAATTTTTCATTACAATGTTCAACATAATAGTTTTAGATAATTGTTTTATCTTGAAATGGACACCAAGATCACCTACATCAGAGTTAAATTGAGGGAGTTATGCTCTGATTAGTAAGAGAAGGTTAGATAGGATGAAAACCTGCATCAAGAAAATAAAGAAATAAAATTAGTATTTAAAAAAGAAGATGAATCTTAATAAATGACTAGTATAGCCATAGCCATTGCCATTGTATGAACTTCTTACCATATTAAGTGTGAAATTTTGACATGGAAATATTTTATAAAGTGATATTTGAAATGGTTATGTTCATGGCATGATTACCAATGATTTATGGTAATAGTTATATTTTGATGAACATACTTGTTTTTGAAAGCATATTTTTGGCTATCATTGTGAAAAGAAAAGAAATGAGCACGGTCACATGGCAATCCGTGTGGTGCACCAGTAGGGAACGCCCTACCAACGGTTATGATCATGATAATGAGAAAAGAAAGAGAAAGTGGGCCATGTCGGACGGAGCGAGAAAAGCCTGTACCGGAGAGTAGAGGATACTCACCCTGACCGGGGTAGCTTGAAATGAGAATAAGTTAATGGCCATCATATGATATTTTGAAAATAGTTAATCCTGTCATACATATCGTTACAGTATGATTCTTATGTGCATAGATATAATGCATTCATGTGACCAAAGATATTTTTCTGTAGTTTATACAACTGAACATGACGTGATGAGCTTTACTGATGATAATTTGTTGTTGAACTTACTGGGATTTAATTCTCACTATATTTCCATATCATGTTCAGAAAATTATTTATGCAGCTTTTGTTTCTAAGACTCTGGCTTTTAGTGCACATTGGATCGAGTTACTTTATGTTGGGCAAATTTTAGAATCAAATAAGATGTTTGTGGTCGAGTTGGCTCAGATCCCGGTGAAGGTGCAACCACCCGCACCTGTAATTATGTAACAACCTCTTTTTTTTTCCTTTATTATTATACAATATTGAGTTCTCATACATTTCATTAACGTATAACATATCAAACACATAGATATTTACATCTTGTTTATTTTAGTTGACCAATTCTGGAGATACAGGTGCGGTTGGTTGCACCTTCACCGGGATATGAGCCAACTCGACCACAAACATCTTATTTGATTCTGAAATTTGTCCAACATAAAGTAACTCGATCCAATGTGCACTAAATGCCAGAGCCTTAGAAACAAAAGTTGCATAAATAATTTTCTGAACATGATATGGAAATATAGTGAGAATTAAATCCCAGTAAGTTTAACAATATTTCTTTTTGAAGAAATTTTTTGAAACTTATAATATTTATATGAGATTTTGATCTTAGAACTTTGATGATTGGTCATGGATGTTGTTATATCATGTTACATATTGAGCTTGCATGTGATGTATGTTTGAATACTTAGGTTGTTGTAGATAGTTCTGCATGGGTATGGCTATGGTTGACAGAATTTTAAGCTTCGGTATTTTAATTTCTGGGAACAATCTATAAGGAATTAAAATAAATGGTTAACATAAGAATTAAAGATATATGTGTCACGAATTTTCACCCACTGGAATCATTCCATTTGGAGTCCATATGTGGTAGCTGTGGTCTGATTAGTAGTCAAAGGTCAGAAAATGAATCATCAGGGAAGAATATGTTAGGATAGCTTTGCTAATTTAATTTCTGGGAATTATTGGTAGGGAATTAAAATAAATGGTTAACATAAGAATTAAATATATGTGTGTTATGGATTTTTAGCCACTAGAATCATTCAATTTGAAGTCCAAATGTGGTAGATATGGTCCGATTAGTAAGCCAAGGTCAGAAAATGGTTCATCAGGGAAGATTATGTTAGGACAGCTTTTGTATTTTAATTTCTGGGAATTATCGGTATGGAATTAAAATAAATGGTTAACATAAGAATTATCGATATGTGTACCATGGATGTTTAGACACAAGAATCATTCAATTTGGAGTCCATATGAGGAATATATGAGTTGATTAGTAGTCAAAGGTCAGAAAATGGTTCATCAGGGAAGAATATGTTAGGGCAGCTTCTGTATTTTAATTTCTGGGAATTATCGGTATGGAATTAAAATAAATGGTTAACATAAGAATTATCGATATGTGTACCATGGATGTTTAGACACTAGAATCATTCAATTTGGAGTCCATATGAGGAATATATGAGCTGATTAGTAGTCAAAGGTCAGAAAATGGTTCATCAGGGAAGAATATGTTAGGGCAGCTTCTGTATTTTAATTTCTGGGAATTATCTGGATGGAATTAAAATAAATGGTTAACATGAAAGTTATATATCTATGTCTCGTGGAAACATACCCACTGGAATTATGCAATTTGGAGTTCATATGAGGTAGATATGAACCGATTTGTAAGCAGAGGTCAGAAAATGTTTATTCAGGGAAGAGTATGTTATTAATGCTTTAGTTTTTGAATTTCTGGGAATATTTTGTAGGGAATTAAAATAGCGTGCCAACATAACAATTATATATATATGGCTCATGGATTTTTACCAACTGGAATAACTCAATTTGGAGTTCCAATTTGGGAGATATGGTCTAATTAGTCAGTAAAGGTCAGAACCTATCCGGGAGGAACTATCCTGTACTTTGAGGGAGTAATATCACCTTCGTTTCTTAATTTTTCGTTACAATGTTCAACATAATAGTTTTAGATAATTGTTTTATCTTGATCATCCCTGGAATAATTTGTTATTATATATATGGATGATATACTAGAATATTTCAAAAGTTCAGAGGATCATAAGCAACATTCAAAGATAGTTTTACCAACTCTAAAGGAGTATGGTTGGTAAATATGGTATACAAGTAGAGTCTAAGAAAGTAAAAGTAGTACAATAATAGCTACGTTTTACTACATTTAAAGATGAAGATCCAAATCCAATTTACGCTTCCTGCGGTTATCTGTCGTCCATTCTATTGGAGTAATAGTTAGATCAGGTACATGAACATAGGCTTGTAAAGCATCAATCAACTCGTCAGCATTTGAAGCTGAGATGAGAATTTGTCGTGCTAAGTGTGAGATAAACCTCTGTTCCACAACTTGATCTAGAAAAGATAACAAACCATCACAGAAGTGATTAACATTTAACAAACCTATCGGTTTGTGATGCATATTCAGTTGTGCCCAAGAGACTATTTGAAAAATCTCCTCTAGAGTACCAAAACCACCTGGTAAGGCAATGAAGGCGTCAGCATTGCTCATCATTCTAGCCATGCGTTCATGCATGGAAACTACCCTATATTCTTCCCTAATTGTCTTCCCTATGTTGCTGGATGTAGCTAGAGCTGTAGGAATAATACCTAGAACTTGGCATCCCCCTGCATGTGCAGCTGTAGCCACACACCCCATTAACCCACAGTTACCTCCACCATACACTAAATGAATTTTTCTCCTAGCTAGCACCATACCCTGATTTTGTGATGCTTTAACATACTCCACATCTTTTCCAGGACTGGAAGCACAAAAGACACAGATATTTCGGAACTGACGGAATGCGGTTCCCTCCATAATTTCTATCACCTTAACTTTGAGAATAGACAAAGATACTAATGTAAGTATTTATAGAACTCAGAGAAGGGCATATTTATAATAGCTATGCAAATAGGCCGGGTATTATTAGAACAACTATGTGAGTGATTGGTGGATATCAGCTAAAATAAAGGTAAAAAAAAATGACGGCAAGCATGTATATTTACAGTAGTATGACTGTGACCAATATTAAGCACATAAAGAGTATAAGATAAGATATCACCATAAATCTGTCTTTATCTTGTTGTCTTTGATGAAGCATTGATGTTTTGATTCTTGTAGAAAAGTTGTAGGTGATAGCCGTCATTGAAAAAAAAATGCAATCAAATGATTTATTTTGTATTCTCAATGTTTTTGCCAGTCGACTATCAGTATTATTAAGTCGACTAGCTATTTTGAGAAATTTTTATTTGGACTGATTTTTTTTACAGTTGATTGATTACATCTATTTTGAAGCAATCAACTGCATCCTACCAGTTAACTACATATTCTTTGATTTTCACAGACTTTTATAAGCTCAGAAATGTTTCTTTTCCATGTGATATCTTTCCATTGAATACCAATAGATTTAAAGTAGATTCTAACACATATATTCAAAATTTGTGGCCACCGATTTTTGCTGAATTCATAGATAGATTTTGTTTACAGATATTCAAGAATTACGGCCACCGATTTTAATATTTTTCAATGCTTTGTCGAAATTTTTGACTTTCGCTTTTGGCACCATTCTCTATTATACTTTTTGTCTGTTTCACTCATTAACGGTTGGCATTAAATGCAAGGTTATTTTCCCTCATTGTAATGAAAGATAATTTCTTTTCTTTGAAACTCGGTTATTATGGTGTCTAAGTTGTTAGTAGGTTAAAGTAATGAAAAGTTTGAAAAGAATGGACGGATGATGGTCTTATGGTGTTTTGACGAATGTAATCAAGAGAATTAGTGGTGTTGAAGTTCTCGAGGAATAAAATATAGGAAGTAGGATTTAAGTTAGTCTTTGAACTCTTAATTTGAAAATATAAAGAATATTCTAAGAACCATGTCCGAAAATAATGTAGGTTATCAAGATATTTGTGTTAAAGGATTATATCATGCTAAATTGAGTCTAGTATCTAGGATGTGAATTATGTTGGAATTGAGAATTCATGTACGAGTAATTGTTAGGAAAAAAAAACACAAATCTTCTTGAAATGATTGGTGAATTAAATGGGATTGGCATAAGCTAGAATGAGGTGCTTTTGGATATGATAGAAGAAATAATTGAAATTTTTGACAATGAGTTTAATGGTGTTAATAAGCTTGTATAGAATTACGGTGTTGAGGTAAGTTGGAATTATTAGACATGTGTCAATGGTACATAAACGTTATTAAAGGTTTGAAGGATTTATTGCTACGTATGTTTAACATATTGATTAAAGGATTTGAGGATAAAAATAGATGATAGATTAAGATGATGATATTCAGGGGATGATGTTGATATATGAAAAAAAAAGTTTGACTTGATAGAAGTTTGGAATAAGAAAAGATAGTTACACAATATGAAGGTGTATATGTTCCTTTATATGTGTGTTTTCTAATATCGACCCATAGATATATCCATGCGGGCTAGAGGATATCAATTGAAGAACTTATGAGTGAAAGAAATCCTTATGGTTAAGTTATATGGAAAAATCACTTAAGTGAATAGACATATTAAAAGGTAAAGATGTCATACAGAAAAGATATCTCTAATTATTTAGGTAATAAGCTGGGTAACTTTGAATAATGCCTTAATTTCATTCCCTACATGTGGTAGGATGGATTGAAATTCGGGGACCGAATTTCTTAAGGGGGGAAGAATGTAACATCCCGTAATTTTTTAGATATTTTCCTTAGAAATCTTCACCTTACATATATGCATAGAAATGTTCTAATATTAATGGAATAGGTAAAGAAAGAAAACCTAAGAGGAAATATTAGAAATAAACATGTTAAAGAAAGGTGAAATTCTTAGGTAAAGAAAGATAATTTTTTGTGAATTAAGTAAAGGTCTTAAAATTTCAAGAAGATCGGATTATGGTAATTTTTCTTAATTTAAGAGCAAAAGTTACTAAGTTTAGTATCTCCACTCGTAATTGGGCTTTAACCTATAGACACTTCATATAGAGTTTTTCTACTTCACACGAATTTTTAGCAAGCCAATAGGATAGCCCAAGGAAGAAATAAAACATAGACTTGGACTAGGATATAGAAGTTGGACCGGTAGCCCAAAAATCATGAAAATGTGACCAAGCCCATTATGAAAGGTAGAATTTTAACAAAAGTAAGGAAAATGGGCAAGAATGAGCCCAAACCCAAGAGGAAAAATAAAAATAAAAATAAAATTAAAGTGATGAAATATTGGTGTAATCAAGATTAAGTGACATGGCATTAAGACAAAAATTTAGCAAGTGGTGTGATTCTACATTCATCATTTAGGCAAGTGGCATAATAATACAAGGTTTTAGGACAAAAACATCTATATCCTACATTCATAACTTTAGCAAGTGGGTAATAATACATAGCATTATGACAAAACATCATTATCCTACACAAATAATTTTAGTTAAGTAAGGAAAATTCAAGGGCTAGAAATTTGCCACTTAAAAAGGCAAATCTATCATACTTGATTAAGACAAAAGAAAAAGGAAATGAATCCCTAAATCAAAGGGATCTTGCCCCATATCTTGAGAACATATCATCTTAATTTTCAAAATACAAATCTCCTTTTTCTATGCATATCTTGACTAAGGAAGAGGAAGACAAGAACATAAGTTGTTTGTTTTCCAAAAATTCAACAAAGTGTATCCTAATTGTGATAAGGTAGACCCATGATCATGAAAGGTGAATTATTTGGTGGTCTATATAAGAAAACCCACCCTTACAACATTATAATTTCGTCCAAGTGAGGGAGAGCAAAAATAGAAGCAAAGTAGTGTGAGGAAAGGAGAGGAAGAAAGGAAGGAAGAGGAAGGAGAAGTCTAGGGGACTAAGTGCTCCAGGTAAGTTTAACAATATTTCTTTTTGAAGAAAACTTTTGAAACTTATAATATTTATATGAGATTTTGATCTTGGAACTTTGATGATTGGTCATGGATGTTTCTATATCATGTTACATATTGAGCTTGCATGTGATGTATGTTTGAATACTTAGGTTGGTGTAGATAGTTCTGCATGGGTATGGCTATGGTTGACAGAATTGTAAGCTTCGGTATTTTAATTTCAGGGAACAATATATAAGGAATTAAAATAAATGGTTAACATAAGAATTAAAGATATATGTGTCACGAATTTTGACCCACTGGAATCATTCCATTTGGAGTCCATATGAGGTAGCTATGGTCTGATTAGTAGTCAGAGGTCAGAAAATGAATCATCAGGGAAGAATATGTTAGGATAGCTTCGGTAATTTAATTTCTGGGAATTATTGGTAGGGAATTAAAATAAATGGTTAACATAAGAATTAAATATATATGTGTCATGGATTTTTAGCCACTGGAATCATTCAATTTGGAGTCCAAATGTGGTAGATATGGTCCGATTAGTAAGCCAAGGCCAGAAAATGGTTCATCAGGGAAGATTATGTTAGGACAACTTTTGTATTTTAATTTCGGGGAATTATCGGTATGGAATTAAAATAAATGGTTAACATAAGAATTATCGATATGTGTATCATGGATGTTTAGACACTAGAATCATTCAATTTGGAGTCCATATGAGGAATATATGAGCTGATTAGTAGTCAAAGGTCAGAAAATGGTTCATCAGGGAAGAATATGTTAGGGCAGCTTCTGTATTTTAATTTCTGGGAATTATTTGAATCGAATTAAAATAAATGGTTAACATGAAAGTTATATATCTATGTCTCGTGGAAATATACCCACTGGAATTATGCAATTTGGAGTTCATATGAGGTAGATATGATCCGATTAGTAAGCAGATGTCAAAAAATGTTTATTCAGGGAAGAGTATGTTATTAATGCTTTAGTTTTTGAATTTCTGGGAATATTCTGTAGGGAATTAAAATAGTGTGCCAACATAACAATTATATATATATGGCTCATGGATTTTTACCAACTGGAATAACTCAATTTGGAGTTCCAATTTGGGAGATATGGTCTAATTAGTCAGTAAAGGTCAGAACCTATCCGGGAAGAACTATCCTATAATTTGAGGGAGTAATATCACCTTCGTTTCCTAATTTTTCGCTACAATGTTCAACATAATAGTTTTAGATAATTGTTTTATCTTGAAATGGACACCAAGATCACCTACATCAGAGTTAAATTGAGGGAGTTATGCTCTGATTAGTAAGAGAAGGTTAGATAGGATGAAAACCTGCATCAAGAAAATAAAGAAATAAAATTAGTATTTAAAAAAGAAGATGAATCTTAATAAATGACTAGTATAGCCATAGCCATTGCCATTGTATGAACTTCTTACCATCTTAAGTGTGAAATTTTGACCTGGAAATATTTTATAAAGTGATATTTGAAATGGTTATGTTCATGGCATGATTACCAATGATTTATGGTAATAGTTATATTTTGATGAACATACTTGTTTTTGAAAGCATATTTTTGGCTATCATTGTGAAAAGAAAAGAAATGAGCACGGTCACATGGCAATCCGTGTGGTGCACCAGTAGGGGACGCCCTACCAACGGTTATGATCATGATAATGAGAAAAGAAAGAGAAAGTGGGCCATGTCGGACGGAGCGAGAAAAGCCCATACCGGAGAGTAGAGGATACTCACCCTGACCGGGGTAGCTTGAAATGAGAATAAGTTGATGGCCATCATATGATATTTTGAAAATAGTTAATCCTGTCATACATATTATTACAGTATGATTCTTATGTGCATAGATATAATGCATTCATGTGACCAAAGATATTTTTCTGTAGTTTATACAGCTGAACATGACGTGATGAGCTTTACTGATGATAATTTATTGTTGAACTTACTGGGATTTAATTCTCACTATATTTCCATATCATGTTCAAAAAATTATTTATGCAGCTTTTGTTTCTAAGGCTCTGGCTTTTAGTGCACATTGGATCGAGTTACTTTATGTTGGGCAAATTTTAGAATCAAATAAGATGTTTGTGGTCGAGTTGGCTCAGATCCCGGTGAAGGTGCAACCACCCGCACTTGTATCTCCGGAATTGGTCAACTAAAATAAACAAGATGTAAATATCTATGTGTTTAATATGTTATACGTCTGTTTTGATTAATGACATGTATGTGAACTCAATATTGTATAATAATAAAGGAAAAAAAAAGAGGTTGTTACATCCAACCTCACCCAATCACACAGAACCCTCTTCTAATGAGCATAGAATCATGGGTAGTTTGCCAAAGAAAATTTGGTGATCTTTCAGAAATTGGACCTAAGTCTTAGAGCTAGTATTGAGAGCTCTCTGTAGAATTGTAAAAGAGGCAGGCGCATAGGGTCAAAAAGGCTTAAGTTTGGGGGGGGGGAAATAGGAAATAAAGAGAGAAATGTGGACACTCCAATGCTCTGTATTTCCTTAGTAACCAGGGGTATGCATGAGCCCCATGTGTGCCTTTGCGTAAAATAGGGATATAGAGTATGAGTGGGAAGCAATTTAAGGGTGATAAGGCTGAGTAACCAGGTGCCTGCATTGAACATGTTGGCATTCGCGTCAAAAAGCTGTAATGACCTCTGTTAGAATAAGTTTTATTCCAAAAAAAACAAACAATAAAGAAAGAAAAGCAGTGAGCTGCCACCCCCCCACATTTGCTGCCCTGTCTGCACCTATGATGAATGCCAGCTTAACCTAGGAAGCTCGATATACTAGCATGGAAGTCTTAGGAACTCTGGTTGTTTTTGACCCAAGTAGCTCTTAGGGAAACTGTCCATGTCACACACACAATTTCAAAGAAGGTTTTTGCTGTGATTGGGAGAAAGGTTTGTGGTGTCCTTTATATGGAAGAAATCTTGAGGGTTGAGAGCTATCAGCAAAACTATAGATTCATGCATGAGGAAAGCCTGGAATTTCTGGGTGGTAGGAATGTAGTGGACAGAGTAGGTTGCTTGGAGACAAGCAATCCTTTAAGTTTAGGGGGATTTGATAACTGCATTTCATTATAGTTTCTATGTGTTGTCCATGTTTGTTTACTGAATTTTCCTGGTGTTTTAAGCACTCTTACGCCCCCTGATTTAATTAAATAGGATGACTCTTCTGGATATAACGTTAGCTACCTCATTGCTGCAGCATTTCAGTAACCATATGTAGCAATGATAGCAAAACCCCGGGTGATAGTGGGTAAGCTGCTCCCTCTTTCCTGCAAAACGCTGATACTATTTGATATGGTGCAGGTGGCAGAGCTGCGCAGTAGGAGCAGCCACCATTGAGCAGGGGAGAGCAGCAGGGACATTGCAGGCAGTTGGTATAGGACTGCCTCCACTATTGAAAGTGGAGAGGAAAAAGCTGCACAATAAGGGCACCAGCTGCAGAGCAGAAGGAATGTCAGTAACCCAAGGCACTTTACTGGGACCACAAAGGCTGCCTATAAAAGGCCATAAAGCAGCTATAGGGAGAGAGTGGAGAGACGGGAGGAAGAGGAAAGAATTGGAAGAAAAGAACGCCATAGCCCATAATGCTGCTGACACCGGGAGGTGCAGCATGAAGGGATAGAGCGCTATTTTAGAAAAGAGTTTTGATCTATGTTGTTGTTTTTATGGTTTTATCAAAAAAGGGAAAAACTGCACTTTGTAATTTTATATATATCACTTAGGATGCATCCCAGTTTTTTGGGGATTTTTGTAACCAGTGTACCCATGAGGCTAGGCTAGTTTCTAGCTGAGGTTGCACAAGGGTTGTAATGAACTGAGCACATTTTTATCGTTAATCCATTTTGTTACAGTTGTTGTTCACCATTCAATTGTGTTTCCTGTTAGTTTTTCTTTCCTTAATAACGAAAGTTTGGAGGAAGAAAACCAAGGCCACCATTCACCTGGAAGGGTAATGGAGATTGGGAAAAAGTTGAATGTAAGGGGTTACCTCATGTAGGGATATACAGGTACCCCATTAGTCCCATAATGAACTTCATGTACAATTTCGAGGTGAGGACTGATGCAGGAATGTGAGTCTGAACCTTGGAATTGTAAGAAATGGGAGTTTGGGAAGGCTCCATTCAAGACTAAATTTGGCACTCAGAACAATTGCTGCAGCAAAGCCTAGAGCATATATGAGTGCTATAGTCCATGACAACCCTGAGCAACCCTAGTTCTCCCAATACAATTTCCCCTTCTATTTCCTGTTACTCTTTATTTTAGTTATATTTAAAGTCAGTCAACCTACTTCTATTCCAATTTTTTGAAACATCTTAACGTTGTTACAGCATTCATACAGCAAGAGTCTCTAAACAGTTTTAGTTCACTCCTCGTGGGACGATACTCACTCATCAATTTATTACTTGGTCACGACATGTGCACTTGCGTCCTGACATTGTATTCATCTTGTATGAATCACACTCTAACATAATTCCATACAGATAATTCCCAGAAATTAAAATACAGAAGCTATCCTAACTTATTCTTCCCTGATGAACCATTTTTTGACCTTTGACAACTAATCGGACCACAGCTACCGTATATGGACTCCAAATTGAATGATTCCAGTGGCTAAAAATCTGTGACACATATATCTTTAATTCTTATGATAAACATTTATTTTAATTCCCTACAGATAATTCCCAGAAATTAAAATACAGAAGTTATCCTAACATATTCTTCCCTGATGAACCATTTTCTGACCTTTGACTACTAATCGGACAATATCTATCTCATATGGACTCCAAACGGAATGATTCAAGTGGCTAAAAATCTGTGACACATATATCTTTAATTATTATGTTAGCCATGTATTTTAATTCCCTACAGATAATTCGTACAAATTAAAATACAGAAGCTATCCTAACATATTCTTCCTTGATGAACCATTTTCTGACCTTTGACAACTAAGCGGATCATATCTACTTCATATGGACTCCAAATGGAATGATTCCAGTGGCTAAAAATCCTTGACACATATATCTTTAATTATTATGTTAATCATTTCTTTTAATTCCCTACAGATGATTCCCAGAAATTAAAATACAGAAGCTATCTTAACATATTCTTCCCTGATGAACCATTTTCTGACCTTTGACTACTAATCAGACCATATCTACCTCATATGGACTCCAAATTGAATGATTCCAGTGGCTAAAAATCCATGACACATATATCGTAAATTATTATGTTAACCATGTATTTTAATTCCCTACAGATAATTCCCAGAAATTAAAATACAGAAGCTATCCTAACATATTCTTCCCTGATGAACCATTTTCTGACATTTGACTACTAATTGGGCCATATCTACCTCATATGGACTCTAAATTGAATGATTCCAGTGGCTACAAATCCGTGACACATATAGCTTTAATTCTTATGTTAAACATTTATTTTAATTCCCTATAGATAATTCCCATAAATTAAAATACAGAAGCTAAAAATTTTGCTAACCATAGCCATACCTATGCAGAACTTTCTATACCACTCTTAGTATTTAAACATACATCACATGCAAGATCATTATGTAACATGATATAGCAACATCATGACCAATCATCAATGTTCTAAGATCAAAATATCATATAAATTTTAAAAGTTTGAAAAGTTTTCTTCAAAAAGAAATATTGTTAAACTTACCTGGAGCACTTAGTCCATTACACTTCTCCTTCCTCTTTCTTCCTTTCTTCCTCTCCTTTCCTTACTCTATCTTGCTTCTATTTTTCCTCTCCCTCACTTGGACGAAATTATAATGTTGTAAGGTTGAGTTTTCTTATATAGACCACCAAATAATTCACCTTTCATGATCATGGGTCTACCTTATCACAATTAGATTACACTTGGTTGAATTTTTGGAAAACAAACAACTTATGTTCTTGTCTTCCTCTTCCTTAGTCAAGATATGCATAGAAAAAGGAGATTTGTATTTTGAAAATTATGATAATATGTTCTTAAGATATGGGACAAGGTCCCTTTGATTTAGGGATTCATTTCCATTTTCTTTTGTCTTAAACAAGTATGATAGGTTTTCCTTTTTAGGTGGCAAATTTCTAGCCCTTGAATCTCCATTATTTGGTTGATATTATTTGTGTGGGATAGGAATGTTTTGTCCTAATGCCATGTATTATCATACCACTTGCTAAAATTATGAGTGTAGGATATAGATGTTTTTGTCCTAAAGCCTTGTATTATCATGCGACTTGCCAAAATTATGTATGTAGAATCACACCATTTGCTAGATTTTTGTCTTAATGCCATGTAACCTAATCTTTATTTTTATTACATTATTATATCATCACCTAATTTATTTTATTTTATTTTTCCTCTTGGATTTGGGCTTATTCCTACCCATTTTCTTTGCTTTGGATAAAATTCTACCTTTCTTGGAGGGCTTGGTCACATTTTCATAATTTTTGGGCTATCGATCCAATTACTATATCCTAGTCCAAGTCTATGTTTTATTTCTTACCTAGGTTATCCAATGGGCTTGCTAGAAACTTATGTGAAGTGGAAAAACTCTATATGAAGTGTCCATAGGTAAAAGCTCAATGTATGGGTAAAGATGTTAAACTTAGTAACTCTAGTTCTTGAATTAGGAAAAATTACCCTAATCTAATGTTCTTGAAATTTTAAGACCTTTACTTGTTTCTAAAAATTTATCTTCCTTATCCAAGAATTTTGCATCTCTTTAGTATGTTATTTCTAATTTTTTTTTCCTATTAGGTTTTCCCTCTTTATTTGTTCTCTTAATGTTAGAAACATTTTCTATGCATATACATAAAGTGAAGAATTTCTAAGGATTATATTTCCTTAGATATCTAAAATATTGTCTAATAAATTTTATTTCCTTAATTAAATATTTATGTACTTTTATCAATTAAAGAAACGAAATTAGGGATGTTACATTCATCAAATTGTTTCCATGTCAAAATTACACACTTAAAAAGGTAAAGAGTTCATACAATGGCAATGGCTATGGCATATATTAGTTATTTATAATATTCTTCTTTTTTAAAAATATTATTTTTATCTCTTCATTTTCTTTATGCATGGCCTATAGTCACTTTTCTCCTACTTATATCATTTCCAACACATGTTCTCACAAATTTAATACAACATTCTTCATAAATTTGGTTTCTACTAATATCCAATAGTTAATTAGGTTCATTTAGAGTAGATAAAATGTTGAAAATAAGTTTTACCAACTTCTAAACGTATCCTATAACGCGGCTTGGCCATTTACTATAAAACACCCATGCTTTAGGCTTCAAAATGCCATTTCTAGCATAAAACACGGCCTGGCTATGCGTTGAAACACGGCCATGCTTTATGTTGAGTTATTCCCTGATGCAGGTTTTCATCTTGTCTGACCTTTTCTCACTAATTGGAGCATAACTCCCTCATTTTAACTTTGATGTAGGTGATCATGGTGTCAATTTAAAGATAAAACAATTATATAAAATAATTATGTTGAACCGTTTAGCTAAATATTAAGGAATCTTGGTGATATTACTTTCTCCAATTACATGTTATTTCTTCTCGGGTAGGTTCTGACCTCTACTAACAAATCTGTCCATATATCCATCATAAGAATTCCAAGTCGAGTGATTGCAGTGGCTAAATTTCCATGACACATGTATCTATAATTGTTATGTTAATCAGTTATTTTAATTCCCTATAGAATGTTCCCAGAAATTCAATGACAGAAGCTTTCCTAATAGATTCTTCCCAGATTAAACACTTTCTGACCACTGCTTACTAAGCAGACCATATCTACCTCATATGGATTCCAAATTGAGTCATTTCAGTGGTTAACAATCCGTGAAACATAGATCTACATTTTTCAAGTTAAGATTGTCTTTTAATTCCCTACAGATGTATCCTAAAAATTCAAACACAGAAGAATACCTGACAGATTCTTCCCTGGTTAACCATTTTATGACCACTGCTTACTAATCAGACCATATCTACCTCATATGGACTCCCAATTGAGTGATACCAGTGGTAAAAATCTGTGAGACATAGATCTACATTTTTTATGTTAACCATTTGTTTTAATTCCTTACTAATTCTTCCCAAAATTTTAAAAATAGAAGCATAAAATTTTGCCACCCATAGCCATACCTATGCAGAACTTTCTACACTAGCCTAAGTATTAAAACATACATCACATGTAAGATGAATATGTAATGTGATATAGCAACATCCATGACCAATCATCAAAGTTCAAAGATTAAAATCCCATATAAATGTTACAAGTTCCAAAACTTTTCTTCAAAAAGAAATATTGTTAAACCTACCTTGAGCACGTAGTCCTCTCAACTTATCTTTCCTCTTCCTTACTCTCTTCCTCTCCTTTCCTCACTCTACCTTACTTCTATCTTTCCTCTTCCTCATTTGAACAAAATTATAATGTTATAAGGGTGGGTTTTTCTTAAATAGACTATCAAATAATTCACCTTTCGTGATCATGGGTCTACCTTATCACAATTAGGATGCACTTGGTTGATTTTTGGAAAACAAACAACTCATGTTCTTGTCTTCCTCATCCTTAGTCAAGATATGCATAGCAAAAGGATATTTGTATTTTGAAAATTATACTAATATGTTCTTAAGACAGGGGACAAGGTCCCTTTGATTTAGGGATTCATTTCCTTTTTCTTTTGTCTTAATCAAGTATGATAGGTTTGCCTTTTTAGGTGGCAAATTTCCAACCCTTGAATCTTCCTTGCTTAGTTAAAATTATTTGTGTAGGAAAAGGATGTTTTTTCATAATGCTATGTATTATTACCCACTTGCTAAAATTATGAGTGTAGGATATAGATGTTTTTTCCTAATGCCATGTATTATCATATAACTTGCTAAAATTATGAATGTAGGATATAACACCACTTGCTGAATTTTTGTCTTAATGCCATGTAATCTAATCTTTAATATTATCACACTATTATTTCATCACATGATTTATTTTATTTTTTTTTCCTCTTAGATTTGGGCTCATTCCTACCCATTTCCTTTGCTTTGGATAAAATTCTACCTTTCTTGTAGGGTTTGGTCACATTTTCATAATTTTTGGGCTACCGGTCCAACTTCTATATCTTAGTCCAAGTCTATGTTTTATTTCTTGCTTAGGTTATCCAATGGGCTTGCTAGAAACTTATGTGAAGTGGAAAAACTCTATATGAAGTGTCCATAGGTGATAGCCCAATTTATGGGTGGAGATATTAAAGTTAGAAATTTCTAACTCATAAATTTAGGAAAATTTACCCTAATGTAATCTTCTTAAAATTTTAAGACCTTTACTTCACAAAAATTTATCTTCCTTACCAAAGAATTTCACCTATTTTTAATATGTTATTTCTAATTTTTCCTATTAGGTTTTCTCTCTTTACTTGTTCCCTTAATGTTAGAAACATTTTCTATGCATACCCATAAGGTGAAGAATTTCTAAGGATTATATTTCCTTAGATATCTAAAAATTTTCTAATAAATTTTATTTATAAGGCTGTTACATTAAATATTTATGTTCCTTTATTAATAAAAGAAATGAAATTAAGGATGTTACACTATACCAACTCATTATATCACATAAAGTCAAGCATACATGCACTTGCATCTTTCCGTAACATTCATATATCATTTACCCCTTTATGGTTGCATATAAAAGTGATCTATGGCATTCAAATATAGCATTCAAGCATCATTCCTTCATGCTTTCATAATTAATTCAATAGTCATTATACAACCCATTACATACTAAAATTTTTCTTTGGCATATATGACTCATAAACTCCAATTATCAATTCATAAACATTGATAATTAGTTAGGATTTAAAAAGGAAACAAAAATCAATGAAGAAGGGCAAGACAACATGAATAGGGTGTTGATATTACCTTTTTGCACCACTCAAGATATTTCTCTCACTAGGTTTGGATGACCAAGCTGTAGATTTTTCTCCCACAACATGAGATCCAAGAAGTTTCCATGACTCAAACATAAGTTTAGGGAAGATTACTTACCTTTTCCTTATTCTCATTCAACTTTCTCACTTTACTTTTCCTTCTCTCTCTTTCTCCTTCTCTCTTCCCTTTTTCCTTCTTCCTCTTTGCCATTTTTGTTGTGGGTTTCTTCTATTCCCTTAGGCTTGGCTGGTGACTTGCTTTGTCAAGTCAACAAGAAACAAAAAAAAGCTAGCTTTTTGGAGAAGCTTCTCCTCCTTAACAACCACCCTCCAAAACCCTAATTATTACAAAAATGTCATGCCATTACTTTGTGACTAACCATTAGCTAAGGCCTTGTTTGGTGAGTTAGAAATTTACCAAGTGTTTAATCTCCTCTTGAGGTGTATTCCAATGGCTTTTTGTATACTTCTCTTCATAGCTCCTTATCCATCTTCTTATTGCCTATTTGTGGCTCTACAGATAAATAAATTACTATTGCACCCTTAATTATTTTCTTCAAAAATGAGAAACTCCTTATTTAATATCCATAATTATTTCCTTATAATTACCCCTTTTAATCCATAATTATTTCCTATAATCACTATTCCACCCATAATTATTTTCTTCAAACATGACGTTACGAGCATTTTTTATTATGATTATGATTTATTGTTGAAACTACTAGGATTTAATTCTCACTATATTTCCTTATCATGTTTAGAAAACTAGTTATGCAGATTTTTCGATGGCTCTGTATTTTAGTGCATGTTGGATCAAGTTATTCTATGTTGGGTAGATCCTATAAATTAATAAGGTATTTGTGGTCGAGTTAGCTAAGATCCTAGTGAAGCTGCAACCACCAGTACCTGTATCTCTAGAATTGGTGAACATGGATGAATAAGATTTAAATATTTATGTGTTTGATTTTTGTACAAACATTTTGATTAATGATGTTTATGTGAATTTAGGATTGTATTAGTGTTAATGGTAGACCTTAAACCTTGATTATGCTTGGTTAAATTAATTGAATGTTATTATAAGTTAAGTAATTAGAAATAAAGAAGTAATGAATTTATGGGACATTACAAATATATATATATATATTTAAAAAAATAGAGTTGTTATAAGAATGCTAAGCTCTACAAGGAGAAGACAAAGTAATGGCATGACAAGAAAATACAGCCATGGGACTTTGAAGTGGGACAACAAGCTTTGTTGTTCAATTCAAAACTGACTCTGTTCCCTAAAAAGCTAAAATCGTGTTGGTATGATCCTTTCTATATTAACAAAGTTCTCCCATTTAGAGCAATTGAATTGGAAGAAGGAAAATTTGGGAGAACATTCAAGGTAAATGGGCAGAGCATCAAACACTACTTTGGAGGTGATGTGAAATGCCAGCACACATTAGTGCAATTATAGGAAGGATAAAAAGGAATATAGTCAGGTTGTCGACTCTAAAACAAGCACTAATGAGAGGCAACAAATACTTTTGCAATTTTATATTTTAATTCATAATTGATAATTTATCTTGAATTTTGATTTTAATATTAGTTGTGTTAAACTTTTTAAGCCAATAGGAGCATAAGACTTAAAAGTGTAGTTCACAAAAATTTGCTACAAAAATGTCGTAGTAAGAGCACTTTTACCTAACGCAAGATGTCCTTCTCTGGCAAGAAGATGAATGGAATTGGCCCACTGTGATCACTTTAGCATGAAAAAAAGTGGGAAGAAGAAGCTGGGCTAGAAAAGAATGGCATAAGCAATCTAGTGAGTGGGTTAAGAAAAAAAAGAAATAAAGAAGAAACGGAGAGCCTAACATTTAAGCCGAGTTATAAGAAAAAGGGAAAGCAAAAAAACTAAAAGGCACTATAAGTCACGAAATCTTATTCTCCTTTAGCCAGCTTTAGAGTGCTCGTTTAGTTCCTACAGTCTATGCAAGCGTGAGGAAGTCCAGAAAGTCTTTGTTGTGCTCAAAGCCAAAAGGGGGTTTGTGAACAAGACTTTCTCCTTCGCACTCTGATAACTTCTCTGTGAAAGGTTGGTCCTTTATCTTTGAATGTACTTAATTTGCGAACTATGTCAAGGATGAAGATAATAGCTAGGAAGGCAAGCAAAGCAAATAAATTCATTTCAGAGGAGAACCAGAAGAGACATGATGAGGAAACTATTCAGTGGACATTTTGTCAACAGAAAGGATTCATCTTTACAAATGCCAAAGATTTGGACGTGTCGGAGTACATTGCTACAGTGGTGAAGCAGAGTGGTTGGAAGGACTTTGATAAACATCCTCAGTCTGTCGTGATTCCATATGTAAGGGAGTTCTATGTAAATTTCCCTAAGGATGCTGCTATTTGGGTGAAGGTCAGAAAAACCTAGGTTCCATTTGATTCCAATGCTATCAACATCGCCTACTAATTGAATGATGAAGAGGATGACTATGAAAAATATTTGGACTCTCTTGAAGAAAAGGATTGGGAAGAAATATTGAAAAGGTTGTGTGTACCAAGAACAATTTGGGACAAGTCTTCCGAAGAAGTCTTAATGGTGAACAGAGCATCCTTGCTCCTGACAGCAAAGGTATGGTACCAATTTTTAAAGACCTGTCTCCTGCCCTCTACCCATAGGCAAACCATTAGTCAAGACCAGGTAGCCATAGTTGATACAATCATATCTGGGAGAGCCATCAATGTAGGGAGGGTAATTTCAAAACAAATCAGGGTGTGTGCTAATCTAAAGAAAGGTAGCCTACTTTTCCCTTCCTTGGTGTCATTTATGTGCCTTGCTAGTAAAGTCCCAGTCTCGCTTAAGGAAGAGATATTCTGGTTAGGAGGTGTGATTAACTCTGTAGCCATAGCACGAATTGTAGAAGAGAGGTCAGTAAGATCTACCAGCCCACACCCAAGAACCACCACACCCCAAAAGCTAAGCACCCTCATCTTTGAGCCAATGCACAGAAATAGAGGAGAGGTTAAACTTACTTGAGAAGCAGCAAGCATCCATCCTGAGGCAGTAAGCCCTTTTCATGCAACATCAACAGAAGTTCTGGCATTATCAACAACAAAATATATTGCTCTGCAATAGACTCTGGAGGAAACTTTCAAACAATTTTTCTTGTTCCCTAAATTCTCTATGGATATATTGAACACTCTATTTGGGCAAGGAAGTAAGAAACTCGAGCTATAGAGTGAAGAGGAACAAGAACCCCCTAGGGCAGAGGAAAAGAAAAGAACCCACAAACGGCTGAAGAGGAAGAAGACTCCTCAGAAGATGTGGAACCGATTGCAAAAAGGAAGGCAACACAACAAAAAGGAAAAAGTTAGCTACCAAGCCCACCTATGTTAGTCAAAAAAAGGAGTAGACTTCGGAGTACATCAAAATCTAGATAAGGTCGATGCCACAAGTTTGCTGTAGCAATTCTACATCCATCAAAGGAAAGCTCTCCCTACTTTTGTTTTCCTTTCTCTTTCTTTGTTGTTCAATTTTAGTATTACATGTTGCCTTGTTTGCCTTGATTGTACATCCTTAGTAGGAACACTAATAATTTCTTTTCTTTTGACATTTATATAATCCAGTAGCAATAAGGGCACTGTTAATCATTGAGTTAAAGGGGATTACATGCATTCTGTTCTGTTGGCTCTGTTTGCTATAGTATCCTGTGTTAGGTTCTGTTTGCTCTAGTATCCTATGTTATGTTTTGTTTGCTTAGGTGTCTTGAGTTTTGTAATGATCCTGTAAAGGCACATTGGTCTGGTCTGCAAATTAGTCTAGTATGAAAATTAAGTAAGCATATATTATTACAGTAAAAAAATGAATGAAAAGAAAAAGAAGAAGTCTGTCATATATTTTTTTGTGGCCTGTTGTTGGTTCAACGAAACACTATGAAGAAAGGTTGGAAATGATTAATTGAATGTAGAAATTTTGCATATTGACTAACTACAATTTGGAACTTTCCTATCATAATCATTAGGCTATGGTTAGTCTTTATTGATAAAAACTTGAAATTTTTCATGAAAGGTGGTCCTAAGATTTTAGAACTAATCTTGAGAGTCTCTTGAAATGAATTGCTAGATAACAGAACAAAAGGAGGCACAAGATCAACTTGCAATGTAATATATGTTAAAAAAATGGCTTAAGTTTTGGGGGTGACATAAAAAAAGGGGGAGAAAAGAGTTATCACTCTAATGCGTCTATTATCACTTAGTAACCATGGGTATACATGAGCCCCATGTGTAGTCTTGCGTAAAATAGTGACATGAGGGGTATGAGTAGGAAATTCCTAAAAGGTGATAGTGTTGAGTAACTGGGTGCCTTCATTACAAATGTTGGCATTCATGTCAAAAGACACAAATGACCTAGAAAAAAACAAAGAAGAAACAAGTTGGTCTACCTCCTAAATGGCCTGGATTTATTGTAATCCCTTTGCCTCTGATTAGTTGGTATCCTTGCATTAGTAGAGAGAGACTTGATAAATTAGCATATGAAATCATTGACTGGGACCTAGTACTTTGATTAGTTATGACTCAAGTGTTTCTTGAAGGACTAACCATAATGCACACACAAATTTCCCAGGAAAGTTTCGGTTTAAGATTAACAATATGAAAAGCTAACATGCAGTAGTTTATCTTTAGAAACAACTTTGAGAGATGAGAACCAATAGCAATGCTTCATGAAACTAATTTTGCTTGGGGGCTGTGGTGTAGAGAGAAGTTATAAATAGGTAGAAGTATTTGTTTGAGGACAAGTAAAACTCTAAGTTTGGGGGAATTTGTTAACTCTAATTTATTAGAGTTATTACATGCTTTTCTCATGCTTATTATTCTGCAATTTGGTTGATCTAGCAATAATGCCACCAAAAAATATATGGTTTTTGCATTTCCTAACTGTAAGATTACCCATTGTGTTAATAGTGAAATTCTGATTGCATTGCTTGAGAAAGGGTCACACAAGCTAGAATATGCTAGGTATTTTTGGCTTATTGCTAATATGTACATGAGTGGGGGCTGATTTTTTGTGTGATACACTGTAGGTGGGTTGAGCACTTGGTTGATGTAGTAGGAGTTGTCTCCACTACTCAGCATGGAAGAAAAAGGAACTTGTAGGAGTGTAGGCTAAAAAGAAAAAAAGTTACAAAAAGAGGCCACCTCACCAAGACTAAAACCCTAGCATATAAAGGGGAAGGAAAAAATAGAAAAGATATACAAAAGAGGAAGAGACAGATGGTATCTACCTTCTTAAAAAAAGAAAATGCATAGGAAGGAAGGAGTAGCTGTTCCATTGAGAAGCATTCCTTCTCAAACGAAGGAAGAAGAAAAGTTATATGGAAGAAAGTAGAAGGAGCAGCTGAATGTGGGGAAGAGAAGGGAACATTCTATAAAAATCTGGATATGATGCTAGGATAAGTCTCCAGCTAAGTTTGTAGAAGGGTTGATATGAACTCTAAGCCTATTTTAAGTTAATGATTGATTTTTCTTTAGTAAATGCTCTTGATGTTCAGACTATATTGTAACTTTGATTTATACCATTACTTGATCACCAATAGTAGGATACAGAACTGATATTTAATCTGGGACAGTTAATGGAGGTTGGACTAAGTTTGAATATTATAAGTTTAGCTAAATCTCATGTTTAGGCTAACAACATCAACTATTATAGGAATATAAAGTTTCCCCATATAACTCAACAGTTTCATAGCATTAATGGCATTTTGGAGTTAGAATTATATAGGAATATATGAATGAAATCTTAAGAATGACTAGGTATGGCAGTTCTGGAAAGAACCCATTTAAGATAAAAAAATTAGTTACTGGAGCAGTTGTTGTAGCAAAACTAGAGCAAAATAGTGCAGGAGCTAATATCAATTCTAAAACAATCTTAGTTGTCCTTATTATCAGATTTTTTTCTATTAACCTAGTGTGTTGCAAGTAATTATTTTAGTATCCTTTATTTAGTTCGTTCTTTTAGTTTGTGATTGAATTCAAATTTCTTTTTAAGCACCTGCAAGTTTTCACCACATTTCCGAGTCAATTGTCTATAGTAATTACTTATTACAATTCCTCGTGGGACGATACTCTTTCATCACTTTATTACTAGTTTGCGATATGTGCACTTGTGTGTTTACATTGCATATATAAAATACCAAGCAACAAATGACCATAAGATTAGTAAATAGCCAGGTAAATAGAGAGTAAAAGTAGAAATTGATTGAACTTTTGAGCTTAGATAACTGCATATTGTAACATCCCTAATTTCATTTCTTTTATTGATAAAAGTACATAAATATTTAATTAAGGAAATAAAATTTATTAGACAATATTTTAGATATCTAAGGAAATATAATCCTTAGAAATTCTTCACCTTTTGTATATGTATAGAAAATGTTTCTAACATTAAGAGAACAAATAAAGAGGGAAAACCTAATAAGAAAAACAATTAGAAATAACATACTAAAGAGATGCAAAATTCTTGGATAAGGAAGATAAATTTTTAGAAACAAGTAAATGTCTTTAAATTTCAAGAACATTGTATTAGGGTAATTTTTCCTAATTCAAGAATTAGAGTTACTAAGTTTAAAATCTTTACCCATACATTGGGCTTTTACCTATGGACACTTCGTATAGAGTTTTTCCACTTCACATAAGTTTCTAGCAAGCCCATTGGATAACCTAAGCAAGAAATAAAACATAGACTTGGACTAGGATATAGTAATTGGACCAATAGCCCAAAAATTATGAAAATGTGACCAAGCCCTCCAAGAAAGGTAGAATTTTATCCAAAGCAAAGAAAATGGGTAGGAATAAGCCTAAATCCAAGAGGAAAAATAAAATAAAATAAAATAGGTGATGATATAATAATGTAATAATAATAAAGATTAGGTTACAAGGCATTAAAACAAAAATTTAGAAAGTGGTGTGATTCTACATTCATAATTTTGGCAAGTGGCATGACAATACAAGGCTTTAGGACAAAAACATCTATATCCTACACTCATAATTTTAGCAAGTGGTATGATAATACATGGCATTAGGACAAAACATTCCTATCCCACACAAATAATATCAACCAAATAATGGAGATTCAAGGGCTAGAAATTTGCCACCTAAAAAGGAAAACCTATCATATTTGTTTAAGACAAAACAAAATGGAAATAAATCCCTAAATCGAAGGGACCTTGTCCCATATCTTAAGAACATATTATCATAATTTTCAAAATACAAATCTCCTTTTCCTATGCATATCTTGACTAAGGAAGAGGAAGACAAGAACATAAGTTGTTTGTTTTCAAAAAATTCAACCAAGTGTAATCTAATTGTGATAAGGTAGACCCATGATCATGAAAGGTGAATTATTTGGTAGTCTATATAAGAAAACCCAACCTTACAACATTTTAATTTCGTCCAAGTGAGGGAGAGGAAAAATAGAAGCAAGGTAGAGTGAGGAAAGGAGAGGAAGAAAGGAAGAAAGAGGAAGGAGAAGTCTAGTAGACTAAGTGCTCCAGGTAAGTTTAACAATATTTCTTTTTGAAGAAAACTTTTGAAACTTATAAACTTTATATGAGATTTTGATCTTAGAACTTTGATGATTGGTCATGATGTTGCTATATCTTGTTACATATTGATCTTCCATGTGATGTATGTTTGAATACTAAGAGTGGTATAGAAAGTTCTGCATAGGTATGGCTATGGGTGGCAAAACTTTTAGCTTCTGTATTTTAATTTCTGAGAATTATCTATAGGAAATTAAAATAAATGTTTAACATAAGAATTAAAGCTATATGTGTCACGGATTTGTAGCCACTAGAATCATTCAATTTGGAGTCCATATGAGGTAGATATGGTCCGATTAGTAGTCAAAGGTCAGAAAATGGTTCATCAGGGAATAATATGTTAGGATAGCTTCTGTATTTTAATTTCTGGGAATTATCTGTAGGGAATTAAAATAAATGATTAACATAAGAATTAAATATATATGTGTCACGGATTTTTATCCACTAGAATCATTCCATTTGGAGTCCATATGAGGTAGATTTGGTCCGATTAGTAGTCAAATGTCAGAAACTTGTTCATCAGGGAAGAATATGTTAGGATAGCTACTGTATTTTTATTTCTGGGAATTATCTGTAAGGAATTAAAATAAATGGTTAACATAGAATTAAAGATATATATGTCACTGATGTTTTTCCACTAGAATCATTCAATTTGGAGTCCATATGAGGTAGCTATGGTCCGATTAGTTGTTAAAGGTCAGAAAATGGTTCATCAGGGAAGAATATGTTAGGATAGCTTATGTATTTTAATTTTTGGGAATTATTTGTATGGAATTAAAATAAATTGTTAACATAAGAATTATAGCTATGTGTGTCACGGATTTGTAGCCACTGGAATCATTCAATTTGGAGTCCATATGAGGAAGATATGAGCTGATTAGTAGTCAAAGGTCAGAAAATGGTTCATCAGGGAAGAATATGTTAGGATAGCTTCTGTATTTTAATTTCTGGGAATTATCTGTATGGAATTAAAATAAATGATTAAGAAAAGAATTATATCTATGTGTGTCACAAATTTTTAGCCACTGGAATCATTCAATTTGGAGTCCATATGAGGAAGATATGATCTGATTAGTAGTCAAAGGTCAGAAAATGGTTCATCAGGGAAGAATATGTTTGGATAGCTTCTGTATTTTACTTTATGATAATTATTTGTATGGAATTAAAATAAATGGTTAACATAAGAATTATAGCTATGTGTGTCATGGATTTGTATCCACTAGAATCATTCAATTTGGAGTCCATATGAGGAAGATATGAGCTGATTAGTAGTCAAAGGTCAGAAAATGGTTCATCAGGGAAGAATATGTTAGGATAGCTTCTGTATTTTAATTTCTGGGAATTATCTGTATGGAATTAAAATAAATGATTAAGAAAAGAATTATATCTATGTGTGTCACAGATTTTTAGCCACTGAAATCATTCAATTTGGAGTCCATATGAGGAAGATATGAGCTTATTAGTAGTCAAAGGTCAGAAAATGGTTCATCAGGGAAGAATATGTTTGGATAGCTTCTGTATTTTACTTTATGAGAATTATTTGTATGGAATTAAAATAAATGGTTAACATAAGAATTATAACTATGTGTGTCATGGATTTGTATCCACTGGAATCATTCAATTTGGAGTCCATATAAGGCAGATATGAGCTGATTAGTAGTCAAAGGTCAGAAAATGGTTCATCAGGGAAGAATATGTTAGGATAGCTTCTGTATTTTAATTTCTGGGAATTATCTGTATGGAATTAAAATAAATTATTAAGAAAAGAATTATATCTATGTGTGTCATTGATTTTTATCCACTGGAATCATTCAATTTGGAGTCCATATGAGGAAGATATGAGCTGATTAGTAGTCAAAGGTCAGAAAATGGTTCATCAGAGAAGAATATGTTTGGATAGCTTCTGTATTTTACTTTATGGAAATTATTTGTCTGGAATTAAAATAAATGGTTAACATAAGAATTATAGCTATGTGTATCATGGATTTGTAGCCACTAGAATCATTCAATTTGGAGTCCATATGAGAAAGATATGAGCTGATTAGTAGTCAAAGGTTAGAAAATGGTTCATCTGGGAAGAATATGTTAGGATAGCTTCTGTATTTTAATTTCTGGGAATTATGTGTATGGAATTAAAATAAATGGTTAACATATGAATTATAGATATGTGTGTCGTGGATTTTTAGCCACTAGAATCACTTAAGTTGGAGTCCATATGAGGTAGATATGGTCTGATTAGTAGGTAGAGATCAGAACCTATCCGAGAAGAAATAACCTATACATTTAAGGAGTAATATCACCTTGATTTCTTTTTATTTCGCTACATTGTTCAACATAATAGTTTTAGATAATTGTTTTATCTTGAAATTGACACCAAGATCACCTACTAAAATGAGGGAGTTATGCTCTGATTAGTAAAAGAAGGTTAGATATGATGAAAACCTACATCTAGAAAATAAAGAAATAAAATTAATATTTAAAAAAAAAGACGAATCTTATAAATGACTAGTATATGCCATAGCCATTGCGATTGTATGAACTTCTTACCATCTTAATTGTAAAATTCTGACATGGAAATATTTTATAAAGTGATATTTGAAATGGTTATGTTCATGGCATGATTACCAATGATTTATGGTAATAGTTATATTTTGATGAACATACTTGTTATTGAAAGCATATTTTTGGCTATCATTGTGAAAAGAAAAGAAATGAGCACGGTCACATGGCAATCCATGTGCTGCACCAGTAGGGGACGCCCTACCAACGGTTATGATTATGATTATGAGAAAAGAAAGAGAAAGTGTGCCATGTCGGACGGAGCGAGAAAAGCCCGTACCGAAGAGTAGAGGATACTTACCCTGACCGAGGTAGCTTGAAATGAGAATAAGTTTATGGCCATCATATGATATTCTAAAAATAGTTAATCCTGTCATACATATCATTAATGTATGATTCTTATGTGCATAGATATAATGCATTCATGTGACCAAAGATATTTTCTGTAGTTTATACAGTTAAACATGACGTGATTAGCTATATTGATGTTGATTTATTGTTGAACTTACTGGGATTTTCTCACTATGTTTCCATATCATGTTCAGAAAATTAGTTATGCAGATTTTTCTATAGCTCTGGCTTTTAGTGCACGTTGGATCGAGTAGTTTATGTTGGGCAGATCCCAGAAGCAAATAAAATGTTTGTGGTCGAGTTGGCTTAGATCTCGGTGAAGGTGCAACCACCTGCACCTGTATCTCCGAAATTGGTCAACCAGAATAAATAAGATGTAGATTTTTATGTGTTTGATATGTTGTACGTATGTTTTGATTAATGACATGTATGTGAACTCTGTATTGTATAAATTAAATAAATGTTATATTGAGTTAAGTTGTAACGAAGTAATAACTTCATGGTATTTAAAAATAAAATTACTTAAATGGAGTTGTTACATAATTGATATCAGAGCAGGTCGATCTTAGATGGCCAGTGGGTGGATGGTTATCTGAATCTATCTTATAGTGTCTTGAGTATGTTGTGGTTGTGCTTTGTAGGGAATCAATGATTCATATAGGTAAGAAATTACTAGTGTTTCTTATCTATATGCCGAGGTGGTGTTATGACTGCTATTAAATATTTTTGAACTAACTATTGGGCTTGATCACCTCAATAGCAGCATAACTTTGTTTAACCACGGTAGGAAATTGCACCACCAAGGAGGAATCCAGTAACCAATGCAGAGGAAACCCTACACAACCTGGCCACGGCAATTCGAGACCAAGTCATGACCACCAACCAAATTTTACAATATCTCCAGAATTCTAATAACACAAATGTTGAGAATGATGCTAACAACCGGATGGCTGGAAAAGATAATGGCATATCAGCGTTCCTGAGGACTAGACCACCTTGTTTCCAAGGTGGCTATGACCCAATGGTAGCTGAAAGGTGGATAAGGGAATTAGATAAAATCTTTGAATTGATGGGCTGTACTGAAGAGCAGCAAGTTATTTTGCTGCATATCTGTTAAAGGATAAACCAGAATACTGGTGGCGTGGAGCCAAAGAACTTTTAGCTCATCAGGGAAGACAGATCACCTGGCAAGTGTTCAAGCACATTTTTTTTGAAAAGTACTTTCTAAGTACTGTACGGGAAGAGAAAGAGATCAAATTTCTCCAACTCAGGCAAGGAAGCATGACCGTGGATCAATATATCACAAGGTTCGAGGAGTTGTCTAAGTTCTCCTCTTATCTGTGATATAACCCAGATGAAGCATGGAAGGCGGTTAAGTTTGAAGCGGGACTAAACCCAGAGATAAAGAATACTGTTATAGTTATGGAGATAAGGGAGTTTGTATCTCTGATAAATAAATATAGACTCCTGAAAAAGAGTTTAAGGGCAGTGGAGGACGAGAAGCAAAGGCGAAACCCACCCCTACAACATTTTAATTTTGTCCAAGTGAGGAAGAGAGAGAAACAAAAGTAAGGTAGAGTAAGGAAAGGAGAGAAAGAGAGGAGAAGAAAGGAAGGAAGAAGAAGGAGAAGTTTAGAAGGCTAAGTACTCAAGGTAAGTTACCTAAATCTCCACTTGAATCCATTTTTCTTCTTCATCCTTCAGGTTCAAAAACTCACCCTCCTTCTCTTAGCTATGCTGCTAGAAAACCTAAGGAAAGGGAGGAATCTTGCTACTTCTTTCAAGAGGAAACAAGAAAACCAATTCACTAAGTGCGCTAGGGAGATTCTTAGGTAAGTTTAACAATATATTTTTTTTGAAGAAAACTTTTGAAACTTATAATATTTATATGAGATTTTGATCTTAGAACTTTGATGATTGGTCATGGATGTTTCTATATCTTGTTACATATTGATCTTGCATGTGATGTATGTTTGAATACTTAGGTTGGTGTAGATAGTTCTGCATGCGTATGGCTATGGGTGGCAGAATTTTAAGCTTCTATGTTTTAATTTTTGGGAACATTCTATAAGGAATTAAAATAATTGGTTAACATATGAATTATAGATATATGTGTCACGGAATTTTAGCCACTGAAATCATTGAATTTAGAGTTTATATGAGGTAGATATGGTCTGATTAGTAAACAAAGGTCAGAAAATGGTTAATTAAGGAAGAATATGTTAGGATAGCTTCGGTGTTTTAATTTCTGGTTACAATCTATAAGGAATTAAAATAAATGGTTAACATATAAATTATAGATATATGTGTTACGGATTTTTATCCACTAGAATCATTCAATTTAGAGTTCATATGAGGTAGATATGTTCTGATTAGTAAACAAAGGTCAGAAATTGGTTAATCAGGGAATAATATGTTAGGATAGCTTCAGTGTTTTAATTTTTGGAAAACTTCTATAAGGAATTAAAATAAATGGTTAACATATGCATTATATATTTATGTGTCACGGATATTTAGCCACTAGAATCACTTAATTTGGAATTCTTATGTGGGAGATATAGTCAAATTAGTAAGTAAAGGTTAGAACCTACCCGAGAAGAAATAATATTGAATTTAAGGGAGTAATAACACCAAGATTTATTACTATTTTGCTGATATGATTAACATAATAGTTTTAGATAATTGTCTTAGCTTTCCAAAGACACCAAGATCAACTTAATCAGAGTTAAAATGTGGGAGTTATAATCTGATTAGTGAGAAAATGTCACAAAACAATGCCAAGCCGTGTTCTGGATGCTTCAAGCACGGGTTAGCTGTGTTCGGGGCTGTTTTTAAGTACATTTGAAATATTTTTAAAGCATGACCGTGTCCTAAAACATGGCCAGACCGTGTTGGAAGCTAGTGAAGCCTATTTTCAACATTTTTCTACCATAGATGAACCTCTTTAACTGTAGGTTAATAGTAGAAATCAAATTAGAGAAAAATTCTTTATAAATTTGTAAGAACATGTGTTAGAAATTATATAAATAAGAAGAAATTGACTAAAGGCCAAGCATAAAGAAAATGAAGAGATGAAATTAATATTTAAAAAAGAAGACGAATCTTATAAATGAAAATAATAAATGACTAGTATATGTCATAGCCATTGCCATTGTATGAACTTCTTACCATCTTAAGTGTGAAATTCTGACATGGAAATATTTTATAAAGTGATATTTGAAATGGTTATGTTCATGACATGATTACCAATGATTTATGGTAATAGTTATATTTTGATGAACATACTTGTTATTGAAAAGAAATGAGCACGGTCACATGGCAATCCGTGTGATGCACCAATAGGGGACGCCCTACCAACGGTTATGATTATGATTATGAGAAAAGAAAGAGAAAGTGTTCCATGTCAGACGGAGTGAGAAAAGCCCGTACCAGAGAGTAGAGGATACTCACCCTGACCGAGGTATCTTGAAATGAGAATAAGTTGATGGCCATCATATGATATTCTGCAAATAGTTAATCATGTCATACATATCATTACTGTATGATTCTTATGTGCATGATATAATGCATTCATGTGACCAAAGATATTTTCTGTAGTTTATACAGCTGAACATGACATGATGAACTATGTTAATGGTAAATTATGATTTATTGTTGAACCTACTGGGATTTAATTTTCACTATATTTCCATATCTTGTTCAGAAGACTAATGCAGATTTTCTCAATAACACTTATTATTTCCGTACGTTGGATCGAGGTGCCCTACCTTGGGCAACTACCAATTATATCAGATATATCTGTAGTAGATGTGACTGAGATTCCGGTGGAGTTGCCACCCACACCAATATCCCCGAAAGTAGTCGACATAGATGATTAGAACTAATATGTATCGTTGTACAAATGTTTGTAAAATAATGGTGTGTAGTTTGTAAAATAATGGTGTGTATGGAAACTCAGTATTGTATCATTGTTAATAACAATTATGCTTAGTTAAAGTGATTATTATTACAAGTTAAGTGGTTAGAGTTAAAGTAGTAATAACTTCATGGAATTTTACAAATATAAAAAAAAAATTGTTACATTTTCATAAATGGAGTTGTTACAATGAAACATTATGCCATGTGAGTATAACGAACATACTTGTTATTGAATCATATTTTTGGCTATTAATGTAAAAAGAAAAGAAATAAGTACGGTCACATGGCGATCTATGTGGTGCACTAGTAGGGGATGCCCTACCAACAGTTATGATGATGATAATGAGAAAAGAAAGAGTAAGTGTGCCATGTTGGAGGGAGCGAGAAAAGCCCGTACCGGAGAGTAGAAAATATTCACCCTGACTGGGGTAGCTTTATATGAGAACAAGTTGATAGTCATCATATGATATTATGAAAGTTAATCCAGCCATACATTTCATTACTGTACGATTTTCATGTGCATAGTTAAAGTGCATTCATGTGACCTAAGGTATTTACTGTAGCATATACAGATGAACATGATGTGATGAGCTATATTGATTATGATTTATTATTGAACCTACTAGAATTTAATTCTCACTATTTTTCCATATCATGTTCAAAAGATTAAATATGCAACTATTTTTCATGACTCTTATTATTACTGTACGTTGGATCGAGGTGCCCTACCATAGGCAAATACCAATTATATCGGATGTATTAGTAGTAGACGTGAATGAGATTCCGGTGGAGGTGCCGCCACCCGCACTTGTGTCCCCAGAAGTAGTCTACGTGGATGATTAGGTCTCATATGTACATATATATGTTAAACTTTTGTACGGATGTTTATAATTTAATTATGTGTATGTGAACTCAGTATTGTATCAATAATAATGATAGGTTTTAAACCTTAATTATGCTTGGTTAAATTAAATAAATATTATTATGAGTTAAGTAGTAAAAAGGTAATAACTTCATGGTATTTTACAAATATTAAAAAAAGAATTGTGAGTTGTTATATAAATGGAATTGTTACATATAGCATGCATGAAAACAAATGTTGACTATGCTCATGATGATTATTGATATGTATACTCTTTGTTGAGACAAGTGGCTGAAAAAAATGCAAAATACATGAACATGGTTAGGAGGACGCTATCTAAAGTAGGGTAGCCTGGCAATACCTGTCTCCTTGCTGTATTGAGGCAACTGACAGTCAAAATAATCATCTCTGAAGCAGGATGGCTAGGCAATAATTGTCACCCTTGCTGTATTGAGGAGACTGTCAAGTCCAAGATGACCCTTACCCAACTAAGGTGACCCGATCACATGCGGCACCTTATGGAGGTAAGGTGATTGAAGGGTCGTGGTTGTGATACTATATCGGGATAAGGGATGCCCTATAGCCTAGAGTGGTCAATGTGGGAAGGACCGCTCCGACCAAGGCACTCAGTTGTGGATGAGTAGCAGTAGGGGTAAGGCTCACAGCATACTAAGGTTTGAAAATTGAGAAATTATCAGATGATGAGCCACTATAAGCAATGTAAAGGTACTTTTTTAATACATGATTGATATTGATGTATAACCTGTGAAAAGCTAGCATGTGTATATTGTGCTTTTATTGTACAAAAGAGAAAATGTTTTTTGTAGTTTATACAGTTGAACATAACACGTAAGTTTTTAAATATGCTTTCATCTCCCCTGGATGTTGATCTTGCTAGTATTTTATATCTCACTATGTTTGTGGTGTTATGTTTAGATCAGTAAGATGTCGTTTGTCGTTCTGAAGTGTACGTCCCCTACCTGGGACAGTTCACTGTAGTGGTGAACCTTCTAGTCATCAACATGATAGAGATTCCAACGCCTGGGCCACCTCCTTCACCAGTAGTACCCTAAGGGTAATGGCCACGAGGAAAGGGAAGTAGGATAGTAGTTACGTATATATAATCTGATGAAGTAAATGGGTGAACCCTATTGTTTTGGTCTAACCACACGGTACTTTTCCTTTTGGATGTATGCTTAGTACCTAGGGTTACACATGTAGATACCTGCTAATTTCCATACCAATAAATGCATTTAAACATCCATTACTTGCAAGATCAACATGTAACATGATATAGCAACATCCATGGCCAATCATCAAAGTAGCAAATTACATCAAAGTTCTAGGATCAAAATCCTATATAAATGTTATAAATTTCAAATATTTTCTTCAAAAAGAGATATTTTTAAACCTACCTAAAGATCTCTCTAGCTCATTTAGTGAATTCTTTTTCTTGTTTCCTTTTAAAGGAAGTGGTAAGATTCCTCCCTTCCCTTAGCTTTTCCAGCAGCTTAAATAAGAGATGGAGCGTGAGTTTTAAACCCCAAGGATGAAGATAAAAGATGGATTCAAGTGGAGATTATTCTAACTTACCTTGAGTACTTAGTCCTCTAGACTTCTCCTTCTTTTTTCTTCCTCTCTCTCTCCTTTCCTCACTCTACCTTGCTTCTATTTTTCCTCTCCCTTACTTGGAAAGAATTATAATGTTATAAGGGTGGGTTTTGCTTAAATAAACTATCAAGTCATTCACCTATCATAATCATAGGTCTACCTTATCACAATTAAGATGCACTTGGTTGTTTTTTTTTGGAAGACAACTCATATTCTTGTCTTTCTCTCCCTTAGTCAAGATATGCATAGAAAAAAGGAGATTTATATTTTGAAAATCTTGATAAAATGTTCTTAAGACAAGGGACAAGGTCCCTTTAATTTAGGGATTCATTTCTTTTTTATTTTGTTTAACTCAAGTATGATAGGTTTGCCTTTCTAGGTGACAAATTTCCAGCCCTTGAGTCTCCTTTACTTGGCTAAAATTATTTGTGTAGGATAAGGATGTTTTGTCATAATGCCATGTATTATTACCTACTTGTTGAAATTATGAATGTAGGATATAGATGTTTTGTCCTAATGCCATGTATTATTACCTACTTACTGAAATTATGAATGTAGGATATATATTTTTTGTCCTAATTCCATATGGTATAATCTTGATTATTTTTACACTACTATTTCCTCACACTGTTCTTATTTTTCTCTCTTGGATTTGGGCTCATTCTTGCCCATTTCCTTTTCTTTGGCTAAAATTATACCTTCCATGGACGGCTTGGTCACATTTTTATGATTTTTGGGCTATCGGTCCAACTTCTATATTCTAGTCCAAGTCTGTTTTATCTCTTGCTTAGGCTATCCAATTGGCTTGCTAGAAACTCGTGAAGTGAAAAAACTCTTTATGAATTTTCCATAGGTGAAAACCCAATGTATGGATGGAGATGTTAAACTTAGGAACTCTAGCTCTCGAATTAGGAAAAATTACCCAATTTTCTTGAAATTTTAAGACCTTTACTTACTTCCCAAAAATTTATCTTCCTTACCCAAGAATTTTGTCTCTCTTTAGTATGTTATTTCTAATTTTTCCTATTAGGTTTTCTCTCTTTACTTATTCCCTTAATGTTAAAAATATTTTCTGTATACACATAAACTGAAGAATTTCTAAAGCTTATATTTCCTTAGATATCCAAAAATTGTCTAATAAATTTTATTTTCTTAATTAAATATTTATGTACCTTTATTAATAAAAGAAACAAAATTAGGGATGTTGCAATTCTCTTAAGACTGCCTGCGAAACTCATCCAATTCATTCAGCTGCAACGTTCTTTTTCACCAACAGCCTCCAAATTCAAATTGAAATTCTTGACTGCCCAGTAAGCCCGATGCTCCAGCTCTACTGGCAAATAACAAGCCTTGCCAAACACTAATTTATATGGAGATATCCCCAAAGGTGTTTTATAGGCCAATCGATAAGCCCACAATGCATAATCCAACCTTGAAGACCAATCATTTCTAATTAGGCCGAAATTTTTTTTCTAAGATTCTTTTGATTTCTCTATTTGAGATTTTAGCTTGCCCACTAGTTTAGGGATGGTATGGAGTTGCCAACTTGTGTTGAACCCTATACCTAGCCAGTAATGCTTCAAACTGTCTATCACAAAAGTGAGATCCTCCATCACTGATGATTACTCTTGGAGTTCCAAATCTTGTGAAGATGTTCTTTTTAAGGAACCTTTTCACCACCTTTGCATCATTAGTTGGAAAAACTCATGCTTCCACCCACTTCGAAACATAATCAACAACAACCAAAATATATTGATTCCCAAAGCTTGAAGGGAATGACCCCATGAAATCAATCCCCCAGACATCAAATAATTTCACTTCCAGGATGTTGTTCAAAGGCATTTCATGTCTTCTTGGTATATTCCCCACTCTTTGGAACCTATTACATTGCATCACAAAGGAATGGGCATCCTTAAATAATGAAGGCCAATAAAAACCTACTTGCAATACTTTGTTTATAGTTCGAATTCCTCCAAAGTTGCCTCTATAGGGTGAGGCATGGAATTGGTGTAGAATATACTCCATTTCTTCCTTGGGAATGCATCTCCTAATCATTTGGTATGTACATTGCTTAAAAAATATGGCTCATCCCAGTGGTAGAATTTAACCTCATGCAAAAATTTCTTCTTTTGCTATGTTGATGATAAAGATCGTCCCACGAGGAATTGTAATAAGTAATTACTAGAGAAAATTGACTCGAAAATAGGGTGAAAAGATGCAAGTGCTTAAAAAGAAATTTGGATTCAATCACAAAGTAAGAGAATGAACTACATAAAGGATACTAAAATAATTACTTGCAACACACTAGGTTATTACAAGAAAATCTAATAATAAGGACAACTAGGATTGCTTTAGGGTTGATATTAGCTCTTACACTTATTTTCCTCTAGCTTTGCTATAACAATTGCCCTAGTAACCAGTTTTTTTTATCTTGAATGGGTTCTTTCAAGAACTTCCATACCCATTCATTCTTAAGATTTCATTCATATATTCCTATATAAATCTACCTCGAGAATGTCATTAATGCTCTAAAACTATTGAGTTATATAGCGCAACTTTATATTCCTATAATAGTTGCTACTGTTAGCCTAAACATGAGATTTAGCTAAACCCATAATATTCAAACTTAGTCAAACTTCCATTAACCTTCCCAGATTAAATATATGTTCTGTATCCTACTATTGGTGATCAAGCAATGGTAGAAATCAAAGTTACAATATAGTCTGAACATCAAGATCATTTACTAAAGCAAAATCAATCAATAACTTAAAATGGGCTTAGAGTTCATATCAACCGTTCTGCAAACCTAGCTGAAGACTTAACCCAGAACCATATCCATATTATTTACACGTGAAAATATTAGAATAGCCATATCCGCTAGGAAAGAAATACGGTACGAACAGAAAAGAAAATATATATGAGCAGAAAAGGAAGAAAGGGGTTCTATGGAAGGTTCTCTTCTCTTTCCCACGTTCAGCTGCTCCTTCTACTTTCTTCCATGCAACTTTTCTTCTTCCTTTATCTGAGAAGGAATGCTTCTCAATGGAACAGTCACTCCTCCCTTTCTATGCATTTATTTAGGAGGTAGCTGCCATCTGTCTCTTCCTCTTTCGTATAACTTTTCTATTTTCTCTTTTTGTAGCTTTTCTTTTCTTTTTAGCTTGCACTCCGGCCAACACCTTTTTCTTCCACGCTGAGTAGTGGAGACAACTCCTGCTACAGAAATCGAGTGCTCAGCCTACCTGCAACATATTACACTAAAAATCAGCCCTCACTCATGCACATAATAGCAATAAGCCAAAAATACCCAGCATATTCTAGCTTGCGTGAACCTTTCTGATGCAATGCAATTATAATTTCACTATTAACACAATGGGCACTCTTACACTTAGGAAATGCAAAAACCATATTTTGTTTAGGTGGCATTATTACTAAATCAACCAAATTGTAGAATAATAAGCATGAGAAAAGCATGTAATAACTCTAATAAATTAGAGTTAACATTATTTCAATATATGCACAAGCTTCATCAAACAACAACTCACATGTATGAATAAATAAATAAATAAATTGACATATATATATATATATATATATATATATATATATATATATATACATGTATCATCAAGATTTTAAGCTTCATGGTAAACTTAATGTTAAACCAACCCACTATAAACCCTTAGCTTTCTTCTCCCTTAGTCACTTTGGTATTCTGGTATTCTTCCTCCACAAAACCTACATGACCATGTTCTGTGTGTTTCACTAATAACTGCAAGCGCACAGTGTAGCTGTAGTTAGTCTGGAGAGTATGGGTCATATGCCATAGAGACCAATGACCAATTACTAGTTTTGTATGAAGTAAGCTATCTAAATCAATATAATTCAATCGGTATGAAGTCATAATTAAGTAAAATAGATAATAAATTATTAAAAGCCTAGGGTTAGGGTTTACTGCTCTTATAATATTCAACAATCAAGATATACCTCTAATTGCAATTATATGAGTAATAGTGGATGGTTTAAACTTAATTCATTAATAACCTCGTTCTAATATTACTAATTGTACCTAGGTCAATCCAATTACCTACTTTCATATTTCTTAGTTTAACCCAAGCCTATTAATTTCTATACTGACCATGTGATTCAATTCATAGGGGTTCTCATACCTACCAATTGATACAATTCTTAAAGAATCTTAAACTACTTTTGTGATTAAGATACCCTAATTAACTATTAAGTTTCAGAATTAACTTTCACCTTTCAGTGCATTAGTTAATAACCTAAGATGTGATAAAACTGTGATTAAGCATTCTATCAACTCGTCTTCAAGTGCATAATAGTTAATCGTAATTAATCACAAATAATCACAATTAGTGTTTCACAATTCCAATCAATGTAGTATCATCATACCATAAGTGGGTTTATCAAAACTCTAGTTCAAAATCTACTCATACATAATTGAAATAAAAATCAAAGACAAATTCATTAAGTAAATAGTAATGTTCAATAAAATTCAAAGAGAAAGGAGTAGAAGTATAAGTAGATGTAGAGATAGAAAGATAAAACCTGATTGCAAAAAGTAGATGAATTAGAGATACAATGCTTGAATCAATATAAATTCTAGTATAAGAACATAAAGAAAACTATAATCCTACTTTAAACCTAGCCCTAAAGTGTTTCCTAAGGCTAAACTGATCTGAAAGCATCTGTATCTATTTCCCATCATGTTTCGACATATATATACTTCTTGCTGCATTAAAACCCTAACATTTCACGTGCTATATAGACACGGAGCACGGTAGTGTTCCAAGACACGGCTTGGCCATGCTTTGGGCTGGATTTTAGGAATTTTCTCTAGGTTTTGAACAAAACACGGCATGGCCACGTTAGAGGATGCCATGGTCCATTCTTGACTATTTCTTTGTATTTCCTCCTTGCATCCTTCTTAGCTTGTTCTAAGTCCAGATAACTCTTTAAATAAGTGTTCTTCCTTGATTTTTGAGCTCTTTTGCTCACCTACAAAAAGAAAAAAAAAGTTAAGCAGTATCTAGAGCAAGTAAAAAAAATAGAACTAAAATAGGGAAATAATCACTAATTAATTAAGAATTAAGGGATAAAATATAACCATTAAACACACAATTTTCATCTTTTATTAACTCCCCCATGCTTAAACCTTTGCTTATCCTTAAGCAAATAATATAACATATCAGCATGAAGGGGGAAGATGCATTTAAATTCTAGATGAAAAAAAAATGCAACATAGGTATCTCTTAATTCAATCAATGTGATGATAATATAACAGATATATGAGTAGACATTTATTAGATAGTCTCTATTCTTCTAAAACTAAATCTAAATTCTCTTATTATACATCTACTTATACTGTTACCATTAATTGTATGCACCAAATTGATTTTTAAACACTCAAGAAAGCTACATCTTCTTTTCGATATCCTTATATTGCTTTACCCTTATTTCTATTTTATCACTCTTTCATCTCACAAAAATTCTTTTATTTCTTACTTTTTCTTCTTTCTTTTCTATTTCATTCATAATATATATATATATATATATATATATATATATATATATATATATATATATATATATATATATTGTGAGTGCATTTTATACTCTATCTGAGTTAGGTTTAGGTAGCTAGATAGTTATACTAAGGTCTTTTTGGTGCCTTCAACGGGTACTCAGAGTGAAAACTTTTTGGGATTCACATTCTCTCATTTTTAACCTCTCCCTACCTTCAAACTTTCATCATGTTAAAATAAAAAAGGGAATACAATTCATAGCACAACAAGAGAGAAATGTTTTTTAAAAAATAGAGGTTCAATGCCATAAGAGAGAGACTTAGATAACAACTACTTATTTCATATTTTGTTGCTTTACCATTGATTGTATGGACCAAATTGATTTTTAAACACTCAAGATAGCCACCCCTTCTTTTAGATATCCTTATGTTGCTTTACCCTTATTTCTATTTTATCACTCTTTCTTCTCACTCAAATTCTTTTATTTCTTACTTTTTCTTCTTTCTTTTCTTTGTTTTTTCTATTTCATTCATAATATATATATATATATATATATATATATATATATATATATTGTGAGTGCATTTTATGCTCTATCTCACTTAGGTATAGGTGGCTAGATACTCATACTAAAGCCTTTTTGGTACCTTAAAGGGATACTCAGAATGAAAAAATTTTGGGTTTCACATTCCCTCATTTTTAACCTCCCCCTACCTTCACAGTTTCATTATGTTAAAAACAAAAATGGGAATAAATTCATAGCATAATAGGAGAGATAGCTTTTAAAAAAATTAGAGATTCAATGCCTGAAGAGAGAGACTAAGATAACAACTACTTATTTCATATTTTGTTGCTTTAACATTGATTGTATGTGTAATATCCCTAATTTCATTTCATGTATTAATAAAAGTACAAAAGTATTGAAAGTAACTTCCCAAACTTCGTTTCTTTTATTGATAAAGGTACATAAATATTTAATTAAGCTAATAAAATTTATTAGACATATTTTAGAAATCTAAGGAAATATAATCCTTAGAAATTCTTCACCTTACGTGTATGCATAGAAATGTTCTAACATTAATGGAATAGGTAAAGAAAGAAAACCTAAGAGAAAAAATTAGAAATAAATATACTAAAGAGGTAAAATTCTTGGGTAAGGAAGATAAATTTTTGTGAAAGAAATAAAGGTATTAAAATTTCAAGAAGATTGTATTAGGGTAATTTTTCCTAATTTAAGAGTTAAAGTTACTAAGTTTAGTATCTCCAACCATAAATTAGGCTTTCACCTATGGACACTGCATATAGAGTTTTTCTACTTCACATGAACTTTTAGCAAGCCAATAGGATAGCCTAAGGAAGAAATAAAACATAGACTTGGACTAGGATATAGAAATTAGACCGGTAGCCCAAAAATCATGAAAATGTGATTAAACCCATTATGAAAGGTAAAATTTTAGCCAAAGTAAAGAAAATGGGCAAGAATGAGCCCAAACCCAAGAGAAAAAATAAAATTAAAAATAAAATAAAGTGATGAAATAATGGTGTAATCAAGATTAAGTGATATGTCATTAAGATAAAAATTTAGCAAGTGGTGTAATATCTTACATTCATAATTTTAACAAGTTGTATGACAATACATGGCATTAGGACCAAACATCTGTATCCTACACTCATAATTTTAGCAAGTGGGTAATAATACATAGCATTATGACAAAACATCCTTATCCTACACAAATAATTTTAGCTAAGTAAGGAAGATTCAAGGGTTGGAAATTTGCCACCTAAAAAGGAAAACCTATCATAATTGATTAAGACAAAAGAAAAAGGAAATGAATCCTGAAATCAAAGGGACCTTGTCCCTTATCTTAAGAACATATTATCATATTTTTCAAAATAAAAATCTCCTTTTCCTATGCATATCTTGACTAAGGAAGAGGAAGACAATAACATGAGTTATTTGTTTTCCAAAAATTCAACTAAGTGCATCCTAATTGTGATAAGGTAGACCCATGATTATGAAAGGTGAATTATTTAATAGTCTATATAAGGAAAACCCACCCTTATAACATTAGAATTTTTCTCCAAGTGAGGAAGAGGAAAAATAGTAGCAAGGTAGAGTGAGGAAAGGAGAGGAAGAAAGGAAGGAAGAGAAATGAGAAGTCTAAAGGACTAAGTGCTCAAGGTAAGTTTAACAATATTTCTTTTTGAAGAAAAGTTTTGAAACTTGTAATATTTATATGGGATTTTGATCTTAGAACTTTAATGATTGATCATGGATGTTGCTATATCATGTTACATATTATGTATGTTTGAATACTTAGGCTGGTGTAGATAGTTCTGCATAGGTATGGCTATGGGTGGGAAAATTTTAAGCTTCTATTTTTCAAATTCTGGAAAGAATCGGTAGGGAATTAAAATAAATGGTTAACATAAATATGTGTCATGAATTTTTAGCCACTAGAATCAATCAATTTGGAGTCTATATGAGACAGATATGTTTTGATTAGTAAGCAGTGGTCAGAAATTGGTTAATCAGGGAAGATTATTTTAGAATAGCTTCTGTGTTTTAATTTCTGGGAATATTCTGTAGGAAATTAAAATAAATGATTAACACAAAAATTATTTCTATATGTGTCACGGAATTTTAGCCACTAGAATCACTTAATTCAAAATTTGTATAAGGGAGATATGGACAGATCAGTAGGTAGAGATCAGAACATACCCGAGAAAAAATAACCTATAATTTGAGGGAGTAATATCACCATAATTGCTTAATATTTTGTTCAACTGTTTAACATAATAGTTTTAGATAATTCTTTTATCTTTAAATTGACACTAAGATCACCAAAATCAGAGTTAAATTTAGTGAGTTATGCTCTGATTAGTAAGAGAATGTCAGATAGGAAGAAAAACTGCATCAAGAAAATAAAGAAATAAAATTAATATTTAAAAAAGAAGAAGAATCTTATAAATGAAAATAATAAATGACTAGAATATGCCATAGCCATTGCCATTGCATGAACTTCTTGCCATCTTAAGTGTGAAATTTTGTTATGGAAATATTTTATAAAGTGATATTTGAAATGGTTATGTTCATGGCATGATTACCAATGATTTTTGGCTATTAATGTGAAAAGAAAAGAAATAAGCACAGTCACATGGCGATCCGTGTGGTGCACTAGTAGGGGACGCCCTACCAATGGTTAAGATTATGCTAATGAGAAAAGAAAGAGAAAGTGTGCCATGTCAGACGGAGCGAGAAAAGCCCGTACCGGAGAGTAGAAAATACTCACATTGACCAAGGTAGCTTGATATGAGAAAAAATTGATAGTCATCATATGATATTCTGAAAATAGTTAATTATGTCTTACATGTCATTGTTGTACGATTCTTATGTGCTTAGATATAGTTCATTCATGTGACCAAAGATATTTGCTATAGTTTATACAGATGAACATGACGTGATGAGCTATATTGATGATGATTTATTGTTGAACTTACTGGGATTTAATTCTCACTATATTTCCATGTCATGTTCAGAAACTTAGTTATGCATATTTTTCTATGGCTCTGGCTTTTAGTGCACGTTTGATCAAGTTATTTTATGTTGGGCAGATCCCAGAATCAAATAAAATGTTTATGGTTGAGTTGGCTCAGATCCCGGTGAAGGGGCAACCACTTGCACCTGTATCTCCAGAATTGGTCAACTAGAATAAATAAGATGTAGATATTTATGTGTTTGATATGTTATACGTACGTTTTGATTACTGATGTGTATGTGAACTCTATATTGTATAATAATAAAAAATAAAAAATTGTTACAGTATGGACCAAATTTGTTTTTAAACACTCAAGAAAGTCACCTCTTCTTTTATTATATTACTTTACTCTTATTTTTATTTTACCACTCTTTCTTCTCACTCAAATTATTTTATTTCTTACTTTTTCTTCTTTCTTTTCTTTGTTTTTTTTTCTATTTCATTCATTTTATATATATATATATATATATGCTCTATCTCACATAGGTATAGGTAGCTAGATACTCATACTAAAGCTTTTATGATACCTTAAATGGGTACTCAGAGTGAAAACTTTTTGGGTTTAACATTTTCTCATTTTTAACCTCTCCCTACCTTCACACTTTCATTATGTTAAAATCAAAAAGAGGCATACAATTCATAGCACAATAGGAGAGATATTTTTTTTAAAAAAAAATTAGAGATTCAATACCTGAAGAGAGAGACTAAGATAACAACTACTTATTTCATATTTTGCTACTTTACCATTGATTGTATGGACCAAATTGATTTTTACACACTCAAGAAAGCCACCTCTTCTTTTAGATATCCTTATGTTGCTTTACTCTTATTTCTATTTTATCACTCTTTCTCTCACTCAAATTCTTTTATTTCTTACTTTTTCTTCTTTCTTTTTTTTTTGTTTTATTTTTCTATTTCATTCATAATATATATATATATATATATATATATATATATATATATATGTAATATTTTGTAATTTTTAAATAATAATGTTTTACGATAAAAAAATATATTTTTACTTTAAATGATTATGTTTTGCTAAAATTAAGTATACTTTTAATTAAAATAATTTTTATTTGGCTTAAAATAATTATATTGGCCTCTAATAAATTTTTGTTCTATTTTTTGAGATATTATTTCTTTTATTATGTATAAAGATATTTATTTTGTGATTTGTTTTATTAAAATTTTTATCATGAAAAGTCATGATTTAGGAGTTCAACTAAAGTTTTGCAATAATGTAAAGTTAGGATGTTTTAGGATGAAAAATGGTATTTATATCTATATATATAAAAATAAATCTCATTATTCAATTATTAAAAAATCATAAATAAATAAAAGGAACAAAAGAGAAAGAAAAAGGGGGAGGGGGAGAAAAAAGCCGAAGAGAATGCAAAAATCCCGATTCTGTAATAGTGTGAATAAAAATCTTTATTTTTCTCTCTAGATCTAGAGTGTCTATTGGCTTTCGATCTCAAAACTAAGGGTACCAATGGATTCAATACGTAGTATACTATGATTTTGAATGAACAATTTTTCAAATCAGCCGCAAAATCACCGTAGATTTGAAGTAAAAAATCTTAGAAAAAGATAAGTTCTGAAACTTTTACTTAGAAGACCTCAAATTGAAAATCTGACCCCGTAGATGGATTCAGGAGTTAGATAAACCATAAGATATGAAATTTTTCAGTCATCTGACAACTTTTTGTTCTTCGTGAATAGTGATTTTTGGTGGTGAATACTATTTTCCGGCGGTGAATAGTGACTAAGCTCCCGTAGTCATTTCTTAGGTTTTTAGACCCTCCAAACTCGTTTTTGAAATCCATTTGATCAGATTTGACTTGAAAAATTACATTTAGGGCTGTCTATCACACCCCTAATTTTAAGGCATATGAAACACGTATACCATGAACATATATTTTTCATAAACTTGAATATTTCAATCATTTATCATGGAAACAGATACATATAAGTTCTCCCATACATATACCATATATAGACGAAGTCCATAAACATCAGAGTAATAGCAGAAGCAGGGATCCTGCCTATGGCATATAGAGCATACTCTATAGTAAAGTACAATATAAATCAAAATATACGAACCTTGGAAACAAAGTAAGCTCACCCAGAGATCAAGTTGTCTAGGTGGCCAACTATCTGAAAGAAAAGGACCAAACTCTATATCCTTATCAGAAAAAAAACATATAAATATCGTGTAATGAGTTTGATAACTCAGTGAACAGATAATACCTCCTATGACATCTTAGGTCAACATATGGATGTACTCATATTTTAAAATTTGTCACCGAAAATACAGTTCAAAAGTACATTCATATGGGACTTGCATTTCAAATATTCTCAATTCATATCACATTCAGATATTCAAAATCATATGCAATACAATATGATCATTATTCAAATATTGTAATGCATCAAAACCTTTCACATGACAACATTAGGAGGATCCCATATTAGAGTTCAGGTCTTTCCGTACTTTGTTGATATAGAATTTACTTAAATTCAGCATCTTGCTGAGGTTTTCCTTACCACCATTCAAGAGTATACACGAAGGGACTCTAATATGGGTATTTTCCAAGTACACAGCAAGAGAAGGCAAATTACATCTCATATAGTTGGCATCTCGCCCATATAGGAGGCATCCCGCTCTCCTTCACATATCATATCCGATGTGTTGGGCGACACACGAGGTTAGAACCATTCCCAGCTAGCTGGGTTATCAAGGTGCACCAGTGCTAAGATCACCTGATGTTAGCAGACAGTGTTTGTAATAGGATTCCTCCACAAAAAATATCATATGCACATATGCCATATAATCCAATATAAAATTCTCAAAATAATACAGACTTTCAGTCTCAGTACAGTTTCATCTATCATAAATTCCCCATTCAGGGTTTATCACAAGTAGATGCCCTTTTTCGTGGCAATCATATAGCTTTATAAATAATTCCACATGCATAAATATTTACTTGATCATTTAATGATAAATACATATGAAATCTGATACACCATGAGTTCAAAAATCCATTTTCAAAACTATACTCTTCTTGAACTATATTCCAAATTATAAGCAATACAGATAATGTTAATGCATTTCTGAAACATATAAAAGTATAAATATCTTATAAACATAATCAAATACATGTTTAAAGATCAATAAGAGTATATGGCAAGTAATAGAAAGAATCATCTACTCACAGGGTATGGGCTCTAGATTGTATAGCCCCAAAATGCATTTTTTCAATTTACATGTGACTAAACATACTTAAAAAACATGTCTGGAGAGTCCAAAAATCAAAGAAATGACTTTGAAAATTTGGTCACTGTTTATAGCTGAAAAACACTGTTCACAATCGACAAATCACTATTCACTACCGGGAAATACTATTCACCGCTGGACAATAATATTCACCAAGAACAAAAAGTTGTCAGATAGCTGAAAAAAGTTCATATCCTAAGGTTTATCTAGCTCCTGAATCCATCTACGATGTCAGATTTTCAATTTGAAGTCTCTAAGTAAGAGTTTCAAAACTTACATTTTTCTAAGATTTTCTGCTTCCGATTTGCTGCGATTCAACAACTGATTTGAAAAATTATTCGATCAAAATCATAGTACTCTCCATCATAAATTCAATGAAACCTTTAGTTTTGAGATCAGAGACCTATAGACACTCTAGATCTAGAGAGAAAACATAGAGTTATTATTCACACTATTTCACTATTTATCAATTTCGTAAACACTCATGCTCGGTTCGTCTCCCCCTCCCTTTTTCTCTTTTTTTTTTTATATTAATTTTATTATTATATTATTATTTAATAATTAAATATTTAGGATTATCTTTATTTTATTTCATATATATTCATATAAATATTGTTTTTCATGCTAAAACATCCCAAAAATTTCTAAAAATTTACATTCTCTTAAAACTTTAGTTGAACTCTTAAATCATGACTTTTCTTGATAAAATCTTAATAAAATGAACCAAAAAATAAATATCTTTATGCATAATAAAAGAAAAAATATTTCTAAAAGTAAAATAAAAATTTATTAGAGACCAATATAATTATTTTAATTAAAAATGTACTTACTTTTAGCAAAACATAATCATTTTCAAACAAATAAAAATATATTTGTTTATAGTAAAACATTATTATTTAAAAATAAAAATTACAGGATATTACATTCTTCCCCCCTTAAGAAATTCAGTCATTGAATTTTAGCCCATCCTTTCATAAATAAGGAATGAAGTCAAGGCATAAACCTCATTACACAAGCTTTTGGGGATATCTCTTTTCTCTATATCATCTTTACTTTCTAAGAAATCTCTTTACTTGTGTGATTTTTTTATATAACCTTAACTATAGGGATTTCCTTTAACCATAAGTTCTTCACTTGTCGATCAACAATAGACATCGATTTTTTTATACTCATAATTAAATTAAATTCTTGTCTAAATGAATTTCTTGGAATTAGATAGCATGAGAAGAATCTGATAGTTACTTCCTTAGCATTGATGTCAGAAAGATTGTACCAACATCATTTAATCCTTATGGTAAAGCTAAGCGATATATACTATGTATATTATGTCCATTTCAAAAGAGCCTATATACTAAATCTTAACTTTTTCCTTCTTTTCAAACCTCATTACCTCTTTCATGGGTGAGTCCTTTAAGAAAATTTGATCACCAACTGATAATTTCTAGTGCTCAACATTCATGGTCCTTATAAAATTTAGGCCTGTATTGAATTGCTTGTATTACTTTTCTAACCAACTTTACTTATACAAAATAATTAACAGATTATATATATACATATAAGGAACTCTTAAACCATTGTATATCTCATTCCTTTATATCCTCAAGCTCGTATGCATAAATCTATAAGTCGATATTAGGAAACACACACATAAAATAACATATTCATATCCATATTGGGTAACTATCTTTTCTTATTCCAGACTTTTATCAAGTCATCTTTGATTCTCACATGTCAACATCCTCCTATGAATATCATCATCTTAATTTATCATATATTTTTATCCTAAAATCCATTAATCAATATGTTAAACATACGTGACAATAAATCCACCAAACTTTGTATAACATTTATGTACCATTGACACATGTCTAACAATTTCGACTTACCTCATCACAGTAACTCTATACCCTCTTATTAACACCAATAAATTCATTCTCAAAAATTTCAAGCCTTTCTTTAATCATATCTAAAAACACATCATTCTAGCTTATATCAATCCCGTTTAATTCACCCAATCATTTCAAGAAGATTTTTCCCAACAATTACTCATACATGAATTTCCAATTTCAACATAATTCACATCTTAGATACTAGACTCAATTTAACATGGTATAAACCTTTAACAAAAATATTTTGATCACTTACATTATTTTTAGACATGATTCTTAGAATATTCTCCATATTTCCAAATTAAGAGTTTAAAGATTAATTTAAATCCTAGTTATCATACTTTATTTCTCAAGAACTTCAACACCACTAATTCTCTTGATTACATTCGTCAAAACACCATAAGGCCATCATCCGTCTATTCCTTTCAAACTTTTCATCACTTTAACCTACTAATCATTTGGATACCATAATAACTGAGTTTTCAAAGAAAATAAATTAACTTTTCTTGTAATGAGGGAAAAGAACTTTGCATTTAATGCCAAACACTAATAAAGGAGAATGCAGTAGAACAAATTAAAAGCATAATAGAGAACGGTGCAAAAATAGAAAGTCAAAAATTTGGACAAAACATTGAAAGAAAATTAAAATTGGTGGGCGTAATTTTTGAAAATCTATAAACAAAATCTAGCTATTATTTTGGCAAAAATTGGTGGCCACAAGTTTCAAATATATGTGCCAAAATTTGCTTTAAACCTGTTGGTATTCGGTGGAAAAATAACACATAAAAAAGAAACATTTTTGAGTTTATAAAAGTTTGTGAAGAACAAAGAGCACATAATTAACTAGTAGGATGCAGTTGATTGATTCAAATTAGATGTAATCAATCAACTATAAAATAAATCAGTCCAAATTAAAAATTCTCAAAATAGTTAGTCGACTTAATAATATTGATAATCAACTAGAAAGAACATTAGGAAAACAAAATAAACCATTTCATTGTCCCACTTTAACAATTAACTCATTTTTATTTTCACTCTTTTTTTCTTTTGCAATTACGCCTATCACTTACAACTTTCCTACAAGAATCAAGACATCAATGCTTCATCAAGGACAATAAGGAAAATAAAATTTCTGGTGATACCTTAATCTTATTCTCTTTATATGCTTAATATGAGTCACAGTCACAACTACTATATATATACATACTTGCCATCATTTTTGAAATTTTCACATTCAATTTAGCTGATATCCACCAATCACTCACATAGCTATTCTAATTATGTCCGGCCTATTCGCATAGCTATTGTAAGTATGCCCTTCTCTGAGTTCTATAAATGCATACATTAGTATCTTTATCTTCATACTCAAAGTTAGGGTGTGTTTAGCTATGGAGAGAATCGCATTTCGTTAGTTTCAAAATATTTGTGTTTTTTGTGGTTCCAGTCCTGGAAAAGATGAAAAATATGTGAAAGCTGCACAAAACCTAGGTATGGTGTTGGCCAGAAGAAAAATTCATTTAGTTGATGGTGGAGGTAACCGTGGGTTAATGGGGTGTGTGTCTACAGCTGCACATGTAAGAGGATGTCAAGTTCTAGGTATTATTCCTACAACTCTAGCTACATTAAACATCATAGGAAAAATAATTGGGGAAGAATTTAGGGTAGCTTCCATGCATGAGCGCATGGCTAGAATGATGAGCAATGCTGATGCCTTCATTGTCTTACCAGGTGGTTTTGGTACTTTAGAAGAAATTTTTCAAATAGTTTCTTAGGCACAACTAAATATGAATCATAAACCAATAGGTTTATTAAATGTTAATCACTTCTTTGATGGTTTGTTATCTTTTCTTTATCATGATGTGGAACAAAGGTTCATCTCAGACTCAGCACAACGAATTCTCATCTTAACTTCAAATGCTGAAGAGTTGATTGATGCTTTACAAGCATATGTTCATGTACCTGATCTAACTATGGCTCAAATAGAATGGATGACAGACAACCGTAGGAAGCGCAAATTGGATTTGGATCTTCATCTTTAAATGTAGTAAAACATAGCCATTACTGTACCACTTTTACTTTCTTAGGGTCTACTTGGATACCATCCTTACCAACCATACTCTCTTAGAGTTGGTAAAACTAACTTTAAATGTTGTTTATGATCCTTTGTACTCTTGGAATATTCTAGTATATCATCAATATATATAATAACAAATTGATCTAAAGATAGCTTAATTACTATTCATTAAATCTATGAATGCAGCTGGGGCATTTGTCAATCCAAATGTCATCACTAAGAACCTATAATGTCCACACCAAGTCTTAAAAGCAATTTGTTTTTTGAAATATCCTTTTCCCTTATCCTTAATTAATGATATCCATATCTCAAATCAATTCAGATTTTGAAAAACGCTGAGCACCATATAGCTAGTCAAACAAATCATCTATATGAGGTAATGAGTATTTATTTCACACTGCCACCTTATTCAACTGTCTATAATCTATGCACAATCGTAACAATCCATATTTCTTTTTCACAGATAGAACAGGAGTACTCCAAGAAAAAGTGCTATGACATTTAAATCTCTTGTCTAACATGTCTTGTAACTAATTCTTTTTTAGTTCCTTAAGTTCAGTTGTTGTCATTCTATATGGGAATATAGACACTGATTTGGTTTCTGGAAGTAAATTAATACCAAATTCTATTTATCGTTTCAAGGTGTTCTTGGAAATTCTTCAGGGAATACATTAGAAAATTCTCTAACCACTGGAACTTGATTTACATTGGTATACTTTATATCAACATCTCTCACCACTGTCAAATATTCATGGCACCATTTTGTAATCACTTATGGGATGTTAAAACAGAGATTCGATTACTGGTACCTCACTACGGTCTCCTTGTATCAAGAAAGAAAATTCTCTAGGAATATTGAATTTAATCACCTTAAAGTGATATTTCAAAATGGGATGGCATGATGCCAATCAATACATTCATAATATCACATCAAAGTCTACCATATCTAGACAACCGAGTAAAACTGATGTCACATTTAGAAACCATCATATTTGATATCTGTCTCAATTCTTTAAATTCCTTGGTACGCCTATACTTTTCACTCCCAAGCAGAAATTGACCCATAAGTATTTTTTTTAGATGCCAATATATTCAATTTTTCTTATACTAGGAAATTTAATAACTTGGAATAGAAAGGAATTTGAAACCCTATAAATCCCTCAGCAACACCTGAAGTATAAATATGTCTGGCTCATATCCATACTAAAGGTCCTACTAAAGAATCCATTGCTCTGATAGCCATAAGAAAAGCTAATTCTCTGATACCAACATGTCACGCCCTTAATTTTAGGGCACGTGAAACACGTATACCATGAACATATATTTTTCATAAACTTGAATATTTCAATCATTTATCAAGGAAACAGATACATATAGGTTATCCCATACATATACCATATGCAGACAAAGTCCATAAAAATCAGAGTAACAGCAGAAGCAGGGATCCTACCTGTGTCATATAGAGCATACTCTAGAGTACAAGTACAATATAAATCAAAATCTACGAGCCTTGGAAACAAAGTAGACTCACCCAGAGATCATATGGTATAACTGGTCAACTATCTGAAGAAAAAGGACCAAACTCTATATCCTTATCTGAAAAAAAAAACATATAAATATCGTGTAGTGAGTTTGACAACTCAGTGAATAGATAATACCTCTTATGACCTCGTAGGTCAACATATGGATGTACTCATATTTTAAAATTTGTCACAGAAAATACAGTTCAAAAGTATATCCATATAGGACCTGCATTTCAAATATTCTCAATTCATATCACATTCAGATATTCAAAATCATAGGCAATACGGTATGATCATTATTCAAATATTGTAATGCATCAAAACCTTTCACATGAAAAATGTAGGATTTGCCTAAACTTAGCATCTCGCTGAGGTTTTCCCTACCACCATTCAAGAAGACACGCGAAGGCACTCTAATATGGGTATTTCTCAAGCACAAAGCAAGGGAAGGCGAATCACATTTCATATAGTTGGCATCTCGCCCATATAAGAGCTATCTCGCTCTCCTTCGCATATCATATCCCATGTTTTGGCCGACACACGAGGCTAGAACCACCCCCAGCTAGCTGGGTTATCAAGGTGCACCGGGGTTAACATAACCTGCTGTTAACATGTAACATCCCGTAATTTTTAGATATTTTCCTTAGAAATTCTTCACCTTACATATATGCATAGAAATGTTCTAATATTAATGGAATAGGTAAAGAAAGAAAACCTAAGAGGAAATATTAGAAATAAACATGCTAAAGAAAGGTGAAATTCTTAGCTAAGGAAGATAAATTTTTATGAAGTAAAGGTCTTAAAATTTCAAGAAGAACGGATGAGGGTAATTTTTTTTCCTAATTTAAGAGTAACAGTTACTAAGTTTAATATCTCCACCCATAAATTGGGCTTTGACAAATGGACACTTCATATAGAGTTTTTCTTCTTCACATAAATTTTTAGCAAGCCAATAGGATAGCCCAATGAAGAAATAAAACATAGACTTAGACTAGGATATAGAAATTGGACCGATAGCCCAAAAATCATGAAAACGTAACCAAGCCTATTATGAAAGGTAGAATTTTAACCAAAGTAAAGAAAATAGGCAAGAATGAGCCCAAACCCAAGAGGAAAAAATGAAAATAAAAATAAAAATAAAAACAAAGTGATGGAATAATGGTGTAATCAAGATTAGGTGATTTGACATTAAGACAAATATTTAGCAAGTGGTATGATAATACAATAATTTAGGACAAAACATCAATATCCTACACTCATAATTTTAGCAAGTGGGTAATAATACATAGCATTATGACAAAACATCTTTATCCCAAACAAATAATTTCAACCAAATAATGGAGATTCAAGGGCTAGAAATTTGCACTTAAAAAGGAAAATCTATCATACTTGATTAAGACAAAAAAAAAGGAAATGAATCCCTAAATCAAAGGGATCTTGTCCCATATCTTAAGAACATATTATCATAATTTTTAAAAACCAAATCTCCTTTTCCTATGCATATCTTGACTAAGAAAGAGAAAGACAAGAACATAAGTTGTTTGTTTTCCAAAAATTCAACCAAGTGTAATCTAATTGTGATAAGGTAGACCCATGATCATGAAAGGTAAATTATTTGAGGGTCTATTTAAGCAAAACTCACCATTACAACATTAGAATTTTCGTCCAAGTGAGGGAGAGGAAAATAGAAGTAAGGTAGAGTGAGGAAAGGAGAGGAAGAAAGGAAGAAAGAGGAAGGAGAAGTCTAGAAGGTTAAGTGCTCCAAGTAAGTTTAACAATATTTCTTTTTGAAGAAAACATTTGAAACTTATAATATTTATATGAGATTTTGATCTTAGAACTTTGATGATTGGTCATGGATGTTGCTATATCATGTTACATATTGATCTTGCATGTGATGTATGTATTAATACTTAGGCTGGTATAGAAAGTTCTGCATAGGTATGGCTATGGGTGGCAAAATTTTAAGCTTCTGTATTTTAATTTCTGGGAATTATCTATAGGAAATTAAAATAAATGGTTAACATAAGAATTAAATACATATGTGTCATGGATTTTTAGCTACTGATATCATTCAACTTGGAATCCATATGAGGAAGATATGAGCTGATTACTAGTAAAAGGTCAGAAAATGGTTCATCAGGGAAGAATATGTTAAGATAGCTTCTGTGTTTTAATTTCTGAGAATTATCTGTAGAGAATTAAAATAAATGGTTAACATAAGAATTAAATATATATGTGTCACAGATTTTTAGCCACTAGAATCACTCCATTTGGAGTTCATATGAGGTAGATATGGTCTGATTAGAAAACAATGGTCAGAAAATGGTTAATTAGGGAAGAATATGTTAGGATAGCTTCGGTGTTTTAATTTATGGGAACATTCTATAAGGAATTAAAATAAATAGTTAACATATGAATTATAGATATATGTGTCATGGATTTTAAACCACTGGAATCATTCCATTTAGAGTTCATATGAGGTAGATATGTTCCGATTAGTAAACTAAGGTCAAAAAATGGTTAATCAGGGAAGAATATATTAGGTTAGCTTTGGTGTTTTAATTTCTGGGAACATTATATAAGGAATTAAAATAAATAGTTAACATATGAATTATAGATATAGGTGTCACGGATTTTTAGCCACTGGAATCACTTAATTTGGAATTCTTATGAGGGAGATATGGACAGATTAGTAGGTAGAGGTCAGAACCTATCCGAGAAGAAATAACATGTATATTGAAAGAGTAATATCACCTTGATTTCTTAATATTTCTCTACAATGTTCAACATAATAGTTTTAGATGATTGTTTTATCTTGAAATTGACACCAAGATCACCTACATAGAAGTTAAATTGAGGGAGTTATGCTCTGATTAGTAAGAGAAGGTTAGATAGAATGAAAATCTGCATCAAGAAAATAAAGAAATAAAATTAATATTTAAAAAAGAAGATGAATCTTATAAATGAAAATAATAAATGACTAGTATAGCCATAGCCATTGCTATTGTATGAACTTCTTACCATCTTAAGTGTGAAATTCTGACATGGAAATATTTTATAAAGTGATATTTGAAATGTTTATGTTCATGGCATGATTACCAATGATTTATGGTAATAGTTATATTTTGATGAACATACTTGTTATTGAAAGCATATCTTTGGCTATCATTGTGAAAAGAGAAGAAATGAGCACAGTCACATGGCAATCCCTGTGGTGCACCAGTAGGGGACGCCCTACCAACGGTTATGATCATGATTATGAGAAAAGAAAGAAAAAGTGTGTCATGTCGGACGGAGCGAGAAAAGCCTGTACCAGAGAGTAGAGGATACTCACCCTGATCGGGGTAGCTTGAAATGAGAATAAGTTGATGGCCATCATATGATATTCTGGAAATAGTTAATCCTGTCGTACATATCATTACTGTATGATTCTTATGTGCATAGATATAATGCATTCATGTGAACAAAGATATTTTCTGTAGTTTATACAGCTGAACATGACGTGATGAGCTATATTGATGTTGATTTATTGTTGAACTTACTAGGATTAATTCTCACTATATTTCCATATCATGTTCAGAAAATTAGTTATGTAGCTTTTTCTATGGCTCTGGCTTTTAGTGCACATTGGATCGAGTTACTTTTTATTGGGCAGATCTCATAATCAAATAAGATGTTTATGGTCGATTTGGCTTCAATCCCGGTGAAGGTGCAACCGCCCGCACCTGTATCTTTGGAATTGGTCAACCAAAATAAACAAGATGGAAATATCTATGCGTTTGATATGTTGCATGTACGTTTTGATTAATGACGTGTATGTGAACTCAATATTGTATAATAATTAAGGAAAAAAAAGGTTGTTACATAATTGGTATCAGAGCCTGGTTGATCCTAGATGGACAGTGGGTGGTTGGTTATCTGAATCGATCTTATAGTATCTTGAGTATGTTGTGGTAGTACTGTGTAGGGGATCAGTGATTTCATATAGGTAAGAAATTACTAGTGTTTCTTATTTATATGCCGAGGTGGTGTTTTGACTGCTGTTAAATATTTTTTTTGAAACTGACTATTGGGCTTGATTACCTCAATAGCAGCATAACTTTATTTTTGCCCCAGTAGGAAATGGCACCACCAAGGAGGAATCCGGCAAACAATGCAGAGGAAACCCTGCACAACCTTGCCACGAAAATTCAAGAATTTGATATTGATTTACTCCTTAGAACCCAACTAGTATCTATGTCCCTATATAGAATGATATCGATTGAATTTAAAAAAAAATTGTTATAAGACTTGTTAGACAAGGGATTTAAATGCCCTAGTACTTTTTTTTGGAGTGCTCCAGTTCTATCTGTGAAAAAGAAAGATAGATCACTATGACTATGCATAGATTATAGATAATTGAATAAGGTGACAATGTAGAATAAAAACCCATTACCTCGTATAGATTACATGTTTGACTAGTTATAAGGTGTTCAATATTTTTCCACAAATTGATTTGGGATATGAGTAACATTAATTAAGGATAAGAGAAGAGGATGTACAAAAATTTTATTTTAGGACTTATTATGGGCATTATGAGTTCTTGGTAATGTCATTTAAATTGACAAATATTTTAGTTGCATTCATAGATTTAATGAATAGTAATTAGGTCATCCCTGGATCAGTTTGTTTTTATTGATGATATACTAGAATATTTCAAACGTTCAGAGGATCATAAGCAACATTCAAAGATAGTTTTACCAACTCTAGAGGAATATGGTTGGTAAATATGGTATCCAAGTAGACTCTAAGAAAGTAAAAGTAGTACAATAATAGCTACGTTTTACTACATTTAAAGATGAAGATCCAAATCCAATTTATGCTTCCTGTGGTTATCTGTCATCCATTCTATTTGAGTCATAGTTAGATCAGGTACATGAACATATGCTTCTAAAGCATCAATCAACTCCTCAGCATTTGAAGCTGAGATGAGAATTCGTCGTGCTGAGTGTGAGATGAATCTTTGTTCCACAACATGATCAAGGAAAGACAACAAACCATCAAAGAAGTGGTTAACATTTAACAAACCTATCGATTTGTGATGCATATTTAGTTGTGCCCAAGAGACTATTTGGAAAATTTATTCTAAAGTACCAAAACCCCCTGGTAAGGCAATGAAGGCATCAGTATTGCTCATCATTCTAGCCATGTGCTCATGCATGGAAGCTACCCTAAACTCTTCCCCAATTGTCTTTCCTATGATGTTAGATGCAGTTAGAGCTGTAGGAATAATACCTAGAACTTAGCATCCTCCTACATGGGCAGCTGTAGACACACATCCTATTAATCCACGGTTATCTCCACCATAGACTAAATGAATTTTTCTCCTGCCCAGTACCATACCCAGGTTTTGTGCAGCTTTCATATACTCTCCATCTTTTCTAGGACTGGAACCATAAAAGACACAAATATTTCGAAATTAACCGAATGCAATTCCCTCCATAGTTGCACACACCCTAACTTGGAGTATGAGAAGATAAAGATACTAACGTGTGCATTTATAGAACTCGGAGAATGGCATACTTATGATAGCTATGCGAATAGGCCGGGAATAATTAGAACAGTTATGTGAGTAATTGGTGGATATAAGCTAAATTGAAGGTGAAATTTTCTAAAATGAGGGCAAGCATGTATATGTATAGTAGTTGTGATAGTCACTCGTATTAGGCATATAAAGAGAATAAGGTTAAGATATAATCATAAATTTGTCTTTGATGAAATCTTGATGTCTTGATTCTTGTAGAGAAGTTGTAGGTGATAGGCGTAATTGAAAAAAAAAAAAGTGAAAATGTAAACAAGTTAGTTGTTGAAGAAGGACAATCAAATGATTTATTTTGTTTTCCCAATATTTTTGCTAGTCGACTATTGGTATTATTAAGTCGACTAGCTATTTTGAGAAATTTTAATTTGAACTAGTTATTTGACAGTTGATTGATTACATCTATTTTGAAGCAATCAACTACATCCTACCAGTTAACTATGTATTCTTTTTTTTTCACAGACTTTTATAAGCTCAGAAATGTTTTTTTTCCATGTGATATCTTTCCACCGAATACTAATAGATTTAAAATAGATTTTGACACATATATTCAAACCTTGCGGCCACCGATTTTTCCTGATATAATAGCTAAATTTTATTTTCAAATTTTCAAGAATTACAGCCACCGATTTTAACTCTCTCGAATGTTTTGTCCAAACTTTTGACTTTCTATTTTAGCACCGTTCTTTATTATACTTTTCGTCTGTTCTACTGCATTAATATTTGGCATTAAATGCAAGATTCTTTTCTTACATTAAAAGAAAAGTTAATTTATTTTCTTTTAAACTCAATTATTATGGTGACTAAGTTGTTAGTAGATTAAAGTAATGAAAAGTTTGAAAAGAATGGACGGATGTTGGTCTTATGGTGTTTTGACGAATGTAATCAAGAGAATTAGTGGTGTTGAAGTTCTTGAGGAATAAAATATAGGAAGTAGGATTTAAGTTAGTCTTGCAACTTTTATTTTGGAAATATAGAGAATATTCTAAGAACCATGTCCGAAAATAATGTAAGTGATCAAGCTATTTGTGTTAAAGGATTATATCATGCTAAATTGGGTCTAGTATCTAGCATGTGAATTATGTTGGAATTGAGAATTCATGTATGAGTAATTGTTAGGAAAAATCTTCTTGAAATGATTGGGTGAATTAAATGGGATTGACATAAGCTAGAATGAGGTGCTTTTGGATCTGATCAAAGAAATAATTGAATTTTTTTACAATGAGTTTAATGGTGTTAATAAGCTTGTATAGAATTACTGTGATGAGGTAAGTTAGAATTATTAGACATGTGTCAATGGTACAGAAACGTTATTAAAGGTTTGAAGGATTTATTGCTAGGTATGTTTAACATATTGATTAAAGGATTTGAGGATAAAAATAGATGATAGATAAAGATGATGATATTCAGGGGATGATGTTGATATATGAAAACAAAAAAAAAATGACTTGATAGAACTTTAGAATAAGAAAAGATAGTTACCCAATATGAAGGTGAATATGTTCCTTTATGTGTGTGTTTTCTAATATCGACCCATAGATATATCCATGCGAGCTAGAGGATATAAATTGAAGAACTTATGAGTGAAAGAAATCCTTATGGTTAAGTTATATGGCGAAAATCACTCAAATGAATAGACATATTAAAAAGTAAAGATGTTATACAGAAAAGATATCGCTAATTATTTAGGTAATAAGGTTGGTAACTCTGAATAATGCCTTAATTTCATTCCCTACATGTGGTAGGATGGATAGAAATTTGGGGACCGAATTTCTTAAGGAGGGAAGAATGTAACATCCCGTAATTTTTAGATATTTTCCTTAAAAATTCTTCACCTTACATATATGCATAGAAATGTTCTAATATTAATGGAATAGGTAAAGAAAGAAAACCTAAGAGGAAATATTAGAAATAAACATGCTAAAGAAAGGTGAAATTCTTAGGTAAGGAAGATAAATTTTTATGAAGTAAAGGTCTTAAAATTTTAAGAAGATTGGATTAGGGTAATTTTTTCCTAATTTAAGAGTAAAAGTTACTAAGTTTAGTTTTTCCACCCATAAATTGGGCTTTCACCTATGGACACTTCATATAGAGTTTTTCTTCTTCACATAAATTTTTAGCAAGCCAATTGGATAGCCCAATGAAGAAATAAAACATAGACTTGGACTAGGATATAGAAATTAGACTGATAGCCCAAAAACCATGAAAATGTGACCAAGCCTATTATGAAAGGTAGAATTTTAACCAAAGTAAAGAAAATGGGCAAGAATGAGCCCAAACCCAAGAGGAAAAAAATGAAAATAAAAATAAAAATAAAGTGATGGAATAATGCTGTAATCAAGATTAAGTGATTTGACATTAAGACAAAAATTTAGCAAGTGGTATGATAATACAAGAATTTAGGACAAAACATCAATATCCTACACTCATAATTTTAGCAAATGGGTAATAATACATAGCATTATGACAAAACATCTTTATCCCACACAAATAATTTCAACCAAATAATGGAGATTCAAGGGCTAGAAATTTGCACTTAAAAAGGCAAATCTATCATACTTGATTAAGACAAAAGAAAAAGGAAATGAATCCCTAAATCAAACGGATCTTGTCCCATATCTTAAGAACATATTATCATAATTTTCAAAATACAAATCTCCATTTCCTATGCATATCTTGACTAAGAAAGAGAAAGACAAGAACATAAGTTGTTTGTTTTCCAAAAATTCAACCAAGTGTAATCTAATTGATATAAGGTAGACCCATGATCATGAAAGGTAAATTGTTTGAGGGTCTATTTAAGCAAAACTCAGCCTTACAACATTAGAATTTTTGTCCAAGTGAGGGAGAGGAAAAATAGAAGCAAGGTAGAGTGAGGAAAGGAGAGGAAGAAAGGAAGAAAGAGGAAGGAGAAGTCTAGAAGGCTAAGTGCTCCAAGTAAGTTTAACAATATTTCTTTTTGAAGAAAACATTTGAAACTTATAATATTTATATAAGATTTTGATCTTAGAACTTTGATGATTGATCATGGATGTTGCTATATCATGTTACATATTGATCTTGCATGTGATGTATGTATTAATACTTAGGCTGGTATAGAAAGTTCTGCATAGGTATAGCTATGGGTGGCAAAATTTTAAGCTTCTGTGTTTTAATTTCAGGGAATTATCTATGGTGAATTAAAATAAATGTTTAACATAAAAATTAAAGATATATGTGTCGCAGATTTTTAGCCACTGGAATCATTCAATTTGGAGTCCATATGAGGAAGATATGAGCCAATTACTAGTAAAAGGTCAGAAAATGGTTCATCCGGAAAGAATATGTTAGGTTAGCTTCTGTGTTTTAATTTCTGAGAATTATCTGTAGGGAATTAAAATAAATGGTTAACGTAAGAATTAAATATATATGTGTCACGGATTTTTAGCCACTGTAATCACTCCATTTGGAGTTCATATAAGGTAGATATGGTCTGATTAGTAAACAATGGTCAGAAAATGGTTAATTAGGGAAGAATATGTTAGGATAGCTTTGGTGTTTTAATTTTTGGGACCATTCTATAAGGCATTAAAATAAATAGTTAACATATGAATTATAGATATATGTGTCACGGATTTTACACCACTAGAATTATTCCATTTAGAGTTCATATGAGGTAGATATGTTCCGATTAGTAAACAAAGGTCAAAAAATGGTTAATCAGGGAAGAATATGTTAGGATAGCTTCGGTGTTTTAATTTATGGGAACATTATATAAGGAATTAAAATAAATAGTTAACATATGACTTATAGATATAGTTGTCATGGAGTTTTAGCTACTAGAATCACTTAATTTGAAGTTTTTATGAGGGAGATATGGACAGATTAGTAGGTAGAGGTCAGAACCTATCTGAGAAGAAATAACCTTTACAATGAGGGAGTAATATCGCCTTGATTTCTTAATATTTCGCTACAATGTTCAACATAATAGTTTTAGATAATTGTTTTATCTTGAAATTGACACCAAGATCACCTACATAGGAGTCAAATTGAGGGAGTTATGCTCTGATTAGTAACAGAATGTTAGATAGGATGAAAACCTGCATCAAGAAAATAAAGAAATAAAATTAATATTTAAAAAAGAAGATGAATCTTATAAATGAAAATAATAAATGACTAGTATAGCCATAGCCATTTCCATTGTATGAACTTCTTACCATCTTAAGTGTGAAATTCTGACATAAAAATATTTTACAAAGTGATATTTGAAATGTTTATGTTCATGGCATGATTACCAATTGTTTATGGTAATAGTTATATTTTGATGAACATACTTGTTATTGAAAGCATATTTTTGGCTATCATTGTGAAAAGAAAAGAAATGAGCACGGTCACATGGCAATCCTTGTGGTGCACCAGTATGGGACGCCCTACCAACGGTTATGATTATGATTATGAGAAAAGAAAGAGAAAGTGTGCCATGTCGGACGGAGCGAGAAAAGCCCATACTGGCGAGTAGAGGATACTCACCCTGACCGGGGTAGCTTGAAATGAGAATAAGTCGATGGCGATCATATGATATTCTGAAAATAGTTAATCCTGTCGTACATATCATTACTGTATGATTCTTATGTGCATAGATATAATGCATTCATGTGACCAAAGATATTTTCTGTAGTTTATACAGCTGAACATGATGTGATGAGCTATATTGATGATGATTTATTGTTGAACTTACTGGGATTTAATTATCACTATATTTTCATATCATGTTCAAAAAATTAGTTATGTAGCTTTTTCTATGGCTCTGGCTTTTAGTGCACATTGGATAAAGTTACTTTATGTTGGGCAGATCTCATAATCAAATAAGATGTTTGTTGTCGAGTTGGCTCAAATCCCGATGAAGGTGCAACCACCGACACCCGTATCTCCGAAATTGGTCAACCAAAATAAAGAAGATGTAAATATCTGTGTTTTATATGTTGCATGTATGTTTTGATTAATAACGTGTATGTGAACTCAATATTGTATAATAATAAAGAAAAAAAAAGGTTGTTACATAACAGACAGTGTTTCCAATAGGATTCCTCCACAGAAAATATCATATGCACATATGCCATATAATCCAATATAAAATTCTCAATATAATACATACTTTCAGTCTCAGTACAATTTTATCTATCATAAATTTCCCATTCAGGGTTTATCACAGGTACATGCCCTTTTCGTGGCAATCATATAGTTTTATAAAGAATGCCATATGCATAAATATTCACTTTATCATTTAATGAGAAATACATATGAGATCAAATACACCATGAGTTCAGAAATCCATTTTCAAAACTATACTTTTCTTGAACTATATTCCAAATTGTAAGCAATTCAGATAATGTTAATGCATTTCAGAAACATATAAAAGTGTAAATATCTTATAAACATAATCAAATACACGTTTAAAGATCAAGAAGGGTATATGGTTAGTCATAGAAAGAATAATCTACTCACAAGGTAAGGGATCCAGATTGGATAGCCCCAAATTGTACTTTTCCAATATGCATTTGACTAAACAGACTTCAAAAACGTGTCCGGAGAGTCCAAAGCTGAAGAAAATGACTCCTTAAACTTGGTCACTATTTATGGTTGGAAAATACTACTCACTTAGGCAAAATCACTATTCACTACCGAAAAATACTATTCACCAAGAACAAAAAAGTTGTTAGATAGCTGAAAAATTTCATATCTTAATATTTATCTAGCTCCTGTATCCATCTACGATGTCAGATTTCCAATTTGAAGTCTCTAAATAAGAGTTTCAAAACTTACCTTTTTCTAAGATTTTTTGCTTCCTATCTGCGGCGATTTAACGACTGATTTGAAAAATCGTTCGGTCAAAATCGTAGTACTCTCTGTCCTGAATCCAGTGCTACCCTTAGTTTTGAGTTCAGAGGCCTATAAATACTCCAGATCTAAAGAGAAAATATGGAGGTACTATTCATACTATTTCACTATTCATCAGTTTCACAGACACTCATGCTTGGTTCATCTCCCCCTCCCTGTTTCTCTTTTTTTTTTATTAATTTTATTATTATATTATTCTTTAATAATTAAATATTTAGGATTATCTTTACTTTATTTCATATATATTCATATAAATACCATTTTCCATCCTAAAACATCCCAAAAATTTCTAAAATTTACATTCTTATAAAACTTTAGTTGAACTCTTAAATCATGACTTTTCTTGATAAAAATATTAATAAAACAAATCACAAAATAAATATCTTTATGCATAAAAAAAGAAAAAATATTTCTAAAAACAAAATAAAAATTTATTAAAAGCCAATATAATTATTTTAATTAAAAATATACTTGGTTTTAGCAAAACATAATCATTTTTAAAAAATAAAAACATTATTATTTAAAAATAAAAATTACGCGCGAGATATTACACTGTCCAACCTGGAACCCTGACCTGTCAGTAGATAATTTTTTCTATGACTTGTCCTATACTCTTCTTGATCTTTAAACGTGTATTTGATTATGTTTATAAGATATTTACACTTTCATATATATCTGAAATGGATTAAAATTATCTAAATTGCTTACAATTTTGATTATAGTTCAAGAAGAGTATAGTTTTGAGAAATGGATTTCTGAACTCATGGTATATCTGATTTCACATGTATTTTTCATTAAATGGTGAAATGAATATTTATGCATGTGATATTGATTTATAAAGCTATATGATTGCCTCAAGAAAGGGCATGTATATGTGATTCTAAATGTACTTATCATTATTTGATAAAAGTGAATATTATGTGCATGGGGCATTGAAATGTAAAACTATAAAGTTGCTGATTATGATTGAATGGCAAGCGTAAAACTCATGGAAAGTTGCTTGATAATTTTACATTGCATTTGATGAATATGAATATATATATATATATATATATATATATATATATATATATATATATGTATATATATATATATGTATATATGTATATATATATACATATATATATGTATATATGTATATATATATATATATATATGTATTTATAATATATGGATGGATATCGACGGGCTGTATGACTTGTGATGGTACCGAATAGGGGACGTCCTATTAGCTGGAGTGAGCCGAGGGAGGGTTGCTCCAACTGGGTGACAATGATAATGTGAGGAGGCAGATGGGTAATGAACTCACATTCCCTTATCACTATTGTGACTATAGTCAATTAGTCATTATGCGTATAGCAAATGTGTGTGTGGGTTGACCAGATCGTCAAATGAGGCAGGTTATTTTAAAAGTTGTAACTTTATCTCAAAAGCTTAATATTTTACTATAGTTTATATAGCTGAGCATAACAACATTTTTTAAATGATCATACCGTGCTAAATATGGTTTTGGATATTTGAATAACATTTTATTTGAGAATATTTGAAATATGGGTCCCATATGGATATACTTCTAAATTATATTTTCTATGTGACAAATTTTAAAACATAAGTATATCCATATGCTGACCTAAGAGGTCATAGGAGGTATTATCTGCTTACTGTGATGTCAAACTCACTACACGATATTTCCATATTTTTCAGATAAGAATACAGAATCTGATCCTACAGAGAGTTGATCAGTTAGGTGACATATTCTCTGGGTGAGTTTACGTTGCTTTCAAGGCTCATAGTTTTGAATTATATTGTGTTTGTATTCTAGAATGTGCTCTGAATGCCACAGGTAGGGCTTTTGTTGTTACTTTGACATTTATAACTTGGTCTGTATAATGTATATACATGAGAAAACTGTCGTGTCTATGTTTTACTAAATTATTGCAAGCGCACGGCGTAACTGTAGCTAGTCCGGCGAGTATGGGTCATATCTGATGTGATCTTAATTAAGCATGATATTAATACCTTTAAACTTACTTTTTGTTTCATTTAAGTAAAATATAATTAGGAATTAGCTTAGTTTTGTGTTGTAGGAACAAAGGAAGGAGAAAAGATAAGAAATTCATGGAAAAATGCTACATTGTAGTTGTAACATCCTTAATTTCGTTTGTTTTATTGATAAAGGTACATAAAAAATTTAATTAAGGAAATAAAATTTATTAGACAATATTTTAGATATCTAAGGAAATATAATCCTTAGAAATTCTTCACCTTAGGTATATGCATAGAAAATGTTTCTAACATTAAGAGAACAAATAAAGAAGGAAAATCTAATAGGAAAGAAATTAGAAATAACATACTAAAGAGATGCAAAATTCTTGGATAAGAAAGATAAATTTTTAGAAACAAGTAAAGGTCTTAAAATTTCAAAGAACATTGAATTAGGGTAATTTTTCCTAATTCAAGAACTATAGTTACTAAGTTTAAAATCTTTACCCATACATTGGGCTTTTACCTATGGACACTTCATATAGAGTTTTTCCACTTCACATAAGTTTCTAGCAAGCCCATTGGATAACCTAAACAAGAAATTAAACATAGACTTGGACTAGGATATAGTAATTTCACAAATAGCCCAAAAATTATGAAAATGTGACCAAGCCCACCAAGAAAGGAAGAATTTTATCCAAAGCAAAGAAAATGGGTAGGACAAGCCCATAATGGGTAGGAATAAGCCCAAATCCAAGAGGAAAACTAAAATAAAATAAATTAGATGATGATATAATAATAAGAATAAAGATTAGGTTACATGGCATTAAGACAAAAAAATTTAGCAAGTGGTGTGATTCTACATTCATCACTTAAGCAAGTGGCATGATAATACAAGGCTTTAGGACAAAAACATCTATATCCTACACTCATAATTTTAGCAAGTGGTATGATAATACATGGTATTAGGGCAAAACATTCATAGCCCACACAAATAATATCAACCAAATAATGAAGATTCAAGGGCTAGAAATTTGCCACCTAAAAAGGCAAACCTATCATACTTGTTTAAGACAAAAGAAAATGGAAATGAATCCCTAAATCAAAGGGACCTTGTCCCATATCTTAAGAACATATTATCATAATTTTCAAAATACAAATCTCCTTTTCCTATGCATATCTTGACTAAGGAAGAGGAAGACAAGAACATAAGTTGTTTGTTTTCCAAAAATTCAACAAAGTGTATCCTAATTGTGATAAGGTAGACCCATGATCATGAAAGGTGAATTATTTGGTGGTCTATATAAGAAAACCCACCCTTACAACATTAGAATTTCGTCCAAGTGAGGGAGAGAAAAAAATAGAAGCAAGGTAGAGTGAGGAAAGGAGAGGAAGAAAGGAAGAAAGAGGAAGGAGAAGTCTAGAAGACTAAGTGCTCCAAGTAAGTTTAACAATATTTCTTTTTGAAGAAAACTTTTGAAACTTATAATTTTGTATGAGATTTTGATCTTAGAACTTTTATGATTGGTCATGATGTTGCTATATCATGTTACATATTGATCTTGCATGTGATGTATGTTTGAATACTTAGGTTGGTGTAGATAGTTCTGCATGGTTATGGCTATGGGTGGCAGAATTTTAAGCTTCGGTATTTTAATTTCTGGGAACAATATATAAGGAATTAAAATAAATGGTTAACATAAGAATTAAAGCTAAATGTGTCATGGATTTTTAGCCACTGGAATCATTCCATTTGGAGTCCATATGAGGTAGATATGGTCTGATTAGTAGTCAAAGGTCAGAAAATGAATCATCAGGGAAGAATATGTTAGGATAGCTTCGGTAATTTAATTTCTGGGAATTATTGGTAGGGAATTAAAATAAATGGTTAACATAAGAATTAAAGTTATGTATGTCATGGATTTTTAGCCACTGGAATCATTCCATTTGGAGTCCATATGAGGTAGCTATAGTCTGATTAGTAGTCAAAGGTCAGAAAATGAATCATCAGGGAAGAATATGTTAGGATAGCTTCGGTAATTTAATTTCTGGGAACTATTGGTAGGGAATTAAAATAAATGGTTAACATAAGAATTAAAGATATGTATGTCATGGATTTTTACCCACTGGAATCATTCCATTTGGAGTCCATATGAGGGAGATATGAGCCGATTAGTAGACAAAGGTCAGAAAATGGGTCATCAGGGAAAAATATGTTAGGATAGCTTCGGTATTTTAATTTCTGAGAAGTATCTGTAAGGAATTAAAATAAATTATTAACATAAGAATTAAAGATAAATGTGTCATGGATTTTTAGGCACTGGAATAATTCAATTTGAAGTCCATTTGAGGTAGATATAATCTTATTAGTAAGCAGAGGTCAGAAAATGTTTATTCAGAAAATGTTATTAAAGCTTTAGTTTTTGAATTTCTGGAAAATATTCTGTAGGGAGTTAAAATCGTACGCCAAGATAAAAATTATAGATATAGGGCTCATGGATTTTTACCAACTGGAAGAACTCAATTTGGAGTTCAAATTTGGGAGATATGGTCTAATTAGTCAGTAAAGGTCAGAACTTACACGAGAAGAAATAATCTGTACATTTAGGGAGTAATATCACCTTGATTTCTTAATATTTCGCTACAATGTTCAACATAATAGTTTTAGATAATTGTTTTATCTTGAAATTGACACTAAGATCACCTACATCAGAGTTAAATTGAGAGAGTTATGCTCTGATTAGTAAGAGAAGGTTAGATAGGATGAAAACCTGCATCAAGAAAATAAAGAAATAAAATTAGTATTTTAAAAAGAAGATGAATCTTAACAAATGACTAGTATAGCCATAGCCATTGTCATTGCATGAACTTACTACCATTTTAAGTGTGTAATTTTTAACATGGAATTTACCCTAGTACTCATATAAATTTACAAGAAGTTTTGAAAGTGCCGGTTTTATTTGAAAAATCTTAGTATGCTCCGTGGTTGCAGTATTTTCACATCAGAAAAGAATTATTCTAGTTACTGGAAAACAAAATTGTGATTTGTGAAAAGTGCATGTCTAAGGAAAGCTCTGGCAAGGAAAGACATGGTACTTAAGCGTGTCCATTAGTGACCCACCTCTCTTTCCTGGGAACTTTTCTGGTGCGCTGTTTACAGACTACAATTACTATCCAGTTACTAAGGTATTAGTATGGAATTTTGACATGGAAATGTTTTATAAAGTGATATTTTAAATGGTTATGTTCATGGCATGATTACCAATGATTTATGGTAATAGTTATATTTTGATGAACATACTTGTTATTGAAAGCATATTTTTGGCTATCATTGTGAAAAGAAAAGAAATGAGCACGGTCACATGGCAATCCGTGTGGTGCACCAGTAGGGGACGCCCTACCAACGGTTATGATCATGTTAATAAGAAAAGAAAGAGAAAGTGTGCCATGTCGGACGGAGCGAGATAAGCCCGTACCGAAAAGTAGAGAATACTCACCCTGACCGGGGTAGCTTGAAGTAAGAATAAGTGGATAGCCATCATATGAAATTCGAAAAATAGCTATTCATGCCATACATGTCATAACTGTATAATTTTCATGTGCATGATAAAGTGCATTCATGTGACCTAAAGATATTTTCGGTAGTTTATACAGCTGAACATGACGTGATGAACTATATTGATGGTAAATTATGATTTATTGTTGAACTTACTGGGATTTAATTCTCACTATATTTCCATATCATGTTCAGAAGAATAAATATGCAGATATTCTCTATGACACTTATTATCTCTGTACGTTGGATCGAGGTGCCCTACCTTGGGCAACTTCCAGTTATTTCTGATGTAACTGTCGTAGATGTAACTGAGATTCCGGTGGACGTGCCACCCGAACCAGTGTCCCCGGAAGTAGTCGATATAGATGATTAGAACTAATATGTATCTTTGTACAAATGTTTGTAAAATAATGGTGTGTAGTTTGTAAAATAATAGTGTGTATGGAAACTCAGTATTGTATAAATTAAATAAATGTTATATTGAGTTAAGTTGTAACGAGGTAATAACTTCATGGTATTTAAAAAAAAAAATTTACATAAATGGAGTTGTTACAGTAGTGATTCCAGAGCGCTCGCAAAAGAGTGTGGCGGCGCTGAGCAGCCCAGCAATGAGTGTTGCGGCGCCCCGTCTTTGTATTTCTGGAGCGCTGTGGCATCCATCGCTGCACCAGGTCCCTGAATTTGTGAATTTTTAGGTTTTTCAACTCTAATTGAAGCCCGATAGGCCGAAATTTGACCTAGAAACACTCCTACTTCGATTAGGAGGAGTTAATTTATAAAACGGAGGAAAGCAAGCAGAGTACTCATTCAATCATTCATCCAAGTTATTAGTTACATTCTTCGATTCTTCTTTTGATTTTTTTATGGCCCTGCCTGGCTAGTTCTTTTTAGTAGGTTGATGTAGATTGAAACCTCAAGGGATCTTCATGCATTGTGAGATATGGATTTGATTTTATTATTTCAATTTGAATTGAGTATTGATTATTCATCTACTCTTCTTCTCAATGATTATTCATATGATTGCTAGGAGGCCTACTAGTATATTATCTGTCTTAATCTGCCGCTAAATTATGTTTTGAACAAAGTCTTCAATTATGTGATTCTTGAGGAAAATAGGTTTGAGGATTTTGGATTATAAATGATTATTGATAATTGCATTTTGATAACTGCATTCTACTATAGTTTCCATGTGTTACCCATGACTATTTACTGAATTTTCTGGTGTTTTAAGCACTTTTTGCCCTCTGATTTAAAAAGGATGACTCTTCTAGATATAACACCAGCGGCCCATTGCTATAGCATTTCACTGAGCATATGTGGCAATGATAGCAGAACTACGGGTGATAAAGGGTGAGCTGCCCCCTTTTTCCCACAATACTCTGATTCTGTTTGATTTGATGCAGGTGGTAGAGCGGCGCAGCAGCAGCAGGGGGAAGCAGCAGCGACAGCAGCAGGTGCACTGCAAGCTGTTGGTACAGGACTACCTCCACTACTGAAAGTGGAGAGGATAAAGCTGCTCAACAAGAGTGCCTGCTGCAGAGAAATGTCAGACATCCAGGGCGCTTTTTTGGGACCACATAGGCTGCTGATAAAACGCCGAAAAAGAGGGAATGAAAACAGACTCTGCAGGGGAGAAAGAGGAAAGAACGAAGTGAGAAATAACACCAAGCCTAGAGTGCTGCTTAGACCGAGAGGTGCAGCACGAGGGGTGGGTAGCGTGCTAGTGTAGAAAGGAACCTTGTTTTTCTGTTATCTATTATTGTTTTTTTTACTGCTTGTCAAAGAGAGGATTTTCATAGTTCTTTTTGGTAATTTGGTTTTTACCTTGTAAAATGCACGCCAATGTTTCGGGAATTTTGGTAACTAGTGCACCCATGAGGCTTGGCTAAGTTTCCAGCTGGGGTTGCACAAGGGTTGTAATGGACTAAAGCACATTTTTAACGTTAACACATTTTGCTGCAGTTTTGTTTACATTCAACTGTAGTTCCTCTAGCTTTTCTTTCCTTAATAACGGAAGTTTGGAGGAAGAAAACCAAGGCCACCATTCACCTGGGAGGGTAATGGAGGCTGGAAAAGGAGGCTGACTGTAAGGGGGCTACCTTATGTAGGGATATACGGGTACCCCATTAGTCCATAATGAAATGCATGCACAACTAAGAGGTGAGGACCAAAGCAGGAATGCGCGTCTGAACCTTGGAGTTGTAAGGAATGGTGGTCTGGGAAGACTCCATTCAGGACTGAGTTAACACCAGGGACTTTTGCTACAGCAAAGTCTAGAGCATCTCCAAATGCTGAAGTCCATGGCAACCCCGAGCACCCCAGTCATCCCCACATACTTTCTTTCCTATTCCTCAATACTTTTCACCTTAGTCACAGTAAAAATCGGTTAAACCGTGCATATTCCAATTTGTGAAAACTCGACATTGCTACAGCATTCATACAGCAAAGGTATCTAGACAGTTTCAGTTCACTCCTCGTGGGACGATACTCACTCATCACTTTATTACTTGGTCACGATACGTGCACTTGCGTACTGACATTGTATTCATCTTTGTATGAATTACACACAAACGTTCACCAATTATACCTATGATGAATAACTAACAAAATTAGATATAACTGATGTGTTTATATTTTTTTAGCTCTGTTAGTTTCTCTAGTTCTTCATACGGTTAATAAGTTATGCTTTACCGATGTGCTAAAGGATTGCTTGTTAATTAGGGTTTAATTAGTGCAATTGTCATTAATTTACTAGATTTAAGGAGGAACAGGGTTAGAAACTAAATTATAGATATTCAATTACAGATTGATTATGTTGTCAATGATCAATGCAATCCCTTGACGGTGGATATCAACTGAAACCAACGCCTTTCTCATTAATTACTCTCTTATTTACTTTCATTATTGTTTAATTGATTTTATTTGCAACTATCAATCCTCCCTTTTTCTAATCACATAAGGTAATACCACTACTACATGTTAGCTTTGAGGTAAAGTATCAATTTGGGTGTACCTGCGACAGTACGCACCAAATTTTGGCGCTGTTGCTGTGGAACTGCTTCTATTACTTTTTGTGATTTTATTTTGATTTATGTCTGTGACTCATTCTTCTAATTCTCAAAATTTAGAGGTCAATCCAAATATTTGAAAATCTGTATACAGGCACAGAAGAGAAATTCAAGAGGACATTGATTAAGAAAAGGAGGAAGTAACTATGGCGAGGTACCCCACTTTGAAGGAGCTTGCAGCTCCAGATTTTCATCAGCAACCCTTATGCATTACTTTTCCTAATCTTGATGACAATGTTAATTTTGAGTTGAAATCTAGATTAATTCATCTCTTACCAAATTTTCATGGTCTTGCAGGTGAACACCCGCATAAACATTTGAAGGAATTTTATATGGTATGTACTAGTATGAAGCCCCTGGAGTAACTGAGAAACAAATAAAACTCAGGGCTGTTCCTTTTTCATTAAGAGATTCAGCCAAAGATTGGTTGTATTATTTGCCCACTGGTACTATCACTACCTGGAATGAGATGAAGAGAATGTTTTTAGAATGTTATTTTCCTGCATCTAGAGCCGCTACTATCATGAAAGAAATATGTGGCATTAGGCAATTGCATGGAGAAACACTTTATGAATATTGGGAGAGGTTTAAAAAGCTTTGTGCAAGCTGCCCACATCATCATATTAGTGAGCTGCTAGTAATCCAATATTTCTATGAAGGTTTTTTACGAGGAGACAGGAGCATGATAGATACAGCTAGTGGAGGCGCACTAGTAGACAAGACTCCTGAAGCAACCAGAGTCTTGATATCAAATATGGCTGTCAATTCCCAACAATTTGGCATTAGGCATGATCCTCCTATTAGGCATGCCCATGATGTAAGTACTACTTCTCTTCAGAATCAAATATCTGAACTGACTTTTCTTATGTGCCAAATGGCTACAGGTATATTACAGCAAGTTAAAGTATGTGGAATATGTTCAGCCATAGGGCACCCAACTGACATGTGTCCTACACTTCAAGAGGAATCCATAGAACAAGCAAATGTTGTAGGAGGTTTTCCTGACCAACCAAAGAGGTATGATCCATATGCTAATACATATAATCCTGGATGGAGGGATCATCTAAATTTCAGGTATGGGAATGCACAAAATAGGCCTGTAGGAGAAACTTTTCAGCATAACCAACAGGTCTATTATGCTAGACAAAATACATCCCAGGCTCACCAGGTAAGTAATCCATTGGAAGATATTGTGAAAACTCTTGTACATAATTCTCATCAATTTCAGCAAGAGACAAGAACCAGCATTCAGAACCTGACAACTCAAGTAGGTCAGTTAGCAACCACAGTGAGTCAATTGGATGCTCAAAACTCAGGTAAGTTACCTTATCAAACTGTGGTAAATCCTAGAGAAAATGTCAGTGCCATTATTTTAATAAATGGTAAGGAAACTGAAGGTTTACCATCCCTTTCTTCTCCTAAAAAGCATGAGAAATTAAATAAGAAGAAAGAAGAATCTACAGGTAAGTCTCTATCTACTCCAAATTATGAAGTAATGCCTCATTTTCTAGAAGCTCTTAAAGAGAATAGGCTACATGAGAAAACTTTTGAATTGTATGACATCTTTAGAAAATGTGAAGTTAATCTCCCCCTTCTAGATACCATTAAACAGGTGCCAACATATGCAAAGTTCTTAAAAGACCTATGTACTAAAAAAAAGGGCAAAAATTAAAGGATTTTGAAAATGTTCATATAAGTCAGAATGTATCTGCTATGATACAAACAAAACCCCCTAATAAATGCAAGGATCCAGGTATGTTTACTATTCCATGCAAAATTGGGGGAACTCGCATTGAAAAGGCTATGTTAGATTTAGGAGCTTCCATCAATGTTATGCCATATTCTGTATATACATCTTTGAATTTGGGATCATTGAACTCTGCAAATTTGATCATTCAACTAGCAGTTAGGTCCACTGCATACCCTACGGGAATAATTGAGAATGTCTTTGGTGTAGGTAGATGATTTGGTGTTCCCTACAGATTTTTATGTGCTTGACATGGAAAATGGGGATCTCACCTCTCCAATATTATTAGAGACCATTCTTGAAAACCTCTAAAACCAAGATAGATGTTCACAATGGTACACTCACTATGGAATTTGATGGTGAAGTAATAAAATTCAATATGTATGAAGCCATGAAAAACCCAAGTGATGATACTCATATTTAATCTATTCATGTACTTGATTCTTTGGCACACGATGTGTTTGAATTAGATGAGAAGGATAAACTAGAGGAAAGTGTGAACAAATCTATAGCAGAAGATGATGGTGAGATAGACTTAGATGAAGAAACAAAGGAGAAACTGGCTGCACTCAATGATTTTTCAAAAGGGCCACCAAAAGGTAAGGTTACTTATAAGGAATTATCAAATTCTGATGCTACTCTTGCACCTTCCGTTTTGCAGGACCATGGATCAATTTTGTCACCTCTTCCTAATCACCTGAAGTACTTGGAAGTAAGAGATGCATCACCTATTATAGTTGAAAAAAATTTAGGTGTTAAAAAAGAAGAGGAATTGATGCATATTCTTCAGAAAAAAAGAAAAGAAATGCCATTACAAAAACAATTGCAAACCTTAAAGGCATAGACCCGACTGTAGAGTTGCATCAAGTTCTAGAAATCAAAGGGGTTAAACCCTTTAAAGGTAAGAAATCTCTCCCTTGGTTAGGACCACTTGTTTTACTAATGTGGCTTCTGGTTATGCAGTTGAATTTTAAGGATTGAATCAGTCCCAGAAATTTAAAGTGAACATAAAGAGCCTCCATGAATTAAGATGGGAGTTGGGTCGAGCCAACGACATTAAACCAAGGCACTTATTGAGAGGCAACCCAACATAGTCAAAAAATAAAAAGTGGAAAGCAGAAAATTCAAGATCCAGCAATGCAACACGCTCATTCTAACTCAAACAACTTTAGGGAAGTTCACTTAACTCATATTTTTTTTCTATATCCTTCCCTAATTCTTATATTTCTTTTACATTGAGGACAATGTAAAGTTTGAGTGTGGGGTTGAACGTATATTTTTCTAAATCATTGTGACCCTATTATGAACATCAATTTTCTGATTTTTCACTATTAATGCACTTTTATTGTGTTTAGCAAGTTGAGTGATTGTGTGAGTGTTCAATTTATGTTTTGAGATGTTAGGCACAACCAACAGCCAATGATATGACTATCTAAATTTTTTTATCTCTTCAAAAATATAAAAAATTCATGGTTATATGCAATTTTATCCCTTTTGCAATTTATTACTTTTGACTTTAGAATCTTGAAATATTTTTGCACAATAACTTTGGGCATTCAATTTTATCTTTTACTTAGAGAAGGTTTATATAATTCAAAAATATTTCATGATCTCCATAGGATTTTAGAACTTATTTGAATGTTGCTTAAGGCGAAATCCTAGGTTAATACTATTACTTAGGAGATGATTTAGGCATTATTTGATAGATTGAGCCTTGCAAACCTAACCTAAACAATTAAATATCCTTAGTTCCTCTATTTTGAGCTTAATGAGCTTTTCCTTCTAAAAACCACAAATGAGCTGAAAGCCAAATTTTGTATGAATATCTTTATTTTTGATCCTATTCACTCACTATGATTATTTTCTGAATACTTGTTTTGTAGAGCTTTATTTACAGAAGGGTGGAAGGGTGGAGCAAGGAAAAGAAAATAATTATGAAAAAAAGAATTATGCAAAAGAAATAGAAGAAAAATCCAAATGCTGTGAATTTTTTTTTTAAGAGAATTGAGGAAAAAGGATAGATTAAATTCAATTGAAACAAGAAAATGAGTGTAGGGGGAGAAATCACCCCAAATTTAGAAAAGCTCAAGAGATCAGATTTAATCATGTGGTGCTAAGTGATTGAACCTAAATTGGTATACTTTATCCTACCTTATACCCTAGCCACATTACAAGCTAAATAAAATCATATTGATCCTAGAGGTAGTTTTGGCCTACATTAGTGGAGAGTGGCATGAAAAAAAAGATATGGAAATCCTAAACTAATTAGAGATATACAATCAAAATTTTGGGATATATAAACTCATCCGGGTAAAAGAAAAGTTATTGACCCAAAAGCACACACACACTAGGGATTCAGAAGGATAAAATAATAGATTGCATTTGTGTTAATCTTGTGCATGATTATGACCTTCCAAAATTTTTCTAGAGTACATTTTTATGTTATGAGGCAAACTTTTGGTAAGCCTAACACTTTTTATTTCTGTAGGGATTATTTTGCTTGAGGACAAGCAAAATGTTGAGTGTGGGGGTATTTCATGTGATCTTAAATAAGTATGATATTAATACCTTTAAACTTACTTTTTGTTTGATTTAAGTAAAATATAATTAGTAATTAGCTTAGTTTTGTGTTTTTTGTTGTAGGAACAAAGGAAGGAGAAAAGAGAAGAAAAATATAAGAAATTCATGGAAAAATGCTACATTGTAGTGATTCCAGACCTTTCGGCATTGTTTTAAGCATAACGCCCTCTTATGAACTCCAATCAAAGTGATTCAAGAGGCTGTAAAACGATAACACAATCGCCGACAAATTTTATGTTGTACACTTGGTCAAACTCTTGAGATTTCATAGCATTACAGAGCTCACAAATCAGAATAACAATGCAACAGGATGAATTCTGACCTTTGTTCACTAATTTTGTCATATCTCCTTCAATTTAGATCCTACTAAGCTGATTCCAGCGGATATGGAAATAAGAGACATAGAACCACAACATTCTTGTTTGGCAATTTAGCAAATTCGGGAGTTTTCTAGGCACCACGGCACTTGCAATAGAGCGTCACGGCGTTGAGCAGCACAGCAATGAGAGCCGTGGCGCCCCGTCTTTAGATTTCCAGAGTGTCGTCGCACCACTTAGCATTCCGCAGCACCCGTCGCCGCACCAGGTTACTGAATTTGTGATTTTTAGTGTTTTTCAATTCTAATTGAAACCCGATAGGCCAAAATTTGACCTAGAAACACTCCTACTTCGATTAGGAGGAGTTAATTTATAAAAGGGAGGAAAGCAAGCAGAGTACTCATTCAATCATTCATCCAAGTTATTAGTTACATTCTTCGATTCTTCTTTTGATTTTTTTATGGCCCTGCGTGGTTAGTTCTTTTTAGTTGGTTGATGTAGATTGAAACCTCAAGGGATCTTCATGCATTGTGAGATATGGATTTGATTTTATTATTTCAATTTGAATTGAGTATTGATTATTCATCTGTTCTTCTTCTCAATGATTATTCATTTGATTGCTAAGAGGTCTACTGTTGTGTTGTGATTCACACGAAGATGAATACAATGTCAGAACGCAAGTGCACGTGTCGTGACCAAGTAATAAAGTGATGAGTGAGTATCGTCTCACGAGGAGTGAACTAAAACTGTTTAGAGACTTTTTGCTGTATGAATGCTGTAGCAACGTTAAGATTTTTCACAAGATTAATATAAAAGTAGATTGACTGACTACAACTTTAACTAAAATAAGGAGTAATAGGAAGTAAAGAGGAAGCTATAGTGGGAGGTCTAGGGTTGCTCAGGGTTGCCATGGACTCCAGCACTCATATTTGCTCTAGGCTTGCTGCAGCAATTGTTCTATGTGCCAATCTCAGTCCTGAATGAGGTCTTCCCAGACTTCCATTCGTTGCAATTTTGAGGTTCAGACATGCATTCCTGCATCAGTCCTCACCTCCTAATTGTGGATGGAGTTCCATTATTGGACTAATGGGGTACCGTATATCCCTATATGAGCTAACCCCCATGCATTCAATTCTTTTCCCAGCCTCCATTACCCTTCCAGGTGAATGTTGGCCTTGGTTTTCTTCCTCCAAACTTTCGTTATTAAGGAAAGAAAAACTAACATGAAACATAATTGAATGGTAAGCAAAACTGCAACGAAATGTATTGATAATAAAAATGTGCTTTAGTTTATTACAACCCTTGTGCAACCCTAGCTGGAAACTAGTCAAGCCTCATGGGTACACTGGGTACAAAAATCCCAGAAACACTGGTATGCATCCTACGAGATAAAAACAAAATTACAAAATGTAGTTCTTTCTTTTCTTTTTGATAAAATAGTAAGAACAACAACAGAGATCAAAATTCCTTTCTGAAATAGCGCACTATCCCTTCATGCTGCACCTTCCGGTGTCAACAGCACTCTTGGCTATGGTGTTCCTTTCTCCCAATTCTCTCCTCTTCCTTTCGTCCCTCCCGGGCTTACTGCAATAGTTGCTTTATGGCCTTTTATAGGCAGCCCTTGTGGTCCCAGTAAAGTGCCCTGAGTTGTTGACATTCCTTCTGCTCTGAAGTTGGTTCCCTTGTTGTGCAGCTTTTTCCTCTCCACTTTCAGTAGTGGAGGCAATTATGCACCAGCAACCTGCAGTGTCTCTGCTGCTGTCCCCTGCTCGATGATGGCTGCTCCTGCTGCGCAGTTCTGCCACCTGTACCATATCAAATAGAATCAGTGCATTGCAGGAAAGAGGGAGCAGCTCACCCACTATCACCTGGGGTTCTGCTATTGTTACCACATATGCTTACTGAAATGCTACAGCAATGAGGTCGCTGATGTTATATCTAGAAGAGTCATCCAATTTAATTAAATCAGGAGGTAAGAGTGCTTAAAACACCAGAAAAATTTAGTAAACATACACGGACAGCACATAGAAACTATAATGAAATGCAGTTATCATCTACTAGTATATTATCTGTCATAATCTACCGCTAAATTATGTTTTGAACAAAGTCTTCAATTCTGTGATTCATGAGGCAAATAGGTTTGAGGATTTTGGATTATAAATCATTGAACCTATGATGAATAATTAACTAAATTAGATATAACAGATGTGTTTATATTTGTTTAGCTCTGTCAGTTTCTTTAGTTCTTCATGCGGTTAATAAGTTATGCTTTACCGATGTGCTAAAGGATTGGTTGTTAATTAGCGTTTAATTGATGTGATTGTCATTAATTTACTAGATTTAAGGAAGAACAGGGTTAGAAACCCAATGATAGATATTCAATTACAGATTGATTATGTTGTCAATGATCAATTCAATCCCTTGACGGTGGATATCAACCGAAACCAACGCCTTTCTCATTAATTGCTCTCTTATTTACTTTCATTATTGTTTACTTGATTTTATTTGCAACTATCAATCCTCCCTTTTTCTAATCACATAAAGTAATACTACTCTCTGTGGGATCGACCCTTACTCCCACTACTACAGGTTAGTTTTGAGGTAAGGTATCAATTTGGGTGTACCTGCGACAGTACGCACCAATATCCCACAGAGAATAAAGTCAACTACTAGAATGATGCGAAATATGCTATCTAAATCGATGTAATGCGATAGAAAGTTTGTCATAATAAAACTAACAAGTAATTCAATTAATAAAAGCCTAGGGTTAGGGTTCACCACACTTATGATATTCAACATTCAACTTGTACCTCTAATTGTAATTATCTAGGTAGTTGGGGATGGTTTAGCCTTAATTAATTAACAACCTCTTTCAAGCATTACTAATCATACCTAGGTTGATCCAATTGCCTACTTTCATGGTTCTTAGTTTAACCTAGGTCCATTAAGTTCTATGTCAACCATGGAATACAATTAATCGGTTTTCTCGTGCCCACTAATTGATTTATTCCTAGAGAATCTTAAACTACTTTCATGATTAAGATATCCCTAATTAACTATTAGGTTCTAGTATTAATCTTCACCTTTTAGTTCATCAATTAATATCCTAAGACGTGATAAAACGTTGGCCAAACATTCATCAAGTCATATAATCAATGCGTAATAGCTAATCCTAATTAACCATGGATAACACAATTAGGGTTCCAACAATTCAATTATCACAATGTATCATCACATCATAAGTGGGTTTACCGAAACCCTAGATCAAATCTACTCAAGCATGATAGAAAGATAAATCAAAATCATAATCCAATTAATTAAGTAAATCTATTCAATACAAACCAAGAGAAAGAGTAGAAGTAGAGATGAGTGTAGAGATGGAAAGATAGAACCTGGATGAAAAATGTAATGATGAAATACAAACTTGAATTGCTATAAATTCTACTCTAAGAACATGAATTAAACATTAATCCTACTCTAAACCCAATCTAATGGTGTTTCCTAAGCCTAAAATTGAGTAGAAGAAGGTATGAATGTGTCAGGATGCCTTTGACTGTGTTTCCCTATGTATATATATCACTTTAGTTGCTCAAAACCCTAAAAAAGACAGTGTGTACGGACCCGAAGCATGGTTGTGTTCCAGGACACGGCCTGGCCATGCTTGCCTCATTGCTTTCTCCTTAGCATGTTCCAAATCCATATGGTACTTCTCATGGGTGTTTTCCCTTGCTTCTTGTCCTCTTTTGCTCTCCTACAAACATAAAACAAACCAAAGCAGTATCCAGAGCAAAGCATAACCAAATGCAGGAAAATAATCACAAGTTTGCTACTAATTAGAGGATAAAATATAACCACTAAACACTCAAATTTTCCCTTTATCAAGAACTTATATGTATCTATTTCTACGACAAAGAATAGTGTTATGCATGTTATGAAAAATATCTGATTGCAGAAAATAAAAAAAATGTTTGTTTCACGTACTCAAAAATTTGGGGCGTTACAATATATATATATATATATATATATATATATACATACATATATATTGTGAGTGCATTTTATGCTTTATCTTACTTAGGTATAGGTATCTAGATACTCATACTATGGCTTTTTGGTACCTTAAAGGGGTACTCAGAGTGAAAACTTTTTAGGTTTCACATTCTCTAATTTTTAACCTCTTTCTACCTTCACACTTTCATCATGTTAAAAATAAAAAGGGGCATACAATTCATAGCACAATAGGAGAGATATTTTAAAAAAAATTAGAGGTTCAATGCCAAAAGAGAGACTAAGATAACAACTACTTATTTCATATTCTGTTGTTCATCACATTTTCATGAGCTAAATTTAACCTATATTACATCAGTATATCACTAGAATAGTAAACTTTGTGATCATGTAGTAAAACAAGAGAGATTCGTAAATGAGGAATATATATGCAAGAGGAAACTAATCAGCCAATAAAAACCAAAAGCCAAAATCAACTATTCCCACATGCTTAAACTTGACATTGTCCTCAATGTCACTAACAACTAATGTACATGCAAAAGAAGAAAATGAACTTATTGCTTATTGGTCATCTAGAGGTGGTGGTGGTGGATTTTGGGCCAATACCATGTTCGCATCATTCATTGCATGCTTTGTATTGAGTCATTTATGGCATGTAGGTTGCCCCTTTGACCTATTTGCTCATCCTTTATTCAGCAAAGTTGTGAAGAGATAGAGTCCTAGTCATCTTGTGGTACATATGAAGGACCTACAAAGTCAGAATAATAGGAAGGGATAGGGGTGGTAGAGACAAGAAAGGCTTATGGGGAAAGTTATCCCCCTTAGAGTCAGCATCACCTTCCCATACCCTCTTCTATAGGGTAAATCTAATTTTCTTCATTAGTGACTACAGTTCCAGTAAGGTTAAGGACACAAAAAATGTTATGGGCACGGAAATGTAGCCAATAGTCAGCATTTCTTCGAACAATCAATTTCATATATAGACAGGATTTTAAATCAATCCTGCTATTGCCAGCTATTAGTTGCAAATCTTGTAAATTTGCTTCTAATCCTATCTTTCTAGCAATTGCAGTCACTAAACCCTGAGTGACCACTTTCTCGCTTATGGCGTTACCCACCCTTGCCATCTGGTCAGCTATGAAAGCTTAGTATCCCTTTTAGTACTGTTTAGCATAGCCCAAAAATGGTATGGGTTACTAGGCATTGCAAATCTCTATAACTAGGGTTGCAAATGAAAGATGCTTTTGAAATAGATGCACTGTATTGCCCCTTACATAAATTGAATCCCAAAAATTTTGTGCATTGAAACTTTGGGAACCAATCTAGTTCCCCTAGGAGGCAATCTAAACAATGCATTAAATTGGAAAAAACATAAAATGTAAGAATGGTTAAATAATCTAAAGTTAATGCTGCCCTGGTCAACGTCAAGACCCCTGAACAGACCACGTTAATTGTACTGAAAAAATTCTAAGGTGGTTTAGGCATAAGCCAAGTAACGAAGCCCAGCAAAGGTGGTCCACCCAATTCTATCAACTAGGTAGCAGACATCAGTTAAAAGTCCCAACTGTTCCAAAGTTTGCTCATCTATATACCAAGTATTTAGCATTGCCCATTTTACTAAAGTATCATATTGTGTCCATTGAATTTCATCAATGAAAAAGATGCCATACCCATTTAGTTGATGAGGAAGTTGGGACGATTTTTGGATTCATCCTCTATAAGGTTGTTGGGATTAGGAGGATAATTGGCCAGTTCTGACTCTTTTTGGGGACATAGATAATGATATGCAATAAAGTTTAAATGGAAAGTGGGATAAACAAGGCTAAAACCAATGAACACACTAATGTAGCCAGATAACTATCTTAATATTATTTGAAAATCAAAACTTAGGATGGCAATATAAAGGAAATCAATGGATAATTTAACAATTGCAACAATAGTTTGGTTGAACGTCATATCAATGTAGGAGAAATATCTAATAACAGTAACCACAGGACCAAAGCAATGTAAAAAGATATGAATGCAGTCTCGAAGAACAATATGGTAAAACAATGGCAACCAAAACAATGTGGGCTAGCAAAATTATATCAGAGATTTAAAAGTCCAAACAATGCCCTTTGTGCAATTGGAATCAAATTAAAGCAATATAGTTTAAACTAGGAATTCCATGATTAACTTAATTAAGTATAGATAAGTTCAATTCAAACTTAGCCAGCAATTACTAGGAAATACCAAGAAAACTTAGCATAACATATAATAATTAACATGAACTAGGAACTTGGTGAAAAATTCAAGTTAAAATTAGTTCCAATTCAGGCAGATCATTGAAGCACAAGCAAATTCCCTATTTTGGTTTAATCTAAACAAGGTAGTGCAAAGTGTCCAGCATTCAAGGTCAGAAATTTCCAAACAAACTAGTCTAATAAGCAAGACAAGCAACAACCACCAAGAACCAAAGAAAACCAGCAATAACCTGGGAATTATTTCTATTCTCAGTTCATCATAAGTTCACACAACTAGCTAAACATGAAATAGTAAAAGCTAATTCCAATATCACACCTAATCAGAAAATTTGCAGGAATAGCTAAACAAACACATAGATTCCAATTCTATAAAAAATTCTTAGAAAACTAGTGCAACAATCAAAACAAGCAATAACTAGGGAATTCCAATATAGAAAAATGAAGAACAAGTTCAGAGGATTAGAAGTTACCTAGAGGAAGAAAGTCACAAGTTGATGCAACATGATAAGCTCAAGATTTGGGTGTAGGGGATGGCAAAGAGATTGAGGGAATGTTGGTGTAAGGGAATGGAGACGGAGGAGGTAGGAGCATGGGTGAAGCAGGGGTTGAAGGAAGTGGAATGTATTCTAGTTTGGAGGCACAGTGGGGATGGCAAATAGTTGTGGGATGAGGTAGATCGAGAGTGTGCAGGGGAGGGGTGTTTTATGATTGTTGTGTGTGTTTTACTAAATAACCGCAAGAACACAGCGTAACTGCAGTTATTTCGGTGAGTACAGGTCGTATCACACAGAAACCAATTATCAATTACTAGTATTCTATGAAATAAGCTATCTAAATCAATATAATTCAATAGAGAGAAATCACAATTAAGTAAATAAGGTAATCAATAATGAAAATCCTAGGGTTAGGGTTTACCGCACTTATGATATTCAATAATCATTATATACCTCTAATTGCAATTATTCGAGTAATAGGGGATCATTTAACTTTAACTCATTAATAACCTCTTTCAAGCATTACTAATTATACTTAGGTCAATCTAATTGCCTACATTTGTGGTTCTTAGTTTAACCTAAACTCATTAAGTTCTATGTTAACCATGTGATTCAATTCTTACGGTTCTCGTGCCTACCAATTGATTCAATTCCTAGATAACCTTAAACTACTTTCATGATTAAGATATCCTTAATTAACTATTAAGTTTTGACCTTACCTTTTAACTTTCAGTTCATCAATTAATAACCTAAGATGTTATAAAACGGTGATCAAGCATCATATAAACTTATATACATGTGCATAATAGTTAATTCTAATTAACCACAAATAATATAATGAGGGTTTCACAATTTCAATCATGTAGTATCATTATATCATAAGTGGGTTTACCAAAACCCTAGATTAAACCCTACTTACACATAATTGAAATAGAAATCATAATCCTATTCATTAAGCAATTCATAAATGTTCAATACAATCCAAGAGAAGGGAGTAGAAGTAGAAAGAGGTGTAGAGATAGAAATATAAAACCTGATTGTAAAAAGTATATGAATGAGAGATACATTGCTTGAATCAATCTTAATTATAGTCTAAGAATATAAATTAAACTATATTCATACTCTAAACCTAATCCTAGAGTGTTTCCTAAGCCTAAACTGTGTCTGAATGAGTCTATATCTCTTTCACCTTATTTCCCCTCTTATATATATCACTTTGGCTACTTAAAAAAACTAAAAACACGAACTATATGGACCAAAAGCATAACCATGTTCCAGGATACGGTCTGGCTGTGCTTTGGGCAAAATATGAGAATTTTCTCCACATCTTGCACAGAACGCGACTTAGCCATGTTCCAAGTATCCCAAACATGGCCTGGCCCTGTTAAAGGTTGCCATGGTCAGTTCTTACCAGTTTTTTGTGTGTTTCCTCCTTGCATCCTCCTCAGCTTGTTCCAAGTCCAAATAACCTTTCATACGAGTGTCTTTTCTTGATTTTTGGTATAACAACTCCATTTTTTTTTACAAATATACATATATATTTGTAAAATTCCATAAAGTCATTTCCTATTTACTTCTAACTATTTAACTAATAATAACAGTCAATTAAATTAACCAATCATAATTAAGCTTTATGGTATACCATTAACACTAATACAATTATGGGTTCACATACACATCATTAATTAAAAACGTCCGTACAAAAGACAAACACATATATGTCTACATCTTATTCATCCATGTTGACCAATTCCAGGGATACATGTGCGGGTGGTTGCACCTTCACTGGAATATTAGCCAACTCGACCAGAAACACCTTATTAATTATTAGGATCTATCCAAAATATAGTGAGAATTAAATCCTAGTAAGTTTAACAATAAATCATAATCATCATCAATATTACTTATCATATCATGTTCATCTGTATAAGCTACAGCAAATATCTTAGGTCATATGAATGCACTTTATCTATGGACATGAAAATCATACAGTAATGACATATATGGCATGAATAACTATTTTCAAAATATCATATGACGGCAATCAACTTCTTTTTATATGACGCTACCTCGATCAGGGTAAGTACTTTCTACACTCTGGTACGGGCTTTTCTTTCTTCGTCTGACAAAGCTCACTCTCTCTTTCTTTTCTCATTATCATAATCATAGCCGTGAGTAGAGAGTCCCCTACTGGTGCACCTCACGGACCGCTAAGTGATTGTGCTCCTCTTTTCTTTTCTTTTCACATTAATAGCAAAAAATATAATTTCAATAGTAAGTATGTTCATTATACTCACGTGCCATAATTTATCATCAAAGTATAATAACTACCAAAAATCATTGGTAAAATGACCATAACCATTTTTTAATATCACTTTATAAAATATTTCTATGTCAAAATTACACACTTAAGAAGGTAAGGAGTTCATGTAATGGTAATGGCTAGGGCATACACTAATAATTTATTATTTTCATTTATAAGATTCTTCTTCTTTCTTAAGTATTATTTTCATCTCTCACTAATTAGAGCATAACTCCCTCATTTTAACTCCGATTGAGGTGTTATTGGTGTCCATTTAAAGCTGAGAAAATCCTTTAAAATTCTTATGTTAAATATTTTAGTGAAATCGTAAGGAATCTTGGTGTTATTACTCCCTAAAATTTAATGTTATTTCTTCTTGGTTAGTTTTTGACCTCTGCTTACTAATCTAACCTCTATATTTTTTATGTTAACCATTTCTTTTAATTCCCTACAAATGTTTCCCAAAAATTCAAACATAGAAGCTTACCTAACATTTTTTTTCCTAGTTAACCATTTTTTGATCATTGCTTACTAAGCGGACCATATCTCCCTTATATTAATGCCAAATTGAGTAATTCCTGTGGCTCAAAATTTGTGAGACATATATATATATATATATTTTATGTTAACTATTTATTTTAATTCCCTATAGATTTTACCCAGAAATTCAAACACAGAAGCTTACTTAACAAATTCTTCCCTAGTTAACCATTTTCTGATCACTGCTTATTAATCAGAGAATATCTCCATAATTTGCACTCTAAATTGGTTAATTCCAGTTGCTACAAATATGTGAGACATATAGATAAATTTTTTATGTTAATCATTTCTTTTATTTCCTAACCGATTCTTTCTAGAATCTCATAAACAAAAGCTTCCCTAGTAACTCCGAAATCTAGTTTTCTAACCATATCCTTCCTACAGTTTTAGTTGATTCTTTAGTTACGTCCTCTTTTATTTTCTTCCTAATTTACATCTAACCTTAGGATTACTCATTTCAACATTTTAATTAGATTCCTTGCACTTAATTTAACATATTCCATCATCTTCCTCTCAAGAGAACAAAAATCAAATCACGGTCTTCTTCTAAATGTTTAAATCCATACTCATTTTATCAATCTAATCATATTCCATCAATTTTTCACCACATTCAAATATACATAACAGTAGCATAAAAGCCCTAAAATTTTGCCACCCATAGCCATATCTATGCAGAACTTTCCACACAAACCGAAGTATTCAAAACATCCATCATATGCAAGATCAACAAGTAACATGATAGAGCAACATCCATGTCCAATCATCAAAGTAGAAAACATTATAAATTTCATCAAAGTTCTAAGATAAAAATCCCATATAAATGTTACAAATTTCAAAGATTTTCTTCAAAAAGAGATGTTGTTAAATTTACCTAAAGATCTCTATAGCTCACTTAGTGAATTCTTTTTCTTATTTCCTCTTGAAGGAAGTGGCAAGATTCCTCCCTTCCCTTAACTTTTCTAGTAGCTTGAATAAGAGAGGGAGGTTGAGTTTTGAACCCTAAGGATGATGATAAAAGATGGATTTAGGTGGAGATTAAGCTAACTTACCTTGAGTACTAGTCCTCTAGGCTTCTCCTTCTTCTTCCTTCCTCCCTTCTCCTTTCTTTCTCTCCTTTCCTCACTCTACCTTTCTTCTATTTTTTCCTCTCCCTCACTAGGACAAAATTGTAATGTTCTAAGAGTGGTTTTTGCTTAAATAAATTATCAAGTGGTCTTCATCTCAAAATTATGGGTATATTTTATCACAATTAGGATGCACTTAGTTATTTTATGGTGGAAGACAAATCATGTTCTTGTCTTTCTCTCCCTTAGTCAAGATATTCATAGCAAAATGAGGATTTGCTTTTTGAAAATTATGATAAAATGTTCTTAAGAAAAGGGGCAAGGTCCCTTTAATTTAGGGATTCATTTCCTTTTTCTTTTGTCTCACTCAAGTATGATAGATTTTCCTTTCTAAGTGGCAAATTTTCAGCCCTTGAGTCTCCCTTACTTAGCTAAAATTATTTTTGTAAGATAGTGATGCATTTTCCTAATGCCATGTATTATTACCTATAATATCATCACATGTCTTGCTAAAATTATGAGTATAGGATATAGATGTTTTGTCCTAATACCATATGACCTAATTTTGATTATTATTACACTACTATTTCTCATATGGTTCTTATTTTTTCCTCTTGTATTTGGGCTCATTCTTGCCCATTGCCTTTGCTTTGGCTAAAATTCTATCTCTTATGGAAGGCTTGGTCACATTTTCATAATTTTTGTTTTATCAGTCCAACTTCTATATCCTAGTCAAAGTCTATGTTATAACTCTTCCATGGGATATCCAATTGGCTTGCTAAAAACTCATGTAAAGTGGAAAAACTTTATGAAGTGTCCATAGGTGAAGGCCCAATGCATGGGTGGAGATGTTAAACTTAGGAACTCCAGCTATTGAATTAAGAAAAATTATCCTAATCCAATCTTCTTAAAATTTTAAAACCTTTACTTACTTCCAAAAATTTATCTTCCTTAACCAAGAATTTTGCCTCTCTTTAGGATGTTATTTCTATTTTTTTTCTATTAGATTTTCTCTCTTTACCTATTCCCTTAATGTTAGAAACATTTTCTATGCATACACATAAAGTGAAGAATTTCTAAGGCTTATATTTTCTTAGATATCTAAAAATTGTTTAATAAGTTTTATTTCCTTAATTAAATATTTATGTACCTTTATTAATAAAGAAACGAAATTAGGGATGTTATATTTGGTCTCTTTTGCTCCCATACAAATAGAAAACAAAGCCAAGCAATATCCAAAGGAAGCAAAACATTATAGAACCAAAGCAGGGAAATAATCACAAGTTAACTATGAAATAAGGGATGAAATATAGCAATTAACCACATATTTTCTCCTTTATCAACTCCCCCATGCTTAAGCCTTTGCTTGTCCTTAAGTAAATAACATGACATATAAATGGGAAGGTGGGAGATGCATTTAAATTCTTGATGATAGAAAAATACAATACAGGTAGCTATTTACTCAATCAATATGAACATAATAGATATATGAGTAGACATTTATGATATAGTCTCTATTGTTCTAAAACTAAACCCAAATTCTCTTATTATACAACTACTTTTATTTTTACCATTGATTGTATTCACCAAATTGATTTTTAAACACTCAAGTAGGCCATCTTATCCTTTAGATTTCCTTATGTTGGCTTACCCTTATTTCTATTTTATCACTCTTTTTCTCACTTTTTTTTCTTCTTTCTTTTCTCTTTCTCTTTTGTCTATTTCATTAAGTTTTTTTATTTTGTTAATAGAAACATAAAGTGAGTGCATTTTATGCTCCATCTCACTAGGGTATAGGAAATTAGGTACTCATAGTAAGGCCTTTTTGGTGCCTTGAAGGGGTACTATGAGTGAAAACTTTTTGGGTTTCATATTCCCCCATTTTTCACCTCTCCCTACTCCATACTCTCATAGTGTTAAATTCAAAAAAATGCTTACAATTCATAGCACAATAGGAGAGATATTTTGGGAAAAATTAAAGATTCAATAATAGAATAAAGAGACTAAGATGACAACTACCTATTTCATATTCTGTTGTGCATCACATTTTCATGAGCTAAAATTAACTTATATTACATTAGTCTATCTCTAAAATAGAAAACATTTTGATTATGCAATAAAATAAGAGAGATTCAGGCAATGAAAACCAAAAGCCTAAAGTAACTACTCCCTTATGCTTAAACTTGACATTGTCCTCAATGTCACTAATAGTTAATACATGAAAAGGAAGAGAAGGAAATTACTTGCTTATTGGTCGTCTAGAGGTGGTAGTGGTAAGATTTTGGGCCAAGTGCCAATTATACCTAGCATGCATCATTCCTTGCATGCTTTGGATTGAGTCATTTATTGCATGCAGGGTGGCCTTTTGAGCTAGTTGCTCCTCCTCTTTTCAGCAAAGCCTTGAGGAGATAGAGTCTCAGCTTCTTTCAGTACATATGATGGACCTGTAGTGTCAGAATAATAGGAAAGGGGTGGAGGTGGTAGAGCTAGGAGTGGCTCATGGGGGAAATTATCCTCCTCAGATTCATCATCACCTTCCCTACCCTCTTCTACGGGGTATATTGTAACATCCTTAATTTTGTTTCTTTTATTAATAAAAGTACATAAATATTTAATGTAACATCCCTAATTTTGTTTCTTTAAAGATACATAAATATTTAATTATGGAAATAAAATTTATTAGACAATTTTTTAGATATCTAAGGAAATATAATCCTTAGAAATTCTTCAACTTATGTGTATGCATAGAAAAGATTTCTAACATTAAGGGAACAAGTAAAGAGAGAATAGGGTAATTTTTGTGAGGAAGATAACATACTAAAATTTTTTGGTAAGGAAGATACTAAAGATAGGCGAAATTCTTTGGTAAGAAAGATCAATTTTTGTGAAGTAAGTAATGGTCTTAAAATTTTAAGAAGATTGGATTAGGGTAATTTTTCCTAATTCAAGAGTTAGAAATTTCTAAGTTTAACATCTCCACGCATAAATTGGGCTTTCACTTATGGACACTTCATATAGAGTTTTTCCACTTCACATGAATTTTTTTAGCAAGACAATAAGATAGCCCAAGAAAGAAATAAAACAGACTTGGACTAGGATATAGAAATTGGACCGGTAGCCCAAAAATCATGAAAATGTGACCAAGCTTATTATGAAAGGTAGAATTTTAGCCAAAGTAAAGGAAATGGGCAAGAATGAGCCCAAATCCAAAAAGGAAAAATAAAAATAAAAATAAAAATATGTGATGAAATAATAGTGTAATCAAGATTTGGTGACATAGCATTAAGACAAAAAATTTAGCAAGTGGTGTGATAAATATCTATATTCTACACTGATAATTTTAGCAAGTGGTGTAATAATATATGGCATTAGGACAAAACATCTATATCCCACACTCATAATTTTAGCAAGTGGTATAATAATACATGGCATTTGGAAAAAACATCCCTATCCTACACAAATAATTTCAGCCTAGCAAGGGAGATTCAAGGGCTAGAAACTTTCCACTTAGAAAGGAAAATCTATCATACTTGTATGAGACAAAAGAAAAAGAAAATAAATCCCTAGATCAAAGGGACCTTGTCCCTTGTCTTAAGAACATATTATCATAATTTGCAAAATACAAATCTCCTTTTCCTATGCATATCTTGACTAAGGACGAGGAAGGCAAGAACATGAGTTATTTGTTTTCTAAAAATCAACCAAGTGCATCCTAATTGTGATAAGATAGACATACGATCATGAAAGTTGAATTATTTGACAGTCTATTTAAGCAAAACCCACCCTTATAACATTATAATTTCATCCAAGTGAGGGAGAGGAAAAACATAAGCAAGGTAGAGTGAGGAAAGGAGAGGAAGAGAGGAAGAAAAAGGAAGGAGAAGTCTAGAGGACTAAGTGCTCAATGTAAGTTTAACAAAAAACTTACATTGAATCCTTATTTTCTCTTTATTCTTAAGGTTCAAAAAACTCACTCTCATTCTCTTATTTAAGCTACTAGAAGAGCTAAGGGAAGGGAGGAATCTCGCTACTTCCTTCAAGAGGAAACAAGAAAACCAATTCACTAAGTGAGCTAGGGAGATCCTTAGGTAGGTTTAACGATATTTCTTTTTGAAAAGTCTTGAAATTTGTAACATTTATATGGGATTTTGATCTTAGAACTTTAGTGATTGGTCATGGATATTGCTATATCATGTTACATATTGATCTTGCATGTGATGTATGTTTGAATACTTAGGCTGGTGTAGATAGTTCTGCATAGGTATAGCTATGGGTGGCAAAATTTTGAGCTTCTATTTTTAAAATTCTAGGAAGAATCAGTAAAAAATTAAAATAAATGGTTAACATAAAAAATGTTGATCTATGTCTCACAGATTTTTATCCACTAGAATAACCCAATTTGGAGTCCATATGAGGTAGATATGGTCTGATTAGTAAACAGTGGTCAGAAAATGATTAATCAGGGAAGAATCTGTTAGGAAAGCTTCTGTGTTTGAGTTTCTGGGAACCTTTTGTGGGGAATTAAAATAATTTGTTAACATAAAAATTATAGATATATGTGTTATAGAATTGTATCCATTGGTATCACTCAATTTAGAATTCTTATGAGAGAGATATGGACAGATTAGTATGTAGAGGTGAGAACCTACCTGAGAAGGAATAACCTGTCAATTAAGGGAGTAATATCATCAATAATCTTTAATATTTGGCTAAAATGTTCAACAAAATAGTTTTAGAGAATTATTATATCTTTAAATTGATACCACGATCATCTAAATCGGAGTTAAAATGAGGGAGTTATGCTTTGATTAGTAAGAGAAGGTCAGATAGGATGAAAACCTGCATGAAGAAAATAAAGAGATAAAAATAATATTTAAAAAAGAAGGAGGATCTTATAAATAAAAATAATAAATGACTAGTATATGCCATAGTCATCGTATGAACTTCTTACCATCTTAAGTGTGTAATTATGACATGGAAATATTTTATAAAGTGATATTTGCAACGGTTATGTTCATGGCATGATTACCAATGATTTTTGGTAATAATTATATTTTGATGTGAGTTTAATGAACATACTTGTTATTGAAATCATATGTTTGGCTATAATTGTGAAATAAAAAGAAATGAGCATGCTCCCATGGCAATCTGCATGGTGCACCAGTAGGGGACGCCCTACCAACGGTTATGATTATGTTAATGAGAAAAGAAAGAGAAAGTGTGTCATGTCGGACGGAATGAGAAAAGCCCGTACTGGAGAGTAGAAAATACTCACCTTGACGGGGGTAGCTTGATATAAGAATAAATTGATAGCCATTATATAATATTCTAAAAATAGTTAATCCTACCATACATGTCATTACTGTATGATTTTCATGGACATAGATAAAATGCATTCATGTGACCAAAGGTTTTTGCTGTAACTTATACATATGAACATGATGTGATGAGTTATATTGATGATGATTATGATTTATTGTTGAACCTACTAGGATTTAATTCTCACTATTTTTCCATATAATGTTTAGAAGATTAACTATGCAGCTATTCTCCATGAATCTTATTATTGATGTAGGTTGGATCAAGCTGCCCTATCTTGGGTAACTACCGATTATATCAGATATATCTGTAATAGACGTGACTGAGATTCCGGTGGAGGTGCCACCACCTGCACCAGTGTCCCTGGAAGTAGTCTACGTGGATGATTAGGGCTAATATGTATATGTTAGACTTTTGTACAGATGTTTGTAAATCAATGATGTGTATGTAAACTCAGTAGTGTATAAATTAAATAAATGTTATTTTGAGTTAAGTTGTAATGAGATAATAACTTCATGGAATTTTACAAATATAGAAAAAAAATTTGTTACATAAATGGAGTTGTTACATATATCAAATTCTCTTCATTAGTAACTACAATTCTAGTGAAGTAAGGGAGGTGAAAAGTATTATGGCCGTAGAGATGTAGACAATAGTCGGTAGTTCGTTGGATAATCAATTTCATATGCAAACAGGATTTTGAATCAATCCTGCTACTGCCGACTATTGGTTACAAATCCTATAAATTTACCTCTAAGCTTAGCCCTCTAGCATTTGCAATTTCTAAACCTCCTTTGATCATTTTGCCACTCATAGTATTACCCATCCTAGCTATTTGGTAAGACATGAAGGCTATGGTTGACATGCTTTAAATTAAGCATGTATTTAGCATATTTTATGTTTCTTTTTATTTTATTTAAATGATAAATAGATAGGTTTTAATTAAATTGTGTGTTTTATGTTTTTAGGAATAATAAACAAGAAAAGAAGAGAAAAATAGAAGAAAGTAATGAAAAATGCTGATTTCTGACCTTTCGTCACTAATGGAAGCATATCTCACTCATTTGAGCTCCGATTGAGCTGATTCCAGCGGCTATAGAAAGAAGAAACATAGAGTTACAACTTTCGTGTTCGGCACTTTGGCAAAATCCGGCGTTTTCTAGGCGCCGCGGCGGCCCGTCATGGATGTCTCGTAGCGCCGCGGCACTGGTTATTGGCGCCGCGGCGCTGCATGGGTGCGCCGCGGCACCCCGTGGATGAAGTTTTGCAGCGCCGCGGCGCTGAACTTATGAGCCGCAGCGCCGCCGCTCCGGAAGTCGCGATTTTAGGGTTTTTTCGCCTGATTTGAAGCCCAATTGATGGAGATTTGACCTAAAAACTTTCCTACTTCGACTAGGAGGGTTGAATCGATAAAAAGGAAGGAAAGTAAGGAGAGAAGGCATCTATTCATTCAGCAAAGAATTCATTTAAGTTCTCAACTCTTTTCTTTACTTCTTGTTTAGTTTTCTATGGCCCTGCGCGGCTAATTTTCTTTAGTTGGTTGAGGGAGATTGAAACCTCAAGGGATTTGATGTCATTGTGAGATACGGATTTGATTTCATTGCATTCAATCTTAACCGGGTATTGTTTATTCATCTGTTCTTATTTTCTTAATATTATGCATGTGATTGCTAGGAGGCCTACTAGTATATTGTATGTGTAGCTGCTGAATTAGGTTTTGAACAAAGCTTTTATTACTTGATTCGTGAAGCAAATAGGATTAAGGATTTTGGATTATAAATCATTAACCCTATGATGAATATCAACTAAATTGAATATAACCGATGTGCTTGTATTCGTTTAGCTCTATTAGTTTCTCTTGTTCTTCATGCGGTTAATAAGTTATGCTTTACCGATGTGCTAAAGGATTGCTCGTTAATTAGAGTATAATTAGTGCGATTGTCATTAATTTACTACGCTTAAGGAGGAACTGGGATAGAATCCCAATGATAGATATTTGGTTTAAGATTGATAATTTTTGTCAATGATCAATGCAATCCCTTGATGGTGAATATCGATCGAAACCAACGCTTTTCTCATTAATCACTTTCTCTCAATTATTTTTGCTATTGTTTACTTAATTTTAATTGCGACTCTCAATCCCCCCTTTCTGAATCACATAAGGTAATTCCAGTCTCTGTGGGATCGACCCTTACTCCCACTACTACAGGTTAGTGTTGAGGTAAGGTTTTAATTTGGGCGTGCCTGCGACAGTGCGCACCAAATTTTGGCGCCGTTGCCGGGGACTGCGTCATTACTTTTGTGATTTTTTTTTTATTTATGCCTGTGACTCGTTCTGCTAATTGTCAAGATTTACTGTTCAATCGAGATATTAGAAAATCTGTATACAGGCACAGAAGAGGAATTCAAGAAGACGTTGATCAGGATAAGGAGGAAGTGATCATGGCCAGACACCTCACTTTGAAGGAGCTTGCAGCTCCAGATTTCCATCAACAACCCTTATGCATTACTTTCCCTAATCTTGATGATAATGTGAATTTTGAATTAAAATCTGGATTAATTCATCTCTTACCTAGTTTTCATGGTCTTGCAGGTGAGGACCCGCATAAACATCTAAAGGAGTTCCATGTGGTTTGTACCAGTATGAAGCCCCCTGGAGTAACTGAGGAACAAATAAAACTCAGGGCTTTTCCTTTTTCCTTAAAAGACTCAGCCAAAGATTGGTTGTATTATTTGCCTTCTGGTACTATCACCACCTGGAATGAGATGAAGAGAATGTTTTTAGAGCGTTATTTTCCTGCATCTAGAGCCGCTACTATTAGGAAAGAAATATGCGGCATTAGGCAATTACATGGTGAAACGCTTTATGAATATTGGGAGAGGTTTAAGAAACTTTGTGCAAGCTGCCCACATCATCAGATTAGTGAGCAGCTACTAATCCAATATTTCTATGAAGGTCTTTTGCAGGGAGATAGGAGCATGATAGATGCAGCTAGTGGAGGAGCACTAGTAGACAAAACTCCTGAAGCAGCTAGAATTCTGATATCAAATATGGCTGCTAATTCACAACAATTTGGCATTAGGCATGATCCTCCTATTAGGCATGCCCATGAGGTAAGTACTACTTCTCTTCAAAATCAAATATCTGAACTTACTTCTCTTGTGCGCCAAATGGCTACAGGTACACTGCAGCAAGTTAAAATATATGGAATATGCTCAGCCACAGGGCACCCAACTGACATGTGTCCTACACTTCAAGAGGAGTCCACAGAACAAGCTAATGCTGTAGGAGGTTTTCCTGGCCAACCAAAGAGGTATGATCCATATGCTAATACATACAATCCTGGATGGAAGGATCATCCAAATTTCAGATATGGGAATGCACAAAATAGGCCTGCAGGACAGAATTTTCAACAAAACCAACAGGCCTATTATCCTAAACAAAATGCATCCCAGGAGCATCAGGTAAGTAATCCATTGGAAGATATTGTGAAGACTCTTGTGCATAGCTCTCATCAATTTCAGCAAGAGACAAGAGCTAGCATTCAGAACCTGACAACTCAAATGGGTCACTTAGCAACCACAGTGAGTCGACTGGATGCTCAAAACTCAGGTAAGTTACCTTCACAAACTGTGGTGAATACCAGAGAGAATGCTAGTGCAATTGTGTTAAGGAATGGTAAGGAGATTGAAAGCCCACCAGCACCCTCTTCTCCTAAGAAAACTGAAAAATCAATTAAGGAGAATGAAGCACCTACAGGTAAGTCTCCTTCTAATTTAAATTATGAAGTTGTGCCTCCTTTTCCAGAAGCTCTTAAAGAAGACAGGTTGCATGAAAAAACTTCTGAATTATATGAAACCTTCAGAAAATGTGAAATTAATATTCCCCTTTTAGATGCTATTAAACAGGTACCAAGATATGCAAAGTTTTTGAAAGAACTATGTACCCAGAAAAGAAAGCAAAAATTGAAGGGATGTGAGAAGGTTCAAATGAGTCAGAATGTTTCAGCTATGATTCAAACTAAACTCCCCACTAAATGCAAGGATCCAGGTATGTTTACTATTCCTTGTAAAATTGGGGATACTCATGTTGAAAAAGCCATGTTAGATTTGGGAGCTTCCATAAATGTCATGCCATATTCTATATATACTTCCTTGAAATTAGGACCATTGAACTCTACTAATGTGGTAATTCAGTTAGCTGACAGGTCCAATGCATACCTTAAGGGAGTAATTGAGGATGTCTTGGTACAGGTAGATGATTTGGTTTTCCCTGCAGATTTTTATGTTCTTGACATGGAAAATGGGGATTTTACATCTCCAATATTGTTAGGGAGACCATTTTTAAAAACCTCTAAAACAAGGATAGAAGTTCACAATGGGACACTCACTATGGAATTTGATGGTGAAGTAATTAAATTTAATATGTATGAAGCCATGAAATACCCAGGTGATGATACCCCTGTTTACTCTATTGATGTCTTTGATTCTTTGGCACATGACATATTTGAATTAGATGGAAAAGACAAATTAGAAGTAATTGTGAGCAAGTCCATAGAAGAAGATGATGGTGAGACAAATTTAGATGGAGAAACAAAAGAGGAATTGGCTGCACTTAATGATTTTTCAGAAGGACCACCAACAGGTAATGTTGCTTATATGGAATTACCAATTTCTAATACCACTCTTTTACCTTCTGTTGTGCAGGCTCCTACCCCTGAATTAAAGCCTCTTCCTGATCACCTCAAATATGTATTTTTGGGAGAAGGAGAAACACTTCCTGTGATTATCTCCAACAAGCTTGAAGTTGATCAAGAGGAGAAATTAATTCAAGTTCTGAAAGAGCACAAAACTGCAATAGGATGGACCATAGCTGATCTTAAGGGAATAAGCCCTTCCACATGCATGCACAGAATATTAATGGAAGAAGGAGCTAAACCATCTAGACAGCCCCAAAGAAGGCTAAATCCACCTATGATGGAGGTGGTAAAGAAAGAAATTCTTAAACTGTTGGAGGTTGGGGTAATATACCCTATTTCAGACAGTCATTGGGTTAGCCCAGTGCAGGTGGTCCCAAAGAAAACAGGCATAACTGTGGTGAAAAATCAAAATGAGGAATTGATACCCACCCGGATTCAAAATGGGTGGAGGGTTTGTATAGATTACAGAAAACTAAATTCTGTAACACGAAAAGACCACTTTCCTTTACCTTTTATTGATCAAATGCTTGAACAGTTATCTAGTAAACCTTACTATTGTTTTCTTGATGGTTATTCAGGCTATTTTCAAATTGCAATTGCTCCTGAAGACCAGGAAAAGACAACTTTCACTTGTCCATTTGGGACATTCGCATATAGGCGCATGCCGTTTGGGCTTTGTAACGCCCCTGCTACTTTTCAAAGGTGTATGGTGAGCATATTCTCAGATTATCTTGAGAAATTCATTGAGGTATTTATGGATGATTTCTCAGTTTATGGGGATTCATTTGATGAGTGTTTGCATAACCTGTCACTAATTTTGAAAAGATGTCAAGAAACTAACCTTGTTTTAAATTCTGAAAAGTGTCATTTTATGGTTGAACAAGGTATAGTTTTAGGCCATGTTGTCTCAAAAAGGGGAATAGAGGTAGATAAAGCAAAAATTGATATTATACAAACTCTACCTTATCCCACTTGTGTGCGGGAAGTTCGTTCTTTTCTTGGCCATGCAGGTTTTTATAGGAGATTCATAAAGGACTTTTCTAAGAAAGCAGCACCTATGTGCAAATTGCTTCAGAAAGATATCTCTTTTGAATTTGATGAAGAATGCAGGGAAGCTTTTGACAAATTGAAGGAGTCCTTGATTTCAGCTCCAATAATTCAAGCACCAGACTGGAACATTCCTTTTGAAATTATGTGTGATGCCAGTGATCATGCAGTTGGAGCAGTACTGGGCCAAAGGATTGGAAACACATCCCATGTGATATATTATGCCTCCAGAATACTGAATGATGACCAGAAGAACTATACCACCACTGAAAAAGAACTCTTAGCTGTAGTCTTTGCTTTAGAAAAATTTAGATCATATTTAATATGTACTAAAATTATTGTTTTTACTGATCATGCAGCTTTGAGATATTTGGTGATGAAAAAGGAGGCTAAACCTAGGATAATCAGATGGGTGCTACTACTTACAGAATTTGATTTAGAGATTAGAGACAAGAAAGGGTCTGAAAACAATGTAGCAGATCACCTAAGCCGCCTGACACATGGGGAGGAAAAATTGAAAATTGAAGAATCATTCCCAGATGAAAATTTATTTTCAATTTCAATTCATATGCCATGGTATGCGAATATTGTAAATTATTTGGTTACTAATCAGTTACCTCCTCGTTTGACCAGGGCAGCCAAAAATAAGATCAAGAGTGACGCCAAATACTACATATGGGACGATCCTTACCTTTGGAAGCAATGCTCAAATCAAATTATCAGAAGATTTGGGATTCCAAGAGCTTTGATAAGTGACAGGGGAACGCATTTTTGCAATAGGACTATCGAAGCCCTATTAAAGAAATACAATGTCACTCATAAATTGTCAACTGCATGCCATCCGCAGACCAATGGGCAAGCTGAAGTATCCAACAGAGAAATCAAAAATATTATCAGTAAGACAATAAATCCCAACCGCAGGGATTGGAGTCTCAGATTAGATGATGCTCTGTGGGCATACAGGACAGCCTATAAGACCCCAATTGGTATGTCTCCATACAGGTTAGTATTTGGTAAAACTTGCCATCTTCCAGTTGAATTGGAACACAAAGCATTTTGGGCTATAAAGAAATTTAACATGAATTTGGAAGAAAGTGGAGAATACAGGAAATTACAGCTGCAGGAATTAGAGGAAATTAGAAACGAGGCCTATGACAACGCAAATATTTATAAGGCCAAAACTAAACTCCTACACGATCGCATGATTTCACGTAAGGAGTTTAGCAAAGGACAGAAAGTTCTCCTCTACAATTCCAGGCTCCGATTGTTTCCAGGTAAATTTCGTTCTAGATGGGAGGGACCATTTATTGTTACTGATGTTTTTCCTCATGGTGCAGTTGAAATAAAGAGCATGGACAACCAGAATAGCTTCAAAGTCAATGGACATAGACTCAAACCTTACTATGAAGGATTTCAGCTAGAGGAAGCACAATGGATAACTCTTCAAGAACCTACATGATTTTCTCTGAATTTTTGTCGAGCCAACGACGTTAAACAAAGGCGCTGGTTGGGAGGCAACCCAACATCTATTCTTCTTCTTCTTATTTTTCTTTTTCATAATTTTAATTTTGTTTAAAAAAAAAAAAGAAGCTGTGGACGCACACAAGCGCCGTGGCGCTTCACAAGAGTGCCGCGGCGCTTGAAGATAGCGCCGCGGCGCTCCGCGTTTCAGCAGAGAGCGCCGCGGCGCTCTCTATAAGAGGTTCACGAGAACCTCTTCTCCTACCCGCGGTTTTTGCTCTCTCTCACCCCCAAATCCCTTTTCTTGCCTCCAATCACCCATACTCACCTCCCATTCGATTATATTGCTTGCATAACTTGATTTTTCATCTACTTTTGCAGGATTATACACCTCATATCAGCAATTGAGTCGAATTCAAAGACACTTTTCTAGGGTTCTAAGGTATTCTTGAGCTTGCAATTCCCAGCCACCATTCAAGGCAATTTGGGTACAGTTCTCTTCCTCTTTCTAGCTGTAATTGATCCTTATACTTGATTGCTACTGGTTTGTCCTGAGTTTGGGAGATCTAGTCGAAAATTCACCACTCATTCTTCCAAATTTTACAAGCGCCCACAAGGTGTTCGGTAAAAGGCCCTAGTGAATTTTTTCAACTAATGGCTCCAAAAACTTCTAAATTGAGTATTTCAAATAGGAAGAACAGAGCTGAGGACCCTCCAGCATTCGACACTGTGGCATTTGTGACTGAACCGGTTTATCAACACCACATCAAAGTGGTGGTACATAAATCTATTGTTCCAGAACGTGGATTTCTGATCACCGAAGGGCTACCTCTCAGAGACAATATCCTCTATAGGCACTGGGAGATTTTCTGCAGGAACCCAGAGCCAGGAGTTATCCCCGTGGTCCAGGAGTTCTATTCCAATGCTACAGTTCATGAACATCATCATGCACGGGTTCGAGGCAAGAGGGTACCATTTTCTCCGCATGCCATCAATGAATTCTATTCCCTGCCTGACATTGAGGATGATGAATATACTGCTCTTCTTCAATCATTTATTGACTTTGAAGACGTCATAGGCACTCTTTGCCATAGAGGGGCCTCCTGGAAATTGGATAGCCATGGCCAACTGTTGTACTTTGCTAGGGCTGATATGAATAAGTTGGCTAAAGCATGGTACTATTTTGTGTCAGCACGACTCATGCCCAGCTTCAATGTGAGTCAAGTCAGGAGGGACAGGGCCATTCTGCTCTATGCGATACTAAAGGGCCTTTCTATTGATGTAGGCAAAATTAGTCATAGGCAGATGCTCGGTTGTATTAATACTAGAGGCGGATCCCTCTTTGCTCCCAGTTTAATTACTGGTCTATGTCAGCAGGCAGGAGTCAGCTGGGATTCCACTGAGGCTCTCATTCACCCTATGAAGCCTATTTCCTCTACAGATATCCAAAAGTACAAGGGCCATGAAGAAGCAGCAGAGGAGGAGTTAGGGATTCAGCCAATCCCTACAGAGGGACCAGGCAGCAGTTCAGCTCCACCACCATCCCAGCATACCATTGAAGATTTATGGCAGCGCACAGAGTATCTGAGCCACCAACTGCACGATCTGGCCCTCTACCAGCACTCTATTGCACAACATAATCATGCCTGCTTCAGTCAGCTAGCCCATGCCCTGAACCTTCCAATTGCATTCCTGGCGCCTCCTGAACCACCCTTTCGGCCTGACACCGAGCATGATGCGATGAATGGTGACACTTGATCAGGGAAGTTTCCCTAGACCCCTCCTTATTTTATTACTTGTCTCTATTGTGTTTTTTCTTTGATATTCTTACATTGGGGACAATGTATGTTTTTAAGTGTGGGGGGGTCACTTTATGATTCAGCTGGATGACTGTATAATAACTCATACACTTGTGCACTTTTCTACTTTGATGCATTACTATAATTCTATGATGTGTGCACTTTTATTCCTATCATGAGGTGAGCATGTGAACAAAATTTCAATTTATGGGTTTGTGTTAGTGAAACCAATAGCCAATGATATAAATGTTTAAATTGCTAATAGCTCCTAAGAAACGTAGGAAAATCATAATTATGTGTAATTTTAATTTTTTTTGCAATTTATTATCCATTTTCTAGAATCCTGAATCTATTTTGCACAACTTTGAGTATTTAATTTATCTTTTATTTAAAGAAAGTTTATACAACTTAAAGAAATTTTGTTATGATCTCAGAAAGGATTCTAGAACTTATTTGAATGATGCTTGAGGCGAAATCCTAGGTTGATACTATTAATTAGGAGATGATTTAGGCATTATTTGATAGATTGAGCCTTTCAAGCCTAACCTAAGTAATAAAATAACACTAGTTCCTTTATTTTGAGCTTAATGAACTTTTCCTTCTGAAAACCATAACTGAGCCATAAGCCAAAGTTTGTATATCCTTTTTTTTTCTTTACCCTATTCACTCACTCCATGATTATTTTGATGAATATTTGTATTGTATTGCTTTATTTACAAAAAGGGTGGAAGGGTGGAGCAAGGAAAAGAAAAGAAATTTTCAAAAGAAAAAGAAAAAGAAAAAAATTATATATATATATAAGAACAAATGTTGTGGGTGAAAGAAAAAGAGGACAATGATGGATTGAAGCAGGAAAAGTAGTGTGGGGAGAAAATCTTCCCAAAATTATTGGAGGAAAGCAAAGAGCTCAAGAGATCAATTTTAATCATGTGGTGCTGGGTGGCTGATCCTACATTGATATCCTTTGTCCCACCCTTCACCTTGGCCACATTACAAGCTAAATAAAGTCCTTTTGATCCTAAAAGTAGTTTTGACCTACATTAGTGGAGAGCAGCAGGAAAAATAAGCTTATGGAAATCCTACGAAGAGATCCATACTTGATTTCTTGAGATATATAAACTCATTTGAATGAAAGATGATTCAACTGCTCAAAACACACACTCACTCAGGGCTCTAGAAAAATGAATTCTGAATTGCATTTAAATTGAATATTGCACATAGTCATTAAATTTTCTGAAATTTCTTTAAGAGCATTCAATTTTCACTATGAGGCAATATATTGGTAAGACTTTCACTTACCTTATTTATTGAATATTGTTCACATGGTTTAATTTGCTTGAGGACAAGCAAAAGAGCAAGTGTGGGGGTATTTGACATGCTTTAAATTAAGCATGTATTTAGCATATTTTATGTTTCTTTTTATTTTATTTAAATGATAAATAGATAGGTTTTAATTAAATTGTGTGTTTTATGTTTTTAGGAATAATAAAGAAGAAAAGAAGAGAAAAATAGAAGAAAGTCATGAAAAATGCTGATTTCTGACCTTTCGTCACTAATGGAAGCATATCTCACTCATTTGAGCTCCGATTGAGCTGATTCCAGCGGCTATAGAAAGAAGAAACATAGAGCTACAACTTTTGTGTTCGGCACTTTGGCAAAATCCGGCGTTTTCTAGGCGCCATGGCGCTTACAATACAGCACTGCGGTGGCCCGTCATGGATGTCTCGTAGCGCCGCGGCGCTGGTTATTAGCGCCGCGGCACCCCATGGATGAAGTTTCGCAGCGCCGCGGCGCTGAACTTATGAGCCGCGGCGCCGCCGCTCCGGAAGTTGCGATTTTAGGGTTTTTTCACCTGATTTGAAGCCCAATTGATGGAGATTTGACCTAAAAACTTTCCTACTTCGACTAGGAGGGTTGAATCGATAAAAAGGAAGGAAAGTAAGGAGAGAAGGCATCTATTCATTCAGCAAAGAATTCATTTAAGTTCTCAACTCTTTTCTTTACTTCTTGTTTAGTTTTCTATGGCCCTGCACGGCTAATTTTCTTTAGTTGGTTGAGGGAGATTGAAACCTCAAGGGATTTGATGTCATTGTGAGATACGGATTTGATTTCATTGCATTCAATCTTAATCGGGTATTGTTTATTCATCTATTCTTATTTTCTTAATATTATGCATGTGATTGCTAGGAGGCCTACTAGTATATTGTATGTGTAGCTGCTGAATTAGGTTTTGAACAAAGCTTTTATTACTTGATTCGTGAAGCAAATAGGATTAAGGATTTTGGATTATAAATCATTAACCCTATGATGAATATCAACTAAATTGAATATAACCGATGTGCTTGTATTCGTTTAGCTCTATTAGTTTCTCTTGTTCTTCATGCGGTTAATAAGTTATGCTTTACCGATGTGCTAAAGGATTGCTCGTTAATTAGAGTATAATTAGTGCGATTGTCATTAATTTACTAGGCTTAAGGAGGAACTGGGATAGAATCCCAATGATAGATATTTGGTTTAAGATTGATAATTTTTGTCAATGATCAATGCAATCCCTTGATGGTGAATATCGACCGAAACCAACGCTTTTCTCATTAATCACTTTCTCTCAATTATTTTTGCTATTGTTTACTTAATTTTAATTGCGACTCTCAATCCCCCCTTTCTGAATCACATAAGGTAATTCCAGTCTTTGTGGGATCGACCCTTACTCCCACTACTACAGGTTAGTGTTGAGGTAAGGTTTTAATTTGGGCGTGCCTGCGACAGTGCGCACCAATGGTATCCACCTTATAACTATTTAACATAGCCCATAGAAAATAAAGTTCTCTTGGATTTGTAACCTCGTCACTTTCGGCCTTACCAAAAATGGTATAGGCCATTAGGCATTGTAAATATCGAAAATTGGGGTTCCAAATAAAAGAGGCTTTAGATGTAGATGCACTATATTGCCCTCTTACAGAAATGGAATTCCAAAAATTTTGTGCATTAAAACTTTAGTGGACTAATCTAGTTCCCTTGGGAGGCAATTAAACAATGCATTAAATTGGGCTATTGATAAACAATAAAGTAATCTAAAGATAATGTGGCCCTGGTCGACGTTGGAACCCCGAAACAAGACAACATTAATTGTACTGAAAAATTCTAAGGTGGACTAGGCATAGGCTAGGTAACGGAGCCCAACAAAGGTGGTACACTCAATCCTATCAACTAAGTATCGAACATCAATTAAAATTCGTAACTATTCAAAACATTCCTCATTCATATACCAGTACTTAGCATTCCCTGTTTAACTATAATATCGTATCGTGTTCGTTTATTATCATAAACGAATACTATTCCATACTTATTTATTTAGTGAGGAGGCTAGGATGATCTTTGGATTCGTCCTTTATGAGGTTGTTGGGATTGGAATGAGCTTTGGCTAGTTCTAGCTCTTTTAGGGGCCATGCATGATGATATGAAATAAAATTCAAAAAGGGAGTAGGATTACCAAATAAATAACTACAAAATCACTTCAGTAGGGAATCCATAATTTAGAATGCAAGGAATTCAACAGTGTAATTTCAAGCAAAATATTACAGCAAACAGGGTAATGAAAATCTAAAGTAGTGGCTGTAACCAGATAAGACTAATGGCAATCCAATCTAAGTGAACAAATAGCAGTAATTAGTAAAAACCTGAGAAATATTGAAGCACTACAAAATTCAAAGTTCAGCCAAAGAATTTACAAGAAAAACCAAGCAAACTCAGCAAATTAATTCCAATTTCAGTCATAGCAAAGTAACCAATATATCCAAATAAACAAAATCTTAAATGATTTTCAATTTCAGGCACAAAGGAAAGGATGGAATGATCATATAATTTTAGATCCAGGGAAGGTTTCCAGCCCAAATCAGAGTAACCAATTTTAGAAGAAACAAGCTCAATGCAATGTCAAATATAGTAAAAACATTTCTAAAAGATAACTGGGAACTCCCTAGTATATAATACAATAATCATCATTGACCAGCAAATATTTGACAAGCCTAGTGCAAAGTAGAAAAGTTCAGGCTCTAAATATAATGTTAGAGTAATAAGAAAATGCAACATATACAAATCCCAATTTCTACTAGAGTTTTTCCACTTCCAATCTAACAAAGCACAAGTGCAAAAAATTTTGATTAAATAAACCAGTCCAACAATTAGGGAATTCCAATCCTAATAAATAAACCACAAGTGCATAAATTTTAGAAATTACCTAGAGGAGGAGAACTACGGTTTATGCAGCAGTGAAGAATTAACCAATGTAGGGGAATCGTAATGCAAGGAATGCGAAACTTTGTGAGTCACATGTAACATCCCTAATTTCATTTCATTTATTAATAAAGATACATAAATATTTAATGTAACATCCCTAATTTCATTTCTTTTATTAATAAGCGTACATAAATATTTAATTAAGGAAATAAAATTTATTAAACAATTTTTAGATATCTAAGGAAATACAATCCTTAATAACTCTTCACCTTATGTGTATGTACAGAAAATGTTTCTAACATTAAGGGAATAGGTAAAGAGAGTAAAACTAATAGGAAAAATTAGAAATAACATACTAAAGAAAGGTGAAATTCTTGGGTAAGGAAGATAAATTTTTTTTGAAGTAAGTAAAGGTCTTAAAATTTCAAGCAGATTGGATTCGAGTAATTTTTCCAAATTCAAGAGCTAGAGTTACTAAGTTAAACATCTCCCACCCATAAATTGGGCTTTCACCTATGGACACTTCATATAGAGTTTTTCCACTTCACATGAATTTCTAGCAAGCCAATAGGATAACCCAAGTAAGAAATAAAACATAGACTAGGATATAGAAGTTGGACCGATAGCTCAAAAATCATGAAAATGTGACCAAACCCTTCATGAAAGGTAGAATTTCAACCAAAGCAAAGGAAATGGGTAAGAATGAGCCCAAATCCAAGAAGGAAAAATAAGAATCATGTGAGGAAATAGTAGTGTAATAATAATCAAGATTAGGTCACATGGCATTAAGAAAAAACATCTATATCCTACATTCATAATTTCAACCAGTAGGTAATAATACATGCCATTAAGAAAAAACATCTATATCGTGTATTCATAATTTAAACAAAGTGGGTAATAATACATAGCATTATGACAAAACATACGTATCCTACATAAATAATTTCAGCCAAGTAAGGGCGAAAAATTTGCCACCTAGAAAGGCAAACCTATCATATTTGAGTGAAACAAAAGAAAAAATAAATGAATCCCTAAAGCAAAGGGACCATGTCCCTTGTCTTAAGAACATTTTATCATGATTTTCAAAATACAAATCTCTTTCTACTATGCATATCTTGACTAAGGGAGAGAAAGACAAGAACATGAGTTGTCTTTCCCAAAAAACAACCTAGTGCATCCTAATTGTGATAAGGTAGACCCATGATCATGAAAGGTGAATCACTTGATAGTTTATTTAAGCAAAACCCACCCTTATAACATTATAATTTCGTCTAAGTGAGGAAGAGAAAAAATAGAAGCAAGGTAGAGTGAGGAAAGGAGAGAAAGACTAAGTGCATAAGTTGTATTTCCCAAAAAACAACCAAGTGCATCCTAATTGTGATAAAGTAGACCTATGATCATGAAAGGTGAACTACTTGGTAGTTTATTTAAGCAAAACCCACCTTTATAATATTATAATTTCATCCAAGTGAGGGAGAGGAAAAATAGAAGCAAGGTAGAGTAAGGAAAGGAGAGAAAGAGAGGAGAAGAAATGAAGGAAGAAGAAGGAAAATTCTAGAGCACTAAGTACTCAAGGTAAGTTAGCTTAATCTCCACTTGAATCCATCTTTTCTCTTCATCCTTGGGGTTCAAAAACTCACCCTCCTTCTCTTATTTAAGCTGCTAGAAAAGCTAAGGGAAGGGAGGAATCTTGCTACTTCCTTCAAGAGGAAACAAGAAAAAGAATTCACTAAGTGAGCTAGGGAGATCTTTAGGTAGGTTTAACAATATCTTATTTTAAAGAAAAACTTTGCAATTTGTAACATTTATATGGGATTTTGATCTTAGAACTTTGATAAAATTTACAAAATTTACTACTTTGATGATTGGTCATGGATGTTACTATATCATGTTACATGTTATTTTGCATATGATGGATGTTTTGAACATTTCGGTTGGTGTGGAAAGTTCTGCATAGGTATGGCTATGGGTGGTAAAATTTTATGATTTTTATGCTGCAATTTTGTATATTTGAATGTGGTGAAAATTTGATGAAATATGATGAAATGTGAAGAAAATGGAAGAGAATGTAATATAATGATGAACTAAAACCTTTGTAAAGGTTTGGTTAGGAAACTGGATTTCAGAGTAACCGGGGAAGTTTCTCTTTTTAAAATTCTAGGAAGAATCGATTAGGAATTAAAAGAAATGGTTAACATGAAAAATTTATATATATGTCTCATGGATTTTTATCCACTGGAATTAATTTGGAGTCCATATGAGTGAGATATTGTCAGAAATGTAAGCAATTGTCAGAAAATGGTTAAACAGGGAAGAATCTGTTAGGTATGCTTCTGTGTTTGAATTTTTGGGATAAATCTATAGGGAATTAAAAGAAATGCTTTACATGATAAATGTAGATATATGTCTCATGAATGTTTATCCACTAGAATCATTCAAATTGGAATCAATATGACAGAGATATAGTCAAATTAGTAAGCATAGGTCTGAAACTAGCTAACCAGGGAAGAATCTCTTAAGTATGCTTCTGTTTGAATTTTTAGGCAACATATGTAGGGTATTAAAGGAAATTTTTAACCTAATAAATATAGATATATGTATGACGGATCTATAGGCTCTAAAATCACTTAATTTGGAATCCATATGAGGGAGTTATGGCTGATTAATTAATAAAGGTTAAAATCAGTCTAGAATCTAAGGTGGTAAATGTAAGCATTTTAATTTTTGATTTTCTAGTAGTAATTAGTAAGGAATCTGAAGATATTATAAACATGAACGTTGTATATATGTGTCTTATCGTTTTATAAGCTTTGGAATTACCTCAATTGGAGTTCATATTAGGGAGATATGGTTAGATTAGTAAATAGAGGTCTAAACCTAGCCGAGAAGCAATAACATTGAATTTGAGGGAGTAGTAACACCACAATTACTTAAGATTTCACTAAAATATTCAACATAAGGGATTTATAGGATTGTATTATCTTTCAATTGATATTAAGATCAACTCAATCGAATTTAAAATGAGGGTGTTATGCTCTATTTTGTGAGAGAGGAAATAATATTTGAAAAAGAAGAATAATCATATAAATGAAAATAATAAATGACTAGTGTATGCCATAGCCATTTCCATTGCATGAACTCCTTACCATCTTAAGTGTGTAATTTTGACATAAAAATATTTTATAAAATGATATTCGAAAATGATTATGTTCATAGCAAGATTGTATTTTACCATTGATTTTTGGTAATGATTGTGCTTTGATGATAAATTATGGCATATGAGTATAATAAACATACTTGTTATTGAAAATATATTTTTTGCTATTAACGTGAAAATAAAAGAAAAGAAAATAGACAAGCACGGTCACATGGCAGTCCGTGTGGTGTGCCATGTCGGACAAAGCGAGAAAAGTCTGTACTTGAGAGTAGAAAGTACTCACCCTAACTGGGGTAGCTTGATATGAAAATAAGTTGATAACTATCATATGATATTCTAAAAATAGTTATTCATGCCATACATGTCATAACTGTACAATTTTTTTGTGCATAAATAAAGTGTATTCATGTGACCTGAAGATATTTACTGTAGTTTATACAGATGAACATGACATGATGAGCTATATTGATGATAAATATGATTTATTATTGAACCTACTGGGATTTAATTCTCACTATATTTCCATATCATGTTCAGAAAACTAAGTTATGCAGATATTCTCTATGACCAGCTTTTAGCGTACATTAGGTTGAGTTGACTAAGATTCTGGTGAAGGTGCAACCACCAACACCTATATCTTCAGAACTGGTCAATATGGATGAATAAAATGTAGACTTATATGTGTATGTAAACCCAGAATTGTATAAGTGTTAATGGTATTTCGTAAACTTTGATTATGTTTAGTTAATTTAATTGAATGTTATTATGAGATGAATAGTTATAAGTAAAGAGGTAATGACTTCATGGAATTTTAGAAATATATATACATATGTATATATGTAAAAAAAATGAAGTTGTTACATCATAAGTGAAGGAGGTGTGGGTTCTCGGGTTTTTGGGTTGGTAAGGGAGAGTGCTGGGTCCGGGGGAATAGGCTAAGAGGGAGAAGAAGCACGGAATGGTTGGGAATGGAGAAATACAGAGCACAAGAAGTAGGAGAAAGCATTTGGGTTAGCAGCATGATGGTGGGGAGAGTTTGGGTAGTAGAGGAACAATGGGAAATGGGAAGATGGATGAGAAATGGAGGAATGCAGAGAAGAAAATGGTGGGATTGGGATTTTGAGAGGAGGACTGAAGAGCTGAGGGCGGGAGTAAGAGATTTTTTGTTAGGGCATTAGTGAGGATGTATAGGAATTGGAGATGGAGAGTGAAAAGAAAACTATAAGGGGTACAGTAGCGTGGCTGCTTCGATGGCGGGTGAGTGAGATGAAGAGAAACACAAAATGGGGGAAAACTCTAGTTAGGGCTCTGGTATGGGAGTGGAGATAGAGATGGGAGACAAGAAGATGAGGCTTGGGTTAGTGGCGTGGCTGAGAGAAGGAGAATAAGATGGCACAGAAGGAGGCTGATGAGCACTGGTGCATACTGTCGCAGGTACACCCAAATTGATACCTTACCGCTCAACTAATCTGTAATAGTGTGAGTAAGGGTCGATCCCACAGAGACTGCAATTAGCTTATGTGATTGAGAGAAAGGGGGGATTGATAATTTCAAATAAATAAAAGTAACCAATAATAAAAGTAATGAAGAAAGTAATGAATAATAAAGGTGTTGGTTTTGGTTTATATCCACCATAAAGGAATCGCATTGATCATTGACAACATACTCAATTTGTAATTGAATATCTATCATTGGGTTTTTAACCTTGTTCCTCCTTAAGTCTAGTAAATTGTTGACAATCGCACCAATTAAACCCTAATTAACAAGCAATCCTTTAGCACATCTGTAAAGCATAACTTATTAATCACATAAAGAACTAGAGAAATTGATAGAGGTAAAAAAATATGAACGCATCGGCTATATCTATTTTAGTTGATCATTCATCATAGGGTTAATGATTTATAATCCAAAATCCTTAATCATATTTGCTTCATGAATAAAGTAATGAAAACTTTGTTCAAAACCTAATTCAGCAATAGATTAAGACATACAATATACTAGTAGGCCTCTTAGCAATCATATGAAAAATTGATGAGAAAAGAAGAGTAGATGAATAATCAATACTAAATTAAGATTGAAATAGTAAAATCAATTCTAAATCTCACAATGCATCATGATCACTTGAGGTTTAAATCTTTCGCTACCAACTAAAAATAAATCAGCCGCATAGGGCCATAAGAAAATTTAAAGAAGAATTAGAGAAGGTAATTAAGAGTTTGAATGATTGAATGGATCCCCTTGATGCTTCCTCTCTTCCCTTTTTATAGATTGGATGCTCTTCAATGGAGTAGGGTTGTTTCCAAGTCAAATCTCGACCTATCGGGCTTCATTTGGAGTTAAAAAACCCTAAGAATTGTGAACTTAGCATTCTAGTGCAGCGGCGAGCACCGCGGTGCTTTAGAAACTCACTTACGAGGTGCTGCGGAGCTCTGATTCTAACGCTCAGGAGCTATGGCCCGTAGTGTTTCTGGGCAGCCAACGTCGTGGCACGTTAGGGAGCGCCGCCCTCCAAATCTTCTATGACGCAGCATCGTGACACCTAAAATATCCAAGAATTTTTCAAAGTGAAAAACATAAAAGTTGTAGCTCTATGTCTTTTCTTTCCATGGCAACTAAAATCACCTTAATCCGATCTAAATTGAAGGAAATATGACAAAACTAGTGACCAAAGGTCAGAATTCATCCTACTGCACTGTTATTCTGATTTGTGAGCTTTATAATGCTATGAAGTCTCCCGATTTTGACAAAGTGTTCAACATAAAATTTGTAGATAATTGTTTTAGTGTTTCACACCCAGTTGAATGACTCTGATTGTAGTTCATATGGAGGAGATATGTTCTAAACAATGCTGAAAGGTTTGGACTCACTACAATTCAACATTTTTCCATGAATTTCTCTTATTTTTCTTCTCTTTTCTTCTTCCTTTTTGCTACAACATAAAACACAAAACTAATCTAATATATAATCATATTTTACTTAAATCAAACAAAAAGTAAGTTTAAATGTATTAATATCATGCTTAATTAAGATAACATGAAATACCCCCACACTCAGTATTTTGCTTGTTCTCAAACAAATTAATCCCTAAAGACGAAAAACAACAATCAATATATGTAATGAGTGTTAGGTGTAACATCCCTAATTTCGTTTCTTTTATTGATAAAAGTACATAACAATTTAATTAAGGAAATAAAATTTATTAGACAATATTTTAAATATCTAAGGAAATATAATCCTTAGAAATTCTTCACCTTATGTATATGCATAGAAAATGTTTCTAACATTAAGAGAACAAACAAAGAGGGAAAGGCTAATAGGAAAGAAATTAGAAATAACATACTAAAGAGATGCAAAATTCTTGGTTAAGGGAGATAAATTTTTAGAAACAAGTAAAGGTCTTAAAATTTCAAGAACATTGAATTAGGGTAATTTTTCCTAATTCAAGAACTAGAGTTACTAAGTTTAAAATCTTTACCCATACATTGGGCTTTTACCTATGGACACTTCATATACAGTTTTTTTCCACTTCACATAAGTTTCTAGCAAGCCATTGGATAACCTAAGCAAGAAATAAAACATAGACTTGGACTAGGATATAGTAATTGGACCAATAGCCCAAACATTATGAAAATGTGACTAAGCCCTCCAAGAAAGGTAGAATTTTATCCAAAGCAAAGAAAATGGGTAGGAATAAACCCATAATGGGTAGGAATAAGCCCAAATCCGAGAGGAAAAATAAAATAAAATAAATTAGGTGATGATATAATAATGTAATAATAAAGATTAGGTTACATGGCATTAAGACAAACATTTAGCAAGTGGTGTTATTCTACATTCATCATTTTGGCAAGTGGCATGATAATACAAGGCTTTAGGACAAAAACATCTATATCCTACACTCATAATTCTAGCAAGTGGTATGATAATACATGGCATTAGGACAAAACATTCCAATCCCACACAAATAATATCAACCAAATAATGGAGATTCAAGGGCTAGAAATTTGCCACCTAAAACGGCAAACCTATCATACTTGTTTAAGACAAAAGAAAATGGAAAAGAATCCCTAAATCAAAGGGACCTTGTCCCTTATCTTAAGAACATATCATCATAATTTTCAAAATACAAATCTCCTTTTCCTATGCATATCTTGACTAAGGAAGAGGAAGACAAGAACATAAGTTGTTTGTTTTCCAAAAATTCAACAAAGTGTATCCTAATTGTGATAAGGTAGACGCATGATCATGAAAGGTGAATTATTTGGTGGTCTATATAAGAAAACCCACCCTTACAACATTATAATTTTGTCCAGTGAGGGAAAGGAAAAATAGAAGCAAGGTAGAGTGAGGAAAGGAGAGGAAGAAAGGAAGAAAGAGGAAGGAGAAGTCTAGGGGACCAAGTGCTCCAGGTAAGTTTAACAATATTTCTTTTTGAAGAAACCTTTTGAAACTTATAATATTTATATGAGATTTTGATCTTACAACTTTTATGATTGGTCATGATGTTGCTATATCATGTTACATATTGATCTTGCATGTGATGTATGTTTGAATACTTAGGTTGGTGTAGATAGTTCTGCATGGGTATGGCTATGGGTGGCAGAATTTTAAGCTTCGGTGTTTTAATTTCGGGGAAAAATCTATAAGGAATTAAAATAAATGGTTAACATAATAATTAAAGATATATGTGTCACGGAATTTTAGCCACTGGAACATTCAATTTGGAGTCCATATGTGGTAGATATGGTCTAATTAGTAAACAAAGGTCAGAAAATGGTTCATCAGGGAAGAATATGTTAGGATAGCTTCTGTATTTTAATTTCTGGAAATTTTCTGTATGGAATTAAAATAAATGGTTAACATAATAATTATAGCTATGTGTGTCATGGATTTTAAGCCACTGGAAACATTCAATTTGGAGTCCATATGAGGAATATATGAGCTGATTAGTAGTCAAAGGACAGAAAATGGTTCATCAGGGAAGAATATGTTAGGACAACTTCTGTATTTTAGTTTCTGGGAATTATCTGTATGGAATTAAAATAAATGGTTAACATACGAATTATAGCTATGTGTGTCATGGATTTTAAGCCATTAGAATCATTCAATTTGGAGTCTATATGAGGAAGATATGAGCTGATTAGTAGTTAAAGGTCAGAAAATGGTTCATTAGGGAAGATTATGTTAGGACAGCTTCTTTATTTTAATTTCTGGGAATTATCTGTATGGAATTAAAATACATGGTTAACATAATAATTATAGCTATGTGTGTCATGGATTTTTAGCCACTGGAATAATTCAAGTTGGAGTCCATATGAGGAAGATATGAGCTTATTAGTAGTCAAAGGTCAGAAAATGGTTCATCAGGGAAGAATATGTTAGGACAGCTTCTGTATTTTAATTTCTGGGAATTATCTATATAGAATTAAAATAAATGGTTAACATAATAATTATAGATATATGTGTCACAGATTTTTATCCACTGGAATCACTCAAGTTGGAGTCCATATAAGGTAGATATAGTCCGATTAGTAGGTAGAGGTCAGAATCTATCCGAGAAGAAATAACCTATACATTTAGGGAGTAATATCACCTTGATTTCTTAATATTTCACTACAATGTTGAACATAATAGTTTTAGATAATTGTTTTATCTTGAAATTGACACCAAGATCACCTACATTAGAGTTAAATTGAGGGAGTTATGCTCTGATGAGTAAGAGAAAGTTAGATAGGATGAAAACCTGCATCAAGAAAAGAAAGAAATAAAATTAGTATTTAAAAAAGAAGATGAATGTTAATAAATGACTAGTATAGCCATAGCCATTGCCATTGTACGAACTTCTTACCATCTTAAGTGTGAAATTTTGACATGGAAATATTTTATAAAGTGATATTTGAAATGGTTATGTTCATGGCATGATTACCAATGATTTTTGGTAATAATTATCTTTTGATGAACATACTTGTTATTGAAAGCATATTTTTGGCTATCATTGTGAAAAGAAAAGAAATGAGCACAGTCACATGGCAATCTGTGTGGTGCACCAGTAGGGGACGCCCTACCAACGGTTATGATTATGATTATGAGAATAGAAAGAGAAAGTGTGCCATGTCAGATAGCGCGAGAAAAGCCCGTACCGGAGAGTAGAGGATACTCACCCTGACCGGGGTAGCTTGAAATGAGAATAAGTTGTTGGCCATCATATGATATTCTAAAAATAGTTACTCCTGTGATACATATTATTACTGTTTGATTCTTATGTGCATAGATATAATGCATTCATGTGACCAAAGATATTTTCTGTAGTTTATACAGTTGAACATGATGTGATGAACTATATTGATGATGATTTATTGTTGAATTTACTGGGATTTAATTCTCACTATATTTCCATATCATGTTCAGAAAATTAGTTATGCAGATTTTTCTATAGCTCTGGCTTTTAGTGCACGTTGGATCGAGTACTTTATGTTGGGCAGATTCCAGAAGCAAATAAAATGTTTGTGGTCGAGTTGGCTTAGATCCTGGTGAAGGTGTAACCACCTGCACCTATATCTCCAGAATTGGTCAACCAGAATAAATAAGATGTATATTTTTATGTGTTTGATATGTTGTACGTATGTTTTGATTAATGACATGTATGTGAACTCTGTATTGTATAAATTAAATAAATGTTATATTGAGTTAAGTTGTAACGAGGTAATAACTTCATGGTATTTTTTTTTAAAAAAAATTGATACTTAAATGGAGTTGTTACATTAGGCTTACCAAACGTTTGCCTTATAACATGAAAATTTACTCGAGAAAAATTTTGAAATGTCATAATCATGCACAAGACTAACACAAATGCAATCAATTATTTTATTCTTCTGAATCCCGTGTGTGTGTGTGTTCTTGGGTCAATAAATTTCCTTTTATCTGAATGAGTTTATTTATCGCAAAATTTTGGTTGTAGATCTCTAATTAGTTTAGGATTTCTATATGCTTATTCTTCATGCCACTCTTCACTAATGTAGGCTAAAACTACCTCTAGGATCAATAGGACTTTATTTAGCTTGTAATGTGGCCAGGGTATAAGGTAGGATAAAGGATACAAATTTAGGCTTAATCACCTAGCACCACATGGTTAATATGATCTATTGAGCTTTTTTTAAATTTGGGGAGATTTTCCCCCCCAGACTCATTTTGTTGCTTCAATTGAATTTAATACATCCTTTTCCTCAGTTTCCTAATTTTGTTTCCACACCATTTGGATTTTTCTTCTATTTCCTTTGCATAATTCTTTTTTTTTCTTTCCATAATTCTTTTCTTTTCCTTGCTCCACCTTTCCACCCTTTTGTAAATAAAGCTCTACAAAATAAGTATTCAGAAAAATAATCATGGAGTGAGTGAATAGGGTCAAAAATAAGTATATTCATACAAAATTTGGCTTTTGGCTTATTTGTGGTTTTTAGAAAGAAAAGTTTATTAAGCTCAAAATAGAGGAACTAAGAATATTTCATTGTTTAGGTTAAGCTTGAAAGGCTCAATCTCTCAATTAATTCCTAAATCTTCTCCTAAATAATAGTATTATCCTAGGATTTCACCTCAAGTGGCATTCAAATAAGTTCTAGAATCCTATTGAGATCATGAAATATTTTTGAATTATATAAACCTTCTCTAAGTAAAAGATAAATTTAATGCCCAAAGTTATTGTGCAAAAATATTTTAGGATTCTAAAGTCAAAAGTAATAAATTGCAAAAGGGATAAAATTGCACACAACCATGAATTTTCTACACTTTTCAAGAGTTCAAGAAAATCTGGATAGTCATATCATTGGCTGGTGGTTATGCCTAATATCCCAAAACATAAATCGAAACACTCACATAATCATTCAACTTGCTAAACGTAATAAAAGTGCATTAATAGTAAAAGTCAGAAAATTGATGCTCAAAATAGGATCACAATTATTCAGATAAATATACTTCCAACCTCACACTCAAACTTTACATTATCCTCAATGTAAAAGAAAGATAAGAGTTGGAAAGGAGATATGAAAACATATGAGTTAAGTGGACTTCCTTGAATTTTTTTGGGGCGGAATGAGAATATTGCATTATTGGACCTTGAATTTTTCTTACATCCACCTTCATCTTCTTCTTTTACTATATTGGGTTGCCTCCCAATAAGCACCTTTGTTTAATGTCGTTGGCTTGACTCAAAGCTCCTTATGTCATTCGAGGAGGATCCTTGATGTCCACTTTGAATTGGGTTTCCATTGGATTTGCAGAATTTTGAGGTTCAACAGCATCATGAGGTGGGAAATCAGCATTAATCAAAAGTTTACCTAAATGAGAACTCAACTTACTTGGAAACTTTTGGCATCCAATTTAATTTCATCTTTTTTAGATTTTGCCAAAGCATGGGGTAACTTTCCTTTATCTTTGAGTAGGGCATATTTATTTAAGGTTATCACTAGGGGTGGTTCTCCACTATATATGCCCTTTAAATGGCTAAGGAAGCTCTTTAAACCTAGGTCAAGCTACTGCAAAATAGAAGGTATAGGCATGTTTTAGAAATTGGTAACAACATAGAAATATCCTTACTTGTTTTCCACACTTTTGATGCTTCCTCTCCTACTGTAATTTTCTCTTAAAATTTGGCATTCAAGATAGATTCCACAGCCTCTTTCTTAGTAGGCTTACTAGTGTCAACTTCCAAGTCATATTTTTCATTCAGTGTAGAATTTTCCTCTTTTCCCACTAATGATACTGGGGCTGGACTTTCAATTTCTAAATTTTGAGCCTCTAGTCGACTGACTGTTTGTTGCTAGTTAACCTATTTGATTTGTCAAGCTTTGCATGCTGGCTCACACCGCTTGTTGAAATTGATGAGTATTATGTGCAAAAGATTTAATGATTTCTTCTAAAGAAATACTTACCTAGGAATCTTGATATGCAGTCTATCTAGGATAATAGGCATGTTGGTTATGATAAAAATCTATAAAATCTTGTTCTCCAGGCCAATTTTGTGTATTCCCATACATAAAGTTGGGATGATCCTTCCATCTAGGATTATACATGTTTAAATAAGAATCATATCTCCGTTGTGGTGGCCAAAGGAAACCACTAACCATATTTACTTGCTCAAATGATTCTTCATAGAAAGTTGGGTACCCATTAGAAGGGTGCCCAATGGCTGAATGATTTCCATAGCACTTCTCACTTTGCATATTTTCTACACGTTAACGAACAAGAGAAGTTAAACTTGCAAGTTTCTGTTCAAGGGAAGAATTACATACCTCACCAGCATGTCGTAATGGAAAGCCTAACCTAGTGCCAAATTGTTGAAAATTGGCTACCATATTCAAATTTAAGAACAAAAAGAAAAGTAAAGAAATCACAAAAGGTAAATAGACACAGTCTCCCACAACGACGCCAAAATTTGGTACGTATTGTCACAAGTACACCCAAATTGATACCTTACCTCTCAACTAAGCTGTAGTTGTGGGAGTAAGGGTCGATCCCACAGAGACTAGAATTATCTTATGTGATTGAAAGAAAGAGGGTATTGATAATTTCAAATAAATAAAAGTAAACAATAACAAAAGTAATGAATAGTAAAGGTGTTAGTTTTGGTTGATATCCATTATAAAGGAATCGCATTGATCATTGACAACATAATTAATTTGTAATTAAATATCTATCATTAGGCTTTTAACCCTGTTCCTCCTTAAGTCTAGTAAATTGATGACAATCGCACCAATTAAACCATAATTAACAAGAAATCGTTTAGCACATCTGTAAAGCATAACTTATTAATCACATGAAGAACTAGATAAACTGATAGAGCTAAACAAATATAAACGCATCGGCTATATCTAATTTAGTTGATCATTCATCATAGGGTTAATGATTTATAATCCAAAATCCTTAATCATATTTGCTTCATGAATAAAGTAATGACAACTTTGTTCAAAACCTAATTCAGCAATAGATTAAGACACAAAATATACTAGCAGGCCTCCTAGCAATCATATAAAAAATCAATAAGAAAAGAAAAGCAGATGAATAATCAATACTCAATTAAGATTAAAATAATAAAATCAATTCTAAATCTCACAATGCATCATGATCCCTAGAGGTTTCAATCTTTCTCTACCAACTAAAAATAAATCAACCATGTAGGGCCATAAGAAAATTTAAAGAAGAATTAAATAAGGTAATTTAGAGTTTGAATGATTGAATGGATCCCCTTGATGCTTCCTCTCTTCCCTTGTTATAGATTGGATGCTCTTCAATGAAGTAGGGTTGTTTCCAAGTCATATCGTAGCCCATTGCGCTTCGAAAAATGAAGTAGGGTTGTTTCCAAGTCATATCTCATACCATCGCACTTTGAAAACTCACTGATGGTGCGCTGCGGCCCTCGGTGCTTTGGGACAGCCAATGCTGCGGCACACTAGGGAGCGCCACGGTCCTCCGAATCTGCTATGATGCAGCACCACGATACCCAAAAAATCCAAGCATTTGCTAAAGTACTAAACATAAACATTGTAGCTCTATGTCTCTTCTTTCCATGGCCACTGGAATAATCTTAAATCCAATCTAAATTGAAGGGGACATGCCAAAATTAGTGACCAATGGTCAGGATTCATCTTGCTGCATTGTTATTTTGATTTACAACCTTTGTAACGCTATGAAATCTCCCTATTTTGACAAAGTGATCAACATAAAATATGTAGATAATTGTTTTAGCTTTTCAAAGCCACTTGCATCACTTTGATTGGAGTTTATATGGGGGAGATATGTTCTAAATAGTGCTAAAAGGTCTAGAATCACTACAATTCAGCATTTTCCCATTAATTTCTTATCTTTTTCTTCTCTTTTCTTCTTCCTTTGTTCCTACAACAAAAAACAAAAAACTAAGCTAGTATCTAATCATATTTTACTTAAATCAAACAAAAAGTAAGTTTAAAGGTATTAATATCATGCTTAATTAAGATCACATCAAGCATGGGCTAAGGTAGGGGAATAGGGAGAATGAAATAAAGGAGGAGAAAAAGGAAGACAGCTTGGGAAAATACAAACTTGGGCCCGAAGCACAGCCCATGCTGGACAAAAGGATTTTTGCTTGGAGCCTGGGGCATGGCCTGTGCCCAGGCCGTGTTAGACAACATGATTCACTCATATTGTGGGTTAAGAGTCCAAGTTTGATGGGAAATAACTGTGTTGGGCAAACGTGGGTGGCCTACGTTGCCTCAAACACCGCCTACTTGTGCTGGTTACGGGAAACTCTAAATGCTCCAATTTTTTCCCTGTGCTTGAAGCACGGCATGGTCTGTGACACGGATAACCTATGTTGGGTGCTGGAAAACTACTTTTCTCCTAACTTTGCCACTCATTTTTATCCTATTAAATTTCCTTTTATTATCATCATTTTCTCTAAACTTGAGGACATGGAAATTGTCCTAAAAAGTATATGAAAACACTCATTAATCCTTTAACCTAAGAGATTAAACTAAGAATAAGACAAAAAGCAAAAAGCAAAAAAACAAAAACAAAACCATGAACAAGAAAATAAAATGAAAAGAAAATCATAAACTAAAATGCTGGTTGCCTCCCATAAAGTGCTTGTTTAATGTCATTAGCTTGACTCCTTTGCACTTTCTTGCTAAAGGTGGTTTTAAGAAAGTTTGGATAACTTTCTTTTTGATCCATTGCCTTTTATTACGATGCTTGAGGCATTTCCCAATAGCCTTAAGGGATTCTCTTGGCTTATTCCATTTTTCCTTTGCTCTATTTAGGCTGAGAAGAGATGGTTTAGGTTATACCTTTGGAGCTTTGACTTCCTTCTCAACAGCTTGCTTTTCTACCCATTATTTAACATAAGCAGAAGAACTTTCCACAGAGAATAACTCAAGTGGGTCAGTTGAACAAAGATTTATAACATTATTATTCCTATTTCGTTTAGGTAAATATACCATGCAATATAATTCTTTTAGAGAGGGAGAGTTCATTGTATCAGCTAAGTTAAACTCTAGTTTCTCATCCCCTAATTCAAATATAGCTTTTCGTCTCTTATGTTAATAGTAGCACCTGTAGTGGCTAGGAAAGGCCTTTCAAGAATGATGGAGATTTTATCATCTTTCTCTATCTCAAAAATCACAAAATCTATAGGTATGTAAAACTTACCTTCCTTTATACGGATATCCTTGAATATACCCACCAAATGCTTAATGGATCTGTTAGCCAAATGAAGAGAAAGAGTAGTTAGCTTTAAGTCACCCATTTAGAACTTCTTGTAAACAGAAAGAGGCATAAAGCTCACACTTGCTCTAAGGTCACATAGGGCTTTGTCAATGTTCATGTCTCCAATAGAGCAAGGAATGGAGAAACTTCTAGGATCTTTTAGCTTTTATGGCAGTTTATTTTGAATTAATGCACTGGATTCCTATTTCAGTACCACAACAACATACTCTTCAATTTTTCTCTTATTTCAGAGGATTTCCTTTAGATATTTTGCATAAGAAGGCATTTTGGAAATGGCTTCAAAGAAAGGGATGTTATTGTTCATCTTTTTTAGTACATCTAGAAACTTCCCAAACTACTTCTCTAACTTTGCTTTGACCAATCTTTGAGGAAAAAGGACTAGTGGCTTGTATGGTGCAGAAGCCACATATTTGGGCTCTTCTTCACTCTTTTATTCTTCTTTGGATTCCTCTTCCTTTCTCTTCTCAAATACAGCCAGAGGTTCATCTTCCTTTACCTTCCCACTTCCTTCTGGCTCAGCTAACTGCTTACCACTTCTCAAGGTTATAGCATTGTAGTGCTCTCTAGGGTTATCAATTTGGCGTAGAAGTTTGCCAAAGTTCCTATTTAATAGGGTCTCTTGCTGTGCAATTTGAGTTTCCAACATCTTACTAGCGAATCAACCTTAAAGTCTAAATATTTTATTGCCTCATTCATTAAATGGTTTTGGGCTCTAAACTTGTCATTTTGTTTAGTTTGAGTAGTTATAAAGTTCTCCATCATAGTCTCTAAATTTGATTTTGGCTGAAGAGGATGTTTGAATGGCCTCTGATTCTAAAACCTGGGAGGTTGTCTAAAATTATTCTAAGGGGGCTGATTCACATTAGGCTTGTAAGACATATTTGGATTATTCTTCTAGCCAGGATTATAAGTATTGCTATATGGATTGTTTCTCTAATTCTTATTAATGAAGTTTACCTATTCACAATATTGAGGTGTAGGGTTTCTAAGCTGGCATTCATTGGCCACATGGCCAACACAGCTATAAATCTCACATGCAGAAGATGGAGAAAAACCAACAACATTGATTCTCAATTTGTCTAGCTTCTGAAAGAAGGCATCAACTTTAGAAGTCAGATGATTAAATGCATCAACTTCATGCATACTTGCTGGTTTCCTAGATGGCTACCTCTCACTAGACTTTGAGTAGTGATTTTTAGCCTTATCTTCCATCAGCTCATAAGCCTCATTAATTATTTTATTCATTAAGTCTCCTTCTACTACAGCATCCATAGACATATAGTTGTTGTATATTAGTCCATTGTATTGCCTTAATTAAACATTTATCTCCCTTATTTGTCTTTATTTTTTTGTATTTTTTATAGATGGAGAGAAGAATAGAAAATGAACTCAATTAAAGGAGTCAAAGCTAAATTATGGTTTTTGGGGAATGATGTCTATAAATCAAGCAGACAAAATAAATTTATTGAGGATGGCTGAGTAAGGAGCATTATTTGTTTAACTCTTGAGATGTATCCTAATGGATATATGCATTAATTCAATCTTAATTTATGACCACATCATTAAAAGAATTGAAACATAAAGATTTAAGGAAGAACACCCAATGTTTAAAATTTGTTTGTTGCTTGCTTTTCAACTTGATCTTATTGTAGTATTTTGGTCTTATCTTAGAAAATATGTATATATTATATACAAATTTTGGTAGATGAATATCTGAAACAATTTTATACAACTTTAATATTTATGTGATCAGCAAATTTAGACATCCAAAGGGTCAAAATTAAGTTAAAAGTGAACATGTTTACTGTTGTAGTCCAGCCTAAACTTACTATAGTATTTGGGCCCTATTTCAAAAACTACACATTTAATCCATACAAAATTTTATAGGTTATTAGCAGATACAATTTGCTACAACTTGGATGTTCAAGTAGCAAAGTTAGACATTAAAAGGGCCAAAATTGGGTTAGAAAAGATGATGTTACTGTTGTAGTCCAACCTGACCTTGCTCTAGTATTTTGGCCATAAATCACAAAATACGTGGCCAATTTTTTCCACCTTATATGGCTGGAAATAAAATGAAAATATCAACAAATTTTATGTTGATGGGATCATTAGATTCTCTGGATATCAAGGAGATATCTCATGATTACTTTTGCTGCTCATAATTCAATACAACTTGTCAACTATAGTGCGATTTACTACCCACCATTTTTATCACCTATCCCCTTTGTTGCATCTATAAATAGAGAGATCTTATGAGATAGAGAGGGAGGAGAAAGGCTGGAGAGTGATCTTCGAAAAGCTTTTGTTGAAGTTTAATAACGGGAAAAATTGTGAGTTTAATGGTTATATTTTATCCCCTTAATTAATAGTGAACTTGTGATTATTTCCTTACTTTTGGTTATGCTTTGCTTTAGATATTGCTTTGGTTTGTTTTATGTTTGTAGGTGAACAAAAGAGGCCAAAAAGTAAGGGAAAACACTCATTTGAAGATCCATATGGACATGGAACACGTTGAGGAAGAAGCAAGGAGCAAACCCAGAAGAAATTGGTAAGAATTAGCATTCACAGCTCCCAACATGGCTAGGTCGTGCTTGGTGTGAATAAAGCATGGCCAGGCCGTGCTTTGTCCAAGAAGTGTTGAAATTCCCAATTTTTTATCCTAAAGCACGACCAAGTTTTGGGTCCGTACACTATGTTTTTTACGGTTTTTAGTAGCCAAAGTGATATATATTCATGGGGAAGCGCACTCATACAGACTTATTTTTACTCAATTTAGGCTTAGGAAAAACGATTAGATTAGGATTAGAAAAGAATCATTGTTTGATTTGTGTTCTTAGAGTAGAATTTAAGATTGATTCAGGCTTGTATTCTTAATTCATCTACTGTAATCCATGTTTTATCCTTCTACTTTACATCTCTATTTCTACTTCTACTCTTTCTCTTAGTTTGTATTGAACATTGATGAAGGATTTAATGAATTTGATTATGAAGTTTAATTTCAATTATGTGTGAGTATATATTGATCTAGGGTTTCGGTAGACCCACTTATGATGTGATGATACATTGTTAATAGGAATTGTTGGAACCCTAAATTGAGATTATTTGTGGTTAATTAGGATTGAATATTATGTATCTATTATATGAGTTGATGAATGTCTGGCCAATATTTATTACATCTTAGGTTATTAACCAATGAACTGAAAGGTGAAAGTTAATGCCAGAACTTAATAGTTAATTAGGGATACCTTAATCACGAAAGTAGTTTAAGTTAATTACATCTTAGGTTATTAATTGAATCACATGGTTGGTATGGAACTTAATGGACTTAGGTTGAGCTAAGAACCACAAAAGTAGGTAATTGGATTAATCTGGGTACGATTAGTAACGCTTGAAAAAGTTTATTAATTAATTAAGGCTAAACCATCCTTGATTACTTAGATAATTACAATTAGATGTGCATACTGATTGTTGAATATCATAAGTGTGGTAAACCCTAACCCTAGGCTTTGCCAATTGAATTTCTTATTTACTTAATTGTGACTTCATCTTTATCGAATTACATTCATCTAGATTTCATATTTCGTAAAAGCCTAGTAATTGATCTTTGTTCTCTGTAAGATACACCCGTACTCGTCGGACTAGCTACAGCTACGCTGTGCATTTGTGGTTATTAGTAAAACATACATCAAACAAGTTTTGGGCACCATTGCTGGGAACGATAGTGTCAATATTATATATTTTGCGAAATAGCTAGACTATATCCGTTTTCTTTAAATTTTTCTACTTATTTTCTCTTGGTAATTTTTATCTCTTTTCTTCCTTTATAGGTGTGTTTCTATTTTATGCGAATAGATCATGAATTATTTTTTGAATTTGACCTGGAGATTGAATGCACCTTACGAAAGAGAAGAAGAAAACAACAGGAATATCCTGCACCTACCATGGTGGATAGAGATAACCGATCTCTTAAAAATTTCACCACCCTGGATACCTATGGCCTGAATATGAGTATTGTCAAACTAGTTGTTAAGGCCAACAACATTGAGCTAAAGCCTTCTCTTCTACAGATGGTTCAGCAAAATCAATTTAGAGGGTCACCTACTGAAGACCTCAATCTCTATTTATCAGTCTTTTTAGAATATTGTGACACCTTAAAGCTGAATGGGGTATCATCTGATGCCATCAGACTCAAATTGTTCCTATTCTCTCTACAGGACAAGGCCCATGCATGGTTACACTCTCTTCTATTAAGGTCCATCACTACTTGATGGCAATTATCTCAAGCCTTTTCAGCCAAGTACTTTCCCCCAAGTAGGACATCCCATCTTAGGAACCAAATCACTACCTTTGCTTAGAAGGATTGTAAGTCATTGTATGAAGCTTGGGAGAGATTTAAAAAACTTTTAAGACTATGCCCACACCATGGGTTAGAAAAATGGCTCATAGTCTATACATTCTACAATGGACTAATATACAACACCTGTATGTCTGTGGATGCTACAGTTGGAGAAGCTTTGATAAACAAAACAGTTGATGAGGCTTATGAACTTATTGAAGATATGGCTCAAAATCATTACTCCTAGTCTAGTGAGAGGCAGCCATCCAGAAAACCAGCAAGTATGTATGAAGTTGATGCATTGTTCTAGAAATTAGATAAATTGAGCATCAATGTTGTTAGTTCCTCTCCATCTTTTGCATTCAAAATTTGTGGATGTGTTGGTCATATGACCGATGAATTCTAGCTTGGAAACCCTACACCTCAAGATTGTGAACAAGTAAATCTTGTGAATAACAACAATCAAAGAAACAATCCCTATAGCAACACCTACAATCCAAGCTGGAGGAATCATCCACATCTTTCATACAAGCCGAATGTAAATCAGCCTCCTTGGAATAGCTTTAGGCAACCTCCTAGGTTTGAGAATTAGAGGTCATTCAACCCTTATCCACAGTTAAAGTCAAATTTGGTGGCTCTGATGGAAAATATTATTACTACTCAAACGAAACAAAATGATGAGTTCAGAGCCCAAATTCACTCAATGAATAAGGCTATAAAAGATTTAACCTCTAAGGTTAACTCACGTCCTACCCATAGTAAGATGCTGGAAACTCAGATAGAACAACAAGCGAGCCTATCTAATAGGAATTTTAACAGACTTTCAAGCTAGACTAAGAACCCTAGAGAGGAATGCAATGCCACTATCCTACAAAGTGGTAAATAATTGGTTGAATTAGAGAGAAGTAGAGAGATAAAAGAAGATGAACCTTAGGTTGCATATGAGAAGAGAAGAGAAGAGTAATCAGAAGAAGAGGAAAAAAAGGGAAGAAGAGCCCAAATATGTGGCTCCTACACCTTACAAGCCACCAATCCCTTTTTCTTAAGATTGGTCAAGGCTAAATTAGAGAAGCACTATGGAAGGTTTTTGGATGTTCTAAATAAATTGAACATTAATATCTCTTCCCTAGAAGCCATCTCCCAAATGCCATCTTATGCAAAGTTTTTAAAAGAAATCCTCTCAAATAAGAGGAAAATTGAAGAGCATGTTGTTGTGGCACTAATAGAGGGATCCAGTGCATTAATTCAGAATAAGCTGCCACAAAAGCTTAAATATCTCAGAAGTTTTCCCATTCCTTGCTTTATATGAGAAATGAAAATTGATAAAGCCATATGTGACCTTGGAGCAAGTGTGGGCCTCATGTCTTTTTTAGTATGCAAGAAGCTTTAAATGGGTGACTTGAGGCCTGCCATTCTTTCTCTTCATTTGCTTGATAGATCCATTAAGCATCCAGTAGGTATATTAGAGGATGTTCCTCTAAAGGTAGGTAAATCTTTCATACTGGTTGATTTTGTCATTTTAGAGATGAAAGAAGATGAAAAAATCCCCATCATTCTTGGAAGGCCTTTCCTAGCCACAATTGGTGCAAACATTAATGTAAAAGATGGAAAGCTTTATTGAATGTAGGGCATGAGAAATTAGAGTTTAATTCAGCTGATACAATAAATTCTCCATCTCTAATTGAATCTTACTATATGATTAGCTTACCTGAACTTAATATAAATGATAATATCATGAATTTTTCTCCTTCTAATCGACTTGAGTTATGCTCTATTGAAATTTCTTGTGTTTATGTTAAATAGGGGGTCAAAAAGCAAGCAATTGAGGAGGAAGTGAAAGATCCAAAGATAGAACCTAAGCTACCTCCTTTCAATCTAAACGGAGCTAAGGAAGAAAGGAATGAGCCAAGAGGATCCTTGAAGGCTATTGGGCAAAGTTTCAAACACCATACTAAGAGGCAATGGATCAAAAAGAAAGTTATCCAAACTTTCTTAAAACCTCTTTGAGCAAAAGAATGAAAATGAGTCGAGCTAATGAATTTAAACAAGCACTTTGTGAGAGGCAACCCACATTTTAGTTTTTGAGTTTCTTTTTGCTTAGTTTCATTGCTTTTAGTTTTGTTTTTATCTTTAGCTTTAGTTGATTTCTTAGGTTATAGGATTAATTAGTGTTTTCATTTACTTTTTAGGTCAATTTCCATGTCCCCAACGTTGGAGAAGAGAATGATATACAAAGGGAATTCAAAAGGATAAAAAACATAGGCAAAATTCGAGAAAATAGAAGTTCCAGCACAAAACACAGGTGGCCCATGTCATAGAGCACACCCGTGCTTCAAGTGCAGGCCAAAATGAAGAGAAATTGGCCACACTAGCAACCAGCACGGGCAAGCTGTGCTCTCTACCATAGCCATGCCCCAGGTCCCAAGCCAACACTCCCTCCCCGTGCCAGCCAACACATGCCACTTTTAAGAATTTTTGGAAATCCAGTGAAAAACACGGGCATGCCGTGCTTCGAGCGAAGGTTTGTGTTTTTGCTCACGATTTCTTTCTTTTCTCCTCTCATGTTTGAGTTCCTTCTTCCTGTGCCCTAGCCCGTGTTACTGCCAAAGTTCTCGTGCTCTTCTCCCTTTCTTTCCAAATTGCGTCTCTACTTCCAATCTCCGCTTTCTCGTGCCTCACCTTGCCATCTATCTCCCTCTTCGAAGCCCATTGTAACTCCCTTTCCTCCATTCTTCCATCTCCCTCAACTCAATTCCCCTTTCTCGTGCTCAGCTCACATACATACACCCAGTTTCGCATGCTTCCCTTTCCCTCTTAGTTTTCAAATTCCAAACCTAGAAATTTTCCAGTAGCCCAATATACCTAACCTCCCACACCTAAAAGTCCCCCTCCCTAAAACCCGAGCCTCCCAACCTTGATACTCCCAAATTCTCAAGAGCCCCATTCCCTTGCACACCAGCATTCCTGTAAACAAGACATCCCTTACCCAGTCATTCCCACCATAAGGCCAGAAAATTGTGCACCCTCCCTTGTTTTGCATTTTCACCCATTCCCCAAACCCAGACCCAACCCCCGCACCATTGTCCCTCTGCTCTCTGTTCATGATACACCCAGCTGTTAGCACCTCTTGGCTCTACTGCAGACCCTCCCAGATCCTGAACTATTCTGCTTTATACTAGGAATTGTCAACTATATGCTAGCCAATATTAATTATCATGTGATATATTGTGATTGCTTACATCCTTGGAGAAGTTTTGCCTAAGTTTGACATTAGACAATATTTCTGATTATATGGCTAAGTTAATATTGCTTACTCTGGTTATTGTTGGTATTACTAATATATTCACTGGATAATTGTTTTGGTAAAATTCTACTGCTGGTTATTGCTAAATATCTTATTTGAATATATTGCCTGGATTAGAATTCTTCTGCATTTGTGGTTAATTGGAAGGTTTTTGGCAAAAATTCTACAAAATTTGGGATGCCTAATTATTGAATTATCTAGTTATTGTTTGTCCTGCATTTTGGGAAACATATTTGGGACTGGTTTCTGAGTTGATTTTGTCTGCCTGGTTATTGTTGGTTCTCACTCTTGCTAATTATTGCTTTACTTCATCATTATACTAGATTTCTAGAAATAAATTCTCTGCTATTGGTTTAGCTGAATGAATCATTTTGAAATACATGTTCTGCATGTGATAGGATTTCCTGAATGCTCATATTGACTATTGTCACTAGATAAGCCTATCACGCTGGTTTTTCTAGGAAATTTCTACACCATTGGGAATTACATGTTGCCTGTTATTTGTCTGAGTTGACATTACCTTGTTCTTAACATATCTTGAAGTTGGTTAAATTGTGTTAAGCCAAGCAATGCCGGTTAGTTCTGCTTGATTAGACAGTTTTTCGATTGGATTACATTGTTAGTCTTTTCTTCTTTAGTTTACCTGGAACACTCTATCTAATTTGGACAACTAAGTTTGAATTTGAATAGATTGATTTTAATAGAATTCGAACGAAATGAATTTGACTGTGCTTTGCATTCCAGGACATGTTTTTAACTGATTATTGCTCTGATAATTACTGATTATTGTTGGCACATTTGAATAAGCTTTGCACATTTGATAGTTACTTAATATGTTACTATCTAACTATTGGTTGTTCATTCAATTCTCTTTGCACTTTGTCTATTATTTCCCATGGCCCCAAAAAGAGCTAGAACTAGCCAATCCTCCTCCCAATCCCAACAACCACGTAGAGGATGAATTCAAAGATCGTCCCAACCTCCTCATCAGCTAAATAAGTAGGGTATAGTGTTCATTGATGATGCCAAATGGGCACGATATGATGCTCTAGTTGAACAGGAAATGCTGAGTACCAGGTATACGGATGAGGAGTATTTGGATCGATTAGGAATTTTAACTGATGTTTGATATCTAGTTGATAAGATTGGGGGGACTACATTTATTAGGCTGTATTACCCAGACTATACTAGGACCACCTTAGAGTTTTTCAATTCAGTTAATGTGGTCATGTTTTTGGGTCCTAGCGCAGAACAGGGCCGCATTAACTTTAGATTATTTGACTATTTATTTAGTTTAACATTAGCTCAATTTAATGCATTGTTTAGACTACCTCCTAAAGTAGATAGATCAATACCCCAAAGTTTTATTGTTCAACATTTTTGGAATTCTATTTTTGTTGGGGGATAATATAGTGCATTTTTTTTGAAAGCCTATTTTATTTGCAACCCATTATTTAGATATTTATAATGCCTGATGGCCTATACCATTTTTGGTAAGGCTGAAAGTGATGGGGTTGCAAATAAAAGAGAGTTTTATTTTCTTTGGTCTATGTTAAGCAGTCATATGGTGGATATTGAAGCTTTCATGGCCTAATAGATGGCTAGGGTGGGTAATGATATGAGTGGCAAAAAATAATCATAGAGAGTATAGTGACTGCATTAGCTAGAGGGTTAGGATTTGAGACAACTCTTCAAAATTTACGACCAATAGCCGGCAGTAGCATGATTGATTTGGAATCATATTTGCATATGAAATTGATTGTTAGAAGAAATACCGACTATTGGCTACGTCTTTGTGGTCATAACATCTTTTACCTCCCTAACCCCATTAAAACTGCAATCACTAATGAGGATAATTGGATATACCTTCTAGAAGAGGGTAGGGAGGGTGACGATGAACCTGAGGGGGATGACTTCCCAATGAGCCACTACTAGCTCTACCACCCCTAACCTCTACCCATTTCACTGACACTATAAGTCCTTCCCATGTGTCGCAAGAGGACCAACAATCTATCACCTCACGGCTTCGCCAAATTAAGGAGGAACAAATAGCAAAAAGGGCCACCCTACATGTAATCCAAGATTCAATCTAAAGCATGTAGGGAATGATGCATGGATGATACAATTGGCACCTAAATCAAAATCCTCCACCTCCTCCTCCAGACGACCAGTGAGCAAGTAAGTTATTTCTTCCTTTGGTTGAACTTTCATCATTACTGACATTGGGGATAATGTCAAGTTTAAGTATAAGGGAATAGACTTCACGCTTTTAACTGGTTGAATTTTTTATTTTTTTTATTGCCTGGATATCTCTTATCTCATTGTATAATCACAAAGTTTTATGTTTTAGAGATAGATTTATGTAATATAGGTTAATTTTAACCCATGAACATGTGATGCACAGTATAATATGAAATAGGTAGTTATCATCTTAGTCTTTCTCTTCTAGTATTGAACCTCTAAATTTTTTTAAAAATATCTCTCTTATTATACTGTGAATTGTATGCCTTGTTTGATTTTAACATTATGAGAGTTGAAGGTAAGGAGAGGTGAAAAATGAAGGAATGCAAATCCCAAAAAGTTTTCACTTTGAGTACCTCTTCAAGGAACCAAAAAGGCCTTAGTATAAGTACCTAGCTACCTATACCCCAGTGAGATGGATCATAAAATGCACACAATGTATATTTCTAAAAAAATGAATGAAATAAACAAAAGAAAAAAAATTTCATAATTAAAAGAAATTGAGTGAGAAAAAGAGTGAGGAAAATAAAAATAAGGGTAAGGTAACATAGGGAGATCTAAAGGATGAGGTGACCCACTTAAGTGTTGAAAAATCAAATTGGCGCATACATTCAATGGTAACAATAAGAAGTAGTTATATAATAAGAGAATTTGGGTTTAATTTTAGAAGAGTAGAGACTATCTGGTAAATGCCTATTAATATATATGTTGTGTTCACATTAATTAAGTGAAGAATTGCTTGTATTGCATTTTTTTTTCTATTATCTGAAATTTGTTTACATATTTCCCCTTCCTATTGATATGTCATGTATAACATCCCTAATTTTGTTTCATGTATTAATAAAAGTACAAAAGTATTCAAAGTAACATCCCTAATTTCGTTTCTTTTATTAATAAAGGTACATAAATATTTAATTAAGAAAATAAAATTTATTAGACAATTTTTAGATATCTAAGGAAATATAATCCTTAAAAATTCTTCACCTTACGTGTATGCATAGAAATGTTCTAACATTAATGGAATAGGTAAAGAGAGAAAACCTAAGAGGAAAAATTAGAAATAAATATACTAAAGAAAGGTGAAATTCTTGGGTAAGGAAGATACATTTTTGTGAAGTAAGTAAAGGTATTAAAATTTCAAGAAGATTGGATTAGGGTAATTTTTCCTAATTTAAGAGTTAAAGTTACTAAGTTTAGTATCTCAAACCATAAAATGGGCTTTCACCTATGGACACTTCATATAGAGTTTTTCTACTTCACATGAATTTTTATCAAACCAATAGGATAGTCCAAGGAAAAAATAAAACATAGACTTGGACTAGGATATAGAAATTGGACTTGTAGCCCAAAAATCATAAAAATGTGACTAAACCCATTATGAAAGGTTGAATTTTAACCAAAGTAAAGAAAATGGGCAAGAATAATCCCAAACACAAGAGGAAAAAAAAATAAAGTGATGAAATAATGGTGTAATCAAGATTAGGTGACATGGCATTAAGACAAAAATTTAGCAAGTGGTGTGATATCTTACATTCATAATTTTAGCAAGTGGTATGATAATACATGGCATTAGGACAAAAAATCTATATCCTACATTCATAATTTTAGCAAGTGGGTACTAATACATAGCATTATGAAAAAACATCCTTATCCTACACAAATAATTTTAGCTAAGCAAGGAAGATTCAAGAGATGGAAATTTGCCACCGAAAAAAGCAAACCTATTATAATTGATTAAGACAAAAGAAAAAGGAAATGAATCCCTAAATCAAATGGACCTTGTCCCTTATCTTAACAACATATTATCAAAATTTTCAAAATACAAATCTCCTTTTCCTATGCATATCTTGACTAAGGAAGAGGAAGACAAGAACATGAGTTGTTTGTTTTCCAAAAATACAACCAAGTGCATCCTAATTGTGATAAGGTAGACCCATGATTATGAAAGTTGAATTAGTTGATAGTCTATACAAGCAAAATCCACCCTTATAACATTAGAATTTTTGTCCAAGTGAGGGAGAGGAAAAATAGAAGCAAGTTAGAGTGAAGAAAGGAGAGGAAGAAAAATTGGAAGAGGAAGGAGAAGTCTAGAGGATTAAGTGCTCAAGGTAAGTTTAACAATATTTATTTTTGAAGAAAAGTTTTGAAATTTACAACATCTATGTGGGATTTTGACTATAGAACTTTGATGATTGATCATGACTGTTACTATATCATGTTACATATTATGTGTGTTTAAATACTTAGGTTGGTGTAGATAGTTCTGCATTGGTATGGCTATGGGTGGCAAAATTTTAAGTTTCTATGTTTTAAATTCTGGGAAGAATCGGTAAGGAATTTAACAAAATGGTTAACATGAAAAATGTAGATCTATCTCTTACGGAGTTTTAGCCACTGCAATTACTCAATTGGGAGTCCATATGAGGTAGATATGTTCCAATTAGTAAGTAGTGGTCGGAAAATGGTTAATCAGGGAAGAATATGTTAGGATAGCTTCTATGTTTTTATTTGTGGGAACATTCTGTAGGGAATTAAAATAAATGGTTAACATAAGAATTATGGCTATATGTGTCACGGACTTTTAGCCACTGGAATCACTTAATTTGGAGTCCATATGAGGCAGATATGTTTTGATTAGTAAGCAGTGGTTAGAAATTAATTAATCAGGAAAAAATATTTTAGAATAGCTTCTGTGTTTTAATTTCTGGAGTTAAATTTAGGGAGTTATGCTCTAATTAGTAAGAGAAGGTTAGATATGATGAAAACTTGCATCAAGAAAATAAAGAAATAAAATTAATATTTAAAAAAGAAAAAGAATCTTATAAATGAAAATAATAAATGACTAGTATATGTCATAGCCATTGCCATTGCATGAACTTCTTACCATCTTAAGTATGAAATTTTGACATGGAAATATTTTATAAAGTGATATTTGAAATGGTTATGTTCATGGCATGATTACCAATGATTTTTGGTTATTATTGTGAAAAGAAAAGAAATGAGCACCGTCATATGGCAAATCTATGTGGTGCACCAGCAGGAGATGCCCTACCAACGGTTATGATTATGCTAATGAGAAAAGAAAGAGAAAGTGTGTCATGTTGGACAGAGCAAGAAAAGCCTGTACCAAAGAGTAGAAAATACTCGCTTTGATCGGGGTAGCTTGATATGAGAATAAATTGATAGTCATCATATGATATTATGTAAATAGTTAATCATGTCCTACATGTCATTACTGTACGATTTTCATGTTCATAGATATAGCGCATTCATGTGACCAAAGATATTTGTTGTACTTTGTAACAACCTCTTTTTTTTCCTTTATTATTATACAATATTGAGTTCACATACATGTCATTAATCAAAACAGACGTATAACATATCAAACACATAGATATTTACATCTTGTTTATTTTAGTTGACCAATTCCGGAGATACAGGTGCGGGTGGTTGCACCTTCACCGGGATCTGAGCCAACTCGACCATAAACATCTTATTTGATTCTAAAATTTGTCCAACATAAAGTAACTCGATCCAATGTGCACTAAAAGCTAGAGCCTTAGAAACAAAAGCTGCATAAATAATTTTCTGAACATGATATGGAAATATAGTGAGAATTAAATCCCAGTAAGTTCAACAATAAATTATCATCAGTAAAGCTCATCACGTCATGTTCAGCTGTATAAACTATAGAAAAATATCTTTGGTCACATGAATGCATTATATCTATGCACATAAGAATCATACTGTAATGATATGTATGACAGGATTAACTATTTTCAAAATATCATATGATGGCCATCAACTTATTCTCATTTCAAGCTACCCCGGTCAGGGTGAATATCCTCTACTCTCCGGTACGGGCTTTTCTCGCTCCGTCCGACATGGCCCACTTTCTCTTTTTTTTCTCATTATCATGATCATAACCATTGGTAGGGCGTCCCCTACTGGTGCACCACACGGATTGCCATGTGACCGTGCTCATTTCTTTTCTTTTCACAATGATAGCCAAAAATATGCTTTCAAAAACAAGTATGTTCATCAAAATATAACTATTACCATAAATCATTGGTAATCATGCCATGAACATAACCATTTCAAATATCACTTTATAAAATATTTCCATGTCAAAATTTCACACTTAAGATGGTAAGAAGTTCATACAATGGCAATGGCTTTGGCTATACTAATCATTTATTAAGATTCATCTTCTTTTTTAAATACTAATTTTATTTCTTTATTTTCTTGATGCAGGTTTTCATCTTATCTAACCTTCTCTTACTAATCAGAGCATAACTCCCTCAATTTAACTCTGATGTAGGTGATCTTGGTGTCCATTTCAAGATAAAACAATTATCTAAAACTATTATGTTGAACATTGTAGTGAAAAATTAAGAAACAAAGGTGATATTACTCCCTCAAAGTACAGGATAGTTCCTCCCGGATAGGTTCTGACCTTTACTGACTAATTAGACCATATCTCCCAAATTGGAACTCCAAATTGAGTTATTCCAGTTGGTAAAAATCCATGAGCCATATATATATAATTGTTATGTTGGCACGCTATTTTAATTCCCTACAGAATATTCCCAGAAATTCAAAAACTAAAGCATTAATAACATACTCTTCCCTGAATAAACATTTTCTGACCTCTGCTTACTAATCGGATCATATCTACCTCATATGAACTCCAAATTGCATAATTCCAGTGGGTATATTTCCATGAGACATAGATATATAACTTTCATGTTAACCATTTATTTTAATTCCATTCAGATAATTCCCAGAAATTAAAATACAGAAGCTGCCCTAACATATTCTTCCCTGATGAACCATTTTCAGACCTTTGACTACTAATCAGCTCATATATTCCTCATATGGACTCCAAATTGAATGATTCTAGTGTCTAAACATCCATGATACACATATCGATAATTCTTATGTTAACCATTTATTTTAATTCCATACCGATAATTCTCAGAAATTCAAATACAAAAGCTGTCCTAAAATAATCTTCCCTGATGAACCATTTTCTGACATTGGCTTACTAATCGGACCATATCTACCACATTTGGACTCCAAATCGAATGATTCCAGTGGCTAAAAATCCATGACACACATATATTTAATTCTTATGTTAACCATTTATTTTAATTCCCTACCAATAATTCCCAAAAATTAAATTACCGAAGCTATCCTAACATATTCTTCCCTGATGATTCATTTTCTGACCTTTGACTACTAATCAGACCATAGCTACCTCATATCGACTCCAAATGGAATGATTCCAGTGGGTGAAAATCCGTGACACATATATCTTTAATTCTTATGTTAACCATTTATTTTAATTCCCTACCAATAATTCTCAGAAATTAAATTACCGAAGCTTAAAATTCTGTCAACCATAGCCATACCCATGCAGAACTATCTACACCAACCTAAGTATTCAAACATACATCACATGCAAGATCAATATGTAACATGATATAGCAACATCCATGAACAATCATCAAAGTTCTAAGATCAAAATCTCATATAAATATTATGAGGTTCAAAGGTTTTCTTCAAAAAGAAATATTGTTAAACTTACCTGGAGCACTTAGTCCCCTAGACTTCTCCTTCCTCTTTCTTCCTTTCTTCCTCTCCTTTCCTCACACTACCTTGCTTCTATTTTTTATCTCCCTCACTTGGATGAAATTCTAATGTTGTAAGGGTGGGTTTTCTTATATAGACCACCAAATAATTCACCTTTCATGATCATGGGTCTACCTTATCACAATTAGGATACACTTTGTTGAATTTTTGGAAAACAAACAACTTATGTTCTTGTCTTCCTCTTCCTTAGTCAAGATATGCATAGAAAAAGGAGATTTGTATTTTGAAAATTATGATGATATGTTCTCAAGATATGGGGCAAGATCCCTTTGATTTAGGGATTCATTTCCTTTTTCTTTTGTCTTAATCAAGTATGATAGATTTGCCTTTTTAAGTGGCAAATTTCTAGCCCTTGAATTTTCCTTACTTAACTAAAATTATTTGTGTAGGATAATGATGTTTTGTCATAATGCTATGTATTATTACCCACTTGCTAAAGTTATGAATGTAGGATATAGATGTTTTTGTCCTAAAGCCTTGTATTATTATGCCACTTGCCAAAATGATGAATGTAGAATCACACCACTTGCTAAATTTTTGTCTTAATGCCATGTCACTTAATCTTGATTACACCAATATTTCATCACTTTAATTTTATTTTTATTTTTATTTTTCCTCTTGGGTTTGGGCTCATTCTTGCCCATTTTCCTTACTTTGGTTAAAATTCTACCTTTCATAATGGGCTTGGTCACATTTTCATGATTTTTGGGCTACCGGTCCAACTTCTATATCCTAGTCCAAGTCTATGTTTTATTTCTTCCTTAGGCTATCCTATTGGCTTGCTAAAAATTCGTGTGAGGTAGAAAAACTCTATATGAAGTGTCTATAGGTTAAAGCCCAATTACGGGTGGAGATACTAAACTTAGTAACTTTTGCTCTTAAATTAAGAAAAATTACCATAATCCGATCTTCTTGAAATTTTAAGACCTTTACTTACTTCACAAAAAATTATCTTTCTTTACCTAAGAATTTCACCTTTCTTTAACATGTTTATTTCTAATATTTCCTCTTAGGTTTTCTTTCTTTACCTATTCCATTAATATTAGAACATTTCTATGCATATATGTAAGGTGACGATTTTCTAAGGAAAATATCTAAAAAATTACGGGATGTTACATACTTTATACAAATGAACATGACGTTATGAGCTTTATTGATGATGATTTATTGTGGAACTTACTGGGATTTAATTCTCACTATATTTCCATGTCATATTCAGAAATTTAGTTATGCATATTTTTCTATGGCTCTGGCTTTTAGTGCACGTTAGATCGAGTTACTTTATGTTGGGCAGATTCCAGAATCAAATAAAATGTTTGTGGTCGAGTTGGCTCAGATCCCGGTGAAGGTACAACCACCCGCACCTGTATCTCTAGAATTGGTCAACCAAAATAAATAAGATGTAAATATTTATGTGTTTGATATGTTGTACATACGTTTTGATTAATGACGTGCATGTGAACTCTATATTGTATAATAATAATAGTAAAAAAGTTGTTACATCATGATATTTTCTTGAGGACAAGCAAATGTTTTAGCATGGGGAAGTTGATCAAAGGGAAAATGGAGAGTTTAATGGTTATATTTTATCCCCTAATTAATAGTGAACTTGTGATTATTTACTTACTTTTGGTTATGCTTTACTATAGATGCTTTGGTTTGTTTTATGTTTGTAGGTGAAAAAAAGAGGCCAATAAGTAAGGGAAAACACTTACGTGAAGAGCCATATGGACTTGGAACACGTTTAGGAAGAAGCAAGGAGCAAACCTAGAAGAAATTGGCAAGAATTGGCATTCACAGCTCCCAACACGGCTAGGCTGTGTTCTATGCAAGAAGTGGAGCAATTCTCAGATTTTCAGTCTAAAGCATGGCCAAGACGTGTCTTGAAGTATGACGATACCTTGGGTTCGTACACTTCGTGTTTTTAAGCGTTTTCGGTAGCCAAAGTGATATATATTCATGGGGAAGCATAGCCAAAGATATCTAGACTTATACAAACATATTTTTACTCAATTTAGGCTTGAGAAACACCATTAGATTAGGATTAGATTAGAATCATTGTTTGATTTGTGTTCTTAGAGTAGAATTTGAGATTGATTCAGGCTTGTATTCTTAATTCATCTACTATAATCCAGGTTTTATCCTTATACTTTACATCTCTATTTCTACTTTTACTATTTTTCTTAGTTTGTACTGAACATTGATGAATGATTTAATAAATTTGATTATGAAGTTTACTTTCAATTATGTGTGGGTACATATTGATTTAGGGTTTCGGTAAACCCACTTATGATGTGATAATACATTGTTAATAGGAATTGTTAGAACCCTAAATTGAGATTATTTGTTCTTAATTAGGATTGACTATTATGCATCTATTATAAGAGTTGATGAATGTCTGGCCAATATTTATCATGTCTTAGGTTAGTAATCGATGAATTGAAAGGTGAAAGTTAATGCCGGAACTTAATAGTTAATTAGAGATACCTTAATCACAAAAGTAGTTTTAGGTTCTCTAGGAATTGAATTAATTAGTGTTAACGAGAAAACCTATTAATTAAATCACATGGTTGGCATATAACTTAATGGACTTAGGTTGAACTAAGAACCATGAAATTAGGCAATTAGATTAATCTAAGTACGATTAGTAACACTTCAAAGAGTTTATTAATTAATTAAGGCTAAACCATCCCCGATTACCTAGATAATTGCAATTAGAGGTACATATTGATTGTTGAATATCATAAGTGTGGTAAGCCTTAACCTAAGGCTTTGTTAATTGAATTCTTTATTTACTTCGTTATTTACTTAATTGTGACTTCATCTATATCGAATTACATTGATCTAAATAGCATATTTCGTAGAACTCTAGTAATTGATCTTTGTTCTTTGTGGGATACGACTCGTACTCGTCGGACTAGCTACAACTATTCTGTGCACTTGCAGTTATTAGTAAAACATACATTGAACATAGTTCTAAGTGCTTGTAATATTTTTTTCTCTTTAGACATTTTGTATCTTTATTTTCTTTGATAATATTATCATGTTTCTTCATCTTTCATTTTTCTTTCTTACCTTGATTATGGAGAACTAAGCTCATAATGCTAAGGTGAAAGGTTGAAACTCTTGGTATGAAAATAATAATTTATGTAACTCTTAATTTCATTGTTTATATTTGATGTTGTATTTATGTTCTTATTTATTTTATTATGTTAATTTTTGAATAAAGGATGGCTTTGTCGTCCCTCTGTTGTTATTTTTTTTCTGAGAAGATGGCTATGCTGCCTCCCTGTTATTATTTTCTTGTTATTTTTTTCTTAGAGGATGGCTTTGTCGCCCCTTTGTTGTTATTTTCTCTGTTATTATTTTCTTGTTATTTTCTTTCTTTGAGGATGGCTTTGTTTCTCATATGTTATTTATTTTCTTATTATTTTCTTTCTTAAATGATGGCTTTGTCATCCCTTTGTTATTTATTTTCTTTTTATTTTCTTTCTTAGAGGTTGGATTTGTTGCCCCTCTGTTATTTATTTTCTTGTTATTCTATTTCTTAATGGCTAGTTTTACCGCCTACTTTATATTATTATTATTGAATTTGTCACCTATCTGTTGTTATGTTTTTTTTCCTTTTACATCTTTTCATTTTTAATTTTGTAAAGTGCGAATCTTGATACATTGTAGACAATTTTTGGCATAATAAATGCTTGAATCATTCTTGATTTATTGTAGACAATATAATGATTGACACGGTATATAATTGAATCCATTTTACAAGAGTTATTTATTATTTGTAATACAATAAAAAGAAGGCAAATACACTTTATCTGTAAATCAAAGCGAGTTTAATGTAACATATCTTTTGAATAGAACCTCATTTATGTAAGGATTCTATTTGAATAATAAAAAAGTTAAAATTTATTTTTATTTGATATACCAAGAGTGGATCCCTTAACCTTAGCATGTTTCTTTACTTTGAATACATTCCTATTTAATTTTAGTATTTTAGGTTTTTGCATACTTTGTTCAGTACTCTTCTCACAAAACAAACATTCTGGTAACTAGGTTATAAATATTTATTTTGGGTCTAAATTAAATTTTCTCTCAATTGAAAATCCTCGTGGGATCGACTTTGCATACCATTAAATCTATATTCCAATAGATTCGTGTGTTTGTGAGTTTTAATTAAAACACCAACAAAAACCATTATATATAGGTGATCCAAAATCAACATACATTGAACACACAACAAAAGTAGAATCTTGCCTGTGATCCCAGGAGAACACTCTAGATTACAAAACAAGAAGAAATACAAAACATTTAGGAGCCTTAGGAGTAATTAGACTCACCACAACAATAGTTATCTTACTCTGGTCCAAATAGAGGCAGGTTAGACTAGTCTAGTGATATCTAAGAAAAAAATTGAAATAGGGGGTGAGCTTATGCAGCTCAATGAACAAATATAAATTTCTATAACAAAGACAGAATATACCATGCACATGAGCTTTTCATAAATAGAAAATATGCAATGTATTTGAAAAGAAACAATATCAACACAACCAGTATATATAACGAAAATAAATTATTTAAAGTGATTCGATAAAATCAAGGAAAAGTTCTCAAAATTCTAAAATTTTTATGTAGTAAACAATGATTTCAAAGCCATATAAGAAAATAAGAAAAACAAAATTTTAGTAGAAAAGAAAATACTTAGAGGGGGACTCAAAGCAGAACTATTCTATTGTGCTTAAGTGCAATACTTGGTAGAGGCAAATCACTATATAGCTTGTCCTAAGCAAATTGTAAGAAACAGATAAATCACCACATTCATATCCTAGGTAACCATCATAGGTAACTAGGCATAATACAACTGGTTACAAGAGGAGATATGCCTAAACTCCTTAAACTTATCCATTACTTATTCATAAATCCAATTGACGTGTGTCATTCTACACAGAAGGTTAGCAACACTTGCTAGCTAGGGTAACATGGTGCACCAAGGCTAGCTATTTCTATTGCTAATTGATAGTGTTATTATCATTGATTTCTCTAGAATAAATAGAAATTATAAGCCAATGGAAATAAAGTGAAGAAAAGAAATATATAGTTAATGCATGGAGGAAACATAAATACATTTATTATGAAACAAATCCTTCCTTATCATAATAGTTCCTTTGTATCAAACCATGTAACTCAACTTTCTACTTCTTAAGAAATTCATGATACAAAAAATAAAATGTCTAAAGCTAGCTTAACCATTTCCATATAAGATTGAAATATTCATTTCAACACAAAGTAGGTAAAAAGTTTAATTATATATATAAGTTCAAAGAGTTCATCAATAACATAATATAAACTTGAAATATGTTATTAATTATTTTATTTTATTTTTCTTATAGGAATTGAGAAAGTGGGAAAAAGAAGAAAAAGAGAAGAAATTCAATAAGAACACAAAAATTGAGGAAATCCTGGACCTTGCTTCACTAATCAAGGCACAACTTATTCTTCCAAATTCCAAAATGAGGTGATTTAAGTGGTTGTGGAAGCTAATACAAAGAGCTACAACTTGTGTGTTAAGAATTTTGATAAATTCTATAGAATCCCTACTACCTAGCACTGGTACAACAACAATCAAAATTAAAATATGCAAAAAAGGAGAATTTAAGTTGGACTCCAACTTTAATGGGCCACAAATTGATATGAAGAAACCCTTGGTTACTAGGGTTGCCAATGATTACAACTACGATGACTAAGAAGGCATCTCCATCGATCAAAGGAGCATCTCGAAGACCTCAAATCACCTTTTCTTCTTTCTTTAGTTTTATGACCCTGTGTGGTTAACTTTGTTTTATTGGCCAAGGAGAAATAAAATCTCATATATGTTAACACTGTGAGATTAGATTATGTTATTCAATTGTAACTAGATATTGATTTTTCTTTTGTTTCTATTTCTACAATTGTATCTCTTTATTGCTAAAAGGCCTACTAGCAAGTTAATTGATTCAACTAGTAGCTGAATTACAAAACCAAATTCGTAATTGTTTAGTCACTCTGATTTATGAGGAAAATTATTGTTAAATTTTTTTTTTCATTATAGAAATTATTGATTCTTAGGAAAAGTAATCAACTAAGTTGAATCCAACCAATTATACTTGAGTTATTTAACTTCATTGACATGTCTCGTATGTATGACAATTATTATGTTAAATCTTAGGTGTTTTGACAAGGTTATTTGATAGGGTTAATTGGATTGCTTGTTGAAGAATAACTAAACTTAAGGAAAGATTGGGTTAGATCCAAAAATGAACATCTAAATTGAATTAAATAATTTATATCAACGATCCATGGAAAATATAATGGTTAAAGTTGTCCCCAACCAATGTATTTTGTAACATCCCGTAATTTTTATTTTTAAATAATAATGTTTTGCTGTAAACAAATATATTTTTATTTGTTTAAAAATGATTATGTTCTGTTAAAAGTAAGTATACTTTTAATTAAAGTAATTATTGTTTTGCTTAAAATAATTATATTGGCCTTTAATAATTTTTTGTTGTATTTTTAGAAATATTCTTTCTTTTATTATGTATAAAGATATTTATTTTGTGATTTGTTTTATTAAGATTTTTATCAAGAAAAATTATGATTTAAGAGTTTAACTAAAATTTTATGAGAATGTAAATTTTTAAAACATTTTGGGATATTTTAGGATGAAAAACGGTGTTTATATGAATATATATAAAATAAAATCCGATTATTCAATTATTAAATAATAATAATTATTGTTATAAAAAAATAAAAGAGAAAAAGGGGAAGGGGGAGATAGATCAGAATGAAACTGAGAGTTGTAGAATTTCGATGCATAGCATGAATAGTGTGAATAGTAACTTTCATTTTCTTCTCAAGATCTGGAGTGTCTACAAGCCTCCGATCACTAAACTAAGGGTACCACTAGATTCAGGATGGAGGATACTACGATTTTGATCAAACAATTTCTCAAATCAGTCGTAGAATCGCCGTAGATCGGAAGTCAAAAATCTTAGAAAAAGGTAAACTCTAAAACTCATACTTAGAGAATGAAAATTGAAAATCTGATACCGTAGATGGATTCAAGAGCTAGATAAACCTTAGGATATGAAATTTTTCAGCTATCTAACAACTTCTTGTTCTTGGTGAATAGTATTTTTCGGTGATAAATAATATTTTTCAATGGTGAATAGTATTTTTCGGGAATGAATAGTGACCAAGTTCCCGAAGTCATTTTCTTGATTTTTGGACCCTCCAGACACGTTTTTGAAGTCTGTTTAGTCAAATGTGGATTGAAAAAGTACATTTTGGGGCTGTCAAATTTGGAGTCCTTACCTTGTGAGTAGATAATTCTTTCTATGACTTTTCCTACACTCTTCTTGAATTATAAATATATAATTGTTTCTGTTTACAATTATTTATGCCATCATAAATTTCTGAAATGTGTTAAAATATTTATTATGATTACGAACTGGCACATAGTTCAAGAAGAGTATGGTTTTAAAAATGGATTTTGGAACTCATTAAATATATGGTTCTAAATGTATTTATCATTATTTGATAAATTGAATATTATGTGCACGATGCATTGATTTGTAAAGCTATATACTTGTGAAAATGATGCATGTCATATTATAAATGAGATTGAATGGCAAGCGTAAAGCTCATGGTGAGTTGCTTGGTAATTATGGAAAGCGTAAAGCTTATGGCAAGTTGCTTGATAAATATGACAAGCGTAAAGCTCATGGCGAGTTGTTTGATAATTTTACATGTATTTATATGTATAGATGAATATCGACGGGTTATATGGCTTATGACGGTACCAAATTGGGGACGCCCTATTAGCCTGAGTGAGCTGGGGGAGGGCTGCTCCAACCGGGTGCAATGCTAATGTAAGGAAGGGGGCAGGAGGGTGATGTACTCATATTCCCTGATCACTTATTATGACTGTAGTCAATCAGTCAATCTGCATATAGTAAATGAGTTATGTTTTCATTGCATTGACCAGATCGTCAAGTGAGGCATGTGCATTAAAAGTGTTGATTTTATCTCCAAATCTTAATATTTTACTATAGCTTATACAGTTGAGCATAACAACATTTGTTTAATGATCATATCGTGCTACATATGGTTTTAGATATCTGAATATCCTTTGAATTGAGAATATTTGAAATATGGGTCTTATATGAATGTACTTTTGAACTGTATTATCTATGTGACAAATTTTAAAATATAAGTACATCCATATGCTGACCAAAGAGGTCATAGGAGGAATTATTTACTCACTGAGTTGTCAAACTCACTACACGATATTTCAATATTTGTCAGATGAGAATACAGAGTCTGATCCTGCAAATAGGTGATTAGTTAGGTGACATATTTTGTGGGTGAGTCTACGTTGCTTTCAAGGCTCACGATTTTTGAATTATACTATGTTTGTATTCTAGAGTGCTTTGAACGCTACAAACAGGATCCCTATTTCTGTTGTACTTTGATGTTTATAGACTTCGTCTGTATATTGTGTATAAATGAGAGAAATGACAAAGAATTTAATTGTACATCTTTATGGAAAATATCTTATTTCAGAAAAAAAAAATGTTTGTTTCACCTGCTCGTAAATTGGGGGCGTTACATATTTTATTTTTATTTTATTTTATTTTACTTTCAATTAAATCCCTCTTTTTATTCACACAAAGCATAAATATCATCTACCACTTTCTATGGGATTAACCTTTATTCTTGCGTCTACATTAATTTGTTTTAACAAGGTTAAATTAATTATTTATTTTTGGTGTGCTTACGACATCACGTACAACCCAAACATTGTCCCTAATTGTAACATCCCTAATTTCGTTTCTTTTATTAATAAAGGTACATAAATATTTAATTAAAGAAATAAAATTTATTAGACAATTTTTATATATCTAAGGAAAAATAATCTTTAGAAATTCTTCACCTTATCTGTATGCTTAGAAAATGTTTCTAACATTAAGGGAACAAATAAAGAGAAAAAACATAATAGGAAAAATTAGAAATAAAATACTAAAGAGAGGCGACATTCTTTGGTAAGGAAGATAAGTTTTTTTGTGAAGTAAGTAAAGGTCTTAAAATTATAAGAAGATTGGAATAGGGTAATTTTTCCCAAATCAAGAGTTAAAAATTTCTTAGTTTAACATCTCCAACCATAAATTAGGCTTTCACCTATGGACACATCATGTAGAGTTTTTCCACTTCACATAAGTTTCTAGCAAGCCCATTGGATAGCCTAATCAAGAAATAAAATAGAGACTTGGACTAGGATATAGAAGTTGGACCGATAGCCCAAAAATGTTGAAAATGTAACCAAGGCCTCCATGAAAGGTAAAATTTTAGCCAAAGCAAAGGAAATGGGTAAGAATGAGCCGAAATCCAAGAGGGAAAAAAATAAGAATCATGTGAGGAAATAATAGTGCAATAATAATCAAGATTAGGTCACATGGAATTAAGACAAAACATCTATATCCTACATTCATAATTTCAACAAGTAGGTAATAATACATGGTATTAGGACAAAACATCTATATCCTAAATTCATAATTTCAACAAGTGGATAATAATACATAGTATTATGACAAAAGATCCTTATCCTACACAAAAAATTTCAGCCAAGCAAGGGAGATCCAATGGCTAAAAATTTGCCAATTAGAAAGCCAAACTTATCACACTTGATTAAGACAAAAGAAAAAGGAAATGAATCCCTAAATAAAAGGGACCTTGTCCCTTGTCTTAAGAACATTTTATCATATTTTTCAAAATACAAATCTCCTTTTGCTATGCATATCTTGACTAAGGAAGAGGAAGATAAGAGAATGAGTTGTTTTTACCCAAAAGACAACCAAGTGCATCCTAATTGTGATAAGGTAGATCCATGATCATGAAAGGTGAATCATTTGATAGTTTATTTAAGCAAAACCCAACCCTATAACATTATAATTTCGTCTAAGTGAGGGAGAGGAAAAAATAGAAGCAAGGTAGAGTGAGGAAAGGAGAGAAAGAGAGGAGAAGAAAGGAAGGAAGAAGAAGGAGAAGTCCAACGAATATGGGTAGAATTTCTCAATGATTACAAGTTTCAAATAGTGTATCACTAGGAAAGGAAAATGTTGTAGCTGATGCTTTGAGTCAAAAATCTTTGCACATAGGTCAGATGATGGTGTATGAGATGTAAATGCTAGAGGAGTTTTGAAATTTGAAGCTGTCCCCTACTCTTACTCCGAAGAAGCTAATCATCAATGGGTTGAGTATAGAGTGTGACCTTAGAGACCAAATTAAAGAGGCTCTAGCTCACGACTAATACTTACAGGATCACAAAGATTAAGATAATTTTTCTATCTTGGAAGATGGAGCAATCATGTATCAGGGAAGGATTTGTGTCCCTCAAGAACGAGAGTTAAAGACTAAGATCCTGCAAGAGGCACATCAGAGTAAGTACATAGTCCATCTTGGATCCACTAAAATGTATCAAGATTTAAAGAAGATGTACTGATGGCCAGGGATGAAAAAGGATATTACTAAGTTCGTGGCAAAATGTTTAATTTGTCAGAAGGTGGAAGTGGAGCATTAAGAGCCAGTGGGATTTCTATAACCTCTTGAGATCCCTAAATGAAAATGGGACAATATTTCAATTAACTTTGTAATTGGTTTACCTAAGACTTCAGTTGGACATGACTCTATCTGGGAAATAGTAGACAGATTAACCAAATCTACTTACTTTCTACCTATAAGGATTAACTATTCACTGGACAACTAAGTCTAATTGTACGTCCAGGAAATAGTCAGACTACATGGAATTTCTTTAAATATCATTTTTGACAGAGATCCAAGGTTTAAGCCAAGGTCTTGGAAGGCGTTGTAATAAGCTTTTGGAACCCAATTGCAGTTCAATACTACCTACAATCCTCAAACTGATGGAAATACAAAATGGACCATTCAAACTTTAGAAGATATGTTGAGGGCCTGTGTGATAGAGCAAGGTAAAGGATGGGATAAATACCTACCTTTAGTGGAGTTTGCTTATTATAATAGCTATTTTTCTAGTATTAAGATAGCCCCCTATGAAGCTTTATATGGCAAAAAGTGTCAATCTCCACTCTATTGGTTTGAGGCAGGAGAAAAGAACTTTCTTGGTCTTGACCTAGTTTAACAAACCACTAAGCAAATCAGGATGATACGAGACAAAATACTTACAGCTCAAAGTGGACAAAAGAGTTACTATGATAAGAGACATAGACATCTAGAGTTTGAGAAAGGAGACCATGTATTTCTAAAGGTTTCTCTGACTATTGGAGTTGGTAGGTTTCTCAAGACCAAAAAGCTAAGTCCACGATTTTTGGGACCCTACTAAATTCTGAAGAAAGTAGGGACATCAGCATATCAAGTTGCCCTCCCACCTAATTTTTTCAACCTGCATAATGTTTTCCATGTATTATAGCTCTGGAAGTATCTTCCAGATTCCTCACATGTAATATAGAAGGAACTAATTGTTGGTTGCAAGGTATTTATGCAATGTCTAAACACAAGTGCACGTATCATGACCAAGTAATATAATGATGACTGAGTATCATCCCACGAGGAAGTGTACTAGAAATTACTATAAAATTCTTTGACTCGTGAAATGTTGTAGCAAAACTTTGTTGGTTCACAAGATTAAGGTTCAAGTGTAAACAAGGCTAAATGAACTTAACAAGAGTTGAAATAAGTTTAGATACACTAGGTTACGGTCAAACAGATATTAGGGGGACTAGGGTTGCTTCAGGGTTTCCATGAACTTTTGCACTCATTTTGCTTTAGAAATTGCTATAGCAATTGCTTAAGTGCCTAGTTTCCTCTCAAATGGGATCTTTCCAGACTGCCATTCCTTGCACTTTTGGGGTTCAGTCATACATTCTTGTATAAATCCAAGCCCCAAAGTTACGCTTGAAGTCCCAACTGTTGGGTCATATGGGACAACTATATATTCCTATATTAGTTGTGCTTTGGTCTTTAAACCAAAACTGCACAGCAGTTAGATGACAGAAGCAAAACTGCAGCAAAATTATCCATGTATTACAATGTGCAAGAGTTCACTGCAACCCATCTACAACCCTAGCTAGGAACTTAACCCAGTTTCATATTTAAACTAGTTACAAGTATCAGGACAACCATCATGCAAAAAAGAGTGATACAGTCAAAGAAAAATATAATTCAGCACTAAACAATAAAGCACAGAAGGAAAAAAGTGAATTCTTAGAAAGGATCCTCTTCTTCAAGTCCAGTAGCTCCTCCTTCTTGGTAGGTTCCCAAGGGGACAAAATCCCCTTACAACCCACTCCCGTCCAAGACTCTGGGCTCTCCTCTCTATTTTTCTGTTCCTCTATGTGTATCTCCTTTTTGTTTTCTCCTTTCTGCTTTTTATACGCAAGCATTGTGGTCCCGGTGAGGTGGCTTGACTGTAACATTCTTTTTCTTTTTCTTGGCCTCTACCTCTAGCAGCGCCTCTTTCTCCCTTTTCAGTAATGGAGACAGTTTCTGCTCTTCTGCATCCCAGTGCTCTGCTGTGTCAGCTGCGTGCTGCATCCTCCACGCTGGTTAGTCATGGCTGCACCTATTGCAGTAGCCATGAATCACTCCCACCTGCAACGTATCACAAAAGATCAGCTTCCAATCATATGCATCATATTAATAGGACCACAATCACTTGGTTTGCTGCCTCAATTGCCATATATGCATACTAAATTTCACAGCAAACATAATCGGTGATTTTACACTCATGAGAGGCATAAACATACTATTAAATCAAAGGGACATTAATGCTAATAAAACAAAATGCAGAGTAAATAACCCAAGAAAAGCATAGAAAAACTCTAATAAATTAGAGTTATTAATTCCCCCCAAACATAGATTCTTGCTTGTCCTCAAGCAAATTACTCTACCCACTAAATAGCTTCTACTAAGCTCTAGCCCCTTTGTTCCATGTGATGAGTGAGTTTTATACTCATAAATTAAATATTTTCATCTTATCTTTTTACCATAATTAAGCATAAAACTCCCTTACTTGTCTTTAGTTTTTTGTATTTCTTACAGATGGAGAGAAGAGTGGAAAATAGACTTAATTGGAGGAATCAGAGCTAAATTGTGGTTCTTTGGGAATGATGTCTATAAATCAAGCAGATAAAACAAAATTCATTAAGGATGGCTGAGTAAAGAGCATTATCATATTGACTCTTAAGACGCATCTTAATGGATATATGCATAAATTTATTCTTGATTTATGATCATATTTCCAAAAGAACTAAAACATAAAGATTCAAGGCAAAGCACCCAAAGTTGAGAATAAGTTTGTTGTTTGTAGTCCAGCCCAACCTTGTTGTAACACTTGGGCCATATCTCAGAAAATACATATCTAATATGTATGAAATCTGGTAGGTGGATAGCTGACACAATTGAGTACAAGTTGCATGTTCAAGTGGTTAGACAATTCAGATATTAAAAGGGCCAAAAGTGGACTATAAATGAATTTGTCTGCTGCTGTAGTCCAGCCTGACTTTGCTCTAGTATTTTAACTATAAGTCACAAATTATGTATCCAATTTGTCCACAATTTTTCTTGACAAAAAGATAATGCCATTTTCTACAAATTTCATGTTGATGGAGTCAGCAAATTTGGAGGATTTCAAGAAGATATTCAAGGTTCAATTTCGATGCACATAATGGAATCCAAATTGTCAACTTTGTACAACTTCCTACCTAACAATTTTGACAATTTCCACACCTACCACACCTAATTGTATCTATAAATAGAGGGCTTGAGGAATGAGTTAGAGAGTTTTAGGAATAGCTTAAAAAAGCTTTGTTAGAATTCTACGTACTTGTAATGTTATTCTCTCTTTAGACATTTTGTATTTTTCATTTTCTTTCTTAATATTATCATGTTTCTTCATCTTTCATTTTTCTTTCTTGCCTTGATTATGGAGAACTAATCTCCTAATGCTAAGGTGAAAGGGCAATTCATTTAACTCTTAATTTTAGTGTTTATATTTGATGTTGTATTTACCCCCTCCTTTTCTTATGTTATGTTTTAATGGCTGGCTGAGCCACCTATTTCTTCTCGTTGTTGTTTAATGGCTAGCTTTGCTGTCTACTTCTTATTTTTATTTTTCATGGTTGGCTTTGCCACCTAATTTATTTCATTTTATTATTGGATGGCTTGGCTACCTATTTTATTTCATTTAAGTTTGTCATGTTAATTCTTTTTCGACCTTTCTCATTTTCTGCATAATTTAATCTTGTAAGATGTGAATTTTGATATATTGTAGACAATCTTTGGCACAATAAATGCTTGAATCAATCTTGATTTATAGTAGACAATATAATGATTGGCACAATTTATACTTGAATCCATTTACAAGTTATCTTTTGCATCCTTGTATTTTTAATCTTGTAAAGTGTGAACCTTGATACATTGTAGACAATTTTTGGCAAAATAAATACTTGAATCAATCTTGATTTATTGTAGACAAGATGATGATTGGCACAATGTACGCTTGAATCCATTTTACAAGAATGCTTTATATATTAGTAATACAATAAAAAGGAGGTAAATATAACTCATGTATAAACAAATGTGAGCTTAAATTAACATATCTTTCGATTGGAACCTTATTCGTGTAAGGATTCTAATTTAGTAATAAAAGAGAAATTTATTTTTATTTGATATACGAAGAGTGGATCCCCTAACCTTAGCATGCTTCTTTACTTTGAATACGTATTCATTTAATTTCAGTATATTAGTTCTTTGCATATTTTATTCAATATTTTTCTCACAAAACAAGACACTGGCAACTAGGTTAGAAGTATTTATTTCAGATCTAAATTAGAATTTTCTCTCAATTGGCAATCCCTGTGGGATCAACCTTGCATACCACTAAATCTATACTCCAATAGATTCGTGGACTTGCAAGTTTTAATTAAAACAACAACACCATGAAACACTGCTACTAGTCCTCAACTCTCAAAATTGTTTCCAAATAGGAAATACCACATGCCTTTTTCCTTTTTCTTTACCTCAACTGAAACCTCCGTCAAAATTGTGTGTGTGATATGGACAGTTTTCTAAGAGCCACTTGGGCCAAGATCAGTCAAGGTCCTATGATTTTTCTTGCTAATGTATCAAGTCTCCTCAACTAGAGCAAGATAGCACACATTAGAGGTGCAACTAAAGTAACCAGGGTAATTAAGGTGGGGTGGATCTTACTTATTTCTTTTCTATTTTTTGTTGTTGACAAAGGTCATTGGTGCCTTTTGACGCGAATGCCAACATTTAAGATGTAGGCACCCGATTACTCAGCATTATCACCTTTAAGCAATATCCTACTCATACCTCTATGTCACTCTTTTACCCAAAAGTACACATGGGGCTCATGCATACCCCAGGTTACTGAAGGACGACAGAGGTATTGTAGTGGCAAACATTTCTCTCTTCTTCCTCTCTTTTCCCCAAACTTAAGCCTCAAGCTTATGCCTCTTGTGATCGTCCAAAAATTTATTTTAAGAGACTCTCAATATTAACTTGATAATCCTAGGACCTCTTCCTGAGAAATTTCCAAGTTTTTCTTGCCAAAACTGATCAAAGCTTGTGCTCATAAGGGGAAGTTCCAGTTGTGTGAGATTGTCATGCAGCATTATTATTATTCAACTGACAATTGCCAGCCCTTCCTCATGGAGTTTCCTAAAAATAGTATCAGGCCTTGAAACAAAGCATTTCTCTTACTTTCTCTTTGTTTTTTTAGCAAAAGCATGAAAGCATCCAAAATGCTACTCACTGAGCCCGTATTTACAAACAGTAAAATAGGACACAACTACCAGGTACCCTACACAAATTGAACAAAATCATAAAAACAGAACCAACACTGAAAACCTTTCTCCCCTAAACTTAAGCATGAGCAGTGCCCTCACTGCTTAGCATATTGTAGAGTAAGAAGAAGAAGTAAACAAACAAACTATGTAGACTAAAGGTAGGTAGAGCAGTATGCATGATACATTTATAACTTGAGAGTAACAAATAGGAGATAGTAGTGAAAGGGACTTCCCTGGGATGCCAGCAGGATTGGCGTAGCACCCTTGCGATATTTTCCCTTTTAGGATTTTGACGCGCTATGGTGCCCACTTATCTTTTGAGTTGACAGTGGTGGGCTCGGGAGTTTGCTCTTCCCTTTCTGAATGGCTACCCTCCTTTTGGAAATTGGCTCATCGTCTTCTAAGGACTCATCTTCCATAGGAGTCCTCTTTTCTCTGCTATAGGGGGAGTCTTAAGACTCCTCTTCTTGCCTAGGTTGTGGTCCTGGTGCCCTCCTTTCTTCCTCAGATGTTGTGCTGAATAAGTCTGTTGAGAATTTGGGAAAAAGGAATAATTGCTTGAAATTCTGCTCCAGTGTTTGCTAGAGGGCAATATCCTTTATGTGCTGGTATTGCCAAAACCTTTGTTTTTGTTTCACAAACAGGGCTTGCTATTGTAGGATGGTTGCTTACTGCTATAGAAGCAAGTGTAACATCTTGTCATCTGATTGTTGGGCTGAGGTTGAGGCTGCTTGGCTTTTGGGAGGTGATGGCGGTTGGGCAGAGGATGATGGGTCTAGCTCTCCTTTATCTTGCACGATGTGTGCTATAGTGATAGTACTTATGGCACCCTCCATCTTTAGTGTCTCTTCATCCACTGAGATGGGAACCTTACTTGTTAAGCACAGCACAGTGATAAGGGAAGGGAAGAACAGACTGCCCTTCTCACAGCTTGCGCAAATTTTGATTTGGTTAGCGATAACTTATCCAACATTAATGGGCCTCTCAGAAATTATGGCATCCACTATGGGTACCCTGTCTTTGCTCATAGTTTGCTCGTGAGTGAAGGGCAAAAGATGGGTCTTCAAGAAGTGGTACCACACCTTGGCCACAGGCAATAATGAAGCTCTATTCATCGTTGCAGTGCCCTGAGAAGATTTGTCCCAGGTGGTGCCTGGGACACATGCTCGTGCCAGCATTTCATCCCAATCCTTCTCCTGCAAAGCCTCCAGATGCTCCTCATAGTCATCTTCCTCATTAGGGAGCTGGTAGGCATTATTGATGGTGACTGGGTCGATTAATACCTGGGTCTCCCTAACCCTTACCCAATCCTGGTCATCCTTGAGAAAGTTAGCATAGAAATCCCTCACCAGCTGAACAATGGTAGGCTAGGGGTATTTTGCAAAGCTCTCCCATCTCCTCTGGTTCACCACTGTGGTGACGTACATTGGCAAACCCATATCCTCGAATATGGTAAAAGTGAAGCCCTTTTCAGCGCATAATGTCTTCTAGATTGTTTCTTCGTCGTGTCTCCTCTAGTCTTATTCAGAGGTAAACTTCTTCATCTTGCTTGCCTTTCTTGCAATAGTCTTGACCCTCGGATTGGCTATTACGTGTGTTTTACTAAATACTGCAAGTGCACGGCGTAGCTGTAGCTAGTCCGGCAAGTACGGGTCATGTCCCACAGAGAACAATACCAATTACCAGAATCTTACAAAAAGTGCTATCTAAATCGATATAATTCGATGGAAAAATATCGCAATTAAACAAGTTAAAGTAACCAATTAAGCTAAGCCTAGGGTTAGGGTTCACCATGCTTGTGATACTCAACAACTATTATTTACCCCTAATTGCAATTGTCTAGATTATTGGGGATGATTTAGCCTAAATTAATTAGCAATCTCTTTCAAGCATTACCAAGCGTACCTAGATTAATCAAATTACCTACATTCATGGTTCTTAGCTCAACCTAGGTCCATTAAGCTTTATGCCAACCATAGAATGCAACTAATCGATTTTTTCGTTCCCATTAATTGATTCAAGCTTAGGGTATCTTAAACTACTTTCGTGATTAAGACAACCCTAATTAACTATTAGATTCCGGTTTTAATCTTCACCTTTCAGTTCATCGATTAAATACCTAATACGTGATAGATTGGTGATCAGGCATTCTGTCTACTAATTTAAGCATACAATAGTCAATCCAAATCAATCTAGTCCCAAATACAATTAGGGTTCCATAATTCAAATCATAGGCATAGTATCATTGTATCACAATTGGGTTTACCGAAACCCTAGATAGAATCTACTCACACATAATAAAAACGAGAATCAAATTCACATTCATTGAGTAATTCATAGTAGTTCAATACAAATAAGAAGTAAGAAGAAGTAGAAGTAGAAGTAGAGAGATAGAAGTAGAAGTAGAAAGATAGAACCTGATGTGTAGATGAATGTAGCTAAATTACAACTTCAAAGCAGTAAAATCTACTCTAGAGCATCAATTCTCTCTAAGAACTATGTAAAAGCCTCATCTAAATATGTTTCCTAAGGCTAAAAAGTGTTTCTTTAGTGTCTTTTTCGGTTCCCCCTTTTGCAGCTGCGCATCCCCAAGCATATATATCAGTTTGGGCGGCCAAAACCCTAAATTTAAGGCTCTGTACGGTCCTCGAAGCACGACCGTGTTCCAGGACACGGCCTGGCTGTGTTGCAGGCCACCAAGCACGGCCAGGCCATGCTGCATGCTGTGGTGCTCCTTTCTTCATGATTTTTGACGTGCAGCCTCCTTGCTTCCTCCTCAGCATATCCCAGGTCTTTTAGGGTCTTTCCATGATTGCTTTTCCTTACTTTTTGACTTCTTTTGCTATCCTGAAATCACAAAATGAACCACAGCAATACCCAGAACAAGTATAGCCAAAAGCATAGAAATATCCACAAGTTACTATGAATTAGGGGCAAAATATGACCAATAAGCACTCAAAATTCCCCTTTATCAACTCCCCTATGCTTAAACTTTTGCTTGTCCTCAAGCAAATGATATGCCATAAAAGAAGGAAAGGGGAGAAGGATGCAATCAGACTCCACAAGATAGAAAAATGCAATATAGATAACTTTTCACTCAATCCATGTGCACACAATAGATATATGAATAGATAGTAATCAAATAGTGTCTATTCTTCTAAGACCAAACTAGAAATTTTTTCTACTATATACCTTTTTCTATTGTGACCAGTGGTTGTATGCATCAGACTGATTTTCAAACAATCCAGTAGACTACCTCATCCTTTAGATCTCCCTATGTTGCCTTACCCTTATTTCTATTTTTCTTAATTTCTTCTATTTCATATCTTCTCTTTTCATCTTTTCTTTTCTTTTTCTTTCTTTCTTTCTCTTTTATCACAGAAATATGCGGTGAGTGCATTTTATGCTCCATCTCACTAGGGTAACAGCATCTAGGTACTCATACTAAGGCATTTTTGGTGCCTTGAAGGAGGTACTCAGAGTGAAAACTTTTTGGGTTTCACATACCCTCATTTTTCACCTCTCCCTACCTTTACACTCTCATAGTGTGAAAACTAGCCTTAGCATACAATTTACAACACAATAGAGAGATATTTTTCGAAAAAATTAAAGGTTTAATGCTGGAAGAGGGAGACTAAAATAATAGCTACCTATTTCATATTCTATTGTGCATCACATATTTATGAGCTAAAATCAGCCTATACTATACCAGTCTATCTTGGGAATAGTAACTATGTGGAATGTAAGACAAAAGGAATGCAGAATGTACAATATATACATGCAAAGAGAAGCTAACTCAGCAAATAAACATGACCAGTGCATATCATAAGCTCAGAAAATATCAAGTACACTCCCCCATGCTTAAAGTAGACAATGTCCTCAATGTCATAATGAGCAGAGAAAATAGGCAAAGGGGAGAAAGAATTTACATAATCATTAGTCGTCTGGTGGTGGTGGAGGTGGGTTCTGGCCCAGGTGCCAGGTGTACCATACCTGCATCATACCCTGCATGCTTTGAATTAAGTCTTGCATTGCATGCAGGGTGGCTCTCTGTGAAAGTTGCTCAACCTTAATGCGACTGAGCCTGGAGGATATGGAATTCAGGCCCTCCGAGGGAGCGGATGATGGACCTGTAGTGTCAATAAAATGGGAGTGGGGTAGGGGCGGAAGAGCTATCAGTGGGTCCATGGGGAACTCTTCCACCTCTGGAGGAATCTCAACACCCTCCCTATCCTCTTCAATGGAATAGATCCAATTCTCCTGGTTGGTCACTACGGTTCTAGTAGGGTTGGGGAGGCGGAAAAGTGAATGACCGCGGAGATACAACCAGTACTCGCCATCTTTCTTAATAACTAATTTCATATTTAAACAAGATTCCAAATCAATCCTGTTACTACCGAGTACTGGTTGCATTCCCTTTAACTGAGCCTCAAATCCTAATCCTCTAGCAACAGTAGTAACCAAGCCTCCCATAACAACCTTCTCATTCATGGCCCCACCTACCCTTGACATTTGATGAGCCATGAAGGCGCCAGTATCCACCTTCGTACCATTAATCATAGAATGAAGAAAATAAAGCTCTCTCTGATTAGTAACCCCATCACTCTCAGCCCTACAAAAAATAGTATGGGCCATAAGTCTCTGTAAATATCTGAAGGTGGGTTTGCAAATAAAAGAGGCTTTTGAACTCGATGCACTATATTGCCCCCCAATTGCAATGGAATTCCAAAATATGTTAAAGAGAAAACTGGAGAGTACTTGTCTAGTACCTCTTGGAGGTAGGCTAAACAGTGCATTAAATTCAGCCAATGTTAAATTAAAAGTACGGTTAAATAGTCTGAAGTTTACTTGGCCCTGACTAATGTTGGGGCCTCGAAACAAGACCATGTTAATGGAGGTAAAGAACTCCAAGGTGGGTCTAGGATAGGCTGGGTACCGCAGGGATATAAAGTTGTTCCACCCAATCTTGTCAATCATGTATTGGACGTCATTTAAAAGACCTAGCCGCTCCAAACAAACCTCATCCATATACCGGGTACTCAGCATTCCCCGTCTAACAAGAGTATCGTATCGTGTCCGTTAACTGTCATTAACAAACATAATACCATACTCATTTATCTAATGAGGGAGTTGAGGCAGTGGTTGGTTACGTCCTCTACGTGTTTGATGGGATTGGGAGGAAGATGGCCCTGTTCGGGCTCTTTTGGGACCCATGGATATAAAAATAATGAAAATGAAAAGCAGAGGGTATCAAAGCAGAAAAGCCAACCAAATATGTAGATAATTAAACCACCCAATAAGTCCAATGCTATCAGAGTTATGAAGGCAAGTATTTCAGTGCAAAACAGAGCGAGATGTGGCACAAAAAATATATATATATAACAGTACCGTACAATGCAGCCAATAACTCAACAATGTTCAGAACATGAGAGAACATAATGAAGCATAAAGATATGATCAATTCACTAGCCTAAATCAGTCAATTTCAGAGCATGAATGTCAGAGCATTAACCAATAATTTGAAGCCAAATCTAGAATGGTATATCAATGATGGCAAAATCAGAAAATTTGGACCAGTCCAGAATTCAATCAGTAAGCCAGAAGTATTTCTAATCAGTGTCATAAACAATGGCTAACAGTACGCAAAGAAACCAGAAGCATCCTCAGTCAGAATTATTAACAAGTTTAATAACTTTCAACGAAATTTTAAGCATGCAATCAGCAACAGGGAAACTTCAAAAGCAGAGTTAGAAATCAGTAGAACAGCGAGGTTTGCATATGAATTTAGAGAAAAAGAAAAGAAAACAATGAATATATATACTTACCTATTACAGCGCAGACCCATTTGTGGAGAACAGGGGATGAATGAAGGTAAGTGATGACCAAAGGAGGGGATTTTGGGAAATAGGTATGGATGGCGCAGACCAAGGGAGGAAAGGCGATGGGTAATCTGGAGGGATGGAGAAAGGTGGAATGAGGAGGAAGACCAAAAATAGGGGAAGGGAAGACGCGATAAGTGAGGAATGGGGGAAGAATGGGGTTTAGGGCTTGGATAGGGAATGAAGAAGGGAGAAGAAGGTGGAATAAGGGTTTGAAGGGTTGGGTGAGGGAGTTTGGTGGTGGGTTTGGTCGGAGATGGTGAGTGTAGGAGAAGTGGTGAAACACAGCTAGGGCAAGGGGGTGCACAGGTGAAAAGAGAGAGGGACTTGGGTTTAAAAACCAGCCAACACACGCAGCACGGTCGTGCTGCGAAGCACGGCCAGCCTGTGCTTCGGACGGGCTGGCTGCAGAATGTGTGTTTTTTTTGGGATGTACCACGGGCATGCCCGTGTTCCAGGCGGGAATGCTGAACATTTTTTTTTTGGGCATGACCGTGTCTTGGGACACGGCTAGCCCGTGCTCCTTGCAGGTGTACACCAATCTTCGTCTTCTGGCTTGTGCTTTCAACATGGATGTGTTGGGGAACACAGGTAGCCCATGTTACTGGCTGGAATCCCTTAATTCTTCACATTTAACTTCTTCTTTTGACTCTCTTTAAGGACCTTTGCTTCTAACCCTTTTAAACCACTTTGGAAACATCATAATGTACCTGGAAATCAAATGGAAATATTCAATAAACTTAACCTAAGAAATTAGCTAATTAAAGATGAAAACTAAAACTCAAAGCAAGAATTTAAACAAAAGAAAACTCTAAAAGTCAAAATGTGGGTTGCCTCCCACTAAGCGCTTGTTTAAAGTCATTAGCTCGACTCCTTTGCTCCTCAATGGATTGAGGGGGGCTCTAAGAGAGCTTGGGTGGCTCCCTTTTCAACTAGTTGTCCCGTCACAAAATGCTTGAGACGTTGTCCGTTGACCATGAAAGATCCGGTGGATTCAATCTGTCACGACCCTAATTTTAGGGCACGTGAACTCCATATACCATACACATATATTTTCCATAAATGTACATAATGCCATTATTTATCATATAAACCAATACATATAAGTTCCCATACACATATACAATATACAGTTTACGTCTATAAACACCAGAGTAACAGTAGAAGAAAGGATCATGCTTGTGACGTTCAGAGCAACTCTAGAGTACAAATATATTACAATATAAAACATTGAGAGCCTAGAAACAATGTAGGCTCACCACTGGAGTACGACCCCTGGTCGATCACGTAGTTGTTGGACCAAACTCTATGTCTTTATCTAAAAAATAAATCCACATCGTGTAGTGAGTTTTACAACTCAGTGAGCAGATAACACCCCCTATAACCTCTTAGGTCAACATATGGATGTACTTTTCATTTCAAAGTTTCTCATATTGAAAAGTTACATTCAGGAATACATTCATATGGGACCCGCATTTCAAAACATCTCAGTTCAAATCACATACAAACATCTGTAACCACATATGATACAAATTGATCTTAAATCGAATTTGATATGCAATAAAAGTCAATTCTTTTATATAATGCTCACGTATGTCATAACTTTCAATATACTCAATAGATAAACATGGAATGTAAGTTCATCAACCTTCTGCCTCCTCACATTACCATAGTCACAATCACAATAGGTAATCAGGGAATGTGAGTTCATCACCCTACTGCCTCCTCACATTACCACTGACTACAACTTCAATAGATCAACAGAGAATGTGAGTTCATCACCCTTCTGCCTCCTCACATTACTACTGTCATCATCACAATAGGTAATTAGGGAATGTGAGTTCATCACCCTACTGCCTCCTCACATTACCACTAATACCACCTTCACAATACCTTTTTAAGCCATATAATCTCGTCATTTCTCATCAATACATATATATATATTTATATGAATATATAAACATGTATAAAAGTGCATATCCATCATATGCAATGCATCATTATCAAACAATTCGCCATACAATCATATTCGACAACTTATCACTTTACATATCATTCAAAACAGAGCTTTCAGTTTCAGTATAAAATCTTTTATTATAAATTTTCTAATCAGAGAAATCATATAATCATGCCCATATCCGAGGCAAACATAACATTGTAAAATCAATGTCATATGCATATCATATTTTCTTTGCCATGTAATGCGAAATGCATTTAGAAATAATGTATTCAAAGCATTTCAAAAATCATACTCTTCTTGAACTAGATATTATTTCTCAATCATTTCAAATATTCCAAACCATTTCAGAAACATATGAACATATAAATAACATGTAATCATACTCATTATCCATGTAAAGTTCAAGAAGAGTAAAAAACAGGTTATAGGAAGAATCATCTACTCACAGTGTAAGGGCTTCGAATTGGGCAGCCCTAAAATGCACTTTTCTAGTCTGAATTTGACCAAATAAGCTTCAAAAACGTGTCAAGAGGGTTCAAAAACCTTAAATGAGCTCGGGTACTGTTCATCGCCGAAAAATACTATTCACCATCACGAATTCATATCCTAATGTTTATCTAGTTTCTAAATCCATCTACAGAGTCAGATTTTTAATTAGAAGTCTCTATGTAAGGTTTTTTAGAACTTACCTTTTACCAAGATTTTCTACTTCAGATCTACGGCGATTCAACGGTTGATTTGAAAAACTGATCAATCAAAACTGAAGTACTCTTCATCGTGAATCCAATAACACTTTCAGTTTTGATATCGGAAGCCCATAAGCACTCCAAATCGAAAGATAAAATTGGATATCACTATTCACTCACTATTCACTACTGTGCATTTCTTCGAAATTTTTTTTCCTCTTTCTCGATTCCTCTCCCGGCTTCCATTTTAACATTTTGCTTTTTTTAATATAATAATAATAATTAAATAATTAATAATAAGATTTTCTTTTATAAAAATTCATATAAATTCCGTTTTTTATCATAAAATATCCTAAAAATTTATAAAAATTTCCTTTCTCATAAACGTTTAGTTAAACTCTTAAATTATAATTTTTCTTGATAAAAATCGTTATAAAATAAATTTCGAAATGAATATCTTTATTCATATTAAAAGAAAGAATATTTCTAAAAATACAATAAAAATTCTTTAGAAGTCAGTATAATTATTTTAAGCAACACAATACTTCTTTTACTTAAAAGTCTACTTACTTTTAACAAATCATAATCATTTCTACATAAATAAAAATATATTTGCTTATAGCGCGCCAAAACATAAATTCTCATATTTCTTTTGTAATTCTTTAATCCAGGTAATAAATAAACTTATTTTCACTGGTTCCTATCTCCATTTTCAAAATTCTCTCTTTTATTCTAAATTTCCTTTAATTGGAATTTTCGTTAAATTTTACGGTTATTACACACTCCACACCTCCACTGCTCCATAAGGAAAGACTCGAGTCACTTGGAATGGATCGGACAATCTAGAACGAAGCTTCCCGGGAAAGAGTCTTAGCCTTGAGTTGAATAGTAAGACCCAATCTCCTACTTGAAATTGGCATCTAAGGATGTGCTTATCATGCCATCTTTTTGTTCTTTCCTTGTATAACTTGGCATTGTCATAAGGATCAAGCCTCAGCTCATCTAGCTCATTTAGTTGTAGGCATCTCCTCTTTCCAGTAGCTGACAGGTCAAAATTGATTTTTTTGACCACCCAATATGCCTTATGCTCAAGCTCTACTGGCAAATGATAGGGTTTCCCATATATTAACCAAAAGGTTGTGGTCCTTATCGGTGTTTTATAGGCAGTCCTGTAGGCCCATAATGCATCATCGAGTTTGAGAGACCAATCCTTTCTGGCCTTCGAGACGGTCTTCTCCAATATTTCCTTGATCTCCCTATTTGATATTTCTACTTTCCCACTAGTCTGAGGATGGTAGGCTAGAGCCATTTTATGGGTGACTCCATATTTCTTCAAAAGGTTTTAAAATTGTTGCTCAGTGAAGTGAGAACCTCCATCACTTATCATGGCTCGAGGCGCTCCAAACCTTGGGAAAATTACCCTCTTAAAGAGCTTGGCAACCACTCTAGCATCATTGGTGGGGGATGCTACTGCTTCAACCCACTTAGAAACGTAGTCCATAGCCACTAGAATGTACTTGTTCCCACATGAAGAGGGAAAGGGACCCATAAAGTCAATGCCCCAAACGTCAAATATCTCAACTTCTAAAATGTTGTTCAGGGGCATCTCATTCCTTCTGGATATGTTGCCAACTCTTTGGCATTGGTCACATGCTTTTACAAAAGTGTGCACATCTTTGAAAAGCATGGGCCAATAGAAATCAGCTTGAAGAATTTTAGCTGAAGTCTTTGAGTTACTGGTATGGCCTCCACAAGGTGAACTATGGCAATGGTATATAACACTGTAAACTTCTTCCTCTGAAATACACCTTTGAAATATGCCATCTGCACACCACTTGTATAAGCATGGATCATCCCAATAGTAGGACTTAATGTCAGAGAATAATTTATTTCTCTGATGATAGCTCAATCCCTCAGGGAGTATTCTACATTCAAGAAAATTCACGAAGTCTGCATACCAAGGAGCATCAGCATAAGTGACCATCAGGAGTTGGTCATCGGGAAAGGAATCATCAATAGGCAAATCATCTTTGTCATCTCTCATAAGATCTTGCCTAAGTCTTGAAAGGTGGTCTATAACCACATTCTCTGCCCCTTTCTTATCTCTGATTACAAGATCAAATTCCTGTAGTAAGAGGATCCATCTAATCAGTCTTGGTTTGGCATCCTTCTTACTTAACAGGTATCTGATGGCAGCATGATCTGTGAACACTACGACTTCTAATCCCAGTAGATATTGTCTGAATTTATTAATCTCGAACACTACTGCCAAGAGCTCCTTTTCAGTGGTAGAGTAGTTGACTTGAGCTTCATCTAGTGTCATACAAGCATAGTAGATGACATAGGGCTTTTTGTCTCTCCTTTGCCCAAGTACAGCTCCCACGACATAGTCACTTGCATCACACATTATTTCGAAGGGAAGGCTCCAATCAGGAGGTTGGATGATGGTTGCAGATATAAGCGCCTCCTTCAACCTGCAAAAAGAACGCACGTAGTCATTATCAAATACAAATGGGACATCTTTAACAAGTAAATTAGTTAAGGGTTTAGAGATTTTTGAGAAGTCTTGGATGAATCTTCTGTAGAATCCCGCATGCCCAAGAAAACTTCTCACTTCCTTAACATTTGATGGTGGTGGCATAGTCTGAATCATCTCTGTCTTTGCCTTATCCACCTCTATCCCCCTTTCAGACACCAAGTGTCCCAGAACTATTCCTTCTCTCACCATAAAGTGGCATTTCTCCCAATTTAGGACCAGATTGACTTCCTCACATCTCTTAAGTACTTGTGTCAAATTTTTCAAATAGTCATCAAATGAGGTACCGTAGACTGAAAAGTGATCCATAAACACTTCCATTATTTCCTCTATAAAATCAGAGAAAATAGCCATCATACATCTCTGGAAAGTGGCTAGTGCGTTACAAAATCTGAATGGCATCCTTCTATATGCAAAGGTTCCATAGGGACATGTGAACATAGTCTTCTCTTGGTCATCTGGATGGATAGGGATCTGAAAGAATCTTGAGTATCCATCCAGATAACAGAAGTATGAATGTTTAGCCATCCTTTCCAATAACTGATCAATAAAAGGCAAAGGGAAGTTATCCTTATGGGTGGCCTTATTTAATTTTCTATAGTCAATACACATGCACCAACCCGTAACAGCTCTAGTAGGGATTAATTCATCATTATCATTTCTAACAACAGTCATACCTCCCTTTTTAGGAACCACATGGACAGGACTTACCCATTCACTATCCGAGATAGGATAGATAATACCTGCAACAAGCAATTTGAGTACCTCCTTCTTGACTACCTCTTTCATGTTGGGATTGAGTCTCCTCTGATGTTCCCTATAAGGTTTATGATCATTATCAACACTTATATGATGCATACAAACAGATGGACTAATCCCTTTTATATCATCTATACTATACCCAATCACCTTCTTAATTTTTCTGAGTACATCAAGCAACTTACCAGTTTCCTCAGTATTCATATCAGCATTCACTATAACTGGATATGAAGAGTTAGGGTCCAGAAATTCATACCTGAGAGTAGAGGGAAGAGGTTTTAATTCTACCTTATTTGTTTTGCCTTCCTCTAAATCAACTAATTTGTGGTTGTGGTCCTGTTCCAGCTTTTCAATTTTCACTTCTAAGGTGAGCTTATGACTCTCATCAAGCAATCTAGTGTAGGCATCAGCTTCTACCTGTTCAGCACAAGAAATATAACTATCCAAAAGGTAAAGCTCAAGTGGATCAGTAGGGCACAAACTCATTGCATTATCAACAATATTTTGTTCAATTATATCAACCATGCAACAAGTATCACTTAAGGATGGACATTTCATAGCATCATTAAGATTAAATTCAATATTTTCATCCCCTACATTCAGGGAAAGCTTTCCATCCTTAACATTAATAATGGCACCTACAGTGGCTAGGAAAGGCCTTCCCAGAATGATGGGGATTTGGCTATCTTCCTCCATCTCTAATACCACAAAGTCAATAGGTATGAAAAACTTACCTACCTTTAGAGGCACATCCTCTAATATACCTACTGGGTGAGTAACAGATCAGTCTGCTAACTATAGAGAAATAGTAGTAGGCTTCAGATCTCCCATCTGGAGCTTCTTGCAAATGGATAGTGGCATAAGGCTTACGCTTGCTCCTAAATCATATAAGGATTTAGTGATCTGCACATCTCCAATGGAACAAGGTATTGAGAAGCTCTCAGGATCCTTAAGTTTAGGAGGCAGTTTGTTCTGAATCAGAGCACTGCACTCTTCAGTCAATGCCACAGTGGCATATTCCTCAATCTTCCTCTTATTAGAGAGGATTTCCTTCAAAAATTTGGCCTATGAAGGCATTTAAGATACTGCTTCCAAGAATGGAATGTTGATGTGCAACTTTTTTAGTACATCCAGAAAATTTCCATACTGTTTCTCTAACTTAGCCTTGGCTAGTCTCTGAGGGAAAGGAACTAGTGGCTTATATGGTTCTGGAGCCATATAATCAGGCTCATTTATTTCCTTTCTTCCACTAACTGGCTCTTCTTCTTCATTCACTGGCTCAGGCACATCCCTTTTCTCAACTTCTTTTTCATACTTCTTTTCCACTGGTTCAACCAATTGTTTACCACTTCTCAAAGTGATAGCATTACAATGTTCTCTAGGGTTCTCAGGTTGACCAGGGAACTTACCAAAATTTCTGGTTGAAGAGCTCACTTGCTGTGCTATTTGAGTTTCTAGCATCTTATTATGGGTAGCAAGGGAATCCACTTTAGAAGCCAGGTCTTTTATTGCTTCATTCATACTGTGATTCTGAGCTATAAACTCCTCATTCGGCTTGCTCTGTGTGGAGATGAAATTCTCCATTAGAGCTTCCAGATTCAATTTTTCTTGAGGAGGATTGTATGGCCTTGGATTCTGGAAGCCCGGAGGTTGTCTGAAATTATTCTAAGGCTACTGACCAACGTTCGGCTTATATGAAAGGTTAGGGTGGTTTCTCCAGCCAGGATTGTAAGTATTGTTATATGGGTTATTCCTTTGATTGTTCACAAAATTAACCTGCTCATAATCTTGAACTGTAGAACTCCCAAGCTGACACTCATTGGCTGCATGCCCTACACTTTCACAAATCTCACAGGATGTAGAAGAAGAAGGTGATCCAACAGCATTGATGCTCAGTTTATCCAATTTCTGAAATAAAGCATCGACCTTAGAAGTTAGATGATTGAAAGCATATACTTCATACATACCTACCGGCTTTCTGGTCTGCCTCTCACTAGACCAGGAGTAGTGATTCTGAGCCATGTCTTCAATCAACTCATAGGCTTCATCAACCGTTTTGTTCATTAGTGCTCCTCTAGCTGCAGCATCCGCAGACATCTGGGTGTTGTAAACTAGTCCATTGTAAAATGTATGGACTATTAACCATTTTTCTAGCCTATGATGTAGGCATACCCTAAGGAGCTCCTTGAATCTCTTCCAAGCCTCATATAAGGATTCTCCATCCTTCTGATCAAATGTAGTAATCTTGTTCCTCAAATGGGCCGTCTCACTTGGCGGAAAGTACTTGGCCAGGAAAGCTTGAGAAAGCTGCTACCATGTGGTAATGGACCCCGATGGCAGAGAGTGCAGCCAAGCTCGTGCCTTATCCCTTAATGAGAAAGGGAACAATCTCAACCTGATTACATCTAATGAGACACCATTCAGCTTTAGGGTGTCACAGTACTCCAAGAATACAGAGAGATGGAGGTTAGAGTCTTCAGTAGGCGACCCTCCAAACTAGTTCTGTTGAACCATCTGCAAGAGAGATGGCTTCAGCTCAAAGTTATTAGCTTCTACCACTGGCCTGACTATGCTGGGGTTCAGGCCATGTGTGTCTGGGGCAGTGAAGTCCTTCAGCGACCGGTTATCTCTTTCCCCCATTGTAGCTGCTAAATTCTCTTCCTACTGTCTTCTTCTTAACCTTCGCAGAGTGCGTTCAATTTTAGAGTCAAATTCAGCAACGCTATCACACGCTCTTCGTATAAAAGAGAAACATACCTATGAAGGAAGAAAAGAAGCAAAATCAGCAAAAGAAAATTGTGCAGAAAAAATTAAAAAGAAAAATAAATAGAAATTGATATAGTCTAGCTATTTTGTAAAATATCTAATATTGGCTTTGTTCCCCGGCAACGGCGCCAAAAACTTGTTACATGTGTTTTACTAAATACCGCAAGTACACGGCATAGCCGTAGCTAGTCTGGCAAGTACGAGTCGTGTCCCACAAAGAACAATACCAATTACCAGAATCTCACAAAAAGTGCTATCTAAATCGATATAATTCAATGGGCAAATATCGCAATTAAACAAGTTAAAGTAACTAACTAAGCTAAGCCTAGGGTTAGGGTTCACCACGCTTGTGATACTCAACAACTGTTATTTACCCCTAATTGCAATTGTCTAGATTATTGGGGATGGTTTAGCCTAAATTAATTAGCAATCTCTTTCAATCATTACCAATCGTACCTAGGTTAATCAAATTACCTACTTTCATTATTCTTAGCTCAAACTAGGTCCATTAAGCTTAATGCCAACCATAGAATGAAACTAATCAGTTTTCTCGTTCCCATTAATTGATTCAAGCCTAGGGTATCTTAAACAACTTTTGTGATTAAGATAACCCTAATTAACTATTGGATTCTAGTTTTAATCTTCACCTTTCAGTTCATCGATTAAATACCTAATACGTGATAAATTGGTGATAAGGCATTCTGTCTACTAATTCAAGCATACAATAGTCAATCCAAATCAATCTAGTCCCAAATACAATTAGGGTTCCATAATTCAAATCATAGGCATAGTATCATTGTGTCACAATTGGGTTTACCGAAACCCTAGATAGAATCTACTCACACATAATAAAAATAGGAATCAAATTCACATTCATTGACTAATTCATAGTAGTTCAATACAAATCAGAAGTAAGAATAAGTAGAAGTAGAAGTAGAAAGATAGAACCTGATGTGTATATGAATGTAGCTAAATTACAACTTCAAAGCAGTAAAATCTACTCTAGAACATCAATTCTCTCTAAGAACTATGTAAAAACCTCATCTAAATATGTTTCCTAAGGCTAAAAAGTGTTTCTCTGGTGTCTTTTTCGGTTCCCCCTTTGCAGCTGCGCATCCCCAAGCATATATATCAGTTTGGGCGGCCAAAACCCTAAATTTAATGCTCTGTACGGTCCCCGAAGCACGGCCGCGTTCCAGGACACGGCCTGGCCGTGCTTCGGGCTGGAATTTGGGGAAGTGCTGCATCATCTGTCTAGAATACAACTTGGCCATGTTGCAGGCCACCAAGCAAGGCCAGGCTGTGCTGCATGCTGTGGTGCTCCTTTCTTCATGATTTTTGACGTGCAGCCTCCTTGCTTCCTCCTCAGCATATCCCAGGTCTTTTAGGGTCTTTCCATGACTGCTTTTCCTTGCTTCTTGACTTCTTTTTCTCTCCTGAAATCACAAAATAAACCACAGCAATACCCAGAACAAAGTATAGGCAAAAGCATAGAAATATCCACAAGTTACTATGAATTAGGGGACAAAATATGACCAATAAGCACTCAAAATTCCCCTTTATCAATGGCTTGCTGGTAGAGGTTCCTGGAGAAGGCTATCCAATCTTGTGCGATGGAGGTCTTGGAGCACAAGGCAAATGGGAATGCAGGGGATAGGGACAGTCGAAAATGGGTGACGGCTATTGGGTACACAAGAGTGGGCTGGGGAGAATGAGGGGGTGTGGCTGCATTATCCCAAAATTTTTATTTTTAAATAATATTTTATTCTAAACAAGTATGATTTTTTTAAAAAAATGATTGCATGCTTTGTTGGAAGTAAATATATTTTTGTTTAAAATAATTATACTAGCCTTTAATAAATTTTTGTTGTATTTTTAAAAATATTATTTCTTTTATTATACATAAAGATATTTATTTTATGTTTTGTTTTATTAAGATTTTTATAAAAAAAATCATGATTTAAGAGTTCAACTAAAGTTTTATGAGAATATAAATTTTTAGAAATTTTTGGGATATTTTAGGAAGCAAAATGGTATTTATATGAATATATATGAAATAAAAATAAATAATAATCCTAAATATTTAATTATTAAATAATAATAAATAAATAAAATAAAATGAAATATAAACAAATGCAGAAGATGCAGAACTCAAAAACTTTCGATGAATAGTAACATTCAATTTTCTCTCTAGATCTGGAGTGTCTATTGGCTTCTGATCTCAAAACTGAAGCTACCACTGGATTCAGGATGGAGAATACTACGGTTTTGACCGATCAATTTTTCAAATCAACCGTTGAATTGCCGTAAATCTGAAGTAGAAAATCTCAAAAAAATGTAAGTTCTGAAAATCTTACTTTGATACCTCAAATTGAAAATCTGACACCGTAGATAGATTCATGAGTTAGATAAACCTTAGGATATGGATTTTTGTTTTACCATCTGACAACTTTTTGTTCTTGGTGAATAGTATTTTCCGACGGTGAATAGTATTTTCTGACCATGAATAGTGACAAAGTTCCCCGAGTCATTTCTTTGATTTTTAGACCCTCTGGACATGTTTTTAAAGTTTGTTTAGTCAAATGTGCATTGTAAAAGTGTAATTTGGGACTGTCCAATTTGAAGCCCTTACCCTGTGAGTAGATGATTCTTTATATGACTTGTCTTTACTCTTCGTGAACTTTAAATTGATAAATGAGTATGTTTACAAGTTATTTATACTTTTATATGTTCTTGAAATGGTTTAGAATATCTAAAACGATTGCAATATGATATTTGGTTCAAGAAGAGTGACTTTTGAAATGACTTTTGAAACACATTGAACATATTATTTTTAAATGTATTTCTCATTATATGGCAAAGGAAATATGTTATGCATATGATATTGTTTTATACAGATATATGTTTGCCTCGGATATGGGCATATATACGTGATTCCCTTCATTGTGATGTTTTGACAAAGGAATATACTGAGAATGAAAATGTTGCATTATAATAGTACCTCTGTTTTGATTAATATGGATTATATGAGATTATGGTTTTATAGAGAAATCCTATTGGAAACACTGTCTACTAATAGCAGGTCATGTTAGCCTTAGTGCACCTTGATTGCCTTCGTTAGTAGGGGAGGTAGTGCTAGCCTCGTGTGAGGGCCAACACATGGGAGATCACATATGAAGGAGAGCAGAATGCCTCCTATATAGGCGAGATGCCAGTTATATGAGATGCGATTTGCCTTCCTTTGTTGTGTGCTTGGGAAATACCCATATAGAGTCCCTTCGCGTGTCCTCTTGAATGGTAGTAGGGCAAACCTCAGTGGAATGCTGAGTTTAGGAAAATCCTATACCACCAAAGTACGGAAGGGGTTAAACTCTTATATGGTGGTTCTGATTTGGGATCCTCCAAATGTTTTCATGTGAAAGGTTTTGATGCATTACAGTATTTGACTAATGATCATACCATATTGCATATGATTTTGAATATCTAAATTTGATATGAACAGAGAATATTTGAAATGCGAGTCCCATATGAATGTACTTCTGAACTATCATTTTCAATGTGATAAATTTTAATATACGAGTACATCCATATGTTGACCTAATACGTCATAGGAGGCATTATTTGCTCACTGAGTTATAAAACTCACTACACGTTGTGGATATGTTTTTCAAATAAAGACCCAGAGTTTGGTCCTGCAGATATGTGATCAACTAAGTGTCATATTCTCTGGTGAACCTATTTTGTTTCCAAGACTCGTAGATTTTGATTTATATTATACTTGTACTCTAGAGTATGCTCTATATGCCATAGGCAGGATCCCTGCTTCTGCTGTTACTCTGATGTTTATGGACTTGTTCTGTATATGGTATATGTATGAGAGAACCTATATGTATCTGTTTCCGTGGTAAAGGATTGGAATATTCTTGTTTATGGAAAATATATGTTCATGGTATATGTGTTTCACGTGTCCAAAAATTAGGGGAGTGACAAGTTGGTATTAGAGCAATAGGTTTTCCTATGGCTATCAGAGCAAAGGATTTTGTAGTAGGACTTTGAGTATGGGTATGTAACTGTGGTTATATTTATACTCACGGTGCTGTTGTGGAATTCTATAGGGTGTTATCCTCTTCTTCCTTTTGACTCTTGTCCTTATGTAATAGATGTATAAGTATCAATGTGTATGTCTTAGATGGTGTCTCTTGAGAGTGGACTATCAGTTCAGCTCTTGAACTCGTTTTGATGAACAGTGAAAAAGAGAACCCTCTTGGGTACAAAGAAAAAGAATTAGTTGAAAATAAGAAGATTACATCTGAACACAAAGGTAATGGTTTGTTTTGATGTCAAGAAGATTTGAATTTGTTATTTGATTTGCTTATGTGAAACAATATGATGAATGACCAATACAATATTGATAATGGGTTATGATATGGTTGAGGTTGTTAACTCGAAGATAACGGTTTGTAATAAAGTGAGGGTTTTGGAAATGGATATAAATATCTTTTTGGATAAATGAGTTGGAATCTATGTATATAATTGGATTTGATAAGTTGTGAGGTGGATTGAATTTGAGAGTAAGAAATCTATGAAGATAATGCTTTCAATGATAGATTCTGTTGATATAAAGGATTTAAAGACAGTTTGGTTTTCAATAATATTTTGTACAAGCATTATGAGAAAGGAAGGTTTGTCCATGAAAATTTAAAATTTGAGGTACGCAAAATGGGTAATTCATGTGAAAGACTCTTGGATAGACATAAGTTTTTCATGATTGATTGTTAAGACATTGCATAAGCATATTAAAGAATGAAGTCCAAATTTGTTGATCTTGTTTAAGTGTTATGAAGTGCGTTCTAACTTATACAATATGAAGATGTCATCAATAGCATAAAAGGTTAGGAAAGAAGTTGCAAGTAGTGAACAATCAGTGGAAGCATGTATCCAATAATTTAATTTCAGCTTTAGTAGCCCATAAGGTATTACAAAAAAGGGTGCCAAGGATATTTGGCAGTGATGAGAGATGTTGGTATAAAGTATACCAATTGAGATCAAGTTCCAGTGATTAGGGAATTTCCTTATGTGTTCCCAAAAGAATTTTTTGGATTACCCCCGAAATGAGAAATAGAATTTGATATTGATTTATTTTTTACAACCTAATTAGTATCTGTATCCCTATATAGAATTATATTGACTGAACTTTAAAAAAAAATTGTTTCAAGACTTGTTAAACAAGGGATTTATATGCCCTAGTACTTCTTCTTAAGGTGCTCCAATCCTATTTGTGAAAAAGAAGGATGTATCACTACAGTTATGCATAGATTACAGATAATTGAATAAAGTGACAGTGGGTAATAAATACCCATTACCTCGTAAAGATGATTTGTTTAATCAACTATAGTGTGCTCAATGTATTTTAAAAAAATTGATTTGAGATCTAGGTATCATTAATTGAAGATAAGGAAAGAGGATATTTCAAAAACTACTTTAAGGATTTGGTATGAGCACTATTAGTTCTTAGTAATGCCCTTTGATTTAACAAATGTCCTAGCTACATTCATAAATTTGATGAATAGAGTATTTAAACCTTTCCTGAATCAATTTATTATTGTATTATGATATCTTGGTATATTCAAGGAATTTTGAGGAGCATAAGGACATTTAAAGGATAGCATTGTAAACCCTAAGAGAATACCAGTTGTATGCTAAATTTTCAGAATGTGAATTTTGCCTTAGTAGTGTTATTTTTCTAGGGTACATGGTTACCAAGGATAGTACTTAAGTTGATTCCAAAATGGTAGAAGCAGTGCAGCAACGGCCATTCCCTACTGCAATTACCGATATCTATAGTTTCTTGGTTTGGCAAGTTATTCTCGTAGATCTGTTAAATATTTTTCAAAAATTGTTGCTTCTTTGACGAGGTTGACAAGAAAAGAAATAAAGTTTGACTGGTAAGATGAATGTGAAAGAAATTTCTAGAAACTAAAGGAATGTTTGACTGCGGCGCTAGTACTATCTGTTTCTTTAGGTACCGAAGAATACACGGTATATTGTGATGCATCGAGAATTAGATTAAGGTTTGTGTTGATGTAATATAGTCGAGTTATTGCATATGCATCTAGATAGTGTAAGCTGCATGAGCAAAATTATTTGACTTATGATTTGAAAATAACAGTAGTAGTTTTGCTCTCAAAGTTTGGAGGCATTATCTGTATGGTTATACATGTGAAATTCATACAGTTTCAATCATCTTTAGTTGAGCAGGTAAAAAAGGCACAAGATGATGATGCCTATTTATGTAAGAAAATTAAGAGGTGAAGAATGGCAGTGATGTTAAGTTTATTGTAAACTCTAAAGGAATTATGAGATTGGGTAAGTGGTTATGTGTACCTAATAAAGAAGAACTTAAGGAAGAGATTTTAGAGGAAGCCTATAGATCCATATATACAATGCATCCTGAGGTAACTAAAATGTATAAAGATCTAAAAGAAATTTATTGGTGAGATGGTATGAAGAAAGATATAGTTGATTTTGTCTCTCGATGTTTAACTTGCTAGCAGGTAAAAGTAGAACATCAAAAGCCTGTAGGATTACAATAGCAGATAGAGATATCTGAATAGAAATGGGAAAGAATAACTATAGATTTTGTTATAGGGCTACCGCAGACACAAAAAAAAGGGGTTTGACTTAATATGGGTGATCATTGATAGGTTGACTAAATCAACACAATGAAAACTACATATAGTGTAACTCAATATGCAAATTAGATATTGATATCGATTATATCTGATCGAGGACTATAGTTCATAGCTTGTTTTTGGAGAGCCTTCTAAGAAGTTTTGGGCACGAAGCTAAATCTCAATAATGTTTTCAATCCTCAAACAGATGGACAGTTTGAGCAAACTATCCAAATATTGGAAGACATGCTTTGGGCATGTGTGCTTGATTTTCATGGTAGTTGGGAAATATTATTGCCCCTAGCTAAATTTGCTTCTAACAATAGCTAACAAGCCAATATACAAATGACACTATTTGAGGTTTTACATGAAACACCATAGGTTTTCTAATAGGTGAGTGAGTAAATGACTATTTTTGGTATGTTGAGAATGTGAATTGGATGACAATTTGAGGTTTGGATACTATGTCACTAAAATGTATGAATGTAACATTCCTAATTTCGTTTCATGTATTAATAAAAGTACAAAAGTATTCAAAGTAACATCTCTAATTTCATTTCTTTTATTGATAAAGGTACATAAATATTTAATTAAGGAAATAAAATTTATTAGACAATTTTTAGATATCTAAGGAAATATAATCCTTAGAAATTCTTCACCTTACGTGTATGCATAGAAATGTTCTAACATTAATAGAATAGGTAAAGAGAGAAAACCTAAGAGAAAAAAATTAGAAATAAATATACTAAAGAAAGGTGAAATTCTTGGGTAAGGAAGATAAATTTTTGTGAAGTAAGTAAAGGTATTAAAATTTCAAGAAGATTGGATTAGGGTAATTTTTCCTAATTTAAGAGTTAAAGTTACTAAGTTTAGTATCTTCACCCATAAATTGGGCATTCACTTATGGACACTTCATATAGAGTTTTTCCACTTCGCATAAGCTTCTAGCAAGCCCATTGGATAACCTAAGCAAGAAAAAAAACATAGACTTGGACTAGGATATAGAAATTGGACCGATAGCCCAAAAATTATTGAAATGTGTCCAAGCCCTCCAAGAAAGGTAGAATTTTATCCTAAGCAAAGGAAATGGGTAGGAATAAGCCCAAATCCAAGAGGAAAAATAAAATAAAATAAATCATGTGATAATATAATAAAGATTAGGTTACATGGCTTTAAGACAAAAATTTAGCAAGTGGTATGATAATACAAGGCTTTAGGACAAAACACCTATATCCTACACTCATAATTTTAGCAAGTGGTATGATAATACAAGGCTTTAGGACAAAACATCTATATCCTACACTCATAATTTTAACAAGTGGTATAATAATGCATGGCAAAAGGAAAAAATATTCCTATCCCACACAAATAATTTCAACCAAATAATGGAGATTCAACTGCTAGAAATTTGCCACCTAAAAAGGAAAACCTATCAAACTTGATTAAGACAAAAGAAAAAGGAAATGAATCCTTAAATCAAAGGGACCTTGTCCCTTATCTTAAAAACATATTATCATAATTTTCAAAATACAAATCTCCTTTTGATATGCATATCTTGACTAAGGAAGAGGAAGACAAGAACATAAGTTGTTTGTTTTCCAAAAATTCAACCAAGTGTATCCTAATTGTGATAAGGTAGAACCATGATCATGAAAAGTGAATTATTTGGTGGTCTATTTAAGCAAAACCCACCCCTATAACATTTTAATTTCGTCTAAGTGATGGAGAGGGAAAAATAGTAGCAAGGTAGAGTGAGGAAAGGAGAGAAAGAGAGGAGAAGAAAGGAAGGAAGAAGAAAGAGAAGTCTAGAAGGCTAAGTACTCAAGGTAAGTTTAACAATATTTCTTTTTGAAGAAAAGATTTGAAACTTATAATATTTATATGAGATTTTGATCTTAGAACTTTGATGATTGGTCATGGATGTTGCTATATCATGTTACATATTATGTATGTTTGAATAGTTAGGCTAGTGTAGATAGTTCGGCATAGGTATGGCTATGGGTGGCAAACTTATAAGTTTTTGTTTTTAAAATTCTGAGAAGAATCGGTAAGGAATTAAAATAAATAGTTAACATACAAATTATAGCTATATGTGTCATGCATTTTTTGCCACTGAAATCACTCAATTTTGAGTCCATATGAGGTAGATATAGTCTAATTAGTAAGCAGTGGTTAGAAAATAGTTAATCGGGGAAGAATATGTTAGGGTAGCTTTTGTGTTTTAATTTCTGGGAACACTTTGAAGGGAATTAAAATAAATGACTAACATACAAATTTTCTCTATATGTGTTACGAATGTTTAGCCACTGGAATCACTTAATTTAGAATTCTTATGAGGGAGATATGGACATATTAGTAGGTAGAGACAGAACCTACCCAAGAAGAAATAACCTGTATGTTAAGAGAGTAATATCACCATGATTTCTTAATATTTTGTTCAACATAATAGTTTTAGATAATTGTTTTATCTTTAAATTGATACTAAGATCACCTAAATCGGAGTTATGCTCTAATTAGTAAGAGAAGATCAGATAGGATGAAAACCTGCATCAAGAAAATAAAGAAATAAAATTAATATTTAAAAAAGAAGAAGAATCTTATAAATGAAAATAATAAATGACTAGTATATGCCATAGCCATTGCCATTGCATGAACTTCTTACCATCTTAAGTGTGAAATTTTAACATTGAAATATTTTATAAAGTGATATTTGAAATGATTATGTTCATGGCATGATTACCAATGATTTTTGGCTATTATTGTGAAAAGAAAAGAAATGAGCACGGTCACATGGCAAATCCGTGTGGTGCACCAGTAGCGGACACCCTTCCAAGGGTTATAATTATGCTAATGAGAAAAGAAAGAGAAAGTGTTCCATGTCAGACGAAGCGAGCAAAGCCCGTACCGGAGAGTAGAAAATATTCACCTTGACTGGGGTAGATTGATATGAGAATAAATTGGTAGTCATCATATGATATTCTGAAAATAGTTAATCCTGTCATACATGTCATTATTGTACGATTTTCATGTGTATAAATATAGTGCATTCATGTGACCAAAGATATTTGTTGTAATTTATACAGCTGAACATGACGTGATGAACTATATTGATAATGATTTATTGTTGAACTTATTGGGATTTAATTCTCACTATATTTCGATGTCATGTTCAAAAAATTAGTTATGCAGATTTTTCTATGGCTCTAGCTTTTAGTGCATGTTGGATCGAGGTACTTTATGTTGGGTAGATCCCAGAATTAAATAAAATGTTAGTGGTCGAGTTGGCTCAGATCCCGGTGAAAGTGCAACCACCCCCACCTGTATCTTCGGAATTGGTCAACCAGAATAAATAAGATGTAGATATTTATGGGTTTGATATGTTGTACGTACGTTTTGATTAATGACGTGTATGTAAACTCTATGTTGTATAAATTAAAAAAAAATTCTTACATAATTTGGAGTTGTTACATAATTGGTATCAGAGCAGGTTGATCCTGGATGGCCAATGGGTGGATGCTTATATGAATCAATCTTATAGTGTCTTGAGTATGTTTGTGGTTGTGTTGTGAAGGGGATCCATGAATTTATATAGGTAAAAAATTACTAGTGTTTCCTATTTATATGCCGAGGTGGTGTTATGACTGCTGTGAAATATTTTTGAACTAATTATTGGGCTTGATCACCTCAATAGCAGTATAACTTTGTTTTTGCCACAGTAGTTAATAGCACCACCAAGGAGGAATCCAGCAAATGTGGAGGAAACGCTACATAACCTGGCCACAGCAATTCGAGACCAATTCATGACCACTAACCAAATTCTACAATATCTCCAAAATGCTAATAACCCAAATGGTGAGAATGGTGTTAATAACCGGATTGCAGGGAATGATAACGGCATATCTGAGTTCCTAAGGACTAGACCACCTTGTTTTTAAGGCAGCTTTGACCCGATTGTAGCTGAAAGATATATAAGGGAGTTAGAGAAAATCTTTGAAGTGATGGGCTGTATTGAGGAGCAGCAAGTAATCTTTGCTGCATATATGCTAAAAGATGAAGCAAAATACTGGTGGCGTGGAGCTAGAGAACTTTTAGCTCACCAGGGAAGGCAGATCACCTGGCAGATGTTCAAAGACACCTTTTTAAAAAATTCCTTTCCAAGTACTGTGCGGGTGGAGAAGGAGATCGAATTTCTCTAACTCAGGCAAGGCAACATGACCATAGACCAGTACATCGTGAGATTTGATGAGTTGTATAAGTTCTCCTCTTATCTGCGATTTAACCCAGATGAAGTATGGAAGGCTGTTAAGTTCAAAGTGGGACTGAACCCAGAGATAAAGAATGATGTTATAGCTATGGAGATCACGGAGTTTGTACCTCTGATAAATAAATGCAGATTCCTAGAGAAGAGTTTGAGGGCAGTGGAGGATGAGAAACAAAGATGGAACTTTTGGAAAAGGAAGAACGGGCCACAAAATTCTAGCAGAAATGTCAGAGGAAAAGGACAGTGTACTGGTAAGAGGCCAATGACTGTGAGTCCTCAACCCTTCCAGCCAGACCTCACCCCAGTCAAGTGCACTAAGTGTGGACGCATGCATGGTAATTGGCCATGCTACATGGGATTAGATGTTTTTTTTAAATGCGGAAAGAAAGGCCATTTTGCAAGGAGCTACCCACAAAATGTGGGGAACTAGCCAAAACAAAGACCTCAGGTGAAAGGAAGGGTTTTCACCCTGAGCGGCCAAGAGGCAACTCAATGTTCTGAAATGATTCAAGGTACATGCTATATCTATGGATTTGATCTTATGGTGTTGTTTGACTATGGAGCTAGTTTTTCATTTATATCGAAAGAATGTATTATGAAGTTTTAGTTTCCTATTTTTGAAACTCCCTATGAGCTATATGTAGTAACCCCCACAGAGGAAAGGGTATTAACTTCCTCTGTATGTAAAGATTGTCAAGTCACCATCAAGGAGAAAAAATTTTTTGTAGACTTCGTCTGTTTACCTTTAAGAGGTATTGAGGTCATTCTAGGGTTAGACTGGATGTTTAGAAATTGGGTCTTGCTGAATTGTTGTAACAAGACTGTTGAATTTCTACCTCCTACTCTAAAAGAGGAGGAGGTACATTTATTGATGCTTAATGCCAATCAAGTTAATAGGGAGTTGAAGAATGGAGTACTTGGATACATTATCTTCTATTTATAAAACCTAGAAGTCGAATCGAAGCTAGATGAAATCCTAATAGCCAACGAGTTTCCTGAAGTATTTCCATAAGATATTCTAGGTTTACCGCCCAAGAGAGAGATAGAATTCTCTATTCATCTCTGACCTGGGACAGAGCCTATCTCTATTGCACCTTATAGAATGGCCTCGAAGGAACTACAAGAACTTAAGAAAAAGTTTGAGAAACTATTAGACAAGAAATTTGTTAGACCAAGCGTATCACCTTGGGGAGCTCTTGCATTGTTTATTAAGAAGAAAGAAGGAAGCCTTAGACTATGCATAGACTATAGACAGCTAAATAAGGTGACAATCAAAAACAAGTATCCTCTCCCTAGAATAGATGACTTATTGAATCAACTGAAGGGAGCCTCTATCTTTTCTAAGATTGACTTGAGGTCGGGATATCATCAAATTAGGATCAAGGAGGAGGATGTACCAAAAACTACCTTCAGGACTAGGTAGGGCACTATGAGTTTCTCGTACTGCCTTTCGGGTTGACAAATGTACCTGCAATTTTCATGGATTACATGAATTGCATTTTTCTACCCTACCTAGATCAATTTGTGGTAGTGTTCATTGATGACATCTTGATATATTCAAAGAATGAGAAGAACATGAACAACATCTCCAAATTGTGCTGCAAGTGCTGAAAGAGAAAAAGTTGTATGCCAAATTGGAGAAGTGTGAATTTTGGTTGTCAGAGGTAAAGTTTCTTGGACATGTCATCTCTAATAGAGGGGTAGCCGTAGATCCTAGCAAGAAGGAAGCAGTGATTCAATGGGAGAGACCAAAGCCGGTTATGGAAGTCAAAAGTTTCCTGGGTTTGGTAGGATACTACAGGAGGTTTATACAAAACCTCTCTCGTATAGCCTTGCCATTGACTAAATTGACCAGGAAGGGAAGTCCTTTCTATTGGACTGATCAATATGAAGCTAGTTTCTAAGAGCTTAAGACAAGACTGACCACGCCTCTTGTTTTAATTATTCCAGACCCTACAAGACATTTTAAAGTGTATAATGACGCTTCGAAGAAAGGGTTAGGGTATGTGCTGATACAAGATAAGAGAGTAGTTGCTTACGCCTCTAGGAAACTGAGACCCCACAATGGAAACTATCCAACCCATGATCTTGAATTAGCGGTAGTGGTGTTTGCCTTAAAGATTTGGTGACACTATTTGTATGGGGCAACCTTTGAAGTATATTGTGATCATAAGAGTCTTCAATACCTCTTTGATCAGTATCATCCAAGATGGGTAGAATTCCTTAATGACTATAAGTTTAAGATAAAGTATCATCCAAGAAAGTCGAATGTTGTAGCAGATGCCTTGAGTAAAAAATCTCTGCACATGGGTCAGATGATGGTGTATGAGATGCAGATGCTAGAGGAGTTTTGAAATTTGAAGCTAGCCACTACTCTTACTCCAAAGAAGCTAATCATCAATGGGTTAAGTATAGAGTGTGACCTTAGAGCCCAAATTAAAAAGGCTCAAGGCTACGACCAATACTTACGGGATCATAATGATCAGAATGATTTTTTTGTTTCGGAAGATGGAGTATTCATGTACCAAGGAAGGGTCTATGTTCCTCAAGACCGAGAGTTGAAGACTAAGATCCTATAGGAAGCGCATCAGAGTAAATACTCAGTCTATCCTGGATCCACTAAAATGTACCAAGAATTAAAGAGGACGTATTGGTGGCCAGGGATGAAAAAGGACATTGTTAAGTTTATGGCGAAATGTCTAATTTGTAAGAAGGTGAAGGTAGAGCATCAAAAGCCAGCGGGAATTTTACAACCTCTTGAGATCCCTAAATGGAAATGGGATAGTATTTCAATGGACTTTGTCATGGGCTTACCTAAGACTTCAGTTGGACATGACTTTATCTGGGTAATAGTTGACATATTAACCAAATCTGCTCACTTTTTGCATATAAAGATTAACTATTCACTAGACAAATTGGCCCAGCTGTACGTCCAGAAAATAGTTAGACTACATGGGATTCCCTTAAATATCGTTTCAGATAGAGATCCGAGGTTCACGTCAAGGTTTTGGAAGGCGTTGTAGGAAGCTTTTGGAACCCAGTTGCGGTTCAGTACTACCTACCATCTTCAGACTGATGGGCAGACAGAACGAACCATTCAAACCCTAGAAGATATGTTGACGGCCTGTGTGATAGAGCAAGGTAAAGGATGCGATAAATACTTACCTTTAGTGGAGTTTGCTTATAATAATAGCTATCACTCTAGTATTAAGATGGCCCCCTATGAAGCTTTATACGGTAGGAAGTGCCGATCTCCACTATGTTGGTTTGAGGTAGGAGAAAAGAACTTGTTGGGTCTTGATCTAGTTCAACAAACCCTTGACCAAATCAGAATGATACGAGATAAAATACTTACAACTCAGAGTCAGCAAAAGAGTTACTATGATAAAAGACATAGACCTCTGGAATTTGAGGAAGGAGACCATGTATTTCTGAAACTTTCTCCGACTATTGGAGTTGGTAGGTCTCTCAAAACTAGAAAGCTAAGTCCGCGATTTTTGGGACCCTACCAAATTCTGAAGAAAGTAGGGACATCAGCATATCAAGTTGCTCTTCCACCTAATTTTTCCAACTTGCATAATGTTTTCCATGTATCATAGCTCCAGAAGTATCTTCCAGACTCCTCACATGTGATACGAGATGAACCAATCCAAATAAAGGAGAACATGACATACCAGTTAGTACCAGTATCTATATTGGATACTGACGTGAAGCAATTGCAGAACAAAACTATTCCCCTGGTTAAGGTGTTATGGGAAACTTTGACTCTAGAAGAAGCAACTTGGGAGCTAGAAGAAGTCAAGAGGAAGAAATATCTGAAATTATTCCTAGGTAATTTCTGAAATTTTAAGGACAAAATTTCTTTTAGGGGGAGAGAAATGTAACATCCCTAATTTTGTTTCATGTATTAATAAGAGTACAAAAGTATTCAAAGTAACATCCCTAATTTCATTTCTTTTATTGATAAAGGTACATAAATATTTAATTAAGCAAAAAAAATTTATTAGACAATTTTTAGATATCTAAGGAAATATAATCCTTAGAAATTTTTCACCTTACGTGTATGCATAGAAATGTTCTAACATTAATGGAATAGGTAAAGAGAGAAAACCTAAGAGGAAAAAATTAAAAATAAATATACTAAAGAAAGGTGAAATTCATGGGTAAGGAAGATAAATTTTTGTGAAGTAATTAAAGGTATTAAAATTTCAAGAAGATTGGATTAGGGTAATTTTTCTTAATTTAAGAGTTAAAGTTACTAAGTTTAGTATCTTCACCCATAAATTGGGCTTTCACTTATGGATACTTCATATAGAGTTTTTCCATTTCACATAAGTTTCTAGCAAGCCCATTGGTTAACCTAAGCAAGAAATAAAACATAGACTTGGACTAGGATATAGAAATTGGACTGATAGCCCAAAAATTATTAAATTGTGTCCAAGCCCTCCAAGAAAGGTAGAATTTTATACAAAGCAAAGGAAATGGGTAGGAATAAGTCCAAATCCAAGAGGAAAAATAAAATAAAATAAATCATGTGATAATATAATAAAGATTAGGTTACATGGCTTTAAGAAAAAAAATTAGCAAGTGGTATGATAATACAAGGCTTTAGGACAAAACATCTATATCCTACACTCATAATTTTAGAAAGTGGTATGATAATACAAGGCTTTAGGACAAAACATCTATATCCTACACTCATAATTTTAACAAGTGGTATGATAATACATGGCATTAGGACAAAACATTCCTGTCCCACACAAATAATTTCAACCCAACAATGGTGATTCAAGGGCAAGAAATTTGCCACCTAAAAAGGCAAATCTATCATACTTGATTAAGAAAAAAGAAAAAGGAAATGAATCTGTTGTATATATATTTTACCAATTACCGCAAGTGCACGGAGTAGCTGTAACTAGTCCGGCAAGTACGGGTCGTGTCCACAGAGAACAATGCCAACTACCAGAATCTTACAAAAAGTACTATCTAAATCGATGAAATTCGATAGGCAAGAATCACAATTAAGCAAGTTGAAAGAATCAATTAAACTAGGCCTAGGGTTAGGGTTCACCACACTTGTGATACTCAACAACTGATATTCGCCTCTAATTGCAATTGTATAGATTGTTGGGGATGGTTTAGCCTTAATTAACTAGCAATCTCTTTCAAGAATTACTAATCATACCTAAGTTAATCAAATTACCTACTTTCGTGGTTCTTAGCTTAACCTAGGTCCATTAAGCTTTATGCTAACCATAGAGTTCAACTAGTCGGTTTTCTCGTTCCCACTAATTGACTCAAGCCTAAGGTATCTTAAACTACTTTCGTGATTAAGATAACCCTAATTAACTATTGGATTCGGGTTTTAATCTTCACCTTTCAGTTCATCGATTAAATACCTAATATGTGATAGATTGGTGATCAGGCATTCCATCAACTAATTAAAGCATACAATAGTTAATCCAATTCAATCTAATCCCAATTAGAATTAGGGTTTCTTAATTCAATTTAAAAGCATAGTATCATTGTACCACAATTGGGTTTACCGTAACCCTAGATGGAATCTACTCATACATTGTCAAATCAAGGACTAAAACCATACTCATTGAATAATTCATAGTAGTTCAGTATAATTAAGAAGTAGGAGAAGAGGTAGAAGTAATAGAAGAACAAGTAAAAGTAGAAGTAGAAAGGTAGAACCTGTTTATAGAAGTACTTAGATCAATTACAACTTGAAAAGCAATAAATTCAATCAGAGAACATCAAAATCCTTCAAAGAATCATGTAAAAACCTAATCTAGATGTGTTTCCTAAGGCTAAAAAGTGTCTTTCTGGTCTCCCCTTCGGTTCCCCTTGTCCCAATTGCGAATCCCCAAGTATATATATGTGTTTGGGCATTAGAAACCCTAAAAACGACATCTTTTACAAGCCTTGAAGCATGGTCATGCCCTGGAACACGGCCTGGCCGTGCTTCGAGCTGGAATTCTGAAGAGGCTGCAGAAAATACCACCAACACGGCCAGGCCGTGTTGCAGGCCTCCTTAACACGGCCAGGCCGTGTTGGGTGCTATGGTGCTCCTTTCTTCATCAAATTTGACGTGCAAACTCCTTGCTTCCTCCTCAACATGATCCAAGTCTTTTAGGGTCTTTCCATGACCGTTTTTCCTTGGTTCTTGGCTTCTTTTGCTCTCCTGGAATCACAAAATGAACCACAACAGTACCCAGAACAAAGTATAACCAAAAGCATGAAAATATCCATAAGTTACTATGAATAAGGGGACAAAACATGACCAATAAGCACTCAAAATTCCCCTTTATCAAATTCCCCCATGCTTAAACCTTTGCTTGTCCTCAAGTAAATGACATGCCATAACAGAAGGAAGGGGGACAAATGCTATCAAAGTCCACAAGATAGATGAATGCAGCATAGATAACTTTTCACTCAATCCAAGTGCGCACAATAGATATATGAATAGACAGTAATCAAAATAGTCTCTATTCTTCTAAAACCAAACCAAAATTTTCCTCTACTAAATATCTTCTCCTATTGTGACCAGAGGTTGTATGCTTTAGAGTGATTTTCAAACACTCAAGTAGGCCACCTCATCCCTTAGATCTCCCTATGTTGCCTTACCCTTATTTCTATTTTATTACTCTATTTTTTTCTTACTCAAACTCTTTTACTTTTCATCATAAATTTTTTTTCTATTTCATCCATTCATCATTTTTTTAGAAATATGCAATGAGTGCATTTTATGCTCCATCTCACTAGGGTAAAGGCATCTAGGTACTCATACTAAGGCCTTTTTGGTGCCTTGAAGGAGGTACTCAGAGTGAAAACTTTGTGGGTTTCACATACCCTCATTTTTCACCTCTCCCTACCTTCACACTCTCATAGTGTAAAAATAAAAAATAACATACAATTCATGGCTCAATAGAGAGATATTTTTCAAAAAAATTAAAGGTTTAGTGTTAGAAGAGAGAGACTAAAATAATAGCTACATATTTCACATCCTATTGTGCATCACATGTTCATGAGCTAGAATCAGCATATACTACATTAGTCTATCCTGGGAATAGTAACTATGTGGTATTGCAGCAGGACAGAAGAAATGCAGAATGTACAATATATACACACAAAGAAAATGACCGATGCAGATAAGTATGATAGAGAGGATGCAGAGGGAAAAGGGTACTGACAAAGCACTAGTCGTCCTATGGTGGTGGAGGTGGGTGCTGGTTCAGGTGCCAGGTGTACCATGCCTGTATCATACCCTGCATGCTTTGAATTGAGTCTTGCATGGCATGCAGGGTAGCTCTCTGAGACAGTTGCTGAGCCTCAATGCGGCTAAGCCGTGATGAGATGGAATTCATATCCTCTGAGGGAGCAGAAGATGGACCTGCAGTGTCAGTAAAATGGGAGGGGGTGGTGGAAGAGCTAGCAGTGGTTCCATGGGGAACTCGTCATCAATTGAATAGATCAAATTCTCTTTGTTGGTTACTGTAGTTTTAGTAGGATTGGGGAGGGGGAATAGTGGATGACCGCGGAGATACAACCAGTACTGGGCATCTTTTTTAACAACTAATTTCATATGGTAACATGATTCCATATCAATCTTGGTATTACCAAGTACTGGTTGCATACCCTGCAAATTAGCCTCAAACCCTAACCCTCTAGCAATAGTAGTAACCAAACCACCCATGACAATTTTCTCAGTCATTGTCCCACCTATTTTGGTCATCTGATGAGCCATGAAGGCTCCAGTATCCACCTTCGTACCATTAATCATCGAATGTAGAAAATAAAGCTCTCTTTGACTGGCTACCCCATCACTTTCAACCCTACCAAAAATAGTATGGGTCATAAGCCTTTGTAAATACCTGAAATTGGGGTTGCAAATGAAAGAGGCTTTTGAACTCGATGCACTGTATTGCCCATCAATTGCAATGGAATTCCAAAATGGGTTAGAGAGAAAGCTGGAGGGGACTTGTTTAGTACCTCCTAAAGGTAGGCTAAACAGTGCATTAAATTCAGCCAATGTAAGATTAAAAGTGCGATCAAAAATTCTAAATTTTACTTGGCCCTTATGGACATTTGGGCCTCGATATAAGATCGTGGTAATGGAGCTGAAAAACTCCAAGGTAGGCCGAGGATAGGCGGGGTATCTTAGGGATATAAATTGGTTCCACCCAATCCTGTCAATCAAGTATTGGACGCCGTTTAAAAGACCCAGCTGCTCCAAACAGTCCTCATCTATATACTGGGTACTCAGCATTCCCCGTTTAACAAAAGTATTGTATCGTGCTCGTTGATTGTCGTCAACGAACTCAATACCATACTCATTTATTTGATGAGGGAGTTGGGGTGGTGCAAGGTTGCGTCCTCTACGTGGTTGAGAGGATTGGGATGAAGATGACCCTTTCCGGGCTCTTTTGGGACCCATGAATGTAAATTTAAAGATAATGAGAACAGATGGCACCAAAACAGAAAACCTAATCAAAGATGCAGAATTTAAATCACCGGTAATGCAACTCAGGGAAAAACAGAGCCAGATGTGTCACAGTTTAAATATAGCAGTTATGTACCAAGCAACCAATAATTCAACAATATTCAGGACCAGAGAGGAATGGTTGAAGCAGAGATATAGCAATCCAGGAACTCAAAGCAGTCAATTCAGTCGATGATTGTCAGAGTATAACCAGTAAGTGGGAACCAAAACCAGAATGGTATATCATTAATGGCAAAGTCAGGGAATTGGGACCAATTCAGAATTCAATCAGTAATCCATGAGTAATTCAATAAAAGTAGGAGAAATGGCTAATTATGCACATAAACATCCGTAGTCAAAATTGTGAACTAGTGTAAACCTTAAAGGAATTCAAAGCATGCATCCATATCATGAAAACAGCAGAAGTAGATATCAATAACAGCCATGTTTGCAGTTGAAATTAGAAGAAAAAAATAAAAGAAAACAATGAAGAGGCAGACTTACCTTTTGTAGCACAGACTTAAGTGTGCTGAAAGCAGGGGAGGAAGGTGGGTGAAGGTCGGCTAAAGGAGGGGATGGTGGGAAAGATGGATTAGTGGCGCGAAGCAAAGAGGAAAAAGCTACGGTGAATGGGATGGGAAGAAGGGAAGGTAGAATGGTGGAATTGGTAGGAGGAATTAAAACAGGGGAGGGGGAATACGATGGAATGGGAAGAAGGGAAGGGAGGGGATTTAGGGTTTGATGGGTTTGGGAGAGGGAAGATGATGGTGGAATTGGATGATGGAGGGGTTGGGAGAGGTAGAATGTGAGGGGTTAGGCCGATTTTGATAGGGGAGGGAGAAAGAAGGCAACACGGGTAGGTTTGGGGGGGCACGGGTGGAGAAAGGGAGGGTTTGGCAATTATATGCCAGCCCGTGCACGCAGCACGGCCGTGCTTCGTGCGAGCTGGCTGCACTTCTTTTTTTTTTTCACACAGGCACGGCCGTGTCCTGGGACTCGGCCTGCCTGTGTTGCCTGTGAGAATGCCCAATTTTCTCCATTTTCTTGTGCTTTTCTTCATAGCCGCATTGTGGAACATGTATAGCCCAAGTTATTGACTGAAATCCCTCAATTCTCCACATTTAGCTTCTTCTTTAGACCTTCTTTAAGGATCCTTGCTTCTAACCCTTTCAAACTACTTTGGAAACATCGAAACAGACCTAGAAATCAAAGGAAAATAGTTAATAAAGTTAACCTAAAAAGATAGCTAATGAAAACTAAAACTCAAAGTAAGGAAAAGAAAACTTCTAAATAATTCAAAATGTGGGTTGCTTCCCACAAAGCGCTTGTTTAAAGCCATTAGCTCGACTCCCTTGCTTCTTAATGGATCGAGGAAGGCTCTAAGAGAGCTTGGGTGGCTCCCTTTTCAACTGTATGTCCCGTCACAAAATGTTTGAGGCGTTGCCCGTTGACTTTAAAGAATCCGGTGGACTCACTCCACACCTCCACTGCTCCATATGGGAAAACTTTAGTCACTTGGAATGGTCTAGACCATCTAAACCGAAGTTTCCCTGGAAAGAGTCTCAACTTTGAATTAAACAGCAAAACCCAATTCCCCACTTGAAATTGGCGCCTAAGGATGTGCTTATCATGCCATCTTTTTGTTCTTTCCTTGTATAATTTGGCATTGTCATAAGCATCAAGCCTTAGCTCATCTAGCTCATTTAGTTGTAGGCATCTCCTCTTTCCAGCAGCTGATAGGTCAAAATTGATTGTTTTGACCGCCCAGTATGCCTTATGTTCAAGCTCCACCGGCAAATGACAGGGTTTCCCATATATTAACCGAAAGGGTGTTGTTCCAATCGGTGTTTTATATGCAGTCCTATAGGCCCATAGTGCATCATCTAGTTTGAGAGACCAATCTTTTCTGGCTTTCGAGACGGTCTTTTCCAATATGGCCTTGATCTCTCTATTTGATATCTCAACTTGCCCACTAGTCTGGGGATGGTAGGCTAGGGCCATTTTATGAGTGACTCCATATTTCTTCAAAATCTATGGTTGAATATGTTAAACTTAGTAACTCTAGTTCTTGAATTAGGAAAAATTACCCTAATCCAATGTTTTCTTGAAATTTTAAGACCTTTACTTGTTTCCAAAAATTTATCTTCCTTACCAAGAATTTCAACTTTCTTTAGTATATTATTTCTAATATTTTCTCTTAGGTTTTCTCTCTTTACCTATTCCATTAATGTTAGAACATTTCTATGCATACACGTAAGGTGAAGAATTTCTAAGGATTATATTTCCTTATATATCTAAAAAAATTGTCTAATAAATTGTATTTCCTTAATTAAATATTTATGTACCTTAAAAAGAAACGAAATTAGGGATGTTACGGTGCTAGCTACGTGTGAGGGCCAACACATGGGAGATGATATGTGAAGGAGAGCAGAGTGCCTCCTATGTGGGCGAGATGCTAGTTATATGAGATGTGATTTTCCTTTCCTTACTGTGTGCTTGGTAAATACCCATATAGAGTCCCTTCACGTGTCCTCTTGAATGGTAGTTGGGTAAACCTCGGCGGGATTGATAACTTCATATCATTATAGTTTCTATGTGCTGTCCATGTCTGTTTATTGAATTTTCCTGGTATTTTAAGCACTCTTACCCCCTGATTTAATTAAATGGGATGACTCTTTTGGATATAATGTTAGCTACCTCATTGCTACAGCATTTCAGTAAGCATATGTAGCAATGATAGCAAAACCCTAGGTGATAGTGGGTAAGTTGCTCCCTCTTTCCTACAATACGTTGTTACTATTTGATATGGTGCAGGTGGCAGAGCTGCGCAGCAGGAGCAGCCACCATTGAGCAGGGGATAGCAGCAGGGACACAGCAGGCTGCTGGTACAAGACTTCCCCCACTACTGAAAGTGGAGAGGAAAAAGCTGCACAACAAGGGCGTCGGCTGCAGAGCAGAAGGAATGTCAGCAACCCAGGGCACTTTACTGGGACCACAAAGGTTGCCTATAAAAGGCCATAAAGCAGCTATAGGAGAGGCGTGGAGAGACAGGAGGAAGAGGAGAGAATTGGAAGAAAAGAACTCCATAGCCTAGAGTGCTGCTGACACCGGGAGGTGCAGCATGAAGGGATAGAGCGCTATTTTAGAAAAGAATTTTGATCTCTGTTGTTGTTTTTACTGTTCTATCAAAAAAGGAAGAACTGCACTTTGTAATTTTATATATATCACTTAGGATGTATCCCAGTGTTTTGGGGATTTTTGTAACCAGTGTACACATGAGGCTAGTTTCCAACTGGGGTTGCACAAGAGTTGTAATGAACTGAGCACATTTTTATTGTTAATCCATTCTGTTACAGTTGTTGTTCACCATTCAATTGTGTTTCCTGTTAGTTTTTCTTTCTTTAATAACGGAAGTTTGGAGGAAGAAAACCAAGGCCACCATTCACCTGGAAGGGTAATGGAGGCTGGGAAAAAGTTGAATGTAAGGGGTTACCTCATGTAGGGATATACGGGTACCCCATTAGTCCCATAATGAACTTCATGTACAATTTGGAGGTGAGGACTGATGCAGGAATGCGAGTCTGAACCTTGGAATTGTAAGAAATGAAAGTCTGGGAAGACTTCATTCAGGACTGAATTTGGCACTCAGAACAATTGCTGTAGCAAAGCCTAGAGCATATATGAGTGCTGTAGTCCATGACAACCCTGAGCAACCCTAGTTCTCCCAATATAGTTTCCTCTTCTATTTCCTATTACTTTTTATTTTAGTTATAGTTAAAGTCAGTTAACCCACTTTTATTCCAATTTTGTGAAACATCTTAACGTTACTACAGCATTCATACAGCAAGAGTCTCTAAACAGTTTTAGTTCACTCCTCGTGGGATGATACTCACTCATCACTTTATTACTTGGTCACGACTCGTGCACTTGCGTTCTGACATTGTATTCATCTTGCATGAATCGCACACCACCAAGTTTTTGGCATCGTTACCGGGGAGTGTTAACTTAAAAATTGTCTTTAGATACCCAACTGTGTGAAGTATTGCTTTGTTGTATTTCTTTTTACTCTGGTGTCTTGTTCAGCAGGTAACGCAGTGCATGAGCAGGGCTGACAGAGAACTTCTGCCTTTAGATCCAGAGATAGAAAGAACGCTTTTGAGAAGAAGAAGAGGACAGTTAACACACCAGCAGTAGGCAGAGATGGTAATCAGAATGGAGCAGACAACATGGATGATAGAGATAAGGTCTTAAATGCTTATCTTCAACAAAACCTGAATGGGTTGAACTCGAGCATTGTGAGACCAGAGATCGAGGCTCTACATTTTGAGCTCAAACCAGTAATATTCCAGATGCCGCAAACTGCAGGGCAATTCAGTGGCATGCCCACTGAGGACCCTCACCTTCACTTAAGAGTGTTCATGGAAGTCACGGATGCTTTCAAAATGAATGGGCTAACAAAAGAAGAGCTCAGGCTAAAGTTGTTCCCTTATTCATTAAGAGACCGAGCAAGAGCATGGTTGAACTATTTACCACCTGACTCTATCGCTAACTGGAGTTATTTGGCAAAAAAATTTTTGCTGAAATACTTCCTACCCACCAAGAATGCCAGATTGAGAAATGACATCACCTCTTTTCGGCAATTAGAAGGTGAATCTTTGTATGAGACCTGGGAAAGGTATAAAGAGCTATTACGGAGATGCCCCCATCATGGAATTCCTTATTGCATTCAGATGGAGACCTTTTACAATGGCCTCAATGCCCAAACCCGTACCATAGTGGATACAGCAGCTAATGGGGCACTCTTGTCTAAGACGTATAATGAAGCACATGAGTTGCTTGAAAGAATAGCCAGTAACAACTATCAATGGCCAATGGACATAGTTTCAACTAGAAAGAAAGCAGCATGCATGCACGAAGTGAGTGAAGTGACTTCTCTCACATCCCAGATAGCTTCACTAGTTAATGTCTTGAAGAGCCAGCAAATTGCTCGCCCTTAAGCAGCCAATGCAGTCCAGGAAACTGGACCATCTTGTGTACTATGCAATGGACCTCATCTATTTGAAGCTTGTCCCTCAAACCCAGAATCAGTGTGTTTCGTGGGTAATATGAATCGCAATAACAACCCTTACTCCAACACATATAACCCAGGATGGAGGCAACACCCCAATTTCTCCTGGAGTAACTATGGTACAGGACAAGGGAGCAACTCTACCCCACAAAGACCACAGGGTCCACCTGGCTTCTAGCAGCAAAGACAACAGCCTCAGGAAGCCCACACTTCAGTGGAATCCCTGCTGAAGGAATATATGGCAAGGAATGATGCTCTAATCCAGAGTCAAGCAGCCTCACTGCGGAATCTGGAAACTGAAGTGAGGTCGCTTGCCAATGAACTAAAAGGCAGACCTCCAGGGACACTTCCTAGTAATACTGAAGTCCCTAGGAGAGAAGGGAAACAGCATTGCAGGGCTATAGCCCTGAGAAGTGGGAAGATGGTGGAAGCACCAAAAGCAAGAGGCCAAGACCAGACAGACTCCACTGTACCCCTGGAGAACAAAAAATACAAGAAGAAGCAAGATGAGGAGGTAAGCAAGGAGGACACCATCTTTGGAGAAAATGTTGCAGCCATGCCACAGCAAAAGTCGACAACTTTGCTGCAGCAGGGCATGCAGCAAACCAAGCTACCTCCCCCTTTCCCTCAGAGATTTCAGAAGCAGTAGAATGACCAACAATTTAGAAGGTTCCTAGATGTCCTGAAACAGCTACACATCAACATTCCTTTGGTGGAAGCACTGGAGCGGATGCCGAATTATGTGAAATTCATGAAGGACATCCTGACCAAGAATAGGAGATTTGGTGAGTTTGAGACTGTTGCTCTCACAAGAGAATGCAGTGGTGTGCTACAAAATAAGTTGCCATCCAAACTTAATGATCCAGGCAGTTTCATCATACCTTGTTCAATCGGGAACCAGTATTTTGGCAAGGCACTTTGTGATTTGGGAGCAAGCATCAATCTTATGCCAATGGCCATCTTTAAAAAGCTAGGAATTGGAGAAGCGCGACCTACCACAGTCACACTGCAATTGGCAGACAGATCCATTGCCCATCCAGAGGGAAAAATAGAGGATGTCCTAGTTAAGGTGGATAAGTTCATTTTCCCAATAGACTTCATAATTCTGGACTATGAAGCTGATGCAAAGGTACCAATTATATTGGGCAGACCATTCCTAGTAATTGGCCGGACACTGATTGATGTTCAAAAGGGTGAATTAACCATGAGAGTCCAGGACGAGCAGGTTACATTCAATGTGCTCCAGACCATGAGGTTTGCCAGTGAAAAAGAAGAATGTGCAGTGGTGTCTATGATAGACACATTAGCATCAGAACAGTTGGAAAAATGCTGCAAGGAGCCACCACCACCAGCATGGACAGACCACTCAGATTTTGAAGGAGAAGATGAGAAGGAATGGGCCTGGATTGATGTCAGACAAGGCTTTAGGAAGCAGGAGCCAATAAAGGAGCCATTATATGAGACCACGCCAGATTGAAGGCTGCGGAAAGCATTAGTGGAAGAACCACCAGCTTTGGAGATGAAGCCTCTGCCAGCACACCTTAAGTATGAATATTTAGGAGAAACATCCACTCTTCCTGTGGTTATCTCAGCACTTTTGACAGAACAACAAGAGGAGAAATTGGTCCTGACACTGAAGAAATTCAGAAGGGCCATTGTCTGGACACTTACTGACATTAAGGGAATCAGCCCCTTATTTTGCATGCATAAGATCCTCTTGGAAAGCAATGAAAAAAGGTCTATAGAACTACAGCGAAGGCTCAACCCAATAATGAAGGAGGTAGTTAAAAAGGAAATTATCAAATGGCTGGATGCTGGAATCATTTACCCCATATCAAATAGCTCCTGGGTGAGTCCGGTCCAGTGTGTTCCCAAGAAAGGGGGTATGACAGTGGTGGAAACCGATAGCAATGAGCTCATCCCCATTAAGGTTGTAACCGGCTGGAGGATTTGCATGGACTATAGGAAACTAAACAAGAGCACTAGAAAGGACCACTTCCCTCTTCCATTCATTGATCAAATGTTAGATAGACTTGTTGGAAGGGAATACTATTGTTTCCTAGATGGCTACTCAGGGTACAACCAGATTGCTATAGCACCAGAAGATCAACGTAATACCACATTCACACGTCCTTATGGTACCTTTGCATTTCGACGGATGCCATTTGGGCTGTGCAATGCTTCAGCAACATTCTAGAGATGCATGATGGCAATATTCATAGAAATGGCTGAGTAGTTTGTGGAAATCTTCATGGATGATTTCTCAGTCTTTGGGGACTCTTTTAACCTATGCTTGGGAAACCTTGCTAAAGTCTTGCAAAGGTATGAGGAAACAAACTTGGTACTGTATTGGGAGAAGTGCCAGTTTATGGTAAAGGAAGGGATTGTGCTGGGGCATAAGGTATCTCAGAGAGGACTTGAGGTTGACAAGGCCAAGGTGGAAATTATTGAGAAACTGCCTCCTCCCACCTCGGTCAAGGGCATTCGAAGCTTCCTAGGACATGCAGGATTTTATAGGAGGTTCATCAAGGACTTCTCTAAGGTTGCCAAACCTTTATGCAGTTTGCTATAAAAGGACAGAACTTTTTGTTTTGATGAAAGTTGCATGACAACATTCTGCGATCTCAAACAGAAGTTGAGTACAGCCCCAGTTATCGTGGCACCAGACTGGACCTCCCCATTTGAGCTGATGTGTGATGCTAGTGAAACAGCATTGGGGGCTGTCTTTGGGCAGCGCAGAAACAAGTTGTTTTATTCTATTTACTATGCCAGCAAAATACTGCAAGGTGCCTAGCTGAACTACACTGTGACAGAGAAGGAATTGCTTGCAGTAGTGTTTGCCTTTGAGAAATTCAGAGAATATCTGGTAGGAGCAAAGGTGATAGTGCACACAGACCACTCTGCCATCAAACACTTGGTTAGGAAAAAGGATTCCAAACCCAGGCTCATTTTGTGGGTGCTTTTGCTTCAAGAATTCGATCTTGAGATCAGAGACAGGAAGGGAACTGAAAATCAAGTGGTAGGCCATCTCTCCAGGTTGGAAGGGCACAGCTCCAGAGCAGGTGACATTAATGAAAGATTCCCAGATGAGCAACTCTATCTCTTGTCTCAAGATGATGGGCCATGGTATGCTGATTATGTAAATTACCTTGTGAGTGGAATGCTCCCACCAGACTTGATGTGGCAGTAGAAGAAAAAATTCCTGCATGAAGTAAACTCATACTACTGGGATGAACCATATCTTTACAAGCAATGTGCTGATCAGATGATACGGAGGTGCATACCTAGTGAAGAGATGGAGCAAATCTTGCAGCAATGCCATGCTTCCCCTTATGGAGGTCATTTTGGAGGAGTTAGAACTGCAAACAAGGTGTTGCAGGCAAGGTTCTATTGGCCCTCCCTATTCAAGGACTCCCACTCCTTTGCAAAGCAATGTGACCGATGTCAGAGGACAGGAAACATATCTCGCAGACATGAAATGCCACTGAACAACATCTTAGAGGTGGAATTATTTAATGTCTGGGGAATAGATTTCATGGGACCATTTCCCTCAAGTTTCGGCAATCAATACATCCTTGTAGCTATAGACTATGTCTCAAAGTGGGTGGAAGCCAGTGCATCCCAGACTAATGAAGCCGGAGTCGTGACCATATTTCTGAAGAGAAATATCTTTACAAGTTTTAGAACCCCCAGAGCCATCATTAGCGATGGAGTGACCCACTTCTGCAACCGGCAGTTCAAGGCACTACTTGCCAAATATAGAGTTAGACACAAGGTGGCAACCCCTTATCACCCATAAACGAGTGGGCAGGCTGAAGTCTCCAATAGAGAGATCAAGAGAATCTTGAAAAAAATAGTAGGCACTACGAGGAAGGATTGGTCCTCAAGGTTGGATGATGCACTTTGGGCCTATCAAACAGCTTATAAGACACCTCTGGGCATGTCACCTTACAGGTTGGTATTCAGGAAGGCATGTCATCTACCAGTAGAGTTGGAACATCGAGCATGTTGGGCAGTGAAAAAGTTAAACTGGAACCTGGAAGCTGCGGGTGAGAAAAGGATGCTGCAGCTAAATGAGCAGGATGAATTTTGGGGTCAGGCCTATGAAAATGCCAAACTATACAAGGAGAAAGCAAAGCAATGGCATGACAAGAAGATACAATCCAGGAACCTCGAAGTAGGACAGAGAGTACTACTGTACAACTCTAGGCTGACCTTGTTTCCTGGGAAGTTGAAATCACGTTGGTCTGGTCCCTTTCGCATAAGCAAGGTCTTCCCATTTGGGACTATTGAATTAGAAGAAGAAAAGGAAGGGGGGACATTCAGGGTTAATGGACAAAGAGTCAAGCACTATCTGGGGTCTGATGTGGATAGACAGCACACCTCCATTCAGCTGCAAGAGGAATAAGCAGGAGGAAAGTCAGGCTAAAGACTCTAAAACAAGCGCTCATGGGAGGCAACCCATGTTTAAATTTGTGTTGTTTAAGTTTTAAGATAGTTTAAATCACGAGTCTGATAGCTTTTATGTTTGTTACGTAGGATATAAAGCATAGAAGTTGCAGAACCAGTTTTGTTTTGCTGTAGCAACCTTGTACTAAAGATAGTCCCTGCTTTGCTACAGCAGGATTAATAACAAACACTCTCTATTGCAGCAAAAATCCTAGGCAACCCAGTTTTGCTGCAACATTGCTGCAGCAACGCAGTCAGCTCTAAACCAAGGGTTCCCCTCTACTATGCTTCTTTAAAAAAAAAATATTTTTAAAGTGGGCGGTAAAACTGGTAGAAGGCCATAAGACACCCACGGTCTTTAACCTCTGCAACTTCCAACCCACTTCACCCTCGAGTTAAGACACCCACGTTTTCACCTCTGCAACTCCCCTTCCCACTTCACCTCTCCCGAGTTCTCAAAGCCCTACAACCTCCTCACCTCCTGCGTTCCAGAACCTCTACCTCGAAACCCTCGAACCAATCATGCCGAGAATCAAGATGGTGGCTAAGAAGGCAAGCAAGGTGAAGAAATTCACCTCTGAGGAAAACCGGCAGAAGCGCGACGAAGAAATCGTGCCCAGAAACTTCTACGCCAAGAAAGGGTTTGCCTTCACCTCCTCTGGAGATTTAGGGATGCCAATGTATGTTGGCACGGTGGTCAAGCAGAGAGCTTGGGAAAATTTTGCAAGCCACCCGCAAACGGCCCTCATTCCTCTGGTTCGGGAATTCTATGCGAACTTCTCACCAGAAACTGAGAAATGGGTGACAGTTCGGGAGACGAAGGTGCGTTTTGACCAAGCTTCAATCAATAAAGCCTACAATCTACCAGACAAAGAGGACAAGTATGAGGACTATCTACATGGTTTGCGGGACGAAGACTGGGATGCAATGCTCACTCGGGTGTGCCTTCCTGGCACCACCTGGGATAAATCTCCTCAAGGCTCCACCACTGTCAATCGAATCTCCCTGGTACCGGCAGCGAAAGTCTGGTATCATTTTCTTAAGACCCGTCTTCTACCTTCCACCCATGGGCAGACGGTGAGCAGGGACAGAGTGGCAATGGTGGACGCTCTCATATTCAGCAGACCACTCAATGTTGGCCGCATCATCAGTGGCCAAATCCGAGCATGCGCCAGCTGAAAGAAGGGCAGCCTACGTTTTCCTTCCCTCATCACCATACTGTGCAAGAATCATGGAGTACCAGTCTCCATTGATGAAGAAGTCTTGAAGGACACCAACCCCATTACCACTACAACCATTTCTCAGATTGTCCTGGAGAAAGCGGCCCCACACCCACCAGCTGCCTCTCGAGACCTTCCACAAGCTGCTGGACCATCTGTTTCTTCCTCTGCCACTCAGCTAGCTGACAAGACCCTTCAGCATATTCTACAGCAACAAGCTACAATCCTCAGACAGCAAGCATAGCTGCTGCAGCATCAGCAGAACTTTTGGCGATATGAATAGAAGAGGGACTTCGCCCTCCACACCACCCTGGAGCAGAACTTTAAGCAATTATTCCCATTTTTGGAGTTTCCAACTGACCTGCTCCATGCCACTTTTGAGGAGTCAGCCCCAGCACCCGAACCACAGACAGAGCAGTACAAGGATTCTAAAGGATCCTCCTCCAGCAAAGAGCCCCAACCAGAACCCCACCAAACACAAGAGGGAACTGAGTCCTCTGATGACGATGAGCCCCTTGCAAAACGGGCAGCAATGATGCACAAAGGAAAGGCCCCACAGTAATCAACACAGTAGAGGAGTGGGCTTAGAAGTTCATCAAGGTCTTCTGGGGGTCAATGACCCTAGGGTGCTGCAGCATACCTGCTAGCATCCTCAGGAAGTTCCCTAAACCCTTATTCTTTCTCTGTTGTATTTGGAATTCCTTTGCTTCTGCTTCTGTTCTTAGGTGTCTTCTGTTTTTGCATCAGCAGTGAGGACACTGCTCAATTTAAGTTTGGGGGGGTTTTGATATAATGTCTGCTGGGAATAATATTGCTGTGCTAGGAATAATATTGCTGTGGAACTTTTGTTTTTTGTTCATTGCTGTAGTATTGTTGGAGCATATGTTAGATTTAGACTTGCTTATTTGTGTGTTGCTTATCTAAGTGACTGTTTATATTTCTGTTCACTTATGTTTCTGCTTACCTGTGTTGAAAGAGTCTGCCTTAGTACTTGCTAATTTTGATGAATACAGTTATAATTGGATGATAAAAACTTCCACTAAAAAAAAAGAAAAAAAAGAGAGGGTGAAATAGGTTTGCATATTGCATAGCCTGCTGAAAGTTCTGGGATACTCCATGAGGAGGATTGGGTAGTTTGCTAGAAACCAAAATAGGAAACCTACAACCTTACCCAATCACACAGAACCCTCTTCTAATGAGCATAGGATCATGGGCAGTTTTCCAAAGAAAATTTGGTGATCTTTCAGAAATTGGACCTAAGTCTTAGAGCTAGTATTGAGAGCTCTCTGTAGAATTGTAAAAGTGGCAAGCGCATAGGGTCAAAAAGGCTTAAGTTTGAGGGGGGGAAATAGGAAATAAAGAGAGAAATATGGACGCTCTAATGCTTTGTAGTTCCTTAGTAACCAAGGGTATGCATGAGCCCCATGTGTGCCTTTGCGTAAAATAGGAACATAGAGTGGACACTCCAATGCTTTATAGTTCCTTAATAACCTGGGGTATGCATGAGCCCATGTGTGCCTTTACATAAAACAGGGATATAGAGTATGAGTGGGAAGTAGTTTAAGGGTGACAAGGCTGAGTAACCGGGTGCCTGCATTGAACAAGTTGGCATTTGCGTCAAAAAGCTGTAATGACCTTTACTAGAATAAGATCTATGACCAAAAAAACAATAAAGAAATAAAATCAGTGAGCTGCCACCCCCCCACATTTGCTACCCTGTCTGCACCTATGATGAATGCCAGCTTAACCTAGGAAGCTTGATATACTAGCATGAAAGTCTTAGGAACTCTGGTTGTTTTTGACCCAAGTAGCTCTTAAGGAAACTGTCCATGTCACACACACAACTTCAAAGAAGGTTTTTGCTGTGATTGGGAGAAAGGTTTGTGGTGTCCTTTATATGGAAGAAATCCTGAGGGTTGAGAGCTATCAGTAGAACTATGGATTCATGCATGAGGAAAGCCTAGAATTTTTGGGTGGTAGGAATGTAGTGAACAGAGTAGGTTGCTTAGGGACAAGCAATCCTTTAAGTTTGGGGGGACTTGATAACTGCATTTCATTATAGTTTCTATGTGCTGTCCATGTCTGTTTACTAAATTTTCCTAGTGTTTTAAGCACTCTTACCCCCCTAATTTAATTAAATGGGATGACTCTTCTGGATATAACGTTAGCTACCTCATTGCTGTAGCATTTCAGTAAGCATATGTAGCAATGATAGCAAAACCCTGGGTGATAGTGGGTAAGCTACTCCCTCTTTCCTACAATACGTTGATACTATTTGATGCGGTGCAGGTGGCAGAGTTGCGCAGCAGGAGCAACCACCATTGAGCAGGGGACAGCAGCAGGGACACTGCAGGGCTGCTGGTACAGGACTGCCTCTACTACTGAAAGTGGAGAGAAAAAAGTTGCACAACAAGGGCGCCGGTTGCAAAGCAGAAGGAATGTCAGCAACCCAGGGCACTTTATTGGGACCACAAAGGCTGCCTATAAAAGGCCATAAAGCAGCTATAAGAGAGGCGTGGAGAGACAGGAGGAAGAGGAGAGAATTGGAAGAAAAGAACTCTATAGCCTAGAGTGCTGCTGACACCGGGAGGTGCAGCATCAAGGGATAGAGCGCTATTTTAGAAAAGAATTTTGATCTCTGTTGTTGTTTTTACTGTTTTATCAAAAAAGGAAGAACTGCACTTTGTAATTTTATATATATCACTTAGGATGCATCCCAGTGTTTTGGGGATTTTTGTAACCAGTGTACCCATGAGGCTTGGCTAGTTTCCAGCTGGGGTTGCACAAAGGTTGTAATGAATTGAGCACATTTTTATTGTTAATCCATTTTGTTACAGTTGTTGTTCACCATTCAATTGTGTTTCCTGTTAGTTTTTCTTTCCTTAATAACGGAAGTTTAGAGGAAGAAAACCATGGCCACCATTCACCTGGAAGGGTAATGGAGGCTGGGAAAAAGTGGAATGTAAGGGGTTACCTCATGTAGGGATATACGGGTACCCCATTAGTCCCATAATGAACTTCATGTACAATTTGGTGGTGAGGACTGTTGCAGGAATGCGAGTCGGAACCTTGGAATTGTAAGAAATGGCAGTCTGGGAAGACTCCATTCAAGACTGAATTTGGCACTCAGAACAATTGCTGTAGCAAAGCCTAGAGCATATATGAATGCTGTAGTCCATGAGAACCCTGAGCAACCCTAGTTCTCCCAATATAGTTTCCTCTTCTATTTCCTATTACTCTTTATTTTAGTTATAGTTAAAGTCAGTTAACCCACTTCTATTCCAATTTTGTGAAACATCTTAACGTTGCTATAACATTCATACAGCAAAAGTCTCTAAACAGTTTTAGTTCACTCCTTGTGGGACGATACTCACTCATCACTTTATTACTTGGTCACGACACGTGCACTTGCGTTCTGACATTGTATTCATCTTGCATGAATCACACACCACTAATTTTTTGGCGCCATTGCCGGGGAGTGTCAACTTAAAAATTGTCTTTAAATACCTAATTGTGTGAAGTATTACTTTGTTGTATTTCTTTTTACTCTGGTGTCTTGTTCAGCAGGTAACGCAGTGCATGAACAAGGCTGACAGAGAACTTTTGCCTTTAGATCCAGAGATAGAAATAACACTTTTGAGAAGAAGAAGAGGATAGTTAACACACCAGCAGCAGGCAGGGATGGCTAATCAGAATGGAGCAGACAACATGGACAATAGACATAGGGTCTTAAATGCTTATGTTCAACCAAACCTGAATGGGTTGAACTTGAGCATTGTGAGACCAGAGATCAAGGCTCTACATTTTGAGCTCAAACCAGTCATGTTCCAGATGCTGTAAACTGCAGGACAATTCAGTGGCATGCCCATTGAGGACCCTCACCTTCACTTAAGAGTGTTCATGGAAGTCACAGATGCTTTCAAAATGAATGGGGTAACAGAAGAAGTGCTCAGGCTAAAGTTGTTCCCTTATTCATTAAGAGACCGAGCAAGAGCATGGTTGAACTCTCTGCCACCTGACTCTATCGCTAACTGGAGTGATTTGGCAAAAAACTTTCTGCTAAAATACTTCCCGCCAACCAAGAATGCCAGATTGAGAAATGACATCACCTCTTTTCGGCAATTAGAAGGTGAATCTTTGTATGAGACCTGGGAAAGGTATAAAGAGCTATTACGGAGATGCCCCCATCATGGAATTCGTTACTGCATTCAGATGGAGACCTTTTACAATGGCCTCAATGCCCAAACCCGTACCATAGTGGATGCAGCAGCTAATTGGGCACTCTTGTCCAAGACGTATGATGAAGCCCATGAGTTGCTTGAAAGAATGGCCAGTAACAACTATCAATTGCCAATGGACAGAGTTTCAACTGGAAAGAAAGCACAGGCATGCACGAAGTGAGTGAAGTGACTTCTCTCACAGCCTAGCTAGCTTCACTAGTTAATGTCTTGAAGAGCCAGCAAATTGCCCGCCCTCAAGCAGCCAATGCAGTCAAGGAAACTGGACCATCTTGTGTACTATGCAATGGACCTCATCTATTTGAAGCTTGTCCCTCAAACCCAGAATCAGTGTGTTTCGTGGGTAATATGAATCGCAATAACAACCCTTACTCCAACACATATAACCCAGGATGGAGGCAACACCCCAATTTCTCCTAGAGTAACTATGGTACAGGACAAGGGAATAACTCTACCCCACAAAGACCACAGGGTCCACCAGGCTTCCAACAGCAAAGACAACAGCCTCAGGAAGCCCATACTTCAGTGGAATCCCTGCTGAAGGAATATATGGCAAGGAATGATGCTCTAATCTAGAGTCAAGCAGCCTCATTACGAAATCTGGAAACACAAGTGGGGCAGCTTGCCAATGAACAAAAAAGCAGACCCCCAGGGACACTTCCTAGAAATACTGAAGTCCTTAGGAGAGAAGGGAAAGAGCATTGCAAGGCTATAGCCCTAAAGAGTGGGAAGATGGTGGAAGCACCAAAGCAAGAGGGCAAGACCAGACAGACTCCACTGTACCCCTAGAGAACAAAAAAGACAAGAAGAAGCAAGAGGAGGAGGTAAGCAAGGAGGACACCATCTCTGGAGAAAATGTTGCAGCTATGCCGCAGCAGGGCATGCAGCAAACCAGGCTACCTCCCCCTTTCCCTCAGAGATTTCAGAAGCAGTAGAATGACCAGCAATTTAGAAGGTTCCTAGATGTCCTGAAACAGCTACACATCAACATTCCTCTGGTGGAAGCACTGGAGCAGATGCCGAATTATGTGAAATTCATGAAGGACATCCTGACCAAGAATATGAGATTTCGTGAGTTTGAGACTGTTGCTCTCACAAGAGAATGCAGTGGTGTGCTACAAAATAAGTTGCCATCCAAACTTAATGATCCAGGCAGTTTCATCATACCTTGTTCAATCGGGAACCAGTATTTTGGCAAGGCACTTTGTGATTTGGGAGCAAGCATCAACCTTATGCCAATGGCCATCTTTAAAAAGCTAGGAATTGGAGAAGCGCGACCTACCACAGTCACACTACAATTGGCAGACAGATCCATTGCCCATCCAGAGGGAAAAATAGAGGATGTCCTGGTTAAGGTGGATAAGTTCATCTTCCTAGTAGGCTTCATAATTCTGGACTATGAAGCTGATGCAGAGGTACCAATTATATTGGGCAGGCCATTCCTAGCAACTGGCTGGACACTGATTGATGTTCAGAAGGGTGAATTAATCATGAGAATCCAGGACGAGCATGTTACATTCAATGTGCTCCAGACCATGATCTCCATAGCTACAACAGAATTCTTTATGTCCGAGTTCAGTCCCGTTTCGAACTTAACAGCCTTTCATGCTTCATCGGGGTTAAGTCGTAGAGAAGAGGAGAACTTAGACAACTTCTCGAACCTCGCAATGTATTGGTCTATGGTCATGCTACCCTGCCGGAGTTGGAGAAATTCGATTTCTTTCTCCGCCCTCACTGTACTTGGAAAGTACTTTTCCAAAAACGTGTTTTTGAACACCTGTCAAGTGATATGCCTTCCCTGGTGAGCTAAAAGTTCTCTAGCTCCATGCCACCAGTATTCTGCTTCATCTTTTAGCATATATGCAGCAAAGATTACTTGCTGCTCCTCAGTACAACACATCACTTCAAAGATTTTCTCTAACTCCCTTATCCTTCTTTCAGCTACAATTAGGTCAAAGCTGCCTTGTAAACAAGGTGTCCTAGTCCTCAGGAACTCGGATATGTTATCATTTCCAGCCATCCGGTTGTTAACACCCTTCACACCATTCAAGTTATTAGCATTCTAGAGGTATTGTAGAATTTGATTAGTGGTCATGACTTGGTCTTAAATTGCTGTGTCCAGGTTGTGCAGGGTTTCCTCCGCATTATTTGCTGGATTCCTCCTTGGTGGTGCCATGTCCTACTGTGGCAAAAAGAAAGTTATGCTGTTATTGAGGTGATCAAGCCCAATAGTTAGTTCAAAAATATTTAACTACAGTCATAACACCACCTCGGCATGTAGATAAGAAACACTAGTAATTCCTTACCTATATGAATTCACTGATCCCTACACAGCACAACCACAAACATACTAAAGACACTATAAGATCGATTCAGATAACCATCCAACCACTGGCCATCTAGGATTGACCTACTCTGATACCAATTATGTAACAACTCCATTTAAGTAACAATTTGTTTTTTTTATAAATACCATGAAGTTATTAACTCGTTACAACTTAACTCAAAATAACATTTATTTAATTTATACAATACAGAGTTTATATACATATAATTAATCAATAACATCCGTACAAAAGTCTAACACATATATAATTACATCTTATTTATCCCTATTGACCTATTTCAGAGATAAGGGTGCGGGTAGTTGCACCTTCACCGGGATCTTAGTCCAATCGACCATAGACCCCATATATATTACTAAGATCATGCCAAAATAGAGTAACTCGGTCCAACATACGCTAAAAGCCAGTGCCATAGAGAAAATCTGCATAATTATTCTTCTAAACAAGACATGGGAATATAGTGAGAATTAAATCCCAGTAAGTTCAACAATAAATCATCATCAATATAGCTCATCACATCATGTTCATCTGCATAAACTACAACAAATATCTTTGATCACATGAATGCACTATATCTATGCACATGAGAATCGTACAATAATGACATGTATGGCAGTATTAACTATCATATGATGACTATGAATTTATTCGCATATCAAGCTACCCCAGTCAGCGTGAGTATTTTCTACTCTCCAGTACAGGCTTTTCTCACTCCGTCCGACATGGCCCACTTTCTCTTTCTTTTCTCATTAACATGATCATAACCGTTGGTAGGGCGTCCCCTACCGGTGCACCACACGAATTGCCATGTGACCGTGCTCATTTCTTTTCATTTCACAATAATAGCCAAAAACATGATTTCAATAACAAGTATGTTCATCAAAATATAATTATTACAAAAAAATAATCATTGGTAATCATGCCATGAACATAACTATTTCAAATATCACTTTATAAAATATTTCTATATAAAACTTTCACACTTAAGATGGTAAGAAGTTTATACAATGGCAATGGCTATGGCATATACTAGTCATTTATTATTTTCATTTATAAGATTCTTCTTCTTTTTTAAATATTAATTTTGTTTCTTTATTTTCTTGATGCAGGTTTTCATCATATCTGACCTTCTCTTACTAATCAGAGTATAATTCCCTCAATTTAACTCCGATGTAGGTGATCTTGGTGTAAATTTAAAGATAAAACAATTTTATAAAACTATTATGTTGAACAGTTTAGCGAAATATTAATAAATCAAGGCAATATTACTCCCTCAAAGTACAGGTTATTTCTTCCCGGGTAGGTTTTGACCTCTACCAACTAATCTATCCATACCTCCCTCATAAGAATTCCAAATGAAGTGATTCTAGTGGCTAAACATCTGTGACACATATAGCAATAATTGTTATGTTAATCATTTATTTAAATTCCCTACATAATGTTCCCAAACATTAAAACACAAAAGTTATCCTAAAATATTCTTCCATGATTAACCAATTTCTGGCCACTGCATGCTAATCGGACCATATCTACCTCATACGAACTCCAAATTGAGTGATTCTAGTGGCTAAAACTCTATGACACATATATATATATAATTCTTATGTTAATCATTTATTTTAATTCCCTATAGCATATTCCCAGAAATTAAAACACAAAAGCTATCCCTGAATATTCTTCCCTGATTAACCATTTTCTGACCACTGCTTACTAATCAGATCACATCTACCTCATACGGACTCCAAATTGAGTAGTTCCAGTCACTAAATATCAGTGAGACATAGATCTACATTTTTTATGTTGACCATTTCTTTAAATTCCTTACCAATTCTTCTAAATATTTTAAAAATGAAGCAAAACATTTTGCCACCCATAGCCATACCTATGCAGAACTATCTAAACCAACCTAATTATTCAAACATACATAATATGTAACATGATATAGCAACATCCATGACCAATCATTAAAGTTGTAAGATCAAAATCCCATATAAATATTACAAGTTTCAAAATTTTTCTTCAAAAAGAAATATTGTTAAACTTAGCTTGACCACTTAGTCAACTAGACTTCTCCTTTCTCTTTCTTCCTTTCTTCCTCTCCTTTCCTCACTCTACCTTGCTTCTATTTTTCCTCTTCCTCACTTGGACTAACATTCTAATGTTATAGGGGTAGGTTTTGCTTAAATAAACCACCAAATAATTCAACTTTCATGATCATGGGTCTACCTTATCACAATTAGGATACACTTGGTTGAATATTTTGGAAAACAAACAACTCATGTGCTTTTTTTCCTCTCCCTATGTCAAGATATTCATAGGAAAAGGATATTTTTATTTTGAAAATTATGATAATATTTTTTTAAGATAAGGGACAAGGTACCTTTGATTTAGGGATTCATTTCCTTTTTCTTTTGTCTTAATCAATTATGATAGTTTTGCCTTTTTAGGTGGCAAATTTCTAGCCCTTGAATCTCCATTATTTGGTTGAAATTATTTGTGTGGGATAGGAATGTTTTGTCCTAATGTCATGTATTATCATACGACTTGCTAAAATTATGAATGTAGGATATAGATGTTTTGTCCTAAAACCTTGTATTATCATACCACTTGCTAAAATTATGAGTGTAGGATGTAGATGTTTTGTCCTAAAGCCTTGTAACCTAATCTTTATTATATTATCACATAATTTATTTTATTTTATTTTTCCTCTGGGATTTCGGCTTATTCCTACCCATTTCCTTTGCTTTGGATAAAATTATTCCTTTCTTGGAGGGCTTGGACACATTTTCATAATTTTTGGGCTATCGGTCCAATTTCTATATCCTAGTCTAAGTCTATGTTTTATTTCTTATTTAGATTATCCAATGGGCTTGCTAGAAATTTATGTGAAGTGGAAAAACTCTATATGAAGTGTCCATAGGTGAAAGCCCAATGTATGGGTGAATATGTTAAACTTAGTAACTCTAGTTCTTGAATTAGGAAAAATTACCCTAATCCAATGTTTTCTTGAAATTTTAAGACATTTACTTGTTTCCAAAAATTTATCTTCCTTACCAAGAATTTCACCTTTCTTTAGTATATTATTTCTAATATTTCCTCGTAGGTTTTCTCTCTTTACCTATTCCATTAATGTTAGAACATTTCTATGCATACACGTAAGGTGAAGAATTTCTAAGGATTATATTTCCTTAGATATCTAAAAAAATTGTCTAATAAATTTTATTTCCTTAATTAAATATTTATGTACCTTAAAAAGAAACGAAATTAGGGATGTTACGGTGCTAGCTACGTGTGAGGGCCAACACATGGGAGATGATATGTGAAGGAGAGCGGAGTGCCTCCTATGTGGGCGAGATGCTAGTTATATGAGATGTGATTTGCCTTTCCTTACTGTGTGCTTGGGAAATACCCATATAGAGTCCCTTCACGTGTCCTCTTGAATGGTAGTTGGGTAAACCTCAACAGGATGCTGAGTTTAGGCAAATCCTATACCACCAAAGTACGGATGGGGTTAAACTCTGATATGGTAGTTCTGATTTAGGATCCTCCAAATGTTTTCACGTGAAAGGTTTTTATGCATTAAAGTATTTGACTAATGATCATATCGTATTGCATATGATTTTGAATATCTAAATTTGATATGAACCGAGAATATTTGAAATGCGGGTCCCATATGAATGTACTTCTGAATTGTCATTTTCAATGTGATAAATTTTAGTATATGAGTACATCCATATGTTGACCTAATAGATCCTAGGAGGCATTATCTGCTCACTGAGTTATAAAACTCACTACACGTTGTGGATATGTTTTTCAGATTAAGCCCCCGATTTTAGTCCTGCAGATAAGTGATGAACTAAGTATCATATTCTCTGGTGAGCCTATTTTGTTTTCAAGGCTCGTAGATTTTGATTTATATTGTACTTGTACTTTAGAGTATGCTCTATATGCCACAGGTAGGATCCCTGGTTCTACTGTTACTCTGATGTTTATGGACTTGTTCTGTATATGGTATATGTATGAGAGAACCTATATGTATCTGTTTCCATGATAAACGATTGGAATATTTTTGTTTATGGAAAATATATGTTCATGGTATATGTGTTTCACGTGCCTTAAAATTAGGGGCGTGACAATGGTCGTGACTTATGGGATTCTTATAGGTTTCCTGCCTCTTCTTCTTTTTCTTTTTTTGAAATTACTCCCTGTGTCCAGCGCTATTTCCATACTAAGGGAGGACTTCTTGCTTCAGGGATAGGTGCTTTTGCTGTAGCAAGTTCTGTGGTAAATGACAACAAAAACTGAAATTCACTTTGATGCTTCCCTGGGCCTGTGAAATGAGCACAGAAGATATCAAAGGAAAAATTCAAATTACCTAACAACTATAAAATATGAATGAATTAAAAACAAAATGGGTTGCCTCCCATAAATGCTTGTTTTATAGTCAACAGCCTGACTTCTTCCTAGTTCATCCCTCTTGTAATTGGATTGAGGTGTGCTGGTGTTCTACATCACCTCCCAAGTAGTGCTTAATCCTTTGTTCATTAACCTTGAATGTTCTCCCTGTCTTTTCTTCTTCCAATTCAATGGCTCCAAAAGGGAAGACCTTGCTAATACAAAAGGGACCAGGCCAGCAGGATTTTAGTTTTCCAGGCAACAAGGTCAACCTGGAATTGAACAGCAACACGTTTTGTCCCACCTCGAAGTCCTGCAGTTGTATCTTCTTGTCATGCCATTGCTTCACTTTCTCCTTGTATAGCTTGGCATTCTCATAAGCCTGACTACGGAATTCATCCAACTCATTTAGCTATAGCATCCTTTTTTCACCAACAGCTCCCAAATTTCGATTTAAATCCTTGATTGCCCAATATGCCCAATGCTTAAGCTCTACTGGTAGATGACAAGCCTTACCAAACACCAACTTGTATGGTGACATCCCCAACAGTGTTTTATGGGTTGTTCGATAAGCCCACAATGTATCATCCAGCCTTGAGGACCAATCATTCCTAGTTGGGCTAACAATTTTTTCAAGTATCTTCTTGATTTCTCTGTTAGAGATTTCAGCTTGACCATTGGTTTGAGGATGGTATAGTGTTGCCACCTTGTGTCTTACTCTATATTTGACCAGCAATGCCCCGACTTGCTTGTTGCAGAAGTGAGATTCTTCATTACTATTGATGGATCTAGGAGTTCCAAATCTTGTGAAAATGTTCTTTTTAAGGAATCTGGTCACCACCTTTGCATCATTAGCTGGAAACGCACTTACCTCTACCCATTTTAAGACGTAGTCAATAGCTTACTAGGATATATTAGTTCCCAAAACTCAAAGGGAAGGGTCCCATGAAGTCAATTCCCCATACAACAAACAATTCCATTTCCAAGATGTTGTTTAGAGGCATTTCGTGTTTTAAGGATATATTCCTTACTCTTTGGCACCTGTTGCAATTCAACACAAAACTATGGGAGTCTTTGAACAAAGAAGGCCAGTAAAACCCTGCTTGCAGCACCTTGTTCCCAATCCTAACTCCTCCAAAGTGGCCTCCATAGGGTGAAGCATGGCATTGCTGCAGGATTTGCTCCATCTCTTCTCTTAGAATGCATCTTCTTATCATCTGATCAACACACTGCTTGAAGAGGTACGGTTTATCCCAGTAATATGAATTCATGTCGTGTAGGAATTTCTTCTTCTGCTGCAAAGTCAGATATAGTGGGAGCAATCCATTTACCAAGTAATTCGCATAGTCAGGATACCATGGCGTATCAGCTTGGGAGATGAGAAAGAGTTGTTCATTCGAGAAATTCTCGTTGATTTCCTCTATACTTTCACTACAACCTTTTAGTTTGGAGAGATGGTCAGCTACCTGATTCTTAGTTCCCTTTCTATCCCATATTTCTAGATCAAATTCTTATAGCAAGAGCACCCATCGGATAAGTCTAGGCTTTGAATACTTCTTCTTGACTAGGTGTTTGATGACATAGTGGTCTGTGTGCACAATTACTTTTGCACCTATCAAGTAGGATTTGAATTTTTCAAAAGCAAACACCACAGCATGCAGCTCTTTCTCTGTCACTGTGTATTTGAGCTGGGCCCCTTGCAGCATCTTGCTTGCATAATATATGGAATGAAAAACTTTTTTCCTGCGCCGCCCAAGGATGGCTCCCAATGCTGCTTCACTCACGTCACACATGAGCTCAAATGGTGAAGCCCAATCTAGTGCTACAATAACAGGTGTTGTACTTGATTTCTCCTTGAGGTCACAGAATGCTACCATGCAGTTCTTATCGAAGCAGAAGACTTTGTCTTTCTCTAGCAAATTACATAAAGGTTTAGCAACCTTGGAGAAGTCCTTGATAAACCTTTTGTAAAATCATGCAAGGCCAAGGAAGCTTCTAATGCCTTTAACTGAAGTGGGAGGAGGTAGCTTCTCAATGATTTATACTTTGGCCCTGTCAACCTCTAGCCCATCTTGAGAAACTTTATGTCCCAGTACAATCCCTTCCTTCACCATGAATTGACACTTCTCCCAATTCAACACTAGGTTTGTTTCCTCACACCTATGAAGGACCTTAGCAAGGTTTCCCAAGCAAAAGTTAAAAGAATCCCCAAAAACTAAAAAGTCATCCATGAAAATCTCCACAAATTGCTCCACCATTTCTGTGAAAATTACCATCATGCATCGTTGAAATGTTGCTGGAGCATTGCATAACCCAAACGGCATCCTCTAAAATGCAAAGGCGCCATAAGGGCATGTGAATATGGTCTTATGCTGGTCCTCGAGTACTATAACAATCTGATTGTAGCCTGAATACCCGTATAGGAAATAGTAGTACTCTATTCCGCTAAGTCTGTCTAACATCTGGTCAATGAATGGCAAGGGAAAATGGTCTTTTCTGGTGCTTTTGTTCAGCTTCCTGTAGTCCATGCAAATCCTCCAACCAATCACAACCTTGGTGGGGATGAGCTTATTGTGTTCATTTTCCAACTTAGTCATGCCCCCTTTCTTAGAAACACATTAGACTGGACTAAATCAGGAACTATCTAATATAGGGTAAATAATTCCACCATCTAACCACTTGATGATTTCCTTCTTTACGACCTCCTTCATTATTGGATTGAGCCTCCGTTGAGGTTCAATGGACCTTCCTTCATTGTTCTCTAACAGGATCTTATGCATACAATGTAACATCCTCTTTTTTTATTATACAATATTGAGTTCACATACATGTCATTAATCAAAACAGACGTATAACATATCAAACACATAGATATTTACATCTTGTTTATTTTGGTTGACCAATTCCGGAGATACAGGTGCGGGTGGTTGCACCTTCACCGGGATCTGAGCCAACTTGACCACTGTAACAACTCCATTTATGTAAATTTTTTTTTTTTTTAAAATACCATGAAGTTATTACCTCGTTACAACTTAACTCAATATAACATTTATTTCATTTATACAATACTGAGTTTCCATACACACTATTATTTTACAAACTACACACCATTATTTTACAAACATTTGTACAAAGATACATATTAGTTCTAATCATCTATATCGACTACTTCTGGGGACACTGGTTCGGGTGGCACGTCCACCGGAATCTCAGTTACATCTACGACAGTTACATCAGAAATAACTGGAAGTTGCCCAAGGTAGGGCACCTCGATCCAACGTACAGAGATAATAAGTGTCATAGAGAATATCTGCATATTTATTATTCTGAACATGATATGGAAATATAGTGAGAATTAAATCGCAGTAAGTTCAACAATAAATCATAATTTACCATCAATATAGTTCATCATGTCATGTTCAGCTGTATAAACTACAGAAAATATCTTTAAGTCACATGAATGCACTTTATCATGCACATGAAAATTATACAGTTATGACATGTATGGTATGAATAACTATTTTTCGAGTTTTATATGATGGCTATCCACTTATTCTTACTTCAAGCTACCCCGGTCAGGGTGAGTATTCTCTACTTTTCGGTACGGGCTTATCTCGCTCCGTCCGACATGGCACACTTTCTCTTTCTTTTCTTATTAACATGATCATAACCGTTGGTAGGGCGTCCCCTACTGGTGCACCACACGGATTGCCATGTGACCGTGCTCATTTCTTTTCTTTTCACAATGATAGCCAAAAATATGCTTTCAATAACAAGTATGTTCATCAAAATATAACTATTACCATAAATCATTGGTAATCATGCCATGAACATAACCATTTAAAATATCACTTTATAAAACATTTCCATGTCAAAATTCCATACTAATACCTTGGTAACTGGATAGTAATTGTAGTCTGTAAACAGCGCACCAGAAAAGTTCCCAGGAAAGAGAGGTGGGTCACTAATGGACACGCTTAAGTACCATGTCTTTCCTTGCCAGAACTTTCCTTAGACATGCACTTTTCACAAATCACAATTTTGTTTTCCAGTAACTAGAATAATTCTTTTCTGATGTGAAAATACTGCAACCACGGAGCATACTAAGATTTTTCAAATAAAACCGGCACTTTCAAAACTTCTTGTAAATTTATATGAGTACTAGGGTAAATTCCATGTTAAAAATTACACACTTAAAATGGTAGTAAGTTCATGCAATGGCAATGGCTATGGCTATACTAGTCATTTGTTAAGATTCATCTTCTTTTTAAAATACTAATTTTATTTCTTTATTTTCTTGATGCAGGTTTTCATCCTATCTAACCTTCTCTTACTAATCAGAGCATAACTCCCTCAATTTAACTCTGATGTAGGTGATCTTAGTGTCAATGTCAAGATAAAACAATTATCTAAAACTATTATGTTGACCATTGTAGCGAAATATTAAGAAATCAAGGTGATATTACTCCCTAAATGTACAGATTATTTCTTCTCGTGTAAGTTCTGACCTTTACTGACTAATTAGACCATATCTCCCAAATTTGAACTCCAAATTGAGTTATTCCAGTTGGTAAAAATCCATGAGCCCTATATCTATAATTGTTATCTTGGCGTACGATTTTAACTTCCTACAGAATATTTTCCAGAAATTCAAAAACTAAAGCTTTAATAACATATTCCGAACAAACATTTTCTGACCTCTGCTTACTAATCAGCTTATATCTACCTCAAATGGACTTCAAATTGAATGATTCCAGTGGCTAAAAATCCATGACATACATATCTTTAATTCTTATGTTAACCATTTATTTTAATTCCCTACCAATAATTCCCAGAAATTAAATTACCGAAGCTATCCTAACATATTCTTCCCTGATGATTCATTTTCTGACCTTTGACTACTAATCAGACCATAGCTACCTCATATGGACTCTAAATGGAATGATTCCAGTGGCTAAAAATCCATGACACATTTATCTTTAATTCTTATGTTAACCATTTATTTTAATTCCCTACCAATAATTCCCAGAAATTAAATTACCGAAGCTATCCTAACATATTCTTCCCTAATGATTCATTTTCTGACCTTTGACTACTAATCAGACCATAGCTACCTCATATGGACTCCAAATAGAATGATTCCAGTGGCTAAAAATCCATGACACATTTATCTTTAATTCTTATGTTAACCATTTATTTTAATTCCTTATAGATTGTTCCCAGAAATTAAAATACCGAAGCTTAAAATTCTGCCACCCATAGCCATAACCATGCAGAACTATCTACACCAACCTAAGTATTCAAACATACATCACATGCAAGATCAATATGTAACATGATATAGCAACATCATAACCAATCATAAAAGTTCTAAGATCAAAATCTCATACAAATATTATAAGTTTCAAAAGTTTTCTTCAAAAAGAAATATTGTTAAACTTACCTTTAGCTTTCTAAACTTCTCCTTCTTCTTCCTTCCTTTCTTCTTCTCTCTTCTCTCCTTTCCTCACTCTACCTTGCTTCTATTTCTCTCTCTTTCTCACTTGGACGAAATTAAAGTGTTGTAAGGGTGGGTTCTCTTATATAGACCACCAAATAATTCACCTTTCATGATCATGGATCTACCTTATCACAATTAAGATACACTTTGTTGAATTTTTGGAAAACAAACAACTTATGTTCTTGTCTTCCTTTTCCTTAGTCAAGATATGCATAGGAAAAGGAGATTTGTATTTTGAAAATTATGATGATATGTTCTTAAGATAAGGGACAAGGTCCCTTTGATTTAGGGATTCATTTAATTTTTCTTTTGTCTTAATCAATTATGATAGGTTGCCTTTTTAAGTGGCAAATTTCTAGCCCTTCAATCTCCATTATTTGGTTGATATTATTTGTGTGGGCTATGAATGTTTTGTCCTAATACCATGTATTATCATACCACTTGCTAAAATTATGAGTGAAGGATATAGATGTTTTTGTCCTAAAGCCTTGTATTATCATGCCACTTGCCTAAATGATGAATGTAGAATCACACCACTTGCTAAATTTTTGTCTTAATGCCATGTAACCTAATCTTTATTCTTATTATTATATCATCATCTAATTTATTTTATTTTATTTTTCCTCTTGGATTTGGGCTTATTCTTACCCATTATGGGCTTGTTCTACCCATTTTCTTTGCTTTGGATAAAATTCTTCCTTTCTTGGTGGGCTTGGTCACATTTTCATAATTTTTGGGCTATTGGTGAAATTACTATATCCTAGTCCAAGTCTATGTTTAATTTCTTGTTTAGGTTATCCAATGGGCTTGCTAGAAAATTATGTGAAGTGGAAAAACTCTATATGAAGTGTCCATAGGTAAAAGCCCAATGTATGGGTAAAGATTTTAAACTTAGTAACTATAGTTCTTGAATTAGGAAAAATTACCCTAATTCAATGTTCTTTGAAATTTTAAGACCTTTACTTGTTTCTAAAAATTTATCTTCCTTATCCAAGAATTTTGCATCTCTTTAGTATGTTATTTCTAATTTCTTTCCTATTAGATTTTCCTTCTTTATTTGTTCTCTTAATGTTAGAAACATTTTCTATGCATATACCTAAGGTGAAGAATTTCTAAGGATTATATTTCCTTAGATATCTAAAATATTGTCTAATAAATTTTATTTCCTTAATTAAATTTTTTATGTACCTTTATCAATAAAAGAAACGAAATTAAGGATGTTACATTTCTCTCCCCCTAAAAGAAATTTTGTCCTCAAAATTTCAGAAATTACCTTATAAGAATAATTGCGGATATTTCTTCCTCATGACTTCTTCCAGCTCCCAAGTTGCTTCTTCCGGAGTCAAACCTTCCCATAACACCTTAACTAGGGGAATGGTTTTATTTCTCAGTTGCTTCACGTCAGTGTCCAATATGGATGCAGGTACTAGCTGGTATGTCATGTTCTCCTTTATTTGGATTGGTTCATCCAGTATTATATGTGATGAATCTGAAAGATACTTCCGCAGCTGTGATACGTGGAAAACATTATGCAGGTTGGACAAATTAGGTGGGAGAGCAACTTGATATGCTGATGTCCCAACTTTCTTTAGAATTTGGTAGGGTCCTAAAAATCGCGGACTTAGCTTTCTTGTTTTGAGAGACCTACCAACTCCAGTAGTCGGGGAAAGTTTCAGAAATACATGGTCTCCTTCCTCAAACTCTAGAGGTCTATGTCTCTTATCGTAGTAACTCTTTTGCCGACTCTGAGCTGTAAGTATTTTGTTTCGTATCATCCTGATTTGTTCAGTGGTTTGTTGAACTAGATCAGGACCTAACAAGTTCTTTTCTCCTACCTCGAACCAACATAGTGGAGATCGGCACTTTCTACCGTATAAAGCTTCATAGGGGGCCATCTTAATGCTAGAGTGATAGCTATTATTATAAGCAAACTCTACTAAAGGTAGGTACTTATCCCATCCTTTACCTTGCTCTATCACACAGGCCCTCAACATATCTTCTAGGGTTTGAATTGTTCGTTCAGTCTGCCCATCAGTTTGAGGATGATAGGCAGTACTGAACCGCAACTGGGTTCCAAAAGCTTCTTGCAACGCCTTCCAAAACCTCGATGTGAACCTCGGATCTCTATCAGAAACAATATTTAAGGGAATCCCATGAAGTCTAACTATTTCCTGAACATACAATTGGGCCAATTTATCTAGTGAAAAGTTAATTTTTATGGGCAAAAAGTGAGCAGATTTGGTTAATCTGTCAACTATTACCCAGATAGAGTCATGTCCCACTGAAGTCTTAGGTAAACCTACAACAAAGTCCATCGAAATACTATCCCATTTCCATTCAGGAATCTCCAGAGGTTGAAGAAATCCTGCTGGCTTTTGATGTTCCACTTTCACCTTCTGACAAGTTAAACATTTTGCCACGAACTCAGCAATGTCATTTTTCATCCCTGGCCACCAATACATCCTTTTTAAATCCTGGTACATTTTAGTGCATCCAGGATGGATTGTGTATTTACTTTGATGCGCTTCCTTCAGTATCTTAGTCCTCAACTCTTGTTCTTGAGGGACACAAATCCTTCCCTGATACATGATTGCTCCATCTTCCATTACAGAAAAATTACCTTGGTCTTTATGATCTTGTAAGTATTGATCGTGAGCTTGAGCTTCTTTGATCTGGGCTCTAAGGTCAGACCTTATACTTAAACCATTAATGACTAGATTCTTTGGAGTAAGAGTAGTGGCTAGCTTCAAATTTCGAAACTCCTCTAGCATCTGCATCTCATACACCATCATCTGACCCATATGCAGAGATTTTCGACTCAAGGCATCTGCTACAACATTCGCCTTTCCGGGATGATACTTTATCTCAAACTTGTAGTCATTGAGGAATTCTACCCATCTTCGTTGCCTCATATTTAACTCCTTCTGATCAAAGAGGTATTTAAGACTCTTATGATCACAATATACTTCAAAGGTTGCCCCGTACAAATAGTGTCGCCAAATCTTTAAGGCAAACACTACTGCCGCTAATTCAAGATCATGGGTTGGATAGTTTTCTTCGTGGGGTCTTAGTTGTCTAGAGGCGTAAGCAACTACTCTCTTGTCTTGCATTAACACACACCCTAGCCCTTTCTTTGAAGCATCACTATACACTTCAAAATGTCCTGTGGGGTCTGGAATAATTAAAACAGGAGGAGTGGTCAGTCTTGTCTTCAGCTCCTGAAAACTAGCATCACATTGATCAGTCCATTTGAAAGGACTTCCCTTCCTGGTCAATTTAGTCAATGGCAAGGCTATACGAGAAAAGTTTTGTATAAATCTCCTGTAGTATCCTGCCAAACCAAGGAAACTTCTGATTTCCGTAACCGTCTTTGGTGTCTCCCACTTAATCACTGCTTCCGTCTTGCTAGGATCTACGGCTACCCCTCTATTAGAGATGACATGTCCGAGAAACTTCACCTCTGACAGCCAAAATTCACACTTCTCCAATTTAGCATATAACTTTTTCTCTTTCAGCACTTGCAGCACGATTCGGAGATGTTGTTCATGTTCTTTCTTACTCTTAGAATATATCAAGATGTCATCAATGAACACTACAACAAATTGATCTAGGTAGGGTCGAAAAATGCGATTCATGTAATCCATGAAAATTGCAGGTGCATTCGTTAACCCGAAGGGCATTACGAGAAACTCATAGTGCCCATACCTAGTCCTGAAGGCAGTTTTTGGTACGTCCTCCTCCTTAATCCTAATCTGATGATATCCTGACCGCAAATCAATTTTAGAAAAAATGGAGGCACCCTTTAATTGATCCAATAAGTCATCTATCCTAGGGAGAGGGTACTTATTTTTTATAGTCACCTTATTCAGCTGTCTGTAATCTATGCATAGTCTCAAACTCCCGTCTTTCTTCTTAACAAACAATACAGGAGCTCCCCAAGGTGATACACTCGGTCTAATGAATTGCTTGTCTAATAGTTCCTCCAATTGCTTCTTTAGTTCTTGTAGTTCCTTCGAGGCCATTCGATATGGTGCAATAGAGATAGGCCCTGTCCCAGGTAGGAGATCAATAGAGAACTCTATCTCTCTCTTGGGAGGTAAGCCTGGAATATCTGATGGAAACACCTCAGGAAACTCGTTGGCTATTGGAAATTCATCAAGCTTCGATTCGACTTCTAGGTTTGATAAATACAAGAGAATGTATCCAAGTACTCCATTCTTCAACTCCCTATTAACTTGATTGGCATTTAACATCAATAACTGGACCTCCTCTTTCGGAGTAGAAGGTAGAAATTCAACGGTCTTGTTACAACAATTCAACAAGACTCGATTCCTAGACATCCAGTCTAACCCTAGAATGACCTCAATACCTCTTAAAGGTAAAATGACGAGGTCTACAGAAAAAGTTTTCTCCTGGATGGTGACTTGACAGTCCTTACATACAGAGGAAGTTAATACCCGTTCCCCTGTAGGGGTTACTACAGATAGCTCATAGGGAGTTTCAGAAATAGGGAACTGAAACTTCCTAATACATTCCTCTGATATAAATGAATGACTAGCACCAGAGTCAAATAACACCATAAGAGCAAATCCATAAATATAGCATGTACCTTGTATCATTTCAGAAGATTGAGCTGCCTCTTGGCCGCTCAGGGTGAAAACCCTTCCTTTCACCTGAGGCCTCTGTTCTGGCTGCTTTCCTACATTCTGTGGGCAGTTTTTCGCAAAATGTCCCTTCTGTCCGCAATTGAAGCAGACATCTTGTCCCATGTAGCATGGCCGGTTACCATGCATGCGTCCGCATTTAGCGCACTTGACTGAGGCGAGGTCTTGTTGAAAAGGCCTAGGACCCGCAATCAATGGCCTCTTACCAGCTCCATATCCACTTCTTCTCACGTTCTTTCTAGGGTTGGGAAAATTTTTCTTCCTTTTCCATAGGTTTCGCCTTTGCTTCTCGTCCTCCACTGCCCTTAAACTCTTTTCCAGGAGTCTGCATTTATTTATCAGAGGTACAAACTCCCTGATCTCCATAGCTATAACAGCATTCTTTAACTCCGGGTTTAGTCCCGCTTCAAACTTAACCGCCTTCCATGCTTCATCTGGGTTATATCGCAGATAAGAGGAGAACTTAGACAGCTCCTCGAACCTTGCGATATACTGGTCCACGGTCATGCTTCCTTGCCTGAGTTGGAGAAATTCGATCTCTTTCTCTGCCCGTACAGTACTTGGAAAGTACTTTTCAAAAAAAATGTCCTTGAACACTTGCCAGGTGATCTGTCTTCCCTGATGAGCTAAAAGTTCTCTAGCTCCACGCCACCAGTATTCTGCTTCATCCTTTAACATATATGCAGCAAAAATGATTTGCTGCTCTTCAGTACAGCCCATCACTTCAAAGATTTTCTCTAATTCCCTAATCCACCTTTCGGCTATCGTTGGGTCATAACCACCTTGGAAACAAGGTGGTCTAGTCCTCAGGAACTCGGATATGCCATTATCTTTTCCAGCCGTCCGGTTGTTAGGACCAATCTCAACATTTGTGTTATTAGCATTCTGGAGATGTTGTAAAATTTGGTTGGTGGTCATAACTTGGTCTCGAATTGCCGTGGCCAGGTTGTGCAGGGTTTCCTCTGCATTGGTTGCTGGATTCCTCCTTGGTGGTGCCATTTCCTACTATGGTACAAAACAAAGTTATGCTGCTATTGAGGTGATCAAGCCCAATAGTTAGTTCAAAAATATTTAATAGCAGTCATAACACCACCTCGGCATATAGATAGGAAACACTAGTAATTTCTTACCTATATGAATCACTGATCCCCTACACAGCACAACCACAACATACTCAAGACACTATAAGATCGATTCAGATAACCATCCAACTACTGGCCATCTAGGATCGACCTCCTCTGATACCAATTATGTAACAACTCCATTTATGTAAATTTTTTTTTTTTTTTAAAATACCATGAAGTTATTACCTCGTTACAACTTAACTCAATATAACATTTATTTCATTTATACAATACTGAGTTTCCATACACACTATTATTTTACAAACTACACACCATTATTTTACAAACATTTGTACAAAGATACATATTAGTTCTAATCATCTATATCGACTACTTCTGGGGACACTGGTTCGGGTGGCACGTCCACCGGAATCTCAGTTACATCTACGACAGTTACATCAGAAATAACTGGAAGTTGCCCAAGGTAGGGCACCTCGATCCAACGTACAGAGATAATAAGTGTCATAGAGAATATCTGCATATTTATTATTCTGAACATGATATGGAAATATAGTGAGAATTAAATCGCAGTAAGTTCAACAATAAATCATAATTTACCATCAATATAGTTCATCATGTCATGTTCAGCTGTATAAACTACAGAAAATATCTTTAAGTCACATGAATGCACTTTATCATGCACATGAAAATTATACAGTTATGACATGTATGGTATGAATAACTATTTTTCGAGTTTTATATGATGGCTATCCACTTATTCTTACTTCAAGCTACCCCGGTCAGGGTGAGTATTCTCTACTTTTCGGTACGGGCTTATCTCGCTCCGTCCGACATGGCACACTTTCTCTTTCTTTTCTTATTAACATGATCATAACCGTTGGTAGGGCGTCCCCTACTGGTGCACCACACGGATTGCCATGTGACCGTGCTCATTTCTTTTCTTTTCACAATGATAGCCAAAAATATGCTTTCAATAACAAGTATGTTCATCAAAATATAACTATTACCATAAATCATTGGTAATCATGCCATGAACATAACCATTTAAAATATCACTTTATAAAACATTTCCATGTCAAAATTCCATACTAATACCTTGGTAACTGGATAGTAATTGTAGTCTGTAAACAGCGCACCAGAAAAGTTCCCAGGAAAGAGAGGTGGGTCACTAATGGACACGCTTAAGTACCATGTCTTTCCTTGCCAGAACTTTCCTTAGACATGCACTTTTCACAAATCACAATTTTGTTTTCCAGTAACTAGAATAATTCTTTTCTGATGTGAAAATACTGCAACCACGGAGCATACTAAGATTTTTCAAATAAAACCGGCACTTTCAAAACTTCTTGTAAATTTATATGAGTACTAGGGTAAATTCCATGTTAAAAATTACACACTTAAAATGGTAGTAAGTTCATGCAATGGCAATGGCTATGGCTATACTAGTCATTTGTTAAGATTCATCTTCTTTTTAAAATACTAATTTTATTTCTTTATTTTCTTGATGCAGGTTTTCATCCTATCTAACCTTCTCTTACTAATCAGAGCATAACTCCCTCAATTTAACTCTGATGTAGGTGATCTTAGTGTCAATTTCAAGATAAAACAATTATCTAAAACTATTATGTTGACCATTGTAGCGAAATATTAAGAAATCAAGGTGATATTACTCCCTAAATGTACAGATTATTTCTTCTCGTGTAAGTTCTGACCTTTACTGACTAATTAGACCATATCTCCCAAATTTGAACTCCAAATTGAGTTATTCCAGTTGGTAAAAATCCATGAGCCCTATATCTATAATTGTTATCTTGGCGTACGATTTTAACTTCCTACAGAATATTTTCCAGAAATTCAAAAACTAAAGCTTTAATAACATATTCCGAACAAACATTTTCTGACCTCTGCTTACTAATCAGCTTATATCTACCTCAAATGGACTTCAAATTGAATGATTCCAGTGGCTAAAAATCCATGACATACATATCTTTAATTCTTATGTTAACCATTTATTTTAATTCCCTACCAATAATTCCCAGAAATTAAATTACCGAAGCTATCCTAACATATTCTTCCCTGATGATTCATTTTCTGACCTTTGACTACTAATCAGACCATAGCTACCTCATATGGACTCTAAATGGAATGATTCCAGTGGCTAAAAATCCATGACACATTTATCTTTAATTCTTATGTTAACCATTTATTTTAATTCCCTACCAATAATTCCCAAAAATTAAATTACCGAAGCTATCCTAACATATTCTTCCCTAATGATTCATTTTCTGACCTTTGACTACTAATCAGACCATAGCTACCTCATATGGACTCCAAATAGAATGATTCCAGTGGCTAAAAATCCATGACACATTTATCTTTAATTCTTATGTTAACCATTTATTTTAATTCCTTATAGATTGTTCCCAGAAATTAAAATACCGAAGCTTAAAATTCTGCCACCCATAGCCATAACCATGCAGAACTATCTACACCAACCTAAGTATTCAAACATACATCACATGCAAGATCAATATGTAACATGATATAGCAACATCATAACCAATCATAAAAGTTCTAAGATCAAAATCTCATACAAATATTATAAGTTTCAAAAGTTTTCTTCAAAAAGAAATATTGTTAAACTTACCTTTAGCTTTCTAAACTTCTCCTTCTTCTTCCTTCCTTTCTTCTTCTCTCTTCTCTCCTTTCCTCACTCTACCTTGCTTCTATTTCTCTCTCTTTCTCACTTGGACGAAATTAAAGTGTTGTAAGGGTGGGTTCTCTTATATAGACCACCAAATAATTCACCTTTCATGATCATGGATCTACCTTATCACAATTAAGATACACTTTGTTGAATTTTTGGAAAACAAACAACTTATGTTCTTGTCTTCCTTTTCCTTAGTCAAGATATGCATAGGAAAAGGAGATTTGTATTTTGAAAATTATGATGATATGTTCTTAAGATAAGGGACAAGGTCCCTTTGATTTAGGGATTCATTTAATTTTTCTTTTGTCTTAATCAATTATGATAGGTTGCCTTTTTAAGTGGCAAATTTCTAGCCCTTCAATCTCCATTATTTGGTTGATATTATTTGTGTGGGCTATGAATGTTTTGTCCTAATACCATGTATTATCATACCACTTGCTAAAATTATGAGTGAAGGATATAGATGTTTTTGTCCTAAAGCCTTGTATTATCATGCCACTTGCCTAAATGATGAATGTAGAATCACACCACTTGCTAAATTTTTGTCTTAATGCCATGTAACCTAATCTTTATTCTTATTATTATATCATCATCTAATTTATTTTATTTTATTTTTCCTCTTGGATTTGGGCTTATTCTTACCCATTATGGGCTTGTTCTACCCATTTTCTTTGCTTTGGATAAAATTCTTCCTTTCTTGGTGGGCTTGGTCACATTTTCATAATTTTTGGGCTATTGGTGAAATTACTATATCCTAGTCCAAGTCTATGTTTAATTTCTTGTTTAGGTTATCCAATGGGCTTGCTAGAAAATTATGTGAAGTGGAAAAACTCTATATGAAGTGTCCATAGGTAAAAGCCCAATGTATGGGTAAAGATTTTAAACTTAGTAACTATAGTTCTTGAATTAGGAAAAATTACCCTAATTCAATGTTCTTTGAAATTTTAAGACCTTTACTTGTTTCTAAAAATTTATCTTCCTTATCCAAGAATTTTGCATCTCTTTAGTATGTTATTTCTAATTTCTTTCCTATTAGATTTTCCTTCTTTATTTGTTCTCTTAATGTTAGAAACATTTTCTATGCATATACCTAAGGTGAAGAATTTCTAAGGATTATATTTCCTTAGATATCTAAAATATTGTCTAATAAATTTTATTTCCTTAATTAAATTTTTTATGTACCTTTATCAATAAAAGAAACGAAATTAAGGATGTTACATTTCTCTCCCCCTAAAAGAAATTTTGTCCTCAAAATTTCAGAAATTACCTTATAAGAATAATTGCGGATATTTCTTCCTCATGACTTCTTCCAGCTCCCAAGTTGCTTCTTCCGGAGTCAAACCTTCCCATAACACCTTAACTAGGGGAATGGTTTTATTTCTCAGTTGCTTCACGTCAGTGTCCAATATGGATGCAGGTACTAGCTGGTATGTCATGTTCTCCTTTATTTGGATTGGTTCATCCAGTATTATATGTGATGAATCTGAAAGATACTTCCGCAGCTGTGATACGTGGAAAACATTATGCAGGTTGGACAAATTAGGTGGGAGAGCAACTTGATATGCTGATGTCCCAACTTTCTTTAGAATTTGGTAGGGTCCTAAAAATCGCGGACTTAGCTTTCTTGTTTTGAGAGACCTACCAACTCCAGTAGTCGGGGAAAGTTTCAGAAATACATGGTCTCCTTCCTCAAACTCTAGAGGTCTATGTCTCTTATCGTAGTAACTCTTTTGCCGACTCTGAGCTGTAAGTATTTTGTTTCGTATCATCCTGATTTGTTCAGTGGTTTGTTGAACTAGATCAGGACCTAACAAGTTCTTTTCTCCTACCTCGAACCAACATAGTGGAGATCGGCACTTTCTACCGTATAAAGCTTCATAGGGGGCCATCTTAATGCTAGAGTGATAGCTATTATTATAAGCAAACTCTACTAAAGGTAGGTACTTATCCCATCCTTTACCTTGCTCTATCACACAGGCCCTCAACATATCTTCTAGGGTTTGAATTGTTCGTTCAGTCTGCCCATCAGTTTGAGGATGATAGGCAGTACTGAACCGCAACTGGGTTCCAAAAGCTTCTTGCAACGCCTTCCAAAACCTCGATGTGAACCTCGGATCTCTATCAGAAACAATATTTAAGGGAATCCCATGAAGTCTAACTATTTCCTGAACATACAATTGGGCCAATTTATCTAGTGAAAAGTTAATTTTTATGGGCAAAAAGTGAGCAGATTTGGTTAATCTGTCAACTATTACCCAGATAGAGTCATGTCCCACTGAAGTCTTAGGTAAACCTACAACAAAGTCCATCGAAATACTATCCCATTTCCATTCAGGAATCTCCAGAGGTTGAAGAAATCCTGCTGGCTTTTGATGTTCCACTTTCACCTTCTGACAAGTTAAACATTTTGCCACGAACTCAGCAATGTCATTTTTCATCCCTGGCCACCAATACATCCTTTTTAAATCCTGGTACATTTTAGTGCATCCAGGATGGATTGTGTATTTACTTTGATGCGCTTCCTTCAGTATCTTAGTCCTCAACTCTTGTTCTTGAGGGACACAAATCCTTCCCTGATACATGATTGCTCCATCTTCCATTACAGAAAAATTACCTTGGTCTTTATGATCTTGTAAGTATTGATCGTGAGCTTGAGCTTCTTTGATCTGGGCTCTAAGGTCAGACCTTATACTTAAACCATTAATGACTAGATTCTTTGGAGTAAGAGTAGTGGCTAGCTTCAAATTTCGAAACTCCTCTAGCATCTGCATCTCATACACCATCATCTGACCCATATGCAGAGATTTTCGACTCAAGGCATCTGCTACAACATTCGCCTTTCCGGGATAATTAAATTTTTTATGTACCTTTATCAATAAAAGAAACGAAATTAAGGATGTTACAACCACAAACATCTTATTTGATTCTGAAATCTACCCAACATAAAGTAACTCGATCCAATGTGCACTAAAAGCCAGAGCCTTAGAAACAAAAGCTGCATAAATAATTTTCTAAACATGATATGGAAATATAGTGAGAATTAAATCCCAGTAAGCTCAACAATAAATTATCATCAGTAAAGCTCATCACGTCATGTTCAGCTGTATAAACTACAGAAAATATCTTTGGTCACATGAATGCATTATATCTATGCACATAAGAATCATACTGTAATGATATGTATGACATGATTAACTATTTTCAAAATATCATATGATGGCCATCAACTTATTCTCATTTCAAGCTACCCCGGTCAGGGTGAGTATCCTCTACTCTCCGGTACGGGCTTTTCTCGCTCCGTCCGACATGGCCCACTTTCTCTTTCTTTTCTCATTATCATGATCATAACCGTTGGTAGGGCGTCCCCTACTGGTGCACCACACGGATTGCCATGTGACCGTGCTCATTTCTTTTCTTTTCACAATGTTAGCCAAAAATATGCTTTCAATAACAAGTATGTTCATCAAAATATAACTATTACCATAAATCATTGGTAATCATGCCATGAATATAACCATTTCAAATATCACTTTATAAAATATTTCAATGTCAAAATTTCACACTTAAGATGGTAATAATTTCATACAATGGCAATGGCTATGACTATACTAGTCATTTATTAAGATTCATCTTCTTTTTTAAATACTAATTTTATTTTCTTTATTTTCTTGATGCAGGTTTTCATCCTATCTAACCTTCTCTTACTAATCAGAGCATAACTCCCTCAATTTAACTCTGATGTAGGTGATCTTGGTGTCCCTTTCAAGATAAAACAATTATCTAAAACTATTATGTTGAACATTGTAGCGAAAAATTAAGAAAAGAAGGTGATATTACTCCCTCAAAGTACAGGATAGTTCCTCTCGGATAGGTTCTGACCTTTACTGACTAATTAGACCATATCTCCCAAATTGGAACTCTAAATTGAGTTATTCCAGTTGGTAAAAATCCATGCGCCATATATCTATAATTGTTATGTTGGCGCGCTATTTTAGATCCCTATAGAATATTCCCAGAAATTCAAAAACTAAAACATTAATAACATACTCTTCCCTGAATAAACATTTTTTGACCTCGGCTTACTAATCAGATCATATCTACCTCATATGAACTCTAAATTACATAATTCCAGTGCGTATATTTCCATGAGACATAGATATATAACGTTCATGTTAACCATTTATTTTAATTCCATACAGATAATTACCAAAAATTAAAATACAAAAGTTGTCCTAACATAATCTTCCCTGATGAACCATTTTCTGACCTTGGCTTACTAATCGGACCATATCTACCACATGTGGACTCCAAATTGAATGATTCCAGTGGCTAAAAATCCATGACACACATATATTTAATTATTATGTTAACCATTTATTTTAATTCCATACCAATAATTCCCAGAAATTAAATTACCGAAGCTATCCTAACATATTCTTCCCTGATGATTCATTTTCTGACCTTTGAATACTAATCAGACCAAAGCTACCTCATATGGACTCCAAATGGAATGATTCCAGTGGTACAAATCCGTGACACATATATCTTTAATTCTTATGTTAACCATTTATTTTAATTCCTTATAGATTGTTCCCAGAAATTAAAATACCGAAGCTCAAAATTCTGTCAACCATAGCCATACCCATGCAAAACTATCTACACCAACCTAAGTATTCAAACATAGATCACATGCAAGATCAATATGTAACATGATATAGCAACATCCATGACCAATCATCAAAGTTGTAAGATCAAAATCTCATATAAATATTATGAGTTTCAAAGGTTTTCTTCAAAAAGAAATATTATTAAACTTACCTGGAGCACTTAGTCCCCTAGACTTCTCCTTCCTCTTTCTTCCTTTCTTCCTCTCCTTTCCTCACACTACCTTGCTTCTATTTTTGCTCTCCCTCACTTGGACGAAATTCTAATGTTGTAAGGGTGGGTTTTCTTATATAGACCACCAAATAATTCAACTTTCATGATCATGGGTCTACCTTATCACAATTAGGATACACTTTGTTGAATTTTTGGAAAACAAACAACTTATGTTCTTGTCTTCCTCTTCCTTAGTCAAGATATGCATAGAAAAAGGAGATTTGTATTTTGAAAATTATGATGATATGTTCTTAAGATATGGGGCAAGATCCCTTTGATTTAGGGATTCATTTCCTTTTTCTTTTGTCTTAATCAAGTATGATAGATTTGCCTTTTTAAGTGGCAAATTTCTAGCCCTTGAATTTTCCTTACTTAACTAAAATTATTTGTGTAGGATAATGATGTTTTGTCATAATGCTATGTATTATTACCCACTTGCTAAAGTTATGTATGTAGGATATAGATGTTTTTGTCCTAAAGCCTTGTATTATTATGCCACTTGCCAAAATGATGAATGTAGAATCACACCACTTGCTAAATTTTTTTTTTGTCTTAATGCCATGTCACCTAATCTTGATTACAACATTATTTCATCACTTTAATTTTATTTTAATTTTAATTTTCCTCTTGGGTTTGGGCTCATTCTTGCCCATTTTCTTTACTTTGGTTAAAATTCTACCTTTCATAATGGGGTTGGTCACATTTTGATGATTTTTGGGCTACCGGTCCAATTTCTATATCCTAGTCCAAGTCTATGTTTTATTTCTTCCTTGGGCTATCCTATTGGCTTGCTAAAAATTCATGTGAAGTAGAAAAACTCTATATGAAGTGTCTATAGGTTAAAGCCCAATTTACGGGTGGAGATACTAAACTTAGTAATTTTTGCTCTTAAATTAAGAAAAATTACCCTAATCCGATCTTCTTGAAATTTTAAGACATTTACTTACTTCACAAAAATTTATCTTTCTTTACCTAAGAATTTCACCTTTCTTTAGCATGTTTATTTCTAATATTTCCTCTTTGGTTTTCTTTCTTTACCTATTCCATTAATATTAGAACATTTCTATGCATATATGTAAGGTGAAGAATTTCTAAGGAAAATATCTAAAAATTACGGGATGTTACATACAAAATGAGGGACTAATACCCTTAATATCAGCAAAGGTCCAACCAATAGCTCTTTTGAATTTTTTCAAAGTCACGACTAATTTCTCCTCTTGCTCTTTTGTCAAAAGCGCTGAAATGATCACAGGAATAGTGGTTGTTTCACCCAGATAAGCATATTTTAGATGCGTTGGTAATGGCTTCAATTCTAAGGTTGGTGGTTCCTTTATCGATGTCTTTGGTAGCTTTAATTCCCGTAAGGACATATCCAACGGCTCATTTGTCAGACCCTGCTTCCCAGTGCCATGTTTTGTTTCTATCCAGGTCCATTCTTTATCGTTTTCCCTCTCTAAATTTGAGCTATATTGCCACACAACTGGGGTTGGGCCAATGCAGCATTTCTCGAACTGCTCTGATGTTAATGTGTTTATCACAAAAATAATCGAACATTCTTCCACTTCGCTAGGGAATTTCATGGACTAGAATACGTTGAATGTGACCTGCTCATCTTGAAATCTCATTGTTAATTCCCCGTTTTGAACATCAATTCAGGTTCATCCAGTGGCTAGGAATGGCATGCCGAAAATGATTGGCACATCTACATCTGCTTCATAATCCAGTATTTTGAAATCTACTAGAAAGATGAATTTATCCACCTTAACTAAGACATCCTCGATTTTCCCTTCTGGATATGCTATGGATCTGCCTGCCAGCTGTAGTGAAATTATGGTAGGCCTTGCTTCTCCAATCCCCAGCTTCTTGAATATTGACATCAGCATGAGGTTGATGCTTGCTCCCAAGTCACAAAGAGCCTTGCTAAAATACTGGGTTCTAATGGAGCAAGGAATGGTTAAGCTACCTGGATCCTTGAGTTTGGGAGGTAGCTTATTTTATAGCACATCATAACATTCTCGTGTTAGAGCAACAGTCTCAAATTCCCCAAACCTTCGTTTCTTAGTTAAGATGTCATTCATGAACTTGACATAGTTAGGCATTTGTTCCAATGCTTTCACCAAGGGAATGTTAATGTGCAGCTGCATGAGGATATCTATAAATTTTCTGAACTGATGGTCCTTCTGCTGTTCCTGGAATCTTTGAGGGAATGGTGGAGGTAGCTTGGTCTGCTACATGTTTTGCTACGACAAAGCGGTAGTATTTTTCTGCGTAAAAGCTACAGTATTTTGCTGCAGCAAAGCTATAGAATTTTCTCCAGAGATTCCTTCTTTCTCACTCGCCTTCTCAACCTGCCCCTGCTTGTTTTCCTTCTTATCAAGTGGTACAACAAGGTCTTTTTGATCCTACCTCTTTACTTGGGGTGCTTCCACTACTTTTCCACTCTTAAGCTTGCAATGCTCCTTCCCTTCTTTCCTAAGGACTTCAGTATTGCTTGGAAGTTCCCCTAAAGGTCTATTTTTTTATTCATTGGCAAGCTGCCCAACTTGGTTTTCCAGATTCCTTAATGATGCAGCTTGACTCTAGATCACAACATCATTTCTTGCCATGTATTCCTTAAGCAAGGATTCCAATGAGTTGGGAGTCTTATTAGGCTAATGCTTCTTATGCTGAAATCCTAGGGGAGCTTATGGTCTCTAAGGGGCAGAATTGCTTCCTTGGCCAGCACCATAGCTACTCCAAGAAATGTTGGGATGCTGCCTCCAACTAGGGTTATACGTATTTGAATAGGGATTGTTGTTGTGATGCATGTTTTCCATATAACACACTGACTCCATATTTGAAGGGAAACTCTCAAATAAATGAGTTTCATTGCACAAAATGCAAGACACTCAAGTTTCCTGGGCTACATTATCCTCTTAGGGCCAAGTTAGCTGCTGGTTTGTTAAAACTTTTACAAATGAAGCTGTCTGGGCTGTGAGAGAAGTCACTTCACTCACTTCATGCACCCCACAATTTTCTTTCTAGTTGAGACTCTGTCCATAGCCCATTGATAATTGTTGCTAGCCATCCTTTCGAGCAGCTCATACGCCTTATTGTAAGTTTTGGACAGAAATGCCCCATTAGCTGCTGCATCCACTATGGTTCTAGTTTGAGCATTGAGACTATTATAAAACGTCCCCATCTGGATGTAGGACGTGATTCCATGATGAGGAAATCTCTATAGCAGTTCTTTGTACCTCTCCCAGGTGTCATATAGCGATTCTCCGTCTAGTTGTTGGAAGGATGTGATGTCATTCCTCAGCCTTGTATTTTTGGTAGGTGGGAAGTATTTTAGCAAAAATATCTCTGCCAAATCACTCCAGTTGGCATAGAATCAAGTGGCAGAGAGTTTAACCACGCTCTAGCTCGATCTCTTAATGAGTAGGGGAACAATTTTAGCTTTAGAACTTCATCTATCACCCCATTCATTTTGAATATATCTGTGACTTCAATAAACACTTTGAAGTGAAGGTGAGGGTCCTCTGTAGGCATTCCACTGAATTACCCTACAGTTTGTAGCATATGAAACATTACAGGCTTGATCTCAAAGTGAAGAGCTTTAATTTCTGGTCATACTATGCTTGGGTTCAACCCATTCAGATTTGGTTGAACATAAGCATTCAGCACTCTATCTCGGTCATCCATGTTTTCTACTCCTCTCTGGTTGGCCATTTTTACTTCTTGCTGAGGTCCCGATAGTCCTCTCCTTCTTCTCAAAAAATTCCTCTCTATTTCAGGATCTAGAGGCAATAGCTCTCTATTGGACCTGCTTATGTACTGAGTTCACCTGCCCAAAATAACACCAGAGTGACTAAGGGATAAAAGTCCTTCACAAAGACAAATATCTAATAATAATTTTCAAGTTGACACTCCCTGGCAATGTCGCCAAACACTTGTTGGTTGCAAGGTATTTATGCAATGTCCAAATGTAAGTACACGTATTATGACCAAGTAATATAATGATGAGTGAGTAACGTCCCACGAGGAAGTGTACTAGACATTACTATAAAATTCTTTGACTCATGAAATGCTGTAGCAAAACTTTGTTGGTTCACAAGATTAAGGTTCAAGTGCAAATAAGGCTAAATGAACTTAACAAGGGTTGAAACAAGTTGAGATACACTAGGTTACGGTCAAATAAATATTAGGCGGACTAGGGTAGCTTCAAGGTTGCCAAAAACTTTTGCACTCATTTTGCTCTAGAAATTGCTATAGCAATTGCTCAAGTGCCTAGTTTCCTCTCGAATAGGATCTTTCCAGACAACCATTCCTTGCACTTTTGGGGTTCAATCATACATTCTTGTATAAATCCAAGCCCCAGAGTTACTTTTGAAGTCCCAACTGTTGGGCCATATGGGACAACTATATATTCCTATATTAGTTGTGGTTTGGTCTTTTAACCAACCCATAACATCCAACCTTATTCCAGCCTTCACCAACCTTCTAGGTCAATGTCAACTTTATTTTTCTACTATTAAAGTTCAGTTAGCAGCAGAAAGTTAAGAAATGCATAATAGTTAGATGACAGAAGCAAAACTGCATCAAAATCATCCATGTATTAAAATGTGAAAGAGTTCATTGCAACCCATCTATAACCCTAGCTGGGAACTTAACCCAGATTCATATTCAAACTAGTTACAAGTATTAGAATAACCATCATGCAAAGAAGAGTGATACAGTCAAAGAAAAGTATAGTTCAGCACTAAACAATAAAGCACAGAAGGGAAGAAGGGAATTCTCGAAAAGGATCCTCTTCTTCACGTCCAGCAGCTCCTCCTTTTGGGTAGGTTCCTAAGGGGACAATATCCCCGTACAGCCCACTCCCATCCAAGACTCTGGGCTCTCCTCTCTACTTTTCTGTTCCTCTGTGTCTATCTCCTTTTTGTTTACTCCTTTCTACTTTTTATATGCAAGCCTTGTGGTCCTAGTGAGGTGGCTTGGCTGCAACATTATTTTTCTTTTTCTTGGCCTGTACCTCTACCAATGCCTCTTTCTCCCTTTTCAATAGTGGAGACAGTTTCTACGCTTTTGCATCCTAGCGCTTTGCTGTGTCAACTGCGTGCTGCTTCCTCCATGCTGGTTAGTCGTGGCTACACTTGCTGCAGCAGCCATAAATCACTCCCACCTGTAGCGTATCACAAAAGATCAACTTCCATATGCATCATATTAATCGGACCACAATCACTTGGTTTGCTACCTCAATTGCCATATATGCATACTAAATTTCACAACAAACGTAATGGGTGGTTTACACTCATGGGAGGCACAAACATACTATTAAATCAGGGGGGCATTAATGCTAATAAAACAAAATGTAGAGTAATAACCCAAGAAAAGCATAGAAAAACTCTAATAAATTAAAGTTATCACCAATCCAAATAAAGGAAAACATGACATACTAGCTAGTACCAGCATCTATATTAGACGCCGGCGTGAAGCAATTGAGGAATAAAACTGTTCCCCTGGTTAGGGTGTTATGGGAAGATTTGACTCTAGAAGAAACAACTTAGGAGCTGGAAGAAGTCATAAGGAAAAAAATATATGCAATTCTTTTTATTAGGTAATTTCTAATGAGGACAAAATCTTTTTAGGGGGAAAGAAATGTAACATCCCTAATTTCGTTTCTTTTATTAATAAAGGTACATAAATATTTAATTAAGGAAATAAAATTTATTAAACAATTTTTAGATACCTAAGAAAATATAAAACTTAGAAATTCTTCACCTTATGTGTATGCATAGAAAATATTTCTAACATTAAGGGAATAGGTAAAGAGAGAGAACCTAATAGAAAAAAATTTGAAATAACTTCCTAAAGAGGGTTGAAATTCTTGGGTAAGGAAGATAAATTTTTGAAAGTAAGTAAATGTCTTAAAGTTTCAAGAAGATTGCATTAGAGTAATTTTTCCTAATTCAAGAGCTAGAGTTCCTATGTTTAACATCTCCACCCATACATTTGGGCTTTCACCTATGGACACTTCATATAGAGTTTTTCCAATTCACATGAGTTTTTAGTAAGCCAAATGGGTAGCCCAAGTAAGAGATATAACATAGACTTGACTAGGATATAAAGGTTGGACCAATAGCCCAAAATCATGAAACTGTGGCCAAGCCCTCCATGAGAGGTAGGATTTCAGCCAAAGCAAAGAAAATGGGCAAAAATGAGCCCAAATCCAAGAGGGAAAAATAAGAACCATGTGATGAAATAGTAGTGTAATAATAATCAAGATTAGGTCACATGGCATTAGGACAAAACATCTATATCCTACACTCATAATTTCAGCAATCCATGTGATGATATAGTAGGTGATAATACTCGGCATTAGGACAAAACATTTATAACCTACACTCATAATTTCACCATGCCATGTAATGATATAATAGGTAATAGTACATAGCATTATGACAAAACATCTATATCCTACATTCATAATTGTATACAAGCAAAGGAGACTCAAGGGCTAGAAATTTACCACTTAGAAAGCAAACATATCATACTTGATTGAGACAAAAGAAAAAGAAAATCGATCCCTTAATCAAAGGGACCTTGCCACTTGTCTTGAGAACAATTTATCATAATTTTTAAATAAAAAATCCCCTTTTTGCTATGCATATCTTGACTAAGGGAAAGGAAGACAAGAACATGATTTTTCTTCCCCCAAAAAGCAACCAAGTGAATCCTAATTATGATAAGGTAGACAGATGATTATGAGAGGAGGACAAGTTAATTTATTTAAGCAAAAGCCACTCTTGTAAAATTAGGATTTTGTCTAAGTGAGGTAGAGGAAAAAAAGCAAGGTAGAGTGAGGAAAGGATAAAAAGAGAGGAGAAGAGAGGAAGGAAGAAAAAGGAGAAGTCTAGAGTGTAACAACTCCATTTAAGTATCAATTTTTTTTTTAAAATACCATGAAGTTATTACCTCGTTATAACTTAACTCAATATAATATTTATTTAATTTCAACAATACAGAGTTTACATACATGTCATTAATCAAAACATACGTACAACATATCAAACACATAAAAATCTACATCTTATTTATCCTGGTTGACCAATTCCGAAGATACAGGTGCGGGAGGTTGCACCTTCACCGGGATCTAAGCCAACTCGACCACAAACATTTTATTTGCTTCTGGGATCTGCCCAACATAAAGTACTCGATCCAACGTGCACTAAAAGCCAGAGCTATAGAAAAATCTGCATAACTAATTTTCTGAACATGATAAGGAAATATAGTGAGAATTAAATCCCAGTAAGTTCAACAATAAATTATCATCAATATAGCTCATTACGTCTTGTTCAGCTGTATAAACTACAGAAAAAATCTTTGGTCACATGAATGCATTATATCTATCCACATAAGAATCATACAGTAATGATATGTATGACAGGATTAACTATTTTTAGAATATCATATGATGGCGATCAACTTATTCTCATTTCAAGCTACCCCGGTCAGGGTGAGTATCCTCTACTCTCTGGTACGGGCTTTTCACGCTCCACTCGACATGGCCCACTTTCTCTTTCTTTTCTCATTAACATGATCATAACCGTTGGTAGGGCGTCTCCTACTAGTGCACCACACGGATTGCCATGTGACCGTGCTCATTCCTTTTCTTTTCACAATGATAGCCAAAAATATGCTTTCAATAACAAGTATGTTCATCAAAATATAACTATTACCATAAATCATTGGTAATCATGCCATGAACATAACCATTTCAAATATCACTTTATAAAATATTTCCATGTCAGAATTTTACACTTAAGATGGTAAGAAGTTCATACAATGGCAATGGCTATGGCATATACTAGTCATTTATAAGATTCGTCTTCTTTTTTAAATATTAATTTTATTTCTTTATTTTCTTGATGTAGGTTTTCATCATATCTAACCTTCTCTTACTAATCAGAGCATAACTCCCTCAATTGAACTCTGATACAGTTGATCTTGGTGTCAATTTCAAGATAAAACAATTCTCTAAAACTATTATGTTGAACATTATAGCGAACTATTAAGAAATCAAGGTGATATTACTCCCTAAATGTACAGGTTATTTCTTCTCAGATAGGTTCTGACCTCTACCTACTAATCGGACCATATCTACCACATATGGACTCCAACTTGAGTGATTCCAGTGGCTAAAAATCCATGACAAACATAGCTATAATTATTATGTTAACCACTTATTTTAATTCCATACAGATAATTCCCAGAAATTAAAATACAGAAGCTATCCTAACATATTCTTGCCTGATGAACCATTTTCTGACCTTTGCCTAGTAATCGACCCATATCTACCTCATATGGACTCGAAATTGAATAATTCCAGTGGTTAAAAATCCGTGACACATATCTTTAATACTTATGTTAACCATTTATTTTAATTCCCCACAGATAATTCCCAGAAATTAAAATACAAAAGCTATCGTAACATATTCTTCCCTGATGAACCATTTTCTGACCTTTGCTTACTAAGTAGACCATATCTACCTCATATGGACTCCAAATGGAATGATTCCAGTGGCTAACAATCCGTGACACATATATATTTAATTCTTATGTTAACCATTTATTTTAATTCTCTACAAATAATTCCAAGAAATTAAAACACATAAGCTATCCTAATATATTCTTCCCTGATGAACCATTTTCTGACCTTTGCTTACTAATCGGACATTATCTACCTCATATGGACTCAAAATTGAATGATTCCAGTGGCTAAAAATCCGTGACACATATATATTTAATTCTTATGTAAACCATTTATTTTAATTCCCTACAGATAATTCCCATAAATTAAAACACAGAAGCTATCCTAACATATTCTTCCCTGATGAACCATTTTCTGACCTTTGATTACAAATTAGACAATATCTACCTCATATGGACTCCAAATTGAATCATTCCAGTGGCTAAAAATCCTTGACATATATATCTTTAATTCTTATGTTAACTATTTATTTTAATTTCCTACAAATAATTCCCAGAAATTAAAACACAGAAGCTAAAAAATTTGCCACCCATAGCCATACCTATGCAGAACTATCTATACCAGTCTAAGTATTCAAACATACATCACATGAAAGATCAATATGTAACATCATATAGCAACATCATGACCAATCATCAAAGTTCTAAGATCAAAATCTCATATAAATATTATAAGTTTCAAAAGTTTTCTTCAAAAAGAAATATTGTTAAACTTAGTTAGAGCACTTTGTCCCCTAAGCTTCTCCTTCCTCTTTCTTTCTTTCTTCCTCTCCTTTGCTCACTCTACCTTGCTTCTATTTCTCTCTCTTCCTCACTTGGATGAAATTAAAATGTTGTAGGGGTGGGTTTTGCTTAAATAGACCACCAAATAATACACCTTTCGTGATCATGGGTCTACCTTATCACAATTAAGATACACTTTGTTGAATTTTTGGAAAACAAACAACTTATGTTCTTGTCTTCCTCTTCCTTAGTCAAGATATGCATAGAAAAAGGAGATTTGTATTTTGAAAATTATGATGATATGTTCTTAAGATAAGGGACAAGGTCCCTTTGATTTAGGGATTCATTTCCATTTTCTTTTGTCTTAAACAAGTATGATAGGTTTGCCTTTTTAGGTGGCAAATTTCTAGCCCTTGAATCTCCATTATTTGGTTGATATTATTTGTGTGGGATAGGAATGTTTTGTCACATTTTCATAATTTTTGGGCTATTGGTCCCATTACTATATCCTAGTCCAAGTCTATGTTTTATTTCTTGCTTAGGTTGTCCAATGGGCTTGCTAAAAACTTATGTGAAGTGAAAAAACTCTATATGAAGTGTCCATAGGTAAAAGCCCAATGTATTGGTAAAGATTTTAAACTTAGTAACTCTAGTTCTTGAATTAGGAAAAATTACCCTAATCCAATGTTCTTGAAATTTTAAGACCTTTACTTGTTTATAAAAATTTATCTTCCTTATCCAAGAATTTTGCATCTCTTTAGTATGTTATTTCTAATTTTTTCCTATTAGGTTTTCCCTCTTTATTTGTTTTCTTAATGTTAGAAATATTTTCTATGCATACACATATGCTGAAGAATTTCTAAGGATTATATTTCCTTAGATATCTAAAATATTGTCTAATAAATTTTATTTCCTTAATTAAATATTTATGTACCTTTATCAATAAAAGAAACGAAATTAGTTATGTTACATTTCTCTCCCCCTAAAAGAAATTTTGTCCTCAAAATCTTAGAAATTACCTAATAAGAACAATTGCAGATATTTCTTCCTCATGACTTCTTCCAACTCCCAAGTTGCTTCTTCCGGAGTCAAACCTTCCCATAACACCTTAACAAGGGGAATAGTTTTATTTCTCAGTTGCTTCACGTCAGTGTCCAATATGGATGCAGGTACTAGCTGGTATGTCATGTTCTCCTTTATTTGGATTGGTTCATCCTGTATTACATGTGATGAATATGGAAGATACTTCCGCAGCTGTGATACGTGAAAAACATTATGCAGGTTAGACAAATTGGGTGGGAGAGCAACTTGATATGCTGATGTCCCTACTTTCTTTAGAATTGGGTAGGGTCCCAAAAATCGCAGACTTAGCTTTCTTGTTTTGAGAGACCTACCAACTCCAGTAGTCGGGGAAAGTTTTAGAAATATATGGTCTCCTTCCTCAAACTCTATAGGTCTATGTCTCTTATCGTAGTAACTCTTTTGCCGACTCTGAGCTGTAAGTATTTTATCTCGTATCATCCTGATTTGTTCAGTGGTTTGTTGAACTAGATCAGGACCTAACAAGTTCTTTTCTCCTACCTCAAACCAACATAGTGGAGATCGACACTTTCTACCGTATAAAGCTTCATAGGGGGCCATCTTAATACTAGAGTGATAACTATTATTATAAGCAAACTCTACTAAAGGTAGGTATTTATCCCATCCTTTACCTTCCTCTATCACACAGGCCCTCAACATATCTTCTAAGGTTTGAATGGTGCGTTTTGTCTGCCTATCAGTCTAAGGATGGTAGGTAGTACTGAACCGCAACTGAGTACCAAAATATTCTTGCAATGCCTTCCAAAACCTCGATGTGAACCTCAGATCTCTATCAGAAACAATATTTATGGGAATTCCATGCAGTCTAACTATTTCCTAGACGTACAATTGGGCTAATTTATCCAGTGAGTAGTTAATTTTTATGGGCAAAAAGTGAGCATATTTGGTTAATCTGTCAATTATTACCCAGATAGAGTCATGTCCCACTGAAGTCTTAGGTAATCCCACAACAAAGTCCATTGAGATACTATCCCATTTCCATTTAGGGATCTCAACAGGTTATAGAAATCCTACTGGCTTTTGATGCTCCACCTTCACTTTTTGACAAATGAGACATTTCGCCATAAACTCGGCAATGTCCTTTTTCATCCCTGGCCACCAATACATCCTTTTTAAATCCTGGTACATTTTAGTGCATCTAGGATGGACTATGTATTTACTCTGATGCGCTTCCTGCAGGATCTTAGTCCTCAACTCTCGTTCTTGAGGGACACAAATCCTTCCCTGAAACATTATTGCTCCATCTTCCATGACAGAAAAATTACCTTGGTCTTTATGATCCTGTAAGTATTGGTCGTGAGCTTGAGCCTCTTTGATCTGGGCTCTAAGGTCACACCCTATACTTAAACCATTAATGACTAGATTCTTTGGAGTAAGACTAGTGGCTAGCTTCAAATTTTGAAACTCCAATAGCATCTGCATCTCATACACCATCATCTGACCCATGTGCAGAGATTTTCGACTCAAGGCATCTGCTACAACATTCGCCTTTCCGAGATGATACTTTATCTCAAACTTGTAGTCATTGAGGAATTCTACCCATCTTCGTTGTCTCATATTTAACTCCTTCTGATCAAAGAGGTATTTAAGACTCTTATGATCACAATATACTTCAAAGGTTGTCCCGTACAAATAGTGTCACCAAATCTTTAAGGCAAACAATACTGCCACTAATTCAGGATCATGGGTTGGATAGTTTCCTTCGTGGGGTCTCAGTTACCGAGAGGCGTAAGCAACTACTCTCTTATCTTGCATCAGCACACATCCTAGCCCTTTCTTTGAAGCGTCACTATATACTTCAAAATATCCTGTGGGGTCTGGAATAATTAAAACAGGAGGACTGTTCAGTCTTGTCTTTAGCTCCTGAAAACTATCTTCACATTGATCAGTCCATTTGAAAGGACTTCCCTTCCTGGTCAATTTAGTTAATGGCAAGGCTATACGAGAGAAATTTTGTATAAACCTCCTGTAGTATCCTGCCAAAACCAAGAAACTTCTAACTTCCGTAACCGTCTTTGGTCTCTCCCACTGAATCACTGCTTCCGTCTTGCTAGGATCTACGACTACCCCACTATTAGAGATGACATGTCCGAGAAAATTCACCTCTGACAGCCAAAATTCACACTTCTCCAATTTGGCATATAACTTTTTCTCTTTCAGCACTTGCAGCACGATTCGGAGATGTTGTTCATGTTCTTTCTCATTTTTAGAATATATTAAGATGTCATCAATGAACACTACAATAAATTGATCTAGGTAGGGTCGAAAAATGTGATTCATGTAATCCATGAAAATTACAGGTGCATTCGTCAACCCGAAGGGCATTACGAGAAACTCATAGTGCCCATACTTAGTCCTGAAGGCAGTTTTTGGTACGTCCTCCTTCTTAATCCTAATCTGATGATATCTTGACCTCAAGTCAATTTTAGAAAAGATGGAGGCTCCCTTCAATCTATCCAATAAGTCATCTATCCTAGGGAGAGGGTACTTGTTTTTGATAGTCACCTTATTCAGCTGTCTGTAATCCATGCATAGTCTCAAGCTCCTGTCTTTCTTCTTAACAAACAATACAGGTGCTCCCCAAGGTGATACACTCGGTCTAATGAATTGCTTATATAATAGTTCCTCCAACTGTTTCTTGAGTTCTTGTAGTTCCTTCGAGGCCATTCTATATGGTGCAATAGAGATAGGCCCTGTCCCAGGTAGGAGATCAATAGAGAACTCTATCTCTCTCTTGGGAGGTAAGCCTAGAATATCTTATGGAAATACTTCAGGAAACTCGTTGGCTATTGGGATTTCATCAAGCTTCGATTTGACTTCTATGTTTCATAAATACAAGAGAATGTATCCAAGTACTCCATTGTTCAACTCCCTATTAACTTGATTGGAATTAACCATCAATAACTGCACCTCCTCTTTCGAAGTAGGAGGTAGAAATTCAACGGTCTTGTTACAACAATTCAGCAAGACTTAATTTTTAGTCATCTAGCTTAACCTTAGAATGACATCAATACCATTTAAAGGTAGACAGACAAGGTCTACAGAAAAAGTTTTCTCCTGGATAGTGACCTGACAGTCTTTATAAATAGAGGAAGTTAAGACCCTTTCCCTTGTGGAAGTTACTACAAATAACTTATAGGGGGTTTCAGCAATAGGATACTGAAGCTCCCTAATACATTCTTCTGATATAAATGAATGACTAGAACCAGAGTCAAATAACACCATAAGAGAAAATCCATAGATATAGCATGTACCTTGAATCATTTCAGAAGATTGAGTTGCCTCTTGGCCGCTCAGGGTGAAAACCCTTCCTTTCACTTAAGGCCTCTGTTCTGGCTGCTTCCCCATATTCTGTGGGCAGTTTTTCGCAAAATGTCCCTTTTGTCCGCAATTGAAGCAGACATCGTGTCCTATGTAGCATGGCCGGTTACCATGCATGCGTCTACACTTAGCGCACTTGATTGGGGCGAGGTCTTGTTGAAAAGGTCTAGGACCCGCAGTCAATGGCCTCTTACCAGCTCCATATTCACTTCTTCTCACGTTCTTTCTAGGGTTGGGAAAATTTTTCTTCCTCCTTCATAGGTTTTGCCTTTACTTCTCGTCCTCCACTGCCCTTAAACTCTTTTCCAGGAGTCTGCATTTATTTATCAGAGGTACAAACTCCCTGATCTCCATAGCTATAACAGCATTCTTTAACTATCGGTTTAGTCCTGCTTCAAACTTAACCGCCTTTCATGCTTCATCTGGGTTATATTGCAGATAAAAGGAGAACTTGGATAGCTCATCGAACCTTGCGATATACTGGTCCACGGTCATGCTGCCTTGCCTGAGTTAGAGAAATTCAATCTCCTTCTCTGCCCGTATAGTACTTGGAAAGTACTTTTTAAAAAAATGTCCTTGAACACTTGCCAGGTGATCTGTCTTCCCTGATGAGCTAAAAGTTCTTTAGCTCCATGCCACCAGTATTCTGCTTCATCCTTTAACATATATTCAGCAAAAATAACTTGCTGCTCTTCAGTACAGCCCATTACTTCAAAGATCTTCTCTAGTTCCCTTATCCACCTTTCGGCTACCGTTGGGTCATAGCCACCTTGGAAACAAGGTGGTCTAGTCCTCAGGAACTAGGATATGCCATTATCTTTTCTAGCCATCCGGTTGTTAGCAATATTCTCACCATTTGGGTTATTAGCATTCTGGAGATATTGTAAAATTTGGTTAGTGGTCATGACTTGGTCTCGAATTGCCATGGCAAGGTTGTGCAATTATGTAACAACTCCATTTAAGTATCAAATTTTTTTAAAAAATACCATGAAGTTATTACCTCATTACAACTTAACTCAATATAACATTTATTTAATTTAAACAATACAGCGTTTACATACATGCCATTAATCAAAACATACGTACAACATATCAAACACATAAAAATCTACATCTTATTTATTCTGGTTGACCAATTCCGAAGAGACAGGTGCGGGTGGTTGCACCTTCAACAGGATCTAAGCCAACTCGACCACAAACATTTTATTTGCTTCTGGGATCTACACAACATAAAGTACTCGATCCAACGTGCACAAAAAGCCAGAGCTATAGAAAAATCTGCAGAACTAATTTTTTGAACATGATATGGAAATATAGTGAGAATTAAATCCCAGTAAGTTCAACAATAAATCATCATCAATATAGCTCATCACGTCATGTTCAGCTGTATAAACTACAGAAAATATCTTTGGTCACATGAATGCATTATATCTATGCACATAAGAATCATACAGTAATGATATATATGACAGGATTAACTATTTTCAGAATATCATATGATGGCCATCAACTTATTCTCATTTCTAGCTACCCTGGTCAGGGTGAGTATCCTCTACTCTCCGGTATGGGTTTTTCTCGCTCCGTCCGACATGGCCCACTTTCTCTTTCTTTTCTCATTAACATGATCATAACCGTTGGTAGGGCGTCCCCTACTGGTGCACCACACGGATTGCCATGTAATCGTGCTCATTTCTTTTCTTTTCACAATAATAGCCAAAAATATGCTTTCAATAACAAGTATGTTCATCAAAATATAACTATTACCATAAATCATTGGTAATCATGCCATGAACATAACCATTTCAAATATCACTTTATAAAATATTTCCATGTCAGAATTTTACACTTAAGATGGTAAGAAGTTCATACAATGGCAATGGCTATGGCATATACTAGTCATTTATAAGATTCGTCTTCTTTTTTAAATATTAATTTTATTTCTTTATTTTCTTGATGCAGGTTTTCATCATATCCAACCTTCTCTTACTAATCAAAGCATAACTCCCACAATTGAACTCCTATGTAGGTGATGTTAGTGTCAATTTCAAGATAAAACAATTATCTAAAACTATTATGTTGAACATTGTAGTGAACTATTAAGAAATCAAGGTGATATTACTCCTTAAATGTACAGGTTATTTCTTCTCGGATAGGTTCTGACCTTTACCTACTAATCAGACCATATCTACCTCATATGGACTCCAACTTGAGTGATTCCAGTGGCTAAAAATCCGTGACACACATAGCTATAATGCTTAAGTTAACCATTTATTTTAATTCCATAAAGATAATTCCCAGAAATTAAAATACAGAAGCTATCCTAACAAATTCTTCCCTGATGAACCATTTTCTGACCTTTGCCTACTAATCGGCCCATATAGACCTCATATGGACTCCAAATTGAATGATTCCAGTGGTTACAAATCTGTGACACATATATATTTAATTCTTATGTTAACCATTTATTTTAATTCCCTACAGATAATTCGCAGAAATTAAAACACAGAAGCTATCCTAACATATTCTTCCCTGATGAACCATTTTCTGACCTTTGATTACAAATTGGACCATATCTACCTCATATGGACTCCAAAATGAATCATTCTAGTGGCTAAAAGTCCATGACACATATATCTTTAATTCTTATGTTAATTATTTATTTTAATTCCCTACAAATAATTCCCAAAAATTAAAACACATAAGCTAAAAATTTTGCCACCCATAGCCATACCTACGTAGAACTTTCTATACCAGTCTAAGTATTCAAACATACATCACATGCAAGATCAATATGTAACATGATATAGCAACATCATGACCAATCATCAAAGTTCTAAGATCAAAATCTCATATAAATATTATAAGTTTCAAAAGTTTTCTTCAAAAAGAAATATTGTTAAACTTACCTGGAGCACTTAGTCCCCTAGAGTTCTCCTTCCTCTTTCTTTCTTTCTTCCTCTCCTTTGCTCACTCTACCTTGCTTCTATTTCTCTCTCTTCCTCACTTGGACGAAATTAAAATATTGTAGGGTTGGGTTTTGCTTAAATAGACCACCAAATAATACACCTTTCGTGATCATGGGTCTACCTTATCACAATTAGGATACACTTTGTTGAATTTTTGGAAAACAAACAACTTATGTTCTTGTCTTCCTCTTCCTTAGTCAAGATATGCATAGGAAAAGGAGATTTGTATTTTGAAAATTTTGATAATATGTTCTTAAGATAAGGGACAAGGTCCCTTTGATTTAGGGATTCATTTCCATTTTCTTTTGTCTTAAACAAGTATGATAGGTTTGCCTTTTAGGTGGCAAATTTCTAGCCCTTGAATCTCCATTATTTGGTTGATATTATTTGTGTGGGATAGGAATGTTTTGTCCTAATACCATGTATTATCACACCACTTGCTAAAATTATGAGTGTAGGATATAGATGTTTTTGTCCTAAAGCCTTGTATTATCATGCCACTTGCCAAAATGATGAATGTAGAATCACACCACTTGCTAAATTTTTGTCTTAATGCCATGTAACCTAATCTTTATTATTATTACATTATTATATCATCACCTAATTTATTTTATTTTATTTTTCCTCTTGGATTTGGGCTTATTCCTACCCATTATGGGCTTGTTCCTACCCATTTTCTTTGCTTTGGATAAAATTCTTCCTTTCTTGGAGGGCTTGGTCACATTTTCATAATTTTTGGGCTATTGGTCCAATTACTATATCCTAGTCCAAGTCTATGTTTTATTTCTTGCTTAGGTTATCCAATGGGCTTGCTAGAAACTTATGTGAAGTGGAAAAACTCTATATGAAGTGTCCATAGGTAAAAGCCCAATGTATGGGTAAAGATTTTAAACTTAGTAACTCTAGTTCTTGAATTAGGAAAAATTACCCTAATCCAATGTTCTTGAAATTTTAAGACCTTTACTTGTTTCTAAAAATTTATCTTCCTTATTCAAGAATTTTGCATCTCTTTAGTATGTTATTTCTAATTTTTTTCCTATTAGGTTTTCCCTATTTATTTGTTCTCTTAATGTTAGAAACATTTTCTATGCATATACATAAGGTGAAGAATTTCTAAGGATTATATTTCCTTAGATATCTAAAATATTGTCTAATAAATTTTATTTCCTTAATTAAATATTTATGTACCTTTATCAATAAAAGAAACGAAATTAGGGATGTTACATAGAGCACTAAGTTATCAAGGTAAGTTAGCTTAATCTATACTTTAATCCATCTTTTCTCTTCATCCTTGGGGTTCAAAACTCACCCTCTTTCTCTTATTTGAACTAATGAAAAATTTTATGGGAAGGGAGGAATCTTGCCAGTTCTTTCAAGAGGAAACAAGAAAAAGAATTCACTAAGTGAGCTAGGGAGATTTTTAGGTAGGTTTAACAATATCTATTTTTGGAGAATAGCTTTGAATTTTATAACATTTATATGGGATTTTGATCTTAGAATTTCGATAAAATTTACAATATTTTTTACTTTGACGATTGGCCATGGATGTTGCTATATCATGTTACATGTTGATCTTGCATGTGATGTATGTTTGAATATTTAGGTTGATGTGGAAGGTTCTGCATTGGCAGGGCTATTGTTGGAAATATTTTAGTGTTTTGTGTTGCTGCTAAGTATATTTAAATGTGGTAAAAAATTGATGGGATATGGTTAGATTGATCAAATGAATATGGCCTTAAACACTTAGAAGAAGACCATGAGAAATTTCTGTTGGGAACTCCCTCAATAATACATGATTTGATTTTTTGTTTTTTTTAGAAGAGGATGATGGAATATGTTAAATTAAGTGTAAGGAAACTAATTAAAATGTTTAAATGAGTAATCCGATGGTTAGATGGAAATTAGGAAGAAAATGGAAGTGGATTTAATAAAAGGATGAACTAGAACCTTAAGAAGGTTTTTGGTTAAAAAACTGGATTTCAGAGTAACTAGGGAAACTTCTGTTTTTGTAATAACCCAATTTAGAGTTCAAATAAGGGAGCTATGGTCTGATTCGTAAGCAGTGGTCAAAAAATGATTAACTAGGGAAGAATCTATTAGGTATTCTTTTGTGTTTGAATTTCTAAGAAAAATATGTAGGGAATTAAAAGAAATGTTTGACACAAAAAATATAAATATATGTCTCACGAATTTTTAACTACTGTAATCATTCAAATTGGAATCCATATGACAAAGATATGGTCAAATTAGTAAGCAGTGGTCAGAAACTAGTTAACCAGGCAAGAATTTGTTAGGTAAGCTTCTGTGTTTGAATTTTTGGGAAAACCTTGTAGGGAATTAAAAGGAATGGCTAGCATGATATATATATATATATATATATATATATATATATATATATATATATATATATGACTCACAAATATTTAGCCAATAGAATCACTCAATTTATAGTCCATAGGAGGGAGATATGGTCAGATTAGTAAGTAGATGTTAAAACCTACTAGGGAAGAAATAACATTGAATTTGAGGGAGTAATAAGACCAAGATTCCTTACAATTTCACTAAAATGTTCAACAAAAGAGTTTAAGAGGATTTTCTTAGCTTTAAATGGACACTAAGATCAATTCAATTAGAGTTGAAATGAAGAAGTTTTGGTCTGATTAGTGAGAGATAAAAATAATATTTAATAAAGAAGAAGAATCTTATAAATGAAAATAATAAATGACTAGTGTATGCCCTTGCCATTACCATTGCATGTACTCCTTACCATTTTAAGTGTGTAATTTTGACATGAAAATATTTTATAAAGCGATATTTGAAAATGATTATGTTCATGGCATGATTGCATTTTACCAATGATTTTTTGTAAAGATTATGCTATGATGATAAATTATGGCATGTGAGTATAATAATGATACTTGTTATTGAAATCATATTTTTGGAGATTAATGAAAAGAAAAGAGAGAAGCACAGTCACATGGTGGTCTGTGTGGTGCACCAATAGGGGACGCCGTACTCATGGCTATGATTATGCTATTGATAAAAAGAAATGGAAAGTGTGACATGTCAAACGGAGCGAGAAAAGCCAATACCGTAGAGTAGAAAGTACTTACCCTGACCGGGGTAGCTTTATATAAAAATAAGTTGATAGCCATCATATGATATTATGAAAATAGTTATTCATACCATGCATCTCATTTCTGCATAATTTTCATGTGCATAGATAAAGTGCATTCATGAGACCTAAGATATTTGTTATAGCTTATATAGATGAACATGACGTGACGTGTAATATTGATGATGATTATGATTTATTGTTGAACCTATTGGGATTTAATTCTCACTATATTTCCATATCATGTTTAGAAAACTAGTTATGCAAATTTTTCTATGGCTTTGACTCTTAGTACACGTTGGATCGAGTTACTTTATTTTGGGCAGATCGCACAAACTAATAAGGTGTTTATGGTTGAGTTGTCTAAGATTTTGGTGAAGGTACAACCACCCGCACCCGTATCTCCAGAATTAGTCAACATGGATGAATAAGATGTAGATATTTATGTGTTTGATTTTTGTACAGATGTTTCGATTAATGATGTGTATATGTACTCATAATTGTATCAGTCTTAATGGTAGATCTTAAACCTTGATTATGCTTGGTTACATTAATTCAATGTTATTAAGAGTTAAGTAATTAGAAGTAAAGAAGTAATGACTTTATGAGACTTTATGTAACATCCCTAATTTCATTTCTTTTATTAATAATGGTACATAAATATTTAATTAAGGAAATAAATTTATTAGACAATTTTTAGATATCTAAGGAAATATAAGCCTTAGTAATTCTTCACCTTATATGTATACATAGAAAATGTTTCTAACATTTAGGGAATAAGTAAAGAGAGAAAACCTAATAGGAAAAATTAGAAATAATATACTAAACAAAGGCAAAATTCTTAGCTATGGTAGATAAAATTTTGGGAAGTAAGTAAAGGTCTTAAAATTTTAAAAATATTGAATTAGGGTAATTTTTCCTAATTCAAGAGCTAGAGTTCCTAAGTTCAACATCTCAACCCATACACTGGGCTTTCACTTATGGAAACTTCATATAGAGTTTTTCTACTTCACATGAGTTTCTAGCAATAGGATAGCTCAAGTAAGAAATAAAACATAGACTTGGACTAGGATATAGAAGTTAGATCTATAGCTTATAAACCATGAAAATGTGACTAAGCCCTCCATGAAAGGTAGAATTTTAGCCAAAGCAAAGAAAATGGGTAAGAATTAGCCCAAATCCAAGAGGAAAAAATAAGATTCATGTGAGAAAATAGTAGTGTAATAATAATCAAGATTAAGTCACATGACATTAGGACAAAACATCTATATCCTACATTCATAATTTCAACAAGTAGGTAATAATACATGGAATTAGGATAAAACATCTATTTGCTACATTCATAATTTTAGCAAGTAAGTAATAATACATGGCATTATGACAAAAGATCCTTGTCCTACACAAATAATTTCAAGCAAGCAAGGGAGACTCAAGGGCTGGAAATTTGCCACCTAGAAAGGCAAACCTATCATACTTGAGTGAGACAAAAGAAAAAGGAAATGAATCCCAAAATCAATAGGACCTTGTCCCTTGTCTTAAGAACATTTTATCATTATTTTTAAAATACAAATCTCCTTTTGCTATGCATATCTTGACTAAGGAAGAGGAAGACAGGAACACGAGTTGTCTTTTCCTTAAAAAACAACCAAGTGCATCCTAATTGTGATAAGGAAGACCTATGATTATGAGAAGTGAACAACTTGATAGATTATTTAGCCAAAACCCACCCTTATAACATTATAATTTTGTCCAAGTGAGGGAGAAGAAAAATAGAACCAAGGTAGAGTGAGGAAATGAGAGAAAGAAAGGAAAAGAAAGAAAGGAAGAGGAATGAGAAGTCTAGAGCACTAAGTACTCAAGGTAAGTTAGCTTAATCTCACCATGAATCCATCTTTTCATTTCATCCTTGGGGTTCAAAACTCACTCTCCTTCTCTTATTTAAGCTACTAGAAAAGCTAAGGTAAGGGGGAAATCTTGCTACTTCCTTCAAGAGGAAACAAGAAAAAAAATTCACTAAGTGAGCTAAGGAGATCTTTAGGTAGGTTTAACAATATCTCTTTTTGAAGAAAAACTTTGGAATTTGTAATATTTATATGGGGTTTTGATCTTAGAACTTTGATGAAATTTACAATATTTGTTACTTTGATGATTGGCCATGGATGTTGTTATATCATGTTACATGTTGATCTTGCATGTGATGGGTGGCAAAAATTTAAGGCTTTAATGCTACTGTTATGTATATTTGACTATGGTAAAAATGGATGGAAGATGGTCAGGTTGATAAATTAAGTATGGCCTTAAACACTTAGGGGAAAACCAGGAGAAATTTCTATTTACAAACACCCTTAGTGATGTATGATTTGATTCTATTTTTCTTTTGAAGTGGATGATGGAATATGTTAAATTAAGTAAGAAATATAATTAAAGGTTGAGATGATTAATTCTATGGAGATGAATTAATAAAAGGATGAACTAGAACTTTAGGAAAGGCTAGGGTAAGAAAACTGGATTTCAGAGTAACCAGGGAAGTTTCTGTTTTTGAAATTATAAGAATCGGTTAGGAATAAAAAAAATGGTTAACATGAAAAATGTATATATATATATATATATATATGTATATATATATATATATATGTATATATATATGTATGTATGTATGTATGTATGTATGTCTCAAGAAATTTTATCCACTGGAATCATTCAATTTAAAATCCATATTATGAAGATATGATCATATTAGTAAGCAGTGGTTAGAAACTAGCTAACCAGGAAAGAATCTGTTAAATATGCTTATTTGTTTTAATTTTTGGGCAATATCTACAGGGAATTAAAATAAATTTTTAACATAATAAATATAGATATATGTCTCATGGATCTGTAGGCTCTGAAATCACTTAATTTTGAATCCATATGAGGGAGATATGGTTGTATTATTAGTAGAGATCAGAATCAGTCTAGAATCCAGGGTTGTAAATGTAAACATTTTTGTTTTTGATTTTCTAGGAAAAATTTGTAAGGAATCTAAAGAAATGATAAACATGAAAGTTATAGATACATGTCTTAGCTTTTTATAGGCTTTGAATCACCACAATTGGAGTTCATATGAGGGAAATATGGTTGAATAAGTCAGGAAAGGTCACAGAACACAGCCTAGCAATGTTCTGGATTGCTTCAGCATGGGTAGGCCGTGTTCAGGGTTGTTTTTGAGTATGTTTGAAATATTTTCAAGCATAGCCATGTCCTGGAACATGACCAGGCCGTGTTGGGAGTTGGTAAACCTTATTTTAAATATTTTTCTACCTGAAATAAACCTTATTAACAATAGGGTAATAATAGAAACCAAATTAGAGAAGAATGCTTTATAAAATTTGTGAAAACATGTGTTGGAAATGAGATAAGTAGGAGGAAAGTAACTAGAGGCCAAGCATAAAGAAAATGAAAAGATGAAAATAATATTTAAAAAAAGAATCTTATAAATAGGAATAATAAATAATTAATGTATGCCCTAGTTATTGCCATTGCATGAACTCCTTACCATGTTAAGTGTGTAATTTTTACATAGAAATATTTTATAAAGTGATATTAAAAAATGCTTATGATCATGACATGATTTCATTTTACCAATAATTTTTGGAAGTGATTATACTTTGATGATAAATTATGGCATGTGTGTATAATGAACATACTTGTTCTTGAAATCATATTTTTGGCTATTAATGTGAAAAGAAAAGAAAAGAAAATAGACGAGCACGGTCACATGGCGGTCCGTGTGGTGCACCAGTAGGATATGCCCAACTAACGGCTATGATTATGTTAATAAGAAAAGAAAAAGAAATTTTGTCATGTGGATGGAGTGAGAAAAGCCCGTACCGGAGAGTAGAAAGTACTCACCCTGACCAAGGTAGCTTTATATGAAAATAAGTTGATAGCTATAATTTGATATTTTAAAAATAGTAATTCATGCTATACATATCATTACTGTACAATTTTCATGTGCAAATATAAAGTGCATTTATGTGACCTAAGATATTTACTGTAGTTTATACAAATAAACATAACACGATGAGCTATATTGATGATAATTATGATTTATTGTTGAACCAACTAGGATTTAATTCTCACTATATTTCCATATCATGTTCAGAAGACTAAATATGCAAATATTCTCTATGATCGACTTTTAGCGTATGTTGGGTCAAGTTGGCTAAGATCCTAGTGAAGGTGCAACCACCCACACCCGTATCCCTAGAATTGGTCAATATGGATGAATAAGATGTAGACATATATATGTTCGATTTTGTTACGGATATTTTTAATTATTGATGTGTATGTGAACCCAGAATTGTATCAGTGTTACTGGATTACCATAAACCTTAATTATGCTTGGTTAATTTAATTGAATATAATTATGAGTTAAATAGTTAGAAGTAATGAGGTAATAACTTTATGGAATTTTAAAAATATATATATGTAAGAAAATGGAGTTGTTACACTTTAAAAATATATATTTAAAAAAGTAGAGTTGTTACATGATGCCCAGAATTTTGAGCATCGCAGCACTGCAAGAGGCTACTACGCACCCATTACTGCTGTAGAAAATAAAGGTGTGAGTTTTAAGTTATTTTGACTCCCATTGATACCTAAAAGCCCAGGAACTAACATATAATCAATCCTACTTAATTTAGGACTCTTCTAACCTATAAATAAGAAGGAAAATAAGCATGAATGGGGAATCGAATCCATCCAAGGATTCAAGGATCAATTTCTCAAGTTTATTCTTCTTCTTCTTTTCTAGGTTTTCTTATGGCCTTACGTGGCTAGTTTACTTTTTGTTGGTTGAGGAAGATTTAAACCTCAAGGATCTTCATGCATTGTGTGATTTGGATTTGATTTTATTAGTTCAATATCAATTCGGTATTAATTATTCATCTACTTTTCTCTTTTCAATGATTATTAATATAATTGTTAAGAAGGCCTACTAGTATATTATATGTCTTAATATACTGCTGAATTATGTTTTGAACAAAGTTTTTATTACTTTATTTCATAAGGCAAATAGGGTTAAGGATTTTGGATTATAAATCATTAAACCTATGATGAATAATTAACTAAATTAGATATAACCAATGTACCGATATTTGTTTAGCTATATCAGTTTCTCTAGTTCTTTATGTAGTTAATAAGTTATATTTTACCGATGTACTAAAAGATATCTTATTAATTAGGGTTTAATTAAGGCGATTGTCATCAATTACTAGACTTAAGAAGAAATAAGGTTAGAATTCGAATGATAAATATTCAAATTAAGATTGATCATGTTGTCCATGATCAATGCAATTCCTTGACGGTGGATATCAACTAAAACCAATGCTTTTATTATTAATAACTCTCATTTTTATTACTTGCATTCTCTTTTTACTTTGTTCTACTTTTATTCATCAAATTACATTTCAAGAATCACACAAGGTAGTTCCATTCTCTGTGGGATCGACCCTTACTCCCACGACTACAGTTAGTTGAGAGATAAGGTATCAATTTAGGTGTACCTATGACAGTACGCACCAAATTTTGGCCCCGTTTTTGGGGACTATGTCTATTTACCTTTTGTGAATTTTTTTAATCTTTTCATTTTTTTCTTCACTGAAATTATGGCAACCAATTTTTAACAATTTGGTACTAGGCTATGCTCTCTATTAAGACATACTGTTAAGGTACACAGTTCTTCACTTGAATAGTAAATTACAAATTTAACTTTTCTTGTTCGTCAACATGTAAAAAAATATGTAAATAGAGAAGTCTTATGGAAATAATTTAGCCGTGGGGTATCCTTCATGTAACAACTCCATTTATGTAAATTTTTTTTTTTTAAAATACCATGAAGTTATTACCTCGTTACAACTTAACTCAATATAACATTTATTTAATTTATACAATACTGAGTTTCCATACACACTATTATTTTACAAACTACAGACCATTATTTTACAAACATTTGTACAAAGATACATATTAGTTCTAATCATCTATATCGACTACTTCCGGGGACACTGGTTCGGGTGGCACGTCCACTGGAATCTCAGTTACATCTATAACAGTTACATCAGAAATAACTGGAAGTTGACCAAGGTAGGGCACCTCGATCCAACGTACAAAGATAATAAGTGTCATAGAGAATATCTGCATATTTATTCTTCTAAACATGATATGGAAATATAGTGAGAATTAAATCCCAGTCAGTTCAACAATAAATCATAATTTACCATCAATATAGTTCATCACGTCATGTTCAGCTGTATAAACTACAGAAAATATCTTTAGGTCACATGAATGCACTTTATCATGCACATGAAAATTATACAGTTATGACATGTATGGCATGAATAACTATTTTTCGAATTTCATATGATGGCTATCCACTTATTCTTACTTCAAGCTACCCCGGTCAGGGTGAGTATTCTCTACTTTTTGGTACGGGCTTATCTCGCTCCGTCCGACATGGCACACTTTCTCTTTCTTTTCTTATTAACATGATCATAACCGTTGGTAGGGCGTCACCTACTGGTGCACCACACGGATTGCCATGTGACCGTGCTCATTTCTTTTCTTTTCACAATGATAGCCAAAAATATGCTTTCAATAACAAGTATGTTCATCAAAATATAACTATTACCATAAATCATTGGTAATCATGCCATGAACATAACCATTTAAAATATCACTTTATAAAACATTTCCATGTCAAAATTCCATACTAATACCTTGGTAACTGGATAGTAATTGTAGTCTGTAAACAGCGCACCAGAAAAGTTCCCAGGAAAGAGAGGTGGGTCACTAATGGACACGCTTAAGTACCATGTCTTTCCTTGCCAGAGCTTTCCTTAGACATGCACTTTTCACAAATCACAATTTTGTTTTCCAGTAACTAGAATAATTCTTTTCTGATGTGAAAATACTGCAACCACGGAGCATACTAAGATTTTTCAAATAAAACCGGCACTTTCAAAACTTCTTGTAAATTTATATGAGTACTAGGGTAAATTCCATGTTAAAAATTACACACTTAAAATGGTAGTAAGTTCATGCAATGGCAATGGCTATGGCTATACTAGTCATTTGTTAAGATTCATCTTCTTTTTAAAATACTAATTTTATTTCTTTATTTTCTTGATGCAGGTTTTCATCCTATCTAACCTTCTCTTACTAATCAGAGCATAACTCCCTCAATTTAACTCTGATGTAGGTGATCTTAGTGTCAATTTCAAGATAAAACAATTATCTAAAACTATTATGTTGAACATTGTAGCGAAATATTAAGAAATCAAGGTGATATTACTCCCTAAATGTACAGATTATTTCTTCTCGTGTAAGTTCTGACCTTTACTGACTAATTAGACGATATCTCCCAAATTTGAACTCCAAATTGAGTTATTCCAGTTGGTAAAAATCCATGAGCCATATATCTATAATTGTTATCTTGGCGTATGATTTTAACTCCCTACAGAATATTTTCCAGAAATTCAAAAACTAAAGCTTTAATAACATATTCTGAATAAACATTTTCTGACCTCGGCTTACTAATCAGCTTATATCTACCTCAAATGGACTTCAAATTGAATGATTCCAGTGCCTAAAAATCCATGACACATTTATCTTTAATTCTTATGTTAATAAGTTATTTTAATTCCTTACTGATACTTCTCAGAAATTAAAATACCGAAGCTATCCTAACATATTTTTCCCTGATGACCCATTTTCTGACCTTTGTCTACTAATCGGCTCATATCTCCCTCATATGGACTCCAAATTGAATGATTCCAGTGGCTAAAAATCCATGACATACATATCTTTAATTCTTATGTTAACCATTTATTTTAATTCCCTACCAATAATTCCCAGAAATTAAATTACCGAAGCTATCCTAACATATTCTTCCCTGATGATTCATTTTCTGACCTTTGACTACTAATCAGACCATAGCTACCTCATATGGACTCCAAATGGAATGATTCCAGTGGCTACAAATCCATGACCCATTTATCTTTAATTCTTATGTTAACCATTTATTTTAATTCCCTACCAATAATTCCCAGAAATTAAATTACCGAAGCTATCCTAACATATTCTTCCCTGATGATTCATTTTCTGACCTTTGACTACTAATCAGACCATAGCTACCTCATATGGACTCCAAATGGAATGATTCCAGTGGCTAAAAATCCATGACACATTTATCTTTAATTCTTATGTTAACCATTTATTTTAATTCCTTATATATTGTTCCCAGAAATTAAAATACCGAAGCTTAAAATTCTGCCACCCATAGCCATAACCATGCAGAACTATCTACACCAACCTAAGTATTCAAACATACATCACATGCAAGATCAATATGTAACATGATATAGCAACATCATGGCCAATCATAAAAGTTCTAAGATCAAAATCTCATACAAATATTATAAGTTTCAAAAGTTTTCTTCAAAAAGAAATATTGTTAAACTTACTTGGAGCACTTAGTCTTCTAGACTTCTCCTTCCTCTTTCTTCCTTTCTTCCTCTCCTTTCCTCACTCTACCTTGCTTCTATTTTTTTCTCTCCCTCACTTGGACGAAATTCTAATGTTGTAAGGGTGGGTTTTCTTATATAGACCACCAAATAATTCACCTTTCATGATCATGGGTCTACCTTATCACAATTAGGATACACTTTGTTGAATTTTTGGAAAACAAACAACTTATGTTCTTGTCTTCCTCTTCCTTAGTCAAGATATGCATAGGAAAAGGAGATTTGTATTTTGAAAATTATGATAATATGTTCTTAAGATATGGGACAAGGTCCCTTTGATTTAGGGATTCATTTCCATTTTCTTTTGTCTTAAACAAGTATGATAGGTTTGCCTTTTTAGGTGGCAAATTTCTAGCCCTTGAATCTCCATTATTTGGTTGATATTATTTGTGTGGGCTATGAATGTTTTGTCCTAATACCATGTATTATCATACCACTTGCTAAAATTATGAGTGTAGGATATAGATGTTTTTGTCCTAAAGCCTTGTATTATCATGCCACTTGCTTAAGTGATGAATGTAGAATCACACCACTTGCTAAATTTTTTGTCTTAATGCCATGTAACCTAATATTTATTCTTATTATTATATCATCATCTAATTTATTTTATTTTAGTTTTCCTCTTGGATTTGGGCTTATTCCTACCCATTATGGGCTTGTCCTACCCATTTTCTTTGCTTTGGATAAAATTCTTCCTTTCTTGGTGGGCTTGGTCACATTTTCATAATTTTTGGGCTATTTGTGAAATTACTATATCCTAGTCCAAGTCTATGTTTAATTTCTTGTTTAGGTTATCCAATGGGCTTGCTAGAAACTTATGTGAAGTGGAAAAACTCTATATGAAGTGTCCATAGGTAAAAGCCCAATGTATGGGTAAAGATTTTAAACTTAGTAACTATAGTTCTTGAATTAGGAAAAATTACCCTAATTCAATGTTCTTTGAAATTTTAAGACCTTTACTTGTTTCTAAAAATTTATCTTCCTTATCCAAGAATTTTGCATCTCTTTAGTATGTTATTTCTAATTTCTTTCCTATTAGATTTTCCTTCTTTATTTGTTCTCTTAATGTTAGAAACATTTTCTATGCATATACCTAAGGTGAAGAATTTCTAAGGATTATATTTCCTTAGATATCTAAAATATTGTCTAATAAATTTTATTTCCTTAATTAAATTTTTTATGTACCTTTATCAATAAAAGAAACGAAATTAAGGATGTTACACTTCAAATGGGTACCCAACTTTCCATGAAAAATCATTTGAGCAGGTAAATATGGTTAGTAGTTTTCCTGGACCACCACAAGTGAGGTATGATTCCTATTCAAACATGTAGAATCCAGAATAGAGGGATCAATCATACCTTAACTATGAAACTTCACAAGCATATCAAGTTCAAAACTACCCCTATTACCAGCAACATTAGTACTTATACCTCTCGAACCACCAATCAGCCCAAGATCCTAATTCGGATATGTCATTAAAGGATTTGGATAAAATTAGGATTGATATTTTGTTAATTCTACAAGAGAAGCAACAATTTCAACAAGAGGTGAAGGCTAGCATTCAAAGATTAACAAATCAAATATGCCAACTAGAAATAACAATTAGTCGGCTATAGGCTCAAAATTCATAAATTAAAAGTCTAGCCCCAACATCATTAATCCAAAATGAGGAAAATTCTACACTTAATGAAAAAGATGACTTGGAAGTTGACACTAGTAAGCCTACTAAGAAAGAGGCTGTGGAATCTACCCTTAATGCCAAATTTCAAGAGAAAATTTCTGCAGTAAAGGAAGCACTAAAAGTGCAGCAAACAGATCTTTCTATTTTATTACCAATTTCTAAAAAGATACATGTACCTTCTATTTTGTAGTATCCTGGCCTAGACTTAAAGAGCTTCCCTAGCCATTTAAAGATCATATACAATGGAGAACCACCCCTAGTGATGTCTTAAAATAAATATGCCTTACACAAGAAAGAGGAACGTTGCCCCTTGCTTTGGCAAAAATTCGAAAAGATGAAATTAAATTGGATGCCAAAAGCTACTCAAGACATCAATTATTCCCAGGTAAGTTAAGTTCTCATTTAATTAAATCTTTGGTTAATACTGAATCCCTTATTCATGATGTAGCTAAATCTCAACATTTTGCAAATCCAAAGGCACGCTAATTTAAAGTAGACATCAAGGATCCTCCTTGAATGATATAAGGAGCTTTGAGTTGAAGCAACAACATTAAAAAAAGCCACTAATTGGGAGGCAACTCAACATAGCAATGGCAAAAAACAAAGGTGGAAATCAGAAAAATTTAGGGTCTAGAAATGCAACACTCTTATCCCAGACCAAACAAATTCAAGGAAGTTCACTTAACTTAAATATCTTTATATCTCCCTCTTTATTTCATCTTTATTTTACATTGAGGACAATGTAAAGTTTGAGTGTGTGGATGGAAGTATTTAGCAAGTTAAGTTATTGTGCGAGTGTTTCAATTTATGTTTTACATTGTTAGACATAACCAATAGCCAATGATTTGACTATCCAATTTAACCTTTTTATGGTTTTAATTGAGGCGATTGTAATCAATTACTAGACTTAATGAGAAATAGGGTTAGAATTCTAATGATAGATATTCAAATTAAGATTGATTATGTTGTCAATGATCAATGCAATCCCTTTACGGTGTATATCAACCAAAATGAACAGTTTTATTATTAATAACTCTCTTTTTTATTACTTGCATTCTCTTTTTACTTTTTTTGACTTTTATTCATTAAAACCTCTTTCAAGAATCACACAACGTAATTCTAATCTCTGTGGGATTGACCCTTACTCCCACGAATATAGTCAGTTGAGAGATAAGGTATAAATTTGAGTGTACCTACGACAATTTGCACCATATGTTAGTGAGTCTATGTTTATGGGGTGTGAGTGGCTAAGATGGTTGTTAGGCTAAGTAGGGTGATTTTTCAAACATCTTACTTATGTGCAAATCAATGTGCACCTTTAAAAAAGTTTCAATATATGCCTAATTCAAGCCTAAACTTATACAATTAGATGGTAAAGCAATAATATGTACCAATTTTACCTTACTTATTGCAAAAACACCCAATGTAGGGTTCTAATTTGTGAGATTTTTTGTGGTTTATGTTTGGGCATGGTCTTAGGGATTTTTTTTCAGATTTTTTGGTGGATTTTTAGAGGATTTTGGTGTGTAAGGTAAAATTTGTGACAGGGACTAATATATTCATGAATTTGAACTGGGAATGTAAATTCTAGCACTTAGAGATGCTTGGGATTACTGGGGTTCTTTTGTTACATGCGTGCTCTCGGTTGCCAAATAACTAAGACCACATGCCTCTATTTTTTTGAAAAAAATATATGAACTAGCATTGCAGTGCTACAAGGTCACCACCACAATGTTTATACTCTCGATATTTTGGAAATTATCTATAGCATGTTACATCATAGGGATTGGATAGGACCCACGAGGCACAACAACTCTCAAGTCTTTGGAAAATTTGCTCTAGCATTAACCACTATAGCATTATGGAAGTTATCTATAGTATGTTACATAAATATTTAATGTAACATCCCTAATTTTGTTTCATTTATTAATAAAGGTACATAAATATTTAATTAAGGAAATAAAATTTATTAGACAATTTTTAGATATCTAAGGAAATATAATCCTTTAGAAATTCTTCACCTTATGTGTATGCATAGAAAATGTTTCTAACATTAAGGGAATAGGTAAAGAGAGAAAACCTAATAGGAAAAATTAGAAATAACATAGTAAAGAAAGGAGAAATTCTTGGGTAAGGAAGATAAATTTTTGTGAAGTAAGTAAAGGTCTTAAAATTTTAAGAAGATTAGATTCGAGTAATTTTTCCTAATTCAAGAGGTAGAGTTACTAAGTTTAACATCTCCACCCATAAATTGGGCTTTCACCTATGTAAACTTCATATAGATTTTTTTCACTTCACATGAATTTATAGCAAGCCAATAGTATAGCCCCAGCAATAAATAAAACATAACTTGGACTAGGATATAGAAGTTGGACTAAAGCCCCAAAAATCATGAAAATGTGACCAAGCCTTTCATGAAAGGTAGAATTTCAGCCAAAGCAAAGGAAATGCGTAAGAATGAGCACAAATCCAAGAAGGAAAAATAAGAATCATGTGAGGAAATAGTAGTGTAATAATAATCAAGATTAGGTCACATGGCATTAAGACAAAACATTTATATCCTACATTCATAATTTCAACAAGTAGGTAATAATACATGGCATTAGGACAAAACATCTATATCCTATATTCATAATTTGAACAAGTAGGTAATAATACATAGCATTATGACAAAACATCGTTATCCTACAAAAATAATTTCAGCCAAGCAAAGGAGACTCAAGGGCTAAAACTTTTCCACCTAGAAAGGAAAATCTATCATACTTGAGTGAGACAAAGGAAAAGAGAAATAAATCCCTAAATCCAAGGGACCTTGTCCCTTTTCTTAAGAACATTTTATCATGATTTTCAAAATACAAATCTCCTTTTGCTATGCATATCTTGACTTAAGGTAGAGGAATACAAGAACATGAGTTTCCTTTCTCTAAAAAACAACCAAGTGCATCCTAATTGTGATAAGGTAGACCCATGATCATGAAAGGTGAACCACTTGATAGTTTATTAAAGCAAAACCCACCCTTATAACATTATAATTTTGTCCAAGTGAGGGAGACGAAAAATAGAAGCAAGGTAGAGTAAGGAAAAGAGAGAAAGAGTGGAGAAGAGAGGAAGGAAGAAGAAGGAGAAGTTTAGAACAATAAGTACTCAAGATAAGTTAGCTTGATCTTTACTTGAAACCATCTTTTCTCTTCATCGTTGGGGTTCAAAACTCACTCTCTTTTTCTTATTTAAGCTACTAGAAAAGCTCAGCAAAGGGAGGAATCTTACTACTTCCTTCAAGAGTAAACAAGAAAAAGAATTTACTAAGTGAGTTAGGAAGATCTATAGGTAGGTTTAACAATATCTCTTTTTGAAGAAAAGCTTTGAAATTTGTAACATTTATATGGGATTTTGATCTTAGAACATTGATGAAATTTACAATATTTGCTACTTTGATGATTTGGTCATAGATGTTGCTATATCATGTTACATGTTATTTTGCATATGATGGATGATTTGAACATTTTGGTTGGTGTGAAAAGTTTTGCATAGGTATGGCTATGGGTGGTAAAATTTTATGATTTTTATGCTGTTATTTTGTATATTTGAATGTGGTAAAAAATTGATGGAATATGATTAGATGTAAAGAAAATGGAAGAGGATGTAATATAATGATGAACTAAAACCTTAGGAATGGTTTGGTTAGGAAACTGGATTTCAGAGTAACCAGGGAAGCTTCTATTTTTGGATTTCTGGGAAGAATCAGTTAGGAAATAAAACACATGCTTAACATGATAAATGTATATATATGTCTCACAAATTTTTTAGCCACTAGAATAATTCAAATTGGAATCAATATGAGGGAGATATGGTTATATTAGTAAGCATAGGTTAGAAACTATCAAACCAGGGAAGAATCTGTTAAGTATGCTTCTGTGTTTGATTTTATAGGAAAATTATGTAGTGAATTAAAGGAAATTGTTAACATAATAAATATAGATATATGTATCACGGATGTATAGTCTCTAAAATCACTTAATTTGGAGTCTATATGAGAGAGATATGGATAATTAATGAGTAAAGGTCAGAATTAGTCTAGAATCTAGGGTGGTAAATGAAAGCATTTTTGCTTTCACTTTTTTTGGGAGTAATTAGTAAGGAATATGAGGAAATGATAAACATGAAAGTTGTATATACATGTCTTATCGTTTTATAAGATTTAGAACCACCTCCATTGGAGTTCGTATGAGGGAATAATGGTCCAATTAGTAAGTAAAGGTCTGAACATACCCAAGAAGAAATAACATTGAATTTGAGGGAGTAGTAACACCAAGATTACTTAAGATTTCACTCAAATGTTGGGTTTTAAAGGATTGTCTTATCTTTCTATTGACACCAAGAGCACCTCCATCGGATTTAAAATGAGGATATTATGCTTTGTTTAGAGAGAGAGAGGATAATAATATTTTAAAAAGAAGAAAAATCATATAAATGGAAATAATAAATAACTAGTGTATGCCATAGCCATTGCCATTGCATGAACTCCTTACCATCTTAACTGTGTAATTTTGACATGAAAATATTTTATAAAATGATATTTTAAATGATTATGTTTATGGCATGAGTACCAATGATTTTTGGTAATGATTATATTTTGAGGAAAAATCATGGCATGTAAGTATAATGAACATACTTGTTATTGAAATCATATTTTTGGCTATTAATGTGAAAAGAAAAGAAAAGAAAAGAAAAGAAATGAACATGGTCACATGGCAGTCCGTGTGGTACACCAGTAGGGGACGCCCTACCAACGACTATGATTATGTTAATGAGAAAGAAAGTGTGCCATGTCAGACGGAGCGAGAAAAGTCCGTACCAGAGAGAGTAGAAAGTACTCACCCTGACCGGGGTCGCTTGATATGAAAATAAGTTGATAGCCATCATATGATATTCTGACAATAGTTATTCATGCCATACATGTCATAACTATACGATTTTGATGTGTATAGATAAAGTGCATTTATGTGACCTAAAGATATTTGTTGTAGTTTATATATATGAACATGGCATGATGAGCTATATTGATGATAATTATAATTTATTGTTGAATCTACTAGGATTTAATTCTCATTATATTTTCATATCATATTAAGAAAACTAAGTTATGCATATATTCTCTATGACCGACTTTTAGCTTACGTTGGGTCGAGTTGGCTATGATCCCAGTGAAAGTGCAACCACCCGGACCCATATCTTCGAAACTAGTCAATATCGACGAATAAAATGTAGACTTATATGTGTTTGATTTTTGTACAGATGTTTTGATTAATAATGTGTATGTAAACCCATAATTATATAAGTGTTCATGGTATTTCATAAACCTTAATTATGTTTGATTAATTTAATTGAATCTTACGAGTTAAATAGTTAGAAGTAAAGAAGTAATGACTTCAAGAAATTTAAAATATATATGTGTGTGTGTGTATATATATATATATATATATATATATATATATATATATATATATATATATATATATATATATATAATTAGTAAAACTAAACAATACAAGAACAAGTTGTCACATTTTATCTAGTCAATTATTCTTCATAAGTTTAACAATTTTTGACACAACAAATTATTAACAAGTAGATCTTTTCTAGCAATCAATTTAAATAATCATAAAATAAAGAATGGAAGAACACTCGATACTTAAATTATAAATAATTGAAGAAAGAAATTCGATATAAGACAATAATATAGTATGGGGTTTTCGTCTTCTAAGAACAATCAACATAAATTAGCCATGCAAGGCCATAAACAAAAGATCTAAAAAAAAGGATGAGAAAAATTATATTTGAGACATTATATAGATCTCTAAACTAGACCTAAGCTACTCTATTTAAAAATAATTATGTTGCACTGGCATCGCGGGTGCTGGCTTTCCACCCTTGCGACACTGGTACTTCTGAAGTTATAGTCAAAGCTTGATTCTTCTACCATCATGATGCTATGGTTTCACTATCACAACATCGTCATTTTTGGATCCCTATTCAAACTAGGTTTCTTTGTGGCTTTGTGATGCTAGATCATCATCATCACAAAGTTAAGCACTTGGTAATTCTATTTTAAAGTTCTAGGTTCTAGAGTCGCAGTGCTAACTTCATACTACCATAGCATTGGACCTTCTATCTTGATTTCCCAAATCTTTGTTGTTTTGCTCTAATTTCCTTCAAGTTAGCTCCATTTTGTATCTATTTCCCCCAATTATATCATAAATTATAATATAAGATTATTGAGCATAATTAGGAGTCAAATATATATAAAAGACTAAGTATTAATATGGAGAAACGTAACATACTATAGACACATCATAGCTTTAATAACTAAATAACCTTATTCAATTGCCTAAGATTTAATGTAGAAATTGCCTAAAGAAATAAAGGAATCAATAAATCTAAACAACACAAGCACAAGTCATTGCATTTAATTTAGTCAATTATTTTTTTTAGTTTGACATAGTAAACCATTAACTCCAGTTTCTTTAAAAGTTATAGGGATAAAACAATTTTGGATTTGATATCTAACTTAGTAGTAGATTGAAATAAGTGATAAACAAGTAGGCCTCCCTAGTAATTAAATATCTCAGTTGTAAGAAAAAGAATAGAACAACAACTAATATCCAAATATAAACTGAATAATTAAATACAAAGTCTGAGGTTTCTCTTTCCCCAAACCAATCTAAGTAACTTAGCCATACAGGACCATAAGAAATGGGAAAACTACAAAAAAAGAGAAAAAATCTATCTAAGAAGTCCTAAAGATATCTTAACTAAACCTAAGCTACATTTTTTAAAAATAATTATGTCAAGCTAGCATCGTGGCATTGGCTTCCCACCTTTGCAATGCTAGAGCTTCTGGTGTCATACTCAAATTGTAATTCTTCAAGCATCAGAGAGCTAAGGTTCTACCATGGCGATGTTATCGTTTATTGATTCCTATTCAAACTATGCTTCTTTGTATCATCAAGAAATTGCAATACGACCATTGCAATGCTGAGCATTTAGGAATTTTGGAGTCTAATGCTTTGTTTCTAGCATCACATTGCTGTATTTGCATCTTCATAAAGCTAGCTATTCTATATTCATTTTCCAAGCTTATTTTACTGTTTCACTCTATTTTGTATTTTTGTCCCTTAATTATCCCTATATCAAAATATATGCTTTATGAGTGTAATTAGGCATTAAATAGGTATAAGAGACTAATTATTAATATGGAAAAATACAACATATTATAGACACATCAAATACCCCCACACTTAACTTTTGCTCATCCCCAACAAAATCTTAATTTCAAAAAGAATTGGGTTGTAATGTCATCAATAAGAAACAAGTGATCCTTCTAAAACTCATAATATATCATAAATTAAAAATTTCTTTCACTAACTTAATAAGAAACTTTACTTTAAAGATGATAATAGACTTAACATGCAAATCCTCATGAGCATAAGCACTCAACTCTCATGTGTTTAGAGCAAGTGTTTTGCTCAAACTCACTTTATTGGAAATCTTCTACCATAGGCTTGCATATCATCTACATCTTTATTGTAACATCCCTAATTTTGTTTCTTTTATTAATAAAGGTACATAAATATTTAATTAAGAAAATAAAATTTATTAAACAATTTTTAGATATCTAAGAGAATATAAGCCTTATAAATTATTCAACTTATATGTATGCATAGAAAATGTTTCTAACATTAAGGGAATAAGTAAAGAGAAAAAAACCTAATAGAAAAAATTAGAAATAATGTCCTAAAGGGATGAAATTCTTAGGTAAGGAAGATAAATTTTTGGAAGTAAGTAAAGGTCTTGAAAATTTAAGAAGATTAGATTAGGATAATTTTTTCTAATTCAACAGTTAGAGTTCCTAAGTTTAACATCTCCACCCATACATTAGGCCTTCACCTATGGACATTATTGTGTGTGTTTTACTAGTTAATAGCAAGCGCACAGCATATCTGTAGCTAGTCCGGCGAGCACGGGTCGTATCCCACAGAGAACAATGTGAATTACTAGAATTATGTGAAATATGCTATCCAAATCAATGTAATGCGATGGAGAGTTTGTCACAATTAAGTAAATTAAGGATTCAATTAAGAAAAGCCTAGGGTTAGGGTCCACCGCACTTATGATATTCAACATTCAACATGTACCTCTAATTGCAATTATCTAGATTAGTTGGGGATTGTTTAGCCTTAATTAACTAGTAATCTCTTTCAAGCATTACTAATCATACCTAGGTTAATCAAATTGCCTACTTTCGTGGTTCTTAGGTTCTGTTTGGTAGATGGAAATAAGGGCATGGGAATGGAATTGGCATTTCATTCCTTGGTTTGGTAGGTGGAAGTGGTCGAAATTGTGGGTCCCACAGAATGCTGATTACCTCCTCTAAGGTAATCTGGATTACCTCTGAAAACAAGTGGAAGGTGAACAGTGCGAGGGAAAGGAAAACAAAAAGACTAAAATATCCTTCATTATTTTATTTATTTATAAAATTTTCTATAATTAAAAAAAATATATTTAAATTAAAAATTTCAATATTGTTTAACAAAGTTTAATTTAAAATTTTATATTAATAATAATTTATTTTATTTTTTATTTATAATATTTAAAACAATGTTTTAAGTTAAAATAATATTACTATAATAATTTTATTTTTCAAGGGTATTTTTGTCTTTTTGACCATTTTTATTCCATTCTATTTCATTTACTTGCCAAACGCAATTTTAATCACAACATTCCATTCCATTCCATTTGAATTCATTCATTTCCGTTCCATTCTCAATTCTCATTCCCATTCCTTCCGTTGGTACCAACCAAACAAGACCTTAGTTTAACCTAGGTTCATTAAGTTCTATACCAACCATGGAATACAATTAATCGATTTTCTCGTGCCCACCAATTGATTCATTCTTAGACAACCTTAAACTACTTTCGTGATTAAGATATCCCTAATTAACTATTAAATTCCAGTATTAATCTTCACCTTTCAATTCATCAATTAATATCCTAAGACGTGATAAAATGTTGGCCAGACATTCATTAACTCATATAATCAATGCATAATAGCTAATCCTAATTAACCATGGATAACACAATTAGGGTTCCAACAATTCAATTAGCACAATGTATCATCACATCATAAGTGGGTTTACGAAAACCCTAGATAAAATCTACACAAGCATAATTAAAAGAGAAAACATAATCAAATTCATTAAAGTAATCATCAATGTTCAATACAAACTAAAAGGAAGAGTAGAAGAAGAGATGAGTGTAGAGATAGAAAGATGAACCTAGATGAAGAATGTAATGATGAAATACAAACTTGAATCGCTGTAAAATCTACTCTAAGAACATGAATTAAACATTAATCCTACCCTAAAACCTAATCTAATGGTGTTTCCTAAGCCTAAAACTGAGTAAAAGAATGTCTGAATGTGTTTAGATGCCTTTGGCTGTGTTTCCTTATGCATATATATCACTTTGGCTACTCAAAACCCTAAAAAATATGGTGTGTACAGACCCGAAGCACGGCTGTGCTCCAGGACACGGCCTGACCGTGCTTCGGACTGGATTCTGGGAAGTTTCTGCATCTTTTGCCCAGAGAATGGCCTGGCCATGCTTCAAGTACACCAAGCACGGCATGGCCGTGTTGAGGGCTGCCATGCTCCTTTCTTGCCAATTTTTGGTGTGTTTCCTCCTTGCTTCCTCCTTAGCATGTTCCAAATCCATATGGCACTTATCATGGGTGTTTTCCCTTGCTTCTTGGCCTCTTTTTCTCTCGTACAAATATAAAACAAACCAAAGCAGTATCCAGAGCAAAGCATAACCAAATGCGGGGAAATAATCACAAGTTTGCTACTAATTAGGGGATAAAATATAACCACTAAACACTTAAATTTCCCCTTTATCAGACACTTTATAGAGTTTTTCCACTTTACATGAGTTTCTAGCAAGCCAATAGGATAGCCCAAGCAAGAAATAAAACATAGACTTAGACTAGGATATAGAAGTTGGACCGATAGCCCACAAACCATGAAAATGTGACCAAGCCCTCTATGAGAGGTAGAATTTCAGCAAAAGCAAAGGAAATGGGCAAGAATGAGGCCAAATCCAAGAGGGAAAAATAAGAACCAAGTGAGGAAATAGTAGTGTAATAATAATCAAGATTAGGTCATATGGCATTAGGACATAACATTTATATCCTACACTCATAATTTCAGCAAGCCATGCGATGATATAGTAGGCAACAATACATGGCATTAAGACAAAGCATCCCTATCGCACACAAATAACTTCAACCAAGCAAGGGATACTTAAGGGCTAAAAATTTGCCACTTAGAAAGGCAAATCTATCATACTTGATTGAGATAAAAGAAAAAGGAAATGAATCCCTAAATTAAGGGGACCTTGCCCCTTGTCTTGTGAACATTTTATCAAAATGTTCAAATAACAAATCTTCCTTTTGCTATGCATATCTTGACAAAGGGAGAGGAAGACAAGAACATGATTTGTCTTTCCCCAAAAAGCAACCAAGTGCATTCTAATTGTGATAAGGTAGACCCATGATTATGAGAGTTGAATCCCTTGATAATTTATTTAAGCAAAAAAAATCCTTATAACATTATAGTTTCATCCAAGTAAGGGAGAGGAAAAACAGAAGAAAGGTAGAGTGAGGAAAGGAGAGAAAGAGAGAAGAAAGGAAGGAAGAAGAAGGATAAGACTAGAGGACTAAGTACTAAGTAATCAAGGTAAAAACTCACCCTCCCTTTCTTATTCAAGCTGTTGGAAAAGTTAGGGAATGGAGGAATCTTGCCACTTCTTTTAAGAGGAAACAAGAAAAAGAATTCACTATGTGAGCTCGGGAGATCTTTTGGTAGGTTTGACAATATCATTTTTTTGAGGAAAAGCTTTGAAATTTGTAACATTTATGTGGGATTTTGATCTTAGAACTTTGATGAAATTTACAATATTTTCTACTTTGATGATTGGCCATGGATGTTGCTATATCATGTTACATGTTGATCTTCCTAATATGGATTTCAAATTGAATGATTCTAGTGGCTAAAAATTCTTGAGACATATATATATACATATATGTATATACATATATATATATATATATATATATATATATATGTATATATATATATATATAGATATATGTATATATATATATATATATATATATATATATATATATATATATACATATATATATATATATATAGATATATGTATATGTATATACATATATGTATATGTATATACATATATGTATATATATAGATATATGTATATATATACATATATGTATATATATACATATATGTATATATATACATATATGTATATATATACATATATCTATATATATACATATATGTATATACATATACATATATCTATATATATACATATATGTATATATATATATATATATGTATATGTATATGTATATGTAGATGTAGATATATATGTATATGTAGATGTAGATATATATATACATATACATATACATGTACATATATATATATATATATATATATATATATATATATATATATATATATATATGTTAACTATTTATTTTAGTTCCCTATAGATTTTTCTCAGAAATTCAAACACATAAACTTACCTAACAGATTCTTCCCTGATTAACCATTTTCTGACCTCTACTTACTAATTGGACCATATCTCCCTCATTTTAACTTCAAATTGGGTGATTTTAGTGGCTAAAATTCTATGAGACATATATCTACATTTTTCATGTTTACCATTTCTTTTAATTCCTAACTGATTCTTCTTATAATTTTAAAAACATAAGCTTTCTTAGTTACTCCGAAATCCAGTTTTCTTAGCCTATCCTTTCCTAAAGTTTTAGTTCATTCTTTTATTAATTCATCTCCATAGAATTACACAGCTCAACATTTAATTATATTTCTTACTTATTTTAACTTATTCCATCATCCACTTCAAAAGAAAAACAGAATCAAATCATGCATTGTAACAACTCCATTTATGTAAATGTAACAATTTTTTTTTATATATTTGTAAAATTCCATGAAGTTATTACTGTTTTAATTCTAACCACTTAACTTATAATTATAATTAATTTAACCAAGCATAATTGTTATTAACAGTGATACAATACTGTGTTTTCATACACACCATTATTTTACAAACATTTGTACAAAGGTCTAAAATATACATATTAGCCCTAATCATCTACGTAGACTACTTCTGGGGACACTGGTGTAGGTGGCAGCACCTCCACCAAAATCTCAGTCAAATCTAGTACAGATATATCCAATATAACTGGTAGTTGCCCAAGGTAAGGCACCTTAATCTAATGTACGGCAATAATAAGTGTCATGAAGAAAATCTGTAAAATTATTCTTCTGAACATGATATGGAAATATAGTGAGAATTAAATCCCACTAGATTCAACAATAAATCATAATTTACCATTAATATAGTTCATCATGTCATCTCCATCTGTATAAACTACAGAAAATATCTTTAGGTCACATGAATGCACTTTATCCATGCACATGAAAATTGTACAATTATGACATGTATGGCATAAATAATATTTTTCAAGATATCATATGATAACTATCAATTTATTCTCATATCAAGCTACCCCGGTCAGGGTGAGTATTTTCTACTCTCCAGTACGGGCTTTTCTCTCTCCGTCTGACATGGCTTACTTTCTCTTTATTTTCTAATTAACATGATCATAACCGTTGGTAGGGCATCCCTTGCTGATGCACCACACGAATTTCCATGTGACTGTGCTCATTTCTTTTCTTTTCACAATGATAGCCAAAGACATGCTTTCAATAACAAGTATATAACTATTACCAAAAATCATTGGTAATCATGCCATGAACATAACCATTTCAAATATCACTTTATAAAATATTTCCATGTCAAAATTTCACACTTAAGATGGTAAGAAGCTCATACAATGGCAATGGCTATGGCATATACTAGTCATTTATTATTTTCATTTATAAGATTCTTCTTCTCTTTTAAATATTAATTTTATTTCTTTATTTTCTTGATGCAGGTTTTCATCCTATCTAACCTTCTCTTACTAATCAGAGCATAACTCCCTCAATTTAACTCTGATGTAGGTGATATTGGTGTCAATTTAAAGATAAAACAATTATCGAAAACTATTATGTTGAACAGTTTAGGGAAATATTAAGAAATCAAGGTCCTATTAGTCCCTCAAATTATAAGTTATTTCTTCTCGGGTAGTTTCTGACCTCTACCTACTAATATGTCCATATCTCTCTCATAAAAATTCTAAATTAAGTGATTCTAGTGGCTAAAAATCCGTGACACATATATCTATAATTCTTATGTTAACCATTTATTTTAATTCCCTACATAATGTTCCCAGAAATTAAAACACAGAAGGTATCCTAACATATTCTTCCCTGATTAACCATTTTCTGACCACTGCTTACTAATCAGACCATATCTACCTCTTATGAACTCCTAATTGAGTGATTCCAGTGGTTAAAATTCCGTGACACATATATCTATAATTCTTATGTTAACCATTTATTTGAATTCCTTACAAGATGTTCCTAGAAATTAAAACACAGAAGTTATCCTAACATGTTCTTTTCTAATTAACCATTTTCTGAACATTGCTTACTAATCAGACCATAGCTACCTCATATGGACTCCAAATTGAGTGATTCCAAGGGCTAAAATTCCGTGACACATATATCTATAATTCTTATTTATTTGAATTCCCTATAGGACGTTCCCTGAAATTAAAACACAGAAGCTATCCTAACATGTTCTTCCCTGATTAACCATTTTCTAAACACTGCTTACTAATCAGACCATTGTAATTGTTATGTTAACAAGTTATTTTAATTCCTTACAAAATGTTCCCATAAATTCAAAAACAGAATCTTTCCTAACAGATTCTTCCCTGATTAACCATTTTCTGACCACTGCTTACTAATCAGACCATATCTACTTTATATGGACTCCAAATTGAGTGATTCCAGTGGGTAAAAATCTGTGAGACATATATCTATAATTGTTATGTTAACAAGTTATTTTAACTCCTTACTGGTTATTCCCAGAACTTTAAAAGCAGAAACTTAAAGTTTTACCACCCATAGCCATACCTATGCAGAACTATCTACACTAGCCTAAGTATTCAAACATACATCACATGCAAGAATAATATGTAACATAATAAAGCAACATCCATGACCAATCATCAAAGTTCTTAAGATCAAAATCCCATATAAATGTTACAAATTTCAAAACTTTTCTTCAAAAAGAAATATTGTTAAACCAACCTAAGAATCTCCGTAGCTCACTTAGTGAATTTGTTTTCTTGTTTCCCCTTGAAAGAAGTATCAAGATTCCTCCCTTCCCTTAGCTTTTCTAGCAGCTTAAATAAGAGAATGAGGGTGAGTTTTTGAACCTCAAGGATGAAGAAGAAAAATGGATTCAAGTGGAGATTAAGTTAACTTACCTTGAGTACTTAGCCCTCTAGACTTCTCCTTCTTCTTCCTTCCTTTCTTCTCCTCTCTTTCTCTCCTTTCCTCTCTCTACCTTGCTTCTATTTCTCTTTCTTCCTCACTTGGACGAAATTAAAATGTTATAGGGGTGGATTATACTTAAATAGACCATCAAATAATTCATCTTTCATGATCATGGGTCTACCTTATCACAATTAGGATACACTTGGTTGAATTTTTGGAAAGAAAACAACTTATGTTCTTGTCTTACTCTTCCTTAGTCAAGATATGCATAGCAAAAGGAGATTTGTATTTTGAAAATTATAATGATATATTCTTAAGATATGGGACAAGGTCCCTTTGATTTAGGGATTCATTTCCATTTTCTTTTGTCTTAATCAAGTATTATAGGTTTGCCTTTTTGGGTGGCAAATTTCTAGCTCTTGAATCTCCATTATTTGGCTGAAATTATTTGTGTGGGATTGAAATGTTTTGTCCTAATGCCTTGTCACCTAATCTTGATTTTTATATCCTAGTCCAAGTCTATGTTTTATTTCTTCCTTGGGCTATCCTATTGGCTTGCTAAAAATTCATGTGAGGTAGAAAGATTCTATATGAAGTATCCATAGTTGAAAGCCCAATTTATGGGTGGAGATACTAAACTTAGTAACTTTAACTCTTAAATTAGGAAAAATTACCCTAATCCAATTTTCTTGAAATTTTAATACCTTCACAAAAATTTATCTTCCTTACCTAAGAATTTCACCTTTCTTTAGTATATTTATTTCTAATATTTTCTCTTAGGTTTTCTCTCTTTACCTATTCCATTAATGTTAGAACATTTCTATGCATACGTAAGGTGAAGAATTTCTCAGGATTATATTTCCTTATATATTTAAAAATTGTCTAATAAATTTTATTTCCTTAATTAAATATTTATGTACCTTTATCAATAAAAGAAAAGAAATTAGAGATGTTACTTTGAATACTTTTTTACTTTTATTAATACATGAAATGAAATTAGGGATGTTACATGCATCACTAAGGGTGTTTCTGAATAGAAATCTCTCTTGGTTTTCCCCTAGGTGTTTAAGGCCATAATTAATTTATCAACTTGGCCATCTTCCATCCACTTTTACCATATTCAAATATACATAGCAGCAGCATTAAAACCCTAAATTTTTGCCACCCATCACATGCAAGATCAACATGCAACATGATATAAAAATCGTACAGTAATGACATGTATGGCATGAATAACTATTTTCATAATATCATATGATGACTATCAACTTATTTTCATATCAAGTTACCCCGTATAATGTGAGTACTTTCTACTCTCCATTAAGGGCTTTTCTCGCTCCATTCAACATGGCACACTTTTTCTTTCTTTTCTTATTAGCATAATCGTAAACGTGAATAAGGCGTCCCCTACTGGTGCACCACAAAGACCTCCATGTGACCGTGCTCATTTCTTTTCTTTTCTTTTCTTTTCACGTTAATAGCCAAAAATATGATTTCAATAACAAGTATGTTCATTATACTAACATGTTATAATTTATCATCATAGCATAATCACTACCAAAAATAATTGGTAAAATGAAATCATGTCAAGATCATAACCATTTTTGAATATCACTTTATAAAATATTTCCATGTCAAAATTACACACTTAAGATGGTAAGGAATTCATGCAATGGCAATGGTTAGGGCATACACTAGTATTTATTTTTTCCATTTATAAGATTCTTCTTATTTTTTAAATATTATTTTCATCTTTTCATTTTCTTTATGCTTGGCCTTTAATTACTTTCCTCCTACTTATATAATTTTTAACACATGTTCTCACAAATTTTATAGTGCATTCTTCTCCAATTTGGTTTCCATTATTACTCTATAGTTAATTAGGTTCATTTAAGGTAGAAAAATGTTTAAAATAAGCTTTACCAACTCCCAACACAGCTTGGTCATGTTCCAAGACGCAGCCATGCTTGAAAATACTTCAAACATACTCACAAATAGCCCTGAACACGGCCTACCCGTGCTGAAGCAACCCAAAACACAGCCTGACCTTGTTCTGTAACATTTTCTCATTTATTCAACCATATCTCCCTCATATGAACTCCAATTGAGGTGATTCCAAAGCCTATAAAAGCTAAGACATTTATCTACAAATTTCATCTTTATCATTTCTTAAGATTTCTTACAAATTATTCTAAAAAAATTGAAAACAAAAATGCATACATTTACCACCCTGGATTCTAGATTGATTCTGGCCTCTAGTAATTAATCAGCCATATCTCCCTCATATGGACTCCAAATTAAGTGATTTCAAAGCCTATAGATTCGTGAGAAATATATTGATATTTATTAAGTTAACAATTTATTTTAATTCCCTACAAATTTTGCCCAGAAATTCAAACACAAAATCATACTTAATAGATTCTTCCATGGTTAGCTAGTTTCTAACCACTGCTTACTAATTTGACCATATCTTCCTAATATGGATTCCAAATTCTAAAAATTCTTAAGACATATTTTTTTTAATGTTAACTATTTATTTTAGTTCCCTATATATTGTTCATAGAAATTCAAACACAGAAACTTACCTAACAGATTCTTCCCTGGTTAACCATTTTCTGACCTCTACTTACTAATTGAACCATATCTCCCTCATTTGAACTTCAAATTGGGTGATTCCAGTGGATAAATATCTGTGAGACATATATCTACATTTTCCATGTTAACATTTCTTTTAATTCCTAACTTATTCTTTCCAAAATTTCAAAAATAGAAGCTTCCCCGGTTACTCTAAAATCCAATTTCCTAACCAAACCTTTCCTAAGGTTTTAGTTCATCATTTTATTAGGTCCTCTCCATTTTCTTCCTAATTTACATATAATCATATTCCATCAATTTTTTACCACATTCAAATATACAAAATAGCAGCATAAAAATCTTAAAATTTTGCCACCCATAGCTATACCTATGCAGAACTTTCCACACCCAGCGAAATGTTCAAAACATCCATTATATGCAAGATAACATGTAACATAACATCCATGACAAATCATCAAAGTAGAAAATATTGTAAATTTCATCAAAGTTCTAAGATCAAAATCCCATATAAATGTTACAAATTTCAAAGCTTTTCTTCAAAAAGAGATATTGTTAAACTTACCTAAATTTCTTTTTAGCTCACTTAGTGAATTCTTTTTCTTGTTTCATCTTGAAAGAAGTAGAAGGATTCCTCTCTTCCTTGAGCTTTTCTAGTAGTTTAAATAAGAGAAGGAGGGTGAGTTTTAAACCTCCAAGGATAAAGAGAAAAGATGAATTCAAGTGGAGATTAAGCTAACTTACCTTAAGTACTTAGTCCTCTAGACTACTTCTTCTTCTTCCTTCCTCTCTTCTCCACTCTTTCTCTCTTTTCCTCATTCTACCTTGCTTCTATTTTTCCTCTCCCTCACTTAGACGAAATTATAATGTTATAAGGGTGGGTTTTGCTTAAATAAACTATCAAGTTGCTTACCTCTCATAATTATAGGTCTACCTTATCACAATTAAGATGCACTTGGTTGTTTTTTGGGGAAAGACAACTTGTGTTCTTGTCTTCCTCTCCCTTAGTCAAGATATGCATAGCAAAAGGAGATTTGTATTTTGAAAATCATGATAAAATGTTCTTAAGATAAGGGACAATGTCCCTTTGATTTAGGGATTCATTTCCTTTTTCTTTTGTCTCACTCAAGTATAATAGGTTTGCTTGTATAGGTGGCAAATTTCTAGCCCTTGAGTCTCCCTTGCTTGGCTGAAAATATTTGTGTAGGATAAGGATATTTTGTCATAATGCCATGTCTTATTACCTACTTATTGAAATTATGAATGTAGGATATAAATGTTTTGTCCTAATGCCATGTATTATTACCAACTTGCTCAAATTATGAATGTAGGATATAGATATTTTGTCCTAATGCCTTATGACCTAATCTTGATTATTATTACAATACTATTTTCTCACATGATTATTATTTTTTTCCTCTTGGATTTAGACTCATTCTTACCCATTTCCTTTGCTTTGGCTAAAATTCTACCTTTCATGGAGGACTTGGTCACATTTTCATAGTTTGTGGGCTATCGGTCCAACTTTTATATCCTAGTCCAAGTATTTGTTTTATTTCTTTCTTGGGCTATCCTATTGGCTTGCTAGAAACTCATGTGAAGTGGAAAAACTCTATGAAGTGTCCATAAGTGAAAGCTCAATCTATGGGTGGTGATGTTAAACTTAGGAACTCTAACTCTTGAATTAGGAAAAATTACTCTAATCCAATCTTCTTGAAATTTTAAGACCTTTACTTACTTCCTAAAAATTTATCTTCCTTACCCATGAATTTTTGCCTCTCTTTAGTATATTATTTCTAATTTTTCCTATTAGGTTTTCTCTTTTTACTTATTCCCTTAATGTTAGAAACATTTTTTATGCATTCACATAAGGTGAAGAATTTCTAAGAATTATATTTCCTTAGATATCTAAAAATTATCTAAGAAATTTTATTTCCTTAATTAAATATTTGTACATTTATTAATAAAAGAAACGAAATTAGGAATGTTACATTAAATATTTATGTACTATTATTAATAAAATAAACGAAATTAGGGATGTTACAAATAAAATACTATAAACCTTAATTATGCTTGGTTAATTTAATTGAATGTTATTATGAGTTAAATAAATATAAGTAAAGAGGTAATGACTTTCAGGGATTTTATAAATATATATATATATATATATATATATATATATATATATATATATATATATAAATATATAAATAGAATTGTTACATTATAAAAATGGAGTTGTTACATTTATCACTATGATCACACACACAAATAATAAGGAACTTTTATTGGTTGTAGTGGGGTTTTAAGTTGGAAAGTATTTAGGGAAGGTAGTTCAACAGCCACTAACAATAGTATAGCAAAATTAAATCATTCAAGCTCAAATTAATCACACCATTCAGTGGCTTTTTCACTATTCATTTTGAAAGCCTTCACATTAAGTAAAATTCCCTCATTGATTGAGATTTTTCTTTTGCAGCAATGCATAATTTCTTTCATTACTTCCACCTTGTTCATACATTTCCTTTCCTTTTTATTTTTCTCTCTATTCTTTTCGCTTTCCATCACAAGAGAATTTCATAGATTACAACCCAAATCATGTTCCTTTTCCACTAATGATAGCCACTTCTTCAATTCAAACACCTTACACTTATTTCTTTTTATATACCCAAACTTACCATAGTGAGCAATGCTGCTTTTAGCATTATGGCTTAGATAAAGAAAAAGTATTCCATGTTTTTAAGTCTATAATATGGGTTTACAAAAGACAATAAAAGCTTAAAAGGGGTGAACAAGTGAGAAATAATGTAGGGTAGGTTATTTGGCTTATTAGCTATTACAAAGAATGCCTTAATCATATTTACACATGCATATGCCAATCTAATTTTGAAAAGAAATAATGCAAGTTCTAGAGAGCAAATCCATGGAAGAGTACCTCTCGTGAAAGAACAATGACATTGTTATAGAATTTAGTTTAAGGTTCAAAATCTCACAATTTTTGTTTACTAAATTTACTCACTATCACTCTCAAGTAAAATTTACTAGTTAAATTGTGGAAAAGATTGCTTGTTCAATCATGTTACAAACGTTTTAGCATAATTGAACCCTTTTTACAACATAAAAAACTAATTGTTGTTAAAAAACTAAAAAACGGAGTAGCACAATAATTTTTAAACTAACCCAGAAACTCCTAAAAACTCTTGAAAGCATCTAAATCCATCCCCCACCTTTAAAACTTACATTGTCCCTAATGTAAATTAAAATGCCAAAAAAGAACAATTAACTAAACTAGGAACTTTGTATATGCATAAATATAAAAGAAAAGATAAAACTCCTTTGGGTTGCCTACCAAGTAGCATATTTGTTTAACATTTTTGGCTAAACTGAATGCTCACTTTAATCAAGCTTCTCCTTTATCCAAATTTCCTTGGATTTTGTAGGACTTTCAAATTCATCATCATCATGAGAAAAAATATTAGTAATAAATGAAAGTCTGGTCAAGTGAGAACTCAACTTACCCAAAAATAACTGAAGCCTTGAATGGTTTTTGGCATCACTATTAATCTCATCTTTTACAACCTTTACCAAATAAGGAGATGGCTTTCCTTTCTTAGGCATGTTGTAGGAATAGGGATGGGTCAAGTCCTATTGTAATGTCTAGTTCTTTTTTTATTCATTTATTTCACATTTCGCATGTTAAATACACCATATATATAAACACAATAAATATGCATATATATATATATATATTACAAACCTCACATATGTAATAATTATACAATACAACATTTCAGTACACAAATAAGAGTCCCTATATACCACTCCACCCTTGAAACACAAAGGGTGAGGAGGGGGTGCTAACATCGAGATCTTCATCAGTAACGACATTCCTTGTTGCATCTCATTTTTTTTATCTAAACATAACACCACATTAATAGTGAGAACAAAGGTTCCCAGTAGACTTAACATAAATAAAATATAATGAGAAAAATATGAGTTATGTTCAACTGTATAAGCTATAAAAAATATTAAGATTTGGAGACAAAATCATTACTTCATTTGATGCATAATTAACATACTATATATACACTAAAAATCCACTCTTTCTTTTAATGCTCAGACATATCACAGCTCTCAATATACTCAATTCACTTATCTACTATACACATAGTGATCGATCGACTACAGTCACAATAAGTGATCAGGGAATGTAAGTTCATCACCCATTTGCCTCCACATATTACCTCTATCACTAGGTTAGAGTGGCCCTCCCTTGGCTCACTCAGGCTAATAGGACGTCCCCTACTAGGTACCATCTTAAGCCATACAACCCGTCGATATTCATCCATACATATAACTGTATATATATAAATGCATATTCATCAAATGCAATGTATAATTATCAAGCAAATCGTCATGACCTTTATGCTTACCATTCAATCACATTCATAATATGACATGCATCATTTTTATATATAATGATTAATAATCATTCTTCACATACCAATATCCAATATGATTCATTTTGAATCAAATAAAGAAAAGGGTAATTTGTGATACCAAAATCATCATTTTAAAAGTATTTTTCTCGGATATATGTTTCCTAAAAAACGTTCAACAAACAAGACTAAATTTAGGTAGAAAACAATGAAAAATATGATAATCCAGTACCAAACACAACCTCACCATGTTCCAAGACATGGCCATACTTAAAAAATACTTTAAATGTGCTCAAAAATAGCCCCAAACACGGCCTACCCATGTTGAAACAACCTAGAACACGGCCTGCCTGTGTTCTGTGACCTTTCCTCACTTATTCAACCATAACTCCCTTATAAGAACTCCAACTTTCATGTTTATCATTTCTTCATGTTACTTACGGATAATTCCCAGAAAATTAAAAACAAAACACTTATTTTTACCATCTTGGATTCTAGACTGATTCTGACCTCTGCTAATTAATCAGCTATATCTCCCTCATATGGACTCCAAATTAATTGATTTTAGAGCCTATAGATCTATGAGACATATATCTACAATTCATATGATGATAATTTCTTTAAAATCCTTGTTGACATTTCCCAGAATTCTAAAACTAGAAGCTTCCCAAATTACTCCAAAATTAAGCTTAGTCTAACTTCTCCTTTGTTTTTTCTTTTATGTAATCCCATGCACCCATATGCATGTCCAAACAACCAAAATAGAATTTCATATAAATATACAGACCACATGTTATCTAAAATCACATCTAAAATTATAGATATAATTTTGTACAAAATTTATGAGTAGATGTTAGGCCTACCTCAAACAAATCCTTAAACTTGTGTGCTTGATTTCTACCACACAAAAATCTTACATCCATACTATGAATTAGGATATTCCTTAAGAAAAGATGATGAAACAAGAGATATGACCAAGAAACTTACCTTGATTTCCCTTTCCTCTTCCTTCTCCTTCTTCTTCCTCTTTCTCTTCTTCTCTTCCTCTTTCTTTTCCTCTTCTTTCTTTTCTTCTTCTTTCTTTTCTTTCTCTTTCTTGCCAACACTCCCTCTCCGTCATAATTATCAAGATTTCTTCTTAACTGTCTCCCCATATTTACGAATTTTCCATCCTCCATTATTTACAAAACTTCCATCCTAGAGTATTTACAAAACTGCCATATCAAGGAATTTACAATAATGCCATTTCAATGAAATTACATAAATGTCATTTTAACCATCCAAAGATCTTGTTTGATTTGAGTAAAATTGTAAAATAATTTAATCCTCCCTTGAGATCGAAAACGATTTCTCCTTCCTAGAGAAAATTCCAATTAGTAATATAAGAAAAAATTGGGGATGTTACAGTTCTCCCTCCTTAAAAAAAATTTGTCCTCAAAATTCAAGGTATACCTGTCTTCAAAAAATTGTGAATATTTATGTCCCATGTCATCTTCTCTTTCCCAAGTGGCTTCTTCCATTGTTAAACCCTCCTAACCTTCCTTCACCAATAGAACGATTTTATTTCTCAACCGTTACATGTCTTTATCCAAAATTACTATTGGCTTCGGTCAGTAGGTTAAATTCTCATCTACAGCTATTAATTCTTCTTGAATTGTGTGCGATAGATCTGGTAGATACTTTTGAAGTTCAGAAACATGGAACAAATCATGTAGATTCAATAAATGTAGAGGAAGTGTAATCTAATACGCCAATGACCCTATCCTTTTAAGAATTTGATAAGGTCCTAAATACCTTAGGCTAAATTTCTTAACTTTCATTGCTCAACCAATTCTGGTAGTAGGAGAAATTTTCAAGAATACATGCTTCCATTCTTAAAATTGTATCGGTCTCCTTAATCTATCGAAATAGCTCTTTTGTCAACTTTAAGCTATTCGTATTTTATCCCTAATTATCTGTATTTGCTCAAAAGTATATTGCACTAACTCAGGCCCCAATAACCTTTTCTCACCCACTTCATTCCAACATAAATGCAATTTACATCTCTTACCATACAAAGCTTAATAGGGTGCCATTCCAATACTAGAATGATAATTGTTATTATACGCAAACTAAGCCAGTGACAGATATCTATCCCATCCTTTTCCATGCTCTCGCGCGCACGCTCTTAGTATATCCTCTATTTAACCATCTGTTTGAGGATGATATGCAGTACTAAAACATAAACGAGTGCCAAAAGCTTCCTCTAGCGCTCTCCAAAATCTGGAAGTAAATTTGGGATCTCAATATGAAATGATATTATTAGAAGTTCCATGTAAACGTACAGTTTCCTTCATATACAACTGGGTTAACTTATTCAACGAGTAGTTTTTCTTAATAGGCAGAAAGTGCATAGATTTCATCAGTCTATCTACTATTACCCATATCGTATTATGGCCTATCTGAATCTTAGGTAGTCCAATAATAAAATCCATAGATATACTATCCCACTTCCACTTATGGATTTCTAAAGGTTGTAACATCCCAGAAGATTTTTGGTGTTCTATCTTCAACTTTTGACAAACCAAACACTTAGACACATATTCAACAATGTCTCTCTTCATTCCTGGCCCCTAGTACAATCTCTTCAAATCTTAATACATTTTTGTAGATCTTAGATGGATTGTATACTTACTTTGATGAGCTTCTTCCAAAATCTTATCCTTCAAATTCTCTCCTTGTGGCATATATGTTCTGCCCCGGTACATAATAATTATATCCTCTAACATTGTAAAGTTAGGCTGATCTCTTTGATCTTGTAAAAATTGATCATGTGTTTATACTTCCTTAATCTGAGTCTTCAAGTTACTTTTAATTCTTAATTCACTAATAATCAGACGTCCAGGGACAGTCATAACTTATATTTTCAAATTTCTAAATTTCTCAGTTAGCTCTATTTCTTTTATCAGTATTTGACTTACATGCAACGACTTTCGGCTCAACACATCAACTACTACATTTGCCTTCCCAAGGTGATACTTTAATTCAAATTTGTAATCATTAATGAATTCCATCCAACTTTGCCTCATATTCAATTCTTTTTTGTCAAAGAGATACTTTAAACTCTTGTGGCCACTATCTATTTCAAATACAACTACATACCAGTAGTGTCTCCATATCTTCAGGGTAAAAACTATCGCAGCCAACTCTAAATCATGACTAGGATAGTTCTCCTCATACGGTCTCAATTAATGCGGGCCTGATGGATGTCGGGACCTGATGAAGATTGTCGTGATCTACCAAAAATATTACCGAATCCCTATAATGCAGTATAGGGTAACTCCGGATCGTCTCTCAAGGAATGCTAATGTTAAATGATTGCTTCAAGATCTAACGGGGGGGGATTTTATCACAATCAACTAGATCACAAGTGGAAAATTGGACAAAGATTATATTACCGAAAATGTAACCTCACTAGAGGTTCTTCGAGAATTCGTTCGGTTTATCCTAGACTAAAAATGATCAATCAAGTTGTTGGTTGATTTTCAGTTATAATCGAAATCTCTGCATCATAACCTTCATCATTCAAAATTCGATAACAACATATATTACAAATTCATGCCATCACATACAACTTGTAATCTGTTATTTATCTGAAGATCAAATATCAACCAATCTATTTCCTTTGTTTCATGTAATAGAATCAAGGTTTATCAATCAAAATTCTATCTCATACATCAAACTTGAATGGATAACAGAAATCTCTATATATTCATACAAGATTCGAAATATTTCAGAGAACAAAGAAGATGATGTAAACTTGATTACAATACAAACTGAATCTCAAAACCTAACCGAATTCAAGAGGAAGTCCAGCTGGTTACAAAGTGCTCTACTCTGCCATGGATGTCCAAGCTCTCTCCAGAGGATGAAGATGAAGATAGATGTGTGTATCAGAGTGGTAAGTGGTCTCAATTCCGAATTTTCCCCACTTAGACCAAAGGAAGGGAATCTTAATCATTAAAACCGACCAGGACAACATGTGACAGCTCTGCTTTCGGCTGCATGTGTTTCTCCAGCCTTGCACCACTAATTAGGGGTCCCAGATGCCTCTGGATGGCAAAGTGGTCTTCATATGAATTATTCCTCTACGTCATAGGGTTCCAGGGCCACCAAAATCATGCCAAACGGACATATCTAACTCAGTTTATGGCCATCACAACACCCAAACGTCAGATTCTGTTTGTGCTGCCTATGTATTGGACTCTTGGTCCAATTCGGCCTATTGGACCTCCGAACTGGGTCTTGGGCTCTTCATGAAAGTTATGGGCATTTGTCTTAGCTTTCCTACAAGACCGAAATCAGAATTTTTGGTGGTTTCAAACTCCAAATATAACCGAAATACAGAGACAGGTTCAAAAAGATGGAATTGCTGGAAAAAATCTCAAAGACTAAAATAAATCTCAAATCATAAAACCTAGCTTAAGTGATAAAAATAAGTGTAGGAGAGGATGAAAACACTATACATGATGATCAAATAATATATAGAAATGATGTTTATCAGGACCCTGAAACAAGACTACGTTAATTGAGCTAAAAAACTCTAAGGTAGGCTTGGGATAGGCCGGGTAGCATAGGGTAATGAATGTATTCCACCCAATCCGATCAACTAAGTATTGGACGTCATTTAAGAGACCTAACCGGTCTAAACATTCCTCATCCATATACTGGGTACACAACATTCCCCGTTTAACGAGAGTATCGTATCGTGTTTGTTGACTATCATCAACAAATACAATACCATACTCATTTATCTGGTGAGGGAGTTGGGGTGGTTGTAAAGTTTGTCCTCTACGTTGTTGTTGGGATTGGGAGGAGGATTAGCCAGTTCTAGCTCTTTTGGGACCCATGGAGAATGATATCAAACAAAATGCAATAGGAATGTGCAGATGCAAAAGCTATTAACAGACAAATGATATCAGAATGCAAAGCAAAAGAAAATGCAAAATATGCAATGTCTATAGTCTGAACACAGAGAATGTGGATTATGCAGCTAATTACAAGTGTAGACCAACCTATTCATGTTCATGTCCTAATTAAGGTACATAATTATCCAAAAATTCTGGTAGAGATTCCGAGGGTTAGCAAGCAAAGGTAATTCAACAAGTTAAGGCAAAGCTATCCAATCTCAGAAAAAGAACAACCAGAGAATGCAGTAAATATGCAATATAAAGTCTGCAAAAAAAATTTTAAACCAGTCCAATAAAGCCATAAATGCAGAAAATTCAGATAAAGAAACCACTATAATCTAAATCATCAGTTAACCATCAAGGAAGTCCAATTCAAAAATTTTATATGTGCAGATATTCAGAGGTTACCTGGATTAATTTCAATGGAGAATTTAAATTAGAACACTAAGAATGTGTATGCAGGGGCAGTCATGTATTAAACCAGCATTAGAATTTCAAATGTGAAAGTAGAACAGAGCAATTTTATTTTAGCCACCAAGACCAGAAATCAGGGCATAAAATCAGTAAAATAAATGTAAGTGCATAAAGTAAATACCAGCCTAGATAAGAAACAATTTCCCAAAGCATAATTATTTTAACTAGTCAGTTAAACAAGCAGGGAAGTAAGAGTGTAGAGTTACCTGGTTGAAGCACATCAAGATGGAGAATGAAGAAGGGGGAATGGGTTTCGGGTATGGGTGCAGAAATAGAGGGTGGCTGAAGAATGGGCTGGGTGGAGGGAATGGTGAAATCGCTGATCAGAGGATTCGGGTATGGGGAAACTGATAGGGTGAAGGAGAACGAGAGGGTGAGGGAGAGAGACGAAGGGGAATAGGGGATGGGTGAAACCGAGTGGGTGAGGGTTTTGCGTTCGAGGAGAACGAAAGAGTAAGGGAGAATGAGAGGATGAGGGAGCTTCGAAGGGGAATGGGTTTCGATGGCTAGGGTACGGTGTGGGGGATGGAAGGGGATGAAGTTCAATTGTAGAAGAAGAGGGAATTTGGCACGGTTTAGGGCACGGGTTATAGGGGGAAACACGGGAAGAAAATAAAAAGGGGGGTGGCTTACCTGGCCTGAAGCACGGCTAGCCCGTGCTTCGTCTTGGAATTTGCATTCCTCTAAGCTTGGCCCTTATTGCACAACACGGGCTAGGTGTGTTGGGCACGGGCATGGCCGTGTCTTGGGACACGGCCAACCCATATTTCGGGCTAGTCTTTCGATGTGCTCCCCTTTCTTTTTTGCAGAAAAATAGACCTAGACCACGGACTGGGGCCGGGCCATGTTACTCAGCACGGCCCACCCATGCTGGGGGATGAAAGTCCAAAAACTCTTGGATTGAGCTCGTGTTAGCCAACGCGGGGAGGGAGTGTCAGGCTTCACCTGGGGCACGACCGTGTCCTATGACACGGCCAGCCCGTGTTGCTAGCAAGTTTCACCAAATTTGTAGCATTTGGCCCGTGCTGGCTAGAACCTTCAAATCTTTGAATTTTGCCTTAGCTTTTGATTCTCCTTGATTTCCTTTGATTTTAAGCCTTTTATATTACCTTGGGCACATGGGAATTGACCTGAAAAAAAAATACTCATTAAACTTGTAACCTAAGAAATGAGCTAAATTAAAGATGAAAACTAAATCTTAAAGCAAGAAATCAAACAAAAAGAAACTTAAAAATTAAAACGTGGATTTCTTCCCACAAAGCGCTTGTTTTAAGTCATTAGCTCGACTCCTTTTGACTTTATTGGATTAGAGAGCTTGGGTGACTCTCTTTTCAACTGGTTGTCCTGTGACAAAGTGCTTGAGGCGTTGACCGTTAACCTTGAAGGACCCGGTAGCTTCACTCTATACTTCCACTACTCCATATGGAAAAACTTGGCTTACTTGGAATGGACTGGAGCAACGGGAATGAAACTTTTCTAGAAAAAACTTTAGCCTTGAATTAAATAGTATGACCCATTCTCCTACTTGAAATTTACGCCTCAGGATGTGCTTATCATGCCTCCTTTTTGTTCTTTCTTTGTATAACTTAGCACTATCATAAGCATTAAGTCTCAGCTCATCTAGCTCATTCAATTGTAGGCATCTCCTTCTTCCAGAAGCTGTCAAGTCAAAATTAATTGTCTTGATTGCCCAATATGCCTTATGTTTAAGCTCTACTGGTAAGTGACAAGGTTTTCCATATATTAACCGAAAGGGTATGGTGCCTATCGATGTCTTATATGCAGTTCTATAAGCCCATAGTGCGTTATCAAGCTTGAGAGACCAATCTTTTCTTGCCTTCAATACGGTCTTCTCCAAGATTGGTTTGATTTCCCTATTTGATATTTCCACTTTTCCACTTGTTTGAAGGTGATAAGCTAGAGCCATTTTGTGAGTGACTCCATATTTCTTCAAGAGATTCTGAAATTGTTGCTCAGTGAAGTGGGAACCTCCATCACTTATCACAGCTCAGGGTACCTTAAATCTTAGAAAAATCACCCTTTTGAAGAGCTTGGCAACCACTCCAGCATCATTAGTGGGAGATGCCACTGCTTCTACCTACTTAGACACATAGTCCACAGCTACTAGGATATACTTATTCTCACATGAGGATGGAAAGGGGCCCATAAAGTCAATACCCCAAACATTAAATATTTCTACTTCTAAAATACTGTTTAGAGGCATCTCATTCCTTCTTGATATATTGCCAATTCTTTGGCATCGATCACAATCTTTTACAAAGGCATGCACATCTTTGAAAAGCGAAGGCCAATAAAAACCCACTTGAAGAATTTTAGCTGCAGTTTTTGAGGTACTAGTATGGTCTCCACAGGGTGAATTATGGCAGTGAAATATGACATTATATACTTCTTCCTTTGGAATACACCTTTGGAAGATGCCATTTGCACACCATTTATATAAACATAGATCATCCCAATAGTAAGCCTTGATATCAGAGAAAAATTTCTTTCTCTGATGGTAGCTTAACCCTTTAGGTAAAATTTTACATGGAAGATAGTTCACAAAATCTGCATACCAAGGAGCATCGGTATGAGTGACTGCAAGGAGTTGGTCATCAGGAAAAGAGTCATCTATAGGCAACTCATCTTTATCATCTCTCATTGAATCTTGCCTAAGTCTTGAAAGATGGTATGCAACCACATTCTCTGTTCCTTTCTTATCCCGGATCACAAGGTTAAACTCCTACAATAGAAGGATCCATCTGATCAGTCTTGGCTTGGCATCCTTCTTGCTTAGCAAATATTTGATGGCAGCATGATCCAAGTATACAATGACTTTAGATCCTAACAAATATTGACGGAATTTTTCAATTGCAAACACTACTGCGAGGAGCTCCTTTTCTATGGTGGAATAATTGACTTGAGCTTCATCCATGGTCTTGCTAGCATAATAAATGACATAGAGATTTTTATCTTTTCTTTGCCCAAGTACAACTCCTACAATATAGTCACTTGCATCACACATAATCTCGAAGGGAAGGCTCCAATCAGGAGGTTGAATGATAGGTGCAGATATTAGTGCCTCTTTTAACCTGTGAAAAGCAAGTAAGCAATTATTATCAAATAAGAATGAGATGTCCTTAATGAGCAAATTAGTTGAGGGTTTAGAAATTTTGGATAAGTCTTGGATGAATCTTCTGTAGAAGCCTGCATGCCCAAGAAAACTCCTTACTACCTTAACATTTGATGGTGGTGGCATTGTCTGGATTGCTTCAATTTTTGCTTTGTCCACCTCTATTCCTCTTTCAGACAACAAGTGTCCAAACATTATTCCTTCCCTTACCATAAAATGGCATTTTTCCCAGTTTAGTACTAGGTTAACTTCCTCATATCTTTTAAGTACCTGTGTCAAATTACTCAAATAATTGTCAAATGAAGTACCATAGACAGAAAAATCATCCATAAATACTTCCATTATATTCTCAATAAAATCCAAGAAAATAGCCATCATACATCTTTGGAAAGTGGCTGGTGCGTTGCACAATCCGAATGGCATCCTTCTATATGCAAAGGTGCCATAGGGACATGTGAACGTTGTCTTTTCTTTGTCATTTGGATGGATAGGGATCTGAAAGAACCCTGAGTATCCATCCAGATAGTAAAAATGTGAATGTTTAGCCAGCGTTTCCAACAATTGATCAATAAAGGGTAGAGGAAAGTAATCCTTACGGGTGGCCTTATTTAATTTCCTATAATCAATGCACATACGCCAACCCATATCATCTCTAGTAGGAATTAATTCATCATTATCATTCTTGACAACAATCATACCCCCTTCTTAGGAACCACATGAACAGGGCTTACCCACTCACTATCTGAAATGGGATAGATAATACCTACATAAAGCAATTTAAGCACTTCCTTCTTGACTACCTCCTTCATGTTTGGATTTAATCTCCTTTGGTGCTCCCTAGAAGGTTTATGATCATTATCAAGTATGATGCGATGCATGCAAACAAATGGACTAATCCCTTTTGTATCATCAATATTATATCCAATCACTTTCTTAAACTTTCTAAGTACATCCAACAACTTACCAGTTTCTTCAGCATTCAAATTAGCATTCACAATTACTGGATATGAAGAGTTAGGGTCCAAAATTTCATACCTCAGATTGGATGGAAGAGGTTTGAGTTCTACCTTAGGTGTCTTGATTTCCTCAATAGTTTCTGATTTTTCATAGTCCAATTCGAGCTTTTCAGCTTTTACTTTTGAGGTTAACATGGGACATTCATCAAGCATTTGGGCATATGCATCAGCTTCTACCTATTTAGCATAAGAAATAGAGCTATCCAGAAGGCAAAGCTCAAGTAGGTCAGTAGAACAAAAGCTTACTGTATTATCAACAATATTTTGCTCAATTATATCAACCATGCAACTAGTATCACCTAAAGATGGGAACTTCATTGCCTCATTTAAATTGAACTCAATCTTTTCATCCCCTACATTCAAGGAAAGCTTTCCATCTTTCATATTGATAATGGCACATACAGTGGCTAGGAAAGGCCTTCCAAGAATGATGGGGATTTGGCTATCCTCCTCCATCTCTAAGACAACAAAATTAATGGGTATGAAAAATTTACCTACCTTTAGAGGAACATCCTCTATTATATCTACCAGGTGAGTAACGGATCGGTCCACCAACTGGAGGGAAATAGTAGTAGGCTTCAAAATGTAACATCCCTAATTTCGTTTCTTTTATTGATAAAAGTACAAAAATATTTAATTAAGGAAATAAAATTTATTAGACAATATTTTAGATATCTAAGGAAATATAATTCTTAGATATTCTTCACCTTATGTATATGCATAGAAAATGTTTCTAACATTAAGAACAAATAAAGAGGAAAAACCTAATAGGAAAGAAATTAGAAATAACATACTAAAGAGATGCAAAATTCTTGGATAAGGAAGATAAATTTTTAGAAACAAGTAAAGGTCTTAAAATTTCAAGAACATTGGATTAGGGTAATTTTTTCTAATTCAAGAACTAGAATTACTAAGTTTAAAATCTTTACCCATACATTGGGCTTTTACCTATGGACACTTCATATAGAGTTTTCCACTTCACATAAGTTTCTAGCAAGCCCATTGAATAACCTAAGCAAGAAATAAAACATAGACTTGGACTAGAATATAGTAATTGGACCAATAGCCCAAAAATTATGAAAATGTGACCAAGCCGTCCAAGAAAGGTAGAATTTTATCCAAAGCAAAGAAAATGGGTAGGAATAAGCCCATAATGGGTAGGAATAAGCCCAAATCCAAGAGGAAAAATAAAATAAAATAAATTAGGTGATGACATAATAATGTAATAATAATAAAAATTAGGTTACATGGCATTAAGACAAAACTTTAGCAAGTGGTGTGATTTTACATTCATAATTTTGGCAAGTGGCATGATAATACAAGGCTTTAGGACAAAAACATCTATATCCTACACTCATAATTGTAGCAAGTGGTATGATAATACATGGCATTAGGATAAAACATCCATATCCCACACAAATAATATCAATCAAATAATGGAGATTCAAGGGCTAGAAATTTTCCACTTAAAAAGAAAAACCTATCATACTTGTTTAAGAAAAAAAGAAAATGGAAATGAATCCCTAAATCAAAGGGATCTTGTCCCTTATCTTAAGAACATATCATCATAATTTTCAAAATACAAATCTCCTTTTCCTATGCATATCTTGACTAAGGAAGAGGAAGACAAGAACATAAGTTGTTTGTTTTCCAAAAACTCAACAAAGTGTATCCTAATTGTGATAAGGTAGACCCATGATCATGAAAGGTGAATTATTTGGTGGTCTATATAAGAAAACCCACCCTTACAACATTTTAATTTCGTCCAAGTGAGGAAGAGAGAGAAATAGAAGCAAGTTAGAGTGAGCAAAGGAGAGAAAGAGAGGAGAAGAAAGGATGGAAGAAGAAGGAGAAGTTTAGAAGGCTAAGTACTCAAGGTAAGTTACCTTAATCTCCACTTGAGTCCATTTTTTTTCTTCTTCATCCTTGAGGTTCAAAAAATTCAACCTCCTTCTCTTACCTAAGCTGCTAGAAAAGTTAAAGGAAGGAAGGAATCTTATTACTTCTTTCAAGAGGAAACAAGAAAACCAATTCACTAAGTAAGCTAGGGAGATTCTTAGGTAAGTTTAACAATATTTCTTTTTGAAGAAAACTTTTGAAACTTATAATATTTATATCAGATTTTGATCTTAGAACTGTGATGATTGGTCATGGATGTTGCTATGTCATGTTACATATTGATCTTGCATGTGATATATGTTTGAATACTTAGGCCGGTATAGAAAGTTCTGCATAGGTATGGCTATGGGTGGCAAAATTTTAAGCTTCTGTATTTTAATTTCTGGAAATTATCTATACAGAATTAAAATAAATGGTTAACGTACGAAATGTAGATATGTGTGTCATGGATTTTTATCCACTGGAATCATTCAATTTGCAGTCCATATGATGTAGATATGATCCGATTAGTTAGTGAAGGTCAGAAAATGGTTCATCAGGGAAGAATATGTTAGAATAGCTTCGGTATTTTAATTTTTGAGAATTATCTGTATGGAATTAAAATAAATGGTTAACATAAGAATTGTAGATATGTGTGTCACAGATTTTTATCCACTGGAATCATTCAATTTGGAGTCCATATGTAGTAGATATGTTCCGATTAGTAAGCAAAGGTCAGAAAATGGTTTATCAGGGAAGAATATGTTAGGATAGCTTCGGTGTTTTAATTTCTGGGAATTATCTATAGGGAATTAAAATAAATGGTTAACATAAGAATTAAAGATATATGTGTCACGGATTTGTATCCACTGGAATCATTCAATGTGGAGTCCATATGAGGAAGATATGAGCTGATTAGTAGTCAAAGGACAGAAAATGGTTCATCAGGGAAGAATATGTTAGGACAGCTTCTGTATTTTAATTTCTGGAAATTATCTGTATGGAATTAAAATAAATGATTAACATAAGAATTATAGCTATGTGTGTCATGGATTTTAAGCCAGTGGAATCACTTAAGTTGGTGTCCATATGAAGTAGATATGGTTCGATTAGTAGGTAGAGGTCAGAACCTATCCAAGAAGAAATAACCTATACATTTAGGGAGTAATATCACCTTGATTTCTTAATATTTCACTACAATGTTCAACATAATAGTTTTAGATAATTGTTTTATCTTGAAATTGATACCAAGATCACCTACATCAGAGTTAAATTGAGGGAGTTATGCTCTGATTTGTAAGAGAAGGTTAGATAGGATGAAAACCTGCATCAAGAAAATAAAGAAATAAAATTAGTATTTAAAAAAGAAGATGAATCTTAATAAATGACTAGTATAGCCATAGCCATTGCCATTGTATGAACTTCTTACCATCTTAAGTGTGAAATTTTGACATGGAAATATTTTATAAAGTGATATTTGAAATGGTTATGTTCATGGCATGATTACCAATGATTTTTGGTAATAATTATATTTTGATGAACATACTTGTTATTGAAAGCATATTTTTGGCTATCATTGTGAAAAGAAAAGAAATGAGCACGGTCACATGGCAATCCGTGTGGTGCATCAGTAGGGGACGCCCTACCAACGGTTATGATCATGTTAATGAGAAAAGAAAGAGAAAGTGGGCCATGTTGGACGGAGTGAGAAAAGCCCGTACCGGAGAGTAGAAAATACTCACCCTAACCGGGGTAGTTTGATATGAGAATAAATTGATAGTCATCATATGATATTCTGAAAATAGTTAATCATGTCATACATATCATTACTGTATGATTCTTATGTGCATAGATATAATGCATTCATGTGACCAAAGATATTTTCTGTAGTTTATACAGCTGAACATGACATGATGAACTATATTGATGGTAAATTATAATTTATTGTTGAACTTACTGGGATTTAATTCTCACTATATTTCCATATCATGTTCAGAAGAATAATATGCAGATTTTCTCTATGACACTTATTATTACCGTACGTTAGATCGAGGTGCCCTACCTTGGGCAACTACCAACTATATCAGATGTATCTGTTGTCGATGTGACTGAGATTCCGATGGACGTGCCACCCGCACCAGTGTCCCCGGAAGTAGTCGACATAGATGACTAGAGCTACTATGTATCTTTGTACAAATGTTTGTAAAATAATGGTGTGTATGGAAACTAAGTATTGTATTATAAGTATTGTATCACTGTTAATAACAATTATGCTTGGTTAAAGTGATTATTATTACGAGTTAAGTGGTTAGAATTAAAGTAGTAATAACTTCATGGAATATTGTTTTTAAATATAAAAAAAATTGTTACATTTACTTAAATGGAGTTGTTACACAAATCAACCATCTGGAGCTTCTTGCATATGGATAATGGCATAAGACTCACACTAGCTCCAAGATCACATAAGGCTATAGTGATTTGCATGTCTCCAATAGAACAAGGTATAGAGAAGCTTCCAGGGTCTTTAAGTTTAGGAGGAAATTTATTCTGGATCAATGCACTACACTCTTCAGTCAATGCCACAGTGGTATACTCCTCAATCTTCTTCTTGTTAGAGAGGATTTCCTTCAAAAATTTAGCATAAGAAGGCATATGAGAGACAGCTTTCTAGAATGGAATATTAATGTGCAGCTTTTTCAGCACATCAAGGAATTTTCCATATTGCTTCTCTAATTTGGCTTTAGCAAGTCTCTGAGGGAAAAGAACTGGTGGCCTGTATGGTTTAGGAACCACATATTTAGGCTCTTCTTCCTCTTTCCTTTCACTAACTTGTTCTTCTTCTTCAATTGCTCTTTCAGGCTCATCTCTCTTCTCTTCCTCCTTATCTTCCTCCTTTTCCACTGACTCACCCAATTGCTTACCACTTCTCAAAGTGATAGCTTTATAGTGTTCTCTTGGATTCTCAGGCTGGCCAGGGAATTTACCCAAATTTCTATTTGAAGAACTCGTTTTCTGTGCTATTTGACTCTCTAGCATCTTATTATGTGTAGCAAGTGAGTCAACTTTAGAAGTTAAGTCCTTTATGGCCTCATTCATTGAATGATTCTGGGCTCTAAATTCTTCATTCTGTTTACTCTATGTGGAGATGAAATTCTCCATTAGAGCCTCCAAATTTGAATTTGGTTGAGGAGGAGGATTGAATTACCTCTGTTTCTAAAACCTAGGAGGTTGTCTAAAATTAGTCTGAGGCTGTTGACTTGCATTCGGCTTGTATGAGAGATTTGGGTGGTTTCTTTAGCCTAGATTATAGGTATTGTTGTAGGGATTGTTTCTTTGGTTGTTCACAAAATTTTCCTACTCATAATCCTGAAGTGCAGGGTTTCCAAGTTGACATTTATTGGCCACATGACCAACACCTCCACAAATCTCACAAGATAAAGATGAAGAAAGGGACCCAACAGCATTAATGCTCAATTTATCCAATTTTTGAAATAGGGCATCAACTTTAGAAGTTAGATGATTAAATGCATCTACTTCATACATACCTGATGGTTTTCTTGGCTGTCTCTCACTAGACCAGGAGTAATAATTTTGAGCCATATCTTTAATCAACTCATAAGCCTCATCTACAGTTTTATTCATCAAAGCTCCTCCAGCTGCAGCATCCACATACATACGGGTTTTGTAAATCAGTCCATTATAGAATGTATGGACTATTAACCACTTCTCTAACCCATGGTGTGGGCATACTCTGAGGAGCTCTTTAAATCACTCACAAGCTTTATATAGTCACTCCCTATCTTTCTGAGCAAGGGAAAAGTCTTAGTCTGATGGCATCAAAAGAGACTCCATTCAACTTCAGTGTGTCATAGTACTCCAAAAACACAGAAAGAAGGAGATTAGAGTCTTTAGTAGGTGACCCTCCAAATTGTTTCTACTAAACCATCTGCAAAAGAGAAGGCTTCAGTTCAAAATTGTTGGCCACAACAACTTTAGGCCATGAGTATCCGGGGCGGTAAAGTCCTTAAGAGATTAGTTATATCTTTCCGCCATGATAGGTGCAAAATTTCTTGCTGCTGTCTTTTTCTTATCCTTCGTAGTGTGCGTTCAATTTCCAGATCAAATTCAGCGACGAACTCACGTTCTCTTCGCATAAAAGTGAAACACAACTATAAAGGAAGAAAATAGGCAAAAATTAGCAAGATAAAATGATGCAAAAAAAATTAAAAGAAAATGATCTAGTCTAGCTACTTCACAATATAATTAATATTGACAATTGATCCCCGGCAACGGCACCAAAAGCTTGTTGTGTCTATTTTATAATTAACCGCAAGCGCACGGTGTAGTTGTAGCTAGTTCGGCGAGTACGGGTCGTATCCCATCAAGTAGGTCAATTACTAGAATGATGCAAAATATGCTATCTAAATTGATGTAATTAAAGGGAGAGTTTTTCACAATTAAATAAATTGAGCATTTACTTAACTAAAGCCTAGGGTTACAGTTCACCACACTTATGATATTCAACATCTAACCTGTACCTCTAATTGTAATTATCTAGACTAGTTGGGGATGGTTTAGCCGTAATTAACTAGCAATCTCTTTCAAGCATTACTAATCGTACCTAGGTTAATCAAATTGCCTACTTTCGTGGTTCTTAGCTTAACCTAGGTTCATTAAGTTCTATGCCAACCATAGAAGTCAATTAATCAGTTTTCTCTTACCCACTAATTGATTCATTCCTAGAGAATCTTAAACTACTTTCATCATTAAGATATCCCTAATTAAATATTAAGTTCTGGTATTAATTTTTACCTTTCAGTTCATCAATTAAAAACCTAAGACGTGTTAGATTGGTGATCAGGCATTCTACCAACTCTTATTCATGCATATAATAGTTAATCCTAATGAATCTAGAAGTATCACAATTAGGGTTCCAACATTCAGCAACATAGTATCATCATATCACAAGTGGGTTTACCAAAACCCTAGATCAAATTTACTCACACATTATAGGAATAGAAATTGAACTCATTCTCATTAAGTAATTCATTCGAGTTCAGTACAATCTAAAGAGAAAGAGTAGAAATAAGAGTAGAGAGTTAACGTAGAAAGATGTAACCTGGTTTGCAAAAAAGTAAGATAAAAATACAACCTTCAATGAGTGTAAATCCTATTCTAGAATATAAATTCAACAATGATTCAAGTAAAAACCTAACCTAGGAGTGTTTTCTAAGTCTAAAAACAGTCTAAAGTGTCTCTCTGAGTCTCCATTTCTGCCTCTGCATTTTCCCCAGCCTATGTATCAACTCGGCAGCCAAAAACCCTAAAACTCACATGCAATACGGACCCAAAGCACGACCGTGTTTCAGGACACGGCTTGGCCATGCTTTGGGCTAGATTTTGGGAAGCTTCTACATCTTTTGCCCAGAGCACGACCTGGCCGTGTTAGGGGCTGCCATGCTCCTTTCTTGCCAATTTTTGGTGTGTTGCTTCCTTGCTTCCTGCTTAACATTTTCCAAGTCCATATGGCTCCTCTTATTATTGTTTTCCCATGCTTCTTGGCCTCTTTTGCTCACCTACAAGCATAAAACCAACCAAAGCAGTATACAGAGCAAAGCATAACCAAATGCATGAAAATAATCACAAGTTTACTACTAATTAGGGGATAAAATATAACCAATAAACACTCAAATTTCCCTTTTATCAATAATCAAAGGTAGATTGTTGATACAGCACGTACCTTGCATCAAATCAGGAGCTGACTTTGCTTTAGCACTACTCAAAGTGAAAACTCTTTCTGTCATTTGTTGAGTTCGTATAGTACCTTTCTCATTTCCCAGTGGACAATGTCGTCCTACGTACCCCTTTTACCCACATCGGAAGCAAGTAATTGGGTAAAAATAACATGGTTTATCTCTATATAATTTCCCACATTTCTCACACTAACCCATTGCTGGCTTTTTCAAAAAAGGTATGGGTTCCACAGTTGTAGGTTGTTTACCTCTTATGATATTCTTCCCTCTAGTATTTTTATCCATAACTTGGAACTCTCTCTTTTGCTTCCACTGAGTTTGACTCTCCCTTTCTTCCTCTACTGCTTTTAGACTTGTCTCCAACATCCAACATTTATTTACCAATGGGGCATATTCTCGAATCTCTAATGCCACCATAGCACTCCTAAACTCTAGGTTTATTCCTAATTCAAACTTCACTTCCTTCCAGACTTCATTTGGATTATCCCTCAGAGTACTTGAGAACTTAGACAATTCTTCAAACTTGGTAATATAGTGCTCAATGGTCCCATTTCCCTGTCTAAGCTGAAGAAACTCAATCTCTTTCTTAACTCTCACATTGCTGGGAAAATACTTGTATAGAAATGTCTCTCGGAACAATTGCCATGTAATTTACATTTCTTGATGTATAAATAACTCTCTGGCTCTACTCCACCAGTATTCAGCTTCTTACTTCAGCATATATGTCCCAAAATTACCTTCTGCTCATCAGAGCAATTTAAAACTCCAAAAATCTTCTCGAGTTTCATCAACCATCTCTCAACAATGATGGGGTCATATACACCCACGAAAGACGGAGGCCGCATTTCCATAAATTTAGACTATCTATTACCATTTCCTGTTCTTTTTCCATCTTGGTTTACTTCATTTCCCCTAGTCCCGTTGTTATTATTAATATTCTGAAGGTCCTGCAGAATCTAATTCGTAGTAGCTACCTGAGCTTGAATAGATGCAGCTATGTTATTTAAGGTAGCATCTGCGCTGTTTGGAAGATTCCTTCTTAGTGGTGCCATAACTTACTGTATTAGTAAAGAAAAATATTAGTCACTATTGAGGTGATCAAGCTCAATAGCAGTTCAAAATTTTAAAATAGTTATCGCACTACACAAGACTATAGATAGGAAATACTAGTACTTTCCCATTGAATTTATCCACTTCCTTACACAATGTTTCCACATAACTATTCAAGATTCCTTTAAGTCAATATAGGTGACCACTCACCCTATGATCGCCTAAGATCAACCTGCTCTAATACCAACTGAGAACTCTAATTCATTAGAGTTTATGTATGCTTTTCTTGGGTCATTTACGCTGCATTTTGATTTATTAGCATCAATACCCCTTGATTTAATAGTGTGATTGCACCTTCCATGAATATAAGAGCACCCATTACACTTGCTGTGAAATTCAATGTGCATCCATGAAAAAGGAGGCAATAAATCGAGTAATGCTGGGTGATCTTGGTCCTATTGATCTGGTACATATAATTGGAAACTGATTTGTATGTGATATGGTGCTGGTGGAATTGATTCATGGCTGTTGTAGCAGGAGCAGCCACCACTACCCAACGTCAAACAGGGAGCACTCAGTTGACACAGTAAAGCGCTGAGATGCAAAGGCACAGAGATTGTCTCTACTACTAAAAGTGGAGAAAAAGGCGCTAGCAGAGGTGCAGGACAAAAAGGAAAAGAATGAAGCAGCTCAAGCCTCCTCACCGAGACCACAAGGCTTGTTTATAAAAAGGCAAAAAGGAGAATCAAGTAAGGAGAGGATGAGAGATGAGAGAAAACAAAAAGGGACAGAAAATATAGAGGAGAGCCCAGAAATCCCTGACAGGAGTGGGCTGTAAGGATACACTGTTCCATTGGGAACCAACGTAGCAAGGAGAGCTGCTGGACGGGAAGAGAGGATCTTTTACTGAGAGTTCCCCTTTTTCCTTCTGTGTTCTGATTGTGCACTAACTGTATTTTATTTTTGTATTACTCTTCATTGCAGGATGGTTATCTTAATGCATACAATTGTAATTAATTTGGTTATGAAGCTGGGCTAAGCCTCCAGCTAGGGTTGTAGAAGGGTTGCAGTGAACTCTTGCACATTTTAATACATGGATGATTTTCTTATAGCATTACTTTTGTCATTCAAATGATCTTGCATTTCTTAAATTTCTTCTGTTAGCTAAACTTTAATAGTAGAAGGCTGAGGTTGACATTAACCTAGAAAGGTGATGAAGGCTGGAATAGGGTTAGATGTTATGGGTTGGTTGAAAGACCAAAGCACAACTAATATAGGAATATATAGTTGTCCCATATGACCCAATAGTTGGGACTTCAAGCATAACTCTGGGGTTTGGATTTATACAGGAAGGTATGGAGTACATGAAATTGTAGTCTGGAAAGAACCTATTTAGGAGAAAACTAGGCATTTGAGCGATTGCTACAACAATTGTTAGAGCAAAATAGGTGCAGAAGTTCATTGCAACCCTGAAGCAACCCTAGTTCACCTAATATCTATTTTTTCGTAACCTAGTGTATCTCAACTTGTTTCAAGTCTTGTTTAATTTAGTTTAGCCTTATTTGCACCTAAACCTTATATCTTGTGATAACCAACAAGATTTTGCTACAGTATTTCACTAGTGAAAAATTTTATAGTAATTTTTGGTACACTTCCTCCTGGCACGATACTCACTCATCATTATATTACTTGGTCACGATATGTGCACTTACATTCAGATATTGCATATATACTTTGCAAACAACAAGTTTTTGGCACCGTTACCAGGGAAGTGTCTACTTGAAAATTATTATTAAATATTTGATTGTGTGAAGGACTTTTATCCCTTAGTCATCTTGGTGTTATTTTGGGCAGGTGAACTTAATGCATGAGTAGGTCCGATAGAGAGCTATTGTCTCTAGATCCTAAAATAGAGAGGACTTTTCTAAGAAGAAGAAGAGAATTGTTGGGACCTCAGCAAGGAGCAGAAATGGCCAACCAGAGAGGAGCAAACAACATGGATGACCGAGATAGAGTCTTGAATGCTTATGTTCAACCAAATCTAAATGGGTTAAACCCAAGCATAGTGAGACCAAAAATTGAAGCTCTTCACTTCGAGCTCAAGTCTATAATGTTTCAGATGCTGCAGACTGCGGGACAATTTAGTAGAATGCCTACAGAGGACCCTCACCTTCACTTGAGAGTGTTTATCGAAGTCACAGATGCATTCAAAATGAATGGGGTGACAGATGAAGTTCTAAAGCTAAAATTGTTCCCTTATTCCTTAAGAGATCGAGCTAGAGTGTGGTTGAACTCTTTGCCACCTGATTTTATTGCCAATTGGAACGATTTGGCAGAGAAGCTTTTGTTAAAATACTTCCTACCTACCAAAAATGCAAGGTTGAGAAATGACATCACATCCTTCCAACAACTAGATAGAGAATCACTATATGACACCTGGAAAAGGTACAAAGAATTACTACAGAGATTCCCTCATCATGGAATCCCGTACTACATCCAGATGGAGACATTTTATAATGGTCTCAATGCTCAAACCAGAACCATACTAGATGTAGCAGCTAATGGGGCGTTTCTGTCCAAAACATACAATGAGGCATATAAGCTACTCGAAAGGATGGATAGCAACAATTATCAATCGCCTATGGACAGAGTCTCAACTGGAAAAAAAATTATGGGTATGTATGAAGTGAGCGAAGTCACTTCTCTCACAGTCCAGATAACTTCATTAGTGAATGTTTTAAAAAACTAGTAGCTGATTTGCCCTCAAGGGGCTAATGCAGCTCAGGAAACTGGAATGCCTTGCGTTCTGTGCAATGGGACTCATTTATTTCAGAATTTTCCTTCAAATCTGGAGTCAGTGTGCTATGTGGGAAACATGAATCGCAGCAAAAATCCCTATTCAAATTCGTATAACCCAAGTGATGAGTGAGTTTTATACTAATAAATTAAATATTTTCATCTTATCTTTTTGCCATAATTAAGCACAAATCTCCTTTACTTGTCTTAAGTTTGTTTATTTCTTACAGATGGAGAGAAGAGTAGAAAATGGACTTAATTGGAGGAATCAGAGCTAAATTGTGGTTCTTTGGAAATGATGTCTATAGATCAACCAGATAAAACAAATTCATTAAGGATGGTTGAGTAAGGAGCATTATCATATTGATTCTTGAGACGCATCCTAATGGAGATATGCACAAATGTATTCTTCATTTATGATCACATTTCTAAAATAACTAAAACATAAAGATTCATGGCAAAGCACCCAATATTGAGAATATGTTTGATGTTTGCAGTCCAGTCCAACCTTGCTGTAGTACTTAGGCCATATCTCTGAAAATCAATATGTATGCAATTTGGTAGGTGTGTAGCTAACACAATTGGGTACAACTTTCATGTTTAAGTGGTTAGAAAATTCGGATATTAAAAGGGTCAAAAGTGGGCTAAAAGAGAATCTGACTACTGTTGCAATCCAGCCCGACTTTTCTCTAGTATTTTGACCATAAGTCACACATTACGTATCCAATTTGTCCATAATTTCTCTTGACGAAAAGCTACTGAAATTGTCTACAACTTTCGTGTTGATGAAGTCAGCAAATTCGGTGGATGTCAAGACGATATTCAAGGATCAATTTCGGTGCACATGATGGAATCCAAATTGTCAACTTTGTACAACTACCTAACAATTTTGACAATTACCAAACCTACCACACCTAATTGCATCTCTAAAAAGAGGGCTTGAGGGGTGAGTGAGGGGACTTTTGGAGGAGCTTTGGAGAGAGCTTGGGAAAGCTTTGTTGGAATTCTACGTACTTGTAATGTTATTCTCTCTTTAGACATTTTGTATTTTTCATTTTCTTCCGTAATATTATCATGTTCCTTCATCTATCATTTTACTTTCTAGCTTTAATTATGGAGAACTAATCTCCTAATGCTAAGGTCAAAGGGTGAAACTCTTGGTATGAGAATAATAATTTATCTGACTCTTAATCTTAATGTTTATCTTTGATATTGTATTTACCTTCTTATTTCCTTTCTCATGATTATTTCTAAATGGCTGCTTTTATCTTACCACCGATTTCTTGTTATTTTATTGGCTGGTTTTATCATACCGCCTATCTCTTTTTATTTTTATGGTTGGCTTCGCCACCTATCTCTTGTTATGTTTCTTCTTCTTACCTCTTTTCATTCTAATCTTATAAACTTAGAATCTTGATACATTGTAGAAAATCTTTGGCACAATGAATTCTTGAATCAATCTTGATTTATTGTAGACAATATAATGATTGGCACAATGTACGCTTGAATTTAGTTACAAGTTATCTGTTGTGTCTTTGAATTTTTAATCTTGTGAAATGTGAATCTTGATATATCGTAGACAACATGACAATTGGCACAATATATACTTGAATCCATTTTACAAGAATGTTTTAATTATTAGAAAGGAAGTAAATATAATTCATGTATAAACAAAGTTGAGCTTAAATTAACATATCATCCGATTAGAACTTTATTCGTGTAAAGATTCTAATTGAGTAATAAAAGAGTTAAATTTATTTTTATTCGATATACCAAGAGTGAATCCCCTAACCTTAGCATGCTTCTTTACCTTGAATACATCTTCATTTAATTTCAGTATATTAGTTTTTTGCATATTTTGTTCAATATTCCTCTCACAAAACAAGACATTGGGAACTAGGTTAGAAATATTTATTTTGGATCTAAATTAGATTTTTCTCTCAATTGGCAATCTCTGTGGGATCGACCTTGCATACCACTAAATCTATACTCCAATAGATTCGTGCACTTGCGAGTTTTAATTAAAACAACAGGTTTTTGGCGCCGTTGCCTGGGATTGCGATGGAAAAGCTATTTGGATCCAGGTAAGTATTTTTCTTCCACTAGTTATAGTTAGAACATTTGTTTATTTTGTGTATAGAAATTTTTCTTTAGAATTGTTTCTTAAAAATTGGTGTAGTAATTAGGGTGTATAAAATTGGTTGATTCTGTCAACATGGCTAAAAGTACCTAAGGAATATGGGTTTTAAGTGAAACCATTGTGATTCCTCCATATTTTCTTGGGAAGTCTACTGATTAAATACTACCCATTATTACTAACACTTTGAAAAAAAAATTTGTATAATTTTGTGATTTTTTTTGTGGTATTTGTATTCTGTTGCCGTTGTGTAGTTAGATTCTTTTTTCATAATTAGAAAGCATTTTTTTAGTTTATGTGTGCTTGGAAACGTGATAAAGATAAGCGGTTGGTTAGGAAAAGTTTAGGGTCAACCATTGATTGTACAATAGAGACATTATATTCTGCTGGATCACCATTAAAAATGGAAGAACAAGTTGTGCATAATAAAACTCTTATGGAGTACTTCTCACCTGTCATAGCCAATACTCCATCTTGCATAGTTTTACCACAAACTACTGCAACTCATTTTGAACTCAAACTAGCTATACTCCAACTTTTACCATCATTTTATGGTATGGAAAGAGAAGATCCATACATTCATATTAAAGAGTTTCTTGAAATATGCTCGACTTTTCGCTTCCAAAATTTTAAGGATGAATCAATCAGGCTTAGAATATTTCCATTTTCATTGAAAGATAAAGCTAAAGCCTGGTTGAACTCCCTTCCTACAGGAACTATAACTAGTTGGAACCAATTAGTAAATAAGTTTCTGGCAAAAAATTTTCCCTATGTCTAAAACTGATGCCCTTAGGAGAGAAATTTTTTATTTTTGTCAAAAAGAGGGTAAACAATTTTTTGAATGTTGGGAAAGATTTAATGATCCTTTTCTGAAATGTCCTCATCATGGTTTTGAAACTTGGAGATTAATGAAATATTTTTATGATGATTTAACTTCATCAAACTGTCAAATGATCCAAAGCATGCATGGTGGGAGATTTTTACAATTGAATGAGGGGGAAGCTTGGGAATCCTTAGGATCTTTATCTAAAAATTCTCAACACTGGAACTACATAGATCCCAGGGATAAGAAGTCTCAAACACAAAAAAAGGAGGACTTTATGAAGTGAGTGATGACACAGATGTGAGAATTACTTTAGCTAGCCTGACTAGAAAGGTAGAAGCTTTAACTTTAAGCCACACTCTAAACCCTTCTACCAATACTAGGATAGAGGCATGTGCCTTTTGTTCTAGTACATCTCACATTGCACAATCTTGTCCATTCATACCAGTTTACCAAGAGGCATTCTCTAAGCAAGCTAATTCTCTTCAATCCTATGGGAAGTCATCAGACAGCCCATTTGCACCCACATATAATCCAAATTGGAGGAATCATCCAAATTTTTCATGGAGGCAAAATCAACCTGCAATGAATCAAGGTGGGCAACAATTTGCCCCTTCCAATTAATACCCTCAAGTTCCTCAACATGCTCCTCCTTTTGGGGTACCACAACAAAGAAATCCTTCTTTGGAAGATACTGTGCAGCAATTCATGCAATCAACCTAACAAGTTTTACAATCTCACACTTAATCCATTTCAAAGATTGAAACACAATTGGGTCAATTAGCCAGTGCTGTAGGAGAGAGAGAAAAAGGAAAATTCCCTAGTCAACCTATTCCTAATCCTAAGGGTCAATATGAAGTAGGATCATCAGCAAATCCTAAGGAAGAAGTAAAGTCTGTGACAACCCTTAGATTTGGAAAGGTCATTGATAATCATGTTCACATGCCAAAAAATGAGGAACAGAGTCAACATGAATCCCAAACTAATGACTCAAGTGAAAAGAAAAGTGAACAGATTTCTTGTAACCCAAAAGCTCCTTTCCCACAAAGACTTACATCAATCAAGAAAGGTACTCAGTATAGTGACATTTTATAGGTGTTTAAGCAAGTAAGCATTAACATCCCTTTTTTGGATGTTATCAAACAAGTACCCGCTTACTCAAATTTTTTGAAAGATCTTTGTACGGTGAAAAGGAAAACTAATGTTCCAAAAAAGGCATTTTTGACTAAACAAGTGAGTTCTATAATTCAGCAAAAAGCTCCTGTCAAGTACAAAGATCCAGGTTGTCCTACAATTTCTTATATTATAGGTGACCATGTGATTAACCGAGCCTTACTTGATCTAGGAGCAAGTGTGAATCTGCTGCCTTACTCTGTGTATGAGAAACTTGGGTTAGGAAAGCTGAAACCTACATCAGTGACCCTTCAGTTAGTTGATAGGTCCACAAAAATTCCTAGAGGTGTCATAGAAGATGTGCTCATTAAGGTTGATAAATTCTACTTTCCAGTAGATTTTATTGTTCTTGACACTGAACCTGTTGAGAATATAGAGACACAAATTCCATTCATTTTGGGTAGACCATTTTTGGCAACATCCAATGCAATTATTAATTGTTGAAATGGAATTTTGAATTTATCTTTTGGAAATATGACTGTAGAACTAAATGTTTTTAATGTCTCTCAACAACCAGTGGACATGGATGATGTATGTGTGGTCAGCATAATTGAGAGTATAATCTATGACTCATTCGTAAGTTCTTGTGATAAGGACCCTTTGGAAAAATGTTTGGCTCACTTTAACATGGACTTAGATGAGGACTGTTTGATCATTGAAGTAAACTCCCTGTTAGAGACCACTCCATTGATGGATACCAATAAATGGAAAGGTAAAACAGAGATACTTACACCTTCTGAGTCTGTTCTATCGCCATCCAAAGAGAAACCTCCCCAGGTAGAGTTAAAACCTTTGCCAGATTCTCTGAAATATGTGTTTCTAGGACCCTCTGAGACCTTTCCTATTATTGTAACATTTGATTTAGATAAAGAACAGGAGTTTGAACTCATAAAAGTCCTCAGTGAACATAGTGAAGCCATAGGTTGGACAATAGCATACATTAAAGGTATTAGCCCATCAATTTGCATGCACAGTATACATTTGGAGGACAATGCCAAAACCTCAAGAGATCTACAAAGAAGTTTGAATCCAAACATAAAAGAAGTTGTGAGAACTGAAGTGATTAAACTTCTTGATGTGGGTGTCATTTACCCAATTTCTGATAGTGCATAGGTTAGTCTTGTTCAGGTAGTTCCTAAGAAATCTGGAATTACTGTAGTCAAGAATGAAAATAATGAATTGATTCCCACTAGAGTACAAATTGGGTGGCGTGTTTGCATTGACTACCATAAGTTGAATGCTGTTACAAAGAAAGACCATTTTCCACTTCCCTTTATAGATCAAATGCTAGAAAGGTTAGCTGGACATGCATATTACTACTTTCTTGATGGATATTCTGGTTATAACCAAATTCCTATTGCACCTGAAGATCAAGAGAAAACTATATTCACTTGTCCTTTCGGAACCTTTGCCTATCGTCGAATGCCATTTGGATTGTGCAATGCACCTGCTACATTTCAGCGTTGCATGATAAGTATATTTTTTGACATGGTAGAGTGATTTCTGGAAGTATTCATGGATGATTTTTCTGTGCATGGGTCTAGTTTTGAGGAATGTCTACACCATTTAAGATTAGTCTTAATTAGGTGTAAAGAAAAGAGCCTTGTTTTGAATTGGGAAAAATGTCATTTTCTGGTTAAAAAGGGGATGGTTTTGGGGCATGTTGTGTCACATCAAGGTATTGAGGTGGATAGAGCCAAAATTGAATTAATTTCCAATCTTCCACCTCCTCAGACAGTAAAAGAGGTATGTTCTTTTTTAGGCCATGTAGGGTTTTATCGCAGATTCATCAAAGATTTTAGCAAAATCTCCAGACCTTTGTATAGTTTACTTACCAAAGATGCATCTTTTATCTTTGATGAAGATTGTTGTCCATCTTTTGAGAAGCTCAAATTCTTACTTACCTCTGCACCTATCATTAGACCACCTGATTGGAATCTTCTCTTTAAAATCATGTGTGATGCTTCTGATTATGCAATTGGAGCTGTTTTGGGTCAACGTCTTGATAAGTTTCCATATGTGATATACTATGCTAGTAAAACTCTTAATGATGCTCAATTGAATTATTTTACAACAGAAAAAGAGTTACTAGCTGTGGTATTTGCTTTAGACAAGTTTAGATCTTATTTATTAGGATCTAAGGTTGTAATTTTTACAGATCAAGCTGCACTTAAGTATCTTCTTTCTAAGAAAGATACTAAAGCACGATTGATAAGATGGATACTTTTGTTGCAAGAACTTGATTTAGAAATTCAGGATAAGAAAGGATCTGAAAATGTTATGGCTTATCACTTGTCTAGGCTGATAGTTGAATCGGGTGAAAATAACTTGCCTATCAAAGACTCATTTCCAGATGAGCAACTCATGTCGATTTCTCAGTTACCTTGGTTTGCTGATATTACTAATTATCTTGTCACAGGTCAAATACCTACATATTGGAGTAAGCAAAATTGGACAAAATTTTTAGCTGAAGTAAAAAAATTCTTTTGGGAAGATCCATACTTGTTTAAGTACTGCCCTGATCAAATCATTAGGAGATGTTTTCCTGAGAGTGAGCAATCTAGTGTTATTCACTTTTGTCATGATCATGCTTGTGGAGGTCATTTTAGTACTAAAAGAACTGCTGCAAAGGTTTTGCAATGTGGTCTTTATTGGCCATCATTATTCAAAGATTCCCATTTGTATTGTAGTTCTTGTGAACGTTGCCAAAAATTGGGAAGTATCTCACGCAGGAATATGATGCCTCTAACTCCCATTCTTATTGTTGAGATATTCGATATCTGGGGAGTTGATTTTATGGGTCCTTTTCCTAATTCTTTTGGCTATTTATACATCCTTGTTGCTATGGATTATGTGTCAAAATGGGTAGAGGCTGTTGCATGTAACACAAATGATCATAAGATTGTGGTGAAATTCTTGAAAGAAAACATTTTTTCAAGGTTTGGCACACCACGAGCGATCATTAGTGATGGGGGGAAACATTTTTGTAATAGGCATTTTGAGCATTTGATGAAGAAATATGGCATCACACACAAAGTGGCAACCCCATACCACCCACAGACTAGTGGTCAAGTTGAGATTTCAAATAGGGAAGTTAAATTTTTTTTGGAAAAAACGATTAACCCAAATAGGAAAGATTGGTCTTTGAAACTTTTTGATACTTTATGGGCTTATCGTACTGCTTTTAAAACCCCTATTGGAATGTCTCGTTACCGGCTTGTGTATCGCAAGGCCTGTCATTTACCTGTTGAAATAGAGCATAAAGCTTATTGGGCCATCAAACAGTTTAACTTTGCTCTTGACAAAGTAGGTTCTCACAGGAAGCTTCAACTCAATGAATTGGAAGAAATACGAAATGATGCATATGGAAATGCAAAGTTGTATAAGGATCGAATGAAAGTTTTTCATGACAAACATATTTTAAGAAAGTCATTTAATGTAGGTGAAAAGGTCCTTCTATATAACTCTCGTTTGCACTTATTTCCAGGAAAACTACGTTCTCGGTGGACAGGCCCATTCATTGTTTATACTGTTTATCCACATGGTGCAGTAGAGATTGAAAACCCTAAGAAGGGTGATGTGTTTAAAGTGAATGGTCAAAGATTGAAAGCATTTTTGGAATTACATAACCCAGAGGTAGAAGAGACACCTTTACGTGATCCTGTTTACCAGGATTGATTTGCTTCTGTTGTTAAAGGTTGGTGTGCACACTATCTAGGTAAGATCTTTCTTTATTTAACTTGCATTATTTGGTTTCCACAGTGTTATTTTCTTTTGAATTTATATTGTTTTCTTCTTTTTCTTGCTTCTTCATCTTTCAAAAAAAAAATTTGAGTCGATAATGGAGGACATTCTCGCACAAATGAAAAATCATTTTCCTTCTCTTCCACCCAATGCATTGACAAAAATTTACAAAGCATGGGCTGAAAGATTAAGGTTAATGATGATCATGGGAATACCAGTTGATATTCGTTGGCTAATTGAAGCTAAGGTACAGTTATCAGGTGAATCTGTAAATGATTTCATCTCTCACATGCCTGGTTTAGGAAAAAGCATTTTTGCTAAAAAGCGCAGAGCTAAACGAATGAGTGTTTGTTACAAATGTGGACGTGAAACTTGTAACAAACGTTGCCGTTCTTTGGGTTGGTTGTCTGTAAATCGGGAAGACAAAATTAAGTTCATTAAGGATGGATTGAGTAAGGAGTCATTGGATGATGACTTTCATCCAACGTCTCTTGAGAGACATCCTAGTGGATTTGTGCATATCGGTATTGTCGGTTTATGGCCCCATTTCAAAAAAGAACATAAACGGTACAGTCTTGGAAATCTGACGTTAAAAGACCCTGTTTGCCAATTTATAAGAAAATTGGATGGGAAGCATATCCTTAATCCATAGAGGGAGTTTAAGCCATTTCTGGACGTAAAACCAAAGGAAGATGTGAGCCACAATCACAACTACTGTACATAAACATGCGTGCCATCATTTTTGAATTTTGCAACTTTAATTTAGCTGACATTCGCTGGCCTACTCTTATAGCTATTGAAATTATGCCATCGGCCTATTCACATAGCTATTACAAGTATGCCCTTATTTGAGTCTTATAAATGCACACCTCATTATCTTCATCATCATACGCAAAGTTAATGTGAGTGCAGATATGGAAGGAGCTGCAATTCATCACTTTCGAAATATTTGTGTTTTTTGTAGTTCCAGTCCTAGGAAAAATGGAGAGTATGTAAAAGCAGCACAAACTTTGGGTATGGTACTAGCCAGGATAAAGATTCATTTAGTTTATGGTGGAGGTTGTCGTGGGTTAATGGGGAGTGTGTCTGGATTTGTATATCTAGGAGGATGTTAAGTTCTAGGTATTATTCCTACTGCTCTAGTTGCATCAAACATCGTAGGAAAAACAATTGGGGAAGAATGTAGGGTATCCTCCATGCATGAACGAACTGCTAAAATGATGTGCAACACTGACGCCTTCATTGCCTTACCTGGAGGTTTTGGTACTCTAGAGAAAATTTTCCAAGTCGTCTCTTGGGCACAACTGAACATGCACCATAAACCCATAGGTTTATTGAATGTTAACAATTTCTTTGATTGTTTATTGTCTTTTCTTTATCATGTTGTAGAACAAAGGTTTATCTCGCACTTAGCACGTCAGATTCTCATCTCGGCCTCAAATGCCGACAAGCTGATTGATGCATTACAAGCATTTGTTCATATACCTAATCCAGTTATAGTTCAAATAGATTGGACAACAGAAAATCACAGAAAGCGCAAACTGAACTTGGATCTTCATTTGTAACACCTTTTACTTGCTTGAATAAAAATTTATTTTCTGTTTAGTTTGCTGCAGGTTCATCTTTTCTTAGATCTCCTTCCAAGTAATATCTTTTTTAATCTTTATTGTTTATTTTGTGTCTCTTCATCTAAAAAAAAATTTGAGTGATGTTTTGGGATTAGGCAAAGCTAGCACCAATGATCAAAATGGTTTAAAATGCTTGTAATCTTTGAAAAAATTGATGAGTTCTGAGTGTTATGTGTGAACTTGAACTCTAATGTAACTTATGTTTTATTTGAGAATCCTAATATCTGGTGCACTTAATCTTTTACATTTGACTGATTGTTTATTCAGAAAAGATTTATGTGATTCAGATATGTTAATTGATCTCATAAGACTCTAAAACTTATTCAATTGTCACTTGAGGCAAAATCTTAGACTACTCTCCATTTAAGAAATGAATTAGGCATTGTTGGAATTGTTTGAGCCTTTCAAACCAACCTATACATGATGCTATCCCTAGTAACCTATTTTGAGCCTATATTCATCCTTTCTTGAACACCTATATTATTATCTAGCCTTTAAATAAAAATATTTCTAACTCTTACCTTTCACTCACAGGAATGATCATTTGACAAGCTATGGTTCAAGGGTGGATGGTAGAAGTTTTAAAAAAGAAAAAAAGAAAAAAAGGAGAAAAAAAAGAAAGTTAATACTCCTTAAATAAATAAGTTTGAGGGTGTTTATCTTTAAAAAAATAGTATGAGCAAATAAATGTAAGGATGATGAAAAGGTTGGAGATAGAATTCACAGTATAATATCAAAAGTATTTGGGAGGCTTTAAATGATCATGCATGTTGAAGAGTGAATAGAGCTTTCATTCATATCATTTTATCCACCTTTAACCTATGCCATACATTACAAGCCTAATGAAAGTCCTAATGATCTTAAATGTTATGATTAGTCTACATTAGTGGAGAATGACATGAAAAATAAGCTTATGGAGTCTCAAATGCATATATCTAGAGATCTATTTTAAATATTTGATTACATAAATTTATTTGAATGCGAAAAGTCTAATGTCAAAAGACTACTACACACACACACTTGGGATTCAAGAGTAAACCATATGTTGCATTTGAATAAAAGTTCTACGTAACCTTGGGATTCTGATCTTTTTCTTGGTTGCACATTTTAGATCTTTGAGCAATGCTTAGTAAGTCAAAAACAATTCATCACTCATCATTTGAATTTTGAAGTTTATGTGTTTTGCTTGAGGACAAGAAAAAGATTAAGTTGGGGGGTATTTGATGAGTGATTTTTATACTAATAAATTAAATATTTTCATCTTATCTTTTTGCCATAATTAAGCACAAATCTCCCTTACTTGTCTTTAATTTGTTTATTTCTTACAGATGGAGAGAAGAGTAGAAAATGGACTTAATTGGAGGAATCAGAGCTAAATTGTGGTTCTTTGGGAATGATGTCTATAGATCAAGAAGATAAAATAAATTCATTAAGGATGGCTGAGTAAGGAGCATTATCATATTGACTCTTGAGATGCATCCTAATGGAGATATGCACAAATTTATTCTTGATTTATGATCACATTTCCAAAAGAACTAAAACATAAAGATTCATGGCAAAGCACCCAATGTTGAGAATATGTTTGATGTTTGCAGTCCAGTCCAACCTTGCTGTAGTTCTTAGGCCATATCTCCAAAAATACATATCCAATATGTATGCAATTTGGTAGGTGTATATCTGACACAATTGGGTACAACTTTCATGTTTAAGTGGTCAGAAAATTCAGACATTAAAAGGGCCAAAAGTGGGCTAGAAGAGAATTTGACTACTACTACAGTCCAGCCCGACTTTGCTCTAGTATTTTGACCATAAGTCACACATTACGTGTCCAATTTGTCCACAATTTGTCTTGACAAAAAGCTAATGCAATTGTCTACAACTTTTGTGTTGATGAAGTCAGCAAATTCGGCGGATTTCAAGATGATATTCAAGGATCAATTGTGGTGCACATGATGGAATCCAAATTGTCAACTTTGTACAACTACCTAACAATTTTGACAATTATCAAACCTACCACACCTAATTGCATCTATAAAAAGAGGATTTGAAGGGTGAGTGAGGGGACTTTTGGAGGAGCTTTGGAGAGAGCTTGGGAAAGTTTTGTTGGAATTCTACGTACTTTTAATGTTATTCTCTCTTTAGACATTTTGTATTTTTTATTTTCTTCTATAATATTATCATGTTCCTTCATCTATCATTTTACTTTCTCGCTTTAATTATGGAGAACTAATCTCCTAATGCTAAGGTGAAAGGGTGAAACTCTTGGTATGAGAATAATAATTTATCTAACTCTTAATCTTAATGTTTATCTTTGATATTGTATTTACCTTCTTATTTCTTTTCTCATGATTATTTCTTAATGGCTGGTTTTATCTTACCGCCGATTTCTTGTTATTTTATTGGCTGGTTTTATCATACCGCCTATCTCTTATTATTTTTATGGTTGGCTTTGCCACCTATCTCTTGTTATGTTTCTTCTTCTTACCTCTTTTCATTCTAATCTTATAAACTTGGAATCTTGATACATTGTAGACAATCTTTGGCACAATGAATGTTTGAATCAATCTTGATTTATTGTAGACAATATAATGATTGGCACAATGTACGCTTGAATTTAGTTACAAGTTATCTTTTGTGTCTTTGTATTTTTAATCTTGTGAAATATGAATCTTGATATATCGTAGACAACATGAGAATTGGCACAATATATACTTGAATCCATTTTACAAGAATGTTTTAATTATTAGAAAGGAGGTAAATATAATTCATGTATAAACAAAGTTGAGCTTAAATTAACATATCATCCGATTAGAACTTTATTCGTGTAAAGATTCTAATTGAGTAATAAAAGAGTTAAATTTATTTTTATTCGATATACCAAGAGTGGATCCCCTAACCTTAGCATGCTTCTTTACCTTGAATACATCTTCATTTAATTTCAGTATATTAGTTTTTTGCATATTTTGTTCAATATTCCTCTCACAATACAAGAAATTGGGAACTAGGTTAAAAGTATTTATTTTGGATCTAAATTAGAATTTTCTCTCAATTAGCAATCTCTTTTGGATCGACCTTGCATACCAATAAATCTATACTCCAATAGATTTATGCACTTGTGAGTTTTAATTAAAACAACAACACCAAGGTGGAGGCAGCATCCCAACTTTTCTTGGAGTAACTATAGTGCTGGTCAGGAAAGCAATTATGCCACACAGAGACCACAAGTTCCCCCAGGCTTTCAACAGCAAAAGCATCAGCCTAACGAGACTCCTAACTCATTAGATTCATTGCTTAAGGAATACATGGCGAGAAATGATGCTATGATCCAAAGTCAAGCTACATCATTAAGGAATTTAGAAAACCAAGTTGGACAGCTTGCCAATGAATTGAAAAATAGACCTCTAGGGACACTTCCAAGTAATACTAAAGTCCCTAAGAGAGAAGGGAAGGAGCACTGTAAGGCCATTGCTCTTAGGAGTGGAAAAGTAATGGAAGTGCCCCAAGCAAAGAGATGGATCAAAAAGATCCTACTGTACCTATGGATAAGAAAAGAAACAAGCAGGGGTAGGTTAAGAAGGCAAGTGAGAACGCAGGAACCTCTGGAGAAAATGCTACAGTTTTGCCACAGCAAAATTCTAAAGTTTTGCCACAACAAAATTCTGAAGTTTTGCCACAGCAAAACATATAGTATACCAAGCTACCTCCATCATTCCCTCAAAGATTCCTGAAATAGTAGCAAGATCGCCAGTTCAGAAGATTTTTGGACGTCCACAAGCAGTTGCACATTAACATTCCCTTGGTGGAAGCATTGGAGCAAATGCATAACTACATCATGTTTTTAAAGAACATATTAACTAAGAAAAGAAGGTTCAGGGAATTTGAAACTATTTCTCTAACAAGATAGTATAGTGCTGTGCTACAAAAAAAGCTACCACCCAAACTCAAGGATCCAAGTAGCTTCACTATTTCCTACTCCATTGGAAACCAGTACTTTGGTAAGGCTCTCTATGACTTGGGAGCAAGCATCAACCTCATGACTATGCCAATATTCAAGAAGCTAGGGATTGGAGAAGCTATGCCTACCACAATTTCACAACAGCTGGCAAACAGATCCATAGCACATCTAGAAGGGAAAATCGAGGATGTCTCAGTTAAAATGGATAAATTCATTTTTCCAGTAGACATCATAGTGCTAGATTATGAAGTAGATACAAATGTGACAATCAATTTGGGTAGGCTATTCTTAGCCACTAGCCGAACCTTAATTGATGTCTAAAAAGGGGAATTAACTATGAGAGTTCAAGATGAGCAGATTACATTCAATGTGTTTCAGTCCATGAAGTTCCCTAACGAAATGGAAGAATGGTCAGTTATTTTTGTGACAGATTCATTAATATCTGAGCAGTTTGAAAAGTGCTACAAGGGCCCATCACCAGTTGTGTGGTAGGATAGCTCCGATTCAGAAGGAGAAAGCAAGAAAGAATGGGCCTAAATAGAAGCAAAACATGGCACTGGGAAGCAAAGACTGATGAATGAGCCATTGGATATGTCCTTGCAGGAATTAAAGCTACCAAAGGCATCAATAAAAGAACCACCAATCTTGGAATTGAAGCCATTACCTACACATCTGAAATATGCATACTTGGGGGATGCAGCCACTGTTCATATGATCATTTTAGCACTTTTGACAGAAGAGCAAGAAGGGTAATTAGTTGTGACATTAAAAAAATTCAAAAGAGCTATTGGATGGACTATTGCTGATATTAAAGGTGTCAGTCCCTCGTTCTGTATGCATAAGATCCTGTTAGAGAATAATGAAAAAGGGTCCATTGAAGCTCAACGAAGGCTCAATCCAATAATGAAGGAGGTGGTAAAGAAGGAAATCATAAAATGGTTAGATGCTAGAATTATTTACCCTATATTAGATAGCTCCTAGGTTAGTCCAGTCCAATGTGTTCCTAAAAAAAGGGGGCATGAATATGGTGGAGAATGAAAACAATGAGCTCATCCCAACCAAAGTTGTGACTAGTTAGATGATTTCCATGGACTACAGGAAGCTGAACAAGAGAACCAGAAAAGACCATTTCCCCTTACCATTCATTGACTAAATGTTAGACAGGCTTGCTGGAAGAGAGTACTACTGTTCCCTAGATGGGTATTCAGGCTACAATTAGATTGCTATAGCACCTGAGGACCAGCACAAGACCACATTCACATGCCCTTATGGCACCTTTGCATTTTAGATGATGCCATTTGGGTTATGCAATGCTCCAGCAACTTTCCAATGATGTTTGATGGTAATTTTCACCGAAATGATGAGAAACTTGTGGAGATTTTCATGGATGACTTTTTTAGTTTTTGGAAATTCCTTTGACTTGTGCTTGGGAACTCTTACTAAAGTTCTTCAAAGGTGTGAGGAGACAAACTTGGTATTGAATTGGGAGAAGTGTCAATTCATGGTGAAGGAAGGGATTGTGTTGGGACATAAGGTTTCTCAAGATGGGCTAGACGTTGACAAGGGCAAAGTGGAACTAATTGAGAAGTTACCTCCTCCCACTATAGTTAAAGGCATTAGAAGCTTCATTGGCCATGTAGGATTTTACAAAAGGTTTATCAAGGACTTCTCCAAGATTGCTAAACCTCTATACAATTTTCTCGAGAAAGACAAAGTCTTCTGCTTCGACAAGGACTATATGAATGCATTTGAGCTCATGTGTCACACAAGTAACATTGCATTTGGAGTTGTCCTTGGGCAGCGCAAGAACAAGGTATTCCATTCCATATATTATGCGAGCAAGATGCTCCAAGGGGCCCAACTCAACTACATAGTAACAGAGAAGGAGCTGCTTGCTGTGGTGTTTGCTTTTGAAAAATTCAAATCCTACTTAGTAGGAACAAAAGTGATTGTATATACCGACCACTCTGCCATTAAGCACCTAGTCAAGAAGAATGATTCAAAACCTAGACTCATTCGATGGGTACTCCTGTTGCAAGAATTTGATCAGGAAAACAGGGATAGAAAGGGCACCGAGAATTAGGTAGCTCACTATCTCTCCATATTAGAACAAGGTAGCAAAAAATACAGAGGTAGTCAATGAGAAATTTTTGGATGAACAACTCCTTTTCATGTCCCAAGCTGATATGCCATGGTATGCTGATTATGTGAATTAACTGGTGAGTGGATTACTCCCACCAGATTTGACTTCACAATAGAAGAAAAAATTCCTACATGACATGAAATCTTACTACTGGGATGAACCATACCTCTTCAAGCAGTGTGCTAATCAGATGATTAGGACATCCATTCCCAAGGAAGAGATGGATCCTGCAGCAATGCTATGCCTCACCCTATGGATGCCATTTTGGAGGGGTTAGAACTACAAAGAAGTTGATGCAGGCAGGGTTCTATTGGCTCTCTTTATTTAAGGACTCCCACTCTTTTGTGTTGCATTATGACAGGTGCCAGAGAGTAGGGAATATATCCAGAAAACACGAAATGCCCCTAAACAACATCCTGAAAGTGGAATTGTTTGATGTATGGGGAATTGACCTCATAGGACCATTCCTTTCGAGTTTTAGGAACCAATATATCCTAGTAGCTATTGATTATGTTTCAAAATAGGTAGAAGTAAGTGCTCTTCCAACTCATGATGCAGAGGTGGTGACAAGGTTCCTTAAAAAGAACATTTTCACAAGATTTGGAACTCCTAGAGCCATCATCAGTGATGGAGGATCTCACTTCTACAATAGGCAATTTGGAGCACTACTAGCCAAATATGGAGTAAGACACAAGGTGGCAACACCATACCATCCTCAAACCAGTGGGCAGGCCGAAATCTCCAATAGAGAAATCAAAAGGATACTCGAAAAAACTATTGGCCCAACTAGGAAAGACTGGTCCTCAAGGCAGGATGATGCATTGTGGGCTTATCGAACAGGCTATAAAACACCTTTGGGGATGTCACCATACAAGTTGTTGTTCGGTAAGGCTTGTCATCTACCAATAGAGTTAGAGCATTGGGCATATTGGGCAGTCAAGGATTTAAATCTGAATTTGGGAGCTGCTGGTGAAAAAAGGATGGTGCAGCTAAATGAGTTGGATAAATTCTGCAGTTAGGTTTATGAGAATGCTAAATTATACAAAGAGAAAGCAAAGCCATGGCATGATAAGAAGATACATCCACGGGACTTTAAAATGGGATAGAAAGTGTTGCTGTTCAATTCTAGGCTGACTTTGTTCTCTAGAAAACTAAAATCTCGCTGGTCTAGTCCCTTTCGCATTAGCAAGGTCTTCCCTTTTAGAGCTATAGAATTGGAAGAAAAGAAATCAGGGAGAACATTCAAGGTTAATGGACAAAGGATTAAGCACTACCTAGGAGGTGATGTGGAAAGCCAGTACACCTCAATCCAATTGCAAGAAGGATAAATAGGGAAGAAGTCAGGTTTTTGACTATAAAACAAATGCTTATGGGAGGTAACCCATGTTTTAATTCATCCTTATTTTATTATACAGTTGTTAGGTAGTTTGAATTATGTCTCTAATATCTTATGGTTCATTTCGTAGGCCTATGGAAGCATTAGAGTAAAATTCAGTTTTTGTTGTTATTTGCCACAGAAAATGCTGCGACAAAAATGCCTATCCCTGAAGCAAGGAGTCTTCCCTTGGTATGGAGATGGCGCTAGATGCAGGGAACAAATACAAAAAGAAAAGAAGTAAGAAGCTAGGCTAAGGAAACGCAAGAGAGGCCACCCAAATGCCAGAAAAGAAAAAGGAAGAGCCCAACACGTAAGGCCTGGCTCAAAGTAAAAAAAAAAGGAAAAACAAAAGAGGCAGGAAAAATTTAAGAATCCTATAAGTTACGAACACACCCATTCTCCCCTAAACCACTCTTGCGTACCCAACAGCCCTCTACGAGTTTCGAAATCCCCTGTCCTCTGCATTCTCGTACACCTTCGCGTTTCGAGAACTCCATCGCACGAGATTAGACAGCCTTCTCAGAGAACTTCCACCATCACAACAATGCCTAGAATCAAGGTTGTGGCAAAGAAGGCAAGCAAGATGAAGAAGTTTAATGTTGAGAAGAATAAGAAGAGACACGATGAAGAAGTTTACCGCTGAGGAGAATTAGAAGAGACACGATGAAGAAACTATCTATTATACATTCTACACCGAAAAAGGCTTCAACTTTTCTATAGCTGAGAACTTGGGAATGCCTATGTATGTCTCCACAGTAGCAAAGCAGAGGGATGGCAAGACTTCACCAGACACTCACAATCTGCCATTATTCCTCTAGTAAGAGAGTTCTATGCCAACTTCCCAAGGGATGCCAAAGACTCGATCAAAGTCAGGGAGACTCGAGTACCAATCAACCTAGCCACCATCAACGAGGCATAGAAGCTAGCTGACGAGGAGGATGATTATGAAGAGCATTTGGAGGACCTACAAGAGAAAGATTAGGAGGTGATGTTGGCTCAATTGTGCATCCCAAGCACCACTTGGGACAAATCCTCTCAAGGTGCTGCGACAGTAAACAAAGTTTCACTGCTGCTAGCAGCCAAGGTGTGGTATCACTTGGTGAAAACCTACCATTTGCCCTCTACCCACGGGCAAAGTCTGAGCAGAGACAGAGTAGCCATGGTAGACGCCATCATTTCTGGGAGGCCCATCAATGTAGGGAGAGTCATAGCTGACTAGATTAGAATCTACACAAGCCATAAGAGAGGTAGCCTCATGTTCCCCTTCTTCATCACAATGTTGTGCCAGGCACGCAATGTCCCCATCTCAATGGATGGAGAAACAATCAAGATGGGAGGAATCATAACGACTATCGCCATAGCACACATTGTGCAAGAAAAGGGAGAACCATAGCCATAAGCCCCCACACAAGAACCTCAACCCTCAACCTCCACCCACCAACCAAGAGACAAGACATTGCCCCTAATCCTATAGTAGCAGGCATACATTCTGCAACAGCAAGCTCAATTCATGAAGCAGCAGCAAAAATTCTGGCAAGATCAACACATGAAAGATCTAGCCCTGTAGCAAACACTCCAGCAAAATTTCAAACAGTTCCTCTCATTTCTTACCTTACCCACAGATATATTGGCCACCACATCTGGGGAAGAAAGGAGGTGCCTAATTCTCAGATTGAGGAGGACCAGGAGTCCCAAGACTCCTCCTACAGTGGAGAGAAGGGGAAGAACCCACAGAGGCCCCAAGTGCAAGTGAAGTCCTCAGAGGATGAGGAGCCACTTGCCAAAAAGAGAGCAGCCATGCAGCAGGGGATGAGCAAATTCTCGAGCCCACAAAAGTCAACCCAAAGGAGAAGTAGGCTTCGTAGTGGATCTAAATCATGAGGGGGATAATTCCACAAGAATGCTGCAACAAGTCTGCATGCATTTCAAGGAAGCCCCTTTAACTTCTATTTCCCTTTTGGCTATCTTGATATATACTTCATGCTGCTTCGTCTTTTGTGTTTACATCTTTTCTGCCCTTCTGTTGTCTTTAAAGTTGAAAGCAATAAGGACACTGCTAAAATTTAAGTTTGGGGAGGAAAGTTTAGTGATTAATGCTTTGGTGTTTGCTCTGATGTTTGTTGGTTCTATTTAAATGATTTTGTTCCATTTGTGTTAGGTATCCGGTATTTGTGTCCTATTTTAGTGTGTGTAAATATGAGCTCAGGCATGTTAAGTGAGTAGCAATTGGGAAGCTTTCATGATTTTGTTAATACAAAAAAAAGAATAGTTTTGTTTTATGGCTTGCTACTAGTTTTAGGAAGCTCCATGAGGAAGGGCTGGCAATTGACTGTTGAAAAATAGGAATTCTGCATTATAACCCCATACAACCAGAACCTTCCCTTATGAGCACAGAGCTTTGGCCAGTCTTAGCAAGAAAAAATTGGTAATTTTTCAAGAAGAGGCCCTAGGATTTTCAAGTTAATGTTATGAGTCTCTTCAAACAAGTTCCTGGATGACCACAAGAGGCATAAGCATAAGGCTTAAGTTTTGGGGAAGGAGGGAACGAGAAAAAAAGAAGAAAAAAAGAAGAGAGAAATGTTTGCCACTCTAATGCCTCTATTGTCCCTTAGTAACCAGGGGTATACATGAGCCCCATGTATACTTTTGTGTAAAAAAGTGACATAGAGGTATGAGTAGGATATTGCTTAAAGGAGATAGTGTTGAGTAACCGGGTGCCTTCATATCAAATGTTGGCATTAACGTCAAAAGGCAGCAATGACCTATTAAAAAAATAGTAAAGAAATAAGTTGATCCACCCCCTTAATTGCCCTCGTTACTATAGTTGCACCTCTAATGTGTTGCCATCTTGCTTTAGTTAAGGAGACTTGATATATTACCATGAAAAATTGTAGGACCTTGACTGATCTTGATTCAAGTAGTTCCTGGAGGATTGGCCATAAGACACATACACTTACAAAGAAAGTTTCGGTTGAGGTTAAGAAAAGGAAATGACTTGTGGCAATTTCTATTTGAAAACAATTCTGAGAGTTGAGGGCTAGAAGCAGTGCTGCATGGAAATGAACTAGGGGGATGCAGCTTAGTAGAAGCTGTTAGTAGGTAGAGTAATTTGCTTGAGGACAAGCAAGACTCTAACTTTAAGGGGATTTGACAACTCTAATTCATTAGAGTTTAAGTATGCTTTTCTTAGGTCATTTACGCTACATTTTAATTTATTAGCATCAATACCCCCTGATTTAATAGTGTGATTGCGCCTTCCACGAATATAAGAACACCCATTACACTTGCTGTGAAATTCAGCGTGCATGCATGAAAAAAGAGGCAGCAAACCGAGTAATGCTTGGTGATCTTGGTCCTGTTGATCTGGTACATATAATTAGAAACTGATTTGTATGTGATATGGTGTAGGTTGAATGGATTCATGGCTGTTGTAGCAAGAGTAGCCACCAATACCCAGCGTCGCACAGGGAGCACTCAGTTGACACAACAGAGCGCTGTGATGTAGAGGCACAAAGATTGTCTCCACTACTAAAAGTATAGAAAAAGGCACTGGCAGAGGTGTAAGCCAAAAAGGAAAAGAATGCAGCAGCTCAAGCCACTTCACCAAGACCAAAAGACTTTTCTATAAAAGGTAGAAAGGAGAATCAAGCAAGGAAAGGACGGGAGACTAGAGAGAACAAAAAGGGATAGAAAATAGAGAGGAGAGCCCAGAAATCCCTGACGGGAGTGGGCTGCAAGGATACACTATTCCATTGGGAACCAACGTAGCAAGGAGAGCTACAGGATGGGAATAAAGGATCTTTTACTAAGAGTTCCCCTTTTTCCTTCTATGTTCTGATTGTGCGCTAACTGTATTTTATTTTTGTATTACTCTTCATTGCAGGATGGTTATCCTAATGCGTACAGTTGTAATTAATTTGACTATGAAGCTGGGCTAAGCCTTCAACTAGGGTTATAGAAGGGTTGCAGTGAACTCTTGCACATTTTAATACATGGATGATTTTGTTACAACATTGCTTTTGTCATTCAACTGTTCTTGCATTTCTTAAACTTCTTTTGTTAGATGAACTTTAATAGTAGAAGGCTGAGGCTGACATTAACTTGAAAAGGTGATGCTGGAATAGGGTTGGATGTTATGGGTTGGTTGAAAGACCAAAGAACAACTAATAGAAGAATATATAGTTGTCCCATATGACCCAATAGTGGGGACTTCAAGCATAACTTTGGGGCTTTGATTTATACAGGAATGTATGACTGAACCCCAGAAGTACATGAAATAGTAGTTTAGAAAGAACCCATTCAGGAGGAAATTGGGCACTTGAGCAATTGCTATAGCAATTTCTAAAGCAAAATGGGTGCAAAAGTTCATGGAAACCTTGAAGCAACCCTTGTTCAACTAATATCTATTTTCTGTAACCTAGTGTATCTCAACTTATTTCGTGTCTTGTTTAATTTAGTTTAGCTTTATTTTCACTTGAACCTTTTATCTTGTGATAACCAACAAGATTTTGCTACAACATTTCACGAGTCAAAAATTTTATAGTAATTTTTGGTACACTTCCTTGTGACACAATACTCACTCATCATTATATCACTTTGTCACAATACGTGTACTTGGGTTCAGGCATTGCATATATACTTTGCAAACAACACCAACTTTGTAATTTTTGGTTCTTTTTATTTATTTATTTTCACATTTTGCATATAAAATATGACATATGTATAAACACAATATATATGTATATATATATGTATATATATATGTATATATATATATATATATATATATATATATATATATATATATATTGCAAACCTCAAACATGTAATAATTATACAATACACCATTTTAGTACATAAATAAGAGTCCCTATATAGCACTCCACCCTTGAAACACAAAGGGTAAAAAGGTGGTGCTGACATCGAGATCTCCATTAGTAACGTCATTCCCTGTTGCATCTCATTTCTTTTTATTTGAACATAACACCACAATAATAGTGAAAAAAAGGTTCCCAGTAGACTTAACAGAAATAAAATATAATTGTCATACTATATATACACTGAAAATCCACTATTTTTTTTAATACTCAGACATATCACAGCTCTCAATATACTCAATTCACTCAATTGCTATACGCATAGTGACGGATTAATTCCAATCACAATAATTGATCAGGGAATGTGAGTTCATCACTTATCTATCTCTTCACATTACCTCTTTCACCTAGTTGGAGTGGCCCTCCCTCGGCTCACTCAAGCTAATAGGGCATCCCCTACTCAGTACCATCTCAGGCCATACAACCCGTCGATATTCATTCATACATATAAATGTATATATATAAATGCATATTCATCAAATGCAATGTATAATTATCAAACAACTCGCCATAAGCTTTATGCTTGCCATTCAATCACATTCATAATATGACATGCATCATTTTTATACCCAATGATTAATAATCATTCATCACATACCAATATCCAATATGATTCATTTTTAATCAAATAAAGAAGAAGGTAATTTTTTATACCAAAATCATCATTTTAAAAGTATTTTTCTTGTACATATGTTTCCTAAATTTTTTTCGAACAAACAAGACTTTTTTTAGGTAGAAAATAGTGAAAAATATGATAATCCAGCTCCCAACATGGCTTGGCTGCGTTCCAAGACACGGCCATGTTTGAAAAATACTTTAAACATGCTCAAAAATAGCCCCGAACACAGCTTACCAGTGTTGAAGCAACCCAAAACACGGCCTACCCATCTTCTGTGACCTTTCCTCACTTATTAAACTATATCTCCCTCATCAAACTTCAATTGAGGTGATTTCAAAACCTATAAATATCTAAGACAATTATCTACAACTTTCATGTTTTATCATTTCTTCTGATTCCTTACGTATTATTCCCAGAAAATTAAAAAATAATGCTTATTTTTACTATCCAGGATTTTAGACTAATTATGACCTCTGCTCAATAATCAGCCATATCCCCCTCATATGGACTCCAAATTAAGTGATTTTAGAGCCTATAGATCCATGAGTCATATATATACAATTCATATGTTGACCATTTCTTTAAAATCCTTGCCTAATTTTCCCAAAATTCCAAAAATAAAAGCTTCCCAAATTACTCTGAAATTCGGCTAAGTCTAACTTCTCCTTTGTTTTTCTTTTATGTAATCCCATGCACCCATATGCATGTCCAAATAACCAAATTAGAATTCCATATAAATATATAGACCACATTTTATCCAAAATCGCATCTAAACATGATGTGATCTTAATTAAGCATGATATTAATACCTTTAAAGTTACTTTTTGTTTGATTTAAGTAAAATATAATTAGGAATTAGCATAATTTTATGTTTTGTGTTGTAGGAACAAAGAAAGAAGAAAAGAGAAGAAAAAGATAAGAAATTCATGGAAAAATGCTACATTGTAGGGATTCCAAACCTTTCAGCACTGTTTTAAGCATATCTCCCTCTTATGAAGTCCAATCAAAGTTATTCAAGTGGCTGTGGAAAGATAACACAATTATCTACAACTTTTATGTTGAACATGTGGTCAAATTCGGGATATTTTATGGTGTTACAGAGCTTGTAAATTAGCATCACAGTGCAGCAAGATGAATTCTGACCTTTGGTCACTATTGTTAGTATATCTCCTTCAATTTAGATTTTATTAAGGTAATTCCAGCGCCTGACGAACGAAGAGACATAGAGCTACAACTTTCGTGTTTGGCACTTTCCCAAATTCCAGCGTTTTCTGAGTGCCGCGGTGCCTCGGGACCTTGTCTCCTTCGCGTCGCGACACTCTAATTGAGCACCGCGGCACCCACCATCGCACCAGAATGATGATTTTTGTTATTTTAGGTCTTTTTCACTCCAATTGAAGCCCGATGGACTGGGATTTGACCTAAATACAATCCTACTTCGATTAGGAGAGGTTAATCTATAAAAAGGAAGCAAAACAAGCAAAGAATTGATTCAATCCTTCATCCAAGTTCTTCAATTCTTCTTTAAATTTTCTTATGGCTCTGCGTGGCTAGTTCTTTTTAGTTGGTTGAGGTAGGTTGAAACCTTAAGGGATTTTTATACATTGTGAGATGTGGATTTGATTTTACAATTTCAATTTGAATTGAGTACTGATTATTCATTTGCTCTTCTTCTCAATGATTATTCATATGATTGCTAGGGAGGCCTACTAGTATATTGTCTGTTTGAATCTACCGCTAAATTATGTTTTGAACAAAGTTTTCAATTCTGTGATTCATGAGGCAAATAGGTTTGAGGATTTGGGATTATAAATCATTGAACCTATGATGAATGATTAACTAAATTAGATCTAGCTGATGTGTTTATATTTGTTTAGCTTTGTCAGTTTCTCTAGTTCTTCATTCGATTAATAAGTTATGCTTTACCGATGTACTAAAGGATTACATGTTAATTAGGGTTTAATTAGTGCCATTGTCATTAATTTACTAGACTTAAGGAGGAACAGGGTTAGAAACCCAATGATAGATATTCGATTATAGATTGATTATGTTGTCAATGATCAATGTAATCCCTTGACGGTGGATATCAACCGAAACCAACGCTTTTCTCATCAATTACTCTCTTAATTATTTTCATTATTAGTTACTTTATTTTAATTGCAACTATCAATCCCCCCTTTTTTCAATCACATAAGGTAATTTCAGTCTCTGTGGGATCGACCCTTACTCCCACTACTATAAGTTAGTTTTGAGGTAAGGTATCAATTTGGGTGTACCTGCGACAGTACGAACCAAATTTTGGCGCTGTTGCCGGGGACTGTGTGTATTTACCTTTTGTGATTTTTTTCCTTTTGTTTTTGTTCATAACTTTGAATATGGCAGCCAATTTTCAACAATTTGGCACTAGGCTAGGGTCTCCATTAAGACATGCTGGTGAGGTATGCAGTTCTTCCCTTGAACAGCAACTTGCAAATTTAACCTCTCTTGTTCGTCAACGTGTAGAAAATATGCAAAGAGAAAATTTCTATGGAAATCATTCTATCATGGAGCATCCGTCTATTGGGTACCCAACTTTCTATGATGAGTCATTTGAGCAGGTAAATATGGTTAATGGTTTCCATGAACCACAACAAGTGAGGTATGATTCATATTCAAACATATACAATCCTGGATGGAGGGATCATCTCAACTTTAGGTATGGGAATGCACAAAATAGTCCTGTAGAACAAAATTTTGCAAATTTTTAGCATACCCAATAGGCCTATTATCCTAGACAGTCTACATATCAGGATTTCCAGGTAAGTAGTTCTTTAGAAGAAATTGTTAAATCTATTGAACATGATACTCATCAATTTCAACAAGAAGTAAGGGCCAGCATTCAAAGCTTAACAAATCAAATTGGGCAATTAGCAACAACAGTCAGCAAGCTAGAGGCTCAAAATTCAGAAATTGAAAGTCTAGCCCCAACATCGTTAATGCAAAAGGAAGAAAATTCTGCATTGAATGAAAAAGATGACTTGGAAATTGACACTAGTAAGCCTACTAAGAAAGAGGTTATGGAATGTACCCTAAACGCCAAATTTGAAGAGAATATTTCAGCAGGAGAGGAAGCACCAGAAGTGCAGCAAACAAGTAAGGATCTTTCTATGTTGTTACCAATTTCTAATAAGATGCTTGTACCTTCTATTGTGTAGTATTCTAACCTAGGCTTAAAGATCCTCCCTAGCCATTTAAAAGGCATATATGGTGCGCACTGTCGCAGGCACGCCCAAATTAAAACCTTACCTCAACACTAACCTGTAGTAGTGGGAGTAAGGGTCGATCCCACAGAGACTGGAATTACCTTATGTGATTCAGAAAGGGGGGATTGAGAGTTGTAATTAAAATTAAGTAAACAATAGCAAAAATAATTGAGAGAAAGTGATTAATGAGAAAAGCGTTGGTTTCGGTCGATATTCACCATCAAGGGATTGCATTGATCATTGACAAAATTATCAATCTTAAACCAAATATCTATCATTGGGATACTATCCCAGTTCCTCCTTAAGCCTAGTAAATTAATGAAAATTGCACTAATTATACTCTAATTAACGAGCAATCCTTTAGCACATCGGTAAAGCATAACTTATTAACCGCATGAAGAACAAGAGAAACTAATAGAGCTAAACGAATACAAGCACATCGGTTATATTCAATTTAGTTTATATTCATCATAGGGTTAACGATTTATAATCCAAAATCCTTAATCCTATTTGCTTCACGAATCAAGTAATAAAAGCTTTGTTCAAAACCTAATTCAGCAGCTACACATACAATATACTAGTAGGCCTCCTAGCAATCACATGCATAATATTAAGAAAATAAGAACAGATGAATAAACAATACCCGGTTAAGATTGAATGCAATGAAATCAAATCCGTATCTCACAATGACATCAAATCCCTTGAGGTTTCAATCTCCCTCAACCAACTAAAGAAAATTAGCCGCGCAGGGCCATAGAAAACTAAATAAGAAGTAAAGAAAAGAGTTGAGAACTTGAATGAATTCTTTGCTGAATGAATAGATTCCTTCTCTGCTTACTTTCCTCCCTTTTTATCGATTAAACCCTCCTAGTCGAAGTAGGAAAGTTTTTAGGTCAAATCTCCATCAATTGGGCTTCAAATCAGGCGAAAAAACTCTAAAATCGCGACTTCCGGAGCGACGGCGCCGCGGCGCATAAGTTCAGCGTCGCGGCGCTGCGAAACTTCATCCACGGGGTGCCGCGGTGCACCCATGCAGTGCCGCGGCGCTCGTGGTTCTGGGGCAAGGGCGCCGCGGCGCCAATAACCAGCGCCGCGGCTCTACGAGACATCCATGACGGGCCGCCGCGGCGCTGTATTGTGAGCGCCACGGCGCCTAGAAAACGCCGGATTTTGCCAAAATGCCGAACACAAAAGTTGTAGCTCTATGTTTCTTCTTTCCATAGCCGCTGGCATCAGCTCAATCGGAGCTCAAATGAGTGAGATATGCTTCCATTAGTGACGAAAGGTTAGAAATCAGCATTTTTCATGATTTTCTTCTATTTTTCTCTTCTTTTCTTTTTTATTATTCCTAAAAACATAAAACACACAATTTAATTAAAACCTATCTATTTATCATTTAAATAAAATAAAAAGAAACATAAAATATGCTAAATACATGCTTAATTTAAAGCATGTCAATATACAGTGGAGAACCACCCGCAGTTATAACTTCAAATAAATATGCCCTACTCAAAGATAGAGGAAAGTTACCGCATGCTTTGGTAGAATCTCAAAAGGATGAAATTAAATTGGATGCCAAAAGCTACTCAAGACATCAGTTATTTCCAAGTAAGTTGAGTTCTCATTTAATTAAAACTTTGACTAATGCTAACTTCCCTCTTCATAATGCAGCTGAATCTCAGAATTCTACACATTCAAAGGCAAGCCAATTCAAAGTTGACATCAAGGATCCTCCTTGAATGACATAAGGAGCCTTGAGTCGAGCCAACGATATTAAACAAAGGCGCTTATTGGGAGGCAACCCAACATTAAAAAAGAAGAAGATGAAAATTGGAGAAATTCAAGGTCTAATAATGCAACACACTCATGCCACCCCAAACAAATTCAGGGAAGTTCACTTGACCTATATGTTTTCCTATATCCTTCCCTAATTCTTATCTTTCTTTTACATTGAGGACAATGTAAAATTTGAGTGTGGGGGTGGAAGGAAATTTTTCTAAATTATTGTGACCTTATTATGAGCATTAATTTTTTGATTCTCACTATCAATGCACTTTTATTGCGTTTAGCAAGTTGAGTGATTATGTGAGTATTCAATTTATGTTTTGGGATGTTAGGCACAACCAACAGCCAATGATATGTCTATCCAATTTTTTTTAACTCTTGAAAAATGTAGAAACTTCATGGTTGTATGCAATTTTATCCCTTTTGCAATTTATTACTTTTGACTTTAGAATTCTGAAATATTTTGCACAATAAATTTGGGCATTCGATTTATCTTTTACTTAGAGAAGGTTTATATAATTCAAAAATAGTTTATGATCTCAACAGGATTCTAGAACTTATTTAAATGCTGCTTGAGGCAAAATCCTTGGCCAATGATATTATTTAGGAGATGATTTAGGCATTATTTGATAAATTGAGCCTTTCAAGCCTAACCTAAACAATGAAATATCTCTAGTTCCTCTATTTTGAGCTTAATGAACTTTTCCCTCTAAAAATCACAAATGAGCCAAAAGCCAAATTTTGTATGAATATCCTTATTTTTCTTTATCCCATTCACTCACTCCATGATTATTTTGCTAAATACTTGTTTTGTAGAGCTTAAATTGACAAAAGGGTGGAAGGGTGGAGCAAGGAAAAGAAAAGAATTATGCAAAGAAAAAAAAAGAGAATTATGAAAAAGGAAGAAAAGAAAATTCCAAAGAGAATAAAAGCATATGTTGTGGGAAAAATTGTTTTTGAGAATCAAGGAAAGGGATGGATCAAACTCAATTGAAGTAAGAAAATGAATGTGGGGGAAAGTCCTCCAAACTTGAAAAATCTCAATAGTTCATCTTTAGTCATGTGGTGTTGGGTGATTGAGCATAAATTTGTATCCTTTATCCCACCTTATACCCTGGCCACATTACAAGCCAAATAAAGTCCTATTGATCCTAAAGGTAGTTTTGGCCTACATTAGTGGAGAGTGGTATGAAGAATAAGCATATGGAAATTCTAAAATATTTAGAGATCTACAACCAAAATTTTGGGACATATAAACTCATCCGGGTAAAAGAAAATTTAATAGCCCAAAACACACACACACTTGGGATTCAAGAGAATAAAATAATGGATTGCGTTCAGGTTAATCTTGTGCATAACTATGATCTTTCAAAAAATTTCTTGAATATATTTTAAAGATATGAGGCAAAAATTTTGGTAAGCCTAACACTCACTACATATATTGATTTTTATTTTTGTCTTTAGGGATTATTTTGCTTGAGGACAAGCAAAAAGTTGAGTGTGGAGGTATTTGATGTGATCTTAATTAAGCATGATATTAATATCTTTAAACTTACTTTTTGCTTGATTTAAGTAAAATATAATTAGTAATTAGCGTAATTTTATGTTTTGTGTTCTAGGAACAAAGAAAGAAGAAAAGAAAAGAAAAAGATAAGAAATTCATGGAAAAATGCTACATTGCAGGGATTCCAGACCTTTCAGAACTGTTTTAAGCATATCTCCCTCTTATGAAGTCCAATCAAATTTATTCAAGTGGCTGTGGAAAGATAACACAATCATGTACAACCTTTATGTTGAACACGTCAAATTTGGGATATTTCATTGCGTTACAAAGCTTTCAAATCAGCATCACAGTGCAGCAAGATGAATTCTGACCTTTGGTCACTAATTTTAGCATATCTCCTTTAATTTAGATTGGATTAAGGTGATTCCAGTGCCTGTGGAACGAAGAGACATAGAGCTACAACTTTTGTGTTCAGTACTTTCGCACATTCTACCGTTTTCGGGCCACCACGGTGCTGAACAACCTAGCAAGCTTCGCAGCAAGTGAGCGCTGCGGCGCCCTGTGACCTTGTCTCCGTAGCGTCGCATTGCCCGCCGTCGCACCAGAATGATGATTTTTGCAATTTTAGGTCTTTTTCACTCCAATTGAAGCCCGATGGACTGGGATTTGACCTAAATACAATCCTACTTCGATTAGGAGGGGTTAATCTATAAAATGGGAGCAAAATAAGCAGAGAATTGATTCAATCCTTTATCCAAGTTCTTCAATTCTTCTTTAGATTTTCTTATGGCTCTGCGTGGCTAGTTCTTTTTAGTTGGTTGAGGTAGGTTGAAACCTCAAGGGATTTTTATACATTGTGAGATGTGGATTTGATTTTACAATTTCAATTTGAATTGAGTATTGATTATTCATCTGCTCTTCTTCTCAATGATTATTCATATGATTGCTAGGGAGGCCTACTAGTATATTATCTGTCTGAATCTACCGCTGAATTCTGTTTTGAATAAAGTTTTCAATTCTGTGATTTATGAGGCAGATAGGTTTAAGGATTTTGGATTATAAATCATTGAACCTATGATGAATGATTAACTAAATTAGATATAGCCGATGTGTTTATATTTGTTTAGCTATGTCAGTTTCTCTAATTCTTCATGTGATTAATAAGTTATGCTTTATTGATGTGCTAAAGGATTACTTGTTAATTAGGGTTTAATTAGTGTGATTTTCATTAATTTACTAGACTTAAGGAGGAACAAGGTTAGAAACCCAATGATAGATATTCGATTACAGATTGATTATGTTGTCAATGATCAATGTAATCCCTTGACGGTGGATATCAACCAAAACCAACACTTTTCTCATCAATTACTCTCTTAAATATTTTTATTATTAGTTACTTTATTTTAATTGCAACTATCAATCCCCCCTTTTTTCAATCACATAAGGTAATTTCAGTCTCTGTGGGATCGACCCTTACTCCCATTTCTATAGGTTAGTTTTGAGGTAAGGTATCAATTTGGTTGTACCTGCGACAGTACGCACCAAAACACATCTAAAATTATATATACAATTTTGTACAAAATTCATGAGTAGATGTTAAGCCTACCTCAAAAAAATCCTTAAACTTGTGTGCTTGATTCCTACCACACAAAAATCCTACATCCATACCGTGAATTAGGATATTCCTTAAGAAAAGATGATGAAATTAGATATATGACCAAGAAACTTACCTTGATTTCCCTTTCCTCTTCCTTGTCCTTCTCCTTACTCTTTCTCTTCTTTTTCTTCCTCTTTCTTTTCCTCTTCTTTCTTTTCTTCTTTTTTCTTTTCCTTCTCTTTTTTGCCGACACTCCCTTTCCCTCATAATTATCAAGATTTCTTCTTACTTGTCTCCCCATATTTACAACTTTTCCATTCTCCATTATTTACAAAAATGCCATCTTAGAGTATTTACAAAACTTTTATCCTAGAGTATTTACAAAACTGCCATCTCAAGAAATTTACAATAATTCCATTTCAATGAAATTACATAAATGTCATTTTAACCATCTTAAGATCTTGTTTGACTTGAGTAAAATTGTAAAATAATTTAATTCTCCTTTGAGATCCAAAATGATTTCTCCTCCCTGGAGAAAACAATTAGTAATATAAGGAAAATTTGGGGATGTTACACCTATGATATTTGAAATGGTTTGGCTTATCAATTTTTTTTGCATTTTGAGAGTCCACACTAGCTTTTCTATTTATTATGCACTAAATTTTCTAGACGTTATCACTAGGTGTGATTCTCCAATTTTCATGTTCTTAATGTGGATAGGCAAAGGCTTAAAACCTGGGTTATGATCCTAAAAATAGCAAAAAATTATATCTCATTAGAAATTAGTAATAAAATAAGAGGATCCTTACCTATTTGCTACACTTTTTGGGCTTCCTCCATTACTACAATTTTTTCTTAAATTTTATGTCTAAGGTAAGCTTCTTATCCTTTTTCTTAATAAGCTTACTAATTTTAGCTTCCCTATATTTTTTTCATAAAGTGTAGAATTATCCTATGATAACCAATCAAACACATTGATTTATAAATTGAACATGAACTAATGCTCTTACACTTAGGTACGTGATCACTATTGGGGATATCAATACTCTCCTCTTTTTGTTTAGTTGGTGTAAATGCCTCTTTTATTGGAGTCTCAATTACCGTATCACTTTTTTAAAAGATTGCACTTATATTTTCTATTGGATTTGCAAGGTAACTTACCCAAATTTGATGTTTTTGAGGAATTGAATATAGCCATTATTTGGCTTATCTAATTGTCCAAAATATGGGTAGTAACTTTCCTCTCCTATTGAAATAGTAAATTATTAGTTTTAATAGCATCAACAAGCTCTTTTAAGGACATACCAGAGTTTAGCTACTGATTTTAATGGTAATATGGGTGGTTTTAAGCCTAATATACTAGTGGATTCCCATAGTTAAGATAAGAGTGATCCCTCCATTGAAGATTATACATGTATCAGTAGGGATCATAACTTACTTATGGTTGTCTAGGAAAATCACTTGCCTAACTTACTCAAATGGAAATTCTTGAAAAGTTCGGCACATATAAGTTGAGTGCCCTATTGTTAACTAATATTTATGAGCCCTTGCTATTTGTATGTTTCCTACTGCCATTTGATGAACAAGAGTAGTCATATTTACAAGTCATTGCTCAATGGATGAAATATTTCCCTCACTAGAATTCCTTAATAGAATGCATAGCCTAGTGCCGAATTGCTAGAATTAGGTTGTTATGTTTGCAATTAAGACTAAAAAAACTTTAAGAATCACAAAAGCACACATTCAAACAAGACGCATTTCTCAGCATAGCGCCAAAATTTAATGTGCTATCACAAGTACCCAAATAAAATAAACTTTACCCTTGAGAATGAATGCAATAACAAGAGTAAGAGTCAAACATATAAAAAGTGATTAGCTTATTTTTATGCTTTAGTGAACAACGAATGAAGGGCTTTTGAAGATAATAAAAAAAGTAAATAACTAAAAGAAATAAAAAAATGTAATAAGAGATTTAAGCAACGAGATGATCATTGGCCAAATTCAACTTCCACCAACAAATTTGTACCTTTGATCACCAATCTTTATAATTCAATTCACATTTGAATATTTACTATTGGAACTAATTTCCTATCACTCTTTAGGTTTAGTTAATTAGAGACAAGCGATCAATTAACTCTACTCATTAAACAACTTTATTCAAGTGCCTATGATTTAATCTAGCAATTACCTAAAGAAACAAATGAATTAATTAAGCTAAACAACACAAGCACAAGCTATAATGCCCTTAACTTTTAAATAGATTTTGATTTGTATTTTTAATTAGTTTGCTAAATAAAATGGTGTTTGATCTAGTTAAATGGTCTGTGTAGGTTGTAAAATGTGAATATAGGTGTTTGGCAAGTTTTGGGTTAAATTGGACAAAACATGAGAGAGAGAACTCGAGTAAGAGCCATTGCCCTAAAAAGTCAGCCTTTTGATGGTAGGGGTATAGCTATAGTTGCAGAATACCCAAGCCCTCTAACATAATAGCAATATGTGAAACTATAGCCTAGTGCTGTGAAGACAGAGGTCAAACTCGATAGCGGTAGACAAAATGACTAGAATATGCTTGATATCTTAAAACATTTCCCTAAGCCTCTTTCTCCCCGTAGGTTTCTTCTCCCTCATTAGTATTTCTCTCACTCTAAATCCTCATTTTTTCTCTCTTTAAGATATCTCATTATCATTATCTAGCTATCCATCTTAATGCCATTGGTGTTAATAAATTTGTGGCAATGAGAACATTTTGCAGCAATTGAATTTGCTAAAAAGCTATCGAGACTTTACCAAAAAATTGGAAGAAAAAGACCTAATGAGGTAAGCTTCAAATATAAGGACCACAAATTGGAAAAATGACACCATTGATAATCTTAAAAATTGTTAATATTACTAGGTTTAAAAGTTTCTTGACCATTGGATAACTTTCTAGTTAGCATGAATAATGTTTTTTGGTAGGTATGAATATTACATTTAAATTGTTGTATAAAAGTTAATCTTATGAAAATTGACTTCTAGGTTATAGAACCTTCCAAACATGATATTACAGCTCAATTAGTTTGAATTAGCCTCGAAGTTAGCCAAAGGATCACCTTTTTAGAATTTATCTTTGTGAGTAGAAAATATGCATGATATGCAATTAATTAAGCATGCTTTAAGTTGTTTTTTGTTTAATCTAACTAAAGAATAAGACATGGTCCCCAGATGCTGAAGTGATGCGTTGTTGGATTGGAGCAAAACAACATCTTGTTCCCAAATTGCTAAAGCATTACAGTGCTACATCCCTAAATTTTTGAAGCACCGTAGCAACTGCCGCCATACCAGAAAAAGGAGTTTGTTATTTTTTGGTCATTTTGGCTCCAATTAAGCCCAATGGGTTGGGAACTGACCTAGAAATAATTATGCTTCATTTAGGACTCCCTAATCTATAAATAAGTATGAAATGTAAGGATCAAATCATAAAATTCTTAAGCATCTTCTTCTCTTCTTCTTGTAGATTCTCTTATGTCCTTGCATGGCTAATTTCTTTTTTGTTAGTTAAGGAAGATTGAAACCTCAAGGATCTTTTATTCATTGTGAGATGTAGATTTGAGTTTATTAGTTCAATTCTAATTGAGTATTGATTATTTATCTATTCTTATTCCCATGATTCTTCCAATTAATATCTAGGGTGCGCACTAGTGATTTCATTGTTTCAATCTAATGCTGAATCATATATTGAACAAATTTTTCATCATTGTAATTCAAGAGGCAAGTATGATTAATAATTGTATGATTATGAATTATTAAACCTATGGTGAATTATTAACAAGATTAAATACAGCGATGTGTCGGTGTTATTTTAGCTCTATCAGTTTCTCTAATTCTTCATATGGTAAATAAGTTAAACTTTACTAATATGCTAAAGGTTGCTTGTTAATTAGGTTTAGTTTAGTTGAACGTCATTAATTGACTAAACCTAAGCAAGAACATTGATAATATCACAATGGTAGATACTCAATTTAAAATTGATTATGTTATCATTAATCAATGTGATTCCTTGATGGTGGATATCAACCAAAACCAATACTTTCATAATTAATCACTCTATTTTATTTTTTTTATTTACAATTATTCTGTTTTTACCCACAACAATATCCACCAAATTTTGGTACTATTCCTAGGTACTTCTTATATTATCTTTTGTGAAATTTTAATTTGATTTATGCCTATGACTCGTTCTACTAATTCTCAAAATTTACAGTATAGTCCAAATATTAGAAAATCTATATACATGCATAAAAGACAAATCCAAGAAGAGACAGATCAAGAGAAGGAGGAAGTAGTCATGGCTAGAAACCTCACTCTAAAAGAGCTTGCAGCTTCAGATTTGCACCAGCAGCCCTTATGCATTACTATTACTAATCTTGATGAGCATATTAATTTTGAATTAAAATATAGATTAATTCATCTTTTACCAAGTTTTCATAGTCTTGCAGGAGAAGATCCACATAAGCATTTGAAGGAATTCCATATAGTGTGTATTAGTATGAAGCCCGTTGGAGTAACCGAGGAACAAATTAAACTCAGGGTTTTCCTTTTTCTTTAAAAGATTCATCCAAAGATTAGTTATATTATTTACCATATGGAATTATCAGTCCATGGAATAAGATAAGAGAATTATTTTAGAAAGATATTTCCTTGCATCTAAAGCCGAAATATAAGGAAAGAAATATGTGAAATTAGGCAACTGCATGGAAATACTCTTTATGAGTATTGGGAGAGGTTTAAAAAGCTTTGTGTAAGTTGCCCACATCTTCAAATTAGTGAGCAGCCACTAATCCAATATTTTTATGAAAGTCTTTTACAGGATGATAGAAGCATAATAAATGTAGCTAATATAGGTGCACTAGTACATAAGACTTTTGAAGCAGCTAGAATATTGATATCAAACATGGCTACTAATTCCCAAATTTTGGCATTAGGCATGATCCCCCAATTAGGCATGCCCATGAGGTAAGTACTCCTTCCTTTAATCAAAAAATGTTTGAAATTACCTCTCTTATTTGTTAATTTGTTACAGGTACACCCTAACTAGTTAAATTTTATGGAATATATTCAGTAGTAGGGCATTCAACTGACAACTGCCCAACACTTCAAGAAGAATTCACATAATAAGCCAATGTGGTAGTTGGTTTTCCTGGACAATCAAAGAGGTATGATCCTTACTTTAATACTTATAATCTTAAATGGAAGGATCATCCCAATTTTAGGTATGGGAATGCACAAAATAGCTACAGGACAAAATTATACACATTTTCATAATAACCAACAAGCTAATTATCCTAGACAAACTACATCTCAAGATTCCTAGGTAGGTAACTCCTTAGAAGAAATAATTAAATCTCTTGTTGAATCTACTACTCAAATGAAATAAGAATTAAATCCATTTCAACAAGAGAATAGTGCCAGCATTTAAACCTTTGCAACTCAAATGAACCAACTGGCAACTTATTTACTTAGTTAGAGGCTTAGGATTCAAGATAGTTACCTTATCAAGCTATGATAAATCTAAAAGAAAATTTTAATTCCATCATGCTAAGAAGTAATAAAGAGGTTGAGATTCCAGTGCAAGAAGTATATGCACCATCAGAACAAAAAGAGGAAAAAATTGATGCAATCATAGAGGGTGTGCAACTGAAAGGTAAATTTCTACCTCTATTTGAATATGAACCAGTACCACATTTTCTTAAAACTCTTAAAGAAAAAGGTTGAATGAAAAGACTTCTAACCTATATGAGACTTTTAGAAAATGTAAGGTAAACCTTCCTATTTTAGGTATTATCAAATAGGTACCCTGTTATGCCAAGTTCTTAAGGGAATTATGCACTAGAAAGGGGAATCAAAAATTGAAAGGAGTTGAGAAAGTAAAAGTAGGGGAGCATGTTTCTACAATTATTCAAATAAAATTCCTTACAAAGTGCAAGGACCCATATATGTTTTCTATCCCTTGCACTATAGGCAATACCAAATTTGAAAAGGCTATGCTAGATCTAGTAGCATCTATTAATGTCATGCCATACTTTGTTTATACATCTTTAGCACTAGGACCTTTGAAAGAAAATGGTGTTACAATTCAATTGGCTAATAAATCCAATACCTTTCCTAAGGGTGTGGTTGAGGATGTTTTAGTGCAAGTTGGTGATCTAATTTTCCCTGCTTATTTTTATGTACTTAATAAGGAGAATGCTTATCAAACCACGTTAATTTTGGTAAGGAGACCATCTTTAAATACATCCAAACCCATAATAAATGTTTATAGTGGTACACTAACAACGCAATTCAAAGTTAAAATTATAAAGTTTAGTAATCGTAATGCCATGAAAAATCTTACTACCTATGCTATTAATATGATACAATTTGTAGCACAAGATGTTAAGCATTTAGAGTACAAGGTTTAGGAACCAGCCTCGAGTGTTGAGTTGCAAGAGAATATTGGAGCATTCAAAGTAACTCCAAAAGTGCAGTAAATAGGTAAGGACCCTTTACTTTATTACCAAATTTTAATGAAATATTTGCATCTTCTAATTTGAAGGATCTTAGATCAAGTCTGACATCTCTTCCCAATCAACTAAAATACTTGGAAATTGGAGATGCACCTCTTATCATAGTTGTCGAGAATCTAGGTGCTCAGAAAGAGGATGCATTAATAAAAAAAATTCAAGAACAAAGAACATCCATTGTAAGAACTATTGTAAAACTTAAAGAAATAGATCTAGATGTAGAATTGCATAAATCTTTATCGATCAAAAAGACTAAACCCCATAAAGGCTTGAATCAGTCCCATAAATTTCAAATTAAAGTGGACATCAAGGTTCCTCCATGAATGACATAGGAATCTTTAAGTCAAGTCAATGACATTAAATGTAACATCCCTAATTTCATTTCATGTATTAATAAAAGTACAAAAGTATTCAAAGTAACATCCATAATTTCATTTCTTTTATTTATAAAGGTACATAAATATTTAAATAAGGAAATAAAATTTATTAGACAATTTTTAGATATCTAAGGAAATATAATCCTTAGAAATTCTTCACCTTATGTAACATCCCTGATTTGTTTTTCTTAAGCTACTAATTGAAATTTATTTTTTTTCAGAGAGGAGAACGGATTTTGGATCTCATGGGAGGATTAAATTATTTTTATTTAAGTCAAATAAGATAGTAGGAATGGTTAAAATGACATTTAATTTATGTAAATAATGGAGATGGAATTAGTGTAATTATGGATGATGGCAAGGGTATTTTGGAGATAAAGAGGTGGTAGGTAGGGGGTAAGTAGGGAATAAAATAAAATAAAATAAAATAATAGGAGGATAAGAAGGAGAAGGGGAGGGAGTGACGGAGGAAAAGAGAAGAAAAAGAAAAGGAGAAAAAAAAAGGGAAAGAAGAGAAAAGGGAAAGAAGAAGAAGAGAAAGAGGAAGAAGAAGGAGAAGGAAGAGTAAAGAGAACTCAAGGAATTAAGCACCAAGTTTAAAGGAATTTGAGGAAGGTTTAACATTTATTTATGAATTTTGTATAAGATTATATATACATTTTTAGATTTGTTTAGATGTGATTTTGGATAACATGTGGTCTGGATATTTATATGAAATTCTTTTTTGGATGTTTGGACATGCATATAGGTCCATGGGATTATATAAAAGAAAATCAAAGGAGAAGATAAATTAAGCTGAATTTCAGAATAATTGGGGAAGCTTCGATTTTTAGAATTCTGGGAAAATTCGGTAAGGATTCTAAAGAAATGGTCAACATGTGAATTGTAGATATATGTCTCACGGATCTATAGGCTTTAGAATTACTTAATTTGGAGTTCATATGAGGGAGATATAGCTAATTAATTGAGCAGAGGTCAGAATTCAGGATAGTAAAAATAAGTGTTTTATTTTAATTTTTCGGGAATAATACGTAGCGAATTTGAAGAACTTTTAAACATAAAAGTTGTAGATAATTGTCTTAGCTTTATATAGGATTTGAAATCACCTCAATCGAAGTTTGTATGATGGAAATATGATGGAATAAGTGAAGGAAGGTCACAGAACACGGCCAAGCTGTGTTCTGGGTTGCTTCAACACGGGTAGGCCGTGTTCGGGGCTGTTTTTAAGCATGTTTGAAGTATTTTTCAAGCATGAACGTGTCTTGAATATGGCCAAGCCGTGTTGGGTGCTGAATTATCATACTTTTTACTGTTTTATGTCTAAAAATAATATTGTTTGTTGTAATATTTTTAAGAAACATATAATCAAGAAAAATACTTTTAAAATGATGATTTTGGTATCAAAAATTACTCTTTATCTTTATTTGATTTAAAATGAATTATCTTGAATATTGGTATGTGATGAATGATTATTAATAATTTGGTATAAAAATGATGCATCATATTATGAAAGTAATTAAATGGCAAGCGCAAAGCTCATGACGAGTTGCTTGATAATTATGTATTGTATTTGATGAATATGAATTTATATATATACATTTATATGTATGGATGAATATCGACGGGTTGTGTGACTTAAGACGGTACCGAGTAGGGGACGCCCTATTAGCCTGAGTGAGCCAAGGGAGGGCCACTCCAACTGGGTGACAGTGGTAATGCGAGGGAGCATGAGGGTGATGTACTCACATTCCCTGATTACTTATTGTGACTGTAGACGATCGATCACTATGCATATAGCAAATGAGTAAATTAAAAGCGGTGATATGGCTGAGCATTAAAAAATGGATTTTTAGTGCATGTGTAGTATGAAAATTATGCATAAACAAAAATTATGATTTTATCTCAAAATTTTGATATTTTTCTGTAGCTTATACAGCTGAACATAACTCCTATTTTCTCATCATATTTTATTTATGTTAAATCTACTGGGAACCTTTGTTCTAACTATTATTGTGGTGTTATGTTCAGATAAAAAGAAATGAGATGCAACACAAAATGACGTTAGTGATGGAGATCTAGATGTCAGCACCACCTCCTCACCCTTTGTATTTCAAGGGTGAAGTGCTGTATAAAGACTCTTAATTATGTACTGAAATATTGTATTGTATAAATATAATATGTGTGAGGTTTGTAATATATATGTAAACATGTATATTGTGTTTTGAAATGTTGTATTGTATAATTGTAACATGTATGAGGTTTGTAATAAATATGTATATATTGTGTTTATACATATGGCGTATTTAACATGCATATCGAAAAAAAAAAACCCGGATGTTACACCTTACGTGTATGTATAGAAATGTTCTAATATTAATGGAATAGGTAAATAAAGAAAACCAAAGGAAATATTAGAAATAAACATGCTAAAGAAAGGTGAAATTCTTAGGTAAGGAAGATAAATGTTTGTGAAGTAAGTAAATGTTTTACAATTTCAAGAAGATTGGATTAGGGTAATTTTTCCTAATTTAAGAGCAAAAGTTACTAAGTTTAGTATCTCCACCCATAAATTGGGCTTTGACCTATGGACACTTCATATAGAGTTTTTCTACTTCACATAAATTTTTATCAAGCCAATAGGATAGCCCAATGAAGAAATAAAACATAGACTTGGACTAGGATATAAAAATTGGACCGGTAGCCCAAAAATCATGAAAAAGTGACCAAACTCATTATGAAAGGTAGAATTTTAACCAAAGTAAAGAAAATGGGCAAGAATGAGCCCAAACCCAAGAGGAAAAAATAAAAATAAAAATTAAAGTAAAGTGATAAAATAATGGTGTAATCAAGATTAGGTGACATGGCATTAAGACAAAAATTTAGCAAGTGGTGTGATATCCTACATTCATAATTTTAGCAAGTGGTATGATAATACAAGGCTTTAGGACAAAACATCTATATCCTACACTCATAATTTTAGCAAGTGGTATGATAGTACATGACATTAGGACAAAACATTCCTATCCCACACAAATAATTTCAACCAAATAATGGAGATTCAAGGGCTAGAAATTTGCCACCTAAAAAGGCAAATCTATCATACTTGATTAAGACAAAAGAAAAAGGAAATGAATCCCTAAATCAAAGGGACCTTGTCCCTTATCTTAGAAGTATATTATAATAATTTTCAAAACACAAATCTCCTTTTACTATGCATATCTTGACTAAGGAAGAGGAAGACAAGAACATAAGTTGTTTATTTTCCAAAAATTCAACCAAGTTTATCTTAATTGTGATAAGGTAGACCCATGATCATGAAAGGTGAATTATTTGATGGTCTATTTAAGCAAAACCCACCCTTACAACATTAGAATTTTCGTCTAAGTGGGGGAGAGCAAAAATAGAAGCAAGGTAGAGTGAGGAAAGGAGAGGAAGAAAGGAAGAAAGAAGAAGGAGAAGTCTAGGGGACTAAGTGCTCCAGGTAAGTTTAACAATATTTCTTTTTGAAGACAAGTTTTGAAAATTGTAATATTTATATGGGATTTTGATCTTATAACTTTAATGATTGGTCATGGATGTTGTTATATCATGTTACATATTATGTATGTTTGAATACTTAGGCTGGTGTAGATAGTTCTGCATAGGTATGGCTATGGGTGGCAAAAAAATTTAGCTTCTATTTTTATAATTCTGGGAAGAATCAATAAGGAATTTAAAGAAATAGTTAATTGAAAAATGTAGATCTATGTCTCACGGATTTGTAGCCACTGGAATCACTCAATTTGGAGTCCGTATGAGATAGATATGGTCCGATTAGTATGCAGTGGTCAGAAAATGGTTAATCAGTGAAGAATATTTTAGGATAGCTTCTGTGTTTTAATTTTTGGTAATTTTTTGAAGGGAATTAAAATAAATAGTAAACATAAGAATTATAGATATATGTGTTACGGGTTTTTAGCCACTGGAATCACTCAATTTGGAGTCCATATGAGGTAGATATGGTCTGATTAGTAAGCAGTGTTCAAAAAATGGTTAATCAAGGAAGAATATGTTAGGATAGCTTTGGTGTTTTAATTTATAGGAACATTCTGTAGGGAATTAAAATACATAGTTAACATAAAAATTATAGATATATGTGCTACGGAGTGTTAGCCACTGGAATCACTTAATTTGAAATTTTTATGAGGGAGATATGGACCAATTTGAAGGCAGGGGTCAGAACCTATCTGAGAAGAAATAACATGTATATTCAGGGAGTAATATCACCTTTAGTTCTTAATATTTTGCTAACTGTTTCAACATAATAGTTTTAGATAATTGTTTTATCTTGAAATTGACACCAAGAACACCTACATCGTAGTTAAATTGAGGGAGTTATGCTTTGATTAGTAAGAGAAGGTTAGATAGGATAAAACCTACATCAAGAAAATAAAGAAATAAAATTAATATTTAAAAAAGAAGAAGAATCTTATAAATGAAAATAATAAATGACTAGTATATGACATAGCCATTGCCATTGTATGAACTTCTTATCATCTTAAGTGTGAAATTTTGACATGAAAATATTTTATAAAGTGATATTTGAAATGGTTATGTTCATGGCATGATTACCAATGATTTTTTATAATAGTTATATTTGAATGAACATATTTGTTATTGAAAGCATATTTTTGGCTATCATTGTGAAAAGAAAAGAAATGAGCACGGTCACATGGCAATCCATGTGGTGCACCAGTAGGGGATGCCCTACCAACAGTTTTGATCATGTTAATGAGAAAAGAAAGAGAAAGTGGGCCATGTCGGACAGAGCGCGTACCAGAGAGTAGAAAATACTCACCCTGACCGAGGTAGCTTGATATGAGAATAAATTGATAGTCATCATATGATATTATGAAAATAGTTAATCCTGTTATACATGTTATTATTGTACGATTCTCATGTGCATAGATATAGTGCATTCATGTGACCAAAGATATATGCTGTAGTTTATATAGGTGAACATGATGTGATAAGCTATATTGATGATGATTTATTGTTGAACTTATTGGGATTTAATTCTCACTATATTTCCATATCATGTTCATAAAATTAGTTATGCAGATTTTTCTATGGCTCTGACTTTTAGTGTACGTTGGGTCGAGTACTTTATGTTGGGCAGATCCCAAAAGCAAATAAAATGTTTGTGGTCGAGTTGGCTTAGATCCCGGTGAAGGTGCAACCACCCACACCTGTATCTCTAGAATTGGTCAATTAGAATAAATAACATGTAGATTTTTATGTGTTTGATATGTTGTACGTATGCTTTGATTAATGACATGTATGTAAACTCTATATTGTATAATAATAATAAAAAATTGTTACATAATTGATATCAGAGCAGGTCGATTTTAGATGGCCAGTGGGTGGATGGCTATCTGAATCGATCTTATTGTGTCTTGTGTATGTTGTGGTTGTGGTGTGTAGGGGATAAGTGAATTCATATAAGTAAGAAATTACTAGTGTTTCCTACCTTTATGCCGAGGTGGTGTTATGACTGCTGTTAAATATTTTTTAAACTAACTATTAGGCTTGATCACCTCTATAGCAGCATAACTTTGGTTTTGCCACAGTAGGAAATGGCACCACTAAGGAGGAATCCGACAAACAATGCAGAGGAAACCCTACACAACCTGGCCACGGTAATTCGAGACCAAGTCATGACTACTAACCAAATTCTACAATACCTCCAAAATGCTAATAACTTGAATAGTGTGAATGGTGCTAACAACTGGATGGCTGGAAATGATAACGGCATATCTGAGTTCCTGAGGACTAGGCCAACTTGTTTTCAAGGCGGATTTGACCCGATTGTAGCTGAAAGATGGATAAGGGAGTTAGAGAAAATCTTTGAAGTGATGGGATATACTGAGGATGTAACATCCTTAATTTCGTTTCTTTTATTGATAAAGGTACATAAAAAATTTAATTAAGGAAATAAAATTTATTAGACAATATTTTAGATATCTATGGAAATATAATCCTTAGAAATTCTTCACCTTAGGTATATGCATAGAAAATGTTTCTAACATTAAGAGAACAAATAAAGAAGGAAAATCTAATAGGAAAGAAATTAGAAATAACATACTAAAGAGATGCAAAATTCTTGGATAAGGAAGATAAATTTTTAGAAACAAGTAAAGGTCTTAAAATTTCAAAGAACATTGAATTAGGGTAATTTTTCCTAATTCAAGAACTATAGTTACTAAGTTTAAAATCTTTACCCATACATTGGGCTTTTACCTATGGACACTTCATATAGAGTTTTTCCACTTCACATAAGTTTCTAGCAAGCCCATTGGATAACCTAAACAAGAAATTAAACATAGACTTGGACTAGGATATAGTAATTTCACAAATAGCCCAAAAGTTATGAAAATGTGACCAAGCCCACCAAGAAAGGAAGAATTTTATCCAAAGCAAAGAAAATGGGTAGGACAAGCCCATAATGGGTAGGAATAAGCCCAAATCCAAGAGGAAAACTAAAATAAAATAAATTAGATGATGATATAATAATAAGAATAAAGATTAGGTTACATGGCATTAAGACAAAAAAATTTAGCAAGTGGTGTGATTCTACATTCATCACTTAAGCAAGTGGCATGATAATACAAGGCTTTAGGACAAAAACATCTATATCCTACACTCATAATTTTAGCAAGTGGTATGATAATACATGGTATTAGGACAAAACATTCATAGCCCACACAAATAATATCAACCAAATAATGAAGATTCAAGGGCTAGAAATTTGCCACCTAAAAAGGCAAACCTATCATACTTGTTTAAGACAAAAGAAAATGGAAATGAATCCCTAAATCAAAGGGACCTTGTCCCATATCTTAAGAACATATTATCATAATTTTCAAAATACAAATCTCCTTTTCCTATGCATATCTTGACTAAGGAAGAGGAAGACAAGAACATAAGTTGTTTGTTTTCCAAAAATTCAACAAAGTGTATCCTAATTGTGATAAGGTAGACCCATGATCATGAAAGGTGAATTATTTGGTGGTCTATATAAGAAAACCCACCCTTACAACATTAGAATTTCGTCCAAGTGAGGGAGAGAAAAAATAGAAGCAAGGTAGAGTGAGGAAAGGAGAGGAAGAAAGGAAGAAAGAGGAAGGAGAAGTCTAGAAGACTAAGTGCTCCAAGTAAGTTTAACAATATTTTTTTTTGAAGAAAACTTTTGAAACTTATAATATTTGTATGAGATTTTGATCTTAGAACTTTTATGATTGGTCATGATGTTGCTATATCATGTTACATATTGATCTTGCATGTGATGTATGTTTGAATACATAGGTTGGTGTAGATAGTTATGCATGGTTATGGCTATGGGTGGCAGAATTTTAAGCTTCGGTATTTTAATTTCTGGGAATAATCTATAAGGAATTAAAATAAATGGTTAACATAAGAATTAAAGATATATGTGTCCCGGATTTTTAGCCACTGGAATCATTCCATTTGGAGTCCATATGAGGTAGCTATGGTCTGATTAGTAGTCAAAGGTCAGAAAATGAATCATCAGGGAAGAATATGTTAGGATAGCTTCGGTAATTTAATTTCTGGGAATTATTGGTAGGGAATTAAAATAAATGGTTAACATAAGAATTAAAGATAAATGTGTCATGGATTTTTAGCCACTGGAATCATTCCATTTGGAGTCCATATGAGGTAGCTATGGTCTGATTAGTAGTCAAAGGTCAGAAAATGAATCATCAGGGAAGAATATGTTAGGATAGCTTCGGTAATTTAATTTCTGGGAATTATTGGTATGGAATTAAAATAAATGGTTAACATAAGAATTAAAGATATGTATGTCATGGATTTTTAGCCACTGGAATCATTCAATTTGGAGTCCATATGAGGGAGATATGAGCCGATTAGTAGACAAAGGTCAGAAAATGGGTCATCAGGGAAAAATATGTTAGGATAGCTTCGGTATTTTAATTTCTGAGAAGTATCTGTAAGGAATTAAAATAAATTATTAACATAAGAATTAAAGATAAATGTGTCATGGATTTTTAGGCACTGGAATCATTCAATTTGAAGTCCATTTGAGGTAGATATAAGCTGATTAGTAAGCAGAGGTCAGAAAATGTTTATTCAGAATATGTTATTAAAGCTTTAGTTTTTGAATTTCTGGAAAATATTCTGTAGGAAGTTAAAATCGTACGCCAAGATAACAATTATAGATATAGGGCTCATGGATTTTTACCAACTGGAATAACTCAATTTGGAGTTCAAATTTGGGAGATATGGTCTAATTAGTCAGTAAAGGTCAGAACTTAAACGAGAAGAAATAATCTGTACATTTAGGGAGTAATATCACCTTGATTTCTTAATATTTCGCTACAATGTTCAACATAATAGTTTTAGATAATTGTTTTATCTTGAAATTGACGCTAAGATCACCTACATCAGAGTTAAATTGAGGGAGTTATGCTTTGATTAATAAGAGAAGGTTAGATAGGATGAAAACCTGCATCAAGAAAATAAAGAAATAAAATTAGTATTTTAAAAAGAAGATGAATCTTAACAAATGACTAGTATAGCCATAGCCATTGCCATTGCATGAACTTACTACCATTTTAAGTGTGTAATTTTTAACATGGAATTTACCCTAGTACTCATATAAATTTACAAGAAGTTTTGAAAGTGCCGGTTTTATTTGAAAAATCTTAGTATGCTCTGTGGTTGCAGTATTTTCACATCAGAAACGAATTATTCTAGTTACTGGAAAACAAAATTGTGATTTGTGAAAAGTGCATGTCTAAGGAAAGCTCTGGCAAGGAAAGACATGGTACTTAAGCGTGTCCATTAGTGACCCACCTCTCTTTCCTGGGAACTTTTCTGGTGCGCTGTTTACAGACTACAATTACTATCCAGTTACCAAGGTATTAGTATGAAATTTTGACATGAAAATGTTTTATAAAGTGATATTTTAAATGGTTATGTTCATGGCATGATTACTAATGATTTATGATAATAGTTATATTTTGATGAACATACTTGTTATTGAAAGCATATTTTTGGCTATCATTGTGAAAAGAAAAGAAATGAGCACGGTCACATGGCAATCCGTGTGGTGCACCAGTAGGGGACGCCCTACCAACGGTTATGATCATGTTAATAAGAAAAGAAAGAGAAAGTGTGCCATGTCGGACGGAGCGAGATAAGCCCGTACCGAAAAGTAGAGAATACTCACCCTGACCGGGGTAGCTTGAAGTAAGAATAAGTGGATAGCCATCATATGAAATTCGAAAAATAGTTATTCATGCCATACATGTCATAACTGTATAATTTTCATGTGCATGATAAAGTGCATTCATGTGACCTAAAGATATTTTCTGTAGTTTATACAGCTGAACATGACGTGATGAACTATATTGATGGTAAATTATGATTTATTGTTGAACTTACTGGGATTTAATTCTCACTATATTTCCATATCATGTTCAGAAGAATAAATATGCAGATATTCTCTATGACACTTATTATCTCTGTACGTTGGATCGAAGTGCCCTACCTTGGGCAACTTCCAGTTATTTCTGATGTAACTGTCGTAGATGTAACTGAGATTCTGGTGGACGTGCCACCTGAACCAGTGTCCCCGGAAGTAGTCGATATAGATGATTAGAACTAATATGTATCTTTGTACAAATGTTTGTAAAATAATGGTGTGTAGTTTGTAAAATAATAGTGTGTATGGAAACTCAGTATTGTATAAATTAAATAAATGTTATATTGAGTTAAGTTGTAACGAGGTAATAACTTCATGGTATTTAAAAAAAAAAAAATTTACATAAATGGAGTTGTTACAGAGGATAGGGGTGAACAAAAACCGAACCGGACCGAACTATACCGAAAAAACCGAACCGATCCGACCAAGAACCGAACCAAACCGATTAAAATCGAACCAAATTATTTTTAATATATTTAATTTATATTATTATTAAATTTATTTTTTATTATATTTTAAAAATATTTTACATAATTTTTTAAAAATTTTTTGAAATGGGCCCAAAGAATTCGAAATAAACCCAAAAATTAAAAAAAATTAGGCCCAAAAAAATTTAAATGGGACAAAAATTAAAAAAATTTGGCAAAAAAAATTTTTTTTTTTTTTAAAAGAACTGAACCAACCGAACCAAACCGAACCGCCTTTTGGCGGTTCGGTTCGGTTCGGTTGGTTGGACCCCAACCGAACCGAATGGGTCCAAATTTTTTTTTTTTTATGGTCGGTTCGGTTTGGTTGAGGTCCAAAACCGAACTGAACCGAACCTATGTACACCCCTAACTGAGGAGCAACAAGTAATCTTCACTGCATATATGCTAATAGATGAAGCAGAATACTGGTAGCGTGGAGCTAGAGAACTTTTAGCTCACCAGGGAACGCAGATCACTTGGCAAGTGTTCAAAAACACCTTTTTGGAAAAGTCCTTTTCAAGTACTGTGTGGGCAGAGAAAGAGATTGAATTTTCCCAACTCAGGCAAGGTAGCATGACCATAGACCAATACATCGTGAAGTTCGAGTTGTCTAAGTTCTCCTCTTATCTATGATTTAACCTCGATGAAGCATGGAAGGCTGTTAAGTTCAAAGTGGGACGGAACCTGGACATAAAGAATGCTATTGTAGCTATAGAGATTAAGGAGTTTGTACCTCTGATCAATAAATGCAGACCCTTGGAGAAACGTTTAAAGGCAGTGGAGGACGAAAAGCAAAGGCAAAACCTATGGAAAAGGAAGAAAATTTTTCTCAACCCTAGCAAGAACATGAGAAGAAGTGGATATGGAGCTGGTAAGAGGCCATTGATTGCGGGTCCCAGACCTTTCCAACAAAACCTCGCCCCAATCAAATGCGCTAAGTGCGGACGCATGCATAGTAATCAGCCATGCTACATGGGACAAGATGTCTGTTTCAACTGTAGACAGAAGGGTCATTTTGCGAGAAACTGCCCACTGAATGTGCAGAAGCAGCCAGAACAGAGGCCTCAGGTGAAAGGAAGGGTTTTCACCCTGAACGGCCAAGAGGCAACTCAATCTTCTGAAATGATTCAAGGTACATGCTATATCTATGAATTTGCTCTTATAGTGTTGTTTGACTCTAGTGCTAGTCATTCATTTATATCGGAAGAATGTATTAGGAACTTTCAGTTTCCTATTTCTGAAACTCTCTATGAGCTATCTGTAGTAACCCCCACAGGGGAAATGGTATTAACTTCCTCTATATGTAAGGACTGTCAAGTCACCATCTAGGAGAAAACATTTTCTGTGGACCTCGTCTGTTTACCTTTAAAAGGTATTGAGGTCATTCTAGGGTTAGACTGGATGTCTAAAAATTGAGTCTTGCTGAATTGTTGTAACAAGACCGTTGAATTTCTACCTCCTATTTCAAAAGAGGAGGTGCAGTTATTGATGCTTAATGCCAATCAAGTTAATAGGGAGTTGAAGAATGGAGTAGTTGGATACATTTTCTTGTATTTATCAAACCTAGAAGTCAAATCAAAGCTTGATGAAATCCCAATAGCCAACGAGTTTCCTAAAGTATTTCCATCAGATATTCTAGGATTATCTCTCAGGAGAGAGATAGAATTCTCTATTGATCTCTTACCTGGAACAGGGCCTATCTCTATTGCACCTTATAGAATGGCCTCGAAGAAATTACAAGAACTTAAGAAACATTTGGAGGAACTGTTAGACAAGCTGTAACAACCTTTTTTTATTATTAATTATTATACAATATAGAGCTCACATACACTTCAGTAATCAAAACGTACGTACAACAAAATCAAACACATAAATAACTACATCTTATTTATTATGGTTGACCAATTCCAGAGATATAGGTGCGGGAGGTTACACCTTCACCGGGATCTGAACCAACTCGACCACAAACATATTATTTGATTCTGAGATCTGCCCAACATAAAGTAACTCGATCCAACGTACACTAAAAGCCAAAGCCATAGAAAAATCTGCATAACTAATTTTCTGAACATGATATGGAAATATAGTGAGAATTAAATCCCAATAAATTCAATAATAAATCATCATCAATATAGCTCATCACGCATGTTCAGCTGTATAAACTACAGTAAATATCTTTGGTCACATGAATGCACTATATTTATGCACATGAGAATCGTACAGTAGTGACATGTATAATAGGATTAATTATTTTCATAATATTATATGATGACTATCAATTTATTCTCAGATCAAACTACTCCGGTTAGGGTGAGTATTTTCTACTCTCTGGTACGGGCTTTTCTTGCTCCGTCCGACATGGCCCACTTTCTCTTTCTTTTCTCATTAACATTATCATAACCATTGGTAGGGCATCCCCTATTGGTGCACCACACAGATTGCCATGTGACCATTCTCATTTCTTTTCCTTTCACAATGATAACCAAAAAGATGCTTTCAATAACAAGTATGTTCATCAAAAAATAACTATTATAAAAAATCATTGGTAATCATGCCATGAACATAACCATTTCAAATATCACTTTATAAAATATTTTCATGTCAAAATTTCACACTTAAGATGGTAAGAAGTTCATAAAATGGCAATGGCTATGGCATATACTAATCATTTATTATTTTCATTTATAAGATTCTTCTTCTTTTTTAAATATTAATTTTATTTCTTTATTTTCTTGATGCAAGTTTTCATCCCATCTAACCGTCTCTTACTAATCAGAGCATCACTCCCTCAATTTAACTCCGATGTAGGTGATCTTACTGTCAATTTCAAGATAAAACAAGTATCTAAAACTATTATGTTGAATCATTTAGTGAAATATTACGAAATCAAGGTGATATTATTCCCTCAATTTACATATTATTTCTTCTCGAATAGGTTCTGACCTTTGCCTACTAATCGGTCTATATCTCTCTCATAAAAATTATAAATTAAGTGATTCCAGTAGCTACATATCCGGGAGACATATATATATATAATTCTTATGTTAACTATGTATTTTAATTCCCTACATAATGTTCCCAGAAATTAAAAGATAGAAGCTATCCTAACATAATCTTCCCTGATTAACCATTTTCTGACCACTTCTTACTAATCAGAACATATCTACCTCATATGGACTTCAAATTGCGTAATTCCAATGGCTAAAATTCCGTGATACATATATCTATAATTCTGTCAACCATTTATTTGAACTCCCTACAGAATGTTCCCAGAAATTAAAACACAAAAGCTATCCTAACATGTTCTTCCCTAATCAACCATTTTCTACACACTGCTTACTAATAAGACCATATCTACCTCATATGGACTCCAAATTGAGTGATTCTAGTGGCTAAAAATCTGTGACACATATATCTATAATTCTTATGTTAACCATTTATTTTAATTCCCTACAGAAAATTACTAGAAATTAAAACACAAAAGCTATCCTAAAATATTCTTCCCTGATTAACCAATTTCTGACCACTGCATACTAATCAAATCATATCGACCTCATATGGACTCCAAATTGAGTGATTACAGTGGCTAACAATCTGTGAGACATAGATCTACATTTTTTATTTTAACTATTTGTTTTAATTCCTAACCGATTCTTTCCAGAATATTAAAAACATAAGCTTAAAAGTTTGCCATCCATAGCCATACCTATGCAGAACTATCTACACCAGCCTACGTATTCAAACATACATAATATGTAACATGATATAGCAACATCCATGACCAATCATCAAAGTTCTAAGATCAAAATCTCATATAAATATTATAAGTTTCAAAAGTTTTCTTCAAAAATAAATATTGTTAAACTTACCTTAAGTACTTAGTCTTCTAGACTTCTCCATCCTCTTTCTTCCTTTCTTCCTCTCCTTTCCTCACTCTACCTTGCTTCTATTTTTCCTTTCCCTCACTTGGACGAAAATTCTAATGTTATAAGGTTGGGTTTTGCTTAAATAGACCACCAAATAATTCATCTTTCATGATCATGGGTCTACCTTATCACAATTAGGATACACTTGGTTGAATTTTTGGAAAACAAAAAACTTATGTTCTTGTCTTCATCTTCCTTAGTTAAGATATGCGTAGCAAAAGGAGATTTTTATTTCGAAAATTATGATAATATGTTTCTAAAATAAGGGACAAGGTCCCTTTGATTTAGGGATTCATTTCTTTTTCTTTTGTCTTAATCAATTATGATAGGTTTGTCTTTTTAGGTGACATGCTATAAATTAAGCATGCATTTAGCATATTTTATGTTAAATTTTATTTTATTTAAATATTGAATAAATAGGATTTAATTATTTTTTGTTTTTTATGTTTTAGAAATCATAAAGAAGAAAAGAAGAGAAAAATAGAGAGAAAATCATGAAAAATGCTGATTTCTGACCTTTCATAACTAATGGAGGCATATCACGCCCATTTTAGCTCCGATCAAGGTAATTCCAGTGGCTGTGGAAAGAAAAAACATAGGGCTACAACTTTTGTGTTCAGCACTTTGGCAAAATGTAGAGTTTTCTAGGTGCCGCAACGTTCGCAATAGAGAGCTGTGGCGGCCCGTCATAGTTGTTTGAAGCACTGCGGCGTTGTATATAGACACCGCGGCGCCCATCACCAGGAACTAGAGAGAACCGCGGTGCCCCGTGGCCTTGTCTCCATAGCGCCGTGGTGCTATAGAATGATAATTTTTGTGATTTTAGGTCTTTTTCACTCCAATTGATGCCCGATGGACTGGGATTTGACCTAAATACATTCTTACTTCGATTAGGAAGAGTTAATCTATAAAAAGGGAGGAAAGCAAGCAGAGAAGGCATCTAATTCTTCATCCAAGTTCTTCAATTCTTCTTTAGATTTTCTTATGGCCCTGCGTTGCTAGTTCTTTTTAGTTGGTTAAGGAGGTTTAAACCTCAAGGGATTTTCATACATTGTGAGATTTGGATTTGCTTTATTGTTTCAATTTGAATTGAGTATTGATTATTCATCTGTTCTTCTTCTTAATGATTATTCATATGATTGCTAGGAGGCCTACTAGTATATTGTCTGTCTTAATTTACCGCTGAATTGTGTTTTGAACAAAGTCTTCAATTCTATGATTCATGAGGCAAATAGGTTTGAGGATTTTGGATTATAAATCATTGAACCTATGATGAATGATTAACAAAATTTGATATAACCAATGTGTTTATATTTGTTTAGCTCTGTCAGTTTCTCTAGTTCTTCATGTGGTTAATAAGTTATGCTTTACCGATGTGCTAAAGGATTGCTTGTTAATTAGGGTTTAATTAGTGCGATTGTCATTAATTTACTAGACTTAAGGAGGAACAGGGTTAGAAACCCAATGATAGATATTCGATTATAGATTAATCACTCTCTCTTAATTACTTTAGTTATTGTTCACTTAGTTTTATTTGCAATTATCAATCCCCCCTTTCTCAATCACATAAGGTAATTCCAGTCTCTGTGGGATCGACCCTTACTCCCACTACTACAGGTTAGTTTTGAGGTAAGGTATTAATTTGAGTGTACCTGCGACAGTGCGCTACAAATTTTAGCGCCGTTGACGGGGACTGCGTCAATACTTTTTGTGATTTTTTTATTTATGCCTGTAACTTGTTCTTTTAATTCTCAATATTTTGAGTTCAATCCAGATATTGGAAAATCTGTATACAGGCACAGAAGAGGAATTCAAGAAGACATTGATCAGGATAAGGAGGAAGTGATCATGGCTAGGCATCCCACTCTGAAGGAGCTTACAGCTCCTGATTTCCATCAGCAACCCTTATGCATTACTTTTCCTAATATTGATGACAATGTTGATTTTGAGTTGAAATCTGGATTAATTGATCTCTTACCAAGTTTTCATGGTCTTGCAGGTGAAGACCCGCATAAACATCTGAAGGAGTTCCATGTAGTATGTACCAGTATGAAGCCCCCTGGAGTAACTGAGGAATAAATAAAACTCAGGGCTTTTCCTTTTTCCTTAAAAGATTCAGCCAAATATTGGTTGTATTATTTGCCCTCTGGTACTATCACTACGTGGAATGAGATGAAGAGAATGTTTTTATAACGTTATTTTCCTTCATCTAGAGCCGCTACTATTAGGAAAGAAATATGCGGCATTAGGCAATTGCATGGTGAAATGCTTTATGAATATTGGGAGAGGTTTAAGAAACTTTGTGCAAGCTGCCCACATCATCAGATTAGTGAACAGCTACTAATCCAATATTTTTATGAAGGTCTTTTGTAGAGAGATAGGAGCATGATAGATGCAGCTAGTGGAGGAGCACTAGTAGATAAGACTCCTGAAGCAGCCAGAGTCCTGATATCAAATATGGCTGCTAATTCCCAACAGTTTGGCATTAGGCATGATCCTCCTATTTGGCATGCCCATGAGGTAAGTACTACTTCTCTTCATAATCAAATATCTGAACTTACTTCTCTTGTGTGCCAAATAGATACAGGTACACTACAGCAAGTTAAAGTATGTGGAATATGCTCAGCCACAGGGCACCCAACTGACATGTGTCCTACACTTCAAGAGGAATCCACAAAACAAGCGAATGTTGTAGGAGGTTTTCCTGGCCAACCAAAAAGGTATGATCCATATGCTAATACATACAATCCTGGATGGAAGGATCATCCCAATTTCAGATATGGGAATGCACAAAATAGGCCTACAGGACAAAATTTTCAACAAAATCAGTAAGCCTATTATCCTAGATAGAATGCATCCCAGGATCACCAGGTAAGTAATCCGTTAGAAGATATTGTGAAAACTCTTGTACATAATTCTCATCAATTTCAGCAAGAGACAAGAGCTAGCATTCAAAATCTGACAACTCAAATAGGTCAGTTAGCAACTACAGTGAGTCGATTGGATGCTCAGAACTCAAGTAAGTTACCTTCTCAAACTGTGGTGAATCCTAGAGAAAATGCTAGTGCAATTGTTTTAAGGAATGGTAAGGAAATTGAAAGCCCACCAATACCCTCTTCTCCTAAGAAAACTAAAAAATCAATTAAGGAGAATGAAGCACCTACAGGTAAGTCTCCTTCTAATTTAAATTATGAAGTAGTGATTCCTTTTCCAGAAGCTCTTAAAGAGAATAGGCTAAATGAGAAAACTTCTGAATTGTATGACATCTTTAGAAAATGTGAAGTTAATATTCCCCTCCTAGATGCTATTAAGTAGGTACCAAGATATGCAAAGTTCTTGAAAGAATTATGCACTCAAAAAAGAAAGCAAAAATTGAAGGGATTTGAAAAGATTCAAATGAGTCAGAACGTATGTTCCATGATACAAACAAAACTCCCCACTAAATGCAAGGATCCAGGTATGTTTACTATTCCATGTAAAATTGGGGATACTCATGTTGAAAAAGCTATGTTGGGGATACTATTACATGTAAAATTGGGGATACTCATGCCATATTCTATATATGCTTCCTTGAAATTAGGACCATTGAACTCTACTAATATGGTCATTCAATTAGATGACAGGTCCACTGCATACCCTAAGGGAGTAATTGAGGATGTTTTGGTACAGGTAGATGATTTGGTTTTTCCTGTAGACTTTTATGTACTAGACATGGAAAATGGGGATTTTACATCCCCAATATTATTAGGGAGACCATTTTTGAAAACCTCAAAAACCAAGATAGATGTTCACAATGGCACACTCACTATGGAATTTGATGGTGAAGTAATAAATTTTAATATGTATGAAGCCATGAAACATCCAGGTGATGATACTCCTGTTTATTCTATAGATATCTTTGATTCCCTAGTACATGATGTATTTGAATTAGATGGACAGGATAAATTGGACGTGATTGTGAGCAAATCCATAGAAGAGGATGATGGTAAGATAGAATTGGATGAAGAAACAAAAGAGGAACTGGCTACACTAAATGGTTTTTCAGAAGAACCACCAACAGGTAATGTTTCTTATATATAATTACCAATTTCTGATACTTCTCTTCTACCTTCTGTTGTGCAGGCTCCTACTCCTGAACAGAAGCCACTCTCTGATCACCTCAAATATGTATTCTTGGGAGAGGGAGAAACACTTCCTGTTATTATCTCCAACAAGCTTAAAAATGATCAAGAGGCAAAACTAATCCAAGTTCTTAAAGAACACAAAACTGCAATAGGTTGGACCATAGCTGATCTTAAGGGAATAAGCCCTTCTACTTGTATGCACAGAATATTGATGGAAGAAGGAGCTAAACCATCTAGACAGCCCCAAAGAAGGCTAAATCCACCTATGATGGATGTAGTGAAGAAAGAAATTCTTAAATTGTTGGAGGTTCAGGTAATATACCCTATTTCAGACAGTCATTGGGTGAGCCCAGTGCAAGTGGTTCCCAAGAAAACATGAATAACTGTGATAAAAAAATCAAAAGTAGGAATTGGTACCCACCCGGATTCAAAATGGGTGGAGGGTTTGTATAGATTATAGAAAATTAAATTCTATAACCCGAAAAAATCATTTTCCTTTACCTTTTATTGATCAAATGCTCGAAAGATTATCTGGTAACCTTACTACTATTTTCTTAATGGTTATTCAGGCTATTTCTAAATTGCAATTGCTCCTGAAGACCAAGAAAAGACAACATTCACTTGTCCATTTGGGACATTCGCATATAGGCGCATGCCATTTAGGCTTTGTAATGCCCCTGCTACTTTTCAAAGGTGTATGGTTAGCATATTCTCTGATTACCTTGAAAAATTCATTGAGGTAATTATGGATGATTTTTCAGTTTATGAGAATTCATTCGATGATTGTTTGCATAACCTTTCACTAATTTTGAAAAGATGTCAAGAAACTAACCTTGTTTTAAATTTTGAAAAGTGTCATTTTATGGTTGAACAAGGTATAGTTTTAGGCCATGTTGTCTCAAAAAGAGGAATAGAGGTAGATAAAGCAAAGATTGATATTATACAAACTCTACCTTATCCCACTTGTGTGTGGGAAGTTCGTTCTTTTCTTGGCCATGTAGGTTTTTATAGGAGATTCATAAAGGACTTTTCTAAGAAAGCAGCACCTATGTGCAAATTGCTTCAGAAGGATGTCTCTTTTGAATTTGATGAAGAATGCAGGGAAGCTTTTGACAAATTGAAAGAGTCCTTGATTTTAGCTCCAATCATCCAAGCACCAGACTGGAACATCCCTTTTGAAACTATGTGTGATGCCAGTGGCTATGCAGTTGGAGCAGTACTAGGCCAAAGGATTGGAAACACATCCCATGTGATATATTATGCCTCTAGAATACTGAATGATGCCCAGAAGAATTATACCACCACTGAAAAAGAACTCTTAGTTGTAGTCTTTGCATTAGAAAAATTTAGATCATATTTAATATGCACTAAAATTATTGTTTTTACTGATCATGTAGCTTTGAGGTATTTGGTGATGAAAAAGGAGGCTAAACCTAAGATAATCATATGGGTGCTACTGCTTACAGAATTTTATTTAGAGATTAGAGACAAGAAAGGGTCTGAAAAAAATGTAGCAGATCACCTAAGCCGCCTGACACATGTGGAAGAAAAATTGAAAATTGAAGAATCATTCCCATATGAAAATTTATTTTCAATTTCAATTCATATGCCATGGTATGCAAATATTGTAAATTATCTGGCTACTAATCAGTTACCTCCTGTTTTGACCAGGGTAGCTAAAAATAGGATCAAGAGTGATGCCAAATACTACATATGGGACGATCTATACCTTTGGAAGCAATGCTCATATCAAATTTATAAGAAGGTGTATTCCTAATTCTGAAGTTTTATCAATTCTAACTTTTTGTCATTCTTATGCATGTGGAGGACACTTTGAAGCAAAGAGCACAACAAGGAAAGTGTTGGACTGCGGTTTTTACTGGCCTACTCTATTCAAAGATTCATATCATTTTTGTAAGTCATGTACTAACTGTCAGAAAATAGGTAATATATCTAGAAAAAATGAGATGCCTTAAACACCAGTATTATTTTGTGAAATTTTTGATGTTTGGGGCATTGATTTCATGGGACCTTTTCCTTTGTCATATGGATATAATTATATTTTGCTGGCTGTGGATTATGTCTCAAAGTGGGTGGAAGCTAAACCCACTAGGACCGATGATTCTAAAGTGGTTGCAGATTTCATTAAATACCATATTTTTTCAAGATTTGGGATTCGAAGAGCTGTGATAAGTGATAGGGGAACACATTTTTGCAATAGGACTATTGAAGCCCTATTAAAGAAATATAATGTCACTCATAAATTGTCAACTGCATATCACCCCCAGACCAATAGGCAAGCTGAGGTATCCAATAGAGAAATCAAAAATATCATTAGTAAGATAATAAATCCTAAACGCAGGGATTGGAGTCTCAGATTAGATGATGCTCTATGGGCATACAGAATAGCCTATAAGACTCCAATTGGTATGTCTCCATACAAGTTAGTATTTGGAAAAACTTGTCATCTTCTAGTTGAATTGGAACATAAAACATTTTGGGCTATAAAGAAATTTAACATGAATGTGGAAGAAAGTGGAGAATGCAGGAATTTACAACTTTAGGAATTAGAGGAAATTAGAAACGAGGCCTACGAAAACGCAAATATTTATAAGGCCAAAACTAAACTCCTACTTGATCGTATGATTTCACGCAAGGAGTTTATCAAAGGACAAAAAGTCCTCCTTTATAATTCTAGGCTCCGATTGTTTCCAGGTAAATTTCGTTCTAGATGGGAGGGACCATTTATTGTTACTGATATTTTTCCTCATGGTGCAGTTGAAATAAAAAGCATGGATAACCAGAATAGCTTCAAAGTCAACGGGCATAGGCTCAAACCTTACTATGAAGGATTTCAACAAGCGGAATCACAATGGACAACTCTTCAGGACCGTCATTGATTTTTTTTAGTTTATATCGAGCAAACGACGTAAAACAAAGGCCCTGGTTAGGAGGCAACCCAACAACCATTCTTCTTCTTCTTCCTATTTTTCTATTCATAGTTTAATTTTTCTTTATTTTGAAAAGAAAAAAAATTGCAGAACTGCGGACGCACATGCACCGTGGCGCTCTCTATAAGAGGATCGCGCGCCCTTTTTGTCCTCCAGCTGTGATTTTTCATCCTCTTCACCTCCAAATCCACTTTCTTGCCTTAAATCAACCATACCCACCTCCCATTATGTTATCTTGCTTAGCTTACATGATTTTACATCTTCTTTTGCAGGATTATACAACCCTTCCAGCAATTGAGTCGACTTCCAAGGAATTTTTCTAGGGTTCTAAGGCACATTTGATCTTGCCATCTCCAGCCACAAATCAAGCTAAATTGGGTACGGTTCTATTCATTTTTTTTGCTACAATTGATCCCCATACTTAATTGCTACTGGTTTTGCACTGAATTTGAACTTCTACTTGAGAATCAACCATTCATTCTTCCAAGTTTTTAAGAGCACCCACAAGGTGTTCGATAAAACGCCTTAGTGAACTTTCCAAGAAAATGCCTCCAAAAACTTCTAAGTTGAGTATCTCAAAAAGGAAGACTAGAGCTGAGGACCCTCCAGCATTTCACACCGTGGCATTTGTGATTGAAGAGGTTTATCAACACCACATCAAAGTGGTGGTGCATAAGCCTATCATTCCAAAACGTGGATTTATTATCATTGAGGGGATACCTCATAGAGACAATATCCTCCATAGGCATTGGGAGATTTTTGGCAGGAACTCAAAACTAAGAGTTATTCCCGTGGTACAGGAGTTCTATGCTACAGTTCACGAACGTCATAAAAGCATGGGTTAGAGGCAAGATGGTGCCATTCACTCCGCATGCCATTAATGAATTCTATTTACTGCCTGATATTAAGGATGATGAATATATGGCGCTTCTTCAATCATACATTGACTTTGAAGACATTATATGCACTCTTTGCTACAAGGGGGCCTCCTGGAAATTGGATAGCAACGGCCAACCGGTATACTTTGCTAGGGCTGATATGAATAAAGTGGCTAAAGCATGGTACTATTTCGTGTCAGCAAGATTCATGCCCAGATTCAACATGAGTCAAGTCAGGAGGGACATGGCCATTTTCCTTTATGCAATACTAAAGAGCCTTTCTATTGATGTAGGCAAGATTATTCATAGGCAAATGCTTGGCTGTATTAGTGCTAGAGGCGGATCCCTCTTTGCCCCTAGTTTAATTACTGGTCTATGTCAGAAGGCGAGAGTAAGCTGAGATTCCACTGAGGCTCTCATTCACCAAATGAGACCTATTTCTTATGCAGACATACAAAAATACAAAGGCCATGAAGAAGCAACAAAGGAGGAGCTAGGGATTCAGCCAATACCTACAGAGGAACCGGGCAGCAGCTCAGCTCCAACACCATCCCAGCATACCATTGAAGATTTATGGGAGCGCACATAGTGTCTGAGCCAGTAAATGAACGATCTGGCCCTCTACCAGTACTCTATTTCACAACATCATCATGCATGTTTTAGCCAGTTAGCTCATGCCTTGAACCTCCCAATTGCTTTCCCGGCGCCTCCTACACCACCCTTTAGGCTTGACCCCGAGCATGATGAGATGGATGGCGACAATTAATTAAGGAAGTTTCACTGAACCCCTCCTTATGTTATTACTTATCCCTATTATATTCTCTTTTATATTCTTATATTGGGGACAATGTATGTTTTTAAGTGTGGGGGGTCACTTTATGATTCAGCTAGATGACTGTATAATAAATCATACACTTGTGCACTTTCCTACTTTGATGCATAACTATAATTTTATGATATGTTCACTTTTAATCCTATCATGAGGTGAGCATGTGAACAAAATTTCAATTTATGAGTGTGTTAGTGAAACCAATAGCCAATGATATAAATGTTTAAATTGCTAATAGCTCCTGAGAAACGTGGGAAAATCATAATTATGTGTAATTTTAATTTATTTGCAATTTATTACCCATTTTTTAGAATCTTGAAACTATTTTGCACAATAACTTTGTGCATTCAATTTTATCTTTTACTTAGAGAAGGTTTATATAATTCCAAAATATTTCATGATCTCAACAAGATTCTATAACTTATTTGAATGCTGCTTGAGGCAAAATCCTAGGTTAATACAATTATTTAGGAGATGATTTAGGCATTATTGGATAGATTGAGCCTTTCTAGCATAACCTAAACAATGAAATATCCTTAGTTCCTCTATTTTGAGCTTAATGAACTCTTCCTTCTAAAAACCACAAATGAGCCTAAAGCAAAAATTTGTATGAATATCCTTATTTTTCTTTACCCTATTCACTCACTCCATAATAATTTTGCTAATTATTTGTATTGTAGAGCTTTATTTACAAAAAGGGTGGAAGGGTGGAAATCCAAAAAGGTATAAGAACAAATGTTGTGGGTGAAAGAAAAAGAGGAAAATGATGGATTAAATTGAAGCAAGAAAAGGAGTGTGGGGAGAAAATTTCCCTAAAATTATTATTGAAAAGAAAAGAAAAGAAAAGCAAAGAGCTCAAGAGATCATATTTAATCATGTGGTGTTGGGTGATTTAGCCTACATTTATATCCTTTATCCCACCTTATACCCTGGCCACATTACAAGCTAAATAAAGTCCTTTTGATCCTAAAAAGTAGTTTTGACCTACATTAGTGGAGAGTAGCAAGAAAAATAAGCATATGGAAATCCTACAAAGAGATCCATACCTAATTTCTTGAGATATATAAACTCATTTGAATGAAAGATGGTTGAACTGCTCAAAGACACACACACACACTCAGGGCTCTAGAAAATAAATTATGAATTGCATTTGAATTGAATGTTGCACATAGTAATTAAATTTTCTGAAATTTATTTAAGAGCATACAATTTTCACTATGAGGCTACACATTGGTAATTCTTTCGCTCATTTTAGCTCCGATCAAGGTGATTCCAGTGGCTATGGAAAGAAGAAACATAGAGCTACAACTTTCGTGTTCGGTACTTCGGCAAAATCCAAAGTTTTTTGGGCACCGCGGCATTTGCAATAGAGTGCCATGGCGGCCCATCATAGTTGTTCGGAGCACCGTGGCGCTGTATATGGACGCCGCGGTGCCCATCACTAGGAACCAGAGAGCACCACAACGCTGACTTAGGGTGCCGCGGTGCCCCGTGGCCTTGTCTCCGTAGCGCCGCGGCACCCGCCGTCGCACCAGAACGATGATTTTCGCGATTTTAGGTCTTTTCACTCCAATTGAAACCCGATGAACTGGGATTTGACCTAAATAAAATCTTACTTTGATTAGGAGGAGTTAATCTATAAAAAGGGAGGAAAGCAAGCAGAGAAGGCATCCAATTCTTCATCCAATTTCTTCAATTCTTCTTTAGATTTTCTTATGGCCCTGCGTGGCTAGTTCTTTTTAGTTGGTTAAGGTAGGTTGAAACCTCAAGGGATTTTCATACATTGTGAGATTTGGATTTGCTTTATTGTTTCAATTTGAATTGAGTATTGATTATTCATTTGTTCTTCTTCTTAATGATTATTCATATGATTGCTAGGAGGCCTACTAGTATATTGTCTGTCTTAATCTACCGCTGAATTGTATTTTGAACAAAGTCTTCAATTCTGGGATTCATGAGGCAAATAGGTTTGAGGATTTTGGATTATAAATCATTAAACCTATGATGAATGATTAACTAAATTAGATATAACTGATGTGTTGATATTTGTTTAGCTCTATCAGTTTCTCTAGTTCTTCATGCGGTTAATAAGTTATGCTTTACCGGTGTGCTAAAGGATTGCTTGTTAATTAGGGTTTAATTAGTGAGAATGTAATTAATTTGCTAGGCTTAAGGAGGAACAGGGTTAAAAACCCAATGATAGATATTCAATTATAAATTGATTATGTTGTCAATGATCAATGTAATCCTTTGACGGTGGATATCAACCGAAACCAACATTTTTATCATTAATCACTCTCTCTTAATTACTTTAGTTATTGTTCACTTAGTTTTATTTGCAATTATCAATCCCCGCTTTCTCAATCATATAAGGTAATTCCAGTCTCTGTGGGATCGACCCTTACTCCCACTACTACAGGTTAGTTTTGAGGTAAGGTATTAATTTGGGTGTACCTGCGACAGTGTGCACCAGCATAGCAAAAGGAGATTTGTATTTTGAAAATTATGATAATATGTTTCTAAGATAAGGGACAAGGTCCCTTTGATTTAGGGATTCATTTCTTTTTCTTTTGTCTTAATCAATTATGATAGGTTTGCCTTTTTAGGTGGCAAATTTCCAACCCTTGAATCTTCCTTGCTTAACTAAAATTATTTGTGTAGGATAATGATGCTTTTTCATAATGCTATGTATTATTACCCACTTGCTAAAATTATCAGTGTAGAATATATATGTTTTGTCCTGATGCCATGTATTATCATACCACTTGCTAAAATTATGAATGTAGGATATCACACTACTTGCTAAATTTTTGTCTTAATGCCATGTCAACTAATATTGATTACACCATTATTTCATCACTTTATTTTTTTTCCTCTTGGGTTTGGCCTCATTCTTGCCCATTTTCTTTACTTTGGATAAAATTCTACCTTTCATAATGGGCTTAGTCACATTTTCATGATTTTTGGGCTACTGGTCCAATTTCTATATCCTAATCCAAGTCTATGTTTTATTTCTTCCTTGGGCTATCCTATTAGCTTGCTAAAAATTCATGTGAAGTAGAAAAACTCTATATGAAGTGTCCATAGGTGAAAGCCCAATTTATGGGTGGAGATACTAAACTTAGTAACTTTAACTCTTAAATTAGGAAAAATTACCCTAATCCAATCTTCTTGAAATTTTAATACCTCTATTTACTTCACAAAAATTTATCTTCCTTACCCAAGAATTTCACCTTTCTTTAGTATATTTATTTCTAATTTTTTCTATTAGGTTTTCTCTCTTTACCTATTTCATTAATGTTAGAACATTTCTATGCATACACGTAAGGTGAAGAATTTTTAAGGATTATATTTCCTTATATATCTAAAAATTGTCCAATAAATTTTATTTTCTTACGGGATGTTACATTCTTCCCCCCTTAAGAAATTCGGTCCCCGAATTTGAACCCATCCTACCACATGTAGGGAATGAAATTAAAGCACAATTCAGAGTTACCAACTTTATTACCCTAATAATTAGGGATATCTTTTATGTATATCATCTCTACTTTTTAATATATCTATTCACTTGAGTATTTTTCCATATAACTTAACCATAAGGATTTCTTTCATAAGTTCTTCACTTTATATCCTCTAGCTCGCATGGATATATCTATGGGTCGATATTAGAAAAAACACACATAAAGGAACATAATCACCTTCATATTGGGTAACTATCTTTTCTTATTCCAAACTTCTATCAAGTTATTTTTTGGTTTTCATATATCAACATCATCTCATGAATATCATCATCTTAATCTATCATATATTTTTATCCTAAAATCCTTTAATCAATATGTTAAATATACGTAGCAATAAATCCACCAAACCTTTTATAACATTTATGTACCATTGACACATGTCTAATAATTCCAACTTACCTCATCACAGTAATTCTATACCATCTTATTAACACCATTAAACTTATCGTTAAAAATTTCAATTATTTCTTCTATCATATCCAAAAGCACCTTATTCTAACTTATGTCAATCCCATTTAATTCACCTAATCATTTCAAGAAGATTTTTCCTAACAATTACTCATACATGAATTCTCAATTCCAACATAATTCACATCCTATATACTAGACTCAATCTAGCATGATATAGTTCTCAGAATATTCTCCATATTTCCAAATGAGGAGTTCGAAGATTAATTTAAATCCTACTTCCCATATTTTATTCCTCAAGAACTTCAACACTACTAATTCTCTTGATTACATTCGTCAAAACACCATAATAGTTGAGTTTCAAATATAATAATAATAATAATAATAATAAATTAATTAACTTTTCTTGTAATATGGGAAAATAATCTTGCATTTAATGCCAAATATTAATGTAGGACAATGCAGTAAAACAAACGAAAAGCATAATAAAGAACGGTGCTAAAATAGAAAGTCAAAAGTTTGGACAAAACATTAGAGAGAGTTAAAATTGGTGGCCGTAATTCTTGAAAATCTGAAAACAAAAGTTTAACTGTTATATCGGCAAAAATAGGTGGCCGCAAGGTTTGAATATATGTACCAAAATCTACTTTAAATCTGTTGGTATTCGGTGGAAAGATATCACATGGAAAAAGAAACATTTCTGAGCTTATAAAAGTCTGTGAAAATCAAAGAATGCGTAGTTAATTGGTAGGATATAGTTGATTACTTCAAAATAGATGTAATCAATCAACTGTAAAATAACCAATCCAAATTAAAATTTCTCAAAATAGCTAGTCGACTTAATAATAATAATAGTCGACTGCCAAAAATATTGGGAAAATAAAATAAATCATTTGATTGTCCTTCTTCAACAACTAACTCGTTTACATTTTCACTTTCTTTTGTTTTTCAATTATGCCTATCACCTACAACTTCTCTACATGAATCAAGATATCAAGGTTTCATCAAAGACAACAAAGACAAATTTCTGATGATATCTTAACCTTATTCTCTTTATATGCCTAATATGAGCGACCATAACAACTACTATACATATACATGCTTGCTGTCATTTTAGAAAATTTCACCTTCAATTTAGCTGATATCCACCAATCACTCACATAACTATTTTAATTATTCCCGGCTTATTCGCATAGCTATCATAAATATGCTATTCTTTGAGTTCTATAAATGCACACGTTAATATCTTTATTTTCATACTCCAATTTAAGGTGTGTTGCATCTAGGGAGGGAATCACATTTCATCAATTTCGAATTATTTGTGTCTTTTGTGATTCTAGTCCTAGAAAGGATGGAGAGTATGTGAAAATTGCACAAAACCTGGGTATGGTACTGGCCAAAAGAAAAATTCATTTAGTCTATGGTGGAGGTAACTGTGGGTTAATGGGGTGTGTGTCTACAGTTGCCCATGTAGGAGGATGCCAAGTTCTAGGTATTATTCTTACAGCTCTAACTGCATCTAACATTATAGAAAAGACAATTGGGGAAGAGTTTAGGGTAGCTTCCATGCATGAACGCATAGCCAGAATAATGAGCAATGGTGATGCCTTCATTGCCTTACCAGGTGGTTTTGGTACATTAGAAGAGATTTTTCAAATAATTTCTTGGGCACAACTGAATATGCATCACAAACCGATAGGTTTGTTAAATATTAATCACTTCTTTGATGGTCTATTGTCTTTTCTTGATCATGCTGTGTGTTGTGTATGTTTTACCAAATACCGCAAGTGCACAGCGTAGCTATAGCTAGTCCGGCAAGTACGGGTCGTATCCCACAAAGAACAATGCCAATTACTAGAATTTCACAAAATGTGTTATCTAAATCAATACAATTCAATGGGAAAATATTGTAATTAAATAGATAAAAATAACCAAATAAACAAAGCCTAGGGATAGGGTTCACCACACTTATGATACTCAACAACTAATATTTATCTCTAATTGCAATTATCTAGATTATTAGAGATGGTTCAGCCTTAATTAATTAGCAATCTCTTTCAAGAATTACCAATCGTACCTAGGTTAATCAAATTACCTACTTTCGTGGTTCTTAGCTTAACCTAGGTCCATTAAGCTTTATGCCAACCATGGAATGCAATTAATCGGTTTTCTCGTGCCTACTAATTGATTCAATCCTAGAGAATCTTAAACTAATTTCGTGATTAAGATAACTCTAATTAACTATTAGGTTCAGGTTTTAATCTTCACCTTTCAGTTCATCAATTAAATACCCTAGATGTGATAGATTGATGATCAGGCATTCTACCAACTCATTCATGCATATAATAGTTAATCCTAATCCATCTAGAGCAATTACAATTAGGGTTCCAACATTCAATCAAAGTATCATCATATCACAAGTGGGTTTACCAAAACCCTAGATAAAAACTACTCACACATCATATAGTCAGAAACCAAACTCATAATCATTGAATAAACCATAATAGTTCGATACAAACTCGAGAGAATGAATGGAGGTAGGAGAAGAGATAAAGAACTAAAGCAGAAAGATATAACCTATTGAGCAGAAAAGTAAAAACTGAAATACAATCTTCTAATGCTGATAAATCATATCCTAGAACATCTAATCCATAATGATTCAAGTTAAAATCTAACTTAGGAGTGTTTTCTAAGCTTAAAAATTGAGTCTAAAGTGTCTCCTCTGGAAGGAATCCGTCCCTCTGCATTTTTCCTCACTTATATCTCCACTTAGCAGCAAAAAAAACCCTAATTTTAACATGCAGTACGGACCCGAAGCACGGCTGTGTCCCAGAACACGGCCTGGCCGTGCTTCGGGCTGGAATCTGGGGAAATCCTGCATCTCTTGCTCAGAGCATGGCTTGGCTGTGTTTCAGTCCACCAAGCACTGCCTGGCCGTGCTACATGCTGCCGAAGTGCTTTCTCCATGATATTTGATGTGTAGCCTCCTTGCTTCCTCCTTAGCATATCCCAAGTCTTTTTGGTTCTTTCCATGATGGTTTTTCCTTGCTTCTTGGCTTCCTTTTCTCTCCTGCAAGCATAAAACAAACCACAACAGTACCCAAAACAAAGTATAACCAAAAGCATAGAAATAACCACAAGTTACTATGAATTATGGGACAAAATATGACCAATAAGCACTCAAAATTCCCTTTTATCAACTCCCCCATGCTTAAACCTTTGCTTGTCCTCTAGCAAATGACATGTCATATCAGAAGGAAGGGGGAAAGATGCAATCAAAATCCATAAGATAGGAAAATGCATTATAGATAACTTTTCACTCAATCAATGTGCACATAATAAATATATGAATAGACAATTATCAAATAGTCTCTATTCTTCTAAGACTAAACCAGAAATTCTTCTACTATATATCTTTTTCTATTGTTACCATTGGTTGTATGCATCAGACTGACTTTCAGACACTCAAGTAAGCCACCTCATCCTTTAGATCTCCCTATGTTACCTTACCCTTATTTTTGTTTTTTTTAACCCATTTCTTTTATTTCTCATCTTCTCTTTTCTTTTTTTTTTAACTGAAATCTGCTGTGAGTGCATTTTATGCTCCATCTCACAAGCGTAAAAAATCTAGGTACTCATACTAAGGTCTTTTTGGTGCCTTGAAGGAGGTACTCAGAGTGAAAACTTTTTGGGTTTCACATACCCTCATTTTTTACCTCTTCCTACCTTCACACTCTCATAGTGTGAAAAATCAGCCCAATCATACAATTTACAGCACAATAGAGAGATATTTTTCAAAAAATTAGAGGTTTAATGCTAGAAGAGAAACTAAAATAATAGTTACCTATTCTATATCCTATTGTGTATCACATGTTCATGAGCTAAAATCAGCTTATACTACACCAGTCTATCTTGGAAAGAACAACTATGTGATGATGCAGCAAGTCAAAAGGAATGCGATATGTACAATATATACATGCAAAGAGAAGCTAAATCAAAAAATAAAGATGGCCAGCGCAAATCATAAACTCATGCACTAAAAATCAAATACGAAAGTAAACTCCCCCATGCTTAAACCAAACAGTGTCCTCAATGTCATAAATATTAGAAAATACTAGCAAAAGGGAAGAGAGAACTTACGTACTCACTGGTCATCCAGTGGTGGTGGAGGGGGGTGCTGTGCCAGGTGCTAGGTATACCAAACCTGCATCATTCCCTGCATGTTTTGGATAGAGTCTTGCATGGCATGCAGGGTTGTTCTTTGAGAATGCTGCTCTGCCTCCATGGCATGCAGTGTAACGATCGGTTTTTTTTTCTTTATATATATATATATATATATATATATATAGGGACTGATAACGGATTCCAAGCAACGAACCATACACATTTATATAAACCACTAATATTTCATTATCATAATATTCAAACTACATCAGAGATTATTATTTATACACCAGTGACACTGAGTCACATAACTACATCAACTAAAAAATGAACCCTATACCGCACATCTCCCCTGGGTGTAAAGGGTGGAGGAGGTAGGGCTAGCATCGGGATCTGTACAAAGCGTCGCCATCCACCGGATCTTCCATGATTAAGTGCGCAGAAGCAGCTAGCATATCATTTGCTCTTATCTGAACATAACACCAACAATAATGAGAACAAAAGTTCCCAATAGGTTTAACATTAAAAGCATTATACGGTAAATAAGAAAAACACAGTATTATGTCCAGCTGTATAAACTACAAAAAACATTTTCTCTTTGTATATGATAAAATAAAGAATGTACATCATGCTTTCATATTCAACAGACAGGTTATGCATCAATATCAAGCATGAATAATAACCAGGTTATACTTCAATAATATGCTTTTGTATTTATCTTTGCAGTACTTTCATGCAGGGCAACTGATAATTTGCAGCCACATCACAACACTCGATGACTAATCGTCTGTAGCCACATCTCCACACTCAGTGACTAATCGTCTATAACCACATCTCAACCATGTACATCAACATGATATGACCATGAATACATCAACAACTCACCTTTAACATCATGCTTGCCATCCATAATCAACTTCGTCTCTTCATACAATCACTATGTAATAACCCCTTTATCGTCATATAATAATGTATACGTCATACTCTTTAATCATCATGACCATCATCACAATACTAACACATCACTAATATTATGCATAATATCATCACCACATCATTTAACAAATATGTATTAATACACTTACCAACAATGCATACCTTATATCATGTAATCTTCATGCATTCATCTACTAGCATAGGCATCCAATCAACATGCATTCCATCCATACATTGTACATCTAGCTCATATGCAATATGTGACTTAATTCCTCATAATAAAAAGGATAGAATTCACACTAGAATACATCATTAAAAAAATATTTATTTGTACTTTAGTTCCCTTTAACATCATCCATTCATTGGAGTTCATTTAGAGCCTTCAAAATGAAAAACATAGCAAAAATAGCCTCAAGCACAGCCCAGCTGTGTCACCAAGAATGGCCATGCTTCAAGCTGTGCAAACCATGCTGAAAACCCACAAAACAGCCCAAAATACGGCCTTGCCGTGTCACCAAGCACGGTCGTGCTTCAGGTTTTCCCTGCAATCCAGATTTCCGTCCAGCCACACCTTCCTCCACTAAAAAGACCATAACTCTCTCAATTTAAGTCTGATTAAGGAGATTCCAGTGTCTATAGAAAGCGAATTATCTACAACTTTTATGTTTACTACTTGAACAGATTAGAAAAATAAACAGGTCAAAAAAGTGTCCAAAAATAGTGTCGCGATTCTGTGCGTTAAATCTGACCTTTCTTCACTCATCAGGGGATATCTCTCTCATTTCAAAACCGATCAAGGTGATTCCAAAGGAATTAGAAAGATAAGAAGCAGAGCTACAAGTCATATGTTAGACATATTTCCAAATTTGATCTAAAACATAACACCCAGAACCAAACATTCAGAGCATCGATTTCCACTCGTTTCAAGCCCAAAATCAGCAAACACATGTATGATCTATGCATCCAACTCTCACCTTTCATGACCAACCATAAATATACATCATGAATCATCAAAAGAGGATATGTGAAACACTTATAAATCATTCAAAGTGCATGAAATTCCATAAAAACATAAATAATGTTAAACCTACCAAACCAGAGATTCTTTCTCTTCTCAAGCTTTCCTCTTCTTGATTACTCCTCCTTCTTTCTTTCTCTTGGATTTCACCTTTTGCCTTTCTCTCTCCTCTCTCTCTCTCTTCTTTTCTTTCCTCTCCTTCTCTCAATTTCTCTCCCTTCTCCCCTTTTTCCCTGGCGCCACCTCTTTCTTCACCTTGATCTTTTTGGCCAACTTCTCCTCCAAGCCACTTGGTCAAGTCAACTTCTTGTTCTCCAAGCCAAGGATGAGATATTTTAAACCAAGCTTATCCAATAAGCCAAGCCTCTCCCCTTCTCTTCCTTGGGTTAGTCGACTCACCCTTGAGTCAAGCAAGACAAGATATTTTAATCCAAGCTTCTCCCACAAGTTTAGCCAACTTCTCCTCCAAGGCAAGAGAAAAATATCATTTTAATCCCAAGCTTTTAGAAGGTTGCCTCCCTTAACACATATCCTTTCTTTCTTTAAGAATTACACTTTTTTCCATTTTATCATTTTTCCAAGGTCTCATCAATGTTCCATTCAATTCTCTTCCATTCCTTTCACCATGAGAATTAATTTCCAATTATTAAAATTTGGGATGTTACATGCAGGACAGCTCGCTGAGAGAGTTGTTCTGCCTCCATACGGCTGAGCTTAGAAGAGATGGATGCATGATCCTCTGATGGAGCAGAGGAGGTACCTGCACGGTCAGTAAAATGAGAGGGGGTGGGGATGGAAGAGCCAAAATTGGCTCACGGGGATATTCATCCCTTTTAGGGGGATTCTCATCATCATCTCGATCCTTCTCTAAGAGGTAGATCCAATTGGCCCTATTTGTGACTGCAGTCCTAGAAGGGTTAGGGAGGCTGAATAATTGTTGCCCTCTGAGATACAACCAATATTCAGTATTTTGCTTAACAACAAGTTTCATATACAAGTAGGATTCTAAATCAATCCTGTTGCTACCCCCTGCTGGTCGCATGCCTTGGAGGTTGGCTTGAAATCCTAGCCCTATAGCAATGGCAGTAATCAAGCCTCCTATGACTACCTTCCCATTCATGGCCCCACCTACCCGGGCCATCTGATGAGCCATGAAGGCTCTGGTTTCCACTTTGGTACCGTTAACCATATCATATAAAAAATAAAGCTCTCTAAGATTTACAACCCCATAATTCTCTGCCCTACCGAAAACAGTATGGTCCATAAGACGTTGTAAATAACGGAAGGTAGGGTTGTAAATAAAAGAGGCTTTGGAACTTGATGCACTGTATTGGCCCTCAATGGCAATTAAGTTCCAAAAAATGTTAGCAAATTTGAGGGTACTGATCTAGTTCCCTCTGGAGTTAGGCCAAATAGTGCATTAAATTTTGCTAGAGTTAAGTAAAGCTACGGTTAAACAGTCTAAAGTTTACCTGGCCCTCATGGACATTCGGACCCCTAAACAGTACTATATGAATAGAACTGAGAAACTCTAGTGTGGGTCTAGGGTAGGCTGGGTATTTGTGGGTGAGAAATGTGTTCCACCCAATCCGATCAACAAGGTATTAGACGTCAGGTAAAAGGCCTAAGCATTCCAGACATTCCTCATCCAGATATCGGGTACTCAGCAATCCCCGTCGAACTAGGGGTCCGTTGACTATCGTTAACGAACACAATACCATACTTGTTAATCTGATGAGGAAGTTAGGGTGGTGCTTGATTGCATCTTCTACGTGTGTGATGGGATTGGGTGGATGGTTGCCTTGATCGGGCTCTTTTAGGACCCATTTATAAAAATTGTGATGGAAAACAGTGGGTACCAAGTGCACTTCACGGTGGGCAAATGTGGCAGAATCAGAAAAACCAACCAGATAAACAGATAATTAAACCAACCAGCAAGTCTAATGTAGTGAAAGCAATGAAGGCTAGTAATTCAGTGTAAAACAGAGTAATGGGTGGCTCAAAAGATATATATCATAACAGAACAGTGGAGTCAACAATTCAATAAAGTTTAGAGCGTTGCAGAATGAAACCAAGAAGTTTAAGCCAGCCAAATCAAAATAGAACACTCAGAACAGAACAGAACATAATAATACAGGTGAAGCATAAAAGCATAAAGTTCAATTAACTAGCCCAAATCAGAGCATGAACAAGGTCAGAGGATTGATCAATAATTTGAAGCCAGGTAACACAGAAGTGAGTAATTAATGAAACTAAATCCAGAAAACTTGAACCATTGCTAACAGAAAACTAAAGCATGTATCAAGTATTCTGAAGTTGCTGGGTAACTCATACCAGAAATGAAAAGTAATCCTAGTACAGAGTTAAAAAGCCAGACCAATTTGCAATCATGAAACCAGAAACAGTCCAAATCTGAGGCATGAACAAGTGCTAACAGCAATGAAGTAAACTAGAAGCATTCTTAATCAGATCCATAAATAAGAGCTAAACAGCAACTAGGGGTTTACTTATGCAGAAAATTAAAATAAAGGTAGAGATAGAGAAATACCTAAATCAAATGCTACAATATAGAGAGGCAATAACGCAGCAATGGAAAAGGGGTAAAAACGCAACAATGAGGATGAGCATAAGGGGAAAAACAAAGGGGAGAGGTGGATGGGTAGTGGGTTTCGATAGGGGAGGGGAAAACAAGGATTTCGGAGGTTATGGAAGTTGGGAACCGAGTGGGGAGGCAAGAAAACCATGGGGGTGGGGGAATGAACCGAAAGGTTGGGGAAGAGGAAACGAAGAGGGAAGGGGCAGAAATCGAAGCAATGAGGGGTGCGTCTCGATAGGGAAGATAAAGGGTGAAGAGAAGAAAGAGTACGGCCGAAAAAGGAGCAAGAAGGGACTAGGGCACGGTTTGGTAATGGGTGGACACGGGAGAGAAAAGGGGGGGAGGGGCCATGCCCGAAGCACGACAAGCCCGTGCTTTGGGCGGGTTGGTGCAGCCTTTTTTTTTTGGACACGGGTTAGATGCTGAGCCGTGCTGATAAGCACGGCCCACCCATGCTGTGGGCTGGACAAACATGCAAAGAAAGGTTGCGTGGGGCATGGCCGTGTCTTGGGACACGGCCTGCCCGTGCTTCTCGTGGGTTGGCACCCTTTCTTGCAACTTTCTGGCCGTTCCTGCAGCATGGCCCTGGTGGGTGACACTGGCTGGCTGTGTTACTGGCTGAATGTTGCAAATCCTCGAATTTTGCTCGACTTTTGATTCTCCTTGACTCCCCTCAATTTTTTTAGCCTTTTATATCATCTTGGGCACATGGGAATGGACTTGAAATTCAAGAGAAAACATTCGTCAAGCTCCTAACCTAAGAAATTACCTAATGTAAAGATAAAAACTAAATCTTAAAGCAAGAAATCAAATAAAAAGAAACTTAGAAATTAAAATATGTGTTGCTTCCCACAAAGAACTTGTTTTAAGTCATTAGCTCGACTCCCTTTCACTTTATTGGATTGAGGGGGGCTCTAAGAGAGCTTGGGTGATTCTCTTTTCAACAGGTTGCCTCGCGACAAAGTGTTTGAGGCATTGACCATTAATCTTAAAGGATCCGGTAGCTTCACTCCAAACTTCCACTGCTCCATATGGAAAAACTTGGGTTACTTAGAATGGACCGGACTATCGGAAACGAAGCTTTTTGGGAAAAAGCTTCAGCCTTGAATTAAATAGTAGGACCCATTCTCCTACTTGAAATTTACGCCTCAGAATGTGCTTATCGTGCCACATTTTTGTTCTTTCTTTGTATAACTTGGCACTATCATAGGCATCAAGCCTCAGCTCATCAAGTTCATTCAATTGTAGGCATATTCTTTTTCTAGCAACTGTCAAGTCAAAATTGATTGTCTTGATTGCCCAATATGCCTTATGCTCAAGCTCAACTGGCAAGTGACAAGGTTCTCCATATATTAACCGAAAGGGTGTGGTGCCTATCGGTGTCTTATATGCAGTTCTATAAGCCCATAGTGCATCATCAAGCTTGAGAGACCAATCTTTTCTCGCCTTCGATACGGTATTCTCTAGGATTGCTTTGATTTCTCTATTCGATATTTCCACTTATCCACTTGTTTGAGGGTGATAAGCTAGAGCCATTTTGTGAGTGACTCTATAGAAACCAGCCTGAAGGATTTTAGCTACAGTCTTAGAAGTACTGGTATGGCCTCCATAAGGTGAATTGTGGCAATGGAATATAACACTATATACTTCTTCCTCCGGAATACACCTTCGGAAGATGCCATCTGCACACCACTTGTATAAGCATGGATCATCCCAATAGTAAGACTTGATATTAGAGAAAAACTTCTTTGTCTAATGGTAACTCAACCCTTCAGGCATTATTTTGCATGCAAGATAATTCACAAAGTATGTATACCAAGGGGCATCTACATAGGTGACTGCAAAGAGTTGGTCATCGGGGAAAGAATCGTATATAGGTAGCTCATCTCTATCATTCCTCATTAAATCTTGTCTACGTCTTGAAAGATGGTCTGCAACCACATTCTCCGTTCCTTTCTTATCTCGAATCACAAGGCTAAACTCCTGCAGTAAGAGGATCCATCTAATCAGTCTTGGCTTGGCATCCTTCTTACTCAGTAAGTACTTGATTGCAGCATGATCAATGAATATTACGACTTCTGATCCCAACAAATATTGTTAGAATTTATCAATCGCAAACACTACTGCTAGGAGTTCCTTTTTAGTGGTGTAGTTGACTTGGGCTTCATCCAAGGTTTTGCTAGCATAGTAGATGACATAGGGTTTCTTATCTCTTATTTGCCCAAGTACAGCTCCCACAGCATAATCACTTGCATCACACATGATCTCGAAGGGAAGGCTCTAATCAGGTGGTTGGATGATCGGTGCAGATATCAGTGCTTCCTTCAACCTACAAAAAGCACGCAAGCAGTCATTATCAAATAAGAATTGGACATCTTTAATGAGTAAATTAGTTAAGGGTTTAGAGATTTTAGAGAAATCTTGGATGAATCTTCTATAGAAGCCCGCATGCCCAAGAAAACTCCTCACTTCCTTAATGTTTGATGGTGGTGGCATTCTCTAAATTGCTTATATCTTCGCTTTATCCACCTCTATTCCCCTTTCAGACACCAAGTGTCCAAGAACTATTCCTTCCCTTACTATAAAATGACATTTTTCCCAGTTCAGTACCAGGTTGTCTTCCTCACATCTCTTAAGTACCTGTGTCAAATTATTCAAACAATCATCATATGAGGTACCATAGATAGAAAATTCATCCATAAATACTTCAATTATTTCCTCAATAAAATCGGAGAAAATAGCCATCATACATCTTTGGAAAGTGACTAGTGCGTTACACAATCCGAATGGCATCCTTCTATATGCAAAGGTGCCATAGGGACATGTGAACATGGTCTTTTCTTGGTCGTCTGGATGGATAGGGATCTGAAAAAATCCTGAGTAACCATCCAGATAACAGAAGTGTGAATGTTTAGCCAATCTTTCCAACAATTGATCAATAAAAGGCAAAGGGAAGTGATCCTTACGGGTGGCATTATTCAATTTTCTATAGTCAATACACATACGCCAACCCGTAACAGCTCTAGTAGGGATCAATTCATCATTATCATTTTTAACAACAGTCATACCTCCCTTTTTAAGAACCACATGGACTGGACTTACCCATTCATTATCTGAGATAGGATAGATAATACCTGCATCAAGAAATTTAAGTACTTCCTTCTTGACTACCTCTTTCATGTTTGGGTTGAGTCTTCTCTGGAGTTCCCTGGAAGGTTTATGATCATTGTCAACTATAATATGATGCATACAAACAGATGGACTAATCCTTTTTATATCATCAATACTATATCCAATCACTTTCTTGAATTTTCTAAGTACATCAAGCAACTTACCAGTTTCTTCAGCATTTAGATCAGCATTCACTATGACTAGATATGAAGAGTTAGGGTCTAGAAATTCATACCTTAGATTTGAGGGAAGAGGTTTAAATTCTACCTTAGGTACTTTGCTTTTTTCAATATTAGCTAAGTTTTTATTATGGTCCAACTCTAGCTTTTTAGATTTCACTTTTGAGGTGACAATGGGAAACTCATCAAGAAATCTAGTATATGCATCGGCTTCTACCTGTTCAGTACAAGAAACAGAACTATCCACAAGGCAAAGTTCAAGTGGATCAGTAGGGCATAAACTCATTGCATTATCAATAATTTTTTGTTCAATTACATCAACCATGCAACAAGTATCACCTAAAGATGGGCACTTCATTGCCTCATTAAGATTGAACTCAATCTTTTCATCCCCTACATTCAAGGAAAGGTTTTCGTCTTTAACGTTTATAATAGCACCCACGGTAGCTAGGAAAGGCCTTCCCAGAATGATCGAGATTTGGCTATCTTCCTCCATCTCTAATACAACAAAATCAATGGGTATGAAAAACTTACCTACCTTTAAAGGAACATCCTCTAATATACCTACCGGGTGAGTGACAGATCGGTCCGCTAATTGGAGAGAAATAGTGGTAGGCTTCAAGACCCTCATCTGGAGTTTCTTACATATGGACAATGGCATAAGACTTACACTTGCTCCAAGATTGCATAAAGCTTTAGTGATTTGCACATCTCCAATAGAACAAGGTATAGAGAAGCTTCCAGGGTCTTTGAGTTTGAGAGGCAGTTTGTTCTAAATCAAGGCACTGCATTCTTCAGTTAATGTCACAGTGGCATACTCCTCAATCTTTCTCTTATATAAAAGGATTTCCTTCAGAAATTTGGCATATGAAGGCATCTGAGAGACAGCTTCCAAGAATGGAATATTGATGTGTAGCTTTTTCAGCACATCCAGAAATTTTCCATACTGCTTTTCTAACTTGGCCTTGGCAAGTCTCTGAGGGAAAGGAACTGGTGGCTTGTATGGTTCAGGAGCCACATAATTAGGCTCTTCTTCTTCTTTCCTTTCACTAACTTGCTCTTTTTCTTCATTTACAGGCTCAGGCACATCTCTCTTCTCATCTTTCTTATCTTCCTCCTTTTCCACTGGTTCACCCAATTGCTTACCACTTCTCAAAGTGATAGCTTTACAGTGTTCTCTAGGATTCTTAGGCTGACCAGGGAACTTACCAAAATTTCTGGTTGAAGAGCTCGCTTGCTGTGCTATTTTGGGTCTCCAGCATCTTGTTATGCATAGCAAGTGAGTCAACTTTAGATGCCAAGTCCTTAATTGCTTCATTCATAGAATGATTTTGGGCTCTAAACTCCTCATTCTGTCTACTCTATGTGGAGATAAAGTTTTCCATTAGATCCTCCAAATTGGACTTTGGTTGAGGTAGAGGAGGATTGAATGGCCTTTGATTCTGAAAGCCTGGAGGTTGCCTGAAATTGTTCTAAGGTTGCTAATTAGCATTAGGCTTGTAAGAAAGGTTTGGGTGGTTTTTCCAGCCTGGATTGTAAGTATTACTGTATGGGTTATTTCTTTGATTGTTCACAAAATTAGCCTGTTCACAATCCTGAAGTGTAGAACTTCCAAGCTGACACTCGTTGGTTGCATGGCCAACACCTCCACAAATCTCACAGGATGCAAATGAAGAAGGAGAACTGACATCATTGATGCTTAGCTTATCCAACTTCTGAAATAAAGCATCAACTTTAGAAGTTAGATGGTTAAATGCATCAACTTCATACATACCTGCTGGTTTTCTAGGCTACCTATCACTAGAACAAGAATAGTGGTTCTAAGCCATGTCTTCAATCAATTCATAAGCCTCATCAACTGTCTTGTTCATCAGTGCTCCTCCAGCTACAGCATCCACAAACATACGAGTGCTGTAAATCAGTCCATTGTAGAATGTATGGACTATCAGCCACTTCTCCAGCCCATAGTGTGGTCAAATCCTGAGGAGCTCTTTGAATCTCTCCCAAGCCTCATATAAAGATTCCCCATCCTTCTGAGCAAAAGTAGTGATATGATTCCTCAGGTGGGCCATTTTGCTCGATGGGAAATACTTGGCCAGGAAAGCTTGAGAAAGCTATTGCCAAGTGGTAATGGACCCCGATGGAAAAGAGTGCAACCATGCACGGACCTTGTCCCTCAATGAGAAAGGGAACAATCTCAACCTAATAGCATCTGAGGAGATCCCATTCAATTTCAAGGTGTCACAGTATTCCAAAAACACTGAGAGGTGTAAATGAGGGTCTTCAGTAGGCGACCCTCCAAATTGATTCTTTTGAACCATCTATAAGAGAGATGGCTTCAACTCAAAATTATTGGCTTCAACCACTGGCTTAACTATGTTGGGATTCAGGCCATGAGTGTCTGGGGCAGTAAAGTTCTTCAAAGATCAGTTATCTCTTTCCCCTATAGTAGCTGTAGAATTCTCTTGTTGCTGTCTTCTTCTTATCCTTCAAAGTGTGCGTTCAATTTTTAGGTCAAATTCAGCAACTATCTCACGTTCTCTTCACATAAAAGAGAGACACACCTATAAGGAAGAAAAGAAGCAAAAGTCAGCAAAATGAAATTATGCAGCAAAATAAAAAGAAAATGATTTAGTCTAGCTATTTTGTAAAATATCTAATATTGGCTTTGTTCCCCGGCAACCACGCTAAAAACTTGTTATGTATGTTTTACCAAATACCGTAAGTACACGGCGTAGCTGTAGCTAGTCCGGCAAGTACGGGCCGTATCCCACAGAGGACAATGCCAATTACTAGAATTTCACAAAATGTGCTATCTAAATCGATACAATTCGATGGGAAAATATCGCATTTAAATAGATAAAAATAACCAAATAAACAAAGCCTACAGTTAGGGATCACCACACTTGTGATACTCAACAACTAATATTTATCCCTAATTGGAATTATCTAGATTATTGGAGATGGTTCAGCCTCAATTAATTAGCAATCTCTTTCAAGCATTACCAATTGTACCTAGGTTAATCAAATTACATACTTTCGTGGTTCTTAGCTTAACCTAGGTCTATTAAGCTTTATGCCAACCATGGAATGCAATTAATCGGTTTTCTCATGCCTACTAATCGATTCAATCCTAGAGAATCTTAAACTAATTTCGTGATTAAGATAACTCTAATTAACTATTAGGTTCAGGTTTTAATCTTCACCTTTCAGTTCATCAATTAAATACCCTAGATGTGATAGATTGGTAATTAGGCATTCTACCAACTCATTCATGCATATAATAGTTAATCCTAATCCATCTAGAGAAATTAGAATTAGGGTTCCAACATTCAATCAAAGTATCATCATATCACAAGTGGGTTTACCAAAACCCTAGATAAAAACTACTTACACATCTTATAGTCAGAAACCAAACTCATAATCATTTAATAAACCATAATAGTTCGATACAAACTCGAGAGAATGAATGGAGGTAGGAGAAGAGATAAAGAACTAAGGCAGAAAGATATAACCTGGTGAGCACAAAAGTAAAAACTGAAATACAATCTTCCAATGCTGATAAATCCTATCCTAGAACATCCAATCCACAATTATTCAAGTTAAAATCTAACCTAGGAGTGTTTTCTAAGCCTAAAAACCGAGTCTAAAGTGTCTCCTCCGGAAGGAATCCGTCCCTCTGCGTTTTTCCCCGCTTATATCTCCACTTAGCAAAAAAAAAACCCTAATTTTAACGTGCACTATGGACCCGAAGCACGACCATGTCCCAAAACACGGCCTGGCCGTGCATCGGGCTAGAATTTGGGGAAATCTTGTATCTCTTGCTCAGAGCACGGCTTGGTCGTGTTGTAGGCCACCAAGAACGGTCTGGCCGTGCTACATGCTGCCGAAGTGCTTTCTCAATGATATTTGATATGTAGCCTCCTTGCTTCCTCCTTAGCTTATCCCAAGTCCTTTTGGTTCTTTCCATGATGGTTTTTCCTTGCTTCTTGGCTTCCTTTGCTCTCTTGCAAGCATAAAACAAACCACAGCAGTAGCCAGAACAAAGTATAACCAAAAGCATAGAAATAACCACAAGTTACTATGAATTAGGGGACAAAATATGACCAATAAACACTCAAAATTCCCCTTGATCACTGTAGAACAAAGGTTCATCTCACACTCAACACGACGAATTCTCATCTCAGCGTCAAATGCTGAGGAGTTTATTGATGCTTTACAAGCATATGTTCATGTACCTGATCCAACTATGGCTTAAATAGAATGGACGACAGCTAACCGCAAGAAGCGCAAATTGGATTTGGATCTTCATCTTTAGATGTAGAAAAACGTAGCCATTGTTGTAGTACTTTTACTTTCTTAAAGTCTACTTGGATACCATCTTTACCAACCATACTCCCTTAGAGTTAGTAAAACTATCTTTGAATGATCCTCTGAACTTTTGAAATATTCTAGTATATCATCAATAAAAATAAACTGATCAAGGGATGACCTAATTACAATTCATTAAATCTATGAATGTAGCTAGGACATTTGTCAAATTAAATGACATCACCAAGAACTCATAATGCCCATAATGAGTCCTAAAAGAAAATTTTTGTACATCCTCTTCTCTTATTCTTAATTAATGTTACTCATATCCCAAATCAATTTTTGGAAAAAAAATTATTGAACACCTTGTAACTGGTCAAACAGGTAATCTATACGAGGTAATGGGTTTTTATTTTACATTGTTTCCTTATTCAACTGTCTATAATCTATGCATAGTCATAGTGATCCATCTTTCTTTGTCAAAGATAGAACTGGAGCTCTCCAAATAAAAGTACTAGGGCATTTAAATCCCTTGTCTAATAAGTCTTGTAACTATTTTTTTTAATTCAATCGATATAATTCTATATAGGGATATAGATATTAGTTGGGTTTTAAGGAGTAAATAAATATTAAATTCTCGAATTGCCGTGGCAAGGTTTTGCAGGATTTCCTCCACATTGTTTACCGGATTCCTCTTTGGTGGTGCCATTTCCTACTGTGGCAAAAATAAAGTTATGTTGTTATTGGGGAGATCAAGCCCAATGGTTAGTTTCAAAAAAATATTTAACAGCAGTCATAACACCACCTCGGCATATAGGTAGGAAACACTAGTAATTTCTTACCTATATGAAATCACTTATCCCCTACAAAGTACTACCACTACATACTCGAGATACTATAAGATCGATTCAGATAACTAACCACCCATTGGCCATCTAGGATCTACCTGCTCTAATACCAATTATGTAACAACCTTTTTATTATTATTTATTATACAATATAGAGTTCACATACACGTCATTAATCAAAACATACGTATAACAAAATCAAACACATAAATAACTACATTTTATTTATTCTGGTTGACCAATTCCGGAGATATAGGTGCGGGAGGTTGCACCTTCACCGGGATCTGAACCAACTCGACCACAAACATATTATTTGATTCTGAGATCTGCCCAAGATAAAGTAACTCGATCCAACGTATACTAAAAGCTAGAGCAATAGAAAAATTTGCATAACTAATTTTCTAAACATGATATGGAAATATAGTGAGAATTAAATCCCAGTAAGTTCAACAATAAATCATCATCAATATAGCTCATCACGTCATGTTCAGTTGTATAAACTACAGTAAATATCTTTAGTCACATGAATGCACTATATCTATGCACATGAGAATCATACAGTAATGACATGTATGACAGGATTAATTATTTTTAGAATATCATATGATGACTATCAATTTATTCTCATATCAAACTACCCCGGTCAAGGTGAGTATTTTCAACCCTCTAGTACGGGATTTTCTCGCTCCGTCCGACATGGCCCATTTTCTCTTTCTTTTCTCATTAACATGATCATAACCGTTGGTAGGGCGTCCACTACTGGTGCACCACACGGATTACCATGTGACCGTTCTCATTTATTTTCTTTTCACAATTATAACCAAAAATATGCTTTCAATAACAAGTATGTTCATCAAAATATAACTATTACCAAAAATCATTGGTAATCATGCCATGAACGTAAACATTTCAAATATCACTTTATAAAATATTTCCATGTCAAAATTTCAAACTTAAGATGGTAAGAAGTTCATACAATGGCAATGGCTATGGCATATACTATTTATTTATTATTATCATTTCTAAGATTCTTCTTCTTTTTTAAATATTAATTTTATTTCTTTATTTTCTTGATGCAGGTTTTCATCCCATTTAACCTTCTCTTACTAATCAGAGCATAACTCCCTCAATTTAACTTCATAAAACTATTATGTTGCATAGTTTAGCGAAATATTATAAACTAAAGTTGATATTACTCCCTCAATGTACAAGTTATTTCTTTTCGAATAGGTTCTGACCTCTGCCTACTAATCAGTCCATATCTCCCTCATATAAATTCTAAATTAAGTGATTCCAGTGGATACAAATCTGTGACACATATATCTATAATTCATATGTTAACTATGTATTTTAATTCCCTACATAATGTTCCCAGAAATTAAAGCACAGAAGCTATCCTAACATAATCTTCCCTGATGAACCATTTTTTGACCACTGCTTACTAACCAGACCATATCTACCTCATATGGACTTCAAATTGCGTAATTACAGTGGCTAAAATTTTGTGACACATATATCTATAATTCTTATGTTAACTATTTATTTGAAAACCCTACAGAATCTTCCCAGAAATTAAAACACAAAAGCTATCCTAACATGTTCTTCCCTAATTAACCATTTTCTGAACACTGCTTACCAATTAGACCATATCTACCTCATATGGACTCCAAATTGAGTGATTCAAGTGGCTAAAAATCTATGACACATATATCTATAATCTATTAGAGATGACATGTCCAAGAAACTTCACCTCTGGCAGCCAAAATTCACATTTCTCCAATTTGGCATATAACTTTTTCTCTTTCAGCACTTGCAGAATGATTCGGAGATGTTGTTCATGTTCTTTCTCACTCTTAGAATATTTCAAGATATCATCAATGAACACTACAACAAATTGATCTAGGTAGGGTCAAAAAATGTGATTCATGTAATCCATGAAAATTGCAGGTGCATTCGTCAACCCGAAGGGCATTACGAGAAACTCATAGTGCCCATACCTAGTCCTGAAGGCAGTTTTTGGTATGTCCTCCTCCTTGATCCTAATCTGATGATATCCTGACCTCAAGTCAATTTTAGAAAAGATGGAGGCTCCTTTCAATTGATCCAATAAGTCATCTATCCTAGGGAGAGGGTACTTGTTTTTGATAGTCATCTTATTTAGTTGTCTGTAATCTATGCATAGTCTCATGCTCCCGTCTTTTTTCTTAACAAACAATACAGGAGCTCCCCAAGGTGATACACTCGGTCTAATGAATTGCTTGTCTAATAGTTCCTCCAACTGCTTCTTGAGTTCTTGTAGTTCCTTCGAGGCCATTCGATATGGTGCAATAGAGATAGGCCCTGTCCCAGGTAGGAGATCAATAGAGAACTCTATCTCTCTCTTGGGAGGTAAGCCTGGAATATCTGATGGAAATACTTCAGGAAACTCATTTGCTATTGGGATTTCATCAAGCTTTGATTTGACTTCTAGGTTTGATAAATACAAGAGAATGTATCCAAGTACTCCATTCTTCAACTCCCTATTAACTTGATTAGCATTTAGCATCAATAACTAGACCTCCTCTTTCGTAGTAGAAGGTAGAAATTCAACGGTCTTGTTACAACAATTCAACAAGACTCAATTTCTAGACATCCAGTCTAACCCTAGAATGACCTCAATACCTCTTAAAGGTAAACAAACGAGGTCTATAGAAAAAGTTTTCTCCTGGATGGTGACTTGACAGTCTTTACATACAGAGGAAGTTAATACCCTTTCCCCTGTAGGGGTTACTACAGATAGCTCATAGGGAGTTTCAGAAATAGGAAACTAAAACTTCCTAATACATTCTTCTGATATAAATGAATGACTAGCACCAGAGTCAAATAACACCATAAGAGCAAATCCATAGATATAGCATGTACCTTGAATCATTTCAAAAGATTGAGCTGCCACTTAGCCACTCAGGGTGAAAACCCTTCCTTTCACTTGAGGCCTTTGTTCTGGCTGCTTCCTCATATTTTGTGGGCAGTTTTTTGCAAAATGTCCCTTCTGTCCACAATTGAAGCAGACATCTTGTCCTATGTAGCATGGCCGGTTACCATGCATGCGTCCATAATTAGCACACTTGACTGGGGCGAGGTCTTATTGAAATGGTCTAGGACCCACAGTCAATGGCCTCTTACCAGCTCCATATCCACTTCTTCTCACGTTCTTTCCAGGGTTGGGAAAATTTTTCTTCCTCTTCCATAGGTTTCGCCTTTGCTTCTTGTCCTCCACTGCCCTTAAACTCTTTTCTAGGAGTCTACATTTATTTATCAGAGGTACAAACTCCCTGATCTCGATAACTATAACAACATTCTTTAACTCCGGGTTTAGTCCCGCTTTAAACTTAACTGCCTTCCATGCTTCATCTGGGTTATATCGCAGATAAGAGGAGTCTTAGACAGCTCCTTGAACCTTGCAATATACTAGTCCATGGTCTTGCTTCCTTGCCTGAGTTAGAGAAATTTGATCTCTTTCTCTGCCCGTACAGTACTTGGAAAGTACTTTTCAACAAAAATGTCCTTGAACACTTGCTAGGTGATCTGTCTTCCCTGATGAGCTAAAAGTTATCTAAAACCACTCCACCAGTATTCTGCTTCATCCTTTAACATATATGCAGCAAAAATAACTTGCTGCTCTTCAGTACAACCCATTACTTCAAAGATCTTCTCTAGTTCCCTTATCCAACTTTCGGCTATCGTTGGGTCATAGCCACCTTGGAAACAAGGTGGTCTAGTCCTCAGGAACTCGGATATGCCATTATCTTTTCCAGCCATCCGGTTGTTAGCAATATTCTCACCATTTGGGTTATTAGCATTCTGGAGATATTGTAAAATTTGGTTGGTGGTCATGACTTGGTCTCGAATTGCCGTGGCAAGGTTGTGCAGGGTTTCCTCCACATTGTTTGCTAGATTCCTCCTTGGTGGTGCCATTTTCTACTGTGGAAAAAACAAAGTTATGCTGCTATTGAGGAGATCAAGCCCAATAGTTAGTTCAAAAATATTTAACAACATTCATGACACCACCTCGGCATGTAGGTAGGAAACACTAGTAATTTCTTACCTATATGAATTTACTGATCCCTACACAGCACAACCACAAACATACTCAAGACACTATAAGATCGATTCAGATAACCATCCACCCACTAGCCATCTAGGATCGACCTGCTTTAATACCAATTATGTAACAACACCATTTAAGTATCAATTTTTTTTTAAAATACCATGAAGTTATTACCTCGTTACAACTTAACTCAATATAACATTTATTTAATTTATACAATACAGAGTTCACATACATTTCATTAATCAAAACATACGTACAACATATCAAACACATAAAATTCTACATCTTATTTATTCTCGTTGACCAATTTCGGAGATACAGGTGCGGGTGGTTGCACCTTCACCGGGATCTAAGCCAACTCGACCACAAACATTTTATTTGCTTCTGGGATCTGCCTAACATAAAGTACTCGATCCAACGTGCACTAAATGTAACATCCCGTAATTTTTAGATATTTTCCTTAGAAATTCTTCACCTTACATATATGCATAGAAATGTTCTAATATTAATGGAATAGGTAAAGAAAGAAAACCTAAGAGGAAATATTAGAAATAAACATGTTAAAGAAAGGTGAAATTCTTAGGTAAAGAAAGATAAATTTTTGTGAAGTAAGTAAAGGTCTTAAAATTTCAAGAAGATCGGATTAGGGTAATTTTTCTTAATTTAAGAGCAAAAGTTACTAAGTTTAGTATCTCCACCCGTAATTGGGCTTTAACCTATAGACACTTCATATAGAGTTTTTCTACTTCACATGAATTTTTAGCAAGCCAATAGGATAGCCCAAGGAAGAAATAAAACATAGACTTAGACTAGGATATAGAAATTGGAACGGTAGCCCAAAAATCATGAAAATGTGACCAAGCCCATTATGAAAGGTAGAATTTTAACCAAAGTAAGGAAAATGGGCAAGAATGAGCCCAAACCCAAGAGGAAAAATAAAAAATAAAAATAAAATTAAAGTGATGAAATATTGGTGTAATCAAGATTAAGTGACATGGCATTAAGACAAAAATTTAGCAAGTGGTGTGATTCTACATTCATCATTTTGGCAAGTGGCATAATAATACAAGGCTTTAGGACAAAAACATCTATATCCTACATTCATAACTTTAGCAAGTGGGTAATAATACATAGCATTATGACAAAACATCATTATCCTACACAAATAATTTTAGTTAAGTAAGGAAAATTCAAGGGCTAGAAATTTGCCACTTAAAAAGGCAAATCTATCATACTTGATTAAGACAAAAGAAAAAAAGAAATGAATCCCTAAATCAAAGGGATCTTGCCCCATATCTTAAGAACATATCATCATAATTTTAAAAATACAAATCTCCTTTTTCTATGCATATCTTGACTAAGGAAGAGGAAGACAAGAACATAAGTTGTTTGTTTTCCAAAAATTCAACAAAGTGTATCCTAATTGTGATAAGGTAGACCCATGATCATGAAAGGTGAATTATTTGGTGGTCTATATAAGAAAACCCACCCTTACAACATTAGAATTTCTTCCAAGTGAGGGAGAGCAAAAATAGAAGCAAGGTAGTGTGAGGAAAGGAGAGGAAGAAAGGAAGAAAGAGGAAGGAGAAGTCTAGGGGACTAAGTGCTCCAGATAAGTTTAACAATATTTCTTTTTGAAGAAAACCTTTGAAACTTATAATATTTATATGAGATTTTGATCTTAGAACTTTTATGATTGGTCATGATGTTGCTATATCATGTTACATATTGATCTTGCATGTGATGTATGTTTGAATACTTAGGTTGGTGTAGATAGTTCTACATGGTTATGGCTATGGGTGGCAAAATTTTAAGCTTCGGTATTTTAATTTCTGGGAACAATCTATAAGGAATTAAAATAAATGGTTAACATAAGAATTAAAGATATATGTGTCACGGATTTTTACCCACTGGAATCATTCCATTTGGAGTCCATATGAGGTCGCTATGGTCTGATTAGTAGTCAGAGGTCAGAAAATGAATCATCAGGGAAGAATATGTTAGGATAGCTTCGGTAATTTAATTTCTGGGAATTATTGGTAGGGAATTAAAATAAATGGTTAACATAAGAATTACATATATGTGTGTCATGGATTTTTAGCCACTGGAATCATTCAATTTGGAGTCCACATGTGGTAGATATGGTCCGATTAGTAAGCCAATGTCAGAAAATGGTTCATCAGGGAAGATTATGTTAGGACAGCTGTTGTATTTTAATTTCTGGGAATTATCTGTATGGAATTAAAATAAATGGTTAACATGAAAGTTATATATCTATGTCTTGTGGAAATAAACCCACTGGAATTATACAATTTGGAGTTCATATGAGGTAGATATTATCCAATTAGTAAGCAGAGGTCAGAAAATGTTTATTCAGGGAAGAGTATGTTATTAATGCTTTAGTTTTTGAATTTATGGGAATATTCTGTAGGGTATTAATATAGCGCGCCAACATAACAATTATATATATATGGCTCATGGATTTTTACCAACTGGAATAACTCAATTTGGAGTTCCAATTTGGGAGATATGATCTAATTAGTCAGTAAAGGTCAGAACCTATCCGAGAGGAACTATCATGTACTTTGAGGGAGTAATATCACCTTCGTTTCTTAATTTTTCGCTACAATGTTCAACATAATAGTTTTAGATAATTGTTTTATCTTGAAATGGACACCAAGATCATCTACATCAGAGTTAAATTGAGGGAGTTATGCTCTGATTAGTAAGAGAAGGTTAGATAGGATGAAAACCTGCATCAAGAAAAATAAAGGAATAAAATTAGTATTTAAAAAATAAGATGAATCTTAATAAATGACTAGTATAGCCATAGCCATTGCCATTGTATGAACTTCTCACCATATTAAGTGTGAAATTTTGACATGAAAATATTTTATAAAGTGATATTTGAAATGGTTATGTTTATGGCATGATTACCAATAATTTATGGTAATAGTTATATTTTGATGAACATACTTGTTATTGAAAACATATTTTTGGCTATCATTGTGAAAAGAAAAGAAATGAGCACGGTCACATGGCAATCCCTGTGGTGCACCAGTAGGGGACGCCCTACCAATGGTTATGATCATGATAATGAGAAAAGAAAGAGAAAGTGGGCCATGTCGGACGGAGCGAGAAAAGCCCATACCAGAGAGTAGAGGATACTCACTCTGACCGGGGTAGCTTGAAATGAGAATAAGTTGATGGCCATCATATGATATTTTGAAAATAGTTAATCCTGTCATACATATTATTACAGTATGATTCTTATGTGCATAGATATAATGCATTCATGTGACCAAAGATATTTTCTGTAGTTTATACAGCTGAACATGACGTGATGAGCTTTACTGATGATAATTTATTGTTGAACTTACTGGGATTTAATTCTCACTATATTTCCATATCATGTTCAGAAAATTATTTATGCAGCTTTTGTTTTTAAGGCTCTGGCTTTTAGTGCACATTGGATCGGGTTACTTTATGTTGGGCTGATTTCAGAATCAAATAAGATGTTTGTGGTCGAGTTGGCTCAGATCCTGGTGAAGGTGCAACCACCCGCACCTGTATCTCCGGAATTGGTCAACCAAAATAAACAAGATGTAAATATCTATGTGTTTGATATGTTATACGTCTGTTTTGATTAATGACATGTATGTGAACTCAATATTGTATAATAATAAAGGAAAAAAAAAGGTTGTTACATAATTGGTATCAGAGCAGGTCGATCCTAGATGGCCAGTGTGTGGTTGGTTATCTGAATCGATCTTATAGTATCTTGAGTATGTTGTGGTAGTGTTGTGTAGGGGATCAGTGATTTCATATAGGTAGGAAATTACTAGTGTTTCCTATCTATATGCCGAGGTGGTGCTATGGCTGCTGTTAATTTTTTTTTTAAAAAAATTAACTATTGGGCTTGATCACCTCAATAGCAGCATAACTTTATTTTTGCCACAGTAGGAAATGGCACCACTAAGGAAGAATTTCGTAAAAAATGTGGAGGAAACCCTACACAACCTTGCCACGGCAATTTGAGAATTTGATATTGATTTACTCCTTAGAACCCAACTATTATCTATATCCTTATATAGAATGATATCGATTGAATAATAAAAAAAAGTAGTATAAAAAATATATATTTAGTTATAGGACTTGTTAGACAAGGTATTTAAATACCCCAGTACTTTTATTCGGAGTGCTCCAGTTCTATCTATGAAAAAGAAAGATGGATCACTATGACTATGCATAGATTATAAACAGTTGAATAATGTGATAATGTATAATAGAAACCCATTAGCTCGTATAGATTACCTGCTTGACCAGTTATAAGGTGTTCAATATTTTTTCACAAATAGATTTGGGATATGAGTAACATTAATTAGGGATAAGAGAAGAGAATGTAGGACTTATTATGGGCATTATGAGTTCTTGGTGATGCATTTAAATTGACAAATCTTTAGCTGCATTCATAGATTTAATGAATAGTAATTAGGTCATCCCTGGAATAATTTGTTATTATATATATGGATGATATACTAGAATATTTCAAAAGTTCAGAAGATCATAAGCAACATTCAAAGATAGTTTTACCAACTCTAAAGGAGTATGGTTGGTAAATATGGTAGACAAGTAGAATCTAAGAAAGTAAAAGTAGTACAATAATAGCTACGTTTTACTACATTTAAAGATGAAGATCCAAATCCAATTTACGCTTCCTGCGGTTATCTGCCGTCCATTCTATTGGAGTAATAGTTAGATTAGGTACATGAACATAGGCTTGTAAAGTATCAATCAACTCCTCAGCATTTGAAGCTGAGATGAGAATTTGTCGTGCTGAGTGTGAGATAAACCTCTGTTCCACAGCTTGATCTAGAAAAGATAACAAACCATCAAAGAAGTGATTAACATTTAACAAACCTATCGGTTTGTGATGCATATTTAGTGGTGCCCAAGAGACTATTTGGAAAATCTCCTCTAGAGTACCAAAACCACCTGGTAAGGCAATGAAGGCGTCATCATTGCTCATCATTCTAGCCATGCGTTCATGCATGGAAACTACCCTATATTCTTCCCCAATTGTCTTCCCTATGTTGGTGGATGTAGCTAGAGTTGTAGGAATAATACCTAAAACTTGGCATCCTCCTGCATGTGCAGCTGTAGTCACACACCCCATTAACCCACAGTTACCTCCACCATACACTAAATGAATTTTTCTCCTAGCCCGCACCATACCCAGATTTTGTGCTGCTTTAACATACTCCTCATCTTTTCCAGGACTGGAACCACAAAAGACACAGATATTTCGAAACTGACGGAATGCGGTTCCCTCCATAATTTCTATCACCTTAACTTTGAGAATAGACAAAGATACTAATTTAAGTATTTATAAAACTCAGAGAATGGCATATTTATAATAGCTATGCGAATAGGCCGGGTATTATTAGAACAACTATGTGAGTGATTGGTGGATATCAACTAAATTAAAGGTAAATAAAAAAAATTTCAAAAATGACGGCAAGCATGTATATGTACAGTAGTATGACTATGACCCATATTAAGCACATAAAGAGTATAAGATAAGATATCACCAGAAATCTGTCTTTATCTTGTCGTCTTTGATGAAGCATTGATGTTTTGATTATTGTAGAAAAGTTGTAGGTGATAGCCGTCATTGAAAAAAAAATGCAATCAAATGATTTATTTTGTATTCTCAATGTTTTTGCCAGTCGACTATCAGTATTATTAAGTCGACTAGCTATTTTGAGAAAATTTAATTTGGACTGGTTTTTTTTTACAGTTGATTGATTACATCTATTTTGAAGCAATCAACTGCATCCTACCAGTTAACTACATATTCTTTGATTTTCACAGACTTTTATAAGCTCAGAAATGTTTCTTTTCCATGTGATATCTTTCCACCGAATACCAATAGATTTAAAGTAGATTCTGACACATATATTCAAAATTTGTGGCCACCGATTTTTGCTAAAATCATAGATAGATTTTGTTTACAGATTTTCAAGAATTACGGCCACCGATTTTAATATTTTTCAATGCTTTGTCGAAATTTTTGACTTTCGCTTTTGGCACCATTCTCTATTATGTTTTTCGTCTGTTTCACGCATTAACGGTTGGCATTAAATGCAAGTTTATTTTCCCTCATTGCAATGAAAGATAATTTCTTTTCTTTAAAACTCAGTTATTATGGTGTCTAAGTTGTTAGTAGGTTAAAGTAATGAAAAGTTTGAAAAGAATGGACGGATGATGGTCTTATAGTGTTTTGACGAATGTAATCAAGAGAATTAGTGATGTTGAAGTTCTCGAGATATAAAATATAGGAAGTAGGATTTAAGTTAGTCTTTGAACTCTTAATTTGGAAATATAGAGAATATTCTGAGAACCATGTCCGAAAATAATGTAGGTTATCAAGATATTTGTGTTAAAGGATTATATCATGCTAAATTGAGTCTAGTATCTAGGATGTGAATTATGTTGGAATTGAGAATTCATGTATGAGTAATTTTTAGGAAAAAAAAACATCTTGAAATGATTGGGTGAATTAAATGGGATTGACATAAGTTAGAATGAGGTGCTTTTGGATATGATAAAAGAAATAATTGAAATTTTTGACAATGAGTTTAATGTTGTTAATAAGTTGGTATAGAATTACTGTGATGAGGTAAGTTGGAATTATTAGACATGTATCAATGGTACATAAATGTTATTAAAGGTTTGAAGGATTTAGTGCTACGTATGTTTAACATATTGATTAAAGGATTTGAGGATAAAAATAGATGATAGATTAAGATGATGATATTCAGGGGATGATGTTGATATAGAAAAAAAAATTGACTTGATAGAAGTTTGGAATAAGAAAAGATAGTTACATAATATGAAGGTGTATATGTTCCTTTATATGTGTGTTTTCTAATATCGACCCATCGATATATCCATGCGGGCTAGAGGATATCAATTGAAGAACTTATGAGTGAAAGAAATCCTTATGATTAAGTTATATGGCCAAATCACTCAAATGAATAGACATATTAAAAAGTAAAGATGTCATACAGAAAAGATATCTCTAATTATTTAGGTAATAAGCTTGGTAACTCTGAATAATGCCTTAATTTCATTCCCTACATGTGGTAGGATGGATTGAAATTCGGGGACCGAATTTCTTAAGGGGGGAAGAATGTAACATCCCGTAATTTTTAGATATTTTCCTTAGAAATTCTTCACCTTACATATATGCATAGAAATGTTCTAATATTAATGGAATAGGTAAAGAAAGAAAACCTAAGAGGAAATATTAGAAATAAACATGTTAAAGAAAGGTGAAATTCTTAGGTAAAGAAAGATAAATTTTTGTGAAGTAAGTAAAGGTCTTAAAATTTCAAGAAGATCGGATTAGGGTAATTTTTCTTAATTTAAGAGCAAAAGTTACTAAGTTTAGTATCTCCACCCGTAATTGGGCTTTAACCTATAGACACTTCATATAGAGTTTTTCTACTTCACATGAATTTTTAGCAAGCCAATAGGATAGCCCAAGGAAGAAATAAAACATAGACTTAGACTAGGATATAGAAATTGGACCGGTAGCCCAAAAATCATGAAAATGTGACCAAGCCCATTATGAAAGGTAGAATTTTAACCAAAGTAAGGAAAATGGGCAAGAATGAGCCCAAACCCAAGAGGAAAAATAAAAAATAAAAATAAAATTAAAGTGATGAAATATTGGTGTAATCAAGATTAAGTGACATGGCATTAAGACAAAAATTTAGCAAGTGGTGTGATTCTACGTTCATCATTTTGGCAAGTGGCATAATAATAGAAGGCTTTAGGACAAAAACATCTATATCCTACATTCATAACTTTAGCAAGTGGGTAATAATACATAGCATTATGACAAAACATCATTATCCTACACAAATAATTTTAGTTAAGTAAGGAAAATTCAAGGGCTAGAAATTTGCCACTTAAAAAGGCAAATCTATCATACTTGATTAAGACAAAAGAAAAAAAGAAATGAATCCCTAAATCAAAGGGATCTTGCCCCATATCTTAAGAACATATCATCATAATTTTAAAAATACTAATCTCCTTTTTCTATGCATATCTTGACTAAGGAATAGGAAGACAAGAACAAAAGTTGTTTGTTTTCCAAAAATTCAACAAAGTGTATCCTAATTGTGATAAGGTAGACCCATGATCATGAAAGGTGAATTATTTGGTGGTCTATATAAGAAAACCCACCCTTACAACATTAGAATTTCGTCCAAGTGAGGGAGAGCAAAAATAGAAGCAAGGTAGTGTGAGGAAAGGAGAGGAAGAAAGGAAGAAAGAGGAAGGAGAAGTCTAGGGGACTAAGTGCTCCAGATAAGTTTAACAATATTTCTTTTTGAAGAAAACCTTTGAAACTTATAATATTTATATGAGATTTTGATCTTAGAACTTTTATGATTGGTCATGATGTTGCTATATCATGTTACATATTGATCTTGCATGTGATGTATGTTTGAATACTTAGGTTGGTGTAGATAGTTCTACATGGTTATGGCTATGGGTGGCAGAATTTTAAGTTTTGGTATTTTAATTTCTGGGAACAATCTATAAGGAATTAAAATAAATGGTTAACATAAGAATTAAAGATATATGTGTCACGGATTGTTACCCACTGGAATCATTCCATTTGGATTCCATATGTGGTAGCTATGGTCTGATTAGTAGTCAAAGGTCAGAAAATGAATCATCAGGGAAGAATATGTTAGGATAGCTTCAGAAATTTAATTTCTGGGAATTATTGGTAGGGAATTAAAATAAATGGTTAACATAAGAATTAAATATATGTGTGTCATGGATTTTTATCCACTGGAATCATTCAATTTGGAGTCCACATGTGGTAGATATGGTCGGATTAGTAAGCCAATGTCAGAAAATGGTTCATCAGGGAAGATTATGTTAGGACAGCTGTTGTATTTTAATTTCTGGGAATTATCTGTATGGAATTAAAATAAATGGTTAACATGAAAGTTATATATCTATGTCTCATGGAAATATGCCCACTGGAATTATACAATTTGGAGTTCATATAAGGTAGATATGATCTGATTAGTAAGCAGAGGTCAGAAAATGTTTATTCAGGGAAGAGTATGTTATTAATGCTTTAGTTTTTGAATGTCTGGGAATATTCTGTAGGGAATTAATATAGCATGCCAACATAAAAATTATATATATATGGCTCATGGATTTTTACCAACTGGAATAACTCAATTTGGAGTTCCAATTTGGGAGATATGGTCTAATTACTCAGTAAAGGTCAGAACCTATCCGAGAGGAACTATCCTGTACTTTGAGGGAGTAATATCACCTTCGTTTCTTAATTTTTCGCTACAATGTTCAACATAATAGTTTTAGATAATTGTTTTATCTTGAAATGGACACCAAGATCATCTACATCAGAGTTAAATTGAGGGAGTTATACTCTGATTAGTAAGAGACGGTTAGATAGGATGAAAACCTGCATCAAGAAAAATAAAGGAATAAAATTAGTATTTAAAAAAGAAGATGAATCTTAATAAATGACTAGTATAGCCATAGCCATTGCCATTGTATGAACTTCTCACCATCTTAAGTGTGAAATTTTGACATGAAAATATTTTATAAAGTGATATTTGAAATGGTTATGTTCATGGCATGATTACCAAAGATTTATGGTAATAGTTATATTTTGATGAACATACTTGTTATTGAAAACATATTTTTGGCTATCATTGTGAAAAGAAAAGAAATGAGCACGGTCACATGGCAATCCGTGTGGTGCACCAGTAGGGGACGCCCTACCAACGGTTATGATCATGATAATGAGAAAAGAAAGAGAAAGTGGGCCATGTCGGACAGAGCGAGAAAATCCCGTACCGGAAAGTAAAGGATACTTACCCTGACCGGGGTAGCTTGAAATGAGAATAAGTTGATGGCCATCATATGATATTTTGAAAATAGTTAATTCTGTCATACATATTATTACAGTATGATTCTTATGTGCATAGATATAATGCATTCATGTGACCAAAGATATTTTCTGTAGTTTATAAAGCTGAACATGACGTGATGAGCTTTACTGATGATAATTTATTGTTGAACTTACTGGGATTTAATTCTCACTATATTTCCATATCATGTTCAGAAAATTATTTATGCAGCTTTTGTTTCTAAGGCTCTGGCTTTTAGTGCACATTGGATCGAGTTACTTTATGTTGGGCTGATTTCAGAATCAAATAAGATGTTTGTGGTCGAGTTGGCTCAGATCCCGGTGAAGGTGCAACCACCCGCACCTGTATCTCCGGAATTGGTCAACCAAAATAAACAAGATGTAAATATCTATGTGTTTGATATGTTATACGTCTGTTTTGATTAATGACATGTATGTGAACTCAATATTGTATAATAATAAAGGAAAAAAAATGTTGTTACACTAAAACCCAGAGCTATAGAAAATATGCATAACTAATTTTCTGAACATGATATGGAAATATAGTGAGAATTAAATCCCAGTAAGTTCAACAATAAATCATCATCAATATAGCTCATCACGTCATGTTCAGCTATATAAACTACAGAAAATATCTTTGGTCACATAATGCATTATATCTATGCATATAAGAATCATACAATAATGATATGTATGATATGATTAACTATTTTCAGAATATCATATGATGGCCATCAACTTATTCTCATTTCAAGCTACCACGGTTAGGGTGAGTATTCTCTACTCTCCGGTATGGGCTTTTCTCGCTCCGTCTGACATGGCACACTTTCTCTTTCTTTTCTCAAAATCATAATCATAACCGTTGGTAGGGTGTCCCCTACTGGTGCACCACACGGATTGCCATGTGAGCGTGCTCATTTCTTTTCTTTTTACAATGATAGCCAAAATTATGTTTTCAATAACAAGTATGCTCATCAAAATATAACTATTACCATAAATCATTGGTAATCATGCCATGAACATAACCATTTCAAATAACACTTTATAAAATATTTCCATGTCAGAATTTTACACTTACGATGGTAACAAGTTCATACAATGGCAATGGCTATGGCATATACTAGTCATTTATAAGATTTGTCTTCTTTTTTAAATATTAATTTTATTTCTTTATTTTCTTGATGTAGGTTTTCATCATATCTAACCTTCTCTTACTAATCAGAGCATAACTCCCTCAATTGAACTCCGATGTAGGTGATCTTAGTGTCAATTTCAAGAAAAAACAATTATCTAAAACTATTATGTTGAGCATTGTAGCGAAATATCAAGAAAGCAAGGTGAGATTACTCCCTAAATGTACAGGTTATTTCTTCTCAGATAGGTTCTGACCTCTACCTACTAATCGGCTCATATCTACCTAATATGGACTCCAACTTGAGTAATTCTAGTGGCTACAAATCCGTGACACACATATCTATAATTCTTATGTTAACCATTTATTTAAATTCCATATAGATAATTCCCAAAAATTGAAATACAGAAGTTGTCCTAACATATTCTTCCCTGATGAACCATTTTTTGACCTTTGACTACTAATCAGCTCATATCGTCCTCATATGGACTCCAAATGGAATGATTCCAGTGGCTAAACATCCATGATACACATAGCTATAATTCTTATGTTAACCATTTATTTTAATTCCATACAGATAATTCCCAGAAATTAAAATATAGAAGCTATCCTAACATATTCTTCCTTGATAAACCATTTTCTGACCTTTGACTACTAATCGGAACATATCTACCTCATATAGACTCCAAATTGAATTATTCTAGTGGCTAAACATCCATGACACATATATCTTTAATTCTTATGTTAACCATTTATTTTAATTCCCTACAGATAATTCCCAGAAATTAAAACACAGAAACTATCTTAACATATTCTTCCCTGATGAACCATTTTCTGACCTTTGCTTACTAATCGGACCATATCTACCTCATATGGACTCCAAATTGAATGATTCCAGTGGCTAAAAATTCGTGACACATATATCTTTAATTATTAGGTTAACCATTTATTTTAATTCCCTACAGATAATTCCCAGAAATTAAAACACAGAAGCTATCCTAACATATTCTTCCCTAATGAACCATTTTCTGACCTTTGCTTAATAATCGGACCATATCTACCTCATATGGACTCCAAATTGAATGATTCCAGTGGCTAAAAATCCGTGACACATATATCTTTAGTTCTTTTGTTAACCATTTATTTTAATTCCCTTCAGATAATTCCCATAAATTAAAACATAGAAGCTTAAAATTTTTCCACCCATAGCCATACCCATGCAGAACTATCTACACCAACCTAAGTATTCAAACATACTTCACATGCAAGATCAATATGTAACATGATATAGCAACATACATGACCAATCATCAAAGTTCTAAGATCAAAATCTCATATAAATATTATAAGTTTCAAAAGTTTTCTTCAAAAAGAAATATTGTTAAACTTACCTGGAGCACTTAGTCCCCTAGACTTCTCCTTCCTCTTTCTTTCTTTCTTCCTCTCCTTTGCTCACTCTACCTTGCTTCTATTTCTCTCTCTTCCTAACTTGGACGAAATTAAAATGTTGTAGGGGTGGGTTTTTCTTAAATAGACCACCAAATAATACACCTTTCATGATCATGGGTCTACCTTATTACAATTAGGATACACTTCTTTGAATTTTTGGAAAACAAACAACTTATGTTCTTGTCTTCCTCTTCCTTAGTCAAGATATGCATAGGAAAAGGAGATTTGTATTTTGAAAATTATGATGATATGTTCTTAAGATAAGGGACAAGGTCCCTTTGATTTAGGGATTCATTTCCATTTTCTTTTGTCTTAAACTAGTATGATAGGTTTGCCTTTTTAGGTGGCAAATTTCTAGCCCTTGAATCTCCATTATTTGGTTGATATTATTTTTGTGGGATAGGAATGTTTTGTCCTAATACCATGTATTATCATACCACTTGCTAAAATTATGAGAGTAGGATATAGATGTTTTTGTCCTAAAGCCTTGTATTGTCATGCCACTTGCCAAAATGATGAATGTAGAATCACACCACTTGCTAAATTTTTGTCTTAATGCCATGTAACCTAATCTTTATTATTATTACATTATTATATCATCACCTAATTTATTTTATTTTATTTTTCCTCTTGGATTTGGGCTTATTCCTACCCATTATGGGCTTGTTCCTACCCATTTTCTTTGTTTTGGATACAATTCTTCCTTTCTTGGAGGGCTTGGTCACATTTTCATAATTTTTGGGCTATTGGTCCAATTACTATATCCTAGTCCAAGTCTATGTTTTATTTCTTGCTTAGGTTATCCAATGGGCTTGCTAGAAACTTATGTGAAGTGGAAAAACTCTATATGAAGTGTCCATAGGTAAAAGCCTAATGTATGGGTAAAGATTTTAAACTTAGTAACTCTAGTTCTTGAATTAGGAAAAATTACCCTAATCCAATGTTCTTGAAATTTTATGACCTTTACTTGTTTCTAAAAATTTATCTTCCTTATCCAAGAATTTTGCATCTCTTTAGTATGTTATTTCTAATTGTTTTTCCTATTAGGTTTTCCCTCTTTATTTGTTCTCTTAATGTTAGAAACATTTTTTATGCATATACATAAGGTGAAGAATTTCTAAGGATTATATTTCCTTAGATACCTGAAATATTGTCTAATAAATTTTATTTCCTTAATTAAATATTTTTGTACTTTTATCAATAAAAGAAACAAAATTAGGGATGTTACAATTTTCTCTATGGATCAGCCCTAAATCATCCCTCATCTTTATTCTATGCTCCTAAAAGATGGTTTTGATGGTTGTTGTGTATGTTTTGTGGTGGGAGAAAAAGATCTAAGTGGAGCGAAGGAAAATGAAATCAAGGGGGGTGCTTGTTAACAAAGTGGATAAGTAAAGTTGAGTAGGTTTAACATTAATTTTTCATTGAAATTCCATGTCTTTTGGAAGATCTAAAGTGTTTCAAAGCATATGTGATACATGTTTTGTGCTGAAATTTGGCTTTGATTGGATGAAATTTGATGCTTTGAATGGATGGTTTAAGGAATCATGGTTTAGGTTGAATTAGAAGAAGTGTTCAACATAAAAATTATATCCTTATGTTGTACCATTCAAAGCCCTCTAGAATCACCTTAATCGGATTTAAAATGAAAGAGTTATACCCCAGTGAGTGAAGAAAATTTAGATTTAACACGCTAAATCACGAAGCTACTTCTGAAACCCTTTTTTCACCTATTTTTAATCCTAATTTTTCAAAGTAGTTAACATAAAAATTGTACATAATTGTCTTATATTTCCATATACACCAAAATCAACCCAATTGAAGTTGAAATAAGGGAGTTATGTCTTGAATAGCAAGGGACGATCAAGCTGGTCGAGAACCTACAATGCAAAACACGACCGTATTTCAAGGCACGACCAGGACGTGTTTCTGGTTGTTTGAGGGGGTGCAAAACATTTAAGACAACCTCAAGCATGGTCGTGTTCCAGGGCATAGCCAGGCCGTGCTTGGAGCTGTTTTTGCCCTATTTTAGCTACAAATGGCATTAAATGAATCTTATTAAGTAAATGGTAATTAGAGAAACTAAATTGAAGAAGAATTCCTTATAATATTTTCGATATAATATTAGTTTTTACTACTTCTTGTGATAACTAGCATGATATACATTGTGAATTAATACATATTTGTTAAATGATGAAGATGATGATGCGTTTTCTATGCTAGTACGTAAGTATATGATGATTAGAAGATATTAACATGCAATAAATTAAACATGTCTTTAGCATGTTTTAAGTTGCTTTTTCTTTAATTTTATTATGAAATAAATAGGATTTAACTAATTTTTGTTTTATGTTTTAGGAATAATAAAGAAGAAAATAAGAGGAAAATAGAGAGAAAATATGGAAAAATACTGATTTTTGACCTTCAATCACTAATTGAGGCATATATCTCTCTCATTTGAACTCCAATTGAGGAGATTCCAATAGCTATGGAAAGAAGAGACATAGAGCTACAACTTTCATGTTCGGCACTTTGGTAAAATTCAGAAGTTTCTAAGCACTGCATTATGACATATCCAGAGTGTCGTGGCATTGCGTTGCCCAGAAAGGAGCGTCGTGGCACTACATTGCCCAAAAAGGAGCGTTACGGTGCCTTGGTGTTAGTTTTCGAAGTGCTGTGGCACTAAACGGACACTGCAGCGCCACAAGAGTGAATTTTCATAGCGCCACGATGCCCGTGAAGCTTGCTTCGATGCTCGCCACGCACTAGATTGCTAAATTCGTGATTTTTAGGTCTTTTTGACTCCAATTGAAGCCCGACGGGCTGGATTTTAACCTAGAAATAATTCTACTTCAAGGAGGAGAAGCCAATCTATAAAAAAGGAAGAAAGGAAGCATCAAGAATAATTTAAGCTCTTAATTACCTACTTTAATTCTCATTTAGCTTTTCTTATAGCATTGCACAGTTGATTTATTTTTAGTTGATTAAGGAAGATTGAAACCTCAAGGGATCGTTATGTATTGCGAAATTTGGAATAGACTTTATTAGTTCAATCTTAACCGGGTATTGATTATTCTTCTACTCTTTTCTTTCCTTAATGATTATTCATATAATTGCTAGGGAGGTCTTCTAGTATATTGTCTGTTTTAATCTACTGCTGAATTAAGTTTTGAACAAAAGTTTTCATTATTGTGTTCATGAAGCAAATAGGATTAAGGATTTTGGATTATAAATCATTAACCCTATGATGAATGATCAACTAAATTAAATATGAAAAATGTGTTTATATTTATTTAGCTTTATCAGTTTCTCTTATTCTTCATGTAATTAATAGGTTAGACTTTACCGATGTGCAAAAGGATATTTTATTAATTAGGGTTTAATTGGTGCGATTGTTATCAATTTATTAGGCTTAAGGAGGAACAAGGATAGAATTCCAATGGTAGATATTTGGTTTAAGATTGATGATATTGCCAATGATCAATGCAATCCCTTGATAGTGGGTATCGACCGAAACCAACGCCTCTCTCATTAATTACTCTCTTAATTATTTTCATTATTGTTTACTTTACTAGTTTCAATTATCAATCCCCATTTTCTCAATCACGTAAGGTAATTCTAGTCTCTGTCGGATCGAGCCTTACTTCCTCGACTACAGGTTATTTGAGAGGTAAGGTATCAATTCGGGTGTACCTGCAACAGTACACACCAGATATGATGCATGCATTGTCACATGATGGTAATTGTATTATTACATATTTATTAAATGATGTGGTGATGATAACGGGTATGATGTTAGTAATGTACTTGGTGGATGCATAACTTTATTGTGCAGGTGATGATTATTAGAGAGTATGATGCACACATTGTTGTATCAATGCATGATGATTAGATGTATGATGTATACATTGTTACATAATGATAAATGTATCAATACGTAATTGTTAAATGATGTGATGATGATGGCATGCATAATGTTAGTGATGAATATGGTTGATGTAAAATGTCCATTAAGATGAAGATGGTAAGCATGATACTAGCAATAATGAGATGTTGATGAGATACATGCTTGAGATGTTGATGAGATGCATACTTAATATGTTGATGACATGCATGCTTGAGATATTGATGAGATGTATACATAATATGTTGATGAGATGCGTGCTTGAGATGTTAATGAGATGTATACTTAATATGTTGATGAGATGCATGCTTGAGATGTTGTTTATGAGACAAAATCACATATTGTATTGATGATAAAAAGGATGATGTTATGCATGTGGCTAAATATGAGAAGTCGACGGATACTTGCAACAAATTGTGGCAGCAAGGTGACTCAACAAAAAGTATCAAGATGATCCTTACCTCAGTAAGGTGACCTAGTGGTATGCGACACCTTGTGGTAATAAGGTGACTAGACGGGTCGTATGCCTTTGAGACAATACCAAATAGGGGACTTCCTATTAGCCTTTAGTGAGCTGAGGGGGAGTATGGCCACTCCGACTAGGTGATATTGGTATATGAGTAGTAGGAGGTTGAATAGCTCATATGACCCTATTACTGAGATGTAGAAGGATGACGAATGAACAACTACCATGCATAATGTTCTGTATACTAATTGTAATTATCATATGTGTGCATAATATGTTAAATCATATCATTTATGAATATTATGCTTTTGTCATGAAAGATTGATAATGTCTTAGCATGCTATAATTATGACAATTAAGCATCTGTACATACCAAGTTTTTATCCTTCCATCTATTGGTGATGTATATGCATATATATACATGTTATAAATGATAAATGTTTTCCGTAACTTATATAGCTGGACATAACACTGTGATCTTTCTTACTGATTATATCTTACATTTAATGTTAAACCTATTGGAAACTTCTGTTTTCATTATTGTTGGTGTTATGTTCAGATAAAAATAGATGTTATGCTAGTTGTTTCCATGCACTTGTGCATATCCCAATGCCAGCACCATCTCCTTCACCCTTTGTACTCCAGGAGTGGTGTGCTATATGGGGTTTTGATGTTATACTAATGTAATTAGGAGAATTTGTGTTACCTTTTGTATAAACATTAACCACTAACGTGGCTTTTGGTACGATGGAAATGAAAAATTAGTAAAAAAAAATATCGACTCTTACATGAATCATATATTGAACAAAGTTTAAAGATGTAAAAAAACTATTAGATATAGAATAAAAAAATAGCAATAAACTAAAGTTGAGAGTAAATCAATGATTAAAGTGTTGGTCTTGGTTGATATCCACCATCAAGGATTGCATTGATAATCGATAATATAAATAATTCTATATTGAATATCTACCATTGGGATGTTATTCTTATTTCTCCTTAGTTTTGGTTAATTGATAACGATTACTTTAACTAACCTTAATTGATAAGCAAGCTTAGCCAATCGATAACACAAAGAAATAAAGAAACCGATAAAGCTAAAGAAGACAAACACATTGGATGCATTTAATCTAGTAAATTATTTATCGTAGGGAAACAATTCATAATCAAACAATCATTAATCTTATTTTCCTCTTAAACTAAAGGGATCAAAATATTATTGATGTATGATTCAATAGTAGATTGAAATAGTTAAAAGAATAGTGTGCACCTTAACTATTAATCAAAACAATCATGAAATGAAGAATAGATGAATAATCAATACCCAAATAAAAATGAACAATCAAACCTTAATATAATCTCCCAATGCATAAAAGTCCTTGAGGTTTCAATCTTCATTAACTAAACAAAGAGAATTAGCCACGTATGGTTATAAGAAAACCTAAGAGAATATGAGAGAAAAAGAGAGAATGAAGAGAATTATTGACGATAAGATGTCCTCGATGCTCGCTTTCCCCCTATTGATAGATTAATGAGTCCTTAATTATATATGTAATGACCGATTTTAAAAAAAAATTAAATTACCACATTCCAACATCAAATAATACACATATATAAACATAGCTCATATTGTATTATCTTTATACTAAAAGGGTTACATAAGTGGTTATGATTTATACATGAATTATATAATTATATTGACTTAACATTAGACCATATACCACACATCAACCTTGGTATAATAGGGTAGAGGAGGTGGTGCTAGCATCGAGATATCCACAACATTAGCTGCATATTGGTCAATTAACCCAACTAAGGTATTTTTACTATTTGGAATTCCCAAACAACAATAGGAAGTCTACTGGTGTCTCAATTATCTTTATTTAAACATAACACCAAACATTAATGAGAATAGAGTCTCAACAGCTTCAACATTAACATCATATTATAAGTAATATCACAATGTTATGTCCAGCTGTATAAACAACCGAAAATGTTAGTCCTTTTGTGATGAGGTCATAATAATTGCAAATGCGTGATTAACATAGTATAGTCGCTTGCTCAACAATTTAAAATATCATATGTAGTGCTTCTATGCATGGTGACTGATCATCTACAGCCACAAGTTTAACAAACAGTGACTAATCGTCTGTAGCCATATTTTCACACTCAGTGACTAAACCTCTATAGCCATGAGTTCAACAAATAGTGACTAATCATCTGTAGCCACGAGGTCAACAAATAGTGACTAATCGTCTGTAGCCACAAGGTCAACAAACAATGACTAATTGTCTATAGCCACATTTCCACACTCCACACTCAGTGACTAATCGTCTGTAGCCATGAGGTCAACAAACAGTGAATAATCATCTGTAGCCACATTTCCACACTTAGTGAATAATCGTCTATAGTTATGAGTTCAACAAATAGTGACTAATTGTCTGTAGCCACATTTTCATACTTAGTGACTAATCGTCTGTTGCCACATTTCCATATTCAGTGACTAATCGTCTGTAGCCATGAGGTCAACAAACATTGACTAATCGTCTATAGCCATATTTCTAACCATATACATTAACATCATATAACCATGTATGCATCAAACAACTCATCATTAGTATCATGCTTGCCATCCTCAATCAAGTTTTTCACTTCATAAAACAAATATGTATTAATACCTCTATCATTATATAATAATGTATACATCATACTCTTTAATCATCATGAACATCACAATGGGTTATTTATTAACCAATTATATCATTAATGTCATGCAAAATATCATCACCATATCATTTAACAAATATGTAGTAATACACTTACCATCATGCAACAATGCATGTATTATAATGTAATCATCTTGCATTAATACAGTAGCATATGTTTCACATCATCATCTTTATCATTTAAGAAATATGTATTAATACATGATATATGTCATGCTTGTTATTACAAGAAATGGTAAAAACTAGTATTGTATCTCAAAGATTATTGGTCTTTCTTCTTCAATTTGGTTTCTATAATTATCATCTAGTTAATGGGGTTCATTTAATGCCATTTGTAGCTAAAACAAGGCAAAAATAGCTTCCTACACGTCTTGGCCGTGCCCTATAACATGGTCATGCTTGAGATTGTGCCAAATGTCATGCCCCTAATTTAAGGGCACGTGAAACACATAATTTACGAACATATATTTGCCATAACATGTATAATACACTCCTTTACAAATAGGTATTCTCATGTATACACAATATACAGACCAAGTCTATAAACATCAAAGTAATAGCAGAAGTAAGGATCCTGCCAGTGGCATTCAAACACATACTCTAAAGTACAAGTACAATATAACCAAAAATCTACAAGCCTTGAAAACAAAGTGAGATTATGTTGTCTAGCTAGTCAAGTATCTAAAGGGGAAGGACCAAACTATGTATTCTTATCTGAAAAATATGAACATATCATGTAGAGAGTTTGACAACTTAATGAGCTGATAATACCTCCTATGACCTCTTAGGTTAGCATATGGATGTACTCATATTGTAAAATTTATCACATAGAAAATTATAGTTTAGAAGTACATCTTATAGGACTCGCATTTCAAATATTCTCAATTCAAAGCATATTCATATATCTAAAACCATATACAATATGGTATAATCATTAATCAAATATTATTATGCATCAGAATATTTCTCTTAAAAATATTAGAAGGATCTCATATCAGAACCACCATACCATGAGCTTTACGCTTGCCATTCAATCATATAAAGTAACTTTATAGCTTTACAGATCAATGCCTCATACATATAATATTCACTCTATCAAATAATGATAAATACATGTAGAAATGCATATTCAGTGAGTTTCTAAATCGATTTACAAAACCATACTCTTCTTGAACTATATACTAGTTAGTAAGCAAAGCAAATATTTTAACACATTTTAGAAACTTATGATAGCATAAATAATTTATAAACAGAAATAACTATACATTTGAAGTTCAAGACGCATGGGGTAAGTTATAGAAAGAATTCTCTACTCACACGATAAAAATCCAGGTTGGACAACCCCAAAATGCACTTTTCCTATCCAAATATGATCAAATAGAACTCAAAAGCGTGTTCGGAGGGTTCAAAAACCTAAAAAATGACTTTGGGAGCTTAGTCAATGTCAGTCAATCGATGGTCACTATTCAAGGATGAAAATATTGTTCACATTATATTGCCCCCAATTTACGGGTATGTAAATAAAATAAAACATTTTTTAATTAGATATTTACCATAACATGCATAGTACTATTCTTTGTTATGGAAATAGATACATATAGGCTCTCTCATGTATACACATTATATAGACCAAGTTATGAATGTCAAAGTAACAAAAGATGCAGGGATCTTGCCTGTGGCATTTAGAGCACACTCTAGAATACAAACACAATATAATTCAAAAAAAAACTGTGAGCCTTGGAAGCAACATAGACTCACTTAGACAATACGTCACCTAACTAATCATCTATCTACAAAATCATACTCTGTATTCTTATATGAAAAATATGGAAATATCGTGTAGTGAGTTTGACAACTCAGTGAGTAGAAAATACTTCCTATGACCTCTTAGGTAAACATATGGATGTACGCATATTTTAAAATTTATTGCATAGAAATTATAGTTTGGAAGTACATCTATATGAGACCCGCATTTCAAATATTCTCAAAAGAAAGGATATTTAGATATCCAAAACCCTATACTGTATTGTATTATCATTAAACAAATGCTGTTATGCATCAAAATATTTCACATAAAAATATTAGGAGGAACCCATATCAGAATCATCAAATATTCTCAAGCACACAATAAAGGATGATCTTATGTTCAGCTGTGTAAGTTACAGTAAAATATTAAACTTTTGAAATAAAGTGATAACTTTTGTTTATGCATAATTAACATACTATATATGCACTGAAAATTCACTCTTTTTACATAATGCTTAAGCATGTTACAGCTCTCAATACACTCAATTCACTCATTTGCTATACGCATAGTGATCGATCGACTACAGTCACAATAAGTGATCAGGGAATGTGAGTTCATTACCCATCTACCTCCTCACATTACTAGTGTCACCCGGGTGGAGCGACCTCCTGATAAGAGTCATATTATTGCACTTTTGTTAAGATTTAAATATTGATATTTGTGTGAAAATTGTGGTTATTTGATTATTTAATCCACAAATGTCATTTCACGGGTATTTCGTGTTTAAAGTGCAATTTCAGGTAAAATCATAAGTTTGGAGAAGTTTGGGACAAATTCCAATGACCGGGGTTGAGTGAGAATCAAGAAAATCAAGTTTCAAGGTTTGGAAATCTGGCCGCGGCGAAAATGCTGCAGCAAACTTTCCTGAGAGTGCGAATTTTGGAATCAAATCTAGCCGCTGGCGAGATCATTTTCGCCGTCGGCCAAATGAGTTCGCCGGCGGCGAAACTCGAGACTCCAAAATCTCGTAGCGGCGAGAATATGTTCGCCGTGGCGAGAATCCACTCGCCGGCGGCAAGGTTCGGTGGCCAAACGCGTTTTCTATTATTTTTGTTCCAAAATTGTCCCCAAAACCCTAGATCTATAAATACCATAAGGTACATAGAGAGGGGACGGCAAAATAGACCTAGAAGAGGCATTTTTGGAGGAGAGGAAGCCATTTTTGGAGAGAAAGCTTGGAGAATCTTGAAGGATCATCACCATTGTTGCTGCCAAGTGTTCATCTCCAAGAGTTCTTCATCTCTTTTCCTTAGCTTCATTTTTCTGCAGTTTATTTCGTTTTTGTAGTTATGTATTTAGTTGAGATAGTTGTTGTTCTTATTTCCATTATGAGCTAATTCATTTTTGCTAAGGCTATGATGTAGTTGAATCATGAAACTCTGATTTCTTTGGTTATGGTTATATGAGTCCATTGTTTTCAAGTTGAGTATTTATTTCCATGCTTAATGCTTTTGAATCTCTGGCCAAGATTTAGATTATTAGTTGCATTATATTGAGACCAAGAGGAGATGTATAATGAATGCTTCTTGTGATAAATACCATATGTTGAATGCGAGTGTGAGAACTAATGCATGATGTGTGTGGTTATTCTGGAAATTCCATATATCATAATGTGCTTGTTTGTGATTAAATCTTCATAGAAATATAGTTGATTATCATAGATAAGTAATTCTAATATAACTCGAGAGAGAGTATTAGAAAAGTTTGGGTATTTCAACCATCACTTTTAGCTTTGATTCTCATATAACATGCCTTGAAATCGGATTGAATTGATTCAGCGAAATCAAATGCCTTAGCGTTTTTAATCATTTGTGAACAACATTCAATTGTGTTCTTTGCATTTATTTGTAAGTTAATTTGCCTTTTAAACAATCAACAATTTGGTTTTCAGATAAAATTAGGATTAGTCAATTTTGGTACTTAGTAACGCCATTCCTTGTGGGTTCGATATCCATACTTTTTTACACTTTATTACTTGAACGATTCGTACACTTGCGAAAATACGCATTAAGTTTTTGGCGCCGTTGCCGGGGAATGGTTTGATTATTAATATCGATACTACCTAATCTTAGTTTTAATTTGAAGTTAATTTGCTTTATCATTGTTTCAGTTTTATTTTTATTCTAAATTGAGTTTGTGAGTTGTGTTGAACATTTGTTCATTTAGAGTTGTTGCTTCTTGTTTACATTATTTATTTTAGTCATTTCTTGCTAATTTTTCAGTTATTTATTTTTCTCTTTTATTTTATTTATCATAAAAGAAAAAGGGGTAACTTTGTGTTGTGTGAGTGCTTGTTGATTTTTCAGGTTGTAGGATTTTTGTATGCGACGTGCAAGAAGCCTTAACCTTCTTCCATTTGATCCGGAAATTGATCGAACATATAGGCATCTAAACAGAGAGAGAAGGCGTTCAACCTCCACTCCTAATAGACAATCAGCCATGGATCCACAATTTGTTAAGGGAGGTGGAAATCGTAGAGTTTTGAGGGATTATGTTGCGCCTAATGTTGCTGGAACCACTTCGGGAATAAGGAGGCCAACTGTTCAAGCCAATAACTTTGAGATAAAGCCATCCTTTATCCAAATGGTTCAATCAAATCAGTTTGGGGGAATGTCAAAGGATGATCCCAATGCACATATTGCTTACTTTCTGGAGGTGTGTGACCTGTACAAGATAAATGGTGTGTCTGAAGATGCCGTAAGATTAAGGGTTTTTCCTTTTTCACTTCGGGATAGAGCCAAGGAGTGGCTGAACTCATTGCCACCAGGATCAATTACAACATGGAATGAGTTGGTTCAGAAGTTCTTGTCCAAGTTCTTTCCTCCTGCTAAGACGTCAAAATTACATAATGAAATCACATCCTTTACACAGTATGACCAAGAATCATTGTATGAAGCTTGGGAGAGATTCAAAGAAATGTTGAGGAAGTGCCCACATCATGGTATACCGATTTGGCTGCAAGTCTCTACATTTTATAATGGGTTGGTTTCAAACTATAGGGCAATGATTGATGCTGCATTTGGAGGGTCTTTAATGGGAAAAACACCAGAGGATGCTCATGAGTTGTTAGAGATTATGGCAGAAAACAACAATCAGTGGCAGAGCGGGTAACTGTAAAAAGACCAGCAGGAGTGCATGAAATTGATTCAGTGAATGCTTTGTTAGTCCAAGTTGCTGCTCTTTCAAGAAAGGTGGATTCATTGTCATCCAAGTTCGAATCCAAACGAACTGCAGAATGTGATTTATGTGGTGGAAATGATGCTAGTATTGAGTGCAAGTCGGAAATCCATTTGCTTCACCAAATGCTGAACAAGCCAACTATGTTTCAAAGTTCCAAAGACCTCAACATAACCCATATTCGAACACCTATAATCCAGGTTGGAGGAATCATCCAAATTTGTCATAGGGAAATAACCAAGGGGGATTCAAACCGTCATCTTCCTACCAACCCCAAGAGAAGAAACAAACAAATTTGGAAGAAATTTTGGGGAAGTTCATTGAGGAGTCAAGAAGAAATTTCAAAAATCAAGAGGCAATCAACAGGGACATCCAAAACCAACTGGGGCAACTTTCAAAGCAGATTGCAGAAAGATCTCAAGGATCATTGCCAAGTGACACAATAAATCCTAAGGAGCATGTAAAGGCTATCACATTAAGAAGTGGTAAAGAACTTGAATGGCAGAAGAAATCAGAGAAAAAGATGAAAGAATCTAAAGAAAAGCCATCAACATCCCAAGATGTTCAACCTTTGCCATATGCAAAATATGAGCCTCCTATCCCATATCCTCAAAGACTGCAGAAGAAAAAGCTTGATAATCAATTTGGTAAATTTCTGGAAATTTTTAAGAAATTGCATATTAACATTCCTTTTGCAGAGATGTTGGAACAAATGCCCAAGTATGCAAAATTCATGAAGGAAATTCTATCAAAGAAGAGGAAGCTGGGAGATTATGAAACTGTCATGCTAAATGAGGAGTGCAGTGCAGTTCTGCAAAGAAAACTGCCACAGAAAGTGAAAGACCCAGGGAGTTTTACTATACCTTGTACTATAGGAAGTTGCAATTTTGATAAAGTCCTATGTGATTTAGGATCAAGTATTAATTTGATGCCACTTTCTGTTTTCAGGAAACTAGGCCTGGGAGAAGTAAAACCTACTTCAATTTCTCTACAATTAGTGGATAGATCGGTGAAATATCCTCGAGGGGTAATTGAGGATGTTTTAATTAAAATAGACAAATTCATTTTTCCTGCAGATTTTGTGGTCTTGACATGGAGGAAGATAGAGAGATACCATTGATATTAGGGAGACCATTCCTTGCAACTGGAAGAACATTGATTGATGTTCAGCAAGGAAAACTAATTCTAAGGGTGCAAGATGAACAAGTGACTTTTGATGTTTTTGAAGCAATGAAATCTCCAAGTGAGGTACATTCTTGTTTTCAAATTAACACCCTTGACAGGTTAATCTCAGAAAATTTTAAGGAGAGAACTCCATTGCTACCACTAGAAGCTTACCATTTGAAATCTGCAACAATTGAGGAGAAAGATGAGGGAGTGAGACAATGTTCAGAATTACTGGCAGAACTTGATGAATATTTTTTCAGTGATCAAACATTCAAGGACTTGGGAACAAATGAAACTCCAACCTCAGTGGTCAAGAAGGAAGCCAACAAGATTGAGCTAAAGCCACTATCATTCCCATCTAAGGTTAAAAAAAAAACAAACCCGCTGTTTTCCTTTCTTACATTGAGGACAATGTAAGGTTTTGGTTGGGGGTGCGATAAACGGTACATTTTTCTTAGTTTCATATATATATATATATATATTTAGTAGTTTTGTTTGTGTGCTTAATTGTGTTTAATTTTGAGTTTTCATTTATTTTTCTGCATTTCGATTTAATTTCTTTTATTGTCTTATTTTAATCTTTCATTTTTGTCTCATTTGCATTTTACTTGTTTTAATTTGCACGTTGATGATAATAGTGTGATTGTGATAACATGTAGCTTTTAGAAGACATTAAATTTTGCTTCGGTTTAAAGATAATTTCAAATGTTGATTTTACTTAGTTGGCGACTCTTTTGGTATGTGGTATGACTTGGTTGATTAGTCTAAATGTTTAGAGAAGTCTTATGTGAGAATTTTTCATGGACATTTGTGTGATCTCAACAAACTCTAGAACTCAGTTGAAAACCTCTTGAGGAGAAATAATTTGGAATTGCACTATTTAAGATATGATGTAGGCCATTTTTGGATCGATTGTGCCATTTTAAGCTTACCTTGTTATCCTTATATCACTAGTTACCTCCTTGTGCCTATTTAAATATATTGTTAGCCTTATTTTTCTTTCTTTTTGCCTTCTATAACCTACCTTTTATTTAGCCAAAATATATATATATCATTCCTACCTTATTTGTTAAGAGCACTTAATTTTGAACACAAACTTTTCAAGAGCAATTGGAATAAGGATGGAATAAAAAAAATATCTTCCACATATATTGGAAGAAATTGGTTGGGGGTTATCTATTGTAAAAAAAAAAAGAAAAAAAAAGAGAGCTTTCACATTCTAGTAAATAAAAGAGTGTTAGTGATGGATGTACTAAGGTGAATGATTGAAAAAGAACTTTGTTTATCTTTGGAAAAATGGGATATGATCGAAAGAAACAATGTGGGTTTAATGGTGTTATCCTTTTACTTAATTGCTTGTGTTTAATCTAATAAGTTCTCTTATTTGTATTTTGACACTTCCCATTTTTCTTAACCAAATACCTAAGCCTAACATTACAAGCCATATTAAGTCCTATTGATCCAAAATGGTGTATTTTTCCTTTATTAGTGGAGAGAGGTTTGAAAAATGAGCCTATGGAGTTTGAGATTTCACCTTTTTGTTTGTGGATGTTGTGCATAATATTATCTAGGCATTATGGCTATTGGTTTGTGGTATGATGGATGTTTAAGAGTCAATAACAAAGGTGACATTCGCATTTGAGATTTCTTAAAGCTTAGGTGACATTTAATTATTCTATGTATTGTGTGTTATTTACAATTTTTGAAACATTTGTGCAAATTAATTGTTGTGTGATTTGATTAGTTTGAGTTAGTATAGTTTAGGGTAAGATGTTTGTGGGTATCATCACTGGAAGCCCTCACGAGACTACAACTCGTCCTACTAGGGCCGCCTAGAGGTTTAAAGGCTTATTGCATATGCTTAATGCAATTTTGTAAATAGAATAATTTTTTTTTGAATTTTTCTTTTAATGTCTCCTTTGAATTTATTTATAGATCGCTTTTCTTGCTAGAGACTAGCAAGAAGCTGGTTGGGGGTTGTTGATAAGAGTCATATTATTGCACTTTTGTTATGATTTAAATATTGATATTTGTGTGAAAATTGTGGTTATTTGATTATTTAATCCACAAATGTCATTTCACGGGTATTTCGTGTTTAAAGTGCAATTTCAGGTAAAATCATAAGTTTGGAGAAGTTTGGGACAAATTCCAATGACCGGGGTTGAGTGAGAATCAAGAAAATCAAGTTTCAAGGTTTGGAAATCTGGCCGAGGCGAGAATATTTTCGCCGCGGTGAAAATGCTACAGCAAACTTTCCCGAGAGCGCGAATTTTGGAATCAAATCTGGCCGCTGGTAAGAACATTTTCGCTGTCAGCCAAATAAGTTTGCCGGCGGCGAAGTGTGTCTCGCCGCCGGCAAAACTCGAGACTCCAGAATCTCGCTGCGGCGAGAATCCATTCGCCGGCGGCGAGGTTCGGCGGCCAAACGTGTTTTCTATTATTTTTGTTCCAAAATTGTCCCCAAAACCCTGGATCTATAAATACCATAAGGTACAGAGAGAGGGGACGGCGAAATAGACCTAGAAGAGGCGTTTTTGGAGGAGAGGAAGCCATTTTTGGAGAGAAAGCTTGGAGAATCTTGAAGGATCATCACCATTGTTGCTGCCAAGTGTTCATCTCCAAGAGTTCTTCATCTCTTTTCCTTAGCTTCATTTTTCTGCAGTTTATTTCATTTTTATAGTTATGTATTCAGTTGAGATAGTTGTTGTTCTTATTTCCATTATGAGCTAATTCATTTTTGCTAAGGCTATGATGTAGTTGAATCATGAAACTCTGATTTCTTTGGTTATGGTTATATGAGTTCATTGTTTTCAAGTTGAGTATTTATTTCCATGCTTAATGCTTCTGAATCTCTGGACAAGATTTAGATGATTGGTTGCATTATATTGAGACCGAGAGGAGATGTATAATGAATGCTTCTTGTGATAAATACCATATGTTGAATGCGAGTGTGAGAACTAATGCATGATGTATGTGGTTATTCTGGAAATTCCATAGATCATAATGTTCTTGTTTGTGATTAAATCTTCATAGAAATATAGTTGATTATCATAGATAAGTAATTCTAATATAACTCGAGAGAGAGTATTAGAAAAGTTTGGGTATGTTAACCATCACTTTTAGCTTTGATTCTCATATAATATGCCTTGAAATCGGATTGAATTGATTCAGCGAAATCAAATGCCTTAGCGTTTTTAATCATTTGTGAACAACATTCAATTGTGTTCTTTGCATTTATTTGTAAGTTAATTTGCCTTTTAAACAATCAACAATTTGGTTTTCAGATAAAATTAGGATTAGTCAATTTCGGTACTTAGTAACGCCATTCCTTGTGGGTTTGATATCCGTACTTTTGTACACTTTATTACTTGAACAATTCGTACACTTGCGAAAATACGCATCACCTCCCTTAACTCACTTAGGCTAATAGGGTGTCCTCTACTCGGTACCGTCACAAGTAATCAACCCGTCGATATTCATCCATACATATAATTACATATTTATAAATGCATATTCATCAAATGCAATATATAATTATCAAGCAACTTGACATGAGCTTTGCGCTTGCTATTCAATCATAATAAGTAACTTTATAGTTTTACAAATCAATGCTTCATGCACAAGATATTCACTTTACCAAACAATGATAAATATATTTAGAACCACATATTCAATGAGTTTCAAAATCTATTTAAAAAATCATACTCGTCTTGAACTATGTCCCAGTTTGTAAAAAAACAGATATTTTAACACATTTCAGAAACTTATGGTAGCATAAATAATTTGTAAACAGAATCAATTATACATTTTAAGTTCAAGAAGAGTATGGGGTAAGTCATAGAAATAATTATTTACTCACAGGTCAGGGTGTAACAACTCCATTTAAGTATCAATTTTTTTTAAATACCATGAAGTTATTACCTCGTTACAACTTAACTCAAAATAACATTTATTTAATTTATACAATACAGAGTTTACATACATGTCATTAATCAAAACATACGCACAACATATCAAACATATAAAAATCTACATCTTATTTATTCTGGTTGACCAATTTCGAAGATATAGGTGTGGGTGGTTGCACCTTCACTGGGATCTAAGCCAACTCAACCACAAACATTTTATTTGCTTCTGGGATCTGCCCAACATAAAGTACTCAATCCAACGTTCACTAAAAGCCAGAGCCATAGAAAAATCTGCATAACTAATTTCCTGAACATGATATGGAAATATAGTGAGAATTAAATCCCAGTAAGTTTAACAATAAATCATCATCAATATAGCTCATCATGTCATGTTCACCTGTATAAACTACAACAAATATCTTTGGTCACATGAATGCCTTATATCTATGCACAAGAGAATCGTACAATAATGACATGTATGACAGGATTAACTATTTTCAGAATATCATATGATGATTATCAATTTATTCTCATATCAAGCTACCCCGGTCAGGGTGAGTATTTTCTACTCTTCGGTACAGGCTTTTCTCACTCCGTCCGACATGGCCCACTTTCTCTTTCTTTTCTCATTAACATGATCATAACCGTTGGTAGGTTGTCCCCTACTGGTGCACCACACGGATTACCATGTGACCGTGCTCATTTCTTTTCTTTTCACAATGATAGCCAAAAATATTCTTTCAATAACAAGTATGTTCATCAAAATATAACTATTATCAAAAATCATTGGTAATCATGCCATGAACATAACTATTTCAAATATCACTTTATAAAATATTTCCATGTCAAAATTTTACACTTAAGATGGTAAGAAGTTCATACAATGGCAATGGCTATGGCTATACTAGTAATTTATTATTTTCATTTATAAGATTCATCTTCATTTTAAAATATTAATTTTATTTCTTTATTTTCTTGATGCAGGTTTTCATCCTATCTAACCTTCTCTTACTAATCAGAGCATAACTCCCTCAATTTAATTGAGATGTAGGTGATCTTGGTGTCAATTTTAAGATAAAACAATTATCTTAAAGTATTATGTTGAACATTGTAGCGAAATATTACGAAATCAAGGTGATATTACTCCATCAATGTACAAGTTATTTCTTCACGGATAGGTTCTGACCTCTGTCTACTAATCGTGTCCATATCTCCCTCATAAAAATTCCAAATTAAGTGATTCCAGTGGCTAAAAATCCGTGACACATATCGCTATAATTATTATGTTAACCATTCATTTTAATTCCCTACAAAATGTTCCCAAAAATTAAAATATAGAAGCTATCTTAACATATTCCTCCCTGATTAACTATTTTCTAACCTTTGCTTACAAATCGGACCATATATACCTCATATGAATTCTAATGAATAATTCCAGTGGCTGAAAATCCGTTAGACATAGATATACATTTGTTATGTTAACCATTTATTTAGATTCCCTATATAATGTTCCCAGAAATTAAATCACAGAAACTATCCTAATATATTTTTCCCTCATTAACTACTTTCTGACCTTTTCTTATTAATCAAACCATATTTATCTCATATAGACTCCAAATTAAGTGATTTCAGTGGCTAAAAATCCGTGACACATATAGCTATAATTCTTATGTTAACCATTCATTTTACATCCCTATAGAATGTTCTCAGAAATTAAAATACTGAAGCTATCATAACTTATTCCTCCCTGATTAACCAGTTTCTGACCTTTTTTTATTAATCAGACCATATCTATCTCATATAGACTCCAAATTGAGTGATTTCAGTGGCTAAAAATCTGTGAGACATAGATATACATTTGTTACATTAACCATTAGGTATATATGGTCTGTGAGACTCCAAATTTCGTCCTGGAGCACTTAGTCCTCTAGACTTCTCCTTCATCTTTCTTCCTTTCTTCCTCTCTTCCTCTCCTTTCCTCACTCTACCTTGCTTCTATTTTTTATTCTCTCCCTCACTTGGACGAAATTCCCATGCTATAAGGGTGAGTTTTGCTTATATAGACTATCAAATAATTCAATTTTCATGATCATGAGTCTACCTTATCACAATTAGGTTACACTTGGTTGAATTTTTGGAAAACAAACAACTTATGTTCTTGTCTTCCTCTTCCTTAGTCAAGATATTCATAGGAAAAGGAGATTTGTATTTTGAAAATTATGATAATATGTTCTTAAGATATGGGACAAGGTCCCTTTGATTTAGGGATTCATTTCCTTTTTCTTTTGTTTTAATCAAGTAGGATAGGTTTTCCTTTTTAGGTGGCAAATTTCTAACCCTTGAATCTCCATTATTTGGTTGAAATTATTTGTGTGGGATAGAAATTTTTTGTCCTAATGCCATGTATTATCATACCACTTGCTAAAATTATGAGTGTAGGATATAGATGTTTTGTCCTAAAGCCTTGTATTATCATACCACTTGCTAAATTTTTGTCTTAATGCCATGTCACATAATCTTGATTACACCATTATTTCATCACTTTAATTTTATTTTTTATTTTTATTTTTCCTCTTGGGTTTGGTTTCATTCTTGCCCATTTTCTTTACTTTGGTTAAAATTCTACCTTTCATAATGGGTTTGGTCACATTTTCATGATTTTTGGGCTACCGATCCAATTTCTATATCCTAGTCCAAGTCTACGTTTTATTTCTTCATTGGGCTATCCTATTGGCTTGCTAAAAATTTATGTGAAGTAGAAAAACTCTATATGAGGTGTCCATAGGTAAAAGCCCAATTTATGGGTAGAGATACTAAACTTAGTAACTTTTGCTCTTAAATTAAGAAAAATTACCTTAATCCGATCTTCTTGAAATTTTAAGACATTTACTTACTTCACAAAAATGTATCTTCCTTACCTAAGAATTTCACCTTTCTTTAGCATGTTTATTTCTAATATTTCCTCTTAGGTTTTCTTTCTTTACCTATTCCATTAATATTAGAACATTTCTATACATACACGTAAGGTGAAGAATTTCTAAGGATTATATTTCCTTAGATATCTAAAAATTGTCTAATAAATTTTATTTCCTTAATTAAATATTTATGTACCTTTATCAATAAAAGAAATGAAATTATGGATGTTACTTTGAATACTTTTGTACTTTTATTAATACATGAAACAGAATTAGGGATGTTACACAGGGCTCCAGGTTGGACAGCCCCAAATGTATTTTTTCAAGTCAAATATGATCAAATAGATCTCAAAAACGAATCCAGAGGGTCCAAAAACCTAGGAAATGAATCTGGAAGTGTAAAATTTGACCTCTGGAAGCTTGGTCAACACTGGTCAACTGATGGGAGACTATTCACGATCAGAAAAACTATTTACAATTGGAAATCACTAGTCATGCCAGCCAGATTTACTGTTCACGATGCACAAAAAGTTGTTAGATGGCTGAAAATTTTTATATCCCGAGGTTTATCTATCTCCTGAATCTATCTAAGTTGTCAAATTTTCAATTTGATGACTCTAAATCAGAGTTTCAGAGTTTAACTTTTTCTAAGATTTTCTACTTCCAATCTGCGGTGATTCTATTGCTAATTTGAAAAATTGTTTGACCAAATTCAAAGTACTCTTCGTCTTGAATCTAGTGTTACCATTAGTTTTGAGATCAGAGGCCAGTACACACTTCAAATCTAGAGAAAGAACATAGAGAAGAGAAAAACACTATTCACACTATTCATAAAGGTTTTTGCTTCTTCTTACGATGCGACTCCCCCTTACCCCTTTTTCTTTCTTTCTTTTTATTATTATTATTTAATAATTAAATTTTTTTAAAAAATTATTAATATATACACATAAATACTATTTTTCATCCTAAAATATCCCAAAAATTTCTAACAATTAATATTATTACAAAACTTTAGTTGAAATCTAAAATCATAATTTTTCTTAAAAAAATTTTATTTAAAAAGATCACAATATAAAATATCTTCATGCATATTAAAAGAAAGAAATTTATAAAAATAAAAATAAAAATAAATTTTATTTAACACCAAATATAATTATTTTAAGCCTAACAAAAAGTATTTAATTTAAAAGCGTATTTACTTTTAGCAAAACATAATCATTTACAATAAACATATATTTGCTTATAGTAAAACATTATTATTTAAAAATTATGGGTGATTACATTCTTCTCCCCTTAAGAAAGTCGGTCCCCAAATTTCAACCTATCCTACCACATATAGGGAATAAAGTCAAGGCATAATTTAGAGTTACCAACCTTATTACTCAAATAATTAGATATCATTTATGTATATCATATTTACTTTCTAGGAAATCTCTTCACTTGTGTGATTTTGTCATATAACCTTAACTCTAGGGATTTACTTTAACCATAAGTTCTTCACTTGTCGATCAATAATAAACATCGGTTTTTCTTCATGATTAAACCAAATTCTTGTCCAATTAATTTTCTTAGAATTAGATAATATGAGAAGAATCTGATAGGTACTTCCTTAACATTGATGTAAAAAAGATTGTATCCATATTACTTAATCTTAATGGCAAGGCTAGGCCATTTACTACTATGCCTACTTTGTTCAAGATTTTAAAAGAACCTATATACTAGACCTTAACTTTTTCCTTCTTTCCAAACCTCATTACCTCTTTCGTTGGTGAGTCTTTCAAGAATATTGTGTCACCAACTAATAATTTTTAGTGCTCAATGTTCCTAGTCCTTATAGACTTTTGGCTCGTATTGAGTTTCTTGTATTCTTTTTCTAATCAATTTCATTTTATCAACAACATCTTACAATAAGTCTGACTCCACTAATTCATTTAACATAAAGTTTGTAACACCTCTTACATAAGACTTTAAGTCATCCAATATCATGTTATTATAGGCAAATTCTGCTAAAGGATCTCCCACCAAACTCAAAAAAATATGCTTGAAGCATGCTTTCCAAACTAGCGTCATCAATTTAGGTTAGTCATATTCTCTCTATTGTCTATTATTTCAAATTAGATTCCAAAAGTTTAACTATACTCAACTCACCCACCTATTAGGAGACCTACGATGTTTCATGTAAAACCTCAAATGGTGCCATTTATATGTTGGCGTAATAATTACTGATAGGTACAAGTTCAACTAAGGATAAATGATTTTCTACAAATTTTCACCAAAATTATATAAAGATACCTAAAGCATAACTTCTAATGTGTAAATACATCATTTAGATTTACTATTAGATATACTATAATCTAGCTAAGATCCTAAATCTTTCTGAATAACTCTCTCGAAACAATATATTCAATTCTTACTTGTTGACACACCAAACAATGAAAAAATATCACTTATATCTTATTTTTACCATTATACTAGTACATTTATTTCAAATCTTAGTATATCCCATCAATATTCAAAATCTATTGTTTCTTTTAAAATCTCTTTTCCCTACTCAGCTACATTAGATAAATTTAGGTGTCCTCCACACTTAGTACTCAATCAATATATATTGTAAACTCATTATTCTTTCTAATTTACATATGGTATACCAACTTACTTAGTTATACATACTTGATATAAAGATTTTTTTTCCAAGTACGTTCTTTGATAAATAAATTCTTTCAAAATCTTCATTACTTCAACCTATTAACCACTTAAACATCATAATAACTTAGTTTCAAAGAAAAGAAATTAACTCTCATTTTAATAAGGAAAAGAATCTTGCATTTAATGCCAATCATTAATCAAAGATGATGCAACAGAAAAAAAATACATAATAAAGCATGGTGCCAAAATAAGAAGTCAGAAGTTTAGATAAATCATTGAAAGAAAATTAAAATTGGTGGCCATAATTCTTGAAAAACTATAAACAAAATCTAACTGCTATATTCGACAAGAATCAGTGGCCGCAAGTTTTGAATATATGTGCCAAAATCTAATTCAAAGCTACTGTTATTCGATGGAAGAATAATTTATGGAAAAGAAGCATTTATGAGCTTATAAAATTTTGTGAAGAACAAAAAGCACGTAGTTAACTGGTAGGATGCAGTTGGTTACTCCAAAATAGATATAATCAATCAATTATAAAATAATCAGTTCAAATTAAAAAATTTCAAAATAGCTAGTCGACTTAATAATATCGATAGTCAACTAGTAAGAATATTAGAAAAACAAGATAAATCATTTGATTGTCCCTCTTCAACATTTAATTGGTTTTCATTTTCACTCTTTTTTACAATGACACCTATCACCTACAACTTCCCTACAAGAATCAAGACATCAATGCTTCATCAAGGACAACAAGGAAAAGAAAAATTTCTGGTTATACCTTAATCTTATTCTCTTTATATACTTAATATGGGTCACAGTCATAACTACTGTACATATGCATGCATGCCGTCATTTTTAAAATTCACCTTCAATTTAGTTGTTATCCACCAGTCACTCACATAGCTGTTCTAATAATGCTCGGTTTATTCGCATAGCTATTGTAAGTATGCCCTTCTATAATTTCTATAAATGCATACTTTAGTATCTTTACATTCATACTCAAAGTTAGGGTGAGTGCAGTTATGGAAGGAATCACAATCCGTTAGTTTTGAAATATTTGCGTCTTTTGTGGTTTTAGTCCTAGAAAAGATGGAGAGTATGTGAAATTAACACAAAATTTGGGTATGGTGCTGGTTAGGAGAAAAATTTATTTAGTCTATGGTGGAGGTAACCGTGGGTTAATGGGGTGTGTGTCTATAGTTGCACATCTAGGAGGATGTCAAGTTCTAGGTATTATTCCTACAACTCTAGCTGCATCTATAACATCCGGTAATTTTTAGATATTTTCCTTAGAAATTCTTCACCTTACATATATGCATAGAAATGTTCTAATATTAATGGAATAGGTAAAGAAAGAAAACCTAAGAGGAAATATTAGAAATAAACATGTTAAAGAAAGGTGAAATTCTTAGGTAAAGAAAGATAAATTTTTGTGAAGTAAAGGTCTTAAAATTTCAAGAAGATCGGATTAGGGTAATTTTTCTTAATTTAAGAGCAAAAGTTACTAAGTTTAGTATCTCCACCCGTAATTGGGCTTTAACCTATAGACACTTCATATAGAGTTTTCCTACTTCACATGAATTTTTAGCAAGCCAATAGGATAGCCCAAGGAAGAAATAAAACATAGACTTGGACTAGGATATAGAAATTGGACCGGTAGCCCAAAAATCATGAAAATGCGATCAAGCCCATTATGAAAGGAAGAATTTTAACCAAAGTAAGGAAAATGGGCAAGAATGAGCCCAAACCCAAGAGGAAAAATAAAAATAAAAATAAAATTAAAGTGATGAAATATTGGTGTAATCAAGATTAAGTGACATGGCTTTAAGACAAAAATTTAGCAAGTGGTGTGATTCTACATTCATCATTTTGGCAAGTGGCATAATAATACAAGGCTTTAGGACAAAAACATATATATCCTACATTCATAACTTTAGCAAGTGGGTAATAATACATAGCATTATGACAAAACATCATTATCCTACACAAATAATTTTAGTTAAGTAAGGAAAATTAGAGGGCTAGAAATTTTCCACTTAAAAAGGCAAATCTATCATACTTGATTAAGACAAAAGAAAAAGGAAATGAATCCCTAAATCAAAGGGATCTTGCCCCATATCTTAAGAACATATCATCATAATTTTCAAAATACAAATCTCCTTTTTCTATGCATATCTTGACTAAGGAAGAGTAAGACAAGAACATAAGTTGTTTGTTTTCCAAAAATTCAACAAAGTGTATCCTAATTGTGATAAAGTAGACCCATGATCATGAAAGGTGAATTATTTGGTGGTCTATATAAGAAAACCCACCCTTACAACATTAGAATTTCGTCCAAGTGAGGGAGAGGAAAAATAGAAGCAAGGTAGAGTGAGGAAAGGAGAGGAAGAAAGGAAGAAAGAGGAAGGAGAAGTCTAGGAGACTAAGTGCTCCAGGTAAGTTTAACAATATATCTTTTTGAAGAAAACCTTTGAAACTCATAATATTTATATGAGATTTTGATCTTAGAACTTTGATGATTAGTCATGGATGTTGCTATCTCATGTTACATATTGATCTTGCATGTGATGTATGTTTGAATACTTAGGTTGGTGTTGATAGTTCTGCATGGGTATGGCTATGGTTGACAGAATTTTAAGCTTCGGTATTTTAATTTCTGGGAACAATCTATAAGGAATTAAAATAAATGGTTAACATAAGAATTAAAGATATATGTGTCACGGATTTGCACCCACTGGAATCATTCCATTTGGAGTCCATATGAGGTAGCTATGGTCTAATTAGTAGTCAAAGGTCAGAAAATGAATCATCAGGGAAGAATATGTTAGGATAGCTTCGGTAATTTAATTTCTGGGAATTATTGGTAGGGAATTAAAATAAATGGTTAACATAAGAATTCAATATATGTGTGTCATGGATATTTAGCCACTGGAATCATTCAATTTAGAGTCCACATGTGGTAGATATGGTCCGATTAGTAAGCCAAGGTCAGAAAATGGTTCATCAGGGAAGATTATGTTAGGACAGCTTTTGTATTTTAATTTCTGGGAATTATCTGTATGGAATTTGTAACATCCCGTAATTTTTAGATATTTTCCTTAGAAATTCTTCACCTTACATATATGCATAGAAATGTTCTAATATTAATGGAATAGGTAAAGAAAGAAAACCTAAGAGGAAATATTAGAAATAAACATGTTAAAGAAAGGTGAAATTCTTAGGTAAAGAAAGATAAATTTTTGTGAAGTAAGTAAAGGTCTTAAAATTTCAAGAAGATCGGATTAGGGTAATCTTTCTTAATTTAAGAGCAAAAGTTACTGAGTTTAGTATCTCCACCCGTAATTGGGCTTTAACCTATAGACATTTCATATAGAGTTTTTCTACTTCACATGAATTTTTAGCAAGCCAATAGGATAGGCCAAGGAAGAAATAAAACATAGACTTGGACTAGGATATAGAAATTGGACCGATAGCCCAAAAATCATGAAAATGTGACCAAGCCCATTATGAAAGGAAGAATTTTAACCAAAGTAAGGAAAATGGGCAAGAATGAGCCCAAACCCAAGAGGAAAAATAAAAATAAAAATAAAATTAAAGTGATGAAATATTAGTGTAATCAAGATTAAGTGACATGGCATTAAGACAAAAATTTGACAAGTGGTGTGATTCTACATTCATCATTTTGGCAAGTGGCATAATAATACAAGGCTTTAGGACAAAAACATCTATATCCTACATTCATAACTTTAGCAAGTGGGTAATAATACATAGCATTATGACAAAACATCATTATCCTACACAAATAATTTTAGTTAAGTAAGGAAAATTCAAGGGCTAGAAATTTGCCACTTAAAAAGGCAAATCTATCATACTTGATTAAGACAAAAGAAAAAGGAAATGAATCCCTAAATCAAAGGGATCTTGCCCCATATCTTAAGAACATATCATCATAATTTTCAAAATACAAATCTCCTTTTTCTATGCATATCTTGACTAAGGAAGAGGAAGACAAGAACATAAGTTGTTTGTTTTTCAAAAATTCAACAAAGTGTATCCTAATTGTGATAAGGTAGACCCATGATCATGAAAGTTGAATTATTTGGTGGTCTATATAAGAAAACCCACCCTTACAACATTAGAATTTCGTCCAAGTGAGGGAGAGCAAAAATAGAAGCAAGGTAGTGTGAGGAAAGGAGAGGAAGAAAGGAAGAAAGAGGAAGGAGAAGTCTAGGAGACTAAGTGCTCCAGGTAAGTTTAACAATATTTCTTTTTGAAAAAAAAAACCTTTGAAACTCATAATATTTATATGAAATTTTGATCTTAGAACTTTGATGATTGGTCATGGATGTTGCTATATCATGTTACATATTGATCTTGCATGTGATGTATGTTTGAATACTTAGGTTGGTGTAGATAGTTCTGCATGGATATGGCTATGGTTGACAGAATTTTAAGCTTGAGTATTTTAATTTCTGGGAACAATCTATCAGGAATTAAAATAAATGGTTAACATAAGAATTAAAGATATATGTGTCACGGATTTTTACCCACTGGAATCATTCCATTTGGAGTCTATATGAGGTATCTATGGTCTGATTAGTAGTCAAAGGTCAGAAAATGAATCATCAGGGAAGAACATGTTAGGATAGCTTCGGTAATTTAATTTCTGGGAATTATTGGTAGGGAATTAAAATAAATGGTTAACATAAGAATTAAAGATATATGTGTCATGGATTGTTAGCCACTGGAATCATTCAATTTGGAGTTCATATGATGTAGATATGATCTGATTAGTAAGCAGAGGTCAGAAAATGTTTATTCAGGGAAGAGTATGTTATTAATGCTTTAGTTTTTGAATTTCTGGGAATATATTTAGGGAATTAAAATAGCGCGCCAACATAACAATTATAGATATATGGCTCATGGATTTTTACCAACTGGAATAATGCAATTTGGAGTTCCAATTTGGGAGATATGGTCTAATTAGTCAGTAAAGGTCAGAACCTATCCGAGAGGAACTATCCTGTACTTTGAGGGAGTAATATCACCTTTGTTTCTTAATATTTCGCTACAATGTTCAACATAATAGTTTTAGATAATTGTTTTATCTTGAAATGGACACCAAGATCACCTACATCAGAGTTAAATTGAAGGAGTTATGCTCTGATTAGTAAGAGAAGGTTAGATAGGATGAAAACCTTCATCAAGAAAATAAAAAAAAAAAAATTAGTATTTAAAAAAGAAGATGAATCTTAATAAATGACTAGTATAGCCATAGCCATTGCCATTGTATGAACTTCTTACCATCTTAAGTATGAAATTTTGACATGGAAATATTTTATAAAGTGATATTTGAAATGGTTATGTTCATGGCATGATTACCAATGATTTATGGTAATAGTTATATTTTGATGAACATACTTGTTATTGAAAGCATATTTTTGGCTATCATTGTGAAAAGAAAAGAAATAAGCACGGTCACATGGCAATCCGTGTGGTGCACCAGTAGGGGACGCCCTACCAACGGTTATGATCATGATAATGAGAAAAGAAAGAGAAAGTAGGCCATGTCGGACGGAGCGAGAAAAGCCCGTACCGGAGAGTAGAGGATACTCACCCTGACCGGGGTAGCTTGAAATGAGAATAAGTTGATGGCCATCATATGATATTTTGAAAATAGTTAATCATATCATACATATCATTATAGTATGATTCTTATGTGCATAGATATAATGCATTCATGTGACCAAAGATATTTTCTGTAGTTTATACAGCTGAACATGACGTGATGAACTATATTGATGGTAAATTATGATTTATTGTTGAACTTACTGGGATTTAATTCTCACTATATTTCCATATCATGTTCAGAAGAATAAATATGCAGATATTCTCTATGACACTTATTATCTCTGTACGTTGGATCGAGGTGCCCTACCTTGGGCAACTTCCAGTTATTTCTGATGTAACTGTCGTAGATGTAACTGAGATTCCGGTGGACGTGCCACCCGAACCAGTGTCCCCGGAAGTAGTCGATATAGATGATTAGAACTAATATGTATCTTTGTACAAATGTTTGTAAAATAATGGTGTGTAGTTTGTAAAATAATAGTGTGTATGGAAACTCAGTATTGTATAAATTAAATAAATGTTATATTGAGTTAAGTTGTAACGAGGTAATAACTTCATGGTATTTTAAAAAAAAAAAATTTACATAAATGGAGTTGTTACATAATTGGTATCAGAGCAGGTCGATCCTAGATGGCCAGTGGGTGGTTGGTTATCTGAATCGATCTTATAGTATCTTGAGTATGTTGTGGTAGTGTTGTGTAGGGGATCAGTGATTTCATATAGGTTGGAAATTACTAGTGTTTCCTATCTATATGCCGAGGTGGTGTTATGGCTGCTGTTAAATTTTTTTTTAAAAAAAAAAAATTAACTATTGGGTTTGATCACCTCAATAGCAGCATAACTTTATTTTTGCCACAGTAGGAAATGGCACCACTAAGGAGGAATTCCGTAAAAAATGTGGAGGAAACCCTACACAACCTTGCCACGGTAATTTGAGAATTTAATATTGATTTACTCCCTAGAACCCAACTAGTATCTATAACCTTATATAGAATGATATCAATTGAATAAAAAAAAATAGTTACAAGACTTGTTAGACAAGGGATTTAAATGCCCTAATACTTTTATTTGGAGTGCTCTAGTTCTATCTGTGAAAAAGAAAGATGGATCACTATGACTATGCATAGATTATAGACAGTTGAATAAGGTGACAATGTAAAATAGAAACCCATTAGCTCGTATAGATTACATGTTTGACCAGTTATAAGGTGTTCAATATTTTTCCACAAATAGATTTGGGATATGAGTAACATTAATTAAGGATAAGAGAAGAGGATGTAGGACTTATTATGGGCATTATGAGTTCTTGGTGATGCATTTAAATTGACAAACCTTTAGCTGCATTCATAAATTTAATGAATAGAAATTAGGTCATCCTTGGAACAATTTGTTATTATATATATGGATGATATACTAGAATATTTCAAAAGTTCAGAGGATCATAAGCAACATTCAAAGATAGTTTTACCAACTCTAAAGGAGTATGGTTAGTAAATATGGTATACAAGTAGAGTCTAAGAAATTAAAAGTAGTACAATAATAGCTACGTTTTACTACATTTAAAGATGAAGATCCAAATCCAATTTACGCTTCCTGCGGTTATCTGCCGTCCATTCTACTGGAGTAATAGTTAGATCAGGTACATGAACATAGGCTTGTAAAGCATCAATCAACTCCTCAACATTTGAAGCTGAGATGAGAATTTGTCGTGCTGAGTGTGAGATAAACCTCTGTTCCACAGCTTGATCTAGAAAAGATAACAAACCATCAAAGAAGTGATTAACATTTAACAAACCTATCGGTTTGTGATGCATATTTAGTTGTGCCCAAGAGACTATTTGGAAAATCTCCTCTAAAGTACCAAAACCACCTGGTAAGGCAATGAAGGCTTCAGCATTGCTCATCATTCTAGCCATGCGTTCATGCATGGAAACTACCCTATATTCTTCCCCAATTGTCTTCCCTATATTGCTGGATGTAGCTAGAGCTGTAGGAATAATACCTAGAACTTGGCATCCCCCTGCATGTGCAGCTGTAGCCACACACCCCATTAACCCACAGTTACCTCCACCATACACTAAATGAATTTTTCTCCTAGCCAGCACCATACCCAGATTTTGTGCTGCTTTAACATACTCCTCATCTTTTCCAGGACTGGAACCACAAAAGACACAGATATTTCGAAACTGACGGAATGCTGTTCCCTCCATAATTTCTATCACCTTAACTTTGAGAATAGACAAAGATACTAATGTAAGTATTTATAGAAATCAGAGAAAGGCATATTTATAATAGATATGCGAATAGGCCGGGTATTATTAGAACAACTATGAATATCAACTAAATTAAAGGTAAATAAAAAAAAATGACGGCAAGCATGTATATGTACAGTAGTATGACTGTGACCCATATTAAGCACATAAAGAGTATAAGATAAGACCAGAAATCTGTCTTTATCTTGTTGTCTTTGATGAAGCATTGATGTTTTGATTCTTGTAGAAAAGTTCTAGGTGATAGCCGTCATTGAAAAAAAAAAGTAAAAAAAAAATGCAATCAAATGATTTATGTTGTATTCTCAATGTTTTCGCCAGTCGACTATCAGTATTATTAAGTCGACTAGCTATTTTGAGAAATTTTAATTTGGACTGGTTAATTTACAGTTGATTAATTACATCTATTTTGAAGCAATCAACTGCATCCTACCAGTTAACTACATATTCTTTGATTTTCACAGACTTTTATAAGCTCAGAAATGTTTCTTTTTCCATGTGATATCTTTCCACTGAATACCAATGGATTTAAAGTTGATTCTGACACATATATTCAAAATTTGCGGCCACCGATTTTTGTTGAAATCATAGATAGATTTTGTTTACAGATTTTCAAGAATTGCGGCCACCGATTTTAATATTTTTCAATGCTTTGTCAAAACTTTTGACTTTCGCTTTTGGAACCATTCTCTATTATGCTTTTCGTCTGTTTCACTCATTAACAGTTGGCATTAAATGCAAGGTTATTTTCCCTCATTACAATTAAAGATAATTTCTTCCTTTGAAACTTGGTTGTTATGGTGTCTAAGTTGTTAATAGGTTAAAATAATGAAAGGTTTGAAAAGAATGGACGGATGATGGTCTTATGGTGTTTTGACGAATGTAATCAAGAGAATTAGTGGTGTTGAAGTTCTCGAGGAATAAAATATAGGAAGTAGGATTTAAGTTAGTCTTTGAACTCTTAATTTGGAAATATAGAGAATATTCTGAGAACCATGTCCGGAAATAATGTAGGTTATCAAGATATTTGTGTTAAAGGATTATATCATGCTAAATTGAGTCTAGTATCTAGGATGTGAATTATGTTGGAATTGAGAATTCATGTATGAGTAATTGTTAGGAAAAAAAAAACACAAATCTTCTTCAAATGATTGGGTGAATTAAATGGGATTGGCATAAGCTAGAATGAGGTGCTTTTGGATATGATAGAAGAAATAATTGAAATTTTTGACAATGAGTTTAATGGTGTTAATAAGCTTGTATAGAATTACTGTGATGAGGTAAGTTGGAATTATTAGACATGCGTCAATGGTACATAAACGTTATTAAAGGTTTGAAGGATTTATTGCTACGTATGTTTAACATATTGATTAAAGGATTTGAGGATAAAAATAGATGATAGAGTAAGATGATGATATTCAGGGGATGATGTTGATATATGAAAAAAAAAAAATTGACTTGATAGAAGTTTGGAATAAGAAAAGATAGTTACACAATACGAAGGTGTATATGTTCCTTTATATGTGTATTTTCTAATATCGACCCATAGATATATCCATACGGGCTAGAGGATATCAATTGAAGAACTTATGATTGAAAGAAATCCTTATGGTTAAGTTATATGGCAAAATCACTCAAGTGAATAGACATATTTAAAAAGTAAAGATGTCATACATAAAAGATATCTCTAATTATTTAGGTAATAAGCTTGGTAACTCTGAATAATGCCTTAATTTCATTCCCTACATGTGGTAGGATGGATTGAAATTCGGGGACCGAATTTCTTAAAGGGGGGAAGAATGTAACATCCCGTAATTTTTAGATATTTTTCTTAGAAATTCTTCACCTTACATATATGCATAGAAATGTTCTAATATTAATGGAATAGGTAAAGAAAGAAAACCTAAGAGGAAATATTAGAAATAAACATGTTAAAGAAAGGTGAAATTCTTAGGTAAAGAAAGATAAATTTTTGTGAAGTAAGTAAAGGTCTTAAAATTTCAAGAAGATCGGATTAGGGTAATCTTTCTTAATTTAAGAGCAAAAGTTACTGAGTTTAGTATCTCCACCCGTAATTGGGCTTTAACCCATAGACATTTCATATAGAGTTTTTCTACTTCACATGAATTTTTAGCAAGCCAATAGGATAGGCCAAGGAAGAAATAAAACATAGACTTGGACTAGGATATAGAAATTGGACCGATAGCCCAAAAATCATGAAAATGTGACCAAGCCCATTATGAAAGGAAGAATTTTAACCAAAGTAAGGAAAATGGGCAAGAATGAGCCCAAACCCAAGAGGAAAAATAAAAATAAAAATAAAATTAAAGTGATGAAATATTAGTGTAATCAAGATTAAGTGACATGGCATTAAGACAAAAATTTGACAAGTGGTGTGATTCTACATTCATCATTTTGGCAAGTGGCATAATAATACAAGGCTTTAGGACAAAAACATCTATATCCTACATTCATAACTTTAGCAAGTGGGTAATAATACATAGCATTATGACAAAACATCATTATCCTACACAAATAATTTTAGTTAAGTAAGGAAAATTCAAGGGCTAGAAATTTGCCACTTAAAAAGGCAAATCTATCATACTTGATTAAGACAAAAGAAAAAGGAAATGAATCCCTAAATCAAAGGGATCTTGCCCCATATCTTAAGAACATATCATCATAATTTTCAAAATACAAATCTCCTTTTTCTATGCATATCTTGACTAAGGAAGAGGAAGACAAGAACATAAGTTGTTTGTTTTTCAAAAATTCAACAAAGTGTATCCTAATTGCGATAAGGTAGACCCATGATCATGAAAGGTGAATTATTTGGTGGTCTATATAAGAAAACCCACCCTTACAACATTAGAATTTCGTCCAAGTGAGGGAGAGCAAAAATAGAAGCAAGGTAGTGTGAGGAAAGGAGAGGAAGAAAGGAAGAAAGAGGAAGGAGAAGTCTAGGAGACTAAGTGCTCCAGGTAAGTTTAACAATATTTCTTTTTGAAAAAAAAACCTTTGAAACTCATAATATTTATATGAAATTTTGATCTTAGAACTTTGATGATTGGTCATGGATGTTGCTATATCATGTTACATATTGATCTTGCATGTGATGTATGTTTGAATACTTAGGTTGGTGTAGATAGTTCTGCATGGATATGGCTATGGTTGACAGAATTTTAAGCTTGAGTATTTTAATTTCTGGGAACAATCTATAAGGAATTAAAATAAATGGTTAACATAAGAATTAAAGATATATGTGTCACGGACTTTTACCCACTGGAATCATTCCATTTGGAGTCCATATGAGGTATCTATGGTCTGATTAGTAGTCAAAGGTCAGAAAATGAATCATCAGGGAAGAACATGTTAGGATAGCTTCGGTAATTTAATTTCTGGGAATTATTGGTAGGGAATTAAAATAAATGGTTAACATAGGAATTAAAGATATGTGTGTTATGGATTTTTAGCCACTGGAATCATTCAATTTGGAGTTCATATGATGTAGATATGATCCGATTAGTAAGCAGAGGTCAGAAAATGTTTATTCAGGGAAGAGTATGTTATTAATGCTCTAGTTTTTGAATTTTTGGGAATATTCTGTAGGGAATTAAAATAGCGCGCCAACATAACAATTATAGATATATGGCTCATGGATTTTTACCAACTGGAATAATGCAATTTGGAGTTCCAATTTGGGAGATATGGTCTAATTAGTCAGTAAAGGTCAGAACCTATCCGAGAGGAACTATCCTGTACTTTGAGGAAGTAATATCACCTTTGTTTCTTAATATTTCGCTACAATGTTCAACATAATAGTTTTAGATAATTGTTTTATCTTGAAATGGACACCAAGATCACCTACATCAGAGTTAAATTGAAGGAGTTATGCTCTGATTAGTAAGAGAAGGTTAGCTAGGATGAAAACCTTCATCAAGAAAATAAAAAAAAAAAATTAGTATTTAAAAAAGAAGATGAATCTTAATAAATGACTAGTATAGCCATAGCCATTGCCATTGTATGAACTTCTTACCATCTTAAGTATGAAATTTTGACATGGAAATATTTTATAAAGTGATATTTGAAATGGTTATGTTCATGGCATGATTACCAATGATTTATGGTAATAGTTATATTTTGATGAACATACTTGTTATTGAAAGCATATTTTTGGCTATCATTGTGAAAAGAAAAGAAATAAGCACGGTCACATGGCAATGCGTGTGGTGCACTAGTAGGGGACGCCCTACCAACGGTTATGATCATGATAATGAGAAAAGAAAGAGAAAGTAGGCCATGTCGGACGGAGCGAGAAAAGCCCGTACCGGAGAGTAGAGGATACTCACCCTGACCGGGGTAGCTTGAAATGAGAATAAGTTGATGGCCATCATATGATATTTTGAAAATAGTTAATCATATCATACATATCATTATAGTATGATTCTTATGTGCATAGATATAATGCATTCATGTGACCAAAGATATTTTCTGTAGTTTATACAGCTGAACATGACGTGATGAACTATATTGATGGTAAATTATGATTTATTGTTGAACTTACTGGGATTTAATTCTCACTATATTTCCATATCATGTTCAGAAGAATAAATATGCAGATATTCTCTATGACACTTATTATCTCTGTACGTTGGATCGAGGTGCCCTACCTTGGGCAACTTCCAGTTATTTCTGATGTAACTGTCGTAGATGTAACTGAGATTCCGGTGGACGTGCCACCCGAACCAGTGTCCCCGGAAGTAGTCGATATAGATGATTAGAACTAATATGTATCTTTGTACAAATGTTTGTAAAATAATGGTGTGTAGTTTGTAAAATAATAGTGTGTATGGAAACTCAGTATTGTATAAATTAAATAAATGTTATATTGAGTTAAGTTGTAATGAGGTAATAACTTCATGGTATTTTAAAAAAAAAATTTACATAAATGGAGTTGTTACAGAATTAAAATAAATGGTTAACAAAAGAATTATAGATATGTGAGTCATGGATGTTTAGACACTAGAATCATTCAATTTGGAGTCTATATGAGGAATATATGAGCTGATTAGTAGTCAAAGGTCAGAAAATGGTTCATCAGGAAAGAATATGTTAGGGCAGCTTCTGTATTTTAATTTATGGGAATTATTTGTATGGAATTAAAATAAATGGTTAACATGAAAGTTATATATCTATGTCTCATGGAAATATACCCACTGGAATTATGCAATTTGGAGTTCATATGAGGTAGATATGATCTGATTATTAAGCCGAGGTCAGAAAATGTTTATTCAGGGAAGAGTATGTTATTAATGCTTTAGTTTTTGAATTTCTGGGAATATTATGTAGGGAATTAAAATAGTGCACCAACATAACAATTATAGATATATGGCTCATGGATTTTTACCAACTGGAATAACTCAATTTGGAGTTTCAATTTGGGAGATATGGTCTAATTAGTCTGTAAAGGTTAGAACCTATCCGAGAGGAACTGTCCTGTACTTTGATGGAGTGATATCACCTTCGTTTCTTAATTTTTCGCTACAATGTTCAACATAATAGTTTTAGATAATTGTTTTATCTTGAAAGGGACACCAAGATCACCTACATCAGAGTTAAATTGAGGGAGTTATGCTCTGATTAGTAAGAGAAGGTTAGATAGGATGAAAACCTGCATCAAGAAAATAAAGAAATAAAATTAGTATTTAAAAAAGAAGATGAATCTTAATAAATGACTAGTATAGCCATAGCCATTGCCATTGTATGAACTTCTTACCATCTTAAGTGTGAAAGTTTGACATGGAAATATTTTATAAAGTGATATTTGAAATGGTTATGTTCATGGCATGATTACCAATGATTTTTGGTAATAATTATATTTTGATGAACATACATGTTATTGAAAGCATATTTTTGGCTATCATTGTGAAAAGAAAAGAAATGAGCACGGTCACATGGCAATCCGTGTGGTGCACCAGTAGGGGACGCCCTACCAACGGTTATGATCATGATAATGAGAAAAGAAAGAGAAAGTGAGCCATGTCGGACGGAGCGAGAAAAGCCCGTACCGGAGAGTAGAGGATACTCACCCTGACCGGGGTAGCTTGAAATGAGAATAAGTTGATGGCCATCATATGATATTTTGAAAATAGTTAATCCTGTCATACATATCAGCTTCAAATGCTTATCTCAGCTTCAAATGCTGAGGAGTTGATTGATACTTTACAAGTATATATTCATTTACGTAATCCAATTACAGTTCAAATAGATTGGACAATAGACAACTGCAGAAAATGAAAATTGGACTTCAATCTTCATCTTTAATTGTTGTAGAACGTAACTATTATTATATCACTTTTACTTTCTTATTGTCTATTTGGATACTGTTGTTTGCTTCATGCAAAGATGAATACAGTGTCAGAACGCAAGTGCACGTGTCGTGACCATGTAATAAAGTGATGAGTGAGTATCATCCCACGAGGAGTGAACTAAAATTGTTAAGGAAACTTTGCTGTGTGAAATGTTGTAGCAAAGATAGGATGGTTTGTAGAATAAAATAAAGGTGGTTCAACTAACTACAACTATAACTAGGACGAGAGGTACTAGGGTGTAATGAAATTGGGATAGGGAGGTCTTGGGTTGCTCAGGGTTGCCATGAACTACTGCACTTATCTTTGCTCCAGGAATTTCTACAGCAATTGTCCTAGGTGCCCAGTTCAGTCTTGAACAGAGTCTTCCCAGACATCCATTGCTTGCAATTCTGAGGTTCAGACCTGCATTCCTGCAGTAGTCTTCACCCCTGAGTTGTGCATGAAGCTCCACTGCTGGGGAGACGGGGGACTATATATTCCTATATTGGCTGTCCCTATCTATTCAAACTGTTTTTCCAGCCTCCATTCCCCTTCCGCGTGAATATTGGCCTCAATCTACCTTCACTAACTTTCGTTATCGGAGGGGTTTTAAAATATAAACACAATTGAATGTAAAAACAGTGCTGCAGCGAATGTGTTATACTAAAAATGTGCTTAAGTTCATTACAACCCTTGCGCAACCCTAGCCGGAAACTAGCCAAGCCTCATGGTCACACTGGTTACAAAAATCCCAGAATCACTGGTATACATCTTTAGTGATAAAAGAAAATGCAAGAGTAGTCTTGATAGAAAACAGAAGAAAAAGGAAAACAAAACAGTGAACAAAAGAATTCCGAGATTGCACTCTATCTCCTCCACTGAGGCTCCTTGGCAGTGTGTAGCTATTCTCCTCTTTCACTTTCCTCCGTCGCGTCCCTCTCTATTTCCCCATCTCTGCCTCTCTTTATTGTTCAAACTTATGGTCCCAGTCAGCTGCCTTGCTTTTGCCGTCATTCCCCCTACTCTGCGGAAAAACCATCTCTACATGCAGCTTTGTCCTTTCCACTTTCAGTAGTGGGGCAGTTCTGTGCCAGCAGCTTGCAGTGTCAGTTTTTTACTGCTTTCTCTCTTGCTGGGTGGAAGCTGCACCTGCTGCGCAACCCTGCTCTACTGTCACCTGCACCATATCAAACAGAATCAGTGTATTGTAGAAGAAGGGAGCAGCTCACCCAATATCACTCAGGTTTCTACTATAATTGCCACATATGCTTACTAAAATGCTGCAGCAACGAGGTAGCTGATGTTTTATCTAAAAGAGTCATCCCGTTCGATTTATTCAGGGAATAAGAGTGCTTAAAACACCAGAACAACTCAGTAAACGTACTCAGAAAGCACATAGGAACTACAATAAATTACAGTTATCAAATCCCCCCAAACTTAAAGGATTGCTTGCCCCCAAGTAATCTGCTCTGTTCACCATATTCCTACCAACAAGAAATTCCAGACCTTTCTCATGCATGAATCCATAGTTCTGCTGATAGCTCTCAACTCTCAGGATTGCTTTCATATAAAGGTCACCACAAACCTTACTCCCAATCACAATAAAAACCTTCTTTGAAGTTGTGTGTGTAACATGGACAGTTTTCCTAAGAGCTACTTGGGTCAAAAATATCCAGAGTTCCAAAGACTTTCATGCTAATATATCGAGCTTCCTAGGTTAAGTTGGTATTCATCATAGGTGCAGCCAGGGCAACAAATGTGGGGGAGGGGTCAGCTCACTGATTTCCTTTCCTTCTTTGTTTTTGTATATATATTTTTTTGGCATAGATCTTATTCTAGCAAAGGTCATTAGTGCCTTTTGACGTAAATGCTAACATGTTCAATGCAGGCACCCGGTTACTCAGCTTTATCACTATTAAACAGATTCCCACTCATACTCTATGCCCCTGTTTTATGCAAGGGTACACATGGGGCTCATGCATACCCCTGGTTACTAAGGAACTATAGAGGCATTGGAGTGTCCCAAATTTTTTTTCTATTATTTTTTTTTAACTTTTCCCCCCCTAAACATTAGCCTTTCTAACCCTATGCGTCTGCTTCTTTTATGATTCTACAGAAAGCTCTCAATATTAGCTCTAAGACTTAGGTCCAATTTTTGAAAGATCACCAAATTCTCTTCTGGCAAACTACCCATAATCCTGTGCTTATTAGAAGAGGGTTTTGTGTGTGATTGGGTAAAGTTGTAGGTCTCCTATTCTGGTTTTTAGCGAAATACCCAATCCTCCTTATGGAGTATCCCAGAACTTTCAGCAGGCTATGCAATATGCAGACTCATTTCCTCTCCATTTTTGTTTTGTTTTTCGTAGCTTTTTAACATACAAATATAACTATATACATCAAAACGAGTAAGTACTAATGCAGACTCATCCAACACAGGCAGGCAGAAGCATAAGTAAACAACAGCATGTATAAACAGCCACATAGATAAGCAAAACACAAATAAACAAGTCCATGCTTCAGCAAACTCTATAGCAATACCAAAGTAACACTAAGCCATAGAAATGCCACAACAAACATTATATAACTCCCCCCCAAACTTAAAGTTGAGCAGTGTCCTCACTGCTGATGCAATGGCCAAAAACACAAAAGAAACCCAAAACAGAAGTAGAGGCAAATGAATTCTAGATACAGCAGAGAAGGAATAAGAGTTGAGGGAACTTCCTGAGGGTGCTAGCAGGTATGCTGCAGCACCCTAGGGGCATTGACCCCCAGAAGACCTTGATGAACTTCTAAGCCCACTCCTCCGCTGTGTTGATTGTTGGGGGGCCTTTCCTTGGCACATCACTGCTGCCCGTTTTGCAAGGGGCTCATCATCATTAGAGGACTCAGTTCCCACTGGTGTCTGGTGGGGTTCTGGGTGGGGCTCCTTGCTTAAGGAGGATCCTTCAGAATCCTTTTGCTGTGTTGTCTGCGGCTCTAGTGCTAGGGCTAACTCCTCGAAGTTGGTATGGAGCAAGTTAGTGGGAAACTCCAGAAATGGAAAAAATTGCTTATAGTTCTGTTCGAGGGTGGTGTGAAGGGAAAAATCCCTTTTCTGCTCATAACGCCAAAAGGTTTGCTGAAGTTACAGAAACACAGCTTGCTGCCTCAGAATGGTAGCTTGTCAGCTGGCTGGGGTGCAGAGGAAGAAAAAGCAGAGGGGCTAATAGTATGTGGAGGATTTCGGGAAACAGTTGGTGGGTGTGGGGCCGCTTTCTCTAGGGCAATCCGAGCAATGGTGGTGGCAGTGATGGGGCTAGCGTCCTTCAGTGCTTCTTCATCAATGGAGATTGGGACTCCACGATTCTTGCACAGTATAGTGATGAGGGAAGGGAAAAGTAAGCTTCCCTTTTTCCGGTTGGCGCATGCTTGGATTTGGCCACTGATGATTCGGCCAACGTTGAGTGGTCTGCCGAATATAAGTGCGTCCACCATTACCACTATGTCTCGGCTCACTGTCTGCCCATGTGTAGAAGATAGCAGGCGGGTTTTGAGGAAGTGGTACCACACCTTTGCTACAGGTACCAGAGAGACCTGATTGATGATGGTGGAGCCCTGAGGGGATTTATCCCAGGTGGTGTCGGGAAGGCATACCCGGATCAGCATAGCATCCCAGTCTCCGTCCTGTAGACCCTGGAGATAGTCCTCATACTGGTCCTCTTCGTCTGGCATATTGTAAGCCTTGTTTATGGAGCCTTGGTCAAAATGAACCCTCGTCTCCTGGACAGTCACCCACTCCTCATTTCTGGGTGAGAGGTTTGTGTAGAATTCCTGAACCAGAGGGATGAGGGTCGTTTGCGGGTGTCTTGCGAAAACTTCCCAACCCCTCTGTTTGATCACAGTGCCAACATACATTGGCAACCCCAAATCTCCAGATGAGGCTAAGGTGAAACCTTTCTCAGCACAGAAGTTTCGGGGTAAAATCTCTTCGTCGTGCTTCTGCTTGTTTTCCTCGGAGGTGAATTTCTTCACCTTGCTTACCTTCCTAGCCACCATCTTGATTATCGGCATGATAGGTACTAGGGTTTGGAATTGGAGTTTTCTGGTGCGAAGGAGGTGAGGGAGCTATATGGGTTTTGGGAATTCGGGTGAGGTACTCGAGGGTGAAGAGGGTGGGGGAGTTGTAAAGGTTTAGTGAGGGTGGAAGATGTGATTTCATGACTTATGGGCTTCTGCCTTTTTCCCGCCTCCATTTTGCTTCTGACAACAATTTTTTGAAAATATATTATATATTTTTTTTTCTAAGAAGCATAGCAGATGAGAACCCCTTGATTTATGGCTAACTGCGTTTGCTACAGCAACGTTGCAGCAAAAACTGGCTTGCTTAGGATTTTACTGCAGCAGAGGGTGCTCATTCTTAATCTTGCTATAGCAAAGCAGGGACTATCTTTCATATAGTTTTGCTGCAGCAAAAGAAAAACTGGTTCTGCAAACTTATATGCTTCCCATCCTGCGTAACAAATACAAATGCTATTAGACTCATGATTTAAACTATCTTAAAACTGTTAACTTAATCAACAACAAATTTAAACATGGGTTGCCTCCCATGAGCGCTTGTTTTAGAGTCTTGAGCCTGACTTCCCTCCTGTTCATTCCTTTTGCAGCTGAACGGAGGTGTGCTGTCTATCCACATCACCTCCTAGATAGTGCTTGACCCTTTCTCCATTAACCCTGAATGTCCTCCCTTCCTTTTCTTCTTCCAATTCAATAGTCCCAAAAGGGAAGACTTTGCTTATGTGAAAGGGACCAGACCAATGAGATTTCAACTTTTCGAGAAACAAGGTCAGCCTAGAGTTGTACAGTAGTACTCTCTGTCCCAATTCAAAGTTCCTGGGTTGTATCTTCTTGTCATGCCATTGCTTTGCTTTCTCCTTGTATAGTTTAGCATTCTCATAGGCTTGACCTCGAAATTCATCCAGCTCATTTAGCTGCAGCATCCTCTTATCACCTGTAGCTTCCAAGTTCAAGTTTAGCTTCTTCACTGCCCAATATGCTCGATGTTCTAACTCTACTGGTAGATGACAAGCCTTCCCGAATACCAACCTGTATAGTGACATGCCCAGAGGTGTCTTATAGGCTGTTCTATAGGCCCATAGTGCATCATCCAACCTGGAGGACCAATCCTTCCTCGTGGGGCCTACTGTTTTTTCCAAGATTCTATTAATCTCTCTGTTGGAGATTTCAACCTGCCCACTCGTTTGTGGGTGATAGGGGGTTGCCACCTTGTGCCTTACTCCATATTTGGCAAGTAGTGCTTTGAATTGCCGATTGCAGAAGTGGGTCCCTCCATCGCTAATGATGGTCCTGGGGGTTCCAAACCTTGTAAAGATGTTTCTTTTCAGGAATCTGGTTACCACCCTTGCCTCATTAGTTTGAGATGCACTTGCTTCCACCCACTTTGAGACATAGTCTACGGCTACAAGGATGTATTGATTCCTAAAACTCGAAGGGAATGGGTCCATGAAATCTATTCCCCACACATCAAATAATTCCATCTCTAGGATGTTGTTCAGTGGCATTTCATGTCTGCGAGATATATTCCCTATCCCCTGACACCGGTTGCATTGCTTTGTAAAGGAGTGTGAGTCCTTGAATAGAGAGGGCCAATAGAACCCTGTCTGCAGCACCTTGTTTACAGTTCTAACTCCTCCAAAATGACCTCCATAAGGGGAAGCATGGCATTGCTGCAAGATTTGCTCCATCTCTTCGCTGGGTATGCACCTCCTTATCATCTGATCAGCACATTGCTTGTAAAGATATGGTTCATCCCAGTAGTATGAGTTTACCTCATGCAAAAAACATTTCTTTTGCTTTCATGTCAAGTCTGGTGGGAACATTCAACTCACAAGGTAAATTACATAATCAGCATACCATCGCACATTATCTTGGGACAGGAGATAGAGTTACTCATCTCGGAATCTTTCATTAATGTCATCTGCTCTGGAGTTGTGCCCTTCCAACCTGGAAAGATGGTCTGCCACTTGATTTTTAGTTCCTTTCCTGTCTTTGATCTCTAGATCGAATTCTTGAAGTAAAAGCACCCACCGAATGAGCCTAGGCTTAGAATCCTTTTTCCTAACCAAGTGTTTGGTGGCAGAGTGGTCTGTGTGTACTATCACCTTTGCTCCTACCAGATATACTCTTAATTTCTCAAAGGCAAACACTACTGCAAGCAATTCCTTCTCTGTCACTGTGTAGTTCAGCTAGGCACCTTGCAGCATTTTGCTAGCATAGTATATAAAGTGAAACAGCTTGTTTCTATGCTGCCCTAGGACAGCCCCCAATGCTGTTTCACTAGCATCACACATTAGCTCAAATGGAGAGGTCCAGTGTGGTGCCACAATAACTGGGGCTGCACTCAATTTCTATTTGAGATCGCAGAATGCTGTCATTCAACGTTCATTAAAACAGAAAGTTTTATCCTTCTCTAGCAAACTGCATAAAGGTTTGGCAACCTTAGAGAAGTCCCTAATGAACCTCCTATAAAATCTTGCATGTCCCAGGAAGCTTCGAATGCCCTTGACCGAGGTGGGAGGAGGCAGTTTCTCAATGATTTCCACCTTGGCCTTGTCAACCTCAAGTCCTCTCTGAGAAACCTTATGCCCTAGCACAATCCCCTTTTCTACCATAAACTGACACTTCTCCCAGTTCAGCACCAGGTTTGTTTCCTCACACCTTTGCAAGACCTTAGCAAGGTTTCCCAAGCATAGGTCAAAGGAGTCCCCAAATACTGAGAAGTCATCCATGAAGATTTCCACAAACTGCTTAGCCATCTCTATGAATATTGCCATCATGCATCACTGGAATGTTGCTGGAGCATTACAAAGCCCAAATGGCATCCTTCGAAATGCAAAGGTACCATAAGGACATGTGAATGTGGTCTTATGCTGATCTTCTAGTGCTATAGCAATCTGGTTGTACCCTGAGTACCCATCCAAGAAACAATAGTATTCCCTTCTAGCAAGTCTATTTAACATTTGATCAATGAACGGCAGAGGGAAGTGATCCTTCCTAGTGCTTTTGTTCAGCTTCCGATAATCCATGCAAATCCTCCAGCCAGTTACAACCTTGGTGGGGATAAGCTCATTGTTTTCACTTTCCACCACGGTCATACCCCCCTTCTTAGGAACACATTGGACTGGACTCACCCAAGAGCTATCTGATATTAGGTAAATAATTCCAACATCTAGCCACTTGATAATTTCCTTTTTAACCACCTCCTTCATTATTGGGTTGAGCCTTCGCTGGGGTTCTATGGACCCTTTTTCATTACTTTCCAAGAGGATCTTATGCATGCAAAATGAGGGGCTGATTCCCTTAATGTCAGCAAGTGTCCACCCAATAGCCTTTCTGAATTTCTTCAGTGTAAGGACCAATCTCTCCTCTTGTTCCACTGTCAAAAGTGCTGAGATAACCATAGGAAGAGTGGTTGTTTCTCCTAAATACACATACTTGAGGTGTGCTGGCAGAGGCTTCATCTCCAAGGCTGGTGGCTCCTCCACTGATGCTTTCAGCAGCCTTGAATCTGGTGGGGTTACATATAATGGCTCCAGCTTCCTAATGCCATGCCTGACATCAATCCAGGCCCATTCTTTCTCGTTCTCCTCTTCGAAATCTGAGTCATCTGTCCATGCCACTGGTGGTGGGTCCTTGCAGCATTTTTTAACTATTCTGATGCTAATGTGTCTATCATAGACACCACTACACATTCCTCTTCTTCACTGGCAAACTTCATGGTCTGGAGCACATTGAATGTAACCTGCTTATCCTGGACTCTCATGGTTAATTCACCCTTCTTAACATCAATTAGTGTCCGACCAGTTGCTAAGAATGGCCTGCCCAATATGATTGGTACCTCTGCGTCAGCTTCATAGTCCAGAATTATAAAGTCCACTGGGAAGATGAACTTATCCACCTTAACCAAGACATCCTTAATTTTTCCTTCTGGGTGTGCTATGGATCTGTCTGCTAGTTGCAGTAAGACTGTGGTAGGCCGAGCTTCTCCAATTCCTAGCTTTTTAAATATGGCCTCTGGCATGAGGTTGATGCTTGCTCCCAAGTCATAAAGTGCCTTGCCAAAATACTAGTTCCTAATAGAACAAGGTCTGGTGAAACTGCCTGGATCCTTAAGTTTGGGTGGCAACTTATTTTGTAGCACAGCACTGCATTCTCTTGTGAAAGCAACAGTCTCGAACTCACCAAATCGTCTTTTCTTTGTCAGGATGTCCTTCATGAACTTTACATAGTTAGGCATATACTCTAGTGCTTCTACCAGGGGTATGTTAATGTGCAGCTGTTTTAGGACATGTAGGAATCTTTTAAACTGCTGGTCATTCTGCTACTTCTGAAATCTCTGAGGGAAAGGGGGAGGTAGCTTGGTTTGCTGCATGCTTTGCTACGGCAAAGTTACCAAATTTTGCTGTGGCATAGCTGTAGCATTTTCTCCAGAGATGGTTTCTTCCTTGCTTACCTCATCATCTTACTTTTGCTTGTCTTTCTTTTTCTCCTGGGGTACAGTGAAGTCTTTCTGGTCCTGCCCTCTTGCTGTTGGTGCTTCCACCATCTTCCCACTTCTCAGGGCTGTAGCCTTGCAGTGCTCTTTCCCTTCTCTCCTAGGGACTTCAGTATTACTTTGAAGTGTTCTTAGAGGTCTGCTTTTTAGTTCATTGGCAAGCTGTTCCACTTGAGTTTCCAGATTCTGTAATGAAGCTGCTTGACTCTGGATTAGAGCATCATTCCTTGCCATATACTCCTTCATCAAGGATTCTAGCGAAGTGGGGGCTTCCTGAGGCTGTTGTCTTTGCTGCATGAAGCCTGGGGGAGCCTATGATTTTTATAGGGTAGAGTTGCTTCCTTGTCCCATACCATAGTTACTACAGGAGAAATTGGGGTGTTGCCCCCATCCTTGGTTGTATGTGTTGGAGTAGGGATTGTTATTGCGATTCATATTTCCCACAAAGCACACTGATTCGGGGTTTGAGGGGCACATTTCAAAAAGATGTGGTCCATTGCACAGTACACAAGATGGTCCAGTCTCCTGGACTGCATTGGCTGCTTAAGGGCGGGTCATTTGCTGGCTCTTTAAGACATTAACTAGTGAAGCTAGCTGGGTTGTGAGAGAAGTCACTTCACTCACTTTATGCATGCCTGCTGCTTTCTTTCCAGTTGAAACTCTGTCCATTGGGCATTGATAGTTGTTACTGGCCATCCTTTCAAGCAGCTCGTGCGCTTCATTATATGTTTTGGACAATAGTGCCCCATTAGCTGCTGCATCCACTATGGTGCGGGTTTGAGCATTGAGGCCATTGTAAAAGGTCTCCATCTGAATGCAGTAAGGAATTCCATGATGGGGGCATCTCCGTAATAACTCTTTATACCTCTCTTAGGTCTCGTACAACGATTCACCTTCTAATTGTTGGAAAGAGGTGATGTCATTTCTCAATTTGGCATTCTTGTTAGGCAGGAAGTATTTTAGCAGAAATTTCTCTGCCAAATCACTCCAATTAGCGATAGAGTCAGGTGGCAGAGAGTTCAACCACGCTCTTGCTCGGTCTCTTAATGAGTAAGGGAACAACTTTAGCCTGAGCACTTCTTTTGTTACCCCATTCATTTTGAAAGCATTTGTGACTTCCATGAACACTCTTAAGTGAAGGTGAGGGTTCTCTGTAGGCATTCCACTGAATTGCCCTACAGTTTGCAGCATCTGAAACATTACTGGTTTGAGCTCAAAATGTAGAGCCTCGATCTCTGGTCTCACAATGCTCGGGTTCAATCCATTCAGGTTTGGTTGAACATAAGCATTTAAGACCCTATCTCTATCGTCCATGTTGTCTGCTCCATTCTAATTAGCCATCTCTGCCTACTGCTGAGGTGTTAACTGTCCTCTTCTTCTTCTCAAAAGCGTTCTTTCTATCTCTGGATCTAGAGGCAGAAGTTCCCTGTCAGCCCTGCTCATGCACTGCGTTACCTACTCAACAAGACACCAGAATAAAAAGAAATATAACAAAAAAACAATTCACACAGTCGAGTATCTAAAAACAGTTTTCAAGTTGACACTCCCCGGCAATGGTGCCAAAAACTTGTTGTTTGCTTCATGCACAGATGAATATAGTGTCAGAACGCAAGTGCACGTGTCGTGACCAAGTAATAAAGTGATGAGTGAGTATCGTCCCATGAGGAGTGAACTAAAACTGTTAAGGAGACTTTGCTGTGTGAAATATTGTAGCAAAGATAGGATGGTTTGTAGAATAAAATAAAGGTGGTTCAACTAACTACAGCTATAACTAGGACGAGTGGTACTAGGGTGTAAAGAAATTGGGATAGGGAGGTCTAGGGTTGCTCAGGGTTGCCATGAACTACTGCACTCATCTTTGCTCCAGGAATTGCTATAGAAATTGTCCTAAGTGCCCAGTTTAGTCTTAAACGGAGTCTTCCCAGACTTCCATTCCTTGCAATTCTGAGGTTCAGACTTGCATTCCTGCAGCAGTCTTCACCACTGAGTTGTGCATGAAGCTCCACTGCTGGGGAGGCGGGGGACCATATATTCCTATATTGGCTGTCCCTATCTATTCAAACTATTTCTCCAGCCTCAATTCCCCTTTCCGGTTGAATATTGGCCTCAATCTACCTGCACTAACTTCCGTTATCAGAGGAGTTTTAAAATATAAACACAATTGAATGTAAAAACAGTGCTGTAGTGAATGTGTTATACTAAAAATGTGCTTAAGTTCATTACAACCCTTGCGCAACCCTAGCTGGAAACTAGCCAAGCCTCATGGTCACACCGGTTACAAAAATCCCAGAATCACTAGTATACATCTTTAGTGATAAAAGAAAATACAAGAGTAGTCTTGATAGAAAACATAAGAAAAAGGAAAACAAAACAACGAACAAAAGAATTCCGGGATTGCACTCTATCTCCTCCACTGAAGCTCCTCGGTAGTGTGTAGTTATTCTCCTCTTTCACCTACCTCCGTCGCATCCCTCTCTGTCTCCCCCTCTCTGCCTCTCTTTATCGTTCAGACTTGTGGTCTCAGTCAGCTGCCTTGCTTTTTCCGTCATTCCCCCTGCTCTATGGCAAAACCATCTCTGCGTGCAGCTTTGTCCTTTCCACTTTCAGTAGTGGGGCAATTCTGTGCCAGCAGCTTACAGTGTCAGCTTTTTGCTGCTTTCTTTCCTGCTGGGTGGAGACTGCAACTGCTGCGCAACCCTGCTCTGCTGTCACCTGCACCATATCAAACAGAATCAGTGTATTGTAGAAGAAGGGAGCAGCTCACCCAATATCACTCAGGTTTCTGCTATAACTGCCACATATGCTTACTAAAATGCTGCAGCAACGGGGTAGCTGATGTTTTATCTAAAAGAGTCATCCCGTTCGATTTATTCAGGGAATAAGAGTGCTTAAAACACCAGAACAACTCAGTAAACGTACTCAGAAAGCACATAGGAACTACAATAAATTGCAGTTATCAGATACCATCCTTGCCAAAGATACTCCCTTAGAGTTTGTAAAACTATCTTTAAAGATTGTTTATAATCCTTTGAACTCTTAGAATATTCTAATATATCGTCAATATATAAATTTACAATTTGATCTAAGAATGGCTTAAGTACTATATTGATAAAATCCATAAATGTAGCAAGGGCATTTGTCAACACAAATGACATCACTAAAAACTTATAGTGCCTGTGCTAAATCCTAAAAGCATATTTTAGATTTTTCTCTTCCCTTGTACTCAATTAATGATACCCAAATCTCAATCAATTTTTTTAAAAATGTTGAGCACTGGTAAGAGTCAAATTATTGCATTTTTGTTATGATTTAAATATTGATATTTGTGTGAAAAATATGTTTATTTGATTATTTAATCCACAAATGTCATTCCACGGGTATTTTGTGTTTAAAGTGTAATTTCAGGTAAAATCAAAATTTTGGAGAAGTTTGGGACAAATTTCAATTACCGGGATTGAGTGAGAATCAAGAAAAGAGAGTTTCAAAATTTAGAATTCCCGCCGCCGGCGAGAATGCTGTAGCGAAATTTTCACGAGAGCACGAGTTTTGACAGATTCAAATCTAACCGCCAGCAAGATTATTTCGCCGCCAGCCAAATGCATCTCATCGCCGGTGAGAACGAGAGATCCAACATTTTAGTTTTTTTTAGAAAGCTCGCCGCGGCTAGAATAATTGTGCCGCCAGCGAGTTTCGTCCAAAAATGCATTTTTTATGTCGTTTTGTTCCAAAATTGCCCCCAAAACCCTAGATCTATATATACCATAAGATAGAGAAAGAGGGGGCAGAAAAATAAACTGGGGAGAGGCGTTTTTGGAGGTGAGGAAGCCATTTTGGAGAGAAAGCTTGGAGAATCTTGAAGGATCATCACTATTGTTGCTGCCAAGTGTTCATCTCCAAGAGTTCTTCATCTTTTCTCCTTAGCTTTCTTTTTCTGCAGTTTATTCCGATTTTGTATTCATGGATTTAGTTGAGATAATAGTTGTTCTTATTTCTATTATGAACTAATTCATTTTTGCTAAGGCTATGATGTAGTTGAATCAAGAAAATCTGATTTCTTTTGTTATGGTTATATGAGTTCATTGTCTTCAAGTTGAGTATTCATTTCCATGTTTAATGCTTCTAAATTTCTGGCCAAGATTTAGATGATTTGTTGCATTATATTGAGACCGAGAGGAGATGTGTAATGAATGCTTTTTGTGATAAATATCATATGTTGAATGCAAGTGTGAGACCTAATGCATGATGTATGTGGTTATTCTAGAAATTCCATAAATCATAATGTGCTTGTTTGTGATTAAATCTTCATAGAAATATAGTTGGTTATCATAGATAAGTAATTCTAATATAACTCGAGAGAGAGTATTAGATAAGTTTGGGTTTTTCAACCATCACTTTTAGCTTTGATTCTCATATAACATGACTTGAAATCGGATTGAATTGATTCAACAAAATCAAATGCTTTAGCATTTTTAATCATTTGTGAACAACATTCAATTGTGTTCTTTGCATTTATTTATAAGTTAATTTGCCTCTTAAACAATTTCAACAATTTGGTTTTCAAATAAAATTAGGATTAGTCAATTTCGGTACTTAGTAACGCCATTCCTTGTGGGTTCGATATCCATACTTTTGTACACTTTATTACTTGAACGATTTGTGCACTTGCGAAAATACGCATCAAGTTTTTGGCGCCGTTGCCGGGGAATGGTTTGATTATTAATATCGATACTACCTAATTTTAGTTTTAATTTGAAATTAATTTGCTTTATCATTGTTTCATTTTTTCTTTAATTTTGTTTTAAATTGAGTTTGTTGAATTGTGTTAATTGTTTGTTCATTTAGAGTTGTTGCTGCTTGTTTGCATTATTTATTTGTCATTTCTTGCAAATTTTTCAGTTTGTTTATTTTGCTCTTTTATTTTATTTATCATAAAAAAGGGGTAACTTTGTGTTGTTTGAGTGCTTGTTGATTTTCAGGTTTTAGGATTTTTGTATGCGACGTGCAAGAAGCCTTAACCTTCTTCCATTTGATCCGGAGATTGATCGAACATATAGGCGTCTAAACCGAGAGAGAAGGTGTTCAACCTCAGCTCCTAATAGACAATCAGCCATGGATCCACAATTTATCGAGGGAGGTGGAAATCGTAGAGTTTTGATGGATTATGCTGCGCCTAATGTTGCTGGGACCACTTCGGGTATAAGGAGGCCAACTGTTCAAGACAATAACTTTGAGATAAAACCATCCTTTATCCAAATGTTTCAATCAAATCAGTTTGGGGGAATGTCAAAGGATGATCCAAATGCACATATTGCTTACTTTCTGGAGGTGTGTGATCTTTACAAGATAAATGGTGTGTCTGAAGATGCCGTAAGATTAAGGGTTTTTTCCTTTTTCACTTCGGGATATAGCCAAGGAGTGGTTAAACTCATTACCACCGGGATTAATTACAACATGGAATGAGTTGGTTCAGAAGTTCTTGTCCAAGTTCTTTCCTCCTGCTAAGACGGCAAAATTGCGGAATGAAATCACATCTTTTACATAGTATGATCAAGAATCATTGTATGAAGCTTGGGAGAGATTCAAAGAAATGTTGTGGAACTGCCCACATCATGGTATACCGATTTGGCTGCAAGTCTCTACATTTTATAATGGGTTGGTTTCAAACTATTGGGCAATGATTGATGATGCAACTAGAGGGTCTTTAATGGGAAAAACACCAGAGGATGCTTATGATTTGTTAGAGATTATGGCAGAAAACAACAATCAGTGGCATTCAGAGCAGGTAACTACAAAAAGACTAGCAGGAGTGCATGAAATCAATTCAGTGAATGCTTTGTCAGCTCAAGTTACTGCTCTTTCAAGAAAGATGGATTCTTCGTCATCCAAGTTTGAATCCAAACCAACTGTATAATGTGATTTATGCGGTGGAAATCATGCTAGTATCGAGTGCCAAGTTGGAAATCCATTTGCTTCACCAAATGCTGAGCAAGCCAATTATGTTTCAAATTTCCAAAGACCTCAACATAACCCATATTCGAACACCTACAATCCAAGTTAGAGGAATCATCCAAATTTTTCATGGGGAAATAACCAAGGGGGATTCAAACCGTCATCATCTTCCTACCAACCCCAAGAGAAGAAACAAACAGATTTGGAAGGAATTTTAGGGAAGTTCATTGAGGAGTCAAAAACAAATTTCAGAAATCAAGAGGCAATCAACAGGGACATCCAAAACCAACTGGGGCAGCTTTCAAAGCAGATTGCAAAAAGGTCTCAAGGATCGTTGCCAAGTGACACAATAAAGCCCAAAGAGCATGTAAAGGCTATCACATTGAGAAGTGGTAAAGAACTTGAATGGCAGAAGAAATTGCAGAAAAAGATGGAAGAATCTAAAGAAAAGCCATCAACATCCCAAGATGTTCAACCTTCCCCAAATGCAAAATATGAGCCCCTATCCCATATCCTCAAAGATGCATAAGAAAAAACTTGATAATCAATTTGGTAAATTTCTGGAAATTTTTAAGAAATTGCATATTAACATTCCTTTTGCAGAGATGTTGGAACAAATCCCCAAGTATGCAAAATTCATGAAGGAAATTCTATCAAAGAAGAGGAAGCTGGGAGATTATGAAACTATCATGCTAAATGAGGAGTGCAGTGCAGTTCTTCAAAGAAAACTGTCACAGAAATTGAAAGACCCAGGGAGTTTTACTATACCTTGTACTATAGGAAGTTGCAATTTTGATAAAGTCCTATGTGATTTAGGAGCAAGCATTAATTTGATGCCACTTTCTGTTTTCAGGAAACTAGGCCTGGGAGAAGTAAAGCCTACTTCAATTTCTCTACAATTAGCGGATCGATCGGTGAAATATCCTCAAGGGGTAATTAAGGATGTTTTAATTAAAGTTGACAAATTTATTTTTCCTGTAGATTTTGTGGTGCTTGACATGGAGGAAGATAGAGAGATACCGTTGATATTGGGGAGACCGTTCCTTGCAACTGGAAGACCATTGATTGATGTTCAGCAAGGAAAACTCATCCTAAGGGTGCAAGATGAACAAGTGACTTTCGATGTTTTTGAACCAATGAAATTTCCGAGTGAAGTACATTCTTGTTTTCAAATTAACACTCTTGACAGGTTAATCACGGAAACTTTTGAGGAGAGAACTCCATTGCTACCACTAAAAGCTTGCCTTGTGAAATCTGCAACAATTGAGGAGGAAGATGAGGGAGTGAGACAATGTTCAAAATTTCTGGCATCACTTAATGAATATTTGTTTAGTGATGAAACATTCAAGGAGTTGGGAACAAATGAAACTCCAACTTCAGTGGTAAAGAAGGAAGCCAACAAGATTGAGTTAAAGCCACTGCCATCCCATCTAAGGTATGCATATCTTGAAGACTCTGAATCTTTTCCTATTATTATTAACAATTATTTGAATGATGAAGAGGAAAACAAGCTATTAGGAGTTCTTCGGACTCACAAAGCAGCAATTGGATGGACAATGGCAGACATCAAAGGGATTAGAAACTCTATTTGCATGCATAAAATCTTGATGAATGAGGATTACAAGCCCACAATTTAGCCATAAAGGCACTTAAACCCAACAATGCAAGAAGTGGTCAAGGCTGAGGTGATTAAGCTTTTGGATGCCGGGGTAATTTATCCGATTTCAGATAGTGCTTGGGTAAGCCCAATTCATTGTGTACCAAAGAAAGGTGGAATCACAGTTGTAGAAAATGAAAACAATGAGCTTATTCCAAGAAGGACAGTGACTGAGTGGAGAGTGTGTATTGATTACCAAAAGTTGAATGACGCCACCCGAAAAGATCATTTTCCTTTGCCATTTATTGATCAGATGTTGGAAAGATTAGCTGGACATGCTTATTATTATTTTCTGGATGGATATTCGGGCTACAACCAAATTGCAATTGCACCAGAGGATCAAGATAAGACAACATTTACATGCCCTTATGGTACTTTTACATACAGAAGGATGCCATTCGGTTTATGTAATGTACCTACAACTTTACAAAGATGCATGATAGCGATTTTCTCTGATATGGTCGAAAAGTTTATTGAGGTTTTTATGGATGATTTTTCTGTTTTTGGCCATTCTTTTGATAATTGCTTGCATAATCTCTCTTTAGTCTTGTAGCGTTGTAAAGACACAAATTTAGTGCTAAATTGGGAGAAATGTCACTTTATGGTTCAAGAAGGAATTATTCTTGGCCATCGAATTTTAGCAAAGGGAATATTAGTGGACCGTGCAAAGGTGAAAGTGATCGAAAAATTACCACCTCCAACAACTGTAAAGGGCATCAGAAGTTTCTTGGGACATGCTGGGTTTTATAGAAGATTTATTAAAGATCTTTCAAAAATAATGCAGTTTGTTAGTTAAGAATGCACAGTTTGATTTCTCTTCTAAATGTTTGTAGGCTTTTAACCTTTTGAAGGAAAAACTCACTTCTGCCCCTATAATTTGTGCACCGGATTGGAGTCTTCCATTTGAGGTAATGTGTGATGCTAGTGATTATGCTATAGGTGTTGTTTTGGGTCAAAGGAAGAATAAGTTGTTGCATGTGATTTATTATGCAAGTAGGACATTGACAGATGCACAACTTAATTATGCAACAACTGAGAAAGAGCTTTTGGAAGTAGTGTTTGCATTTGATAAGTTTAGATCTTATTTAATTGGGTCTAAAATCATTGTTTATACTGATCATTTTGCTCTTAAGTATTTGCTAGCCAAGAAAGATGCCAAACCGCAATTACTAAGATGGATTCTTCTCTTGCAAGAATTTGACTTAGAAATCTGGGACAAAAAGGGGACCAAAAATTTGGTTGCTAACCATTTGTCCAGGTTGGAGGAAGATTACCTTGAGGTTGAAGAACAAATTAATGAAACATTTCATGATGAGCAATTGCTTGCTATCCGAACGGCTCCATGGTTTACTGATTATGCAAACTATTTGGTCAAGAAAATTTTACCTCCTGACATGTCTTATCAACAAAGGAAGAAATTCTTTTCTGATTTGAAACATTATTTTTGGGATGAACCTTACTTGTATAAACATTGTGCAGATCAAATAATTAGAAGATGTATGCCGAATGAAGAAAAGGAAAGCATTCTTCATCATTGCCATTCGAAGGAAGTTGGAGGACATTTTGGTGGAACAAAACCTGCAACAAAAATTTTACAATCCGAATTCTATTGGCCTTCATTGTTTAAAAATGCTTTCAAGTTTGTTTCAATGTGTGATGATTGCCAAAGGAGCGGCAATATTTCATGGAGACATGAAATGCCCTTAAATAATATTTTGATAATTGATTTATTTGATGTTTGAGGTATTGATTTTATGGGGTCGTTTCCTTCATCTCATTCTAATAAATACATTCTTGTTGGTGTAGATTATGTCTCTAAATGGGTGGAAGCAGTTGCCTTGCCTACCAATGATGCTAGGGTTATGATCAATTTCCTCAAGAAGAACATATTTTCTAGATTTGGCACACCTAGATCAATTATAAGTGATGGAGGTAAGCATTTTTGCAATAACCAATTTGAAACTTTGCTGCAAAAGTATGGAGTAACACACTGGATAACAACAACTTACCATCCTCAAACTAGTGGACAAGTTGAAGTGTCAAACCGAGAGTTGAAGCGGATCCTTGAAAAAACCGTAAATAACTCATGCAAGGATTGGTCAAGGAAATTAGATGATGCACTTTGGGCCTATAGGACAGCTTTCAAGACACCTATTGGCATGTCTCCATACCCATTGGTGTGTGGAAAACCTTTTCACCTTCCAGTTGAATTGGAACATCGGGCATATTGGGCAATTAAAATTTTGAATTTTGATCTTAAGGCGGCAGGTGAAAAGAGGGTGTTGCAATTGAATGAGATGGATGAAATGAGTAATGATGCTTATGAGAATGCTCGAATATACAAGGAGAAGACAAAGGTTTGGCATGATAAGCACATTCTAAGGAGAAACTTTGAGGTGGGATAGAAAGTGCTGCTTTATAATTCTTATCTCAGACTTTTTCCAAGAAAGCTAAGATCTTGTTGGTCAGGACCTTTTCTAGTAACTAAGGTGTTTCCTTATGGAGCAGTTGAGATCAGTCATGAAACAAAGGGAACTTTCAAGGTGAATGGACAACGGTTGAAGCCATATTTTGACGGAGAATTCAACAAGCAGAAGGATTCTCTAGAGTTACAACAACCGTAGTAAAGAATGACAGAAAGTCTAGCTAATGACTATAACTTAAAGCGCTTAATAGGAGGCAACCCATCAGATGTGTTTTCTCATCTTTTATCTCATTTTATTTTAGAAATTTTCTCCGCGGCGGAAAGGAGATCTAGCCGCAACTAGAAAATTCTGGCTGCTAGCTGGATTCGTTTTAAAGCACATTTTCGCCGCGGCCAGGTTAGTTCTCACGTGATTTTCTTCAATTTTCTCTCATCCCAACTCCAAATCTTCATCACCCATCCTCATCAAACATCAAATCGATCACCATACATTAGTTTCCATCGAGATTTGTTACAATTTCATCCGATTAATGTACGATTTTGAGGCTGTGTTGTGCACGATTTTGGCGCTGTATTGTGTGTGACTTTGGAGCAGATTTTAGGGTTGTGTTGTGCGCGACTTTGGAGTAGATTTTGGGGCTGTATTGTACGCGATTTTGGAGCAGATTTTGGGACTATTTTGTGCGTGATTTTAGAGCAAATTTTGGGTGTTTTGGAGCCAAAATTTTAGCATATTGGAGCTTTATTTTCCTCTAGCAAGTGAGATTGTTGGAGGATAAATTGGAGTGTGACAGATGAATTGCAAGCTAGGGTTTTGAATTTGAAGTTGATTTGGGAATTTGGGGCTTTTTGATATTGAGGATATTTTGGTTAAATTGCTGCCATTCTAGCTTTGATTTCTGATATATAGACGCATTGGGATATTGTGAATTGTCTGAATTGTCTGGATTGTCTGGCTTGAAAGTATATTGTGAAAATGCCTAAGAAAACCACAGCCCAGAGAGGTCGTGCATCTTCATTTGATAGGAGTTTGTTTATTTCTGAGTATGCTATAAAGCATTTTGTGGAAAAGGTTGTTAAGAGAGCAATCATACCTCAGAGTTGGTTTTTGATTGATCAAACTCCTTGTTGGGGTAATTATGTCCCCCATCTTTAGGCTAGGAAGTGGGAGGTTTTCTGTCGTCCTATTGAGGGGGTCTACCTTTGGTAAGGGAATTCTATAATAATGCTCCCAAGCGGGTGGATTATAAGGTTTATGTTTGTGGACAATGGGTACTCTTCACCAAAGAAGTGATTAACAGCCATTACAGTTTGCCCACAATGGGGGATGATGAAGATTTTCTCCGATTCCTTTTCGATATTGACATGGCGACAGTTAGTGCTTCGATCTGTAAGCCAGGCACAGTATAGAAGATATCGGGGGATGTGTATAAGCATTTCCCCTGAAGTGCTTTATTAGACGATGTACGGCCCTGGTATGCTTTCATTTGTGCTAATTTATTGCCTACTGCACACCTTAGTGATGTCACTAGAGAGCAGGCCATCCTACTTTATGCCATTGTGTCAAGGGCCTCTGTTGATGTTGGCAGGGCTATCTTTGATTATATCATGCATTGTACGAGGACTGCATCTGGAGTCCTTGGGTTCCCATCTTTGATTTCTGCTATCTACGAAAACTAAGGAGTGATTTAGGATAAAAATGAGAAAATTGGTGGTGTGATGAAGCCTATTGATGGACCAAAGCTTGCTGAGTTTCTGGGTATCGCATCGCGTCCCAATAAACGCCCTCATTCTACTGTAGGGGCTAGTGCCAGTTCCTCCCAGCTTATGGTTGAGTCTGTTGAACACCGTTTGGGCAGGATTGAGCATATTTTGGATTACCAAAGTGAGCATCTTGCTTATCAGAGTCAGTTACTTATACAGCAGAGGAACTTTCAGACCGAGAGTACACAGTTCCTTCATGACTACCTTCAGAGGATGGCTCTACAGTCTGGGAGTGATATGAGTGGTTATCCTGCGATGCCGACTTTCCCCCTATGCCTGATGCACCTATTTATGTTGGGACTGATGATGATGATGTTGAGGATGAGGAGTGATGTTTTATTTTGCTTTCAGTTATTTTCAGTACTTCTTGTATTTATTTTCATATTTTCTGTTTAGTTTCTGATATTCATCTTGTGGATTTTTGTTGAGTGTTTTACTTTTTGTCACATTTTTTGTTTTGTTTCGTTATGATTGACTTTCTTTTATTATTAACCTCGTGATTTAACGAATTACTATGACTGTGATGGTGCAACTAGCTCTCTTTCTCTTTGTGATGTCGATGGCCATTTGTAGTTTTTCTTTCTTACATTGAGGACAATGTAAGGTTTTGGTTGGGGGTGCGATAAACGGTAAATTTTTCTTAGTTTCATTTTAGTAGTTTTGTTTTTGTGTTTAATTGTGTTTAATTTTGATTTTCCATTTATTTTTCTGCATTTCGATTTAATTTCTTTTATTGTCTTTTATTTTTTATTTTTTATTTATTTTTTGTCTCATTTGCATTTTACTTGTTTTAATTTGCACGTTCATGATAATAGTGTGATTGTGATAACACGTAGCTTTTAGAAGTCATTAAATTTTGCTTCGGTTTAAAGATAATTTCAAATGTTGATTTTACTTAGTTGGCAACTCTTTTGGTATGTGGTATAACTTGGTTGATTAGTCTAAATGCTTAGAGAAGTCTTATGTGCGAATTTTTCATGGACATTTTTGTGATCTCAACAAACTCTAAAACTCATTTGAAAACCTCTTGAGGCAAAATAATTTGGAATTGCACTGTTTAGGATATGATATAGGCCATTTTTCGATCGATTGTGCCATTTTTAAGCCTACCTTGTTATCCTTATATCAGTAGTTACCTCTTTGAGCCTATTTAAATATATTGTTAGCCTTATTTTTCTTTCTTTTTTCCTTCTATAACCTACCTTTTATTTAGCCACAATATATATATATACATATATATATATATATATATATATATATATATATATATATATATATATATATATATATATATAATTCCTACCTTATTTGTTAAGAGCACTTAATTTTGAACACAAAATTTTCAAGAGCAATTGGAGTAAGGATGGAATAAATAATATATATATATATATATATATATATATATATATATATATATATATATATATATCTTCCACATATATTGGAAGAAATTGGTTGGGGGTTATCTCTCTTAAAACAAAAACAAAAAAAGAGAGCCTACACATTCTAGTAAATAAAAGAGTGTTAGTGATGGATGTACTGAGGAGAAAGATTGAGGAAAAAATTTTTTTATCTTTGGAAAAATGGGATATGATCGAAAGAAACAATTTCGGTTTAATGGTGTTACTCTTTTACTTAATTGGTTGTGTTTAATCTAATAAGTTCTCTTATTTGTATTTTGACACTTCTCGTTCTTTCTTAACCAAATACCTAAGCCTAACATTACAAGCCTCATAAAGTCCTATTGATCCAAAGTGGTGTATTTTTCCTTCATTAGTGGAGAGAGGTTTGAAAGGTGAGCCTATGGAGTTTGAGATTTCACCTTTTTGTTTGTGGATGTTGTGCATAATATTATCCAGGCATTATGGCTATTGGTTTGTGGTTTGATGGATGTTTAAGAGTCAATAACAAAAGTGACATTGGTATTTGATATTTCTTAAAGCTTAGGTGACATTTAATTATTCTGTGTTGTGTGTTATTTACAATTTTTGAGACATTTGTGCAAATTAATTGTTGTGTGATTTTATTGTTTTGAGTTAGGATAGTTTTAGGTAAGATGTTTGTGGGTATCATCACTGGAAGCCCTCACGAGACTACAACTCGTCCTACTAGGGCCGCCTAGAGGTTTAAAGGCTTATTGCATACGCTTAATGTAATTTTGTAAATAGAATAAATTTTCTTTGAATTCTTCTTTTAATGTTTCTTTTGAATTTATTCATAGATCGCTTTTCTTGCTAGAGACTAGCAAGAAGCTGGTTGGGGGTTGTTGATAAGAGTCAAATTATTGCATTTTTGTTATGATTTAAATATTGATATTTGTGTGAAAATTGTGTTTATTGGATTATTTAATCCACAAATGTCATTTCACGGGTATTTCGTGTTTAAAGTGCAATTTCAGGTAAAATCATAATTTTGGAGAAGTTTGGGACAAATTTCAATAACCGGGATTGAGTGAGAATCAAGAAAAGAGAGTTTCAAAATTTAGAATTCCTGCCGCCGGCGAGAATACTGCAGCGAAATTTTCCCGAGAGTGCGAGTTTTGACATATTCAAATCTAGCCGCCGGTGAGATTATTTCGCCGCTGGCCAAAAGCATCTCGCCGCCGGTGAGAACTGGAGATCTAACATTTTAGTTTTTTTTAGAAATCTCGCCGCGGGGAGAATAATTGCGCCGCCGGCGAGTTTCGTCCAAAAACGCATTTTTTATGTCGTTTTGTTCCAAAATTGCCCCAAAAACCCTAGATCTATATATACCATAAGATAGAGAAAGAGGGGGCGGCAAAATAGACTGGGGAGAGGCATTTTTGGAGGAGAGGAAGCCATTTTGGAGAGAAAGCTTGGAGAATCTTGAAGGATCATCACCATTGTTGCTGCCAAGTGTTCATCTCCAAGAGTTCTTCATCTTTTCTCCTTAGCTTTCTTTTTCTGCAGTTTATTCCGATTTTGTATTCATGGATTCAGTTGAGATAATAGTTGTTCTTATTTCTATTATGAACTAATTCATTTTTGCTAAGGCTATGATGTAGTTGAATCAAGAAAATCTGATTTCTTTTGTTATGGTTATATGAGTTCATTGTCTTCAAGTTGAGTATTCATTTCCATGCTTAATGCTTCTAAATTTCTGGCCAAGATTTAGATGATTTGTTGCATTATATTGAGACCGAGAGGAGATGTGTAATGAATGCTTTTTGTGATAAATACCATATGTTGAATGCGAGTGTGAGACCTAATGCATGATGTATGTGGTTATTCTAGAAATTCCATAAATCATAATGTGCTTGTTTGTGATTAAATCTTCATAGAAATATAGTTGGTTATCATAGATAAGTAATTCTAATATAACTCGAGAGAGAGTATTAGATAAGTTTGGGTTTTTCAACCATCACTTTTAGCTTTGATTCTCATATAACATGACTTGAAATCGGATTGAATTGATTCAGCAAAATCAAATGCCTTAGCGTTTTTAATCATTTGTGAACAACATTCAATTGTGTTCTTTGCATTTATTTATAAGTTAATTTGCCTCTTAAACAATTTCAACAATTTGGTTTTCAAATAAAATTAGGATTAGTCAATTTCGGTACTTAGTAACGCCATTCCTTGTGGGTTCGATATCTGTACTTTTGTACACTTTATTACTTGAATGATTTGTGCACTTGCTAAAATACGCATCAAGCACCCTGTAGATGGTCAAACATATCATCTATACGGGATATTGAGTATTTATTATGCACTGCCACCTTATTCATTTATCTATAATCCATGCACAATCGCAGCGATCCATCTTTTTTTTCACAAATAGAATAAGAACTCTTCAAGGAAAAGTACTAGGGCGTATCAATCCCTTGTCTAACAAATCTTGTAACTATATATTTTTTCAGTTCCTTAAATTCAGTGGGTGCCATTCTATATGGGAATATAGACACTAGTTAGGTTGCAAGAAGTAAATCAATACCAAATTCTATTTATCATTTCGTGGTAATCCTAGAAATTTCTCACGGAATACTCTAATCACTAGAACTTGATTTACATTAGTGTGTTTTATATCTATATCTCTAACCACTACTAAATATCCTTGGCACCTTTTATAATAAATTATGGGCTACTAAAGCAGAGATTAGATTACTGGATACCTTACTACGTTCCCCTGTATCTTGAAAGAAAACTCTCTAGGAATATTGAATTTAATCACCTTAAAGTAACATTTTGAAATGGCATGGCAAGATACTAACCAATCCATTCTCAGTATCACATTAAAGTCTACCATATAACATTCAGATGCCGTCATATTTGGTATCTATCTCAATTCTTTAAATTCATTGGCACGCCTATCCTTTTCACTTTCATGCAGTAATTGACCCATAGATACCTCTTAAGGTGACACAATATTCAATCAACTTTATACTAGAAAATTTAATAAATTGAAATAAAAAAGAAATTGAAACACTATAGAATCCCTCAACAACACCTAGAGTATAAATATGTCCGACTCATATCCATACTAAAGGTCTTACTAATGAATCCTTTGTTCCGACAGCCACAGGGAAACCTAATGCTTTAATACAAACTTGTAACGCCCCCAATTTATGGGCACGTAAATAAAATAAAACATTTTTTTAATCAAATATTTACCATAACATGCATAGTAGTATTCTTTTTCACGAAAATAGATACATATAGGTTCTCTCATGTATACATATTATGCAGACTAAGTTATAAATGTCAAAGTAACAACAGAAGTAGGGGTCCTGCTTGTGGCATTTACAGCACACTCTAAAATATAAACATAGTATAATTCAAAAAAAACTGTGAGTCTTAGAAGCAATGTAGACTCACCCAGAGAATATGTCACCTAACTAATCATCTATCTACAGAACCAGACTCTGTATTCTTTTATGAAAAATATGGAAATCTACTATAGTGTGTTTGACAACCCAGTCAGCAAAAAATACCTCCTATGACCTCTTAGGTTAACATATAGATATACTCATATTTTAAAATTTGCTACATAGAAAATACAGTTCGAAAGTACATCTATATGGGACCCACATTTCAAATATTCTCAAAAGAAAGGATATTCAGAGGTAAGGTATCAATTTAGGTGTACTTGCGACAGTGCGACACCAGCATACACATAAGATAAAGAATCTCTAAGGCTTATATTTTCTTAGATATCTAAAAATTGTTTAATAAGTTTTATTTCCTTAATTAAATATTTATGTACTTTTATTAATAAAAGAAACGATATTAGGGATGTTACATGGTACTTATAAAAAATTGATGAAAATAGTCATTCGAAACAACTAAGAGTCGGATTAAATGAAATAATCTTGTTAGAAAGGCTTTAATTTATTTTCTATTTTAGCAATAAACGACTATTAAAAGGTTTAGGCACCTGTTGTCATTTAAAACAACTTGATTTTCAAGTATATATAACTAAACAGGTAGCTGATAAAAAACTATAGCTACCTATTATCTTGTATAGCTTCTATTCAATTTTTTAGAACTAAATAGGTGTCTGTTGCCTAAAACAGTCACCTATTGGTTTTTGTAAGCATTGAAATTAAAATCCCAAAGTTAATAGGCCCCTGTTACCCTTAATAAGTGCCTATTGGTTACTTGTAAAATTGCATTATTTCCAGTAAATAGATACTTATCGTACTCAAAAGGGTTCTATTGCTTCTTTTTTTTTAAATCACGTTTAAGCAAATTTTCAAAAATATTTTAAGAGCTCAAGGGTTTTCTAAGTCTCCTTTACATGGAGTCTAAGTATAAGATACCAATACAAAATTAACCATCTTTAGTCCTTGAGGTTCCATTGACTTAGAGTTGATGATAAGCTTTAAGAATTTCCTAAAAATCACTTGTTACTAGTTTGTTATCTTCAAAACTATGATACCAAACTTGAATTTAAAAAATAAAATTAATAATCTAGAATTATAAATCACGTAATCATTCTAATGTGGTTTAAGCTCAAATAGAAAGTATAATGTAAGCCAAAACATGAATAATGTTGTTTTAGAGCCTTTACATAAACCAAAATATATAGTAGGGCCATTTATATATTTTGTAGATTATTGCTTTCATGTGTTTTTTATGTAGTAGCCCATTAACAAGTTAATGCCCACATGAGGTAGAGTTTGAAAGAAGCTTTAAGAAGAAGATTAGAGGACGCCTAGCTACCTACAGAAGAACCTCTAAGAAAAGACAACACGACTTCTTTTAAGATAAGAAAAGAGCTTATAAAAGACATGCTAGTAAGCCAAGCTTAACATTTATGTCACATATTTTTTTACTTAGATATAACCCAAATCTAGATGGAAACTAAATGATGGAGATCAAGGTGCTACCAAACCTATTCCAAATCGTTCCCAATATCCTTTGCAAGGGATAAATGGTATAATGAGTAGGAGTAGGGCAAAGTGGGCCAAAATTTCTTTATTGGGCTTGATCTTAGACGTGTAAGTTAAAGATGTTGGGCCAAGTCAAGACATCAAGTGGATCATGCTTTACATCCTAAAGGATGGTGTTAAATAGGGCAGAAATAGGGCAGCTTGGAGCATAAGCTTAGGCTGAATAGATGGGCATTCCTATAGGACAAATAAAGCTTGTTGGATCTTAAAGACAGCCAGCCTAAACCCAAATTTGCATGAATAATAAAAGATGTATTATGGGCTTTATGTTATATGCTTTCTTTTGGGATATTATTAGTATTTAATGTACTTTGGGTCCATTCTTTATGCTGGCCAAATATTAATTTAATTAAAGGTTTTGTTTTTATTAGTTTAGTTGGGTCGAATAACTAACGTTGTTTAGGCCATATAAGGCGTATTCTATAGAAGTCCAATTAGGTTTTTAAGGGTTTCCTACTAGTTTTAAGAGTGACTATATAAGGGTTCTTTTGTGTTCTTGTAACTCAAATTTATGACTAATAGGAATTGAGTTTTCTCCCTAAGTGAGAGTTTTCCTTGGTTTTTAGGCAAAAAACTAAATCTAATCTTATCGAGATAACTCGTGGTGATTAAAACATTCATCAAATTTTTAAGATGATCATAGCTTCCACCAAATACTCTATTTCTTAGCTTAAGTAAATACATCATTTGGTATTTTATATGCTTTATTTTGGGATATTATAAATATTTAATGTACTTTGGGCCAAATTTTTATGCTGGCTAAATATTAGTTTAATTACAAGTTATGTTTTTATTACTTTAGTTGGGCTGAATAAGTAATGTTGTTTGGGCCATATAGGGCATATTCCATAGAAGTCAAATTAGGATTTTTAGGGTTTCCTACTATACTTAAGAGTGATTATATAAGGGTTCTTTTATGTTCTTATAATTCATATTTATGATAAATAAGAATTGAGTTTTCTCCCTAAGTGAGAGCTTTCATTAGTTCTTGAGTCGAGAACTGAATCCGATCTTATCAAGGCAACTTGTGGCGATCAAAACATTTGTTGAATTTTTAAGACGATCCTTGCTTATGCTAAACACTTAGTTTCTTGACTTAAGGAAACACATAATTTGGTATTAAAGATTTGTCTCTTTAAAATTCAGTTGGTGTCCTATCTTTTCTTCTTTTTTTGTGTTCTAGAGTTATTCTTGTTATTCTACCTTTCTTTAGATCAAGTTAGAGTCTTAGTTCTAGTCAATTTTCTTTTCTTAGTTTCTAATTCATTCAAAAATAGAAAGTCCTAGATTTAGTTAATTTTCTTTTCCTAGTTACAATCTAATTCCTCAAAAACACCCAAAAAAAGAGAGAGAAAGAGTCCTAGTCCAATTTGGTTTCTTGAATTCTAAAGTGAAAAGAAAAGGAGTATAAATTTGTTCAAAAAAGGAGTAGAAATTCGTTCAAAAAAAAGGAAGCCAAAAATAGCATATTGATTCTATTATCCCTTATTTTCTCAAATTCAAATCCTAAGGTTGTCATAGTTTGAAATTTTATTCTTATCATTCTTAATTCACTTGTTTCCTTTGATAAGCTTATTGATCAGGTTCTTGTTTAAGAGCCTTAAGGGAAATAGATTAAAAATGATTGCAAACATGTGATGTTTGTGAGACAAACAAGAGCAACGAAAGACACCAACCTAAAATTGGCCTTAAACTCTTCATGAAGGTAGTTCATGAGCAGCTTAAGTTGCTGAATATAAGGCTGGATCACCTTGAGTCACCATCCAAGCCTAAGCCTACCAAATATTTTAGATTTGATGAGGAATAAGGGAAAATTTTGATAGTGGAGGATTCGGTTCAAGAAAGGAAACGAGGACAGCTCCTAGGTGTGATAGTGGCTTGGGAAGCATCAAAATGAATATTGCTACATTCCATGGTAAAAGTGACCCTGAACTTTACTTGGAGTGAAAGAGGAAGGTGGAACATGTGTTTGAGTGTCATGCCTATACTGAGGAGAAAAAGGTGAAGCTAGCTACTATGGAGTTTACTAACTATGCTAGTACTTGGTGGGATTAATTAGCAATTAATAAGAGGAGAAATGGTGAGAGGTTCATTCAGTCATAGGAAGAGATGAATATTGTGATGAGAAAATAGCTTGTTCCTAGCCATTACTATAATTATTCAGAAAATTACAATGGCAAGGTTTATTGGTAGTTTGAGGAAAGAAATTGAAAATGTAGTGGATATGCAACTTTATATGGAGATGGAGGATCTACTACATAAAGTAATTAAGGTTAAGAAATAGTTAAAGGTTAGAGCATATTCAACATTTGGCTCCATTCCTAAAACTCCATAGAAGCTGAATTGGCAAGATAACTAAAAGGCTAGGATGAAAGAAAAGAGAAAAAGGAGGAGTTTGGTTATAGCCCCTAACCCCAAGGCCAAGGCTGAGACTTCTACTTCCTCTAGAGCACAAGAAACAAAAAAATTTAGGTGCTAAGGGTTCAGGCATATTGCATCACAGCGTCTTAATAAGAGAGCCATTATTCTTCTTGATGATGAAGGTATGGAGAGCGAGCATTCTAGTGATGATGAGATGCCACCATTAGAGGATTGCGGTGATATGGAGATTGGTGAACTAGTGTATGGAAAAATATTGGTTACTCAACGTACTCTTAATATATAGCTTAACGATGACAGTGATGAGGAGCAAATTGAGCATATTTTCCAAACTAAGTTCCACATGAATAACAAGGTATGTAACTTGATTATTAATAGTGGGAGTTACACCGATGTAGCTAGTACCTTGATGATTAATAAATTGAGTCTACCCATATTGAAACATCCTAAGCCATATAGGTTAAGATGGTTAAGTGATAAGGGAGATATATGGGTGACCAATCATGTTCTGATATCTTTCTCTATTGATAACTACAAAGATAAGGTGCTTTGTGATATAGTACTAAGGCATGCTAGACACTTGCTATTGGAACGTCCATGGAAATTTGATAGAAAGATCAATTATGATGGCTATAAGAATCGATATACATTGACCATGCATAATTGAACCTTTATTTTAACATCCCTAAAGCTGGCTAAGGATTTTGCTGATCAAACGAGGATTACAAAAGATTGTAAGTTGATAAAAACAAAAGAGAAAGAGAGTAAGGCCAAAATTGAGAGTGAGAGAAAAAAGAGAGAAACTGAGACATGTGAGCAGGAAAAGACAGAGCGTTGCAAGCCAAAGAAAGAGATAAATAAGAAAGTACGTGCTTTTGCACTAAAAAGTGAGGTGAAGAGTGCTTTGGTGTGTAAATCGAACCTCCTTGTGCTTATGTATAAGGATATTTATTTTATGAACACTTATAACCTTTCTTTTCCTAATATGGTTATGTCTTTGATATAGAAATTCACTTATGTTTTTCCTAAAGAGATTCCACAAGGACTACCACCTTTAAGAATCATTAAGCACCATATAGACTTTGCCTCTAGATCATTTTTCCCTAACTGACCTACCTACCGACCTAATCTTGAGGAGATGAAATAAAATCAAAGGCATGTAGATGAGTTATTTTAGAAACGATTTGTAAAGGAGAGTCTTAGTCTCTGTTTAGTACCTATTATTGTTGTGCCCAAGAAGGATGGGAGTTGGTGCATGTGTGTGGATTACAGAGCCATTAACAAAATCACTATAAAGTATAGGCATCCAATTCCTAGATTAGATGACATGCTTGATGAGTTGTCTAGTTCTAGTGTTTTTACTAAAATAAATTTAAAGAATGGGTACTATCAAATTCGCATGAAAGAGGGAGATGAGTAGAAAACTACTTTTAAGACTAAGTATGGTTTATATGAGTGGTTAGTAATGCCATTTGGATTACCCAATGCACCTAGTACCTTTATGTGTTTAATGAACCATGTCTTACATGCTTTCATTGGAAAGTTTGTGGTAGTTTATTACTTTGATGATATTTCAATATATAGTTGAGATCTTGATAAACATGTATTGAATTTGCATGTTGTTTTTTATGCGCTTAGGGAGCATAAATTGTATGCTAACATGAAAAAGTGCACATTCTGTTCTAATTTTGTGGTGTTCCTTGGTCTTATTTTTAATTCTAATGGCATTTGTGTTGATGAGGACAAGGTTAAGGCAATTAAAGATTGGTTTACACCTAGGCATGCTAATGAAGTTAAGAGTTTCCATGGTTTAGTAAGTTTCTACAGGCGGTTTCTAAAGAATTTTAGTATTATTGCTTGGCCCATAAATGAACTTGTTAAAAAGAATGTTGTCCTTAAATGGGATGATATGCATAAGAATTCTTTTAAAACGTTGAAGCATCTTATTATTAATACACCCTTGCTATCATTAACTAAATTTGATAAAGCTTTTAAAATTGAATGTGATTCTTTTGGAGTTAGTAGAGGTGTTATTTTAATGTAGGATTCTAAATCGATTACATACTTCAGTGAGAAGCTAAAGGGGGCGGCATTGAACTATCTTACTTATGATAAGGGGTTATATGCATTGGTGAGGACTTTACAAACTCGGTACATTATCTATGGCTGAGGGAGTTTATTATCCATTCATATCATAAGAGCTTGAAATTCTTGAAGTCCCAAGGTAAGTTAAATAAAAGGCATGCTAAGGAAAATATGGTTGTTAATGCATTGTCTAGAAGATACGTTTTATTGACATCCTTGCATGCTAAGTTTCTTGGTTTTGAATACATTAAGGACTTGTATGCTAATGATGTTGATTTTGAATATGCATGGAATTCTTGTGATAAGCATGCTATTGATGGTTTCTATAGACATGAAAGTTACTTTTAAAAAAGAATAAACTTTGTTTGCCTAATTGTTCTATGTGTGAGTTGTTGATTAGGGAGAGTCATGGTAGAGGTTTAATGGGACATTTTGGAGTGAATAAAACCTTAGAAATTCTGCATGAACATTTTTATTGTCCTCATATGAAGCATGATGTCATTTCAGTTTGTGCTAAATGTGTGATTTGTAAATAAGTTAAGTCTAAGGTTATGCCATGGTGCGCACTGTTGTAACAGCTCCATTTATGTAACAAATTTTTTATTTATTTAACATCATGAAGTTATTACCTCAACTTAACTCACAATAACATTTATTTAATTATACAATACTAAGTTTACACTCACATCATTAATACAAACATTTGTACAAGACATACATGTACATATAAGCCCTAATCTTCCACATAGACTATTTCCGGGGCCACTGGTTCGGGTGGTAGCACCTTCGTCGGAATCTCAGTCACTTCAACAACTGATATATCTGCAATAATAGGTATTTGCCCAAGATAGGGCACCTCGATCATACGTACGGCAATAATAAGTCTCATTGAAAACAACTGCATAGCTAATTTTCTGAACATGATATGGAAATATAGTGAGAATTAAATCCCAGTATGTTCAACAATAATTCATTATCAATATAGTTCATCACATCATGTTCAGTTGTATAAACTACAAAAAATATCTTTAGGTCACATGAATGCACTTTAACATGCACATAAAAATTATACAGTTATGACATGTATGGCATGAATAACTATTTTTTGAATTTCATATGATGGCTATCAACTTATTCTTACTTCAAGCTACCCCGGTCAGGGTGAGTATTCTCTACTTTTCGGTACGGGCTTATCTCGCTCCGTCCGACATGGCACACTTTCTTTTTTTTTTCTCATGAATATAATCATAACCGTTGGTAGGGGTCCCCTACTGGTGCACCACACGAATTGCCATGTGACCATGCTCATTTCTTTTCTTTTCGTATTAATAGCCGAAAATATGATTCCAATAACAAGTATGTTCATTATATTCTCATTCCATAATGTATCAAAACATAATCATTCTCAAAATTCATTGGTAAACTGAAATTATGCCATGAATATAATCATTTTCTAATTTTCACTTTATAAAATATTTCCATGTCAAAATTCCACACTAATACCTCGGTAACTGGATAGTAATTGTAGTCTGTAAACAGCGCACCAGGAAAGTTCCCAGAAAAGAGAGGTGGGTCACTAATGGACACGCTTAAGTACCAAGTCTTTCCTTGCCAGAGCTTTCCTTAGACATGCACTTTTCACAAATCACAATTTTTTTTCCAGTAACTAGAATAATTCTTTTCTGATGTGGAAATACTGCAACCACGGAGCATACTAAGATTTTTCAAATAAAACCGGTACTTTCAAAACTTCTTGGAAATTTATATGAGTACTAGGGTAAATTCTATGTTAAAAATTACACACTTAAAATGGTAGTAAGTTCATGCAATGGCAATAGCTAGGGCATACACTAGGCATTTATTATTTTCATTTATAAAATTCCTCTTCTTTCTTGAATATTATTTTCATCTTTTCATTTTCTTTATGTCTAGGCATTTAGTCATTTTATTTCTACTTATATCATTTCCAACACATATTCTTACAAAATTTATAGAGCATTTTTCCTCAAATTGATTTCTACTATTACCTTAAAAATTCATCTAGGGTAGAAAAACAATATTGAAAATAGGTTTTACTAACTTTTAACACAGCCTTTGCTTACAAATCAGAGCATAACTCTCTCATTTTAACTCCGATTAAGATGATCTTAGTGTCTATGAAATGCTAAGACAATTATCTAAAACTATTATGTTAATCATATCAACACAATAGTATGATATCGTGGTGTTATTACTCCTTTAAATTTAGTATTTTTTTCTTCTCGTGTAGGTTCTGACCTTTACTGACTAATTAGACCATATCTCTCAAATTTGAACTCCAAATTGAGTTATTCCAGTTGGTAAAATTCCATGAGCCATATATCTATAATTATTATGTTGGCGCGCTATTTTAATTCCCTACAGAATATTCCCAGAAATTCAAAAACTATAGCTTTAATAACATACTCTTCCCTGAATAAACATTTTCTGACCTTTGCTTACTAATCGGATCATATATACCTCATGTGAACTCCAAATTGAGTTATTCCAGTTGGTAAAATTCCATGAGACATATATCTATAATTGTTATGTTGGCACGCTATTTTAATTCCTTACAGATACTTCCCAGAAATTAAAATACCGAAGCTATCCTAACATATTTTTCCCTGATGACCCATTTTCTGACCTTTGTCTACTAATCGGCTCATATCTCCCTTATATGGACTCCAAATTGTATGATTTCAGTACCTAAATATCCATGACACATATTTCTTTAATTATTATGTTAACCATTTATTTTAATTCATTATAGATTGTTCCCAAAAATTAAAATACCGAAGCTATCCTAACATATTTTTCCATGATGACCCATTTTCTGACCTTTGTCTACTAATCGGCTCATATCTCCCTTATATGGACTCCCAATTGAATGATTCCGGTGCCTAATTATCCATGACACATATATCTTTAATTCTTATGTTAACCATTTATTTTAATTCCTTATAGATTGTTCCCAGAAATTAAAATACCAAAGTTTAAAATTCTGCCACCCATAGCCATAACCATGCAGAACTATCTACACCAACCTAAGTATTCAAACATACATCACATGCAAGATCAATATGTAACATGATATAGCAACATCATGACCAATCATAAAAGTTCTAAGATCAAAATCTCATATATATATTATAAGTTTCAAAAGTTTTCTTCAAAAAGAAATATTGTTAAACTTACCTGGAGCACTTAGTCTCCTAGACTTCTCCTTCCTCTTTCTTCCTTTCTTCCTCTCCTTTCCTCACTCTACCTTGCTTCTATTTTTCCTCTCCCTCACTTGGACGAAATTATAATGTTGTAAGGGTGGGTTTTCTTATATAGACCATCAAATAATTCACCTTTCATGATCATGGGTCTACCTTATCACAATTAAGATACACTTTGTTGAATTTTTGGAAAACAAACAACTTATGTTCTTGTCTTCCTCTTCCTTAGTCAAGATATGCATAGGAAAAGGAGATTTGTATTTTGAAAATTATGATGATATGTTCTTAAGATAAGGGACAAGGTCCCTTTGATTTAGGGATTCATTTCCATTTTCTTTTGTCTTAAACAAGTATGATATGTTTGCCTTTTTAGGTGGCAAATTTCTAGCCCTTGAATCTCCATTATTTGGTTGATATTATTTGTGTGGGCTATGAATGTTTTGTCCTAATACCATGTATTATCATACCACTTGCTAAAATTATGAGTGTAGGATATAGATATTTTTGTCCTAAAGCCTTGTATTATCATGCCACTTGCCTAAATGATGAATGTAGAATCACACCACTTGCTAAATTTTTGTCTTAATGCCATGTAACCTAATCTTTATTCTTATTATTATATCATCATCTAATTTATTTTATTTTATTTTTCCTCTTGGATTTGGGCTTATTCCTACCCATTATGGGCTTGTCCTACCCATTTTCTTTGCTTTGGATAAAATTCTTCCTTTCTTGGTGGGCTTGGTCACATTTTCATAATTTTTGGGCTATTGGTCCAATTACTATATCCTAGTCCAAGTCTATGTTTTATTTCTTGTTTAGGTTATCCAATGGGCTTGTTAGAAACTTATGTGAAGTGGAAAAACTCTATATGAAGTGTCCATAGGTAAAAGCCCAATGTATGGGTAAAGATTTTAAACTTAGTAACTATAGTTCTTGAATTAGGAAAAATTACCCTAATTCAATGTTCTTGAAATTTTAAGACCTTTACTTGTTTCTAAAAATTTATCTTCCTTATCCAAGAATTTTGCATCTCTTTAGTATGTTATTTCTAATTTCTTTCCTATTAGATTTTCCTTCTTTTTTTGTTCTCTTAATGTTAGAAACATTTTCTATGCATATACATAAGGTGAAGAATTTCTAAAGACTATATTTCCTTAGATATCTAAAATATTGTCTAATAAATTTTATTTCCTTAATGAAAATTTTTATGTACCTTTATTATCAATAAAAGAAACGAAATTAAGGATGTTAAAACTGTCGCAGGTGCACCCAAATTAATACCTTACCTCAAAACTAACCTGTAGTAGTGGGAGTAAGGGTCGATCCCACAGAGACTGGAATTACCTTATGTGACTAAAAAGGGGGGAATTGATAATCGCAAGTTAAGTAAAGTAAACAATAATGAAAATAAATAAGCGAAAGTGATTAATGATAAAGACGTTGGTTTCGGTTGGTATCCACCGTCAAGGGATTACATTGATCATCGACAACATAATCAATCTGTAAATGAACATCTATCATTGGGGTTTTAACCCTGTTTCTCCTTAAGCCTAGCAAATTAATGATAATCACACTAATAAAACCCTAATCAACAAGCCATCTTTTAGCACATCGGTAAAATATAACTTGTTAACCGCATGAAGAACTAGAGAAACTGACAGAGCTAAACAAATATAAACACATCGGCTATATCTCATTTAGTCAATCATTCATCATAGGTTCAATGATTTATAATCCAAAACCCTCAAACCTATTTGCCTCACGAATCGCAGAATTATAAACTTTGTTCAAAACACAATTCAGCTGTAGATTAAAACAGACGAAATACTAGTAGGCCTCCTAGCAATCATATGAATAATCATTAAGAATAAGAACAGATGAACAATCAATATTCAAAACAAATTGAAATAATAACATCAGATCCACATCTCACAATGTATAAAAATCCCTTGAGGTTTCAACTCACCTCAACCAACTAAAGAGAATTAGCCACGCAGGGCCATAAGATAAACAAAAGAAGAATTGAAGAATGTAGATGAAGAATTCGGTGAAAGATTGGATTCCGAATTGGCTACCTTCTCTTCTTGTTTTGCTCCCTTTTTATAGATTACCTCCTCCTAATTGATGTAGGAGTGTTTCTAGGTCAAATTTCGACCTATCGGGCTTCAATTGGAATAAAAAAACCCTTAAAATCACGAATTCAGCGACCTGGTACGGTGACGGGCACCGAGACGCTCAAGTGGAGCGCCGCGGCACTGCGGGGAATCAGGGACGGGGCGCCGCAACGCTCACATGCTGCGAAACTTGGCTGGGTTGTTCAGCGCCGCGACGCTCACTTACAAGCGCCACGGTGCCCAGAAATTTCCAGAATTTGCCACAGTTCTGAACATGAAAGTTGTAGCTCTATGTCTCTTCTTTCTATATCCGCTGGAATCACCTCAATCGGATCTAAATTGAAGGAGATATTATAACATTAGTGACCAAAGGTCAGAATTCATCTTGCTGCACTGTGATTCTGATTGGCGAGCTCTGTAAGGCTGTGAAATCTCCAGAAATGGACCACGTGTTCAACATAAAAGTTGTAGCTTATTGTGTTATCTTTTCACAACCACTTGAATCACTTTGATTGGATTTCATAAGAGGTCGATATGCTCAAAACAGTACTGAAAGGTCTAGAATCGCTGAAATGTAGCATTTTTCCATGAATTTCTTATCTTTTTCTTCCATTTTCTTCTTCATTTGTTCCTACAACACAAAGCACAAAACTAAGCTAATTCGTAATTATATTTTACTTAAATCAAACAAAAGGTAAGCATAAAGGTATTAAAATCATGCTTAATTATGATCACATCATACCACATAGTTTTATACTCTATTGCATGTACCTACACAGCCTTGGCATGATATTTCTATAGACTTCTTAATAAGGTTTCCAAGGTCTCAAAGTGGTACAGATAATGCTTTTGTATTTGTTGATAAGTTTAGCAAAATGGCTCATTTCATTACATGTGCTAAAACCAATAATGCCACACATATAGCTAATTTGTTATTTAAGGAAGTAGTGCGCTTGCATGGGTTGCCTAGAAAAATAGCAAGTGATAGAGATGTTAAGTTCTTAAGTAATTTTTGTCATACTTCATGGTGTAGATTAGGGACTAAATTTCTATTTTCTACTATCGTACATCTTCAGACCAATGGAAAAATTAAGGTAGTTAATAGGAAACTTACTACCTTATTATTTGCTATTGTGTCTAAGAACTTGATATAATGGGAAAAAACTTTACCACATGTAGTTTTCTTACAATAGATCTGTGCATTCTATTACTGCTTGTAGTCCTTTCGAGATTGTCAATGGCTTTAATCCTCTAACACATTTGGATAATGCACCTTTGTTTACTAATGACTTTGTTAACTTGGATGGTAAGCAAAAGACTGAATATATAAAGGATTTGCATGCTAAGGTTCGAGCAAACAATAAGGAAAAGAATGAGTAGTATGTAAAACAAGCCAATAAGAGCTAAACTAGAGTTGTATTTGAACCTGGTGATTAGGTTTAGGTACATATACGCAAATAGAGGTTCCCATCTTAGAGGAAGTCTAAGTTGCATCTTTTGGGAGATAAACCATTTTAAGTATAGGAGAGGATTAATGATAATGCCTATAAGATTGATTTACCTAGTGAGTATGGCAATATTATTGCTACATTCAATGTTGCTTACTTGTCTTTGTTTGATGTAGGTAATACCTTTGATTCGAGGATGAATTCTTTCGAGGAGGGAGGGAATAATGGAGCTAAAGGTGCTGCCAAACCTATTTCAAATCATTTCTAAGATCCTTTGTAAGGGATAAGCAGTCCAATGAGTAGGAGCAAGGAAAAGTAGGTCAAAGAAGCTTTATTGGGCTTGATCTTGGATGTGCAGGCAAAAGAGGAAGCTGTTGGGCCAAGCCAAAACATCAAGTGGATCATGCTTTGCATCCTTAAGGATGGCATTAAAGAGGGTAGCTTGGAGCATAAGTTTAAGGCTAAATATATGGATCTTGAACACAACCAGCACAATTCTGCATAGGTTAAAGATGTATTTTGAGCTTTATATTATATGCTTTTTTTAAGGGATATTATTAGTATTTAGTGTACTTTGGGCCTATTCTTTATGCTGGCCAAATATTAGTTTAATTACAAGTTTATGTTTTTATTAATTTAGTTAGGTTGAATAATTAATGTTGTTTGGGCCATATAGTACGTATTCCATAAAAGTATAATTAGGCTTTTAAAAGTTTCGTACTAGCTTTAGGAGTGAATATATAAGGGTTCTTTTATGTTCTTATAATTCAGATTTATGATGAATTAAAATTGATTTTTCTCTCTAAGTGAGAGCTTTCCTTGGTTCTTTGGAAAAGAACTGAATCTGATCTTATCGAGACAACTCGCGGTGAACAAAATATCCGTTGATATTTCAAGACGATCCTTGCTTCCACCAAACACTCCATTTTTTGGCTTAAGGAAACGCATCAAAAACCATGAAATAGAAAACTATCAACTTAGAGCTAAAATTTGAATTTCATTAACGCTGCTAAGATGAACTTTGGAAGTGGCATGAACAGTAAGCTAGACATTCTAATAGCTATTTTCAAGAAGGATATAAAGCCTTAGGTATATTAAATTAAGAATAATTCTTAGAGAAAATAAAGAACAAGCTTTTAATTGAGAATCCTTCAAAAAAATAGAAGCTTAGTGTTCTTCGTCTATATATCAAGTTCAACCTGATTTTTAAAAGCATTAAGTGTGATCTGTTGAGTTTTAGGATCCTTGGAAAACCTAGGTAAGTTGAAGGTTACCTGATTACATGTAAAAGCAACTCTGTCTCCTTGTTTCTTAGATTACTGTTGTGGTGTAAAGGTTGTTATGCCTCCATATTTATGAAGTTTCCTGGAAACATAGTAAAGGTAGTTTTGATTTCTTATTTATTGAAGTTTGGTTGGGTTCTCAAGTGAAAAATCTAGTAAGTTGTGTGACTAGAAAGGTTACCTAGGTTGGAGTTGTAAAAGCTAAAGAGCTAAATCTATACATTTGGCTATCACCCTTCCTTAATATAAATTCCAATGTTATGTGCTTGGAGAGTGGATATAATGTCTTTGCAAAGATATACAAACCACTATAAATATCATGGTTTTGAACTTTCCTATTTTATTCTTACTTTGTTATCTACATCATATTTTTGGTTTATTCTAATAAACAAACAATTGACCCCGTTGATGTGCTATCATAGTTTTAATGATAACAAACTAATAAAAGGAGTTTTTTAGGAAATATATCAAGCTCATCATCGACACCAAGTCAATGGAACCTTAAGGAATGAAGATGTTTGTTTGTATATAGGTATCCTAGATTTATACTCCATGTGAAAGAGATTTAGAAAACCCTTGAACTCTTAAATATATTTTGAAAATCTTAAAGATTGTTGTCTTATGCATTGTTGGTTGGTAGTTTGTAAAATTGCTCAAATCTGAAAATCTGAAAGAGCAACAGAAGCCTGTTAGGTATAATAGGCACCTGATTATTGGAATTAAATGAAATTTTACACACTAGTTGTAACGCCCTCAATTTACGTTACGTAAAATAAACATTTTTTTTCACAATCAGATATTTGCCATAAAGATACATAATTCAATTCTTTATCATGGGAACAGATACATATAGGATATCTTATATGTACACAATATACAGACCAAGTCTATAAATATCAACGTACAACAGAAACGGGGATCCTACCTGTAGCGTTCAGAGCACTCTAGAATACAAAACAGTATAATTCAAAGACCGTGAGTCTTGAAAGCAACGTTGACTCACTCAGAGAATATATCACTTATCTGTTGAATCAGACTTTGATATTCTTATATGAAAAATGTGAAAATATTGTGTAGTGAGTTTAACAACTCAGTGAGCAAATAATTCCTCCTATGACCTCTTAGGTCAACATATAGATGTACTTATATTTTAAAATGTGTCACATAGATAATACAGTTCAGAAGTACATTCATATGGGACCCGTATTTCAAATATTATCAAATCAAAGGATATTCAGATATCCAAAACCATATGCACCATGGTATGATCATTAAACAAATGTTGTTAAGCTTAGCTGTATAAGCTATAGTAAAATATTATGATTTAAAGGTAAAATCATTACTTTTAATGCACCTGCCTCACTCGGCAATCTGGTCAGGAATGTGAGTACATCACCCTCCTACCTCCTCACATTACCACTGTCACCCAGTTGGAGCGGCCCTCCCCCGGCTCACTCAGACTAATAGGGCGTCCCCTATTCGGTACCGTCACAAGCCATACAACCAGCCGATATTCATCAATACATATAAATACATGTAAAATTATCAAGCAACTCGCCATGAGCTTTACGCTTGCCATTCAATCTCATTTATAATATAACATGCATCATTTTCACAAGTATATAGCTTTACAAATCAATGCATCGTGCACATAATATTCACTTTATCAAATAATGATAAATACATTCAAAACCACATATTCAATGAGTTCCAACATTCATTTCTAAAACCATACTCTTCTTGAACTATGTGCAAGTTTGTAAGTATAATAAATATTTTAACACATTTCAGAAACTTATAATAGTATAAATAATTTATAAACAGAAACAATAATACATTTATAGTTCAAGAATAGCATGGGACAAATCATAGAAAGAATTATCTACTCACCGGGTAGGGCTCCTGGTTAGGCAGCCCTAAATTGTACTTTTTCAAACTGAATTTGACCAATTAGACCTCAAAAACGTGTCCGGAGGGTCCAAAAACTTACAAAATGACTCCGGGAGCCTGATCACTATTCACCGCAGGAAAATACTATTCACCCGTGCGGAAATCACTATTTACGACGAACAAAAAGTTGTTAGATAGCTGAAAAATTTCATATCCTAAGGTCTATCTAACTCCTTAATCCATCTACGGTGTCAGACTTTCAATTAGAGGTATTTAAGTAAGAATTTTAGAATTTACATTTTTTTGAGATTTTCTACTTCAGATCTACAGCGATTCAACAGCTGATTTAAAAAATTGATCAGTTAAAACTGTAGTATTCTTCGTTCTGAATCCAATAACACCTTCAATTTTGAGATTGGAAGCCAATAGGCACTCCAGATTTAGAGAAAAAGTTGAAGGTTACTATTCACTCACTATTCACTCACTATTCATCCGTTTTAAAAATTTTTCAAAATCTGCCGTGCATTGTCTCCCCTTCTCCCTTTTCCCTTTTATTTATTATAATAATAATTATTATTATTTATTAATTGAATAATAGGATTTTATTTTATATATATTCATATAAATTTCTTTTTTCATCTTAAAATATCCTAAAAATTTCTAAAAATTTACATTCTCATAAACATTTAGTTAAACTCTTAAATCATCATTTTTTCTTGATAAAAATCATAATAAAAAAAATATCAAAATAAATATCTTTATACATATTAAAAGAAAGAATATTTCTAAAAATACAACAAAAATTAATTAAAGACCAATATAATTATTTCACGCAAAACAATAATTATTTTAATTAAAAATAGACTTACTTTTAGCAGAACATAATCATTTTTAAACAAATAAAAATATATTTTTTTATAACAAAACATTATTATTTAAAAATAAAAATTATGGGATGTTACATTCTTCCTCCCTTAAGAAATTCGGTCCCCGAATTTCAGCCCATCCTACCACATGTAGGGAATAAAATCAAGGCATAATTCGGAGTTACCAACCTTATTACTCAAATAATTGGGGATATCTTTTCTGTGTATCATCTTTACTTTTTAAAATGTCTCTTCACTTGAGTTATTTTGCCATATAACGTAACCATAGGAATTTCTTTCATCCCTAAGTTTTTTACTTGTCGGTCAACAATAAACATTAATTGTACCTATAGTTAAGCCAAATTTTTGTCCAAATGAATTTCTTGGAATTAGGTAACATAAGAAGAATCTAATATGTACTTCTTTCGAAACCTCATTACTTCTTTTGTAACAACTCCATTTAAGTATCAATTTTTTTTAAATACCATGAAGTTATTACCTCGTTACAACTTAACTCAATATAACATTTATTTAATTTATACAATACAGAGTTCACATACATGTCATTAATCAAAACATACGTACAACATATCAAACACATAAAAATCTACATCTTATTTATTCTGGTTGACCAATTCCAGAGATACAGGTGCGGGTGGTTGCACCTTTACCGGGATCTAAACCAACTCGACCACAAACATTTTATTTGCTTCTGGGATCTGCCCAACATAAAGTACTCGATCCAATGTGCACTAAAAGCCAGAGCTATAGAAAAATCTGCATAACTAATTTTCTGAGCATGATATGGAAATATAGTGAGAATTAAATCCTAGTAAATTCAACAATAAATCATCATCAATATAGCTCATCACGTCATGTTCAACTGTATAAATTACAGAAAATATTTTTGGTCACATGAATGCATTATATCTATGCACATAAGAATCATACAGTAATAATATGTATGACAGGATTAACTATTTTTAGAATATCATATGATGGCCATCAACTTATTCTCATTTCAAGCTACCCCGGTCAGGGTGAGTATCCTCTACTCTCCGGTACGGGCTTTTCTCGCTCCGTCCGACATGGCACACTTTCTCTTTCTTTTCTCATAATCATAATCATAAACGTTGGTAGGGCGTCCCCTACTAGTGCACCACATGGATTGCCATGTGACCGTGCTCATTTTTTTTCTTTTCACAATGATAGCCAAAAATATGCTTTCAATAACAAGTATGTTCATCAAAATATAACTATTACCATAAATCATTGGTAATCATGCCATGAACATAACCATTTCAAATATCACTTTATAAAATATTTCCATGTCAGAATTTTACACTTAAGATGGTAAGAAGTTCATACAATGGAAATGGCTATGGCATATACTAGTCATTTAGAAGATTCGTCTTCTTTTTTAAATATTAATTTTATTTCTTTATTTTCTAGATGCAGGTTTTCATCATATAAAACCTTCTCTTACTAATCAGAGTATAACTCCCTCAATTGAACTCCGATGTAGGTGATCTTGATGTCAATTTCAAGATAAAACAATTATCTAAAACTATTATGTTGAACATTGTAGCGCAATATTAAGAAATCAAGGTGATATTACTCCCTCAATGTACAAGTTATTTCTTCTCAGATAGGTTCTGACCTCTTCCTACTAATCGTACCATATCTACCTCATATGGACTCCACCTTGAGTGATTCAAGTGGCTAAAAATCCGTGACACACATATATATAATTCTTATGTTAACCATTTATTTTAATTCCATAAAGATAATTCCCAGAAATTAAAATATAAAAGCTATCCTAACATATTCTTCCTTGATGAACCATTTTCTGACCTTTGACTACTAATCAGCTCATATCTACCTCATATAGACTCCAAACTGAATGATTCCAGTGGCTAAAATTAGGTGACACAAATAGCTATAATTATTATGTTAATCATTTATTTTAATTCCATATAGATAATTCCCATAAATTAAAATACAGAAGCTATCCTAACATATTCTTCCCTAATGAACCATTTTCTGACCGTTGACTACTAATCGGCTCATATCTTTCTCATATGGACTCCAAATTGAATGATTCCAGTGGCTTAAAATCTATGACACACATAGCTATAATTCGTATGTTAACCATTTATTTTAATTCCATACAGATAATTTCTAGAAGTTAAAATACATAATCTATCCTAACATATTCTTCCCTGATGAACCATTTTCTGACCTTTGACTACTAATTGGCTTATATCTTCCACATATGGACTCCAAATTGAATGATTCCAGTGGCTAAAAATCCGTGACACATATATCTTTAATTCTTATGTTAAATATTTATTTTAATTCCCTATAGATAATTCCCAGAAATTAAAACATAGAAGCTACCCTAACATATTCTTCCCTGATGAACCATTTTCTGATCTTTTCTTACTAATCGGACCATATCTACCTCATATGGACTCCAAATTGAATGATTCCAGTGGATAAAAATCCATGACACATATATCTTTAATTCTTATGTTAACCATGTATTTTAATTCCCTACAGATAATTCCCAGAAATTAAAAAACAGAAGCTACCCTAACATATTCTTCCCTGATGAACCATTTTCTGACCTTTAGTTACTAATCGGACCATATCTATCTCATATGGACTCCAAATTGAATGATGCCAGTGGCTAAAAATCCATGACACATATATCTTTAATTCTTATGTTAACTATGTATTTTAATTCCCTACAGATAATTCTCAGAAATTAAAACACAAAAGCTAAAAATTTTGTCACCCATAGCCATACCTATGCAGAACTTTCTATACCAGTCTAAGTATTCAAACATACATCATATGCAAGATCAATATGTAACATGATATAGCAACATCCATGACTAATCATCAAAGTTCTAAGATCAAAATCTCATATAAATATTATAAATTTGAAACGTTTTCTTCAAAAAAAAATATTGTTAAACTTACCTGGAGCACTTAGTCCCCTAGACTTCTCCTTCCTCTTTCTTCCATTCTTCCTCTCCTTTCCTCACTCTACCTTGCTTCTATTTTCCCTCTCCCTCACTTAGACGAAATTCTAATGTTGTAAGGTTGGGTTTTCTTATATAGACCACCAAATAATTCACCTTTCATGATCATGGGTCTACCTTATCACAATTAGATTACACTTGGTTGAATTTTTGGAAAACAAACAACTTATGTTCTTATCTTCCTCTTCCTTAGTCAAGATATGCATAGGAAAAGGAGATTTGTATTTTGAAAATTATGATAATATGTTCTTAAGATATGGGACAAGGTCCCTTTAATTTAGGGATTCATTTCCATTTTCTTTTGTCTTAAACAAGTATGATAGGTTTGCCTTTTTAGGTGGAAAATTTCTAGCTCTTGAATCTCCATTATTTGGCTGATATTATTTGTGTGGAATAGGAATGTTTTATCCTAATGCCATGTATTATCATACCACTAGCTAAAATTATGAGTGTAGGATATAGATGTTTTTGTCCTAATGCCTTGTATTATCATGCCACTTGCCAAAATTATGAATGTAGAATCACACCACTTGCTAAATTTTTGTCTTAATGCCATGTAACATAATATTTATTATTATTACATTATTATATCATCACTTATTTTATTTTATTTTATTTTTTCCTCTTGGATTTGGGCTTATTCCTACCCATTTTTTTTGCTTTAGATAAAATTCTACCTTTCTTGGAGGGCTTGGTCACATTTTCATAATTTTTGGGCTATTGGTCCAATTACTATATCCTAGTCCAAGTCTATGTTTTATTTCTTGCTTAGGTTATCCAATGGGATTGCTAGAAACTTATGTGAAGTGGAAAAACTCTATATGAAATGTCCATAGGTAAAAGCCCAATGTATGGGTAAAGATTTTAAACTTAGTCACTCTAGTTCTTTGTTGGTTTGTGATTCATACAAAATGAATACAATGTCAGAACGCAAGTGCACGTATCGTGACCAAGTAATAGAGTGATGAGTGAGTATCGTCCCACGAGGAGTGAACTAAAACTGTTTAGAGACTTTTGCTGTGTGAATGTTGTAGCAAAGTTAAGAAGTTTCAAAAAATTGGAAAAGAAGTGGGTTGACTGACTTTAACTATAACTAAAATAAAGAGTAACGGGAAATAGAAGAGGAAACTATATTGGGAGTACTGGGGTTGCTCAGGGTTGGCATGGACTATAGCACTCATGTATACTCTAGGCTTTGCTGCAGCAATTGTTCTGAGTGCCAAATTTAGTCCTGAATGGAGTCTTCCCAGACTGCCATTCCTTACAATTCCAAGGTTCAAACACGCATTCCTGCACCAGTCCTCACCTCGAAATTGTGCATGAAGTTCATTATGGGACTGATGGGGTACCCGTATATCCCTACATGAGGTAACCCCTTTACATTCAGCTTTTTCCCAGCCTCCATTACCCTTCCAGGTGAATCGTGGCCTTGGTTTTCTTCCTCCAAACTTCCGTTATTAAGGAAAGAAAAACTAACAGGAAATGCAATTGAATGGCGAACAACAACTATAACAAAATGGATTAACCATAAAAATGTGCTCAGTTCATTACAACCCTTGTGCAACCCCAGCTGGAAACTAGCCAAGCCTCATGGGCACACCGGTTACAAGAATTCCAGAAACACTAGTATGCATTCTAAGAGATAAAAACTAAATTACAAAATGCAGTTCTTTCTTTTTGATAAAACAGTAAAACAACAACAGTAATCAAATTCCTATTTAAAATAGCGCACTATCCCTTCATGCTGCACCTCTCGGTGTTAGCAGCACTCTAGGCTATAGTGTTCTTTTCCCAATTCTCTCCTCTTTCTCCCCGGTAGGCTCTCTTTGCAATAGCTACTTTATGGAATTTTATAGACAGCCTTTGTGGTCCCAGTAAAGTGCCCTGGGTTGCTGACATTCCTTCTACTCTGCAGCCAGCGCCCTTGTTGTGCAGCTTTTTCCTCTCCACTTTCAGTAGTGGGGGCAGTCCTGTACCAGTGGCCTGCAGTGTCCCTGCTATTGTCTTCTGCTCAATGGTGGCTGCTCCTGCTGCGCAGCTCTGCCTCTTGCACCATATCAAATAGTGTCATCATATTGCAGGAAAGAGGGAGCAGCTTACCCACTATCACCCAAGGTTTTGCTATCATTTCTATATATGCTTACTGAAATGCTGCAGCAATGCGATAGCTAACGTTATATCCAGAAGAGTCACCCCATTTAATTAAATCAGGGGGTAAGAGTGCTTAAAACACTAGGAAAATTTAGTAAACAAACATGGATAGCACGAAGAAACTATAATGAAATGCAGTTATCAAATCCCCCCAAACTTAAAGGATTGCTTGTCCCCAAACATCCTACTCTGTTCACTACAATCCTACCACCCAGAAATTTTAGCCTTTTCTCATGCAAGAATCCATAGCTCTGCTGATAGCTCTCAACTCTCAGGATTTGTTCCATATACAGGACACCACAAACCTTTCTCCCAATCACAGCAAGAACCTTCCTTGAAGTTGTGTGTGTGATATGGACAGTTTTCCTAAAGAGTTACTTGGGTAAAAAACAACCAGAGTTCCTAAGATTTTTATGCTAGTATATCGTGCTTCCTTGGTTAAGCTGACATTCATCATTGGTGCAAACAGGGCAGCAAATGTGGGGGGTTGGCAGCTTACTGATTTTCTTTCTTTATTGTTTTCTTTTTTTTTTGGCATAGATCTTGCTCTAGCAGAGGTCATGACAGCTTTTTGACACAAATACCAACATGTTCAATGCAAGCACCCGGTTACTCAGCCTTATCACCCTTAAACTGCTTCCCACTCATACTCTGTATCCCTGTTTTACGCAAAGGCACACATGGGGCTCATGCATACCCCTGGTTACTAAGGAACTACAAAGCATTGGAGTGTCTACTCTATGTCCCTGTTTTACGCAAAGGCACACATGGAGCTCATGCATACCCCTGGTTACTAAGGAACTATAAAGTAATTTTTCTTTTTATTTCCAACTCCCCCCCTAAACTTAAGCCTTTTTGACCCTTATGCGTCTATCTCTTTTATAATTCTACAGAGAGCTCTCAATACTAGCTCTAAGACTTAGGTCCAATTTCTGAAAGATCACCAAATCTTTCTTTGGCAAACTGCTCATAATCCTGTGCTCATTAGAAGAGGGTTCTGTGTGATTGGGTGAGGTTATAGGTCTCCTATTCTGGTTTCTAGCAAACTACCCAATTCTCCTCATGGAGTATCCCAGAACTTTTAGCAGGCTATGCAATATGCAGACCTTTTTTTTAGTGTAGCTTTTTATCATACAATTATAACTGTATTCATCCAAATCAGTGATTACTAAAGCAGACTCATTCAACACAGGTAGGCAGAAACATAAGTGAACAGCAATACAAATAGTCACTTATACACAAATAAGCAAGTTAAAATCTAACATATGCTCCAGCAATACTACAGCAATGAACAAAACACAAAAGTACCACAGCAATATTATTCCCAGCAGACATTATATCACACCCTCCCCCCAAACATAAAGTGAGCAGTGTCCTCACTACTGATGCAATGGCCATAAAACAAAAGACACCCAAAAACAGAAGCAGAAACAAAGGAATTCCAAATACAGCAGAGAAGGAATAAGGGTTGAGGGAACTTCCTGAGGGTGCTAGGAGGTATGCCGCAGCACCCTAGGGTCATTGACCTCCAGAAGACCTTGATGAACTTCTAAGCCCACTCCTCCGCTGTGCTGATTGCTGCGGGGCCTTTCTTTTGCGTAATATTGCTGCTCGTTTTGCAATGGGCTCATCGTCATCAGAGGACTCAGTTTCCTCTGGTGTCTGGTGGGGTTCTGGACGGGGCTCTTTGCTAGAGGAGGATCCTTCAGAGTCCTTGGGTTACTCTAGTTGTGATTCAGGTGCTGGGGCAGACTCCTCAAAAGTGGCATGGAGCAGGTCAGTTGGAAACTCCGGGAATGGGAAGAATTGCTTAAAGTTCTGCTCCAAGGTGGTGTGGAGGGCGAAGTCCCTCTTCTGTTCGTAGCGCCAAAAGGTCTGCTGGTGCTGCAGCAGCTGTGTTTGCTGTCTGAGGATTGTTGCTTGCTGCTGTAGAATGTGCTGAAGGGTCCTGTCAACAGGCTGAGTGGCAGAGGAAGAAGCAGATGGGCCAGCAGGGTGGAGGGTCTCGAGAGGCAGCTGGTGGGTGCGGGGCTGCTTTCTCCAGAACAATGCGAGCAATGGTGGTAGGTGTGATGAGGTTGGTGTCCTTCAAGACTTCTTCATCAATGGAGACTGTTACTCCATGATTCTTGCACAGGATGGTGATAAGGGAAGGAAACAGTAGGCTTCCCTTCTTTCGACTGGCGCATGCTCAGATTTGGCCACTGATAATGCGGCCAACGTTGAGTGGCCTGCCGAGGATGAGTGCGTCCACCATTGTCACTCTATTCCTACTCACAGTCTACCCATCGGTGGAAGGTAGCAGACGGGTCTTGAGAAAATGATACCATACTTTCGCTGCAGGCACCAGGGAGATTCGATTGACAGTGGTGGAGCCCTAAGGAGATTTATCCCAGGTGGTGCCAGGAAGGCACACCCGGGTGAGCATTACTTCCCAGTCTTCATCCCGCAAACTATGTATATAGTCCTCATACTTGTCCTCCTCGTCGAGTAGATTGTAGACCTTGTTGATTGAAGCTTGGTCAAAACGCACCTTCGTTTCCTGAACTTTCACCCACTTGTCAGTTTCTGGTGAGAAGTTCGCATAGAACTCCTGAACCAGAGGAATGAGGGCTGTTTGCGGGTGGCTTGCAAAATTTTCCCAAGCCCTCTGCTTTACCACCGTGTCAACGTACATTGGCATCCCCAAATCTCCAGCAGAGGTGAAGACGAACCCTTTCTCGGCACAGAAGTTTCTGGGCACGATTTCTTCGTTGTGCTTCTTCCGATTTTCCTTAGAGGTGAATTTTTTCACCTTGCTTGCCTTCCTAGCCACTGTCTTGATTCTTGGCATGATTGGTTCGAGGGTTTGGAGGTAGAGGTTTTCTGGAATGAAAGAGGTGAGGAGGTTGTAGGGCTTTAAGAACTCGGGAGAGGTGAAATGAGAAGGGGAGTTGCAGAGGTGAAAATGTGGGTGTCTTAACTCAGGGGAGAAGTGGGTTGGAAGTTGCAGAGGGTTAAAAACCGTGGGTGTCTTATGGCCTTCTGCCAGTTTTCCTGCCCACTTTTTAATTCTTTCTCTCTCTTTTTTTTGAATGAAGCATAGCAGAGGGGAACCCTTGGTTTTGAGCTGACTGCGTTGCTGCAACAATGTTGCAGCAAAACTGGGTTACCAAGGATTTTTACTGCAGCAGAGAGTGCTTGTTATCAATCTTACTGTAGCAAAGCAGGGACTATCTTTAGTGTAGAATTGCTGCAACAAAACAGAAACTGGCTCTGCAACTTCTTTGCTTTTTAACTTGCATAACAGACACAAAGCTATCAGACTCATAATTTAAACTATCTTAAAACTTAAACAACACAAATTTAAACATGGGTTGCCTCCCATGAGCGCTTGTTTTAGAGTCTTCAGCCTTACTTTCCTCCTGCTCATTCCTCTTGCAGCTGAATGGAGGTGTGCTGTCTATCCATGTCACCCCCCAGATAGTGCTTGACTCTTTGTCCATTAACCCTGAATGTCCTCCCTTCCTTTTCTTCTTCCAATTCAATAGTCCCAAATGGGAAGACCATGCTTATGCGAAAAGGACCAAACCAACGTGATTTCAACTTCCCAGGAAACAGGGTCGGCTTAGAGTTGTACAGTAGTACTCTCTGTCCCACTTCGAAGTTCCTAGGTTGTATCTTCTTGTCATGCCATTACTTTGCTTTCTCCTTGTATAGTTTGGCATTTTCATAGGCCTGACCACGAAATTCATCTAGCTCGTTTAGCTGGAGCATCCTCTTCTCACCCGCAGCTTCCAGGTTTAAGTTTAGCTTCTTCACTGCCCAATATGCTCGATGTTCCAGCTCTACTGGTAGATAACAAGCCTTCCCGAATACCAACCTGTAAGGTGACATGCCTAGAGGTGTCTTATAAGTTGTTCTATATGCCCAAAGTGCATCATCCAACCTTGAGGACCAATCCTTCCTCGTGGGACCTACTATTTTTTCCAAGATTTTCTTAATCTCTCTGTTGGAGACTTCAGCCTGCCCACTTGTTTGTGGGTGATAAGGGGTTGCTACCTTATGTATGACTACATATTTGGCAAGTAATGCCTTAAACTGCCGATTGCAGAAATGGGTCCCTCCATCGCTGATGATGGCTTTGGGGGTTCCAAACCTTGTAAAGATATTCCTCTTTAGGAATCTGGTCACGACTCTGGCTTCATTGGTCTGGGATGCACTGGCTTCCACCCACTTTGAGACATAGTCTACAGCTACAAGGATGTATTGATTGCCAAAACCCGAGGGAAATGGTCCCATAAAATCTATGCCCCAGACATCAAATAATTCCACCTCTAGGATGTTGTTCAGTGGCATTTCATGTCTGTAAGATATATTCCCTGTCCTCTGACACCGGTCACATTGCCTTGCATAGGAGTGGGAGTCTTTGAATAGAGAGGGCCAATAGAACCCTGCCTGCAGCACCTTGTTTGCAGTTCTAACTCCTCCAAAATGACCTCCATAAGGTGAAGCATGGCATTGCTGCAAGATTTGCTCCATCTCTTCGCCGGGTATGCATCTCCTTATCATTTGATCAACACATTGCTTGTAAAGATATGGTTCATCCCAGTAGTATGAGTTGACTTCATGCAAAAAAAATTTCTTCTGCTGCCACGTCAGGTCTAGTGGAAGCATTCCACTCACAAAGTAATTTACATAATCAGCATACCATGGCACATCATCTTGGGACAGGAGATAGAGTTGCTCATCTAGGAATCTTTCATTAATGTCCTCTGCTCGAGAGCTATGCCCTTCCAACCTGGAGAGATGGTCTGCCACTTGGTTTTCAGTCCCCTTCCTATCTCTGATCTCTAGATCAAATTCTTGAAGCAAAAGCACCCACCAAATGAGCCTAGGTTTGGAATCCTTTTTCCTAACCAAATGTTTGATGGCAGAGTGGTCTGTGTGCACTATCACCTTTGCTCCTACCAGATATGCTCTGAATTTCTCAAAGGCAAACACTACTACAAGCAATTCCTTCTCTGTCACAGTGTAGTTCAGCTGGGCACCTTGCAGCATTTTGCTAGCATAGTAAATAGAGTGAAACAGCTTGTTTCTGTGTTGCCCGAGGACAGCCCCCAATGCTGTTTCACTAGCATCACACATCAGCTCAAATGGGGAGGTCCAGTCTGGTGCCACAATAACTAGGGCTGTACTCAATTTTTGTTTGAGATCACAGAATGCTGTCATGCAGATTTCATCAAAACAAAAGGTTCTGTCCTTCTCGAGCAAACTGCATAAAGGTTTGGAAACCTTAGAGAAGTCCTTAATGAACCTCTTATAAAATCTTGCATGTCCCAAGAAGCTTCGAATGCCCTTGACCGAGGTGGGAGGAGGCAGTTTCTCAATAATTTCCACCTTGGCCTTGTCAACCTCAAGTCCTCTTTGAGAAACCTTATGCCCCGACACAATCCCTTCCTTTACCATAAACTGGCACTTCTCCCAATTCAGCACTAAGTTTGTTTCCTCACACCTTTGCAAGACTTTAGCAAGGTTTCCCAAGCATAGGTCAAAGGAGTCCCCAAAGACTGAGAAATCATCCATGAAGATTTCCACAAACTGCTCAGGCATTTCTGTGAATATTACCATCATGCATCGCTGGAATGTTGCTAGAGCATTGCACAGCCCAAATGGCATCCTTCGAAAAGCAAAGGTACCATAAGGGCATGTGAATGTGGTCTTATGCTGATCTTCTGGTGCTATAGCAATCTAGTTATACCCTAAGTACCCATCCAGGAAGCAATAGTATTCCCTTCCAGCAAGTCTATCTAACATTTGATCAATGAATGGCAGAGGGAAGTGGTCCTTCCTAGTGCTCTTTTTTAGCTTCCTATAGTCCATGAAAATCCTCCAGTCGGTTACAACCTTAGTGGGGATGAGCTCATTGCTATCAGTTTCCACTACAGTCATGCCTCCTTTCTTGGGAACACACTGGATCGGACTCACCCAGGAGCTATCTGATATGGGGTAAATGATTCCAACATCCAGCCATTTGATGATCTATTTCTTCACCACCTCCTTCATTATTGGGTTGAGCCTTCGCTGGGGTTCTATGGACCCTTTTTCGTTGCTTTCCAAGAGGATCTTATGCATGCAGAATGAGGGGCTGATTCCCTTAATGTCAGCAAGTGTCCAGCCAATGGCCCTTCTAAATTTCTTCAGTGTAAGGACCAATTTCTCCTCTTGTTCCTCTGTCAAAAGTGTTGAGATAACCATAGGAAGAGTGGCTGTTTCTCCCAAATATGCATACTTAAGGTGTGCTGGCAGAGGCTTCATCTCCAAAGCTGGTGGTTCTTCCACTGATGCTTTCAGCAGCCTTAAATCTGGCGTGGTCTCATATAATGGCTCCTTTATTGGCTCCTGCTTCCTGAAGCCTTGTCTGACATCAATCCAGGCCCATTCCTTCTCATCTTCTCCTTCAGAATCTGAGTGGTTTGTCCATGCTATTGGTGGTGGCTTCTTGCAGCATTTTTCCAATTGCTCTGATGCTAATGTGTCTATCATAGACACTACTGCACATTCCTCTTCTTCACTGGCAAACCTCATGGTCTAGAGCACATTGAATGTAAGCTGCTCATCCTGGACTCTCATAGTTAATTCACCCTTCTGAACATCAATCAGTGTCCAGCCAGTTGCTAGGAATGGTTTGCCTAATATAATTGGTACTTCTGCATCAGCTTCATAATCCAGAATTATGAAGTTTACTAGGAAGATGAACTTATCCACCTTAACCAGGACATCATCTATTTTTCCCTCTGGATGGGCAATGGATCTATATGCCAATTGTAATGTGACTGTGGTAGGCCGAGCTTCTCCAATTCCCAGCTTTTTGAAGATGGCCATTGGCATAAGGTTGATGCTTGCTCCCAAATCACAAAGTGCCTTGCCAAAATACTAGTTCCCGATTGAACATGGTATGGTGAAACTACCTGGATCCTTTAGTTTGGGTGGCAACTTATTTTGTAGCACAGCACTGCATTCTCTTGTGAGAGCAACAATCTCAAACTCACCAAATCTCCTCTTTTTGGTCAGGATGTCCTTCATGAATTTCACATAATTCGGCATCTGTTCCAGTGCTTCCACCAGAGGAATGTTGATGTGTAGCTGTTTCAGGACATCTAGGAACCTTCTAAATTGCTAGTCATTATGCTGCTTCTGAAATCTCTGGGGGAAAGGTGGAGGTGTCTTGGTTTGTTGTATGCCCTGCTACGGCAAAGTTGCCGACTTTTGCTGTGGCATAGCTGCAGCATTTTCTCCAGAGATGGTTTCCTCCTTGCTAACCTCCTCCTCTTACTTCTTCTTGTTTTTTTTGTTCTCCAGGGGTGCAGTGGAGTCTGTCTGGTCTTGCCCTCTTGCTTTTGGTGTTTCCACCATCTTCCCACTTCTCAGGGCTATAGCCTTGCAATGCTCTTTGCCTTCTCTCCTAGGGACTTCAGTATTACTAGGAAGTGTCCCTAGGGGTCTGCTTTTCAGTTTATTGGCAAGCTGCCCCACTTGAGTTTCCAGATTCCGCAATAAGGCTGCTTGACTCTGGATTAGAGCATCATTCCTTGCCATATATTCCTTCAGCAGGGATTCCAGTAAAGTGTGGGCTTCCTGAGGCTGTTGTCTTTGCTGCTAGAAGCCTGGTGGACCTTGTGGTCTTTGTGGAGCATAGTTGCTCCCTTGTCCTGCACCATAGTTACTCAAGGAGAAATTGGGGTGATACCTCCATCCCGGGTTATATGTGTTGGAGTAAGGGTTGTTATTGCGATTCATATTACCCACAAAACACACTGATTCTGGGTTTGAGGGACAAGCTTCAAATAGATGAGGTCCATTGTATAATACTCAAGATGGTCCAGTTTCCTGGACTGCATTGGCTGCTTGAGGGCGGGCAATTTGCTGGTTCTTCAAGACATTAACTAGTGAGGCTAGCTGGGCTGTGAGAGAAGTCACTTCACTCACTTCATGCATGCCTGCTGCTTTCTTTCCAATTGAAACTCTATCCATTGGCCACTGATAGTTGTTACTGGCCATTCTTTCAAGCAACTCATGTGGTTCATTATACGTCTTGGACAAGAGTGCCCCATTAGCTGCTGCATCCACTATGGTACGGGTTTAGGCATTGAGGCCATTGTAAAAGGTCTCCATCTGAATGCAGTAAGGAATTCCATGATGGGGACATCTCTGTAATAACTCTTTATACCTCTCCTAGGTCTCATACATGGATTCACCTTCTAATTGCTGGAAAGAGGTGATGTCATTTCTCAATCTGGCATTCTTGGTGGGCGGGAAGTATTTCAGCATAAATGTTTCTGCCAAATCATTCCAGTTAGCAATAGAATCATGTGGCAGAGAGTTCAACCATGCTCATGCGTGGTCTCTTAATGAATAAAGGAACAGCTTTAGCTTGAGCACTTCTTCTGTTACTCCATTCATTTTGAAAGCATCCGTGACTTCCATGAACACTCTTAAATGAAGGTGAGGGTCCTCAGTGGGCATGCCACTGAATTGCCCTGCAGTTTGCAGCATCTGGAACATTATTGGTTTGAACTCAAAATGTAGAGCCTCGATCTCTGGTCTCACAATGCTCGGGTTCAACCCATTCAGGTTTGGTTGAACATAAGCATTTAAAACCCTATCTCTATCATCCATGTTGTCTACTCCATTCTGATTAGCCATCTCTGCCTGCTGCTGGCGTGTTAACTATCCTCTTCTTCTTCTCAAAAGCGTTCTTTCTATCTCTGCATCTAAAGGCAGAAGTTCTCTGTCAACCCTGCTCATGCACTACATTACCTGCTCAACAAGACACCAGAGTGAAAACTAAACAATCCTACACACAGTTGGGTATCTAAAAACAATTTTTAAGTTGACACTCCCTGGCAACAGCGCCAAAAACTTGTTGGTTTGTGATTCATACAAAATGAATACAATGTCAAAACGCAAGTGCACATGTCGTGACCAAGTAATAGAGTGATGAGTGAGTATCGTCCCACGAGGAGTGAACTAAAATTGTTTAGAGACTTTTGCTGTGTGAATGTTGTAGCAAAGTTAAGACGTTTCACAAAATTGGAATAGAAGTGGGTTGACTGACTTTAACTATAACTAAAATAAAGAGTAACGGGAAATAGAAAAGGAAACTATATTAGGAGTACTGGGGTTGCTCAGGGTTGTCATGGACTACAGCACTCATGTATGCTCTAGGCTTTGCTGCAGCAATTGTTCTGAGTGCCAAATTTAGTCCTGAATAGAGTCTTCCCAGACTGCCATTCCTTACAATTCCAAGGTTCAGACACGTATTCCTGCACCAGTCCTCACCTCAAAATTGTGCATGAAGTTCATTATGGGACTGATGGGGTACCCGTATATCCCTACATGAGGTAACCCCTTTACATTCAGCTTTTTCCCAGCCTCCATTACCCTTCCAGGTGAATCGTGGCCTTGGTTTTCTTCCTCCAAACTTCCGTTATTAAGGAAAGAAAAACTAACAGGAAATGCAATTGAATGGAAAACAACTGTAACAAAATGGATTAACCATAAAAATGTGCTCAGTTCATTACAACCCTTGTGCAACCCCAGCTGGAAACTAGCCAAGCCTCATGGGCACACCGGTTACAAGAATTCCAGAAACACTAGTATGCATTCTAAGAGATAAAAACTAAATTACAAAATGTAGTTCTTTCTTTTTGATAAAATAGTAAAACAACAACAGTGATCAAATTCCTTTCTAAAATAGCGCACTATCCCTTCATGCTGCACCTCCCGGTGTTAGCAACACTCTAGGCTATGGTGTTCTTTTCCCAATTCTGTCCTCTTTCTCCCCGACAGGCTCTCTTTGCAATAGCTACTTTATGGCCTTTTATAGACAGCCTTTGTGGTCCCAGTAAAGTGCCCTGGGTTGCTGACATTCCTTCTACTCTGCAGCCGGCGCCTTTGTTGTGCAGCTTGTTCCTCTCCACTTTCAGTAGTGGGGGCAGTCCTGTACCAGCGACCTGCATTGTCCCTGCTGTTGTCTCCTGCTCAATGGTGGCTGCTCCTGCTGCGCAGCTCTGCCACCTGCACCATATCAAACAGCATCATCGTATTGTAGGAAAGAGGAAGCAGCTTACCCACTATCACCCGGGGTTTTGCTATCATTGCTATATATGCTTACTGAAACGCTGCAGCAATGCGATAGCTAACGTTATATCCAGAAGAGTCATCCCATTTAATTAAATCAGGGGGTAAGAGTGCTTAAAACACCAGAAAAATTCAGTAAACAAAAATGGATAGCACGAAGAAATTATAATGAAATGCAGTTATCATTCTTAAATTAGGAAAAATTACCCTAATCCAATGTTCTTGAAATTTTATGACCTTTACTTGTTTCTAAAAATTTATCTTCCTTATCCAAGAATTTTGCATCTCTTTAGTATGTTATTTCTAATTGTTTTTCCTATTAGGTTTTCCCTCTTTATTTGTTCTCTTAATGTTAGAAACATTTTCTATGCATATACATAAGGTGAAAAATTTCTAAGGATTATATTTCCTTAGATATCTAAAATATTGTCTAATAAATTTTATTTCCTTAATTAAATATTTATGTACTTTTATCAATAAAAGAAACAAAATTAGGGATGTTACATCTTTCATTGGTGATTTCTTCAAAAATATGTGGTCACCAACTGATAATTTCTAGTGCTCAACATTAATGATTCATTTAAACTTTTGGCCTGTATTGAATTATTTGTATTCCTTTTCTAATCAATTTCACTTTATATTCTCAAACTCACATGGATATATCTATGGATCGATATTAGAAAACACACTCATAAATTAACATATTCACATCCATATTGGGGTAACTATCTTTTCTTATTCTAGACTTCTATCAAGTCATCTTTGATTCTCACATGTTAACATCATCCCATGAATAGAATCATCTGAATCTATCATATATTTTTATCCTAAAATCCATTAATCAATATGTTAAACATATGTAGCAATAAATCCACCAATCCTTTTTTAACGTTTATGTACCATTGGTGTAACACCTAAATTCTAGCGTCATTTTCTTATATCTAAATTGTAGAATGTTCCTTATTATTTATAAATTTTTTTTTTTTGACATTGTCTAACTAGCCCATAATTTTACCTATTCATTTATATCATTTGTAATCCTTCTTGCATAAGCATAAATGTGCTTCAGGCTATCCTAAGCACTTTCAAAATTCAATTCCATCTAGGCAAGTACTTAAGCATGCTATGTAATACTTACAACATAAAGGATCTCATGCCATGAAGGAAAGGAGTACAGTCCATAGTTTACATTACATCACATTATACATTGTCAAATAAGAACTTGGCACTTAATTAAGCTGTCCCACATAAATATTACACAACCAAAGCAATTACAACCGTGAACATATGAGTCAACCCTGAGACCCCTGTTGCTCACTTCTGGCTGGAGTACCTGGAATGTGATTATGTGGATATAAAAAGTGAGATGACAATCTGATAGCTAGCAAAGTTTTTAGAAAAATAGTGCACATTCCATTCCTTAAAACATCTCAAATTATTTCACTGAAATATAAGCACTGACCATACATCATACATACGGCATCTTGGTCACACTAAGGACCCATAACATCATGGTCTACTTACCCAATGCAGTCAATACGGCCATACCTGCAAAGGGCTATGCATCTCCTATTATTGGCCAATCGTGAGGGAAATGAGGCTAACTTGGCACCCTTTTGTGCACCCCCTTAATTCCCGAGAATGCATATATAACATAACTTTAGACCAACATTCATCATAGCATCAAAGTCAGGCAATCAGTAAAAATTCATAATTTTAAATTCATAAGCATAAAGAGTGTTTTAAGGAAAGGCTAGCTACCTCAATTCCAGCACAATCAATTCCTTTCCAAGGCTGCCAAGGTTACTACCAGCAACTCAAACTAAAACATACAAGAATTCTTGGTTAATGCATGCACATTAGGTCCTAAAGCCATAAATACATAGTTTAAGAGCTTCTGCTCCTCCAAATAAAACTATGATTTTGCTTAGATTTTGGGTTATTATTAAATATGACAAAAGTCCTCTAAAAATTCTACAATTTTGTATGGAGTAACCTTTATATGTCTATTTTATTTCTACATTCTCTCAGCCCTTAAATATTCCATTCAACCCCAAAAACTACCTCCATACCCAGGACAGTACAATTTAGTTTCAGTTTCATTTCGATTCGGTTTTACATCCATTTGGATTAGTAAAACTACTTCAAAATTCATGATATTTTATATGAAGCATTATAGACATGTTATATAATCACCATAAAAATTTCAAATAAAAACGAATTCTTTTGACCCCTCAAATATCCCATGTTTTAAGACTGTCCCCGGTTATCGCCTGTTCTGCCTCATTTTCAGACTACCAAATTTATACATTTTATTATGTACTTTAAACTGCCCAGAATTTTCTACAATTTGGTGTAATGATTAATTGATATTCCTTTAACATGTCCTAAAATGATTATACAAAAATTCAACATCTAACCCCTTCAATATTTTGTCTTTCCATCAACAGTCTAAGCTGTCCAGCAAATTATCCTCAACACTATATTAGTTGTAAACGACCTAGTTGTAGGTTTTCAAAAATTATGAAACTTTCCAGAATTGATTATTCATGTTTTAAGACTATTCTCACAAAAAATAAGATAATTTAAAGGTCATTTACCCAATTTAATAAGCCACTATTTTCGGGTACAAAAAGATTTCTATTTTCTCAACCTAACTCTTCTATGCTCTATGACCTTTACTCACTAATCAGACCATAACTCACTCATATGGACTCAAAAATTTGTGATTCCAGTGGATATGTGACCGTGAGACATTTATCTACAACTTTCATGTTAACCACGACTTCATATTCCTTATGTAGTAGTCCCAAAAATTTGAAAACTGAAGCTATTCTTCACCAGCCTGGACTCTAAACCCGATTCTGACCTCTCATCACTTCGTGGCCTATATCTCCCTCATTTTACGTCCGATTTAGGTGATTCCAAATCCTATGGAAAGCTAAGATATAGGTATACAACTTATATGTTGAACACATTTTCATATTCTCGACAGAGAGTCCTACATGCAGGCCCGAAAATTGACCTAATAAACTCAAAATCGGATTTTTAGAAGAAGGCAGACTTACCTTATGTAGACCTACTCCTATGGCTCTCAAATTGCAGCTTCCCTCTCTCTCAAACTTCTTCTCCTTGCTGGCTACTCTCTCCCCCTTCCTTCCTCTTCCTCTTCAGTTTTTGTTTTGGAGCTCTTCTCTCTCTTTTCTCATGCTGGCGTGAAAGCAATATGGAGTCTGGTTGCTGGGCGCTGGAATCCTCTGGATTCAGCAAGGGAGGGAACGGTTTTCTGCTACTCTCCAAGTGAGTGTGTGCATGGGTAGCTCTAGTGTATTGTGGTCAGTGAGAGAGTGGGTGTATGACAGATCAAAAGAAGAGTTTTTCTGGTTGTATGAGTGTGAGTGTGAGCTGTAGTTTTCTTAGGCAGAGATGGAGCGTGAGTTTGCACATGTGGAGGCATGGGTTTCTGCTGGGTTTATGGAGCACATATGGGTGTGGAGATGTTGTCAAGTGGGATGTTTTCTACTTGCTGAATTTGGCGCTGAACATGCTGGATGTGGGGCATGTTCCAGCTGGATGTTTTTCCTGGTTGCATGTGGGATCATGGGTGGCGTGAAATGCTGTCTTGTAGGCCATGTTTCTGCTGGTCTCTTAGAGCAGATGGGTGGTTATTCTTCTGCTGTGTAGGGCAGGTTTCTGCTGGCTGGGTGGAGCAAGAGTGGGTGTGTTTTTACTGCTTGGTTTAGGAGAAAACATGGGACGTTTTTATGCTGAATGTGGAGCAAGGTTAATTGCATGTTTCAGCTTATATTCCCTGCATGCATGTGTATATTTAACTCACCAAGGCTGCTGGCTTTTTGTTTCACCTTTACGTACATGCATGGGTGGCTATTATGCATGGTGTAAATGGGATAAATGCATATATATATATATATATACCTACGTAAATCTCCTCCTTTTGCATGTGCAAATATATATATAATAATGTGTATGGTGGAGGTGAGAATAAATATGTATATATATATTTATATAGTATCACATAATGCTTTTTCCTTCCTTATTATTTTCCTAATCCTAAATTAGTAGCATCTTAAGGAATATATTTGTATCATGTTCCTCTAATTTATGATCCAAAAATATTTTATTTATATTATTTCTAACCATGAAATGATTCTACATTTTATAAAGATTTTTACTATCATCAACTATACATTTTAATCATTTTTCATGTATATCTTAATTGATCACTAATCCTAGACTAGTAATATCTAAAAAAAAAAATGTATTTGTGTCCTCTCTCCATCCATTATAATCCTATGAATTTTTTTATTTACATTAACTATGTTACCTATTTTATGCTTGCCTTAAAATCATATAACTAAGTATCTTAATCACTTGTCATATGTATTTTCTACTCATCCTTAAATTTATCTAACTTTATTAAGAGCTTAGGATGTTACAATTGGCACATGTCTAACAATTCTAACTTACCTCATCACAGTAACTCTATACCTTTTATTAACACCAATAAATTCATTATCAAAAATATCAAACATTTCCTCTATCATATCTAAAAGCACATCATTCTAACTTATATCAATCCCGTTTAATCCACCCAATCATTTCAAGAAGATGTTTTCTAACAATAACACATACATGAATTTTCAATTGCAACATAATTCACATCCTACATACTAGACTCAATTTAGCATAATATAAACGTTTAACACAAATATCTTAATCACTTACCTTATTTCTAGACATGATTCTCATAGTATTCTCCATATTTCCAAATTAAGAGTTCAAAGATTAATTTAAATCCTACTTCCCATATTTTATTCCTCAAGAACTTCAACACCGCTAATTCTCTTGATTACATTCGTCAAAACACCATAAGGTCATCATCCGTCCACTTCTTTCAAAATCTCTATTACTTTAACCTACTAATTAGACACCATAATAATTGAATTTCAGAGAAAAAAAATTAACCTTCCTTATAATATGGAAAAAGAATCTTACATTTAATACCAAATATTAATGTAGGACAATGCAGTAGAAAATGTGGAATACTTAATAGACCATGGTGCCAAAATAGGAAGTGAGAAATTTGGACAAAGCATTGAAATAAAATTAAAATCGGTGGCCGTGATTCTTGAAAATCTGTAAACAAAAATCTAGCCATTATATTGGCAAAAATCGGTGGCCGCAAGGTTTGAATATACGTGCCAAAATCTATTTTAAATCTGTTGGTATTCAGTGGAAAGATAGCACATGAAAAAATATATTTCTGAGCTTATAAAAGCCTGTGAAAATCAAAGAATATGTAGTTAACTGGTAGGATGCAGTTGATTGCTTTAAAATAAATATAATCAATCAACTGTAAAATAATCAGTCCAAATTAAAATTTCTCAAAATAGTTAGTCGACTTAATAATACCGATAGTCGACTGGAAAGAACATTGAGAAAACAAAATAAATCATTTGATTGTTCCTCTTTAACAACTAACTTGTTTGCATTTTAACTATTTTTTTTTACAATTACGCCTATCACTTACAATTTCCCTACAAGAATCAAGACATCAATGCTTCATCATGGACAACAGGGAAAAGACAAATTTCTGGTAATATCTTAACCGTATTCTTTTTATATGCCTAATATGAGCAACTATCATAACAACTGTACATATACATGCTTACCGTCATTTTTGAAAATTTCACCTTCAATTTAGCTTATATCCACCAATAACTCACATAGCTATTCTAATTATACTTATCCTATTTGTATATCTATCATAAGTATGTCCTTCTCTAAGTTCTATAAATTCACACATTAGTATCTTTATCTTCTCATACTCAAAGTTAGGGTGTGTGCAGCTATGGAGGGAATTGCATTCCGTCAATTTCGAAATATTTGTGTCTTTTGTGGTTCTAGTCCCAGAAAAGATGGAGAGTATGTGAAAGCTGCACAAAACTTGAGTATGGTATTGACCAGGAGAAAAATTCATTTAGTTTATGGTGGAGGTAACCGTGGATTAATAGGGTGTGTGTCTACAACTGCCCATGTAGGAGGATGCCAAGTTCTAGGTATTATTCCTATAGCTCTAGCTGCATCTAACATCGTAAGGAAGACAATTGGGGAAGAGTTTAGGGTAGCTTCCATACATAAGCGCATGGCTAGAATATTGAGCAATGCTGATACCTTCATTGCCTTACCAGGTGGTTTTGGTACTTTAGAAGAGATTTTTCAAATAGTTTCTTGGGCACAACTGAATATGCATCACAAGGTTTGTTAAATGTTAACCACTTCTTTGATGGTCTGTTGTCTTTCCTTGATCATGCTGTAGAACAAAGGTTCATCTCACACTCAACACGACGAATTCTCATCTCGGCTTCAAATACTGAGGAGTTGATTGATACTTTACAAACATATGTTCATGTACCTGATCCAACTATGGCTCAAATAGAATGGACGGCAGACAATCGCAGGAAGCGCAAATTGGATTTGGATCTTCATCTTTAGATGTAGTAAAACATAGCTATTATTGTACCACTTTTACTTTCTTAGAGTCTACTTAGATACCATATTTACCAACCATACTCCCTTAGAGTTGGTAAAACTATCTTTGAATGTTGCTTATGATCCTCTGAACTTTTGAAATATTCTAGTATATCATCAATAAATATAATAACAAGTTGATCTAGAGATGACCTAATTACTATTCATTAAATCTATGAATGCAGCTAGGATATTTGTCAAACTAAATAACATAACCAAGGACTCATAATGCCCATAATGAGTCCTAAAAGAAAATTTTCGCACATCCTCTTCTCTTATCCTTAATTAATGTTACTCATATCTCAAATCAATTTTTGAAAAATATTGGGCACCTTGTAACTGATCAAACAAATCATCTATACGAGGTAATGGATATTTATACCACACTGTCACCTTATTCAACTGTCTATAATTTATGCATAGTCATAATGATCCATCTTTCTTTTTCACAGATAGAACTGGAGCACTCCAAATAAAAGTACTAGATTATTTACATCCCTTGTCTAAAAAGTCTTGTAACTAATTTATTTTTGTTTTAAATTCAATCGATATCATTCTATATAGGGATATAGATATTAGTTGGGTTTCAAGAAGTCAATCAATATCAAATTCTATTTTTCGTTTCAGGGGTAATCTAGGCAATTCTTCTGAAAACACATCAGGAAATTTTCTAACTGATGAGTGAGTTTTATACTCATAAATTAAATATTTTCATCTTATCTTTTTCCATAATTAAGCATAAATCTCCCCTACTTGTCTTTAGTTTTGTGTCTTTCTTACAGATGGAGAGAAGAGTAGAAAATGGACTTAATTGGAGGAATCAGAGTTAAATTGTGGTTCTTTGGAAATGATGTCTATAAATCAAGTAGATAAAACAAATTCATTAAGGATGGCTGAGTAAGGAGCATTATCATATTGTCTCTTGAGACGCATCCTAATGGATATATGCACAAATTTATTCTTGATTTATGATCACATTTCCAAAAGAACTAAAACATAAAGATTCAAGGCAAAGCACCCAATGTTGAGAATATGTTTGCTGGTTGTAGTCCAGCCCAACCTTACTGTAGTACTTGGGCCATATCTCTAAAAATACATATCCAATATGTATGCAATTTGGTAGGTGTGTAGCTGACACAATTGGGTACAACTTGCATGTTCAAGTGGTCAAAAAATACGGACATTAAAAGGGCCAAAAGTGGGCTAGAAAAGAATCTGACTACTGCTGCAGTCCAGCCCGACTTTGCTCTAGTATTTTGACCATAACTCACACATTACGTATCCAATTTGTCCACAATTTGTCTTGACGGAAATCTAATGAAATTGTCTACAACTTTCATGTTGATGAAGTCAAAAAATTCGGCGGTTTTCAAGACGATATTCAAGGATAAATTTTGGTGCACATATGGAATTCAAATTGTCAACTTTGTACAACTTCCTACCTAACAATTTTGACAATTACCACACCAACCACACTTAATTGTATCTATAAATAGAGGGCTTGAGGGGTGAGTTAGTGATTTTTTTGGAGAGCTTTGGATAGAGCTTGGGAAAGCTTTGTTGGAATTCTACGAACTTGTAATGTTATTCTCTCTTTAGACATCTTGTATTTTTCATTTTCTTTCGTAATATTATCATGTTTCTTCATCTTTCATTTCACTTTCTTGCCTTGATTATGGAGAACTAATCTCCTAATGCTAAGGTGAAAGGGTGAAACTCTTGGTATGAGAATAATAATTTATCTAACTCTTAATCTTAATGTTTATCTTTGATATTGTATTTATCTTCCTATTTCTTTTCTCATAATTATTTCTTAATGGCTGGTTTTATCATACCGCCGATTTCTTGTTATTGGCTGGTTTTATTAGACCTCCTATCTCTTATTATTTTCATGGTTGGTTTTGCCACCTACTTTATTTTATTTTACTATTGGTTGGCTTTGCCACCGATTCTATTTCATTTTATTTTGTTATGTGAATTAATTTTCTACCTTTCATCTTTTGCATAAGTTAATCTTGTAAAATGTGAATTTTGATATATTGTAGACAATCTTTGGCACAATAAATGCTTGAATCAATCTTGATTTATTGTAGACAATATAATGATTGGCACAATTTATGCTTGAATCCATTTACAAGTTATCTTTTGCATCTTTGTATTTTTAATCTTGTAAAGTGTGAACCTTGATACATTGTAGACAATTTTTGGCACAATAAATACTTGAATCACTCTTGATTTATTGTAGACAATATGGTGATTGGCACAATGTACGCTTGAATCCATTTTACAAGAATGTCTTAATTATTAGAAAGGAGGTAAATATAAGTCATGTATAAACAAAGTTGAGCTTAAATTAACATATCATCCGATTAGAACTTTATTCATGTAAAGATTCTAATTGAGTACTAAAAGAGTTAAATTTATTTTTATTTGATATACCAAGAGTGGATCCCCTAACCTTAGCATGCTTCTTTACCTTGAATACATCTTCATTTAATTTCAGTATATTAGTTCTTTGCATATTTTGTTCAATATTCCTCTCACAAAACAAGACATGGGGAACTAGGTTAGAAGTATTTATTTCGGATCTATATTAGAATTTTCTCTCAATTGGCAATCTCTGTGGGATCGACCTTGCATACCACTAAATCTATATTCCAATAGATTCGTGCACTTGCGAGTTTTAATTAAAACAACAACAAGTTTTTGGCGCCGTTGCCGGGGATTGCGACGGAAAAGCTATTTGGATCCAGGTAAGTACTTTTCTTCCACTAGTTATAGTTAGAACATTTGTTTATTCTGTGTATAGAAATTTTTCTTTAGAATTGTTTCTTGAAAATTGGTGTAGTAATTTGGGTGTATAAAATTGGTTGATTCTGTCAACAAGGCTAAAAGCGCCTAAGGAGTATGGGTTTTAAGAGAAACCATTGTGATTCCTCCATATTTTCCTGGGAGTCTACCGATTAAATACTACCCATTATTACTAACACTTTGAAAAAAAAAGGAGTTTGTATAATTTTGTGATTTTTATTTTGTGATATTTGCATTTTGTTGCCGTTGTGTAGTTAGATTCTTTTTTTTTATAATTAGAAAGCATTTTTTTAGTTTATGCGTGCTTGGAAACGTGATAAAGATAAGCGGTTGGTTAGGAAAAGTTTAGGGTCAACCATTGATTGTACAATAGAGACATTAGATTCTGCTGGATCACCATTAAAAATGGAAGAGCAAGTTGTGCATAATAAAACTCTTATGGAGTACTTCTCACCTGTCCTAGCCAATACTCCATCTTGCATAGTTTTGCCACAAACTAATGCAACTCATTTTGAAATCAAACCATCCATACTCCAACTTTTACCATCATTTTATGGTTTGGAAAGAGAAGATCCATACATGCACATTAAAGAGTTTCTTGAAATCTGCTCGACATTTCGCTTCCAAAATTTTAATGATGAGTCAATCAGGCTCAGAATGTTTCCATTTTCATTGAAAGATAAAGATAAATCTTGGTTGAACTGCCTTCCTACAGGAACTATCACTAGTTGGAACCAATTAGTAAATAAGTTTATGGCAAAAATTTTCCCTATGTCTAAAACTGATGCCCTTCTGAGAGAAATTTTTGATTTTTGTCAAAAAGAGGGTGAACAATTTTTTGAATGTTGGGAAAGATTTAATGATCTTCTTCTGAAATGTCCTCATCATGGTTTTGAAACTTGGAGATTGGTGAAATATTTCTATGATGGCTTAACTTCATCAAATCGTCAAATGATCCAATGCATGCATGGTGGGAGATTTTTACAATTGAATGAGGGGGAAGCTTGGGAATCCTTAGGATCTTTATCTGAAAATTCTCACCATTGGAACTGCATAGATCCCAGGGATAAAAAGTCTCAAACACAAAAAAAGGGAGGACTTTATGAAGTGAGTGATGATACAGATGTGAGAATTGCCTTAACTAGCCTGACTAGAAAGGTAGAAGTTTTAACTTTAAGCCACACTTTAAACCCTTCTACCAATACTAGGATAGATGCATGTGCCTTATGTTATAGTACATCTCACATTGCACAATCTTGTCCATCTATACCAGCTTACCAAGAGGCATTCTCTGAGTAAGCTAATTCTCTTCAAACTTATGGGAAGTCATCAGATAGCCCATTTGCACCCATATATAATCCAAATTGGAGGAATCATCCAAATTTCTCATGGAGGCAAAATCAACCTGCAATGAATCAAAGTGGGCAACAATTTGCCCCTTCTAATTCATACCCTCAAGTTCCTCATCATGCTCCTCCTTTCGGGGTATCTCAACAAAGAAAACCTTCTTTGGAGGATACCTTGCAACAATTCATGCAATCGACCCAACAAGTCCTGCAATCTCACACTCAAGCTATTTCAAAGCTTGAAACACAATTGGGTCAACTAGCCAATGCTGTAGGAGAGAGAGAAAAAGGAAAATTCCCCAGTCAACCTATTCCTAATCCTAAGGGTCAATTTGAAGTAGGATCATCAGCAAAACCTAAGGAAGAAGTAAAATCTGTGACAACCCTTAGATCTGGAAAGGTTATTGATAATCATGTTCATATGCCAGAAAATGAGGAACAGAGTCAACATGAGTCTCAAACCAATGACTCAAGTGAAAAGAAAAGTGAACAGATTTCTTATGCCCCCAAAGCTCCTTTCCCTCAAAGACTTGCATCAAATAAGAAAGGTACTCAGTATAGTGACATTTTAAAGGTGTTTAAGCAAGTAAGCATTAACATCCCTTTTTTGGACGCTATCAAACAAGTACCTGCTTACTCAAAATTTCTGAAAGATCTTTGTACGGTGAAAAGGAAAACTAATGTTCCAAAAAAGGCATTTTTGACTGAACAAGTGAGTTCTATAATTCAGCAAAAGACTCCTGTCAAGTACAAAGATCCAGGTTGTCCTACAATTTCTTGTATTATAGGTGACCATGTGATTAACAGAGCCTTACTTGATCTAGGAGCAAGTGTGAATCTACTGCCGTATTCTGTGTATGAGAAACTTGGGTTAGGAAAGCTGAAACCTACATCAGTGACCCTTCAGTTAGCTGATAGGTCCACCAAAATCCCTAGAGGTGTCATAGAAGATGTGCTCATTAAGGTTGATAAATTCTACTTTCCAGTAGATTTCATTGTTCTTGACACTGAACCTGTTGAGAATGCAGAGACACAAATTCCAGTCATTTTAGGTAGACCATTTCTGGCAACATCCAATGCAATTATTAATTGTCGAAATGGAATTTTGAATTTATCTTTTGGAAATATGACTGTGGAATTAAATGTTTTTAATGTCTCTCATCAACCTGTGGACATGGATGATTTATGTGAGGTCAACCTAATTGAAAGTGCCATTTCTGATTCATTTTTAGACTCCTTTAGTAATGATCATCTAGAAAAATATTTGATTCATTTCGATAAGGATAAAAATGAGGATTATCTGGTTCGTGAAGTAGACTCTTTGTTAGAGACAACTCCACTAATGGATACTGATAAATGGAAAGCCAAAAAAGAAAAAGTCTCACCTTTTGAGTCAGTTCCACTGCCATCTGTTGTTCATACTGTTTACCCACATGGTGCAGTAAAGATTGAAAATCCCAAAAACGGTAGTGTGTTTAAAGTAAATGGTCAAAGATTGGAAGCATTTTTGGAATTACCAAATCCGGAGATAGATGAGACACCTTTGCGTGATCCTGTCTACAAGGATTGATCTGCTTCTATTGTTAAACGTTACCATGCACGTTATCTAGGTAAGATCTTTCTTTTTTCCTTTCAGTGTTATCTTCTTTTGAATTTCTATTGTTTTCCCTCCCTTTGTTGCTTTGGCTTTTTCAAAAAAGAAAAAAAAAAGAGAAAAGAACAATCGAGTTGATAATGGAGGACATTCTCGCACAATTGAAAAATCATTTTCCTTCACTTCCACCCAATGCATTGACAAAAATTTACAAAGCACGGGTTGAAAGATTGAGGTTAATGATGATCATGGGAATACTTGCTGATATTCGTTGGCTAATTGAAGCTAAGGTACGGTTATCAGGTGAGTCTGCAAATGATTTCATCTCTTACATGCCTAGTTTAGGAAAAAGTAGTTTTGCTAAAAAGCGCAGAGCTAAACGAATGGGTGTTTGTCACAAATGTGGACGTGAAACTTGTAACAAATGTTGTCGTTCTTTGGGTTGGTTGTCTGTAAATCAGGAAGACAAAATTAAGTTCATTAAGGATGGCTTGAGTAAGGAGTCATTGGATGATAACTTTCATCCAACATCTCTTAAGACACATCCTAGTGGATCTGTGCATATCGGTATTGTCGGTTTATGGCCCCATTTCAAAAAAGAACATAAACGGTACAGTCTTGGAAATCTGACGTTAAAAGACCCTGTTTGCCAATTTATAAGAAAATTGGATGGGAAGCATATCCTCGACCCATAGAGGGCGTTTAAGCCGTTACTGGACGTAAAACCAGAGGAAGATGTGAGCCACAAGCACAACTACTGTACATATGCATGCGTGCCATCATTTTTGAATTTTTCACCTTTAATTTAGCTGGCATTTTTTGGCCTACTCTTATAGCTATGGAAATTATGCCCCCGGCCTATGCACATTGTAACATCCCGTAATTTTTTAGATATTTTTCTTAGAAATTCTTCACCTTACATATATGCATAGAAATGTTCTAATATTAATGGAATAGGTAAAGAAAGAAAACCTAAGAGGAAATATTAGAAATAAACATGTTAAAGAAAGGTGAAATTCTTAGGTAAAGAAAGATAATTTTTTGTGAAGTAAGTAAAGGTCTTAAAATTTCAAGAAGATCGGATTATGGTAATTTTTCTTAATTTAAGAGTAAAAGTTACTAAGTTTAGTATCTCCACCCGTAATTGGACTTTAACCTATAGACACTTCATATAGAGTTTTTCTACTTCACACGAATTTTTAGCAAGCCAATAGGATAGCCCAAGGAAGAAATAAAACATAGACTTGGACTAGGATATAGAAGTTGGATCGGTAGCCCAAAAATCATGAAAATGTGACCAAGCCCATTATGAAAGGTAGAATTTTAACCAAAGTAAGGAAAATGGGCAAGAATGAGCCCAAACCCAAGAGGAAAAATAAAAATAAAAATAAAATTAAAGTGATGAAATATTGGTGTAATCAAGATTAAGTGACATGGCATTAAGACAAAAATTTAGCAAGTGGTGTGATTCTACATTCATCATTTTGGCAAGTGCCATAATAATACAAGGCTTTAGGACAAAAACATCTATATCCAACATTCATAACTTTAGCAAGTGGGTAATAATACATAGCATTATGACAAAACATCATTATCCTACACAAATAATTTTATCCTACACAAATAATTTTAGTTAAGTAAGGAAAATTCAAGGGCTAGAAATTTGCCACTTAAAAAGGCAAATCTATCATACTTGATTAAGACAAAAGAAAAAGGAAATGAATCCCTAAATCAAAGGGATCTTGCCCCATATCTTGAGAACATATCATCTTAATTTTCAAAATACAAATCTCCTTTTTCTATGCATATCTTGACTAAGGAAGAGGAAGACAAGAACATAAGTTGTTTGTTTTCCAAAAATTCAAGAAAGTGTATCCTAATTGTGATAAGGTAGACCCATGATCATGAAAGGTGAATTATTTGGTGGTCTATATAAGAAAACCCACCCTTACAACATTCGAATTTTGTCCAAGTGAGGGAGAGCAAAAATAGAAGCAAGGTAGTGTGAGGAAAGGAGAGGAAGAAAGGAAGAAAGGAAGAAAGAGGAAGGAGAAGTCTAGGGGACTAAGTGCTCCAGGTAAGTTTAACAATATTTCTTTTTGAAGAAAACTTTTGAAACTTATAATATTTATATAAGATTTTGATCTTAGAACTTTGATGATTGGTCATGGATGTTGCTATATCATGTTACATATTGAGCTTGCATGTGATGTATGTTTGAATACTTAGGTTGGTGTAGATAGTTCTGCATGGGTATGGCTATGGTTGACAGAATTTTAAGCTTCGGTATTTTAATTTCTGGGAACAATCTATAAGGAATTAAAATAAATGGTTAACATAAGAATTAAAGATATATGTGTCACGAATTTTAACCCACTGGAATCATTCCATTTGGAGTCCAGATGAGGTCGATATGGTCTGATTAGTAGTCAAAGGTCAGAAAATGAATCATCAGGGAAGAATATGTTAGGATAGCTTCGGTAATTTAATTTCTGGAAATTCTTGGTAGGGAATTAAAATAAATGGTTAACATAAGAATTAAATATATGTGTGTCATGGATTTTTAGCCACTGGAATCATTCAATTTGGAGTCCAAAGGTGGTAGATATGGTCCGATTAGTAAGCCAAGGTCAGAAAATGGTTCATCAGGTAAGATTATGTTAGGACAGCTTTTGTATTTTAATTTCTGAGAATTATCGGTATGGAATTAAAATAAATGGTTAACATAAGAATTATCGATATGTGTATCATGGATGTTTAGACACTAAAATCATTCAATGTGGAGTCCATATGAGGAATATATGAGCTGATTAGTAGTCAAAGGTCAGAAAATAGTTCATCAGGGCAGAATATGTTAGGGCAGCTTCTGTATTTTAATTTCTGGGAATTATCTGAATGGAAGTAAAATAAATGGTTAATATGAAAGTTATATATCTATGTCTCATGGAATTATACCCACTGGAATTATGCAATTTGGAGTTCTTATGAGGTAGATATGATCCGATTAGTAAGCAGAGGTCAGAAAATGTTTATTCAAGGAAGAGTATGTTATTAATGCTTTAGTTTTTGAATTTCTGGGAATATTCTGTAGGGAATTAAAATAGCGTGCCAACATAACAATTATATATATATGGCTCATGGATTTTTACCAACTAGAATAACTCAATTTGGAGTTCCAATTTGGGAGATATGGTCTAATTAGTCAGTAAAGGTTAGAACCTATCCGGGAGGAACTATGCTGTACTTTGAGGGAGTAATATCACCTTCGTTTCTTAATTTTTCGCTACAACGATCAACATAATAGTTTTAGATAATTGTTTTATCTTGAAATGGACACCAAGATCACCTACATCAAAGTTAAATTGAGGGAGTTATGCTCTGATTTGTAAGAGAAGGTTAGATAGGATGAAAACCTACATCAAGAAAATAAAGAAATAAAATTAGTATTTAAAAAAGAAGATGAATCTTAATAAATGACTAGTATAGCCATAGCCATTGCCATTGTATGAACTTCTTACCATCTTAAGTGTGAAATTTTGACATGGAAATATTTTATAAAGTGATATTTGAAATGGTTATGTTCATGGCATGATTACCAATGATTTATGGTAATAGTTATATTTTGATGAACATACTTGTTTTTGAAAGCATATTTTTGGCTATCATTGTGAAAAGAAAAGAAATGAGCACGGTCACATGGCAATCCGTATGGTGCACCAGTAGGGGACGCCCTACCAACGATTATGATCATGATAATGAGAAAAGAAAGAGAAAGTGGGCCATGTCGGACGGAGCGAGAAAAGCCTGTACCGGAGAGTAGATGATACTCACCCTGACCGGGGTAGCTTGAAATGAGAATAAGTTGATGGCCATCATATGATATTTTGAAAATAGTTAATCCTGTCATACATATCATTACAGTATGATTCTTATGTGCATAGATATAATACATTCATGTGACCAAAGATATTTTTCTATAGTTTATACAGCTGAACATGACGTGATGAGCTTTACTGATGATAATTTATTGTTGAACTTACTGGGATTTAATTCTCACTATATTTCCATATCATGTTCAGAAAATTATTTATGCCGCTTTTGTTTCTAAGGCTCTGGCTTTTAGTGCACATTGGATCGAGTTACTTTATGTTGGGCAAATTTCAGAATCAAATAAGATGTTTGTGGTCGAGTTGGCTCAGATCCTAGTGAAGGTGCAACCACCCGCACCTGTATCTCCGGAATTGGTCAACTAAAATAAACAAGATGTAAATATCTATGTGTTTGATATGTTATACGCCTATTTTGATTAATGACATGTATGTGAACTCAATATTGTATAATAATAAAGGAAAAAAAAGAGGTTGTTACATAATTGGTATCAGAGCAGGTCGATCCTAGATGGCCAGTGGGTGGTTGGTTATCTGAATCGATCTTATAGTATCTTGAGTATATTGTGGTAGTGTTGTGTAGGGGATCAGTGATTTCATATAGGTAGGAAATTACTAGTGTTTCCTATCTATATGCCGAGGTGGTGTTATGACTGCTGTTAATTTTTTTTAAAAAAACTAACTATTGGGCTTGATCACCTCAATAGCAGCATAACTTTATTTTTGCCACAGTAGGAAATGGCACCACTAAGGAGGAATTCCGTAAACAATGTGGAGGAAACCCTACACAACCTTGCCACGGTAATTTGAGAATTTAATATTGATTTACTCCTTATAACCCAACTAGTATCTATAACCTTATATAGAATGATATCAATTGAAAAAAAAAAATTAGTTACAAGACTTGTTAGACAAGGGATTTAAATGCCCTAGTACTTTTATTTGGAGTGCTCTAGTTCTATTTGTGAAAACGAAAGATGGATCACTATGACTATGCATAGATTATAGACAGTTGAATAAGGTGACAACGTAAAATAGAAACCCATTAGCTCGTATAGATTACCTGTTTGACCAGTTATAAGGTGTTCAATATTTTTCCACAAATAGATTTGGGATATGAGTAACATTAATTAGGGATAAGAGAAGAGGATGTAGGACTTATTATGGGCATTATGAGTTCTTGGTGATGCATTTAAATTGACAAATCTTTAGCTGCATTCATAGATTTAATGAATAGTAATTAAGTCATCCCTGGAATAATTTGTTATTATATATATGGATGATATACTAGAATATTTCAAAAGTTCAGAGGATCATAAGCAACATTCAAAGATAGTTTTACCAACTCTAAAGGAGTATGGTTGGTAAATATGGTATACAAGTAGAGTCTAAGAAAGTAAAAGTAGTACAATAATAGCTACGTTTTACTACATTTAAAGATGAAGATCCAAATCCAATTTACGCTTCCTGCGGTTCTCTGCTGTCCATTCTATTGGAGTAATAGTTAGATCAGGTACATGAACATAGGCTTGTAAAGCATCAATCAACTCCTCATGTGCAGCTGTAGCCACACACCCCATTAACTCACAGTTACCTCCACCATACACTAAATGAATTTTTCTCCTAGCCAGCACCATACCCAGATTTTGTGCTGCTTTAACATACTCCTCATCTTTTCTAGGACTGGAACCACAAAAGACACAGATATTTCAGAACTGACGGAATGCGGTTCCCTCCATAATTTCTATCACCTTAACTTTGAGAATAGACAAAGATACTAATGTAAGTATTTATAGAACTCAGAGAAGGGCATATTTATAATAGCTATGCAAATAGGCTGGGTATTATTAGAACAACTATGTGAGTGATTGGTGGATATAAGCTAAATTAAAGGTAAAAAAAAATGACGGCAAGCATGTATATGTACAGTAGTATGACTGTGACTCATATTAAGCACATAAAGAGTATAAGATAAGATATCACCAGAAATCTATCTTTATCTTGTTGTCTTTGATGAAGCATTGATGTTTTGATTCTTGTAGAAAAGTTGTAGGTGATAGCCGTCATTGAAAAAAAAAATGCAATCAAATGACTTATTTTGTATTCTCAATGTTTTTGCCAGTCGACTATCAGTATTATTAAGTCGACTAGCTATTTTGAGAAATTTTAATTTGGACTGGTTTTTTTTACAGTTGATTGATTACATCTATTTTGAAGCAATCAACTGCATCCTACCAGTTAACTACATATTCTTTGATTTTCACAGACTTTTATAAGCTCAGAAATGTTTCTTTTCCATGTGATATCTTTCCACCGAATACCAATAGATTTAAAGTAGATTCTGACACATATATTCAAAATTTGCGGCCACCGATTTTTGCTGAAATCATAGACAGATTTTGTTTATAGATTTTCAAGAATTACAGCCACCGATTTTAATATTTTTCAATGCTTTGTCGAAATTTTTGACTTTCGCTTTTGGCACCATTCTCTATTATGCTTTTCATCTGTTTCACTCATTAACGGTTGGCATTAAATGCAAGGTTATTTTCCCTCATTGCAATGAAAGATAATTTCTTTTCTTTGAAACTCGGTTATTATGGTGTCTAAGTTGTTAGTAGGTTAAAGTAATGAAAAGTTTGAAAAGAATGGACGGATGATGGTCTTATGGTGTTTTGACGAATGTAATCAAGAGAATTAGTGGTGTTGAAGTTCTCGAAGAATAAAATATAGGAAGTAGGATTTAAGTTAGTCTTTGAACTCTTAATTTGGAAATATAGAGAATATTCTAAGAACCATGTCCGAAAATAATGTAGGTTATCAAGATATTTGTGTTAAAGGATTATATCATGCTAAATTGAGTCTAGTATCTAGGATGTGAATTATGTTGGAATTGAGAATTCATGTACGAGTAATTGTTAGGAAAAAAAAACACAAATCTTCTTGAAATGATTGGTGAATTAAATGGGATTAGCATAAGCTAGAATGAGGTGTGTTTGCATATGATAGAAGAAATAATTGAAATTTTTGACAATGAGTTTAATGGTGTTAATAAGCTTGTATAGAATTACTGTGATGAGGTAAGTTGGAATTATTAGACATGTGTCAATGGTACATAAATGTTATTAAAGGTTTGAAGGATTTATTGCTACGTATGTTTAACATATTGATTAAAGGATTTGAGGATAAAAATAGATGATAGATTAAGATGATGATATTCAGGGGATGATGTTGATATATGAAAAAAAAAATTGACTTGATAGAAGTTTGGAATAAGAAAAGATAGTTACACAATATGAAGGTGTATATGTTCCTTTATATGTGTGTTTTCTAATATCGACCCATAGATATATCCATGCGGGCTAGAGGATATCAATTGAAGAACTTATGAGTGAAAGAAATCCTTATGGTTAAGTTATAAGGCAAAATCACTCAAGTGAATAGACATATTAAAAAGTAAAGATGTCATACAGAAAAGATATCTCTAATTATTTAGGTAATAAGCTTGGTAACTCTGAATAATGCCTTAATTTCATTCCCTACATGTGGTAGGATGGTTTGAAATTCGGGAACCAAATTTCTTAAGGGGGGAAGAATGTAACATCCCGTAATTTTTTAGATATTTTCCTTAGAAATTCTTCACCTTACATATATGCATAGAAATGTTCTAATATTAATGGAATAGGTAAAGAAAGAAAACCTAAGAGGAAATATTAGAAATAAACATGTTAAAGAAAGGTGAAATTCTTAGGTAAAGAAAGATAATTTTTTGTGAAGTAAGTAAAGGTCTTAAAATTTCAAGAAAATCGGATTATGGTAATTTTTCTTAATTTAAGAGCAAAAGTTACTAAGTTTAGTATCTCCACTCGTAATTGGGCTTTAACCTATAGACACTTCATATAGAGTTTTTCTACTTCACACTAATTTTTAGCAAGCCAATAGGATAGCCCAAGGAAGAAATAAAACATAGACTTGGACTAGGATATAGAAGTTGGACCGGTAGCCCAAAAATCATGAAAATGTGACCAAGCCCATTATGAAAGGTAGAATTTTAACCAAAGTAAGGAAAATGGGCAAGAATAAGCCCAAACCCAAGAGGAAAAATAAAAATAAAAATAAAATTAAAGTGATGAAATATTGGTGTCATCAAGATTAAGTGACATGGCATTAAGACAAAAATTTAGCAAGTGGTGTGATTCTACATTCATCATTTTGGCAAGTGGCATAATAATACAAGGCTTTAGGACAAAAACATCTATATCCTACATTCATAACTTTAGCAAGTGGGTAATAATACATAGCATTATGACAAAACATCATTATCCTACACAAATAATTTTAGTTAAGTAAGGAAAATTCAAGGGCTAGAAATTTGCCACTTAAAAAGGCAAATCTATCATACTTGATTAAGACAAAAGAAAAAGGAAATGAATCCCTAAATCAAAGGGATCTTGCCCCATATCTTGAGAACATATCATCTTAATTTTCAAAATACAAATCTCCTTTTTCTATGCATATCTTGACTAAGGAAGAGGAAGAAAAGAACATAAATTGTTTGTTTTCCAAAAATTCAACAAAGTGTATCCTAATTGTGATAAGGTAGACCCATGATCATGAAAGGTGAATTATTTGGTGGTCTATATAAGAAAACCCACCCTTACAACATTAGAATTTCGTCCAAGTGAGGGAGAGCAAAAATAGAAGCAAGGTAGTGTGAGGAAAGGAGAGGAAGAAAGGAAGAAAGGAAGAAAGAGGAAGGAGAAGTCTAGGGAACTAAGTGCTCCAGGTAAGTTTAACAATATTTCTTTTTGAAGAAAACTTTTGAAACTTATAATATTTATATGAGATTTTGATCTTAGAACTTTGATGATTGGTCATGGATGTTGCTATATCATGTTACATATTGAGCTTGCATGTGATGTATGTTTGAATACTTAGGTTGGTGTAGATAGTTCTGCATGGGTATGGCTATGGTTGACAGAATTTTTAGCTTCGGTATTTTAATTTCTGCGAACAATCTATAAGGAATTAAAATAAATGGTTAACATAAGAATTAAATATATATGTGTCACGAATTTTCACCCACTGGAATCATTCCATTTGGAGTCCATATGAGGTAGCTATGGTCTGATTAGTAGTCAAAGGTCAGAAAATGAATCATCAGAACTAAATTTTTTTTTCAATTGATATCATTCTATATAAGGTTATAGATACTAGTTGGGTTCTAAGGAGTAAATCAATATTAAATTCTCAAATTACCGTGGCAAGGTTGTGTAGGGTTTCCTCCACATTGTTTACGGAATTCCTCCTTAGTGGTGCCATTTCCTACTGTGACAAAAATAAAGTTATGCTGCTATGGAGGTGATCAAACCCAATAGTTAGTTTTAAAAGCGAAAGTCAAAAATTTCGACAAAGCATTGAAAAATATTAAAATCGGTGGTTGTAATTCTTGAAAATCTGTAAACAAAATCTATCTATGATTTCAGCAAAAATCGGTGGCCGATTATGTAACAACCTCTCTCTTTTTCTTTATTATTATACAATATTGAGTTCACATACATGTCATTAATCAAAACAGGCGTATAACATATCAAACACATAGATATTTACATCTTGTTTATTTTAGTTGACCAATTCTGGAGATACAGGTGCGGGTGGTTGCACCTTCACCAGGATCTGAGCCAACTCAACCACAAACATCTTATTTGATTCTGAAATTTGCCCAACATAAAGTAACTCGATCCAATGTGCACTAAAAGCCAGAGCCTTAGAAACAAAAGCTGCATAAATAATTTTCTGAACATGATATGAAAATATAGTGAGAATTAAATCCCTGTAAGTTCAACAATAAATTATCATCAGTAAAGCTCATCACGTCATGTTCAGCTGTATAAACTACAGAAAAATATCTTTGGTCACATGAATGCATTATATCTATGCACATAAGAATCATACTGTAATGATATGTATGATAGGATTAACTATTTTCAAAATATCATATGATGGCCATCAACTTATTCTCATTTCAAGCTACCCCGGTCAGGGTGAGTATCCTCTACTCTCCGGTACGGACTTTTCTCGCTCCGTCCGACATGGCCCACTTTCTCTTTCCTTTCTCATTATCATGATCATAACCGTTGGTAGGGCGTCCCCTACTGGTGCACCACACGGATTGCCATGTGACCGTGCTCATTTCTTTTCTTTTCACAATGATAGCCAAAAATATGCTTTCAAAAACAAGTATGTTCATCAAAATATAACTATTACCATAAATCATTGGTAATCATGCCATGAACATAACCATTTCAAATATCACTTTATAAAATATTTCCATGTCAAAATTTCACACTTAAGATGGTAAGAAGTTCATACAATGGCAATGGCTATGGCTATACTAGTCATTTATTAAGATTCATCTTCTTTTTTAAATACTAATTTTATTTCTTTATTTTCTTGATGCAGGTTTTCATCCTATCTAACCTTCTCTTACTAATCAGAGCATAACTCCCTCAATTTAACTCTGATGTAGGTGATCTTGGTGTCCATTTCAAGATAAAACAATTATCTAAAACTATTATGTTGAACATTGTAGCGAAAAATTAAGAAACAAAGGTGATATTACTCCCTTAAAGTACAGGATAGTTCCTCCCGGATAGGTTCTGACCTTTACTGACTAATTAGACCATATCTCCCAAATTGGAACTCCAAATTAAGTTATTCCAGTTGGTAAAAATCCATGAGCCATATATATATAATTGTTATGTTGGCACGCTATTTTAATTCCCTACAGAATATTCCCAGAAATTCAAAAACTAAAGCATTAATAACATACTCTTCCTTGAATAAACATTTTCTGACCTCTGCTTACTACTCGGATCATATCTACCTCATATGAACTCCAAATTGCATAATTCCAGTGGGTATATTTCCATGAGACATAGATATATAACTTTTATGTTAACCATTTATTTTAATTCCTTATAGATTATTCCCAGAAATTAAAATACCGAAGCTTAAAATTCTGTCAACCATAGCCATACCCATGCAGAACTATCTACACCAATCTAAGTATTCAAACATACATCACATGCAAGCTCAATATGTAACATGATATAGCAACATCCATGACCAATCATCAAAGTTCTAAGATCAAAATCTCATATAAATATTATAAGTTTCAAAAGTTTTCTTCAAAAAGAAATATTGTTAAACTTACCTGGAGCACTTAGTCCCCTAGACTTCTCCTTCCTCTTTCTTCCTTTCTTCCTTTCTTCCTCTCCTTTGTTGAATTTTTGGAAAACAAACAACTTATGTTCTTGTCTTCCTCTTCCTTAGTCAAGATATGCATAGAAAAAGGAGATTTGTATTTTGAAAATTAAGATGATATGTTCTCAAGATATGGGGAAAGATCCCTTTGATTTAGGGATTCATTTCCTTTTTCTTTTGTCTTAATCAAGTATGATAGATTTGCCTTTTTAAGTGGCAAATTTCTAGCCCTTGAATTTTCCTTACTTAACTAAAATTATTTATGTAGGATAATGATGTTTTGTCATAATGCTATGTATTATTACCCACTTGCTAAAGTTATGAATGTAGGATATAGATGTTTTTGTCCTAAAGCCTTGTATTATTATGCCACTTGCCAAAATGATGAATGTAGAATCACACCACTTGCTAAATTTTTGTCTTAATGCCATGTCACTTAATCTTGATTACACCAATATTTCATCACTTTAATTTTATTTTTATTTTTATTTTTCCTCTTGGGTTTGGGCTCATTCTTGCCCATTTTCCTTACTTTGGTTCAAATTCTACCTTTCATAATGGGCTTGGTCACATTTTCATGATTTTTGGGCTACCGGTCCAACTTCTATATCCTAGTCCAAGTCTATGTTTTATTTCTTCCTTGGGCTATCCTATTGGCTTGCTAAAAATTCGTGTGAAGTAGAAAAACTCTATATGAAGTGTCTATAGGTTAAAGCCCAATTACGGGTGGAGATACTAAACTTAGTAACTTTTGCTCTTAAATTAAGAAAAATTACCATAATCCGATCTTCTTGAAATTTTAAGACCTTTACTTACTTCACAAAAAATTATCTTTCTTTACCTAAGAATTTCACCTTTCTTTAACATGTTTATTTCTAATATTTCCTCTTAGGTTTTCTTTATTTACCTATTCCATTAATATTAGAACATTTCTATGCATATATGTAAGGTGAAGAATTTCTAAGGAAAATATCTAAAAAATTATGGGATGTTACATTTGTAGTTGAGAAAAAGAGGCCAAGAATCAAGGAAAAACATTCATGAGAAGAGTTATATGGACTTGGAACAAGTTGAGAAAAAAGCAAGGAGCAAACACAGAAGAAATTGGATGGAATTGAGCTTGGTAGTCTCTAAAACAGCCAAGCCGTGTCTTGGAAAATAGCGTACTTCGTGTTCGTACACTCCATATTAGGGTTTTAAGTAGCCAAAGGACTATAAATATATGGGGAAGCATGGGGAAAGGGAGACAGACGCATACAGACTCAGAGAAACTTAGTTTAGGCTTAAGAAACACTATTAGGTTTAGATTAATGATTATTGATTACTTTATGTTCTTAGAGTAGAATTTGGATTGATTGAAGTTTGTATCTCTTATTCATCTCCTTTCTGCAAATCAGATTTTATCTTTCTATTATGCACTTAGTTCTACTTCTACTCCTCTCTCTTGGTTTATATTGTGCATTGATGATTTATTTAATGAATTTGATTATGGTTTATCTTTCAATTATGTGTGAGTAGAGTTTGATCTAGGGTTTCAATAAACCCACTTATGGTATAATGATACTGCATCAAAAAGGAATTGTGAAACCCTAATTGTGATTGTCTATGGTTAATCAGGATTAATTATTATGAATTATATGAGTTGATGAATGTCTGGCCAATGTTTATCACATCTTAAGTTATTAACTGAAGAACTGAAAGGTAAAAGTTAATGCTAGAATTTAATAGTTAATTAGGGATATCTTAATCACGAAAGTAGTTTAAGGTTCTTTAGGAATTGAATCGATTGGTAGGCATGAGAACCCTTATTAATTGAATCACATGGTAAGCATAGAACTTAATGGATTTAGGATGAACTAAGAACAACGAAAGTAGGCAATTGGATTAACCTAAGTACGATTAGTAATGCTTGAAAGAGGTTATTAATTAATTAAGGTTAAACCATCCACTATTACCTAGATAATTACAATTAGAGGTACATATTGGTTGTTGAATATCATAAGTGCGGTAAACTCTAACACTAGGCTTTTGTTAATTAAATTCCTTATTTACTTAATTGTGACATATTACCTATTGAATTACATTGATTTAGATAGCTTGTTTCTTGAAGTTCTAGTAATTGATCTTTCTGTGGGATACGATATGTACTCGCTGAACTGACTACAGCTACGACGTGCATTTGCAGTTAATTAGTGAAACACACACAACAGAGATCTATATCAAAAATTTTAGGATATATAAACTCATCCAGGTAAAGGAAATTTATTGACCTAAAAACACACATACTTGGGATTTAGGAAAATTAAATAATGGATTGCATTTGAGTTAATCTTATGCATGGTTATGACCTTTCAAAAAATTTCTTGAGCATATTTTTATATTATTAGGCAAAATTTTGGTAAGCCTAACACTCGCTAGATATATTATTTTTGTTTTTGTTGTTAGGGGTTATTTTGCTTGAGGACAAGCAAAAGGTTAAATGTGGGGGTATTTGATGTGTTCATAATTAAGGATGATTTTAATACCTTTAAACTTACTTTTTTTTATTTAAGTAAAATATGATTAGGAATTAGTTTTATTTTTTGTTTTGTGTTGTAAGAACAAATGAAGAAGAAAAGAGGAGAAAACGATAAGAAATTCATGGAAAAATGCTGAATTGCAGCGATTCCAGACATTTGGGCACTAATTAGACCGTATCTCTCACATATGAACTCCAATCAAAGTGATTCAAGTGGCTGAAAACATATAAGACAATAATCTACAACTTTTATGTTAAGTACTTTTTCAACTTCGGGAGATTTCAGAATGTTACAGAGCTTGAAGATCAGAATCACAGTGCAGCAAGATAAATCCGGATCTTTGGTCACTAATTTGGGTATATATCCCTCATATTACTTCGATTAAGGTGATTCTAGAAGCTAGGAAAAGGTAAGAGATAGGGCTACAACTTTCATGTTGACTACTTTTACAAATTCTAGAAACATCATAGCACCGCAGCGCTCGTAAGTGAGCACCAAAGCATAACTTAGCTAGCAGGTGGATGATGTCTGTATCGCCGTAGCACTCGCCATCATAATACCCTTTTTAATACAATTTTTAGGGTTTTTTTAACCCTCATTGAAACCCAAAAGCCCATGAATTAACCTAGAAGCAATCCTACTTCATTTATGGCTCTCCCAACCTATAAATAAAAAGGAAAGCAAGCATGAAAAGAATCATCCAATCATTTAAGGATCAAGTCACCAATTTCTCAAGTTTCTTCTTCTCTTCTCTTAGGTTTTCTTATGTCCCTGCGTGGTTAGTTTCATTTTTGTTTGTTAAGGAAGATTGAAACTTTAAGAATCTTTATGCATTGGGAGATTTGGATTTGATTTTATTAATTCAATCATTAATTAAGCACTGATTATTCATATGCTCTTCTTCTTTATGATTATTCATATTATTGCTAGGAGGTCTACTAGTATATTGTTTGTCTTAATCTACTACTGAATTATATTTTGAACATAATTTTCATTATTATGATTCAAGAGGCAAATAGGATTAATAATTTTGGATTATAAATTATTAAACCTATGGTGAATGATTGACTAAATTAAATATAGCTTATATGTCTATGTTGTTTTAGCTCTATTAGTTTCTCTAATTCTTCATGCAGATAATAAGTTATACTTTACCGATGTGCTAAAGGATTACTTGTTAATTATACTTAATTGAGGCAATCATCATCAATTACTAAATTTAAAGAGGAACAGGGATAGAATTTCAATGATAGATATTCAATTAAGATTGATTAAGTTATCAATGATCAATGCGATTCTTTGATAGTGGATATCAGCCAAAACTAATGCTTTTATCATTAATCACTCTATTTTAATTGCAATCATTCTCTTTTACTTTATTATTTTACTTTCATTATTCAAACTCCATTTGTTTAACTCACAAAAGGTAATACTAGACTCTGTGGGATTGACCCTTACTCCCACTACTACAAGTTTGTTTGAAGGTAAGGTATTATATTTGGTATACGCGTGACAGTACCCACCAATGGTAAAAGCCTTAGTGGCTTCCATGTTTGTAAGCTTGTTGAGGGTAGCTCGTTAGATAACTCAGTGTGACAAGGTTACTTTGGTGAGAAGGTGTAAATGCCTTGTGCCTTCCTTGATTGTATGATGATTGTCCAAATTTAATAAAAAAAACACCTTATTATTTTGTGCTTAAGGAGAGGAAATATGATATATTTTGGATTCAAACCTCTATAAATTTTGGGCGCGTTGTCTTATATACTTCCGTAAGTATTTCTGTAAAATGTTTCTACCAATCCATGAAAATGTTTTGAAACAATTTGGTAGATATTATTTTTTTGTATAATTCTTAAAAAATAATCTTATGAGTAAATCCTTTTAGTAAACTTCAATTTAAAGCAACATCTTTTATAAATATTTTTCTCTAATAGTTTAAACAAGCAAGCTCATCTATTGGATTTGAAAAACTAATATTTTAAACTTGTGAGCTTTCAAAGGTTTTTCATTTTGATTTTGAAACATTAATTTAGTTACACAAATATTGTAGAAAAGATTTACAAAATACTTACACACTATTTATCATCCAATTCAACCCTCTCCTTCTTAGGTGCTATATATTGACTAACAAAACTCATCTAGGACTCATTTTGAGTTACCCTTAGCCACCAAACTTTTTCTTTTGCAAAAATAAGTAAAACAAACCAACTCACTTCACTTTTTTCTATGTGGACTTTAATCCTCATAAGAGGTACGTAGGCCCCAGGATGATGCCCTAACCAAGTCTAATATTGTACATATTTAATCTTTATTTCCAACTTTATACATATTAAATCATCATTTTCAAATTTATGTTGGCTTTTTTCTTTTATCTTTCTTTAGCGCCATTGTGTTTTTAAATTATGTGTATATCTTATTGATATGGATAATTATGCATGCATGATAATTAATTTGTACACTTAAATTTTTAAATTTTTTTCAATTTATTTGAATATTGTAAGGTGCTTAACACTTTCTCCATGCATTATATAATTCTCAAATCCACTCTTGTAAGGAGATCATATTTTTAAATAATAAAAAAAATATTTTTTTTTCAAAATTTTACCTTGTTAAAAGATAAAATTTTGATAGTGACTCTATTTTGAAAATGCATTTTAAAATTTGTACAAAAGACTTTTTCTTTCCAAAATTTATGGTAATTGTCCTATTGATCATGAACAACCTAATTAAGTCATACTTTACCTCAAATGAAAATTATAAACTAAGCAAGATAAGTACTAAAGAATTGCCTCAAAACAAAATGTATTATATATTAAAGCTCTATATAATTCACAAGGGATGGCTATATAAATTTTTCTATTATCATATATTTATTAAATAAATATATTATACTTAGATTGGTATAATATAATAATAATGTGTTTATAAATCAATATATGACACTTTGATAAGGATAAAAATATCTTCTACATATATAGGGGATGGCTATATATATAGAGATGGTTCTTGTGAGAGGAGTGTGGAGTAAATATTAGCGGAGACAAAATTGGATGGTTAAATATTTAAAATTTGCTCTCATTACTCAATAAACGTACCATTCATGAGCTCTACAATCCAACTACCCATTCACATACTACAACCCGAGAAGCACCCAAGAAGGAGCAGAGAAGCATCACAAGGAGAGAAATACGGTAGGCAAGCAATCTGACGATAGAGAGAGAAACACGAAGGAGGGCCGAGAGAGAAAAGTGAACGATGTAAAATAAGATATTCAGCCGTAATAGTTTTATAATTGAAGAATAACATATTTATACATAGAGGATGCTAGAATTAAGTTCCTAGAATTACATAACTACTCCTACAATTAAGATAAATACAAAAGGAAAAAATATATACAAAAAATCAATTAACAATTATCCTCCGACAATTCTGTTATATGGTTCCAAAACTTCAGAGATATTATTTGACTTTCTAACATTCCCCCTCAAGTTGGAGAGTGAATGTCAAGAACTCCCAACTTAACCAAGATTGCTGAAAACTTATCCCTTCCCAAAGGCTTCGTGAATATGTCCACCAGTTGATTGGATGAAGTAACATACTTTGTAATGATTGAGCCATCTTGTATCTTGTCTCTAATAAAGTGGCAATCCATCTCTATGTACCGAGTTATTTCTTGAAAAACAGGATTTGCAGATATGTGAAGAGCTGCTTGGTTATCACAATGAAGTAAGACAGCATCAGTTTAAGTGACTTGCAAATCGTGCAATAGATTTTTTAACCAAGAGATCTCACAACCAGTTCCTACCATAGATCGATATTCAACTTCTGCTAAAGATAATCAAACTGTCTTTTCTCGCTTAGTTCTCCAAGAAATTAATGAATTGCCTAAGAAAACACAATATCCCGTGGTTGATCTTCTAGGGGTTGGACATCCTCCCCAATCTGAGTCACAATAGGCTTGCAATTTTAACTCATTCTCTGTAGGGAAAAACAATCCATGTCCTGGAGCATTTTTGAGATAACGCAGCACCCTATGCGTAGCATCCATGTGAGGTTTGCATGGGTCGTGCATAAATTGGCTTAATATATGCACAGCATAAGTGATGCTGGGTCTTGTAATAGTAAGGTAAATTAAGCGACCCACCAATATTCTGTATCGAGATGGGTCTTTAAGAAGATCACCTGAATTAGAAAGCTTTAAATTTTGTTCCATAGGAAAATTGACAGGCTTCACTCCCAATACATAGCCATCCTTAAGTATGTCTAAACAATACTTCCTTTGAGAGATACATAAACCTTTTTGGATCATGATACTTCAATCCCCAAAAAATATTTGAGATTCCCAAGGTCTTTAAGTCGAAACCTACTATGTAAGAAGTGCTTGAGAGATTGAATGGCTTCATCATCGTTACCCGTGATTAAAATATCATCCACATAGATTAAAAGGGCTGTAAAGGACTTTCCTTGTTTGTTGTTAAAAAGTGAGTAATCTACTTTAGAATGAACAAAACCAGCATCTTGAATAACTTCAGTAAACTTTGCAAACCACTGTCGCGAAGCTTGTTTAAGACCATATAATGACTTGTTAAGGCGACACACCAAATTCTCCCCCTATTGTGGATAACCAGGAGGAAGAGACATATAAATTTCTTCATGAAGATCCCTATGAAGAAATGCATTATGCACATCAAGTTGATTAAGTGTCCAACGACTTGCAATGGCAATGGCAAGAAGACAACGAATTGTAAGCATTTTGGCTATGGGAGAGAAAGTGTCATGGTAGTCGATACCTTCAATTTGAGTATACCCCTTAGCCACCAAATGAGCTTTATAATGCTCAATGGTCCCGTCAGAATGTCGTTTGATCTTGTATACCCATTTACATCTTATGGGTTCCTTGCCATCGGGGAAAGAAGTAAGAGTCCAAGTATTGTTGGATTCTAAAGCATTCAGTTCATCCTTCATAGCGTGTTGCCAATTTACATCACTAGCATCAGCTGAAAAAGTAAAAGGTTCTACATCTCTACTAATATTGGAAATGAAAGAAAAGTGTGATGGTGAACAATATTTATATGAAATAAAATTACTCAAGGGATATCGCGTACCTTTAGTGTGATTGGACAACGAAGACGACATATAATGGGTAAAGGGTAGGGTAATTTAAGAACAAATGAAGTCCTAAAGGAGAATAGATGGAGTCTTGTGACATTAGGATACAACCAAAGGTGGGACATTAAACTCGGGTAGAGGCACATGTTCAGAAAATGAGGAGTATTCCAAAGTGGATAGAACAGAAGTTGGTGAATGAGAACCAAGAGAGTCAATATTAGCTTGGTATGATGGGGAAAAACTAATGTCCGAGTTCAAGGGAATGGGCAAGACCAAGACAGAGGTATTTGTGTTATCAGTGGGTGTAGAGGAAATCGATTGGAAAGTGTAACATCCCTAATTTTGTTTCATGTATTAATAAAAGTACAAGAGTATTCAAAGTAACATCCCTAATTTCATTTCTTTTTTTGATAAAGGTACATAAATATTTAATTAAGGAAATAAAATTTATTAGACAATTTTTAGATATCTAAGGAAATATAATCCTTAGAAATTCTTCACCTTACGTGTATGCATAGAAATGTTCTAATATTAATGGAATAGGTAAAGAAAGAAAACCTAAGAGGAAATATTATAAAGAAGCAATCTAAAGAAAGGTGAAATTCTTAGGGAAGGAAGATAAATTTTTGTGAAGTAAGTAAAGGTCTTAAAATTTCAAGAAGATTGGATTAGGGTAATTTTTCTTAATTTAAGAGCAAAAGTTACTAAGTTTAGTATCTCCAGCCATAAATTGGGCTTTCACCTATGGACACTTCATATAGAGTTTTTCTACTTCACATGAATTATTAGCAAGCCAATAGGATAGCCCAATGAAGAAATAAAACATAAACTTGTACTAGGATATAGGAATTGGATCGGTAGCCCAAAAATCATGAAAATGTGACTAAGCCCATTATGGAAGGTAGAATTTTAACCAAAGTAAAGAAAATAGGCAAGAAAGAGCCCAAACCCAAGAGGAAAAACAAAAATAAAAATAAAAATAAAAGTAAAGTGATGAAATAATGGTGTAATCAAGATTATGTGACATGGCATTAAGACAAAAATTTAGCAAGTGGTGTGATATCCTACATTCATAATTTTAGCAAGTGGTATGATAATACAAGGCTTTAGGACAAAACATCTTTATCCTACACTCATAATTTTAGCAAGTGGTATGATAATACATGCCATTAGGACAAAACATTCCTATCCCACACAAATAATTTTAACCAAATAATAGAGATTCAAGGGCTAGAAATTTTTCAACTAAAAAGGCAAACCTATCATACTTGATTAAGACAAAAGAAAAAGGAAATGAATCCCTAAATCAAAGGGACCTTGTCCCTTATCTTAGAAACATATTATCATAATTTTCTAAATACAAATCTCCTTTTGCATTGCATATCTTGACTAAGGAAGAGGAAGACAAGAACATAAGTTGTTCGTTTTCCAAAAATTCAACCAAGTGTATCCTAATTGTGATAAGGTAGACCCATGATCATAAAAAGTGAATTATTTGATGGTCTATTTAAGCAAAACCCACCCTTACAACATTAGAATTTTCGTCCAAGTGAGGGAGAGAAAAAATAGAAGCAAGGTAGAGTGAGGAAAGGAGAGGAAGAAAGGAAGAAAGAGGATGGAGAAGTCTAGAGGACTAAGTGCTCCAGTTAAGTTTAACAATATTTCTTTTTGAAGAAAAGTTTTGAAACTTGTAATATTTATATTAGATTTTGATCTTAGAACTTTAATGATTGGTGATGGATGTTGCTATATCATGATACATATTATGTATATTTGAATACTTAGGTTAGTGTTGATAGTTCTGCATAGGTATGGCTATGGGTGGCAAACTTTTATACTTCTCTTTTTAAAATTCTAGGAAGAATTGGTAAGGAAATAAAACAAATGGTTAACATGAAAAATGTAGATGTACGTCACATGGATTTGTAGCCACTGGAATCACTCAATTTGGAGTCCATATGAGGTAGATATGGTCCGATTAGTAAGCAAAGATCAGAAAATGGTTAATCAGGTAAGAATATGTTAGGATAGCTTTTGTGTTTTAATTTCTGGGAACATTCTATAAGGAATTAAAATAAATGGTTAGCATAAGAATTATATCTATATGTGTCATGGATTTTTAGCCACTGGAATAACTCCATTTGGAGTCCATATGAGGTAGATATGGTCCGATTAATTAGAAAAGGTCAGAAAATGGTTAATCCGGGAAGAATATGTTAGCATAGCTTCTATGTTTTAATTTATGGGAACCTTATGTAGGGAATTAAAATAAATGATTAACATAAGAATTATATCTATATGTGTCACGGATTTTTAGCCACTGGAATCACTCAATTTGGAGTCCATATGAGGTAGATATGGTCCGATTAGTAAGCAATGGTCAGAAAATGGTTATTCAAGGAAGAATATGTTTGGATAGCTTTTGTGTTTTAATTTCAAGTAACATTCTGTAGGGAATTAAAATAAATAGTTAACATAAGAATTATATCTATATGTGTCATGGATTTTTAGCCACTTGAATCACGTAATTTAGAATTATTATGAGGGACATATGGACAGATTAGTAGGTAGAGGTCAGAACCTACCTGAGAAGAAATAACATGTTCTTTGAGGGAGTAATATCACCCTGATTTCTTAATATTTTGTTCAACCGTTCAACATAAGAATTTTAGATAATTGTTTTCTCTTTAAATGGATATCAAGATCACCTAAATCAGAGTTAAATTGAGGGCGTTATGCTCTGATTAGTAAGAGAAGGTTAGATAGCATGAAAACCTGCATTAAGAAAAATAAAGAAATAAATTAATATTTAAAAAAAAAAAGAATCTTATAAATGAAAATAATAAATGACTAGTATATGACATAGCCATTGCCATTGTATGAAGTTCTTACCATCTTAAGTGTGAAATTTTGACATGGAAATATTTTATAAAGTGATATTTGAAATGGTTATGTTCATGGCATGATTAACAATTTTTTGGAAATAGTTATATTTTGTTGAAAATACTTGTTATTGAAAGCATATTTTTGGCTCTCATTGGGAAAAGAAAAGAAATGAGCACGGTCACATGGCAATCCGTGTGGTGCACCAATACGGGACGCCCTACCAACGGTTATGATCATGTTAATGAGAAAAGAAATAGAAAGTGGACCATGTCGGACGGAGCGAGAAAAGCCCGTACCGGAGAGTAGATAATACTCACCCTAATCGGGGTAGCTTGATATGAGAATAAATTGATAGTCATCATATGATATTTTGAAAATAAGTAATCATGTCATACATGTCATTACTGTACGATTCTCATGTGCATAGATATAGTGCATTCATGTGACCAAAGATATTTGATGTAGTTTATACAGTTGAATATGACGTGATGAGCTATATTGATGATGATTTATTGTTGAACTTACTAGGATTTAATTCTCACTATATTTCCATATCATGTTCAGAAAATTAGTTATGCAGATTTTTCTATGGCTCTAGCTTTTAATGCACGTTGGATCGAGTACTTTATGTTAGGTAGATCCCTGAAGCAAATAAAATGTTTGTCATCAAGTTGGCTTTGATCCCGATGAAGGTGCAACCACCCACACCTGTATCTCCGAAATTGGTCAACCAGAATAAATAAGATATAGATTTTTATGTGTTTGATATGTTGTACGTATGTTTTGATTAATGACATGTATGTAAACTCTATATTGTATAATAATAATAAATAAAAAAAGTTATTACATAATTGGTATCAGAGCAGGTCAATCTTAGATGGCTAGTGGGTGGATGGTTATCTAAATCGATCGTATAGTGCCTTGAGTATGTTTGTGGTTGTGCTGTGTAAGGATCAGTGAATTCATATAGGTAAGAAATTACTAGTGTTTCCTACCTACATGCCGAGGTGTTGTTATGACTGCTGTTAAATATTTTTGAACTAACTATTGGACTTGACCACCTCAATAGTAGCATAACTTTGTTTTTGCCACAGTAGGAAATGGCTCCACCAAGGAGGAATCCGACAAATAATGCGGAGGAAACCCTGCACAACCTGGCCACGGCAATTCGAGACCAAGTCATGACCACTAATCAAATTCTACAATACCTCCAGAATGTTAATAACTCGAATGGTGTGAATAGTGTTAACAACTGGATGGCTAGAAATGATAACAACATATCCGAGTTCCTGAGGACTAGGCCACCTTGTTTTCAAGGCGGCTTTGACCCGATTGTAGCTGAAAGATGGATAAGGGAGTTAGAAAAAATCTTTGAAGTGATGGGCTGTACTAAGGAGCAACAAGTAATCTTCGCTGTATATATGCTAAAAGATGAAGCAGAATATTGGTGGCGTGGAGCTAGAGAACTTTTAGCTCACTAGGGAAGGCAGATCACTTGGCAGGTGTTCAAAGACACCTTTTTGGAAAAGTACTTTCCAAGTACTGTGCGGGCGGAGAAAGAGATTGAATTTCTCCAACTCAAGCAGGGTAGCATGACTATAGACCAATACATCGCGAGGTTCGAGGAATTCGCTAAGTTCTCCTCTTATCTACGATTTAACCCTGATGAAGCATGGAAGGCTGTTAAGTTCGAAGCGGGACTAAACTTGGACATAAAGAATGTTGTTGTAGCTATGGAGATTAGGGAGTTTGTGCCTCTAATCAATAAATGTACACTCTTGGAGAAAAGTTTAAAGGCAGTGGAGGACAAAAAGCAAAGGCGAAACCTATGGAAAAGGAAGAAAAATTTTTCCAGCCCTAGCAAGAATGTAAGAGGAAGTGGATATGGAGCTGGTCAGAGGCCATTAACTGCGGGTCCCAGACCTTTCCAACAAGACCTGGCCCTAGTCAAGTGCGCTAAGTGCAGACGCATGCATGGTAATCGGCCATGCTACATGGGACAAGATGTCTGCTTCAACTATGGACAGAAGGGTCATTTTACAAGAAACTGCCCACAGAATGTGGGGAAGCAGCCAGAACAGAGGCCTCAGGTGAAAGGAAGGGTTTTCACCCTGAGCGGCCAAGAGGCAGGTCAATCTTCTGAAATGATTCAAGGTACATGTTATATCTATGGATTTGCTCTTATGGTGTTATTTGACTCTGGTGTTATTCATTCATTTATATCAGAAAAATGCATTAGGAAGTTTCAGTTTCCTATTTCTGAAACTCCCTATGAGTTATCCATAGTAACCCCCCCAGGGGAAAGGGTATTAACTTCCTCTGTATGTAAGCATTGTCAAGTCACCATCTAGGAGAAAACGTTTTCTGTAGACCTCATCTGTTTACCTTTAAGAGGTATTGAGGTCATTCTAGGGTTAGACTGGATATCTAGAAATCGAGTCTTGCTGAATTGTTGTAACAAGATCGTTGAATTTCTACCTCCTACTCCGAAAGAGGAGGTGCAGTTATTGATGCTTAATGCTAATCAAGTTAATAGGGAGTTGAAGAATGGAGTACTTGGATACATTCTCTTGTATTTATCAAACCTAGAAGTCGAATCAAAGCTTAATGAAATCTCAATAGCCAACGAGTTTCCTGAAGTATTTCCATCAGATATTCCAGGCTTACCTCCCAAGAGAGAGATAGAGTTCTCTATTGATCTCCTACCTAGGACAGGGCCTATCTTTATTGCACCATATAGAATGGCCTCGAAGGAACTATAGGAACTTAAGAAACAGTTGGATGAACTATTAGACAAGCAATTCATTAGTCTGAGTGTATTACCTTGGGGAGCTCCTGTATTGTTTGTTAAGAAGAAAGACGGGAGTTTGAGACTATGCATAGATTACAAACAGCTGAATAAGGTGACTATCAAAAACAAGTAACCTCTCCCTAGGATAGATGACTTATTGGATCAACTGAAGGGAGCCTCCATCTTTTCTAAAATTGACTTGAGGTCAGGATATCATCAGATTAGGATCAAGGAGGAGGACATACCAAAAAACTACCTTCAGGACTAGGTATGGGCACTATGAGTTTTTTGTAATGCCTTTTGGGTTGACAAATGCACCTGTAATTTTCATGGATTACATTAATCGCATTTTTCGACCCTACCTAGATCAATTTGTTGTAGTATTCATTGATGACATCTTGATATATTCTAAGAGTGAGAAAGAACATGAACAACATCTCTGAATCGTGCTGCAAGTGCTGAAAGAGAAAAAGTTATATGCCAAATTGGAGAAGTGTGAATTTTTGCTGTCAGAGGTGAAGTTTCTCGGACATGTCATCTCTCATAGAGGGGTTGCTGTAGATCCTAACAAAACGAAAGCAGTGATTCGGTGGGAGAGACCAAAGACGGTTACGGAAGTCAGAAGTTTCCTGGGTTTGGTATGATACTATAGGAGGTTTATACAAAACTTCTCTCGTATAGCCTTGCCATTGACTAAATTGACCAGGAAGGGAAATCCTTTCAAATGGACTGATCAATGTGAAGCTAGTTTCCAAGAGCTTAAGACAAGACTGGCCACTCCTCCTATTTTAATTATTCCAAACCCTACAGGACATTTTGAAGTGTATAGTGATGCTTCAAAGAAAGGGCTAGGATGTGTGCTGATGCAAGATAAGAGAGTAGTTGCTTACGCATCTAGGCAACTGAGACCCCACGAAGGAAACTATCCAACCCATGATCTTGAATTGGCAGCAGTGGTGTTTGCCTTAAAGATTTGGCGACACTATTTGTACGGGACAACCTTTGAAATATATTATGATTATAAGAGTCTTAAATACCTCTTTGATCAGAAGAAGTTAAATATGAGGCAACGAAGATGGGTAGAATTCCTCAATGACTACAAGTTTGAGATAAAGTATCATCTAGGAAAGGTAAATGTTGTAGCAGATGCCTTGAGTCAAAAATCTATGCACATGGGTCAGATGATAGTGTATGAGATGCAGATGCTAGCGGAGTTTCAAAATTTGAAGCTAGCCACTACTCTTACTCCAAAGAAACTAGTCATTAATGGTTTAAGTATAGGGATTGACCTTAGAGCCCAAATCAAAAAGGCTCAAGCTCACGACCAATACTTACAGGATCATAAAGACCAAGGTATTTTTTCTATCATGGAAGATGGAGCAATCATGTATCAAGGAAAGATTTGTGTCCCTCAAGAACAAGAGTTGAGGATTAAGATCCTGTAGGAAGCGCATCAAAGTAAATACACAGTCCATCCTAGATGCACTAAAATGTACCAGGATTTAAAGAGGATGTATTGGTGGCCAGGGTTGAAAAAGGACATTGCCGAGTTTGTGGCGAAATGTCTCATTTGTCAAAAGGTGAAGGTGGAGCATCAAAAGCCAATGGGATTTCAACAACCTCTTGAGATCCCTAAATGGAAATGGGACAATATCTCAATGGAATTTGTTGTGGGATTACCTAAGACTTCAGTGGGACATGACTCTATATGGGTAATTGTTGACAAATTAAACAAATCTTCTCACTTTCTGCCCATAAAGATTAACTATTCACTGGACAAATTGGCCCAGTTGTACGTCCAAGAAATAGTTAGACTTCATGGAATTCCCTTAAATATTGATTCTGATAGAGATCCCAGGTTTACGTCGAGGTTTTGGAAGGTGTTGCAGGAAACTTTTGGAACCCAGTTGCGGTTCAGTACTGCCTATCATCCTCAGACTGACGGGCAGACAGAACGGACCATTCAAACTCTAGAAGATATGTTAAGAGCCTATGTAATAGAGCAAGGTAAAGGATGGGATAAGTACCTACCTTTAGTAGATTTTTCTTATAATAATAGTTATCACTCCAGTATTAAGATGGCCCCCTACGAAGCTTTATACGGTAGGAAGTGCCAATTTCCACTATGTTGTTTTGAGGTAGGAGAAAAGAACTTGCTGGGTCCTGATTTAGTTCAACAGACCACTGAACAAATCAGGATGATATGAGACAAAATACTTACAACTCAAAGTCGACAAAAGAGTTACTATGATAAGAGACATAGATATATAGAGTTTGGGGAAGGAGACCATGTATTTCTAAAACTTTTCCCGACTACTGGAGTTGGTAGGTCTCTCAAAAATAGAAAGCTAAATTCGCGCTTTTTGGGACCCTATCAGATTTTGAATAAAGTGGGGACGTCAGCATATCAAGTTTCCCTTCCATCGAATTTGTCCAACCTGCACAATGTTTTCCATGTATCACAGCTACGGAAGTATCTTTCAGATTCTTCACATATAATACGAGATGAACCAATACAAATAAAGGAGAACATGACATACCAGCTAGTACCAGCATCTATATTGGACACTGACGTGAAGCAATTGTAAACAAAACTATTCCCCTAGTTAAGGTGTTATGGAAAGGTTTGACTCCGGAAGAAGCAACTTGGGAACTAGAAGAAGTCATGAGGAAGAAAAATCTGAAATTGTTCTTATTAGGTAATTTGTGAAATTTTGAGGAAAAAATTTCTTTTAGGGGGAGAGAAATGTATCATCCTTAATTTTGTTTCACGTATTAATAAAAGTACAAGAGTATTCAAAGTAACATCCCTAATTTCATTTCTTTTATTGATAAAGGTACATAAATATTTAATTAAGGAAATAAAATTTATTAGACAATTTTTAGAAATCTAAGGAAATATAATCCTTAGAAATTCTTCACCATACGTGTATGCATAGAAATGTTCTAATATTAATGTAATAGGTAAAGAAAGAAAACCTAAGAGGAAATATTAGAAAGAAGCATGCTAAAGAAAGGTGAAATTCTTAGGCAAGGAAGATAAATTTTTGTGAAGTAAGTAAAGGTCTTAAAATTTCAAGAAGATTGGATTAGGGTAATTTTTCTTAATTTAAGAGCAAAAGTTACTAAGTTTAGTATCTCCACCCATAAATTGGGCTTTCACCTATAGACACTTCATATAGAGTTTTTCTACTTCACATGAATTATTAGCAAGCCAATAGGATAGCCCAATGAAGAAATAAAACATAAACTTGGACTAGGATATAGGAATTGGACCGGAAGCCCAAACATCATGAAAATGTGACCAAGCCCATTATGAGGGTAGAATTTTAACCAAAGTAAAGAAAATGGGCAAGAATGAGCCCAAACCCAAGTGGAAAAATAAAAATAAAAATAAAAGTAAAGTGATGAAATAATGGTGTAATCAAGATTATGTGACATGGCATTAAGACAAAAATTTACCAAGTGGTGTGATATCCTACATTCGTAATTTTAGCAAGTGGTATGATAATACAAGGCTTTAGGACAAAACATCTATATCCTACACTCATAATTTTAGCAAGTGGTATGATAATACAAGGAATTTGGACAAAACATTCCTATCCCACACAAATAATTTCAACCAAATAATGGAGATTCAAGGGCTAGAAATTTGTCACCTAAAAAGGCAAACCTATCATACTTGATTAAGACAAAAGAAAAAGGAAATGAATCCCTAAATCAAAGGGACCCTGTCCCTTATCTTAGAAATATATTATCATAATTTTTAAAATACAAATCTCCTTTTGCTATGCATATCTTGATTAAGGAAAAGGAAGACAAGAACATAAGTTGTTTGTTTTTCAAAAATTCAACCAAGTGTATCCTAATTGTGATAAGGTAGACCCATGATCATGAAAGGTGAATTATTTGATGGTCTATTTAAGCAAAACTCACCCTTAAAACATTAGAATTCTCATCCAAGTGAGGGACAGGAAAAATAGAAGCAAGGTAGAGTAAGGAAAGGAGAGTAAGAAAGGAAGAAAGAGGAAGGAGAAGTCTAGAGGACTAAGTGCTCCAGGTAAGTTTAACAATATTTCTTTTTAAAAAAAGTTTTGAAACATGTAATATTTATATTAGATTTTGATCTTAGAACTTTAATGATTGGTCATGGATGTTGCTATATCATGTTACATATTATATATGTTTGAATACTTAGGTTGGTGTAGATTGTTTTGCATAGGTATGGCTGTGGGTGGCAAACTTTTATACTTCTATTTTAAAAATTTTGGGAAGAATTGGTAAGGAATTAAAACAAATGGTTAACATGAAAAATGTAGATGTATGTCTCATGGATTTTCATCCCCTGGAATCACTCAAGTTGGAGTCCATATGAGGTAGATATGGTCCGATTAATTAGAAAAGGTCAGAAAATGGTTAATCCGGGAAGAATATGTTAGCATAGCTTCTGTCTTTTAATTTCTGGGAACCTTCTGTAGTGAATTAAAATAAATGGTTAACATAAGAATTATATCTATATGTGTCATGGATTTTTAGCCACTGGAATCACTCAATGTGTAGTTCATATGAGGTAGATATGTTCTGATTAGTAAGCAAAGGTCAGAAAATGGTTAATCAAGCAAGAATATGTTAGGATAGCTTCTATTTTTTAATCTCTGGGAACCGTCTGTAGGGAATTAAAATAAATGGTTAACATAAGAATTATATCTATATGTGTCACGGACTTCTAGCCACTGGAAGAACTCAATTTAGAGTCCATATGAGGTAGATATGGTCCGATTAGTAAGCAATGGTCAGAAAATGGTTAATCAGGGAAGAATATGTTAGGATAGCTTCTGTGTTTTAATTTCTGGGAACATTTTGTAGGGAATTAAAATAAATGGTTAACATAATAATTATAGCTATATGTGTCACGGAGTTTTAGCCAGTGGAATCACTTAATTTGGAATTATTATGAGGGAGATATGGACAGATTAGTAGGTAGAGATCATAACCTACCCGAGAAGAAATAACATGTTCTTTGAGGGAGTAATATCACCCTGATTTCTTAATATTTCGTTCAACGGTTCAACATAAGAGTTTTAGATAATTGTTTTCACTTTAAATTGATATCCAGATCACCTAAATCAGAGTTAAATTGAGGGAGTTATGCTCTGATTAGTAAGACAAGATTAGATAGGATGAAAACCTGCATCAAGAAAAATAAAGAAATAAAATTAATATTTAAAAAAGAAGAAGAATCTTATAAATGAAAATAATAAATGACTAGTATATGACATAGCCATTGCCATTGTATGAACTTCTTACCATCTTAAGTGTGAAATTTTGAAATGGAAATATTTTATAAAGTGATATTTAAAATGGTTATGTTCATGGCATGATTACCAATGATTTTTGGTAATAGTTATATTTTTTTGAACATACTTGTTATTGAAAGCATATTTTTGGCTATCATTGTGAAAAGAAAAGAAAAGAGCATGATCACTTGGCAATCCGTGTGGTACACCAGTAGGGGACGCCCTACCAACAATTATGATCATGTTAATGAGAAAAGAAATAGAAAGTGGACCATGTCGGTCGGAGCGAGAAAAGCCGATACCGGAGAGTAGATAATACTCACCCTGACTGGGGTAGCTTGATATGAGAATAAATTGATAGTCATCATATGATATTCTGAAAATAAGTAATCCTGTCATACATGTCATTACTGTATGATTCTCATGTGCATAAATATAGTGCATTCATGTGACCAAAAGATATTTGTTGTACTTTATACAGCTGAACATGACGTGATAAGCTATATTGATGATGATTTATTGTTGCACTTACTGGGATTTAATTCTCACTATATTTCCATATCATGTTCAGAAATTTAGTTATGCAGATTTTTCTATTGCTCTGGCTTTTGGTGCACGTTGGATCGAGTACTTTATGTTGGGCAGATCCCAAAAGCAAATAAAATGTTTGTGGTCGAGTTGGCTTAGATCTCGGTGAAGGTGCAACCACCCGCACCTGTATCTCCAAAATTGGTCAACCAGAATAAATAAGATATAGATTTTTATGTGTTTAATTTGTTGTACATATGTTTTGATTAATGACATGTATGTAAACTCTATATTGTATAATAATAATAATAAAAAAATTTGTTACTGAAAGGAAAGGAATCTTCACAAAAGTGAAAATTTTATGGGTCTCAAGGTCATATAACTTATAACCCTTTGGCCATTTGGGTAGCCTAAAAAAATACATTTACTAGCCTAAGGATCAAATTTAGTTGAAGGTTGGACAGAGGTAGCAAAAGAAAGACAACCAAACACTCGTATATGGGAGTAGGAAGGTAACTTGGAATAAAGTTTTTCAAATGGTGTTTTGTTGGAAAGAACTTTAGTGGGGAAACGATTAATCAAGTAGGCAGCTGTAAGAACGCATTCTCCCCATAATTGAAAAGGAAGATGATCTTGAAATCTTAAAGCTTGTGCATTATCAAGAATATGACGGTGCTTATGTTCTATAATGTAACAACTCTATTTATGTAAATGTAACAATTTTTTTTTATATTTGTAAAATTCCATGAAGTTATTACTGCTTTAATTCTAACCACTTAACTTGTAATAATAATCACTTTAACCAAGCATAATTGTTATTAACAGTGATACAATACTGAGTTTCCATACACACCATTATTTTACAAACATTTGTACAAAGATATATATTAGTTCTAATCATCTATGTCGACTACTTCTGGGGAAAATAGCGCGGGTGGCACCTCCACCGGAATCTCAGTCACATCTACTACAGATACATCTGATATAACTGGTAGTTGCCCAAGGTAGGGCACCTCAATCCAACGTACGGAAATAATAAGTGTCATTAAGAAAATCTGCATAATTATTCTTCTGAACATGATATGGAAATATAGTGATAATTAAATCCCAGTAGGTTCAACAATAAATCATTATCAATATAGTCATCACGTTATGTTCAGCTGTATAAACTACAGTAAATAACTTTGGTCACATGAATGCACAAAATCTATGCACATGAGAATCGTACAGTAATGACATGTATGACAGGATTGATTATTTTCAGAATATCATTTAATGACTATCAATTTATTCTCATATCAAGCTACCCCGGTCAGGGTGAGTATTTTCTACTCTCCGGTACGGGCTTATCTTGCTCCGTTCGACATGGCACACTTTCTCTTTCTTTTCTCATTAACATATTCGTAACCATTGGTAAGGTGTCCCCTACTGGTGCACCACACGGATTGCCATGTGACCGTGCTCATTTCTTTTCTTTTCACAATGATAGCCAAAAATATGCTTTTAATAACAAATATGTTTAACAAAATATAACTATTACCAAAAATCATTGGTAATCATGCCATAAACATAACCATTTCAAATATCACTTTATAAAATATTTCCATGTCAACATTTCACACTTAAGATAGTAAGAAGTTCATACAATGGCAATAGCTATGGCATATACTAGTCATTTATTATTTTCATTTATAAGATTCGTCTTCTTTTTTAAATATTAATTTTATTTCTTTATTTTTTTGATGCAGGTTTTCATCATATCTAACCTTCTCTTTATGCTTGGCCTTTAGTCATTTTCTTCTTATTTATATCATTTCTAACACATGTTCTTACAAATTTATAGAGCATTGTTCTCCAATTTGATTTCTACTATTACCCTATAGTTAAAGAGGTTCATCTAGGGTAGAACAATGTTGAAAATAGGCTTCACCAGCTTCCAACACGGTCTGGCCATGTTCCAAGACACGGTCATGCTTTAAAAATACTTCAAATGTACTTAAAAACAGCTCTGAACACGGCTAACCCGTGCTTGAAGCACCCAGAACACGGCCTAGCCATGTTCAGTGACCTTTGCTCACTAATCAGAGCATAACTCCCTCATTTTAACTTTGACCATTATCTAAAACTATTATGTTAATCATATCAGCCAAATAGTAATAAATCTTGGTGTTATTACTCCCTTAAATTCAATATTATTTCTTCTTGGGCAGGTTCTAACCTTTACTTACTAATCTGACTATATCTCCCACATTTGAAATCCAAATTGAGTGCTTTTAGTTGCTAAATATTCGTGCGCCATATATCTATAATTGTTATGTTGACAAGTTATTTTAATTCCCTACAGAGTATTCCCAAAAATTCAAAAATTGAAGATTTCCAAACAGATTCTTCCCTGATTAACCATTTTCTGACCTTTGCTTACTAATCGGCTTATATCTGCCTCATGTGAACTCCAAATTGAGTCATTCCAGTGGCTAAAAATCTATGAGATATATATCTACATTTTTCATGTTAACCATGTATTTTAATTCCTTACCGATTCTTCTTAGAATTTTAAAAACCGAAACTTAAAGTTTTACCACCCATAGCCATACCTATGCAGAACTATCTAAACTAGCCTAAGTATTCAAACATACATCACATGCAAGATCAATATGTAACATGATAAAGAAACATCCATGACCAATCATCAAAGTTCTAAGATCAAATTCCCATATAGATGTTACAAATTTTAAAGCTTTTCTTCAAAAAGAAATATTGTTAAACTTACCTAAGAATCTCCCTAACTCACTTAGTGAACTGGTTTTCTTGTTTCCTCTTGAAAGAAGTAGCAAGATTCCTCCCTTCCCTTAGCTTTTCTAGCAGCTTAGGTAAGAGAAGGAGGGTGAGTTTTTGAACCTCAAGGATGAAGAAGAAAAATGGATTCAAGTGGAGATTAAGGTAACTTACCTTGAGTACTTAGCCTTCTAAACTTCTCCTTCTTCTTCCTTCCTTTCTTCTCCTCTCTTTCTCTCCTTTCCTCACTCTACCTTGCTTTTATTTCTCTCTCTTCCTCACTTGGACAAAATTAAAATGTTGTAGGGGTGGGTTTTGCTTAAATAGACCACCAAATAATACACCTTTCATGATCATGGGTCTACCTTATCACAATTAGGATACACTTTGTTGAATTTTTGGAAAACAAACAACTTATGTTCTTGTCTTCCTCTTCCTTAGTCAAGATATGCATAGGAAAAGGAGATTTGTATTTTGAAAATTATGATGATATGTTCTTAAGATAAGGGAAAAGGTCCCTTTGATTTAGGGATTCGTTTCCATTTTCTTTCGTCTTAAACAAGTATGATAGGTTTGCCTTTTTATGTGGCAAATTTCTAGCCCTTGAATCTCCATTATTTGGTTGATATTATTTGTGTGGGATAAGAATGTTTTGTCCTAATGCCATGTATTATCATACCACTTGCTAAAATTATGAGTGTAGGATATAGATGTTTTTGTCTTAAAGCCTTGTATTATTATGCCACTTGTCAAAATTATGAATGTAGAATCACACCACTTGCTAAATTTTTGTCTTAATGCCATGTAACCTAATCTTTATTATTATTACATTATTATATCATCACCTAATTTATTTTATTTTATTTTTCCTTTTGGATTTGGGCTTATTCCTACCCATTATGGGCTTATTCCTACCCATTTTCTTTGCTTTGGATAAAATTCTACCTTTCTTAGAGGGCTTGGTCACATTTTCATAATTTTTGGGCTATCGGTCCAATTACTATATCCTAGTCCAAGTCTATGTTTTATTTCTTGCTTAGGTTATCCAATGGGCTTGCTAGAAACTTATGTGAAGTGGAAAAACTCTATATGAAATGTCCATAGGTAAAAGCCCAATGTATAGGTAAAGATGTTAAACTTAGTAACTCTAGTTCTTGAATTAAGAAAAATTACCCTAATCCAATGTTCTTGAAATTTTAAGACCTTTACTTGTTTCTAAAAATTTATCTTTCATATCCAAGAATTTTGCATCTCTTTAGTATGTTATTTCTAACTTTTTTTCCTATTAGGTTTTTTCTCTTTATTTGTTCTCTTAATGTTAGAAACATTTTCTATGCATATACATAAGGTGAAGAATTTCTAAGGATTATATTTCCTTAGATATCTAAAATATTGTCTAATAAATTTTATTTCCTTAATTAAATATTTATGTACTTTTATCAATAAAAGAAACGAAATTAGGGATGTTACACATAACACCATTTTGCTGTGGTGTGTAGACACAAGAATGCTGATAAACTATTCCATTTTCACGTAAAAAATTTTGCATGGATGCAAATTCTCCCCCATTGTCTACTCGTATTTGTTGTACTCTCCTATTGTATTGTGTTTGAACGTAGGCAAAAAATGATTTAAGGTGACTTTGCATTTCATGTTTGTGATGCATAAGGAAAACCCAAGTATATCATGTAAAGTCATCTACAACAGTCAAGAAATAATGTACCCCAGTAAGAGAAGTAGTTTTATATGGCCCCCAAATATCAATATGGAGAAGACAAAAAGATTGAGTAGTAGAAATTGAGCTTCTTCCAAAAGGTAAAGGAGTTTTCTTTGCTAAAGGACAAACATTGCATATATTATTAAAATTACCAGAAGAATTTAACAAGGTTTTAGACAAAACTTGTAATCTAGAAGAAGACAAATGACCAAGGCGTTGATGCCAAGTATTAGTAGAGATAGCACAACAGGTTGGTTTGACATGAGAAGAGGACTGCTCTGAAGCCACAAGCACTACAACAAAAAGTAGATTCAGTGACGAGTTTTCAATGATGACTAAAAAAGTCGTCACTGAAAGATACCTTTCAGTGGCCACTTATCAAGGTCGTCACTGAAAGGTAGATTTTCAGTGACGACCCTAGTAAGTCGTCACTGAAAGATACCTTTTAGTGGCAACTAACCTTAGTCACCACTAAAAGGTTGACTCTTAAAAAAAAGTGGCAAATTCATTTCTTCCTCCCATGAACCCTCCACTCTTTTTTCTTCATTTCTTCCTCCTGTGAACCCTATCTCCACTCTTTTTTCTTTATTTTTGTAGTGGCTTAAAACTCTCTACTGACCAAAGAGAGTTGCACAAAAAACCCACCACATTTGCATAGAGAAACCCATCGCGAAGCACTTAGAACCCCCAAAATTGTAAACCATTGTCGAGGTGGCTAGTGTGAAGATTAATGTTCCACTCTAGTTTTTCGTAGCACTGTAGAGAAGTATCTCAAGTGAGTACTTTCTCCAATTCATCTTTGTATTGTGATTTTGATTTGACTCAGTTTTGGGGTTCCTTTAATTCTTTGTTTTTGTACTGTCTTAGAACTCTCTACCTACAAAAAAGAGTCACACAAAAAACCCCATTGCGTTTGCACAGAGACCCATCCTACGCCGTAAACCATTACCTGGGTGGCTGTTGTGAAGAGCAATATTCTACTATAGTTTGTCGTAGGACTATAGTGGAGCATCTCAGGTGAGTATTTTCTCCAATTTGTCTATGTATTTTCATTTCCCTTTGATTTAGTTGGGGGTTTCTCTTTTTTGGTTGGATTTGATGCGTTTGGGGGTTTAGTTTTGGATTTGAGCTAGGTTTTCTTTTGGTATTATACCTAGTTTAATCTTCTGCACCAATTTCAGATGTTAGGTTTTTTTTCCAAACCTCGAATAAGTTATTGAGTGGGTAATAGTTCAATTGAGAGAGAGGGAAAAGGATGAATTCACTTGATGTATTAGAAAATAATAATGTGTCTTTGTCTTTCGAGAAGCATTTTTCTTTGTTTCCTTTTCCTCACATAGTGTTCTGTCATTGCACACTTTGACCCTTCATACAGACTCACCACACCCACGTTGCTATGTGCCACTTTACTTGTACTCCTCTCTCCCTCTGTTTTCTTTATTTTTGGTTGAGGATGGAAATAATTTGTGGGTGTTTTCCATGTAGTATAGCCAACAAAAGCTTAGAAGGAAATTACAATTAAAAAAGAAATTTCAAGTAGTAGCAGTTTTAAACATAAAACACTCACAAAATTCACTGTGTAATTAGAATTTCTATTATGAATTTCATGTTCATAAAACTTGATTTTACTTTGAAATCTCTTTGTACTACATATGAATACTTATTTTTGTTAAAATTTTGCAAATATTAGGCATGTCTGTACAATAATTGGTCAAAATTCAATGGTTAGACTTCTATAAGAAGTCATTTTATGGTGGGAAAGTATTACATCCTAAACTGTTGTAATGTTTGTGCAACCATAGAACCAGTTTAAGAAAAACTAATGATAGGTGGATTCCAATATTTATATTTTGACACATCTTAATAAAATCCATACTAATTTCTTCTAGGGATTAAATCAACAACTACAAGAATATGTTGCACATCTTAATAAAATCCAAACAGTCACCTTTAGTTCATTATATGCAACATAGTACTGGGGATACCTTCCACTTGGCTCTCCAATATCTTCTTGCCACATATCTATGAAAATTAGTATCTTTTCCCTCACATTTAAGTCTAGCTGGACAATTAGATTGAATATAGTACTGGATAAGTAAGTCTCCCACAAACAGTTGTAGGAGTGACATAATCAAACTATGGAAATTATCAAAAGTCAGTACATACCTTCTTCTTCACTATCTTTACCATTTCATGTTAGATATCTTGCTCAATGATATGCTATTTCTTCTCTGCACAGGGAAGGTTTTAGTGATAATCATGGATGCAACCTAAAATTAAATGATATATATGTATCTTTATATGTTTACTATTAACTTTCATCTCCTATAAAAAATTAAAAAGCCAGCTCGTAGGGTTAGGGCTAGCTCTAAGGGTTGAGCTCTTAAAGGTAGCCCTGAGTCCTCAAAGGGCCAGTCCAGATTGTCAAAATGGCATTGTGTTTTATAGAAGTGATTTTTTTATCTATATAGCCTATGGGTTAATTAGGATACGGCCAGGCCAAGTCTAGCCAGCTCTAATTGATTGCTCTATCTATTATCAGTATTTGCTAGTGCATAGTGAATTGTATATTTCAATCACTTGAAACACACAAGCACTTCCATCCATTCTATTTTATGTGGATAAATGTTTCTTGAGGAAGTCTGAAGTGCTGGATTAAGGATTAAAGTAGAACATAACATAAAGAAAAACCTTTTGAATGGAGAAGATGTAGAAAATAGTAAATGAGTATAATTTAGTCAAATGGAGATTGTAAGAACACAATAATAAAATCAATGTACAAAGCTGTAATACTTCATTAATGTGTATCTAAGAAGCATGGACATTGGACATGATAAGGACAGGGTGACATACCAAAATCTGGAGTGTTCAAGTGCTATTGTAAGTGTCTTGTTGTTTTTCTTATAAGAGTGTTTGGGGTCAAACATGAAGACTACTCTTTTATTGAAGTGTATGTGATTCATAGGTATGTGTGTTTCTTTCCTGCCTAATAGTCCATGTGGCTTGAGCAGTAATCTTCTAAACAAGATTTCTCCTAGATTTGCAAGACATTCTCCTCAAGTAGCCAAATACCAACTATTGATTGATACGTCACAAAAGACATTGAAGAATTGAGAACGAAGACACCATGGTTTAAAGGTTTTTGATTTTTTGATACAGATATAAATAATGACCAATAACCAAAAAAACCGATCAATGACAACTGACCAAAGTTGACAATCATTAATTGGCAACTAAAAATATTTTTTATCACAAAGGGTGGGTGGTAATCTATAGTAGGTTTTGGAGAGGTAATTAACATATGTTCTGAAAGGTTTTAATCTTCTAGAAGAGGAAGTCAATCTCTTCCTCTTTAAATTTTTTGTTGTTGTCTTCAGATGAAACAATATTCATTGCCCCAAATACTGGAACATGTTAAAAATGCCTTTTGAGCTATTTTCCACAAAACAAGTAGGACTTTCACTTGCATATAGGGAGTACAAAATAATTGCAATTCCAGCCTACTTTGAAGAGCTATAAGAAGATCCATCAATATTAATTTTAAGCTTCCCAGTGAGAGGAAAAGTCTACTGGAAACACTCTTGGAAAACCCATTCACATATTTTCATTGTGAAATGATAAAGAATTAGCAAACTAGACCTTAATAACCCAACTACAAAGTAACAATATACATCCATCTACAGTGAGGATGAATAAAATTGATTAGGTGGTAACTTTTTTATTTTGAAATTTTAGATGGAATGTATTTGATAGTATCCATGTTTTAGTCATTATTGACATTTTCATTAAATTCAAAGAAAGATGACTACCATTACAAAGTGGCTTACTTTCTTTTTGAAACAGAACCAAAACCAATAGGTTATGGTTCACTTTATTTTTGGAATAGAATGAAACCCAACTTTGAAGTACTAGAATTACAAAGTGGTTAATTATTTAGAAAATTTGCATATTAATAGGACTTTGATGATGGCTAATGGATGGTTTCCCATTGAAGAGCATAACATGAAATTTTTCATCCTTATTAAGTCTAAGGTTGTAGGCCCTCATTTTATACTATTTTATTGGAACCTTATCTAGAGTTCTAGACCAATGGTTTGAACTCATTTCTTTGTTGGATCATCTATGCATGCAAGACCAGTGATATTGCATGCTCTTTTACATAACAAGCTTTCTTCCTAGGATTCTAATAAATGAACGTGATCTTAACTACCTCTTTGTATTTATCTTTCTCTAATAGTTTTGGAAACATGTGCCCATTTTTTGTACATTTGGCAACGCGATCCCATTTTATTTCAGCACTATATATACACTTTATTGTGCCTAAATACTTTGTTATTTTTCTTTTCCAATTGCTCACTTTGACTTTGGCCAAAATTTTAGGAAATTTAATGGATAAGAGTTGGTTGAAAATTTAAAATAGAGTTAATCGAAGGTACATAAAAGGAGTTGATGAATTTCTTGAGTGGGCATACAGTCAACCGAGGGTGGGCATTAGAATTAGGTGCCTATGTAAAAATGTAGAAACACGGTGTTCAAGGTTAAACATGAAGTATGGTTTGATATGTTAAAGAATGGTTTTTGGAAATCTTACGAGGTTTGGGATCGCCATGGGGAAGTTGCAGGGACAACTTCATATCCCATTGATGAAGGGAATGCTCATTTAGAAGACTTTGTTGAGGTGGATGATATCACTGTAATGATACATTATGCATATAAAGTTGCAAACACATAAGAGATGAATACCAATGTAGAAAACAATGAAGAGCCAAATTTTCATGCAAAGAAGTTTTATCAATTACTGCAAGATGCCAAAACAAGTTTATATCCAAGTTGTGAGAAGGTGTCAAAATTGTCGTTCATCGTTAAGCTACTTAATTTAAAGTGCCTTAATCATTAAAGCAATAAGTCTATGGACATGTTGTTAGACTAATTTAAAGAAGTACTGCTAGAGGGTACCCAAGTACCTAATTCCTATTATGAAGCCAAGAAGAATGTTCAAGACTTGGGGTTAAACTACATAAAAATAGATGCATGTCAGAATGACTGCATTATGTACAGGAAAGAACATGCTACTGCACAATCATCCCTTACGTGCAAACTGTCTAGATGGAAATCAAATGGGCAGATAGGCAAGAAAGAAGCACACAAAGTGTTGTGATATTTTCCAATAAAACCTAGGTTACAAAGACTATACATGGCAACACACACTGCAAAAGACATGAAATGGCATAAAGAGGAATGTGTAGATGATGGTGTGTTAAGGCACCCAGCTGACTCCATTACTTGGAAGTCTTTCGATGAGCAATATCCTAATTTCTCAATAGATCCTAGAAATATTAAGATGGGGTTAGCAATTGATGGGTTCCAACCATATGGAAATATGAGTGCCAACCATAGTATTTGGCCAGTTGTTCTTGTGCCATATAACTTGGCTCCCTGGAAATGTATGAAACAACCGTACTTCATGATGACACTACTTATCCCAGGCCCTAAGTCTCTAGGAGACGATATAGATGTATATTTGGAACCAATGATTGATGAACTTAAAGAATTGTGGGAGGTGGGAGTGGAGACGTATGATGTTCATTCATAGTCAAATTTCAATATACGAACTGTAATCATGTGGACAATAAATGATTTTCCTGCATATGGCAATCTTGTAGGTTGGTCAACAAAATGAAAATTGGCATGTCCTTATTGCAACAACGATACTCACTTCGTAAGATTAAGAAGCAAATTATGTTATATGGGCCATCGTCGCTTCTTGCCAGCTAATCATCTTTGGCGGCAGAATAGGAGGGCATTTAATGGTAAAGTGGAAAACAATGACGCACCGACGTATTTAACTAGTGAAAAAGTGCTTTAACAACTAGATCTCCTACCCAATGTGACATTAGGAAAAGGGAAGAAGCGAATGTGTGACCAGTCACTGTTACTTATAATTGGAAGAAGTAGAGCATATTCTTCCAACTGCCTTATTGGAGCACACTTTTACTGCGACATAATCTTAACTTCATCCATATTGAGAGAAATGTGTCAGACAACATTGTGTCAACGTTGATGGATATGGCTGGAAAGACGAAAGACACAGTGAAGAGCAGCTATGATTTAGTGGACATGGGAATTAGGCCATGTTTACACCCTGTTGAGCAAGGAAATAATATTTTACTACCAGTGGCATCTTATGTGTTATCACCACAAGAGAAGTTGAAGGTCTACAACTTTTTAGCCCAGTTAAAAGTTCCTGATGCATTCTCTTTAAACATTTCAAGGTCTATCATTGTGGTCGAGAGAAAGATATATGGACTAAAGTGTCATGACCATCACATATTATTGCAAGAGGTATTTCCAGTTGCGATTGTGGGTTGTTGCCTAAGGAGGTGAGTGATCCTATAGTGGAGTTGGCACAATTTTTCAAGATTCTATGCTCAAAATGCTTAACCATAGAAGACTTAGATTCAATTGAAAAACAAATTGTCATTACCTTGTGCAAATTAGAAACTGTGTTTCCTTTAGCATTCTTTGATGTCATGGTCTACCTCTCTGTCCACTTAGTAAGAGAGGAAAAGATTATAGGGCCTGTCCAATATCGTTGGATGTATCCAATTGAGAGGTAATACTAGCAAACCTATACTAATTTATTGAGCTGAGTTGACTACTAAACTCAAATAATTTTGACTTGCATTTATAGTTATCTACGGACGTTGAAATCATATGTTCATAATAAAGCTCGTCCTGAAGGCTTAATTGTTGAAGGCTATTTAATTGATGAAAGCTTGATATTCTACTCAAGATATTTGAGCAATATCCCAACAAAATTCAATAAAGCTATAAGGAATGATGATGAAAATATGACAGCTTTTGGGACATCAATATTTGGCCAAAGTGGACAATTAAGAGGTGCTGCCAAAGCAACTTTACTATCTAACAAAGAATTTGATCAAGCATGCCTATACGTGCTACAAAATAATGAAAAAGTTTGGCTGTTCATAGAGTACTTATATTATAGTTTGTTGACAATTAAATTATTCATAAACCAAACTCTAATAGATGAAATGACATAATTTGTAGAGAGCATAAAAGGGACCTTCAAACACATGCATCAAATGTTGATTCAAGGCACATTAAAGAGTTTTCTCAGTGGTTTAATCGCCTAGTAAGTGTCTTTTAATTAGGTCAACTAATGCATTATATTATATGTCATGTCATAACCTTCCAATGTTGTTAATTTTTTATAGGTTAAGAAGCCAAGTTCACATTGGCAAGAAGACGATGAGCTACTTAGTTTAGCCATTGGTCCTCAAAAAGCAATATACAGATATACAACAATTTTGGTCAATGGGTTTAGATTTCATACTAGAGACCGTGAAGCTCAAAGAAAAACTCAAAATAGTGGAGTCTTTGTGAAGGGAGATAATTCAGATCCTAAGAAAGAATATTATAGCATCCTCGAGGATATTTATGAGTTTTCTTATGTGGGGGATAAGAAAATACATCTCTTTAAGTGTCATTGGTGGGATGTTGCTCATTTAGGAAGGGGGTATAAAGTCAACAAATATGGACATACAAGTGTGAATTCTCGTTCTTCGCTGAATACGAATTAGCCATTTGTCATGGCATCTCAAGCAGAACAAGTATTCTATTTGAATGATATTGTCAATTGAGATTGACTTGTTGTTGTAAAATCAAGTCCCCGTGACCTTTGTAACATGCCTTGTGAAGAGGATGTAGGTGAAGAATTATCTACTGAACATGCTTACCAACAGGATGAGGTTGAATGTAATGAGTTTATTCACAATGATGATCAAAATGACATTGCAGTAGTATTATTGTGAGAGGATATTCAACTCAAAGTGTTAGTCACTAAAGTGAGGGAAGAAGTGTCAGGGAAGTTGATTTCATCAATGACGATGAAGAAAATCAGACCATGGACACAGAAAGTGATGAAGGAGACTTTTTATCTGAAGAATCTATTTGAAGACTTAGTATTAGCGCATTGTTGCTATATATACATATAATTTACAGCTTTGTATTGAATTATTTGCACATTTTGTTTTGTATTGAATTCCACATTGTTTAGTATTGAATTCTTTGCACATTTTGTTTTGTATTGAATTCCACATTGTTTGGTATTAAATTCTTTGCATTTTTAGCCTAAGGAGGTGTTTAACTGACAACATGATTTGTTTATTTTCAGTAAGTTGATATTTAATCATGGCAGGAAGAGGAAGAGGTGGATGAGGTGGTCATGGGTGCAGACGTGTCACAGAGGATAGTTGTAACGACAAAACCCCACTACTGAGCATAAAGCCCCACCATGGGGAGACAGAGGCACAACTCACCACACCTACTTCTCGGCGTCCAATTAGTAGTGCAGGTATGTAAAGAAAATATTTTAGCAACAATTATTTAAGGATCAAGGGATCTCGGCGTTCAATTATGTGTCTAATACCCTAGTTTTTTGTGATTCACATCTTCTTGCAGTATATGTCAAAATGTAAGGGGATCATACAAATGTATTACTGTAGACTCAAAGACAAAAAATGGACAAAAAATACAAATTGTGATCCCTGACGACATCCTTCGAGCTATGGGAGAAGGATCAAGGGAGCTCGTCAATTACATTGGGCACATCGTACGAGGCACTTGTCCTTTTAAAGAGAGGGACTGGACTAAAATTTGGGAACAATATGGAGAACAGATCTTGATGCCAGTGAAGGTAACAAATTGCATGATTGTTTATTGTACACATATCCATATACACTTCTCTAATTTAACATCTTTGAGTTTATTATTGTAGGAAAAATTTGAAGTCGGTGCAAGTATGCCATGGCGATTTGATGGATTTATCAATGCCACTTTGTAATGATTATAAAAAAATTGGAGGAGTCGCTTGCACGTCTTGTTCTCCAAGTACAACACAGATGAGGAGAGACTAGCACATCCACCTCCCACGATCAATGATGATGAATGGAAGCACTTGGTTAGTTTTTTTGGCTCAAATGACTTCAAGGTATTATGTAATACCATATTTAAAGAGCGATCTAATATGAAAAGTGTAACACAACTAAATATGAAATGAAATGCAGGGCAAAAGCTCAACAAATGCACAGAACAGTGCCAAGCAAACAACAAAACATACGTGTGGTTCTCGTTCATTTGCAGAAGTTGAAGAATTAACGGTGAAACTTTAGAATAACTTATTCTCATATATAACATTATATGAATGTTTTATTCATCATTGGGTGGCAATTATGTTTGATTGTAAAGAAATCCTAAAACTGGAGAGAAGGCTCCAATTGACCAGATATGGGAGCTGCAACATACTCGTAAGAATAAAGAAGGAGAAGTTATATGGTCAAATGCAAAGTCTCAGGAAGTTTATGTATATTTAAATTTTATTAATTTATACAAATTGTAATTTATATTTCTTCTTATTATTCTAAATATTTAGTTGCTTTAAACATAGGCCCAATTGAAAGAGATTATAGCCAAGCAATTTGAAGAAGACACTCCTGGTCTGAGCAATGAGCAAATGTTGTCACAAGTTTTCGGTCAACGCTCTAGTTACTTTCGTAGTGAAGGATACGAGGCTAAATCTCCCACTAAGAGAGATGCTAACCAAATCACCCCCAACACCTTGAAGAGCAAGAGAAGAAAATACGTGAAAAGGTTGCTATAGAACTACGTGAGGAAATGAGATTACGAGAAGAAAGGATGTAAGCACAATTTGAGGAAAGACTACAGTAACAGATGACCTCTTTAATCACATCTCTCCAACAGGTACTAATATCCATATACACTTTTTAAATTTAATAGTTTAGTCATTTGTATACACTATGATTGAAATTAAATTTTACTTTTTTGGTCTCTACCTCTCTTTCCTTTAGGGTTGAGGAATGATTGTCAGTCATGCCTTTTATACATATATGATGGCTGATACGTAGCAAAAATCTTAGAGAGATTTGTGAAGAAGTAAATGTATAAACTTCTGTCAACAACTAGTTTTCGAATTTCTATGGATGGTAATTATCTAAAATTTTATTATAACAATGCCTCATTGTATTAATATTAATAAAAGCTACCCATATATGATGGCTGGTACGTAGCAAAAATCTTAGAAGCTTGTCTGGATGTTTTAAAATCTAACTGTTAATGGATGGTTTTTAATGGCTGGATATTGCTCTTGATGGCTAGTTTTTTATGACTGGATATTGCTCCTGATGGCTGATTTTTTATGACTAAATATTGCTCTTCAAATCCAAAATAATTTCCATCTTTCTTCTATATATATTTTAGAATCTTCATATTGAAGGCAGTCTTAGCTTTTTCTTGTTATTCCTTGAAAGTTGCAACCAATTATTAGACAAAGATTGTTTATAGCAGAAAAAATTATTTGAATGAGCAACAATGAGGTATGAGTGAGGTAAAGTTACAAGGTACCAAATTGAGTTACAAGGGAGATAATGACAATTTTGTAAAAAATTCTAATATTATTTGTAGAGGTAAGAGTGGGTTGACGAAGTTAAAGTGTAGGAATTCAATTGACATGGTTAAAGGGGAAGGAAAGGTAAACTTGGGGAACCTATGGTTAAGAACATGTATTGCTATACTTGTACATATGATCTACTTTACATCTGTTGGGCTATTTAATTTAATTCTTGTTGTTACTTTTATCTTAATTTGTTGTACTACCGGCTTCACTCTCCCTATTATGTGTTGTGTTCTACAATTACCTTTTCCACTTTCATATGTATATTATCATCTGTTCTTAAACTATTTTGTAATCATATGCTTGAGTTTCAATTGACTTCGTTAAAGGGGAAGGAAAGGTAAACTTGGGGAACCTATGGTTAAGAACTTGTATTACCATACTTGTACATATGATCTACTTCATATCTGCTGGGTTAACAGTTTCAAGAACATATTCAAGTACAAGATTCAAGTATAGCTCCTCTTTGTCAGTTGTTGAAAAGAAACAATGCTTAAGGGCAACAATATTTGGATGATCCAGCATTTGCATAATGATGTGATCTTAATTAAGCATGATATTAATACCTTTAAACTTACTTTTTGTTTGATTTAAGTAAAATATAATTAGGAATTATCTTAGTCTTGTGTTTTGTGTTGTAGGAACGAAGGAAGAAGAAAAGAGAAGAAAAAGAAAAGAAATTCATGGAAAAATGCTACATTGCAGCGATTCCAGACCTTTTGGCACTATTTTGAGCATATCTCCCTCTTATGAACTCCAATCAAAGTGATTCAAGTGGCTGTGAACATTTAACACAATCCTATATAATGTTTATGTTGAACACTTGATCAAATACGGAATATTTCATAGTGTTACAGAGCTCGTAAATCAGAATCACAGTGCAGCAGGATGAATTCTGACCTTTGGTCACTAATGTTGTCATATCTCCTTCAATTTATATATGATTAAGGTGATTCCAGCAGCTATGGAAAGAAGAGATATAGAGATAGAACTTTTGTGTTCAGAACTTTGGCAAATGCTCGAGCTTTCAGGGTACTGTGGCGCTCGAAAGAGAGCGCTGCGGCGCTGCATCATTGCAGGTTCGGAGGGCTGCGGCGCTTCCTAGCGCACCATAGCATTTGTTGCCCAGAAGAACCAGGCGTGGCGGCGCCTAAGCGTCAGAATCTCGAATGTGCTAGAGCTAGCTCAGGCACTGCGGCACCCTGTCAGAAGCTTTCTGTAGCACCGTAGCACTCACCGCCGCACCAGGTCGCTGAATTCGCGAATTTTAGGTCTTTTGACTACAATTAAAGCCCGATGGGCTGGGATTTGACCTAGAAACACTCCTACTTCGATTAGGAGGATTAAATCTATAAAAGGGAGGAAAGCAAGCAAAGAATTGATTCAATCATTCATCCAAGTTCTTAGTTACATTCTTTAATTCTTCTTTAGATTTTCTTATGGCCCTGCGTGGCTAGTTCTTTTTAGTTGGTTGAGGTAGATTGAAGCCTCAAGGGATCTTCATGCATTATGAGATATGGATTTGATTTTATTATTTCAATTTTAATTGAGTATTTATTATTTATCTGTTCTTCTACTCAATGATTATTCATATGATTGCTAAGGAGGCCAACTAGTATATTGCCTGTCTTAATCTACCGCTGAATTATGTTTTGAACAAAGTCTTCAATTCTGTGATTCATGAGGCAAATAGGTTTGAGGATTTTGGATTATAAATCATTAGACCTATAATGAATAATTAACTAAATTAGATATAGCCTATGTGTTTGTATTTGTTTAGCTCTGTCAGTTTCTCTAATTCTTCATGCGGTTAATAAGTTATGCTTTACCGATGTGCTGAAGGATTGCTTGTTAAGTAGGGTTTAATTGATTCGATTTTCATGAATTTACTAGACTTAAGGAGGAACAGGGTTAGAAACCCAATGATAGATATTCAATTACAGATTGATTATGTTGTCAATGATCAATGCAATCTCTTGACGGTGAATATCAACCAAAACCAACGTCTTTATCATTAATCACTCTCTCTTATTTAATTTCATTATTGTTTACTTGGTTTTATTTGTAATTATCAATCCACCATTTCTCAATCACATAAGGTAATTCCAGTCTCTGTGGGATCGACCCTTACTCCCACTACTACAGGTTAATTTTGAGGTAAGGTATCAATTTGGGTCTACCTGCGACAGTACACACCACATAATTTGCAACTCACTATTTTGTAGCGCTTGTCTTGGAGAACATTTTTTATGGCTGCAATCTCTCCTGGAATTTGAATAATTTGCAACTATCTACTTTTCTCAATTACTATTAAAATTTGAATAAGCATACGCAAAATAATATGTTGGCATTTAAGGACATTATATTTTGGCCGTTCATATTTCATTTGTTTTCAAATTTATCAATATTTGTTATATATGGTCTAATAATTGAACTAACTTGAACACCCTAATCATCCAAGTGAGTGAAGAAGTTTTAAGAAATAAAAGAAGAATCCTAGACATGTATAATAATTTATATGAAGCATGAACGATAAGCAATTAGAATATTTTTCATTGTCTACATACAATATGTTTCCTTTCAAAGAAGAGAAGAAAATAAAGAAAGGAAGGTAATGGTAATATTTTGACATGTATGTCTGTTGACCATACATGGCTTACAAGTAAGCATTCAATATGTCCCTGAAAGCATTTTCCATCTCTTGAGGAGCTTCTCTTGAGTTAAGGCCAATGCTAGTTTTATATATCTTACTTCGTTCCTAAGGTTTTTTCTCCCTTGGTTGAGCTTGATTGACATACTTGTTAAGTGTCATATGTGATATTAATTTTGTTGAATTTGGTAATATTTAATATTTTCATGATTTTCTTCAGGTTACAGGTATTTATTTATTTTTTTACATTGAACTTGTCAAGTTATATATTAATTTTTTACTGTGATATGGACAAGGACAAATTCCACTGGGCCTTATGGGTAGTGCTGCACCAAGTTCTACAAATAACATAATATCAACATCTACTAGAGATCCACCAAGTTAATTATTTTTAATTTGTTGATATCCTATTATGTATAATATTTTCTATTAACAAACATGTTATATCACTCTCAAGAATTATGTATATTGTTTGAAATTATATATAGAATTTTATTATTCTTGTTGTTCATGATTTTTATTCATATAACACTGTTTTATTTAAATGGAAAATGAAAATATTCAAATATATATATATTTGATTCAGTGGCGACCAATGTCGTCACTGAATACCCTGAACAAGTTTTTGTGACGACTTACGTCATCACTGATTATTTAAAATACATTCAGTGACAACTTAAGTCATCACTAATTATAAAAATTAAACTTTCAGGGACAACTTTAGTTGTCACTAAATATATTTTCAGTGGCGACTTTGAAGAAGTCGCCACTGAAAGGGTCAATCAAACGATGAATTTTTTTCTCTAAAACAGACATTTTCAGTGACGACGTCTCATAGTCATCACTAAAACCTATCTTTAGTGACAACTATGAGAGGTCGCCACTGAAAATATACATTCAGTGACGACTAAAGTCATCACTGAATATTAGGTTTCAGTGGCGACTTCACATAGTCATCACTGAAAATGCTCTTTCAGTGATGAATATGTGTTTTTAGCAATGAAATCTAGGCTATTTAGTGGCGATATAGTCGCCACTGAAAGGTTTTTTCAGTGGCAACTTGTTTAAGTCGTCACTGAAAGTTTCAGTGATGGGTTTTTTTGCGACCAGTGGCTGACGACCAAAAGTGGTAACTAAATGTCTTCAGTGACCAAATTTGGACTTTCAGTGGCAACTTTAGTCGCCACTAAATCCCTATTTTGTTGTAGTGAAGATAATAAAGGCCACCTCATTGTTCACCCAAACCAATCATCGTCTTCGTAGCCAGATCCTTCAAAATGCACCAAGAAGGATAAAAGGTTATGGAACAGTTTAAATCCTGTGAAATTTTGCTCACAGATAAAAAATCGACATTGAAAGTTGGCACACACAAAACATTGTTCAAATGTAGATTTAAATTTAATGATAATTTTCCAACAGATGTGATTGGAGCCTTGTCTCCACTGGGCAATAAAACTGGAGGCAATGATGGGTTAGCGGCATTAGCGGTCATTGATTGTGAAGAAGGAATAATGTGATCTGTCGTACCGCTGTCAATAATCCATCGTCTCTTAGATCCAAAAGATGTCAACATACCTGCAAAAAGAGCAGTTATGTTGGCTTGTGGATTCTCTGGCTCAACCATCTTTTCATTCATGACAGAAATAATTTGTTGATATTGATCTTGGGAAAGGTTGGGCATAGTTGTCTGCAGTTCTTGCATGGAAGGTGTAGTTTTCACATTGTTGGCAGAGGGAGAGATCCATTTTTTATTGCTATCACCATTGGATTTATTAGGTTTGTGAAGATGATGTCCCTTGGGATAATTGTGGATCTTATAGCACATCTCTTTGGTGTGATAATCTCAGCCACAGTGACTATAATGTAGTGGTTTATACTGCCGCTTTCTTGTGCGTCGGTTATGTTAGATAGCCATGGCTGTAATATCCATGGTTCCTTATGAAGTACTCAGTTCTCGTTGTTTCTCTTCTTGGGAGATCAAAGAGTTAGCCTTGCAAAGATTTGGCAAAGGTTACATGAGTAGAATTTGTCCACATATAGCACCATAAGATTCATGCAAGCCCATGAGAAATTGCATCAGTGCATTTCACTCTTCACGCTCCAAATTTTTTTCATAGCACCACAATTACAGGAAGATAAATCATTATATGAAGCTAACTCATCCCAAAGACCCTTTTGCTTTGTGTAATAGGCTGCAACAGACATGGTTTCTTGGTAGAGAAATGAAATGTCGCACTATAGTTGAAAGATCCTTGGTGCATTGCTCTATGAGAATCACGCCTAAAGATCTTGCCATACTTTAGATACCATGGTTGAATATATGATGCTGTCAGCAATCGTTAGCACAAGGGAATTCAAAATCCATGATATGATCATGTCAATACATCGTCGCCACAGAGCATATTCAGCGGGGTTTGTTTTTATAGAAGGGGCCTTGATGGTGCCATTGACATGCTATAAAATAAGCATGTTTTTGACATGTTTTAAGTTGCTTTTTATTTAATTTTAGTAGAAAATAGATTTCAATTAATTGAGTGTTGTGTTTTGTGTTTTAGGAATAATAAAGAAGAAAGGAAGAGGAAAATAAAGAGAAAATCATAGAAAAATGCTGATTTCTGACCTTTTGTCACTAATTGAGGCATATCTCATGCATTTGGACTTCGATTAAGGAGATTTCAGCGGCTATGGAAAGAAGAGACATAGACTACAACTTTCATGTTGGCACATTCGCAAAATCTAGAAGATTCTGGGCGCCACGTTAGGACATATCTGGAGCGCCGCGGCGCAGAGTTGCCCAGGACGGAGCACCGCAACGCCTGAGCACCTTCGACGTAGACCACCGCGGCGCTCAACCCAGCGCGCCGCGGCACCCCGTGGCACCCCGTGGCTTGTTCCCCGTAGCGCTGCAGCGCCCACTCACCGTACAGGACTTGCTGATTTCGCGATTTTAGGTCGTTTTCGCCCAAATTGAAGTGGGATGGACGAGAATTTGACCTAAATATGTTCTAACTTCGATTAGGAGGGGGGATCTATAAAAAGAGAGGCAAGCAAGCAGAGAAGGAATCCAATTCTTCATCTACATTCTTCAATTCTTCTTTAGAGCTTCTTATGGCCCTGCGTGGCTAGTTCTTTTTAGTTGGTTGAAGTAGGTTGAAACCTCAAGGGATTTTTATACATTGTGAGATGTGGATTTGATGTTATTATTTCAATTTGATTTGAATATTGATTGTTCATATGTTCTTATTCTTAATGATTATTCATATGATTGCTAGGAGGCCTACTAGTATTTTATCTATTTTAATCTACCGCTGAATTGTGTTTTGAACAAAGTCTTCAATTCTGCGATTTGTGAGGCAAATAGGTTTGAGGGTTTTGGATTATAAATCACTGAACCTATGATGAATGATTGACTAAATTAGATATAGCTGATGTGTTTATATTTGTTTAGCTCTGTCAGTTTCTCTAGTTCTTCATGCGGTTAACAAGTTATGTTTTACCGATGTGCTAAAGGATGGCTTGTTAATTAGGGTTTACTTAGTGCGATTGTCATTAATTTACTAGGCTTAAGGAGAAACAGGGTTAAAACCCCAATGATAGATATTCATTTACAGATTGATTATGTTGTCAATGATCAATGTAATCCCTTGACGGTGGAGATCAACCAAAACCAATGTCTTTATCATTAATCACTTTCTCTTAATTATTTTCATTACTGTTTACTTTTCTTGATTTGCAATTATCAATCCCCCCTTTTTAATCACATAAGGTAATTCCAGTATCTGTGGAATCAACCCTTACTCCCACTACTACAGGTTAGTTTTGAGGTAAGGTATTAATTTGGGTGTACCTGCTACAATACGCACCAGCCATCAATAAAACCTAACTTTTTCTTTGCACTAAGAGAAATTTGGATTGACCGAGACCATGTTGCATAGTTGTCTCCATTGAGAGGCTTGGAAACAAGAACCATCCCAGGATGATTTGAATGATTTATAAAAAAAAGGATTGGATGCATCGCTGGAGCTGGAACTTGACTTACCGGCATTATTAGGTAAGGTTTCTTTAACATTACTCATAGTGGAGAAAAAAAATGGACACAGAACTAAAACTTGTAAAATAAGATATTCAACCATAATAGTTTTATCATTGAAGAATAACAAATTTATACAAAGAGAATGCTAGAATTAAGTTCCTAGAATTACGTAACTACTGCTACAATTAAGATAAATACAAAAGGAAAAAATATATACAAAAAATCAATTCACAATTATCCTCCGATAATTCTGTTATATGGTTCCAAAACTTTAGAGATATTATTTGACTTTCTAACAAATGGGAGAAAAGAACTGAGGGGGGGAAAGGAAAGTGAACGGAAAGGGAGAAGAGAACTAAACGGAGGAGGCTCGAGAGAGAAAGGTTGATTGTTTAGCCCTATTCCTGCTCGTGATTGAAGAAAAATTGGCAGCAGCTTGAGTGTTTCTAATTTTGAAATTTGGGAAAAGAGTAGGTTTTGTGGTAATGGCTATTTTTGGCTTTTTTATAATAACTTTTTTATTATTATTATACAATAGAGTTCACATACACGCCATAATCAAAACGTACGTACAACATATTAAACACATAAATATCTACATCTTATTTATTCTAGTTGACCAATTCCAGAGATACAGGTGCGGGTGGTTGCACCTTCACCGAGATCTGAGCCAACTCAACCACAAACATTTTATTTGTTTCTGGGATCTGCCCATCATAGAGTAATTCGATCCAACGTAAACTAAAAGCCAAAGCCATAGAAAAAAATATGCATAACTAATTTTCTGAATATGACATTGAAATATAGTGAGAATTAAATCTCAGTAAGTTCAACAATAAATCATCATCAATATAGCTTATCACATCATGTTCATCTGTATAAACTATAGCAAATATCTTTGGTCACATGAATGCACTTTATCTATGCACATGAAAATCATACAGTAATGACATGTATAACAGGATTAACTATTTTCAAAATATCATATGATGGCTATCAACATATTCTAATATCAAGCTACCCCGGTCAGGGTGAGTATCCTCTACTCTCCGGTACAGGCTTTTCTCGCTCCGTCCGACATGGCACACTTTCTCTTTCTTTTCTCATTATCATTATCATAGCCATTGGTAGGGCGTCCCCTACTGGTGCACCACACGGATTGCCATGTGACCATGCTCATTTCTTTTTTTTCACAATAATAGCCAAAAATATGATTTTAATAACAAGTATGTTCATCAAAAAATAATTATTACCAAAAATCATTGGTATTCATGTCATGAACATAACTATTTCAAATATCACTTTATAAAAAAATTTCATGTTAAAATTTCACACTCAAGATGGTAAGAAATTCTTGCAATGGCTATGGCTATGGCTATGGCATATACTAGTCATTTATTATTTTCATTTATAAGATTATTCTTCTTTTTTAAATATTATTTTTATTTCATTATTTTCTTGATGCAGGTTTTCGTCTTATCTAACCTTCTCTTAGTAACCAGAGCATAACTCCCCCATTTTAACACGAATTTAGGTGATCGTGGTGTCAATTTAAAGATAAAACAATTATCTAAAACTATTATGTTGATTAGTTTATCGAAAGATTAAGGAATCATGGTGATTTTACTCCCTAAAGATACAGGTGATTTCTTCTCGGGTAGATTCTAACCTCTACTTACTAATATATCTATATCTCCCTTATAAGAATTCGAAATTGAGTGATTCCAGTGGTTAAAAATCCATGACACATATAGCTATAATTTTTATGTTAACCATTGATTTTAATTCCCTACAAAATGTTCCCATAAATTAAAACACAGAAGTTATCCTAACATATTCTTCCCTGATTAATCATTTTTTGACCATTGCTTACTAATCGAACCATATCTACCTCATATGGACTCTAAATTGAGTGATTTTAGTGGCTAAAAATCCATGAAACATAGATCTATAGTTTTATTGGTAATTATTTATTTTAATTCCCTACATATTTTTCCCAAAAAGTCAAACACATAAGCATATCTGATGGATTCTTCCCTAGTCAAACATTTTCTGACCACTGCTTACTAATTGGACCATGTCTACCTCATATGGACTCCAAATTGAGTGATTCCAGTGGCTAAAAATCCATGAGACATATATCTACATGTTTCATGTTAATCATTTGTTTTAATTCCTTACTTATGCTTCCCAAAATTTTAAAAATATAGGCATAAAATTTTGCCACCCATAGCCATACCTATGCAAAACTATCTACATTAGCCTAAGTATTCAAACATTCATCACATGCAAGATTAATATGTAATATGATATAGCATCATCAATGACCAACAAAATCCCACATAGATGTTGTAAATTTCAAAACTTTTCTTCAAAAAGAAATATTGTTAAACTTACTTTAAGCACTTAGTCTTCTAGACTTATCCTTCCTCTTTCTTCCTCTCTTCCTCTCCTTTCCTCACTCTACCTTGCTTATATTTTTCCTCTCCCTCACTTGGACGAAATTCTAATGTTATAAGGGTGGGTTTTGTTTAAATAGACTATCAAATAATTTACCTTTCAGGATCATGGGTCTACCTTATCACAAATGGGATGCACTTGGTTGATTTTTTGGAAAACAAACAACTCATGTTCTTGTCTTCCTCTTCCTTAGTCAAGATACGCATAAGAAAAGGAGATTTTTATTTTGAAAATTATAATAATATGCTCTTAAGATAAGAGACAAGGTCCCATTGATTTAGGGATTCATTTCCTTTTTCTTTTGTCTTAATCAAGTATGATAGGTTTTCCATTTTAGGTGGCAAATTTCCAACCCTTGAATCTTCCTTGCTTAGCTAAAATTATTTGTGTAGGATAAGGATGTTTTGTCATAATGCTATGTATTATTACCCACTTGCTAAAATTATGAGTGTAAGATATAGATGTTTTGTCCTAATGCCATGTATTATCTTACCACCTACTAAAATTATGAATGTAGGATATCACACCACTTGCTAAATTTTTGTCTTAATGCCATGCCACCTAATCTTGATTGCACCATTATTTCATCACTTTATTTTTATTTTTATTTTTATTTTTCCTCTTGGGTTTGGGCTCATTCTTGCCCATTTTCTTTACTTTGGTTAAAACTCTACCTTTCATAATTGGCTTGGTCACATTTTCATGATTTTTGGGCTACCGGTCCAATTTCTATATCCTAGTCCAAGTCTATGTTTTATTTCTTCCTTGGACTATCCTATTGGCTTGCTAAAAATTCATGTGAAGTAGAAAAACTCTATATGAAGTGTCCATAGGTGAAAACCCAATTTATGGGTGAAGATACTAAACTTAGTAACTTTAGCTTCTTAAATTAAGAAAAATTACCATAATCCAATCTTCTTGAAATTTTAAGACCATTACTTACTTCACAAAAATTTATCTTCCTTACCCAAGAATTTCACCTTTCTTTAGCATGTTTATTTCTAATATTTCCTCTTAGGTTTTTCTCTTGCTACCTATTCTATTAATGTTAGAACATTTCTATGCATACACGTAAAGAGAAGAATTTCTAAGGATTATATTTCCTTAGATATCTAAAAATTGTCTAATAAATTTTATTTCCTTAATTAAATATTTATGTATCTTTAAAAAAACAAAATTAGAGATGTTACATGAAATATTTATGTACCTTTATTAATAAAAGAAATGAAATTAAGGATGTTACATTTTACGTGACATTTATTAATTTATCTCATCCTTTTTCTTCTCTATTCCAACAGTATTAGTTAATAATTTTTCATTTGGAGTCGTGCTTTGGGTAGCTGTAGTACTCATTATAACCCCTTTTGAAAGAGGGATGAATTTACACAATTTGGGCACACTTGTGTGTCCACTTCCACTTAGTCTCTACAATGGTTTTGTTAATACAACCTAACTTGAACTTAATCATTATAAAGTTACTTTTGTTTAAGGACAAGATATAGTGGATTGGTATAAATAGTTTGAATCTTATATATAGAAATGATTTTTTTTTTGCTTTGTTTATTTATTTGTTCAAAATTTTCCTAGTTTGTGCATTATTTAGAATTTTAACATTCTTTTGTATATGACTATATTGTAGTGGATAAATCAAGGCTTGTTATATCCATTTGTTTAATTGCTAAAGCTTCGTGTTTTGGTTTGTTATTTAAATTCTTTTAGGCATAATCTCAATGGAAATGATGGTGATAAAATTTATCAATGCGAGATCCCACAAAGCGTCATTGTTTTAGTGAGTACATCTGAAAAGAATGAATCGGTACCTTATCGCAACAATGAATTAAAGCCTGAGATAGGAAAGTTGTTTGATACTTTAGAAGAAGGTGAAGAATTTTATTAAAAAAACTATGCACATAATGTTGGCTTTCGTGTACGCAACTCATCTGCAACTAAAGATAAAAATGGTGTGAAGTGATGAAAGCATTTTTTTTTCAAAAAAGGGGTTTAAATCAACAAAAAAGGGATTTAAAACAAGAAATATGAATATTACTAGGGAAGGATGTATGCGAATGTTGTTATCAGAAGGATATTAGAAGGCAAATATGATCTTGCACAATTTCATGAAGACCATACACATGAACTGGTCACACCTAGAAAGAGGCAATTCCTAACGTGATCAAGGAAAGTAAGCTTTGTGTAGAGGAATTTTGTTAGGATCTTAAATTACACAACAGAATTCACACTATATTGAGTGATTATCGATATCCTATACACTGAATTCACACAATCTGGTTAGAGGAAAATCATCCAACCAGCCATCTTTTGTGGTAACAAAACTAGAACACTCACATAAAAGAAAATATGTACACGCCCTTTTCCTGGACTCCCTACTACACTTAAACTAACACTACACCCCCTAGGTAACTACCCCTACATACACACACACACACACACAACATACATAACTACATATTAAATAATTGACAATACAAAGCATAATCAGTTCCCATTCTGCTTCTTGTGCCTCTTAGAATAAACCAGCCACAATTTAGGCTTAGTTGCGCCATTATTTAGCACAATTGAGTTAAGGATTCTATCATTACCACCCGCTGCAGCTAAAGCCTTGTCCTCAAGGATGAAATGAGGGAATTAAGTCTGTAAGGTGAAGTCATCCTCCCAAGTGTTGTATAGTATACCTTGGTCTTTCCATTTGATCAACCATTGACGTACAAATTGACCATCTTTGATTACATCTCTACTAACAAGGACAGCTTCAGGTTTGACCTCATCCTCAAGCACAACATCTAGGCCATTAGGTAAATCTAGTTTTGCATGGTAATCTCCAATAGCCTTTTTTAGTAAAGATACATGAAAGGGTGGACCCGTGAGTGAGGAGGAACCTAGAGCTTGTAGGCAACCTCACCATATTTAGCAACAATTTGGAAGGGACCATAATACCTTGCTGCTAATTTTGTTTAATCTGCTTGGAGACTAAATGTTGTCTATGAGGTTTGAGTTTGAGAAAAACCCATTCACCCACTTGAAAGTGCTGGGGTTTTCTTTTCTGATCAACATATCTTTTCATTTACTCTTGGGCTTTGGAGAGATTTTATTTGAGTTAAAGTAAATCTTCATCCTGATCAAGATTTGTTAAGAACCAAATGACAGTAGGAGGGGGCCTACCATAAACCACTTCAAAAGGAGTCTTGCCAATGGAAATGTGGAACGAAGTATTATACCAATATTTATCCCACGGAATCCAAATGGCCCAAGTTCTGGGTTATTCAGAGGCAAAGCAATGCAGGTCACCTTTCAAGCATCTATTTAAGACGTCGGTTTGTCCATCGGCCTCTAGATGATAAGATGAGCTCATTTTGAGTTTGGTTCCCTGCAATTTGAAATTTTTTTGCCAAAAATGGCTAATAAACAAAGGATCCCAATCACTAATGATGGATTTAGGAACACCATAGAGCTTTACAACCTCCCTAGCAAATAATTCAGCCACAGTGTAGGGATGCTTCAATAGTATAAAGTGCGCATATTTAGACAAACGATTCACCGCGACAAAGATAACTTCATATCCCTTAGATTTGGGGTGTCCAGTGATGAAGTCTAAGGAAATGTCTTTCCAAATGAGATTTGGTATGTGCAAAGGCTGGAGTAAGCCTCCCAGAGATGTAGCAGCATACTTTAGTCTTTGGCACACATCACAAGATTGAACAAACTGTTAGACAGTTTTCTTCATACCTATCCAGTGAAGATTGCTTGCCAATATGCGATAAGTTCTCAAGAATCTTGAATGGCCCCCAATAGGAGAAGAATGGTATTCCTGCAGAAGCATTGGTATGTATGAAGAATCAGGAGAAATAACTATACAGCCTTTATAATACAGAACTCCCTGATGCAATTCAAACCCAGGATGTGCCCCTGGGTTGCTAATGAGGTCAACCATCAATTTCTGTAGGTTAGGTTGTGTTTGTTACAAGTTATAATTTTATCATTCCTGGAAAAGTTAGGCGGAAAAGAACATTTCGACGTTTGGTGACAAGAATGTAAATTTATTCTTAGGAAACTTTTATTCCTAGGAATCATATTTACAAAGGGGGAGGGAAACTTTTATTCCCACCGATGAGGTTGGGAATAAAAGTTTCTCAAGAAACTTTCAGGCATTCTAACTTATCCCCTCGCGAGACCAAGCTGCAATTCACAACGAGAATTCCAATGTCCTTGGGTTTGATGTTGGTGTTTGCAAATAGATCATCCAAAGCACCAAACATCACCTGCTCGAATTCTCTTGCAGTGGACATGGAAGGAATTGGTGGGATGTAATGCATGGCTTCGGGGATATAAGTTTCTTCTCCAAGCCCAGAGTGTTTGAGAATCTTGTGTAACAACTCCATTTCTTTTACATATATACATATATACATATATACATATATACATATATATATATATATATATATATATATATATATATATATATATATATATATTAAAGTCCCATGAAGTTATTACATTTATTTAACTCATAATAATATTCAATTAATTTAACCAAGCATAATTAAGGTTTACTCATCATTAATTAACAACATCCATACACAAACCAAACACTTATATGCCTACATCTTATTCATTCATATTGACTAGTTCCGAGGACACAGGTACAGGTGATTGCACCTTCATCGAGATCTTAGCCAACTCAACCACAAACACCATATTAATTTCTGGGATCTGCCCAACAAAGAGTAACTCGATCCAACGTACACTAAGAGCTAGAGCCAAAGAAAAATCTGCAAGACTAGTTTTCTAAACACGATATGAAAATATAATGAGAATTAAATCTCAGTAGGTTCAATAATAAATCATAATTATATCAATATAGATCATCATGTCACGTTCATCTGTATAAGTTACAGCAAATATCTTAGGTCACATGAATGCACTTTATCTATGCAACAGAAAATAATAGAGTAATGACATGTATGACATGAATAACTATTTTCAGATTATCATATGATGACTATCAACTTATTTTCATATCAAGCTACCACGGTCAAGGTGAGTACTTTCTACTTTTCGGTACAGGTTTTTCTCACTCCGTTCGACATGGCACACTTTCTCTTTCTTTTCTCATTAACCATAGCCGTTGGTAGGGTGTCCCCTACTGGTGCACCACACGGACCACCATGTGACCGTACTCATTTCTTTTCTTTTATTTTCTTTTCACATTAATAGTCATAAATATGATTTTCATAACAAGTATGTTTATTATACTCACATACCATAATTTTCATCAAAATATAATCATTATCAAAAAATATTGGTAATCATGCCATAAACATAATCGTTTCAAATATCACTTTATAAAATATTTCTATATCAAAAATATGCACTTAATATGGTAAGGAGTTCATGCAATGACAATGGCTATGGCATACACAAGTCATTTATCATTTTCATTTATAAGATTCTTCTTCTTTTTTAAATATTATTATCCTCTCTTCACTAAACAGAGCATAACACACTCATTTTAAATTCAATTGAGGTGATCTTGTTGTCAATTGAAAGATAAGACAATCCTATAAAACTTTTATGTTGAACAATTTAGTGAAATCTTAAGTAATCGTGGTGTTACTATTCCCTCAAATTCAATGTTATTTCTTCTTGGGTAGGTTCAGACCTCTACTTACTAATTGGACCATATCTCCCTCATAAAAACTCCAATTGAGGTGATTACAAAGCCTATAAAATTATAAGCAATTTATATACAACTTTCATGTTTATCATTGCTTCAAATTCCTTACTAAGGATTCCTAAAAAATAGAAAACAAAAACATTTACATTTACCACCCTGGATTCTAGACTGATTCTAACCATTACTCATTAATCAGCCATATGTCTCTCATATGAACTCCAAATTAAGTGATTTCAAATCCTATATAACCGTAATACATATATCTATATTTATTATGTTAACAATTTCCTTTAATGCCCTACATATTATGCCCAGAAATTCAAACACTGAAGCATACTTAATAGATTATTCTCTAGTTAGCTAGTTTCTGACCTTTTCTTATTAATCAGACCATATCTCCCTCATATTGATTCCAATTTGAATGATTCTAATGGATAAAAATCCATGAAACATATATATAATTTTTTTATGTTAATAATTTCTTTTAATTCTCTACAGATTTATCCCAGAAATTCAAACACAGAAACATACCTGATAGATTCTTCCCTGGTTTATCATTTTCTGACCACTACTTACATATCAAGAAATATCTCCCTCATCTGGACTCCAAATCAATTGATTCCAGTGGCTAAAAATCCTTGAGACATATATCTACATTTTTTATGTTAAACATTTCTTTTAATTCCTAACCAATTCGTCCTAGTATTTCAAAAACAAAGGCCTCCCTGGTTACCCAAAAATCCAGTTTCCTAACCAAATCTTTTCTAAAGTTTTTAAGTCATCATTTTATTCTATTCTCTTCCATTTTCTTCTTAATTTACACCTAATCATATTTGATCAATTTTTTACCACATTTAAATATACAAAATAGCAGCATAAAAATTTTAAAATTTTGTCACCCATAGCCATACCTATGTAGAACTTTCTACACCAACCTAAGTATTCAAACATACATCACTTCCAAGATCAACATGTAACATGATATAGCAACATCCATGGTCAATCATCCAGGTAAAAAATATATTAAATTTCATCAAATTTCTAAGATCAAAATCCATATAAATGTTTCTAATTTCAAAGCTTTTCTAAAAGGAAATATTGTTAAACCTACCTAAAGATCTCCCTAGCTCACTTAGTGAATTCTTTTTTTTTCTTTCCTCTTGAAGGAAGTAGCAAGATTCCTCCCTTCCCTTAACTTTTCTAGCAGCTTAATAAGAGAAGGAGGGTGAGTTTTTGAACCCCAAGAATGAAGAAGAAGAAAGATAGATTTAAGTGGAGATTATGCTAACTTACCTTGAGTACTTAGTCCTCTAGACTTCTCCTTCCTCTTTCTTCTTCTCTTCTCCTCTCTTTCTCTCCTTTCCTCACTCTACCTTGCTTATGTTTTTCCTCTCCCTCACTTGGACGAAATTATCATGTTATAAGGTTGGGTTTTCCATAATTAAACTATCATGTAGTGCACCTTTCATAACCATGGGTCTACCTTATCACAATTAGGATGCACTTGGTTGTTTTTTGGTTAAAAATAACTAATGTTCTTGTCTTCCTCTCCCTTAGTCAAGATATGCATAGCAAAAGGAGATTTGTATTTTGAAAATCATGTTAAAATGTTCTTAAGACAAGGGACAAGGTCCCTTTAATTTAGGGATTCATTTCCTTTTTTCTTTTGTCTTAAGCAAGTATAATAGGTTTGCCATTTTAGGTGGCAAATTTTCAGCCCTTGAATCTCCCTTTCTTGACTGAAATTATTTGTGTAGGATAAGGATGTTTTTTCATAATGCTATGTATTATTACCCACTTGTTGAAATTATGAATATATGATATAAATGTTATGTCCTAAAGCCATGTATTATTACCTACTTGTTGAAATTATGAATGTAGGATATAGATATTTTGTCTTAATGCTATGTGACCTAATCTTGATTATTATTACACTACTATTTCCTCACAAGATTCTTATTTTTTTCCTTCTTGGATTTGGGCTCATTCTTACCCATTTCCTTTGTTTTGGCTAAAATTCTACCTTTCATAAAGGGCTTGGTCACATTTTTATGATTTTTGGGCTATCGGTCCAACTTTTATATCTTAGTACAAGTCTATGTTTTATTTCTTACTTGGGCTATCCTATTGGCTTGCTAGAAATTTATGTGAAGTGGAAAAACTCTACATGAAGTGTCCATAGGTGAAAGCCCAATTTATAGGTGGAGATGTTAAACTTAGTAACTCTAACTCTTGAATTAGGAAAAATTACTCTAATCCAATCTTCTTGAAATTTTAAGACCTTTACTTACTTCACAAAAATTTATCTTCCTTACTCAAGAATTTCGCCTCTCTTTAGTATGTTATTTCTAATTTTTTTCCTATTATATTTTCTCTCTTTACCTATTCCCTTAATGTTAGAAACATTTTCTATGCATACACATAAGGTGAAGAATTTCTAAGGATTATATTTCTTAGATATCTAAAAATTGTCTAATAAATTTTATTTCCTTAATTAATTATTTATGTACCTTTATTAATAAAAGAAACAAAATTACGGATGTTACATTAAATATTTATGTACCTTTATTAATAAATGAAACGAAATTAGGGATGTTACATCTTGCGCTGAAACTCGAGGGAAGACTCTTCGAAGTCCCTTGTGAGTCTTGAATGCTCCATGAATCGATTGAATTTGACTTAGAGATACAAAGGGGGAAGATAGAAGTAATAGTCCATAAGGTAAACAAATCTCGGGAACGTCATTATGTAGGCATTGGATCCAAAAACTAGGAAAGTGGAGAAGATAACAACACTGACGAAATTATACTGGAGATGGAGCCAAAGTTGGTGAATGTCATCTTGGTTCATCTGGGATGCTTTGATGAAGATGACAGACGCAAGAGGGATCAAACAGAGGGTCAAAAGGTAGGTCATCAAGTAATGGTACCTGAGTTTTACATACTTGAGATTAACACTCTGCAAGAAGTTCGGCAGCCTCCGGGTCTGGTGGATTTAAACCCCTCTGTCAATGACAGCGGTGGTGGTGTGATTGGAACTCATGGTGGGTTTGTTTTGAATTCAGAAACAATAGTGAATATCTAGAAACTGGGCTCTAAACTAACGTAAATCGCGGATGGATAAAGGTATATATTGAGAACAGGGGAAGTCTGGAAGACGAATCTGAAGTGAATTTGGTGTAGGATTTGATTGCATTAGAAGGGGATGATACAACTAGTACAACAACCAGAATAGGGAAAATCCACCACGTAAGTTTGAGAGATCCAGGGGGTACGTAGGAAGCTGGAACAAGGCTCTGTTTTGTGCTTCCTCTTTCTTATTCTGCATCCGTCCTTATCTGGTGGAGGCTGCTAATGAGGAAGAAGAGAGGGAGAGATTTTCAATAGGTCAATTTAGTTCCATTTTGGCATTATATAATGTCAAAAAATGGAAACTATTCGTCCTGTACCATATGCCAAAAAATTCAAAATTTAAACAAAAACCAATATGAGAAATTACTACATCTCCTAAAATTCTTACAAATCTTACACCTTCAAAGTTTTTAAAATAAATAATAATAATTTATTTTATTTTAAATTTTCATAAATATTTTTTTGATAATTTGTATTCTATTAAATTATGAATTTTTAAGAAAAAAAAACACGTAGAATATAAATTCTATAGATAAATAAGAAATTTTTATATAAATTAACTTTCTAATAAGTAATTTAAGCTAAATCTCTCATTGGGCATCCTATTCCATTGATTTTTTTTTTTCGTTCTCTCCATTTTTATTTTGCTTAATGTAGTTAGGATATTAGACTAGATTGGATAAACATTATGTTGCCCTATTGGTTATTTGTTTCAGGGTTTGAGATTGAGTACTAGATGATATACAAGAATTGTGGATTGTTCTAATTGATTGTTTTGAAACTGTTGTATTTTGGGAATGTTCATTTTATAGGGGAGACTCTAGAGAAATTTTTGGAGAAAAAAATGAATTTTGGGAATGTCTATTTAATTGTATCATTTTTTGAAAGTTTTTTTTAAGGGCATTTCTGGAAAAAAAATGTATTACATTCCTAAGAATATTTTGTATCAACCGAACATGGGAATAAAATTCTGGTGGAAATTTTGTTAAATATTCTCAAGAAAGTGAGTGATAACCAAACCTGGGAATGTAACATACCCGGGAATCTCATTCCTAGGAATGTAACTTTCTTAGGAATAAAATTTTCCCTGAACCAAATGCTACCTTAGGGTCCTAAGTAGCCTCGTCAACAAGTGAGTCCCCATCTCTCCAAGTTGGAAAAGACATGAGGGTACAATACTCACCCTTTTCATAGAGTTTAGAGAGATAGTCAGCTGCTTTATTATCCAACTCAGGTTTATAGAAGACTTTAAATTGATAACCTAACAATTTAGCCATCCAACGTTGTTGATCTATCATAGTGATCCATTGTTAAAGCAAATGTTTAAGGCTTCATTGGTCAATGAACACTTTAAAAGGTCTTCCCAAGAGGTAAAGGCTTCAATGTTACACAGATAAAATCAAAACAATTAACTATTTCTCATAGACAGATTTAGACAAAGTTTTATCCGATAAAGCCTTACTAAAATAAGCTATAAGTCTTTTACCTTGCATCAAAATAGCCCCAACGACACGGCCAGATGCATCACACTCAATTTGAAAAAGCTGGGAGAAATCTGGGAGACCAATAATCAAAGGATTAGTCATGAGTTGTTTCAATGCCATAAAGGACTCCAAAGCAGATGGACCCCAATGAAAATTATTCTTTTTAGTCAATTCGGTTAATGGTCTAACCACTTTACCATAATCTTGCACAAATTTCCGATAATATCCATTGAGTCCCAAAAATTCTCTCACCCCTTTGATTATTCTAGGGACTGGGCAATCCAGGATGCATTAATTTTTGGCAAGGTCAACTAATACTCTCTGTTTAGAGACAATATGGCCTAAATATTTCATTGTTGTCTTATCAAAAGTACACTTTTTGGGGTTAGCCACAAACTAATTCTGAAGTAAAACCTCTAGCACCCTACAGAGATGCATTAAGTGGGTGGACCAATCAGGGCTATAGACCAAAATATGTGACATGCAATAAAATAAGCATGTTTTTGACATATTTTAAGTTCCTTTTTATTTAATTTTAGTAGAAAATATATATAAATTGATTGAGTGTTGTGTTTTGTGTTTTAGGAATAATAAAGAAGAAAAGAAGAGAAAAATAAAGAGGAAATCATAGAAAAATGCTGATTCCTGACCTTTTGTCACTAATGGAGGCATATCTCGCTCATTCAGACTCCGATTAAGGTGATTTCAGCGGCTATGGAAAGAAGAGACATAGAGTACAACTTTCATGTTCAGTACTTTGGCAAAATCCAGAAGATTCTGGGCACCGCGGCGCTCACAAGAGAGCGCCGCGGCGCCACGATAAGGAAATCCGGAGCGACGCGGCGCTGTGCTGCCCAAAAGGGAGCGCCGCGGCGCTCAACACAGTGTGCCGCGGTGCCCTGTCCCTGATTCCCTGCAGCACCATGGCGGTCCACTTAAGCATCGCGGCGCCCGTGCGCCGTAGGGGATTTGCTGATTTCGCGATTTTAGGTCGTTTTCGCTCAAAATTGAGGGGAATGGACGGCAATTTGACCTAAAATACGTTCTGACTTCGATTAGGAGGGGAAAGTATATAAAAAGAGAGGAAAGCAACCAGAGAAGGCATCCAATCTTTCACCGAATTCTTTATCTACATTCTTCAATTCTTCTTTTGTTTATCTTATGGCCCTGCGTGGCTAATTCTCTTTAGTTGGTTGAGGTGAGTTGAAACCTCAAGGGATTTTTATACATTGTGAGATGTGGATCTGATGTTATTATTTCAATTTGTTTTGAATATTGATTGTTCATCTGTTCTTATTTTTAATGATTATTCATATGATTGCTAGGAGGCCTACTAGTATTTCGTCTGTTTTAATCTACGGCTGAATTGTGTTTTGAACAAAGTTTTTAATTCTGCGATTCGTGAGGCAAATAGGTTTGAGGGTTTTGGATTATAAATCATTGAACCTATGATGAATGATTGACTAGATTAGATATAGCCGATGTATTTATATTTGTTTAGCTCTGTCAGTTTCTCTAGTTCTTCATGCGGTTAACAAGTTATATTTTACCGATGTGCTAAAAGATGGTTTGTTGATTAGGGTTTTATTAGTGTGATTATCATTAATTTGCTAGGCTTAAGGAGAAACAGGGTTAAAACCCCAATGATAGATGTTCATTTACAGATTGATTATGTTGTCGATGATCAATGTAATCCCTTGACGGTGGATACCAACCGAAACCAACATCTTTATCATTAATCACTTTCGCTTATTTATTTTCATTATTGTTTACTTTACTTAATTTTCAATTATCAATTCCCCCCTTTTAATCACATAAGGTAATTCCAGTCTCTGTGGGATCGACCCTTACTCCCACTACTACAGGTTAGTTTTGAGATAAGGTATTAATTTGGGTGCACCTGCGAGCAACGGCGCCATTACTTTTTGTGATTTTTTTTTTATGCCTGTAACTCGTTCTTCTAATTCTCGAGATTTACAGTTCAATCCAGATATTGGAAAATCTGTACACAGGCACAGAAGAGAAATTCAAGAAGACATTTATCAGGATAAGGAGGAAGTGATCATGGCCAGACACCCTACTCTGAAGGAGCTTGCAGCTCCTGATTTGCATCAGCAACCCTTATGCATTACTTTTCCTAATCTTGATGATAATATTAATTTTGAGTTGAAATCTGGATTAATTCATCTCTTACCAAGTTTTCATGGTCTTGCAGGTGAAGACCCGCATAAACATCTGAAGGAGTTCCATGTAGTATGTACCAGTCTGAATCCCCCTGGAGTAACTGAGGAACAAATAAAACTCAGGGCTTTTCCTTTTTCTTTAAAAGATTCAGCCAAAGATTGGTTGTATTATTTTCCTTTTGGTACTATCACTACTTGGAATGAGATGAAGAGAATGTTATTAGAGCGTTATTTTCCTGCATCTAGAGCCGTTACTATTAGTAAAGAGATATGCGGCATTAGGCAATTTCATGGTGAAACCCTTTATGAATATTGGGAGAGGTTTAAGAAACTTTGTGCAAGCTGCCCACATCATCATATTAGTGAACAGCTACTAATCCAATATTTTTATGAAGGTCTTTTGCAGGGAGATAGGAGCATGATAGATGCAGCTAGTGGAGGAGCACTAGTAGATAAGACTCCTGAGGCAGCCAGAATCCTGATATCAAATATGGCTGCCAATTCACAACAATTTTGCGTTAGGCATTATCCTCCTATTAGACATGCCCAGGAGGTAAGTACTACTTCTCTTCAAAATCAAATATCTGAACTTACTTCTCTTGTGCGTCAAATGGCTACAGGTACACTACAGCAAATTAAAGTATGTGGAATATGCTCAGCCACAGGGCACCCAACTGACATGTGTCCTACACTTCAAGAAGAATCCACAGAACAAGCAAATGTTGTAGGAGGTTTTCCTGGCCAACCAAAAAGGTATGATCCGTATGCCAATACATACAATCCTGGATGGAAGGATCATCCAAATTCCAGGTATGGGAATGCACAAAATAGGCCTACAGGACAAAATTTTCAACAAAACCAACAGGCTTATTATCCTAGACAGAATGCATCCCAGGATCATCAGGTAAGTAATCCTTTGGAAGACATTGTGAAAACTCTTGTACATAACTCTCATCAATTTCAGCAAGAGACAAGAGCTAGCATTCAGAACCTAACAACTCAAGTAGGTCAGTTAGCGACCACAGTGAGTCGATTGGATGCTCAAAACTCAGGTAAGTTACCTTCACAAACTGTGGTGAACCCTAGAGAGAATGCTAGTGCAATTGTTTTAAGGAGTGGTAAGGAGATTGAAAGTCCACCAGCACCCTCTTCTCCTAAGAAAACTGAAACATCAATTAAGGAGAAGGAAGCACCTACAGGTAAGTCTCCTTCTAATTTAAATTATGAAGTAGTGCCTTCTTTTCCAGAAGCTCTTAAAGAGAATAGGTTAAATGAGAAAACTTCTGAATTGTATGATATCTTTAGAAAATGTGAAGTTAATATTCCCCTCCTAGATGCTATTAAACAGGTACCAAGATATGCAAAGTTCTTGAAAGAATTATGCACTCAAAAAAGAAAGCAAAAATTGAAGGGGTTTGAAAAAGTTCAAATGAGTCAGAACGTATCTGCCATGATACAAACAAAACTCCCCACTAAATGCAAGGATCCAGGTATGTTTACCATTCCATGTAAAATTGGGGATACTCATGTTGAAAAAGCTATGTTGGATTTAGGAGCTTCCATAAATGTCATGCCATATTCTATATATGCTTCCTTGAAATTAGGACCATTGAACTCTACTAATGTGGTTATTCAATTAGCTGACAGGTCCACTGCATATCTTAAGGGAGTAATTGAGGATGTTTTGGTACAGGTAGATGATTTGGTTTTCCCTACAGACTTTTATGTTCTAGACATGGAAAATGGGGATTTTACATCCCCAATATTATTAGGGAGACCATTTTTGAAAACCTCAAAAACAAAAATAGATGTTCACAATGGCACACTCACTATGGAATTTGATGGTGAAGTAATAAATTTTAATATGTATGAAGCCATGAAACATCCAGGTGATGATACTCCTGTTTATTCTATAGATATCTTTGATTCCCTAGCACATGATGTATTTGAATTAGATGGACAGGATAAATTGGATGTGATTGTGAGCAAATCCATAGAAGAGGATGATGGTGAGATAGAGTTGGATGAAGAAATGAAAGAGGAACTGGCTGCACTAAATGGTTTTTCAGAAGAACCACCAACAGGTAATGTTTCTTATATAGAATTACCAATTTCTGATACTTCTCTTTTACCTTCTGTTGTGCAGGCTCCTACTCCTGAACTGAAGCCACTCCCTGATCATCTCAAATATGTATTCTTGGGAGAGGGAGAAACACTTCATGTTATTATCTCTAACAAGCTTGAAAATGATCAGGAGGCAAAGCTAATCCAAGTTCTTAAAGAACACAAAACTGCAATAGGTTGGACCATAGCTGATCTTAAGGGAATAAGCCCTTCTACATGTATGCACAGAATATTGATGGAAGAAGGAGCTAAACCATCTAGACAGCCCCAAAGAAGGCTAAATCCACCTATGATGGATGTAGTGAAGAAAGAAATTCTTAAATTATTGGAGGTTGGGGTAATATACCCTATTTCAGACAGTCATTGGGTTAGTCCAGTGCAAGTGGTTCCTAAGAAAACAGGAATAACTGTGGTGAAAAATTAAAATGAGGAATTGGTACCCACCCAGATTCAAAATGGGTGGAGGGTTTGTATAGATTATAGAAAATTAAATTCTATAACCCGAAAAGATCATTTTCCTTTACCTTTTATTGATCAAATGCTTGAAAGATTATTTGGTAAACCTTACTACTGTTTTCTTTATGGTTATTCAGGCTATTTCCAGATTGCAATTGCTCCAGAAGACCAGGAAAAGACAACATTCACTTGTCCATTTGGGACATTCGCATATAGGCGCATGCCATTTGGGCTTTGTAATGCCCCTGCCACTTTTCAAAGGTGTATGGTTAGCATATTCTCATATTACCTTGAAAAATTTATTGAGGTATTTATGGATGATTTTTCAGTTTATGGGAATTCATTCGATGATTGTTTGCATAACCTTTCACTAATTTTGAAAAGATGTCAAGAAACTAACCTTGTTTTAAATTCTGAAAAGTGTCATTTTATGGTTGAACTAGGTATAGTTTTAGGCCATGTTGTCTCAAAAAGAGGAATAGCGGTAGATAAAGCAAAGATTGATATTATACAAACTCTACCTTATCCCACTTGTGTGCGGGAAGTTCGTTCTTTTCTTGGCCATGCAGGTTTTTATAAGAGATTCATAAAGGACTTTTCTAAGAAAGCAGCACCTATGTGCAAATTGCTTCAGAAGGATGTCTCTTTTGAATTTGATGGAGAATGCAGGGAAGCTTTTGACAAATTTAAAAGAGTCCTTGATTTCAGCTCCAATCATCCAAGCACCAGATTGGAACATCCCTTTTGAAATTATGTCTGATGCCAGTGACCATGCAGTTGGAGCAGTACTAGGCCAAATGATTGGAAACACATCCCATGTGATATATTATGCCTCCAGAATACTGAATGATGCCCAGAAGAACTATACCACTACTGAAAAAGAACTCTTAGCTGTAGTCTTTGCATTAGAAAAATTTAGATCATATTTAATATGCACTAAAATTATTGTTTTTACTGATCATGCAGCTTTGAGGTACTTGGTGATGAAAAAGGAGGCTAAACCTAGGATAATCAGATGGGTGCTACTGCTTACAGAATTTGATTTAGAGATTAGAGACAAGAAAGGGTCTGAAAACAGTGTAGCAGATCACCTAAGCCGCTTGACACATGTGGAAGAAAAATTGAAAATTGAAGAATTATTCCCAGATGAAAATTTATTTTCAATTTCAATTCATATGCCATGGTATGCAAACATTGTAAATTATCTGGCTACTAATCAGTTACCTCCTCTTTTGACTAGGGCAGCTAAAAATAGGATCAAGAGTGACGCCAAATACTACATATGGGACGATCCTTACCTTTGGAAGCAATGCTCAGATCAAATTATAAGAAGGTGTATTCCTAATTCTGAAGTTTTATCCATTCTAACCTTCTGTCATTCTTATGCATGTGGTGGACATTTTGGAGCAAAAAGGACAGCAAAGAAAGTTTTAGATTGCGGTTTTTACTGGCCTACCATATTCAGAGATTCATACCATTTTTGTAAGTCATGTACAAACTGTCAAAAAACAGGTAATATCTCCAGGAAAAATGAGATGCCTCAAACACCAATATTGTTTTGTGAAATCTTTTATGTTTGGGGCATTGATTTCATGGGACCTTTTCTTTTATCAGCTGGATATAATTATATTTTGTTGGCTGTGGATTATGTCTCAAAGTGGGTAGAAGCTAAACCCACTAGGACTGATGATTCTAAAGTGGTTGCAGATTTCATTAAATCTCATATCTTTTCAAGATTTGGGATTCCAAGAGCTTTGATAAGTGACAGGGGAACACATTTTTGCAATAGGACTATTGAAGCCCTATTAAAGAAATATAATGTCACTCATAAATTGTCAACTGCATATCACCCCCAGACCAATGGGCAAGCTAAGGTATCCAATAGAGAAATTAAAAATATCATTAGTAAGACAATAAATCCCAACCGCCGGGATTGGAGTCTCAGATTAGATGATGCTCTATGGGCATACAGGACAGCCTGTAAGACCCCAATTGGTATGTCCCCATACAGGTTAGTATTTGGTAAAACTTGTCATCTTCCAGTTGAATTGGAACATAAAGCATTTTGGGCTATAAAGAAATTTAACATGAATGTGGAAGAAAGTGGAGAATGCAGGAAATTACAACTTCAGGAATTGGAGGAACTTAGAAACGAGGCCTACGAAAACGTAAATATTTATAAGGCCAAAACTAAACTCCTACACGATCGTATGATTTCACGTAAGGAGTTTAGCAAAGGATAGAAAGTCTTCCTCTACAATTCTAGGCTCCGATTGTTTCCAGGTAAATTTCGTTCTAGATGGGAGGGACCATTTATTGTTACTGATATTTTCCCTCATGGTGCAGTTGAAATAAAGAGCATGGATAACCAGCATAGCTTCAAAGTCAATGGGCATAGGCTTAAACCTTACTATGAAGGATTTCAGCAAGAGGAAGCACAATGGATAACTTTTCAAGACCCTCATTGATTTTCTTTGGATCTATGTTGAGCCAACGACGTAAAACAAAGGCGCTGGTTGGGAGGCAACCCAACAATCATTCTTCTTCTTCTTCTTATTTTTTCTTTTCATAGTTTAATTTTTCTAAAAAAAAAAATTCTGATCTGCGGACGCGCACATGCGCCGCGGCGCTCGTCGCCCAGACTGGGCGAGCGCCGCGGCGCTCCGTGCTGCAGCAGAGAGCGCCGCGGCCCTCTCTATAAGAGGGTCGCGACCCTCTCGATTTCCCCTCCATTTTTTTGCATCCATTTCACCTCCCACTCCACTTTCTTGCTTTGAATCAACCACAACCACCTCCCATTACGTTATCTTGCTAACATTACATGATTATGCATCCTCTTTTGCAGGATTATACACTTCTTTTCAGCATTTGAGCTGGATTCCACACCTATTTTCAAGGGTTCTCAAGAAATTTTGATCTCACACGTTCCAGCCACAAATCACGCTGAATTGGGTACGATTTACTTTGTTTATCCTGCTGAAGTTGATCTCTACACTTCCTTGCTACTAGTTTTTACTACATTGGGACTTCAAGCTACGAATCTACCATCCATTCTCTCCATTTTTCAAGAGTGCACACTAGGTGTTTGATAAAACGCCCCAGTGAGTTTGTCAAGTGCAATGGCCCCAAAAACTTCCAAATTAGGCATCTCTAAGAGGAAGAACAGAGCTGAGGACCCTCCAGCATTCGACACCGTGGCTTTTGTGACTGAAGCTGTTTACCAACACCACATCAAAGTGGTGGTGCATAAACCTTTAGTTCCAGAACATGGATTTCTTATCACCGAAGGGCTACCTCACAGAGACAATATCCTCCATAGGCATTGGGAGATTTTTTGCAGGAACCCAAAACCAAGAGTTATTCCCATAGTTTAGGAGTTCTACTCCAATGCTACAGTTCACAAACATCATCAAGCACGAGTTAGAGGCAAGATGGTGCCATTCACTCCGCACGCTATTAATGAATTCTATTCCCTGCCTGATATTGAGGATGATGAATATACGGCACTTCTTCAATCATACATTGACTTTGAAGACGTGATATGCACTCTATGCTACCGAGGGGCCTCCTGGAAATTGGATAGCAATGGCCATCCGTTATATCTTGCTAGAGCTGACATGAATAAAGTGGCTAAAGCATGGCACTATTTCGTATCAGCTAGATTCATACCCAGCGTCAACATGAGTCAAGTCAGGCGGGAACAGGCCATTTTGCTTTATGTAATACTAAAAGGGCTTTCTATTGATGTAGGCAAGGTTATTCATAGGCTACTACTCGGCTGTATCAGTGCTAGAGGCGGATCCCTATTTGCCCCTAGTTTAATTACTGGTCTATGTCAGAAAGCGGGCGTAAGCTGGGATTCCACTGAGGCTCTCATTCACCCGATGAAGCCTATTTCCTATGCAGACATCCAAAAATACAAGGGCCATGAAGAAGCAGCAGAGGAGGAGCTAGGGATTCAGCCAATACCTACAGAGGAACCGGGAAGCAGCTCAGCTCCACCACCATCCCAGCATACCATTGAAGATTTATGGGAGCGCACAGAGTATCTGAGCCATCAAATGAACGATCTGGCCCTCTATCAGCACTCTATTGCACAACATCATCATGCATGTTTTAGCCAGTTAGCTCATGCCCTGAACCTCCCGATTGCTTTCCCGGCACCTCCTGAACCACCCTTTAGGCCTGCACCTGAGCATGATGAGATGGATGGTGATCACTAGTCAGGGAAGTTTCACTGAACCCCTCCTTATTTTTTTCTTTGTCCCTTTTATATTCTCTTTTATATTCTTACATTGAGGACAATGTATGTTTTTAAGTGTGGGGGGGTCACTTTATAATTCAGCTGGATGACTGTATAATATATCATACACGTGTGCACTTTCCTACTTTGATACATTTTATGATATGTGCACTTTTAATCTTGTCATGAGGTGAGCATGTGAACAAAATTTCAATTTATGAGTTTGTGATAGCTGAACCAATAGCCAATGATATAACTGTTTAAATTGCTTATAGCTCTTGGGAGATGTAGGAAAGTCATAATTATGTGTAATTTTAAATTATTTTCAATTTATGATTACCTATTTTCTAAAAATCCTGAAATTCTTTTGCACAGTAATTTTGGATATTTAATTTATCTTTTACTTAGAAAAAGATTATATAACTCAAAAATATTTTATGATCTCATTTAAATTTCTAGAACTTATTTAAATGCTACTTGAGGCAAAATCCTAGGCTAATACTAACAATTAGGAGATGATTTAGGCTTTTTTTTTATGAGATTGAGCCTTTCAAGCTTAACCCAAACAAGTGAATATCCTTAGAACCTCTATTTTGAGCTTAATTAACATTTTATTCTATACCCACAAAACAGCCAAGACCAAATTTTGTGATTGATACCTTTATTTTTTTCTACCTGATTCACTCACTCCATGATGAATTTCTGAATATTTGTTTTATAGATCTACATTAATGAAAGGGTGGAAGGGTGGAGCAAGGACAAAAGAAAGAAAGAAATATATATATATATTTTTTTTTTCTCAAAAGACTAATGAAAGTCTATCCAATGATTGAAAAAGGAAGAAATAGAGAATCAAAGAAAAGTAGAATACATATAAGCAAGGAAATAAGTGTGGGGGAAAAACTTCCCCAATCTTGAGAATTAGCTCAAATAGATCAGAGTTAATCATGTGATGTTGGGAGATTGAGCTTTAAATTATATCTTTTATCTCACCCCATAGCCTAGCCACATTACAAGCTGAGTTAAGTCCTTTTGATCCTAAGAAGTAGTTTTAGCCTACATTAGTGGAAAGTAGCATGAAAAATAAGCCTATGGAAATTTTAAATAGACAGCCATGCTATAATTCCTGAGATATATAAGCTCATTTAGGTAAAAGAAAATTAAATTATCCAAAGACACACACACAATGGATTTTAGGGAATAAAATTATAAATTGCATTTGAATTAAATGTTGCACATGGTCATGAAATTTTCTGAAATTTCTTCAAGAGCATACAATTTTCAATATGAGGCAGCATATTGGTAAGCCATTCACTCATTTCATATATTGAATTCTATTTACATGAATCAATGTTTGCTTGAGGACAAGCAAAAGAGTAAGTGTGGGGGTATTTGACATGCTATAAAATAAGCATGTTTTTGACATGTTTTAAGTTGCTTTTTATTTAATTTTAGTTCTGTTTTGTGTTTTAGGAATAATAAAGAAGAAAAGAAGAGAAAAATAAAGAGGAAATCATAGAAAAATGCTGATTCCTGACCTTTTGTCACTAATTGAGGCATATCTCGCTCATTCGGACTCCGATTAAGGCGATTACAACGACTACGGAAAGAAGAGGCATAGAGCTACAACTTTCATGTTTGGCACTTCGGCAAAATCCAGAAGATTCTGGGCGCCGCGGAGCTCACAAGAGAGCGCCGCGGCGCTGTGCTACCCAGAAGGGAGCGCCGCGGCGCTCAACACAGCGTGCCGTGGCGCTCCACTTAAGCGCCGCGGCGCCCGTGCGTCGTAGGGGATTTGCTGATTTCACGATTTTAGGTCGTTTTCGCTCAAAATTGAGGGGAATGGATGGGAATTTAACCTAAAATACATTCTAACTTCGATTAGAAGGGGAAAGTCTATAAAAAGAGAGGAAAGCAACCAGAGAAGGCATCCAATCTTTCACCGAATTCTTCATCTACATTCTTCAATTCTTCTTTTGTTTATCTTATGGCCCTGCCTGGCTAATTCTCTTTAGTTGGTTGAGGTGAGTTGAAACCTCAAGGGATTTTTATACATTGTGAGATGTGGATCTGATGTTATTATTTCAATTTGTTTTGAATATTGATTGTTCATCTGTTCTTATTTTTAATAATTATTCATATGATTGCTAGGAGGCCTACTAGTATTTCGTCTGTTTTAATCTACGGCTGAATTGTGTTTTGAACAAAGTTTTTAATTCTGCGATTCGTGAGGCAAATAGGTTTGAGGGTTTTGGATTATAAATCATTGAACCTATGATGAATGATTGACTAGATTAGATATAGCCGATGTGTTTATATTTGTTTAGCTCTGTCAGTTTCTCTAGTTCTTCATGCGGTTAACAAGTTATATTTTACCGATGTGCTAAAAGATGGTTTGTTGATTAGGGTTTTATTAGTGTGATTATCATTAATTTGCTAGGCTTAAGGAGAAACAGGGTTAAAACCCCAATGATAGATGTTCATTTATAGATTGATTATGTTGTCAATGATCAATGTAATCCCTTGACGGTGGATACCAACCGAAACCAACGTCTTTATCATTAATCACTTTCACTTATTTATTTTCATTATTGTTTACTTTACTTAATTTGCGATTATCAATTCCCCCCTTTTAATCACATAAGGTAATTCCAGTCTCTGTGGGATCGACCCTTACTCCCACTACTACAGGTTAGTTTTGAGGTAAGGTATTAATTTGGGTGCACCTGCGACAGTGCGCACCAATATGATCAAAGAACACCAACACAAACTTACTGAGAAATGGCCTGAATAAATCATTCATGGCTGCCTGGAAGGTGGATAGAGCATTAGTGAGTCCAAAAGACATGATTTAGAACTCATAATGTCCATTGTGAATGCAAAAAGCTATTTTCAGAATGTCTTTCTCTCTTACTTTAATATGATGATACCCAACTTTCATATCAATTTTAGAAAAGAATGTGGCTCCAAATAATTCATCTACCACGGGAGTGAGGTATTTAACCAAAATAGTAACCTTATTCAGTGCTCGATAGTCCACACACATCCTCCAAGATGAATCTTTTTTTTAAACTAATAATATAGGGACAGAGAAAGAACTTACACTAGGCTGAATTACTCTTGATTGTAACATTTCTTGTACTTGTCACTCAATTTTCTCCTTTTGATGATGTGGATAATGATATGGGCGCACACTAATGAGTCCTTGACCTTCCTACAAAATGATGGCATGCTGCTAGTTCCTTAGGGGTGGCAACTCACGTTTTTCTTTGAAGACTTCATAAAATTTCTCAAAAAGTTATGATAAATCTTGCTACTGTGAGGAGTTGAGGTATACTGGCAGCAATGTTTGAGATAAACTCACCTCTATTACCCATAAAACACCATCTCCCATATGAAACTGTCCCTTCAGCAAAAAAAAATAAAGAATAATTATCAATGGCCCCTCTCTTTGTTTGTTTCCCTTTCCTGGGTGTTCCCATCGTGGCCTGAAAAGAAATTCTAAAGTCACCATGATTGAACTACATAGTCATCTCTTTCCAGTTCATTTCAACCTTGCCCAATGTCTTCAGCCAAAAGATACCCAATACCATATCTAACCCTCCCAATTCTAAAACATACACTTTCGTAGTAAACTCATAATCACCCAGCCTGATAGACAAACCAGTACATTTACCTTTAGTAAACACCTTACACCTATCTCCCAAATGGATGCCCAACCTTTTTGTTCATACACCTCCAATCCTAGAGTCGTGATGATTAGATGTGGAGATATAGAATTGTGACAAGCCCTACTATGTTAACTCCCATCAATAGGCCATACCCAATAGACCCATCATCTTACACTCTAGTTCCTCATCGTCCCCTGGCTCGCCAATCTCAAGGGAGAAAAATTCTCCATCCGAGTTTAATGCCTCATTCTCCTTCAATACTAATAATCATAACTATTTGTCTGCATAATGGTGGAGAGGATAAAATTTCTCTCCACACTTAAAACACAACCCTTTTGCCCTTTTATCCATTAGCTCTGGATAAGAGATGGAGCGGAACCCCTTAAATTTATCTATACTCCCCTGTTTATCTCCACTACCTTGCTTTGCAATGGAGGAAAAAGACTGACTGAAACCTCTATTGAGCGGAGAAGCAGAGTTCGATGCATCCCTGGTGTCTAGGGTTTGATTGGAGCCTTACCCAGATGAGTAACCGGTTTGGCCTCCCAAAAAGGGATGACCCGAGTTCTATTGGCTTGTGGAAATTTGGGGAATAGGCCGATAACTACCAAAACTACTTTCCCCCTAGTTCAACACTGCCCCATAATTGTCCCTTCCCTACTATTCGTAAATTGACCTCTTCTTCGCCTGTGAGTTCCTCTTCCATATCCTTGGCCATTCGCATAACTTGCACCCAGTTTTGGGGATTCAACATTCTCACTCTCCTCTTGATTGTTGGTTGCAATCCACACATAAAATAGCATATATACTGGTTTTCTAGTATACGAGAAACTTGGGAAGAGAGTAATTCAAAAGCTTCAATATATTCTTAGACCTTGCCAACCTGTTTCAGCCATGCCAACTCCTCAAAAGGGTTCTCATGCGTACGCCCACCATATCTTGCCATCAAGGCCCTTTTTAATTTCTCCCATGTTAAATTATCCTTTATTTCTTTAAGGAGATTAAACCAATGGATTGTGGGTCCTTCCATACTTACATGTGCCAGCTTAACTTTAATCTCATCAAATATATTCAGAACTTCAAACTAAATTCTTGCCCTAGTAATCCATGCCGTTAGATCCACTCCCTCAAATGAAGGTAATTCTACCCTTTTAACTGACATCCAAAACTTCTCTCTAAAATCACCATGCATGTCCATAGAGTCAGGCTGTAAAGGCTTGTCATACGAGGCAGTTGCTTCTCCTACAGGTTCTGCCTCTATCCTTTTACCCAGATGCTTGCTAATATCTTGTAATTCTCCCATAACTCTCTACAATGACATTCACATATCCTTCAAATTTCCTTCGCAATCCTTTCCTCCAACACATTCACTCTTTCCGTCATCTTGGGCATCAATTCTATACCATAGTCCTCCTTCTCTAGGAAATCCGACAAGTCAAACCAAATGTTAGGATCTTAAATTCCACAATAAAAGTCACACTATATTAAGCAAGTCTCAATATCTAATACACTGAATTCACATGATCTGGTTAAAGAAAAATCATCCAACTAGCCCTCTTTTCTAGTAACAAAACCAGAACCCTCACATAAAAGAAAATATGTACACACCCTTTCTTGGACTCCCAACTACACTTAAACTGACACTGCACCCCTTAGGTAACTACCCGTCATCCCTATCACATAACTGCCCACACACACACCAACATACAAAGCATGATCAATTCTTATTTTGCTTCTTGTGCCTCCTAGAATAAACTAGCCACGGTTTAGGCATAGTTGCCCCATTATTTAGTACCATTAGGTCTGGGATTCTATCAAATTTATTGTGTGCTTATAGTAGTGCAAATGTGGGACCTCAAAAGTGTACCATTTATTGAAGGGGCAAGTTGTGGGTTAGAAGAATATTGGATGCACACAGAAGGATGCCAAAATTATTTGAGGGATTTAAAAGTCTTTATTAAAGACTTTGGTGTACATATGTTTATATATAATTTTAAAATAAAACAAGAGGTGAATCCTTTTTTTAACTATGCATATGAGGTAGATGATGCGGATAGATTAAAATATGTCTTTTGGACTTATGGCTTTTGCAGGGAAAACTATAATTTGTTTGGGAATGTCGTTTCATTTGATACCACATACCAGACAAAAAATTATTCTATAATTTTCGCACCATTCATTGGAATAAACCATCATAGCCAATCAATTACTTTTAGGGCTGCTTTCTTATCAAATGAAAAATCTGAATCTTCTATATGGTTGTTTGAGATATTTTTAAAAGCAATGAATAGACATAAACCTACAGTAATTATAATAGATCAAGACCCTGCTATGAATATTGCAATAGAAAAAGTTTTTGACTCTTTACTCATAAATTTTGTACGTGGAACATTATGAAATAATTATCTAAAAAGATAGGTGCTTTCTTAAATTCTAATGACGGATTCAACAATCATTTCAAGTCATGCGTTTGGTAGTTGGAGACCCCTAGTGAATTTGAATCAATTTAGTCATAAGTGATTTTGGACTAGAAAAGAATGATTGGTTCTCACATATGTATGACATTAGAAACATGTAGATACCAACTTATTTCAAAGATTTATTTTAGGCGGGAATCACATGGCCAACCTCAAGATCAAAGAGAGAAAATTCTTTTTATAGTAATTTTTTGAGTAGTTAGCTCAGCTTAGTTGAATTTAGGATAAATTTCAATTCTACAATAAAATCAATAAAGACAAAGAAACTTGCTGATAACAATACATTTCATTGTATGCTTGACTTAAAGATGAATTAAGCTTTAGAGAAGCATGGTAGAGATATTTAGACACATAAAATTTGACATATTTGAAATGAGTTCTGGATTACATGCGTAGATTGTGGAATTGAAGAGAAAAAGGAGGAAGGAGGGATATCATTATTAACCATAGTTGATAGCAGTGACGTAAACCAAGAGAAGTGATGTATGATGCCTCTAATCATAAAGAATTTTGTTCTAAAATGTTTGAATATTAAGGTATTCCATGCCTACATATCCTTTTCATTTGGAAGGGTAAAAGTTTACATGACTTACCAAGTAATTACATTGTAAGTAAATGGACCATATTGGCAACAAGTAAACATTTCTTTGATATTGAACGCAACCTATTAAAGGGATGTTCTAAATCAGAAAGTGAGAGCAACCAAATATTAGAGGCATGGACACAATTACTTGAGTGTATGCATGTAGCTGGACAATGCAAGGAAGAAACTACTTCTTGTAATGAATGGGTCTCTTAGTATTCAAAAGCAATTGATAGATTTTAAGTGAGATTTTCCACATAGCAAGACCAAAATAGAGCTTTTTCTTGATTCCAATATTCCTAAAAATGATGAAATTTATCCACCTCAAATTTCAAAGACTGAAGGAAGTGAAAAATGAATTAAAGTGGAAAAAGATAAAGCTATTGAACAACTATTGAACAATAGCAAAAGAGAACAAGATTTTGTAAAGCTTGTGGGTAATTGTCCCATGAACTCTTTCCCTATAGTTGTTGGCAAGAAACTTATTTATGTGTTTACTTATATTATTTTACTTTACATTATATATATTATTTTTTTATGATATAACAATAACAACAAAAAATGTTTTCACTAAATGAGGTCGGTTACATTGAATTAAATGATACCAAAGAATCCTATTATAAATAAAATCAACAGAGATATTATTAATTATTAAATCATGTTTAATAGTTTCACTTTTTATTTTTTTTTAGTCTCATTCTATTTTTAATTATCAGACTATTCTTCATTCAATCTATTCCTTTTACTAAGGTTTCAGCAAGTCTCCTCCATAAATGGCTAAACTACTTTAGGTGCTATTTTATCATCTTCACCACAATAAGTGTTACTCTAACTTACTCTTTAATGCATTCATTCTTAATCATATCTTGTCTGGTGTGTTCATACATTTAATGCAATATTTTCATTTTTACGACATTAAATGTATTCTCATATTGTCTTTTAACTATTCAACATTCAGTACCATACTACATTACATGCCTTATAGCTGTATAGTAGAATTTTCTCTTAATTTTGAGCGGTATTTTTTTATTACAAATAACACCTAAAACATATCTTCATTTCATCCACTCATCTTGAATTCTATGGTTTATATTTTTATTTACTTCTCTATCATTTTGTATAATAGATTTAAAATATCTAAAACTTCTAATAATTGATAAATTTTAATTTGTTTCTCTTTGTCAGTTTCTTAAAGTTCCTTATTCCCAATGAAATTGCATTCATCAGTGAAATTGGCCTTGGAGGTGAACTTCGCATGGTGAGAGTGTTTTTTATATTGTTTAAATTCTTATAATTTTTTATTTATTTTATAAATCCATAGTGTGGTAATGTTGTTTGTAAGTCATGTTTATATTTATCTGACGATTCAAGTTCTTAGAATGGAGAAAAAGGTGAACACTCCGGCGATTCTGGATTAAAGAAATTATTTGAAGGTCGTGATTGGTCACAGTTGATTGTCTTTTGTAGATCATTTGTATTATTTTTTATGGTTTCTCAAAATTATGTAAATATATCTCGTAGATTATGTTTTATGATAAATAAACTAAATATGATTTTTTTTATATTACATGTCTTTCGTAACTGGAGTTGCCACATTTTTATGGCCTTATGACTTGAATTCAAGACTGTCCAGTGTTCTTTTATTATTACTTGTTTTGAAATCAACTATCAGGGGTAGAGCTACTTATTAAGGGATTTTTAACCCAAAAACACCCAATAGCATTATTTTATTGAAACTAATTAATTAAGATTACAATTATAGAAATAATATATAGATGGTTAATGTAACAACTCCATTTATGTAAATGTAACAAATTTTTTTTATATATTTGTAAAATTCCATGAAGTTATTACAACTTTAATTCTAACCACTTAACTCGTAATAATAATCACTTTAACCAAGCATAATTTTTAATAACAGTGATACAATACTGATTTTCCATACACACCATTATTTTACAAACTACACATCATTATTTTACAAACATTTGTACAAAGATACATATTAATTCTAATCATCTCTGTCGACTACTTCCGGGGACACTGGTGTGGGTGGCACCTCCACCGGAATCTCAGTCACATCTACTACAGATACATCTTATATAACTAATAGTTGCCCAAGGTAGGGCACCTCAATCCAACATACTGAAATAATAAGTGTCATTGAGAAAATCTGAATTATTCTTCAGAACATGATATGGAAATATAGTGAGAATTAAATCTCAGTAGGTTCAACAATAAATCATAATTTACCATCAATATAGTTCATCATGTCATGTTTAGCTGTATAAACTACAGAAAATATCTTTGGTCACATGAATGCATTATATCAATGCACATAAGAATCATACAGTAATGATATGTATGACAGGATTAACTATTTTCAGAATATCATATGATGGCCATCAACTTATTCTCATTTCAAGCTACCCCAGTCAGAGTGAGTATCCTCTAATCTCCGGTACGGGCTTTTCTCGCTCCGTCCGACATGGCACACTTTCTGTTTCTTTTCTCATAATCATAATCATAACCGTTGGTTGGGCGTCCCCTACTGGTGCACCATACGGATTGCCATGTGACCGTGCTCATTTCTTTTCTTTTCACAATGATAGCCAAAAATATGTTTTCAATAACAAGTATGTTCATCAAAATATAACTATTACCGTAACTCATTGGAAATCATGCCATAAACATAACCATTTCAAATATCACTTTATAAAATATTTCCATGTCAGAATTTTACACTTAAGATGGTAAGAAGTTCATACAATGGCAATGGCTATGGCATATACTAGTCATTTATAAGATTCGTCTTCTTTTTTAAATATTAATTTTATTTCTTTATTTTCTTGATACAGGTTTTCATCATATCTAACCTTCCCTTACGAATCAGAGCATAACTCCCTCAATTAAACTCCGATGTAGGTGATCTTGGTGTCAATTTCAAGATAAAACAATTATCTAAAACTATTATGTTGAACATTGTAGTGAAATATTAAGAAATCAAGGTGATATTACTACCTAAATGTACAGGTTATTTCTTCTCCTACCTACTAATCAGACCATATCTACCTCATATGGACTCCAACTTGAGCGATTTTAGTGGTTAAAAATCCGTGACACACATATCTATAATTCTTATGTTAACCATTTATTTTAATTCCATACAGATAATTCTCAGAAATTAAAATATAGAAGCTATCCTAACATATTCTTTCCTGATGAATCATTTTCTGACCTTTGACTACTAATCAGCTCATATCTTCCTCATATTGACTCCAAATTGAATTATTCCAGTGGTTAAAAATCCGTGACGCACATAGCTATAATTCTTATGTTAACCATTTATTTTAATTCCATACAGATAATTCCCCAAAATTAAAATACAGAAGCTATCCTAACATATTCTTCCCTCATGAAATATTTTTTGACCTTTGACTACTAATCAGCTAATATCTTCCTCATATGGACTCCAAATTGAATGATTCCAGTTGATAAAAATCTGTGACACACATATCTATAATTCTTATGTTAACCATTTATTTTAATTCCATACAGATAAATCCCAAAAAGTAAAATACAGAAGCTATCCTAACATATTCTTCCCTGATGAACCATTTTCTGACATTTGACTACTAATGGGACCATATCTACCTCATATGAACTCCAAATTGAATGATTCCAGTGGCAAGAAATCCGTGACACATATATCTTTAATTATTATGTTAAACTTTTATTTTAATTCCCTACATATAATTTACAGAAAGTAAAACACAGAAGCTATCCTAACATATTCTTCCCTGATGTACCATTTTCTGACCTTTCCTTACTAATCGGACCATATCTAGCTCATATGGATTCCAAATTGAATTATTCCAGTGGATACAAATCCGTGACACATATATCTGTAATTCTTATGTTAACCATTTATTTTAATTCCCCACAGATAATTCTCAAAAATTAAAACACAGAAGCTATCCTAACATATTCTTCCCTGATGAACCATTTTCTGAACTTTGCTTACTAAGCAGACCATATCTACCACATATGGACTCCAAATTGAATGATTCCAGTGGCAAAAAATCCATGACACATATATCTTTAATTCTTATGTTAACCATTTATTTTAATTCCCTATAGATAATTCCCAGAAATTAAAACACAGAAGCTAAAAATATTACCACCCATAGCCATACCTATGCAGAACTTTCTATACCAGTCTAAGTATTCCAACATACATCACATGCAAGATCAATATGTAACATGATATAGCAACATCATGATCAATCATCAAAGTTCTAAGATCAAAATCTCATATAAATATTATAAGTTTCAAAAATTTTCTTCAAAAAGAAATATTGTTAAACTTACCTAAGAATCTCCCTAGCTTACTTAGTGAATTGGTTTTCTTGTTTCCTCTTGAAAGAAGTAGCAAGATTCCTCCCTTCCCTTAGATTTTCTAGCAGCTTAGGTAAGAGAAGGAGGGTGAATTTTTGAACCTCATGGATGAAGAAGAAAAATGGATTCAAGTGGAGATTAAGGTAACTTACCTTGAGTACTCAGCCTTCTAAACTTCTCCTTCTTCTTCCTTCCTTTCTTCTCTTCTCTTTCTCTCCTTTCCTCACTCTACCTTGTTTCTATTTCTCTCTCTTCCTCACTTAGACGAAATTAAAATGTTGTAGGGGTGGGTTTTGCTTAAATAGACCACCAAATAATACATCTTTCATGATCATGGGTCTACCTTATCACAATTGGGATACACTTTGTTGAATTTTTGGAAAACAAACAACTTATGTTCTTGTCTTCCTCTTCCTTAGTCAAAATATGCATAGGAAAAGGAGATTTGTATTTTGAAAATTATGATGATATGGTCTTAAAATAAGGGACAAGGTCCCTTTGATTTAGGAATTCATTTCCATTTTCTTTTGTCTTAAACAAGTAGGATAGGTTTGCCTTTTTAGGTGGCAAATTTCTAACCCTTGAATCTCCATTATTTGGTTGATATTATTTGTGTGGGATAGGAATGTTTTGTCCTAATGCCAAGTATTATCATACCACTTGCTAGAATTATGAGTGTAGGATATAGATGTTTTTGTCCTAAAGCCTTGTATTATCATGCCACTTGCCAAAATTATGAATGTAGAATCACACCACTTGCTACATTTTTGTCTTAATGCCATGTAACCTAATCTTTATTATTATTACATTATTATATCATCACCTATTTTATTTTATTTTATTTTTCCTCTTGGATTTGGGCTTATTCCTACCCATTATAGGCTTATTCCTACCCATTTTCTTTGTTTTGGTTAAAATTCTACCTTTCTTGGAGGGCTTGGTCACATTTTCATAATTTTTGGGCTATTGGTCCAATTACTATATCCTAGTCCAAGTCTATGTTTTATTTCTTGCTTAGGTTATCCAATGGGCTTGCTAGAAACTTATGTGAAGTGGAAAAACTCTATATGAAGTGTCCATAGGTAAAAGTTCAATGTATGGGTAAAGATTTTAAACTTAGTAACTCTAGTTCTTGAATTAGGAAAAAATACCCTAATCCAATGTTTTTGAAATTTTAAGACCTTTACTTGTTTCTAAAAATTTATCTTCCTTATACAAGAATTTTGCATCTCTTTAGTATGTTATTTCTAATTTTTTTTCCTATTAGGTTTTCCCTCTTTATTTGTTCTCTTAATGTTAGAAACATTTTCTATGCATATACATAAGGTGAAGAATTTCTAAGGATTATATTTCCTTAGATATTTAAAATATTGTCTAATAAATTTTATTTCCTTAATTAAATATTTATGTACTTTTATCAATAAAAGAAATGAAATTAGGGATGTTACAGTTAATGAACATAAATACAAGATAAATAGTAGTTTGTCACTCTATTTTATGCATGTAATTGTAAATTCTCTCCTTTTAAAAAAAATTATGGCAATATCTCTTTTCATCTTTGTTGTTATTGTATTTTTCACTCTGGCGTTAAATTTTTTTTATTAAATCTAATGTTTGGGGCTCTGAAATTATAAAATTATATTTTATAATTTTTTGTTGACAACTTTTAAAAGTAAAAAAATGGAATGTTGTCCTTCTTCCTTCTACAATATACCTCCATAGAGCCTCCAACGATAGCCATTGCAGCAACTCAATGTGATCGTCTTGCCACCCACCATCAACCAACGATATCCTAGCAACTGTCGACATGACTCACTATCAAATAGGTAGCCATTGTGATCCCAACCCACAACAATAATTGTATCAATGACCTAGTAATTGTATCAACAATTACAAACCCAGAAATAAAACTCTTCAGCCATATAATTTTAATTATAGAATTAGCAATCAAAGATTGCTTCGCACTTCTTCAAGAAATAGCCCTTCCAACTAATAAGAAAACATATCTAGATGTTGACTTCTTGAGTCGAGTTAGCCAGCGAAGTTAGAGTCTGAATATTCAACCACTTCCAAATGATCAGATCGTCTATATATAAGCTTGTAATCATTAGTTCCTTGAAGGTATCGCATGACTTTCTTTGCAGCTCTCCAATGATTCAAACTAGGGTTGCTTTGATATCTTTCCAACATTTCCACTGTATATGCAATCTCAAGTTTTGTGCAAACCTGAGCATACATTAAACTTCCAACTACAAAAACATAAGGAATATTTTTCAATTTTTCCCTCTCTAAAATATTTCTTAACTTTGTTTCAAACTGAATATGTTACCTTTGACTACAAGTGCAACACTAGATAAATAATCCTTTACGTGAAATGTAACAACATTTTTTTTATTATTTATTATAGAATATAGAGTTCACATACACGTCATTAATCAAAATGTACGTACAACAAAAATCAAACACATAAATAACTATATCTTATTTATTCTAGTTAACCAATTCTGGAGATATAGGTGCGGGTGGTTGCACCTTCACCGGGATCTGAACCAACTCGACCACAAACATATTATTTGATTCTGGGATCTGCTCAACAAAAAGTAACTCGATCCAACGTACACTAAAAGCCAAAGCCATAGAAAAATCTACATAACTAATTTTAAGAACATGACATGGAAATATAGAGAGAATTAAATCCCAGTAAGTTCAACAATAAATCATCATCAATATAGCTCATCACGTCATGTTCAGCTGTATAAACTATAGTAAATATCTTTGGTCACATGAATGCACTATATCTATGCACATAAGAATCATACATTAATGACATCTATGACAGGATTAATTATTTTCAAAATATCATATGATGACTATTAATTTATTCTCATATCAAACTACCTCGGTCAGGGTGAGTATTTTCTACTCTCCGGTACGGGCTTTTCTCGCTCCGTCCGACATGGCACACTTTCTCTTTCTTTTCTCATTAACATATTCATAATTGTTGGTAGGGCGTCCCCTATTGGTGCACCACACGGATTGCCATGTGACCGTGCTCATGTCTTTTCTTTTCACAATGATAGCCAAAAATATGCTTTCAATAACAAGTATGTTCATCAAAATATAACTATTACCAAAAATCATTGGTAATCATGCCATGAACATAACCATTTCAAATATCACTTTATAAAATATTTCCATGTCAAAATTTCACACTTAAGATGGTAAGAAGTTCATACAATGGCAATGGCTATGGCATATACTAGTCATTTATTATTTTCATTTATGAGATTCTTCATCTTTTTAAATATTAATTTTATTTCTTTATTTTCTTGATGCAGGTTTTCATCCCATCTAACATTCTCTTACTAATCAGAGCATAACTCCCTCAATTTAACTCCGATGTCGATGATCTTGGTGTCAATTTCAAGATCAAACAATTATCTAAAACTATTATGATGAATAGTTTAGCGAAATATTAATAAATCAATATGATATTACTCCCTCAATGTACAAGTTATTGCTTCTCGGATAGGTTCTGACCTCTACCTACTAATCGGTCCATATCTCCCTCATAAAAATTCCAACTTAAGTTATTCCAGTGGATATAAATCCATGACATATATATATATATATATATATATATATATATATATATATAATTCATATGTTAACTATGTATTTTAATTCCCTACAAAATGTTCCCAAAAATTAAAACACAGAAGCTATCCTAACATATTCTTCCCTAATTAACCATTTTCTGACCACTGCTTACTAATCAGACCATATCTACCTCATATGGACTCCAAATCACATAATTCCAGTGGCTAAAATTCCGGGACACATATATCTATAATTCTTATGTTAACTATTTATTTTAATTCCCTACATACATAAAGTTACCAAAAATTAAAACACATAAGCTATCCTAAAATATTCTTCCCTGACTAACCAATTTCTGATCACTACATACTAATCGGACCATATCTACATCATACAGACTCCAAATTGAGTGATTCCAGTGGCTAAAAATTAGTGAGACATAGATCTACATTTTTCATGTTAACCATTTCTTTAAATTCCTTATTAATTCTTCCCAGAATTTTACAAACAGAAGCTAAAAATTTTGCCATCCATAGCCATACCTATGCAAAACTATCTACACCAGCGAAAGTATTCAAACATACATAAAATATAACATGATATAGCAACATTCATGACCAATCATCAATAAGATCAAAATCTCAAATAAATATTATAAGTTTCAAAAGTTTTCTTCAAAAAGAAATATTGTTAAACTTACCTTGAGCACTTAGTCCTCTAGATTTCTTCTTCCCCTTTCTTCCTTTCCTCCTCTCCTTTCCTCACTCTACCTTGCTTCTATTTTTCCTCTCCCTCACTTGGATGAAATTCTAATGTTATAAGGGTGGGTTTTGCTTGTATAGACTATCAAATAATTTACCTTTCATAATCATGGGTCTACCTTATCACAATTAGGATGCACTTGGTTGAATTTTTGGAAAACAAACAACTTATGTTCTTGTCTTCCTCTTCTTTAGTCAAGATATGCATAGGAAAAGGAGATTTGTATTTTGAAAATTATGATGATATGTTCTTAAGATAAGGGACAAGGTCCCTTTGATTTGGGGATACATTTCCTTTTCTTTTGTCTTAATCAAGTATGATAGGTTTGCCTTTTTAGGTGGTAAACTTCCAACCCTTGAATCTTCCTTGCTTAGCTAAAATTATTTGTGTAGGATAAAGATGTTTTGTCATAATTCTATGTATTATTACCCACTTGCTAAAATTATGAGTGTAGGATATAGATGTTTTGTCCAAATACCATGTATTATCATACCACTTGCTAAAATTATGAATGTAGGATATCACACCACTTGCTAAATTTTTGTCTTAATGCCATGTCACCTAATCTTGATTACACCATTATTCCATCACTTTATTTTTATTTTTATTTTTATTTTTCCTCTTGGGTTTGGGCTCATTCTTGCCCATTTTCTTTACTTTGGTTAAAATTCTACCTTTCATAATGGGCTTGTCACATTTTCATTATTTTTGGGCTACCGGTCCAATTTCTATATCCTAGTCCAAGTCTATGTTTTATTTCTTCCTTGGGCTATCCTATTGGCTTGCTAAAAATTCATGTGAAGTATAAAAACTCTATATGAAGTGTCCATAGGTAAAAGCCCAATTTATGGGTGGAGATACTAAACTTAGTAACTTTAACTCTTAAATTAGGAAAAATTATCCTAATCCAATCTTCTTGAAATTTTAATACATTTACTGACTTCACAAAAATTTATCTTTCTTACCCAATAATTTCACCTTTCTTTAGTATATTTATTTTTAATATTTCCTCTTAAGTTTTCTCTCTTTACCTATTCTATTAATGTTAGAATATTTCTATGCATATACGTAAGGTAAAGAATTTATAAGGATTATATTTCCTTAGATATCTAAAAATTGTCTAACAAATTTTATTTTCTTACGGGATGTTACATGAAATCTTTAAAAAAAGTATTTTTCTGATATAAGGGTCTCTAGTCTACAAGAAAGCTTGTGATTCTCCATCAAGTATACAAATCAAGTTCTTGAATAGACTAGACAAATTCTTTTTATCTGGTGATTGAGTTTATGAGGAATCTAATTACTACGGCTGAAGGTGTAACAGCTCCATTTATGTAACAATTTTATATTTTATTTTTATTTAACATCATGAAGTTATTACCTCATCTTAACTCACAATAACATTTATTTAATTATACAATACTAAGTTTACACTCACATCATTAATACAAACATTTGTACAAGACATACATACACATATAAGCCCTAATCATCCACATAGACTATTTCCGGGGCCACTGGTGCAGGTGGCGGCACCTCCGCCGGAATCTCAGTCACTTCAACAACTGATATGTCCGCAATAATAGGTATTTTCCCAAGATAGGGCACCTCGATCATACGTACGGCAATAACAAGTCTCATTGAAAACAACTGCATAGCTAATTTTCTGAACATGATATGGAAATATAGTGAGAATTAAATCCCAGTATGTTCAACAATAATTCATCATCAATATAGTTCATCACGTCATGTTCAGCTGTATAAACTACAGAAAATATCTTTAGGTCACATGAATGCACTTTATCATGCACATTAAAATTGTACAGTTATGACATGTATGGCATGAATAACTATTTTTCGAATTTCATATGATGGCTATCAACTTATTCTTCCTTCCAGCTACCCCGGTCAGGGTGAGTATTCTCTACTTTTTGGTACAGGCTTATCTCGCTCTGTCCGACATGGCACACTTTTTCTTTCTTTTCTCATGAACATAATCATAACCGTTGGTAGGGCGTCCCCTACTGGTGCACCACACGGATTGCCATGTGACCGTGCTCATTTCTTTTCTTTTCATATTAATAGCCGAAAATATGATTCCAATAAGAAGTATGTTCATTATATTCTCATGCCATAATTTATCAAAACATAATCATTCTCAAAATTCATTGGTAAACTGAAATTATGCCATGAATATAATCATTTTCTAATTTTTACTTTATAAAATATGTCCATGTCAAAATTCCACACTAATACCTCGATAACTGGATAGTAATTGTAGTCTGTAAACAGCGCACCAGGAAAGTTTCCAGGAAAGAGAGGTGGGTCACTATTGGACACACTTAAGTACCAAGTCTTTCCTTGCCAGAGCTTTCTTTAGACATGCACTTTTCACAAATCACAATTTTTTTCCAGTAACTAGAATAATACTTTTCTGATGTGGAAATACTGCAACCACGGAGCATACTAAGATTTTTCAAATAGAACCGGCACTTTCAAAACTTCTTGGAAATTTTATATGAGTACTAGGGTAAATTCCATGTTAAAAATTACACACTTAAAATGGTAGTAAGTTCATGCAATGGCAATAGCTAGGGCATACACTAGGCATTTAGTCATTTTATTTTTACTTATATCATTTCTAACACATGTTCTTACAAATTTTATAGAGCATTTTTCCTCAAATTGATTTCTACTATTACCCTATAGTTTAAAAAATTCATCTAGGGTAGAAAAAATATTGAAAATAGGTTTTACTAACTTTTAACACAGCCTTTGCTTACAAATCAGAGCATAACTCTCTCATTTTAACTCCGATTAAGATGATCTTAGTGTCTATGAAAAGATAAGACAATTATCTAAAACTATTATGTTAATCATATCAACAAAATAGTAAGATATCGTGGTGTTATTACTCCTTTAAATTTAGTACTATTTATTCTCATATAGGTTCTGACCTTTACTGACTAATTAGACCATATCTCCCAAATTTGAACTCCAAATTGAGTTATTCCAGTTGGTAAAAATTCATGAGCCATATATCTATAATTGTTATGTTGGCGCGCTATTTTAATTCCCTACAGAATATTTCAAGAAATTCAAAAACTAAAGTTTAATAACATATTATTTCTTCTCGTGTAGGTTCTGACCTTTACTCACTAATTAGACCATATCTCCCAAATTTGAACTCCAAATTGTGTTATTCCAGTTGGTAAAAATCCATGCGCCATATATCTATAATTGTTATGTTGGCGCGCTATTTTAATTCCCTATAGAATATTCCCAAAAATTCAAATACTAAAGTTTAAAAACATACTCTTCCCTGAATAAACATTTTCTGACCTCTGCGTACTAATTGGATCATATCTACCTCATATGAACTCCAAATGGTATAATTCCAGTGGTTAAATTTCCATGAGACATAGATCTATAACTTTCATGTTAACCATTTATTTTAATTCCTTACCGATTTTTCCCAGAATCTTAAAAGCAGAAGCTAAAAGTTTTACCACCCATAGCCATACCTATGCAGAACTATCTAAACCAGCCTAAGTCTTCAAACATACATCACATGCATGATCAATATGTAACATGATGAAGCAACATTCATGACCAATAATCAAAGTGCTAAGATCAAAATCTCATATAAATATTACAAATTTCAAAACTTTTCTTCAAAAAGAAATATTGTTAAACTTACCTAAAAATCTCCCTAGCTCACTTAGTGAATTGGTTTTCTTGTTTGCTCTTGAAAGAAGTAGCAAAACTCCTCCCTTCCCTTAGCTTTTCTAGCAGCTTAGGTAAGAGAAGGAGGGTGAGTTTTTGATCCTCAAAGATAAAGAAGAAAAAATGGATTCAAGTGGGGATTAAGGTAACTTACCTTGAGTATTTAGCCTTCTAAACTTCTCCTTCTTTTTCCTTCCTTTCTTCTCCTCTCTTTCTCTCCTTTCCTCACTCTACCTTGCTTCTATTTCTCTCTCTTCCTCACTTGGAAAAAATTAAGATGTTATGGGGTGGGTTTTTCTTATATAGACCACCAAATAATTCACCTTTCATGATCATGGATCTACCTTATCACAATTAAGATACACTTTGTTGAATTTTTGGAAAACAAACAACTTATGTTCTTGTCTTCCTCTTCCTTAGTCAAGATATGCATAGGAAAAGGAGATTTGCAATTTGAAATTTATGATGATATGTTCTTAAGATAAGGGACAAGGTCCCTTTGATTTAGGGATTCATTTCCATTTTCTTTTGTCTTAAACAACTATGATAGGTTTGCCTTTTTAGGTGGCAAATTTCTAGCCCTTGAATTTCCATTATTTGGTTGATATTTTTTGTGTGGGATAGGAATGTTTTGTCCTAATGCCAAGTATTATCATACCACTTGCTAAAATTATGAGTGTAGGATATAGATGTTTTTTTCCTAAAGCCTTGTATTATCATGCCACTTGGCAAAATTATGAATGTAGAATCATACCACTTACTAAATTTTTGTCTTAATGCCATGTAACCTAATCTTTATTATTATTACATTATTATATCATCACCTAATTTATTTTATTTTATTTTTCCTCTTGGGTTTGGGCTTATTCCTACCCATTTTCTTTGCTTTGAATAAAATTTTACCTTTCTTGGAGGGCTTGAACACATTATCATAATTTTTTGGGCTATTGGTCCAATTTCTATATCCTAATCCAAGTCTATGTTTTATTTCTTGTTTAGGTTATCCAATGGGCTTGCTAGAAACTTATGTGAAGTGGAAAAATTCTATATGAAGTGTCTATAGGTAAAAGCCCAATGTATGGGTGAAGATGTTAAACTTAATAATTATAGTTCTTGAATTAGGAAAAATTACCATAATCCAATGTTCTTGAAATTTTAAGACCTTTACTTGTTTCTAAAAATTTATCTTCCTTATCCAAGAATTTTACATCTCTTTAATATGTTATTTCTAATTTTTTTTCCTATTAGGTTTTTCCTTTTTATTTGTTTTCTTAATGTTAGAAACATTTTCTATGCATATACATAAGGTGAAGAATTTCTAAGGATTATATTTTCCTTAGATATCTAAAATATTGTCTAATAAATTTTATTTCGTTAATGTACTTTTAACGAAATTAGGGATGTTACAGAAGGTATGTTTTTTAAACTTCCTCTTTTAGTTTATTGCACTTATGCAATTCTCTACCAATTTCATCTCCCATTGCTAATTTCGTCTCCTATTGTTTCTACTTCTGTTTCACATTTTTCTGCTCCATCTTCTAGTGTGTCCAATGTCGTGCCAGAGTGGACCAATCACCTCGATGATTAGCCCGTATCAAAAGGCATCCAGCATTGAGTTTAGCCAAAGAAAATGGAATTTTTTTTCAGTTATATATTTTGGTTACACTTGTTAGATCAGAGCACAATATAAATAGTATTTCCTACGATCACATTGTGTCTTCTTTCTCTTCTCTCTGTAAATCCTGCTTCTTACTTTTTCATGTACTTCTTCATGGTATCAGAGCCTAACAATAAGGCTTGACAACCATGAATTCAATCTTGGATCCTCCTCTAGAATATGAAACCATAAAGAGCATAACTGATTCTTTGGCTGCAGTAAGTAATCATTTAACTATTACTAATCATCTTTGCTGGTCTGTCTTATGAATATGATGCTTTCACAACCAGCATAATTACTAGAAAAGATATATACACATTGCCAGAAATTGAATATCTACTCTTAGCTCAAGAAGCTCACATAGAAAACAACAATAATCCTACAAACTAAGTTTCCATTCACTCAGTAACAAACTCAAATTTAGTTAGTTAAATGAGTATAAATGTAGCCTATAATCCAAACCAGTCTTGTAGAAGATGAACCTCATATCAGAACTACTCAGGTAGAGGATTTAATTCAAATTACAAAAGGAATATGCATAGAGGTTTTAGAGGTGCTTATAGGGGTTATTTCAGAGCCCGTGGCAGGGGAAGACTATCTAGAAATTGATCAACTATAATGTGCCAAGTGTGCAGCCGTTATTGTCATATTGCTTTACAGTGTTACTATAGATTTGACCAAAGCTATCAAGATATACCTACTACTGATCATCATACCTTTAAACCACAAGGAAATATCTCAGCAATAATAGCTACTGCAGATGGCTACACTAATAATGCATGGTATATCAATTCTAGGGCCAACAAACATGTTACCCCAGAATCAAACAATCTCATTAACAAGTATCAATATTAAGGTCAAGAAAAAGTTCACAAGGGTGATGCAGCTGGCCTAGCAATTTTCAACACTGGTCAGTCTTTAGTTTCTTCTTCATTCTCTTCAAGCTGTTTAACTCTATAAGACTTACTCCATCTTACTAAGATAACTAAAAATCTACTTAGTGTATCCTAGTTTTCCCATGACAATGCTGTCTTTTTTTAATTTCACTTGTTCAAGTGTTTTGTGAAAGACCAGGTTACACAACATGTGCTCTTAGAAGGGACAATTAAGCAAGGTTTGTACGTGTTTGATTATTTCGAGCTCAAGAATTTACAACAAAGAAGAATCCATCTGAAGAATAAGAACCCAAGAATGACAGATGCTCACAATGCAAATTCATCCTTTGTTGCTTCTAGAAATATAAATTTTTCTAATGAATTCTCTATAAATAGCTCCTCTAGTATAATTCCAATCGACACCATTTGGCATCAAAGATTAGATCACTGTACCCTTCAAGTAGTATATAAAGTTTTAAAGCTTCGTAACATACATTCAATAAATAAAATGAGTTAGTAATTTTGCAAATACTGTCAATATGGGAAAATCATATAAACTCTCATACTTAAATTCATCTATAGTATATACTCAACCACTTCAATTAGTGCATACAGATGTTTGAGGGCCAGCATCATTACTTTTGAGTCAAGGCTATTGATACTATATTTCCTTTTTTGATACATACAACCGATTCACATGGGTGTATATGATTCATTCAAAATCAGAAATACTGTGTATTTGACTGTAAAATAAAAGCTTACAATCTTATTAGGGAGGAGAGTATGGGAGCTTCATTGGTTTTCTCCAATAAAATGGCATTTGTCACCAAATTTCATGTCCCTCTGCTCTTGAACAAATCAGGGTAGCTAAGAGAAAACATAGACATCTAATTGAATTAGGATTGACTTTACTTGAATCTTCATCTTTACATCAGAAATACTTGGATTCTTCTTTTCTCATAGCAGATTACACAATAAATCTTCTTCCCACACCAAACTTACAAGGAAAATCACCCTTTGAGGTACTATATAACAAGAAGCCTAACTATCATCACTTGAGAGTGTTTGGATGTGCATGTTATTCTTTACTCGGACCATACAACAAAAATAAAATGGACTTTAAATCTTAAGAATGCACATTTCTCGGCTATTCACAGCAACAAAAAGGCTACAACTACCTTCATATATAACAACTCCATTTTTATTATGTAACAACTCCATTTTCTTACATATATACATATATATACATATTTGTGAAATCTCGTGAAGTCATTACCTCTTTACTTCTAACTATTTAACTTATAATAACATTCAATTAAATTAACCAAGCATAATAAAGGTTTATGGTATACCATTAACACTAATATAATTATGGGTTCACATACAATAAATTAATTAAAAATGTCAATACAAAAGTCAAACACATATATGTCTACATCTTATTCATCCATGTTGACCAGTTCCGAGGATATAGGTGCAGGTGGTGGCACCATCACCGAAATCTTAGCCAACTCAACCCAACATACACTAAAAGTCGATCATAAAGAAAATCTGCATATTTAGTCTTCTGAACATGATTTGAAAATATAGTGAGAAGTAAATCCTAGTAGGTTAAAAAAATAAGACATAATTATCATCAATATAGTTCATTATGTCTCACGAATGTTTAGCCATTGGAATTATTCAATTTGGAATCAATATTAGGGAGATATGGTCAGATTTGTAAGCAATGGTTAGAAACTAACTAACCAAGGAAGAATCTGTTAAGTATGTTTCTGTGTTTGAATTTTTGGACAAAATTTGTAGGGAACTAAAGCAATTTTTTAATATAATAAATATAGATATATGTATCATAGATCTGTAGGCTCTGAAATCACTTAATTTGGAGTCCAGATGAGGGAGATATGACTGATTAATGAGCAAAAGTTAGAATCAGTCTAGAATCCAGGGTGGTAAATCTAAGCATTTATGTTTTCAATTTTCTGGAAATAATTAATAAGGAATCTGAAGAAATGATAAACAATAAAGATGTATATAATTGTCTTAACTTTTTATAGGCTTTCAAATCACCTTAGTTGAAGTTCATATAAGGGAGATATGGTTGAATAAGTGAGGAAAGGTCACAGAACACGACCAGGCCATGTTTTGGGTGGCTTCAGCACGAGTAGGCCATGTTCAGGGCTATTTTTGAGTATGTTTGAAGTATTTTTCAAGCATGACCGTGTCCTAGAACATGGTCAGGCCGTGTTAGGAGCTGGTAAAACTTATTTTCAATATTTTTCTACCCTAAATAAACCTCATTAACTATAAGGTAATAATATAAACCAAATTAGAGAAGAATGCCCTATAAAATTTATGATAACATGTGTTGGAAATGATATAAGTAGGAGAAAACTAACTAGAGGCCAAGCATAAAGAAAATTAAAAGATGAAAATAATATTTAAGAAAGAAGAAGAATCGTATAAATGAAAATAATAAATGACTAGTGTATGCCCTAACCATTGTCATTGCATGAACTCCTTACCATCTTAAGTGTGAAATTTTGACATGGAAATATTTTATAAAGTGATATTCAAAAATGGTTATGATCATAGCATGATTGCATTTTACCAATGAGTTTTGGTAATGATTATGCTTTAATGATAAATTGTGGCATGTGAGAATAATGAACATACTTAGTATTGAGATCATATTTTTGGCTATTAATGTGAAAAGAAAAGAAAAGAGATGAGCACAGTCACACGGCGGACAGTGTGGTGCACCAATAAAGGACGCCCTACTTACGGCTATGACTATGATAATGAGAAAAAGAAAGAGAAAGTGTGACGTGTCGGACGGAGTGAGAAAAGTCCATACCGAAGAATAGAAAGTACTCACCCTGACTGGGGTAGCTTGATATGAAAATAAGTTGATAGCCATCATATGATATTTTGAAAATAGTTATTCATGCCATACATGTCATTACTATACAATTTTCATGTGCATAGATCAAGTGCATTCATGTGACTTAAGGTATTTGTTGTAGCTTATACAAATGAACATGACCTGATGAGCTATATTGATAATAATTATGATTTATTGTTAAACCTATTAGGATTTAATTCTCACTATATTTCCATATCATGTTCAGGAGACTAAATATGCACATATTCTCTATGGCTGGCTTTTAGCGTACGTTGGGTTGAGTTGGCTAAGATCCCAGTGAAGGTGCAACCACCCGCACCCGTATCCCCAAAACTGATCAATATGGATGAATAAGATGTAGACATATATGTGTTTGATTTTTTTGTACGGACATTTTTAATTAATGATGTGTATGTGAACCTAGAATTGTATCAATGTTATTGATATACCATAAACCTTAATTATGTTTGGTAATTTAATTGAATGTTATTATACGTTAAATAGTTAGAAGTAGAGAGGTAATGACTTCATAAGTTAAATAGTTATATGTGTGTGTGTGTGTGTATATATATATATATATATATATATATATATATATATATATATATATGTAAAAAAATGGATTTGTTACAATGGTTGCACTATTCTTTTCTACCTCTTGCTCAGTTGGTGCATTTACCTCTTGCATTGGGATCTCAACTTCTTTATCTCCTTTTAGCATGATTACACTTACATTTTCCCTTGGATTTACCATAGTTTGAGAGGGTAACTTACCTGAATTTTGAGCCTCTAATCTGCTAACTGTGGTTGCTAATTGGCCCATCTGATTTGTCAGGCTTTGAATACTAGTTCTTGTCTTTTACTAAAATTGCTGAGTGTTATGTGTAAGAGATTTAACAATATCTTCTAAAAAAGTAATTACCTAGGAATCCTGAGATGTATTCTATCTAGGATAATAGGCCTGTTGATTATCCTGAAAATTTTGTTCTACAGTTCAATTTTGTGCATTCCCATATCTGAAATTGGGATTATCCTTTCAACCAGGATTATATGTATTAGCATAAGTATCATATATCTTTAGTTGGCGAGGAAAACCTCCTACAGCATTAGCTTATTTTTTGGATTCCTCTTGAAGTGTAAGACACATGTCAGTTAGGTGCCTTGTGGCAAAACATATTCCACAGAGTTTAACTTACTATAGTGTACCTGTAGCCATTTTGACACACAAGAGAGGTAAGTTCATATATCTTTTGCTAAAGAGAGGTAATACTTACCTTATAGGCATGTTTTGGAGGATCATACCTAATGCTAAATTGTTAGAAGTTGGCATCCATATTTGATATCATGACTCTGGCTACTTTAGGAGTCTTGTCTACTAGTGGTCCTCCACTAGCTGCATCTATCATGCTCCTGTCTCCCTACAAAAGACTTTCATAGAAATATTAGATTAGTAGCTGCTCACTAATCTAATGATGTGGGCAGCTTGTCCAAAGCTTTTTAAATCTTTCCTAATATTCATAAAGTGTTTCTCCATGCAATTGTCTAATGCCATATATTTCCTTCCTGATATTAGCGGCTCTAGATTCAGAAAAATATAGTTCTAGAAATATTCTCTTCATCTCATTCCATATGGTAATAGTGCTAAAGGGTAAATAATATAGCCAATCTTTGGCTGAGTCTCTTAATGAAAAAGGAAAAGTCCTTAATTTTATTTGTTCCTCAGTTACTCTAGATGGTACATACCACATAGAATTCCTTTAAATGTTTATGCGGGTCTTCACCTATAAGACCATGAAAATTAGGTAAGAGATGAATTAATCCAGATTTTAATTCAAAATTAACATTATCATCAAGATTAGGAAAAGTAATGCATAAGGGTTGCGAATGCAAATTTGGAGCTGCAAGCTCCTTTAGAATATGGAGCCTAGTCATGATTACTTCCTCATTTTCTTGATCAATGTCTTCTTGAAGTCCTCTTTTGTGCCTATATACAGATTTTTCAATAACTGGATTGAACTGTAAATCTTGAGAATTAGAAGAACGAATCACGGGCATAAATCAAAATAAAAATTACAAAAAGGTAATAGATGCAGTCCCCAACAACGACGCCAAAATTTGGTGTGTACTCTCGCAAGTACACCCAAATTGATACCTTACCTCTCAACTAACCTGTAGTTATGGGAGTAAGGTTTGATCTCACAGAAACTGGAATTACCTTATGTGATTGAGAGAAGGGGGATTGATAATTTTAAATAACAAAGTAAACAATAATGAAAGTAATTAAGAGAGTAATTAATAAGAGAGACGTTGGCTTCAGTCAATATCCACTGTTAAGGGATTGCATTGATCATTAATAATATAATCAATCTTAAATCGAATATCTACCATTGGGATTCTATCCCTGTTCCTCCTTAAGTATAGTAAATTGATAATAATCGCACCAATTAAACCCTAATTAATAAGATATCCTTTAACACATCGGTAAAGTCTAACCTATTAATCACATGAAGAACAAGAGAAACTAATAGAGCTAAAAAAGTTTAAACACATTGGTTATATCTAATTTAGTTGATCATTCATCATAGGGTTAATGATTTATAATCCAAAATCCTTAATCCTATTTACTTCATGAATACAGTAATGAAAACTATGTTCAAAACCTAATTCAGCAGTAGATTAAAACAGACAATATACCAATAGGCCTTCCTAGCAATCATATGAATAATCATTGAAAAGAGAAGAGTAGATGAATAATCAATACCCGATTAATATTGAACTTATAAAATATATTCTAAATCTCACAATGCATAACTATCCCTTAAGGTTTCAATTTTCCTCTACCAACTAAAATTAAATCAGCCACGCAGGGTCATAAGAAAATCTAAAGAAGAATTAAATAAGGAAACTAAGAGCTTCCTCCCCTCTATTTGATGCTTTCTTTCTTCCCATTTTATAGATTGGCTTCTACTTATTGAAGTAGAATTGTTTCTAGGTCAAAATCCCACCCGTTAGGCTTCAATTGGAGTAAAAAAGACCTAAAAATTATGACTTCAGCATTCTGGTGCGGTGGCGAGCAACACAGCATGCTACACGAGTGCTACAGCGCTATGGAAACACACTGACAAGGCACTTGAGCTAGCACCACAGTTCTTAGTCTTCCTGGCAAGGGAACCATTGCGCTTAAGACCAACGCCGAAGCACGCTGGCATGACGCCCAAAAAATTCTAGATTCTACCAAAGTGCTGAACACAAAATATGTAACTCTATGTCTCTTCTTTTTATAGTCGCTAGAATCACCTCAATCGGAGTTCAAATAGGATAGATATGCCTCAATTAGTGACAAAGGGTCAAAAATCAGTATTTTTCCATATTTTCTCTCTATTTTTCTCTTCTTTTATTCTTTATTATTCCTAAAACATAAAACACAAAACTCAATTAAATTCTATATATATATTCTACTTAAATCAAACAAAAAGTGAGTTTAAAGGTATTAAAATCATACTTAATTATAAACACATCGTCTTTCAACACTACTAAAACAATGTTAGCTTATTAACAGAGTTTTTTTAATTATATTTTACACCAACATTATACAATAAATTTAGGTTAGATCACATTAGAATAATGAATTTAGTTAAAGTAACAATAAATATGTGGTAATGAGGTATACAACAAAAAAAGATATACAACACAATGTAAATTAAAAAAAAACTATATTAAGATTGAATTTATATAATTAGTTTACGCCATGATATTCAAAAATGCAATAAAACTATTCATTAGGACTCGGGCTTCTATGTCACGCCCCCAATTTAAGGGAACGTGATTGTCACGAGTAGCAGATAACTTTAATCTTATTCTATTGCATACTTGTTTTAAATATATCACATATCAGGATTAATAACATACGTTTACAAGTTCTTCAATATAACCAAATATACAGGCCAAGTCTTTATACACATATTACAGTAAAAGCAGGGATCTTGCCTATGGCGTTCAGAGCATACTCTAGAATACAAGTACAAAATAATTTAAACATTATAAGCCTTGAAAACAACGTAGGCTCACCCAAATAGTATGACACCTAGTTGAACACGTAATTATAGGACCAAACTCTGTATCCTTATCTGAAATGCAAGTATTGTGTAGTGAGTTTGACAACTCAATGAGCAGATAATACCTCCTATGAACTCTTAGGTCAACATATAGATGTACTCATATATTAAAATTTATCACATAGAAAATTACAGTTCAAAAGTACATCTATATGGGACCCACATTTCAAGTTTTCTCAATTCAAATCACATTCAAATATCGAAAATCATATGCAATACAGTATGATCATTATTCAAATTTTGTTATGCATCAAAATATTTCTCATGAAAACACTAGGAGGATCCTATATCAGAACCACCATATACAAGTTCAAACCTTTCCGTGTTTTGGTGGTGTAGGATTTGCCTAAACTCTGCATCCCAGTTAAGGTTTGCCCTACCACCATTCAAGAGGACACGCGAAGGGACTATAATATGGGCAATTTCCCAGCACACAGCAAGGGAAGGCAAATCACATATCATATAGTCGACATCGCGCCCAGATAGGAGGCATCCTGCTCCCCTTCACATATCATATCCTCTGTGTTGGCTGTCACACGAGACTAGTACTACCCCTTCTAGCTGAGGTATCAAGGTGCACTAGGGCTAACATCGCCTGATGTTAGCAAATATTATTTCCAAAAGGATTCCTCCACAAAAATCATATTTGCATATATGTCATATTGTTCAAAACAAAAGTTTTAGTATAATACAGAATTTTCAATCTTAGTACAATTTCTTTGTCAGAAACTTCCCAATCAGGGTAATCACATATACATGCATGTTTCTAAAGCAATCTTATAGCTTTACATATCAATTCCACATGCACAATATATTTCCTTTACTATATAATGAAAAATACAATTTAAAATCACATATTCAAATAGTTCAAAAATCTATTTTCAAAATCATACTCTTCTTGAACTATATAACATATTGTAACAATTCAGATAATTTAATACATTTCAGAGACATAAAAATATAAATAACTTGTAAACACAATCAATTATCCATTTAAAATTCAAGAAGAGCGTAGGGTAAGTCATAGAAAGAATTATCTACTCACAGGGTAAGGGCTCCAAGTTGGACAACCCTAAAATGTACTTTTCCAATCAAATAGTGAGCAAATAGATCTCAAAAAAGAGTCCGGAGGGTCCAAAAACTTAAGAAATAACTCCAGGAGCTTGGTCAACTGATAGAGGTAATGTCCATGACAGGAAAAAACTATTCACATCGGCTAAAATCACTATTCACACTATTCATTACACTATTCACGCAAGCAGATACACTATTCATAGTTACTGTTCATCCGAGAAATTTTTCATGATTTAATTCTTCAAATCATGCTATTCAGCCAGAAAATTTTGCATACAAGGATTATTCTAGCTCTAAAACATGATTTTAGGGTCAAAATCATCAGAAAACACCAAGAAATTTTGAAATCCTAAACTTTACCTCGTGGTTACTGTTCATCACTTTCAGCGAACTTCTGATGAGTAACATCACTAATTTCATTTCATGAATACATCCCTAATTTCATTTTTTTTCAGGTACATAAATATTTTATTAAGGAAATAAAATTTATTAGACAATTTTTAGATATCTAAGGAAATATAATCCTTAGAAATTCTTCACCTTACATGTATGCATAGAAATATTCTAACATTAATGAAATAGGTAAAGAGAGAAAACCTAAGAGAAAAAATTAGAAATAATATACTAAAGAAATGTGAAATTCTTAAGTAAGGAAAATAAATTTTTTGAAACAAGTAAAGGTCTTAAAATTTTAAGAAAACATTGGATAAGGGTAATTTTTCCTAATTCAAGAACTAGAGTTTCTAAGTTTAACATATTCACCCACACATTGGGCTTTTACCTATGGACACTTCATATAGAGTTTTTCCACTTCACATAAGTTTCTGGCAAGCCCATTTGATAGCCTAAACAAGAAATAAAACATAGACTTAGATTAAGATATAGAAATTGGACCGATAGCTCAAAACTTATGAAAATCTGTCCAAGCCCTCCAAGAAAGGTAGAATTTTATCCAAAGCAAAGGAAATGGGTAGGAATAAGCCCAAATCCAAGAGGAAAAATAAAACAAAATAAATCATGTGATAATATAATAAAGATTAGGTTACATGGCTTTAAGACAAAAAAATTTAACAATTGGTATGATAATACAAGGCTTTAGGACAAAACATCTATATCCTACACTCATCATTTTAGCAAGTGGTATGATAATACAAGACTTTAGGACAAAACATCTATATCCTACACTCATAATTTTAGCAAGTGGTATGATAATACATGACATTAGGACAAAACATTCCTATCCCACACAAATAATTTCAACCAAATAATGGAGATTCAAGGACTAGAAATTTTCCACCTAAAAAGGCAAACCTATCATAATTGATTAAGAAAAAGAAAAAGGAAATGAATCCCTAAATCAAAGGGACCTTGTCCCTTATCTTAAGAACATATTATCATAATTTTCAAAATATAAATCTCCTTTTCCTATGCATATCTTGACTAAGGAAGAGGAAGACAAGAACATGAGTTGTTTGTTTTCCAAAAATTCAACCAAGTGTATCCTAATTGTGATAACGTAGACCCATGATCATGAAAGGTGAATTATTTGGTGGTCCATTTAAGCAAAACCCAACCCTACAACATTATAATTTTCTTCCAAGTGAAGGAGAGGAAAAATAGAAGCAAGGTAGAGTGAGGAAAAGAGAGGAAGAAAGGAAGAAAGAGGAAAGAGAAGTCTAGAGGACTAAGTGCTCAAGGTAGGTTTAACAATATTTCTTTTTGAAGAAAAGTTTTGAAACTTGTAATATTTATTTGAGATTTTGATCTTAGAACTTTGATGATTGGTCATGGATGTTGCTATATCATGTTACATATTATGTATGTTTGAATACTTAGGCTAGTGTAGATAGTTCTGCAGAGGTATGGCTATAGGTGGCAAAATTTTAAGCTTCTGTTTTTAAAATTTTGGGAAGAATCGATAAGGAATTAAAACAAATGGTTAACATGAAAACTGTAGATCTATGTCTCACGGATTTTGATCCACTAACATCACTACATTTGGAGTCCATATGAGGTAGACATGTTCCGATTAGTAAGCAGTGGTCAGAAAATAGTTAATCAGGGAAGAATATGTTAGGATAGCTTCTGTGTTTTAATTTTTGCGAACATTCTGTAGGAAATTAAAATAAATTGTAAACATAAGAATTATAGATATATGTGTCATAGATTTTTTGCCACTAGAATCACTCAATTTGGAGTCTGTATGAGGCAAATATGGTCTGATTAATTTCTTGGAACATTCTGTTGGGAATTAAAATAAATGATTAACATAAAAATTATTGCTATATGTGTCATAGATTTTTAGCCACTGGAATCACTTAATTTGGAATTCTTATGAGGGAGATATGGACAGATTAGTAGGTAGAGGTCAAAACCTACCCGAGAAGAAATAACCTATATTTTGAGGGAGTAATATCACCTTGATTCTTAATATTTCGCTAAACTATTAAACATAATAGTTTTAGATAATTATTTTATCTTTAAATTGACACCAAGATCACCTACATCAGAGTTATATTGAGGTAGTTATGCTCTTATTAGTAAGATAAGATTAGATAGGATGAAAACTTACATCAAGAAAATAAAGAAATAAAATTAATATTTAAAAAAGAAGAAGAATCTTATAAATGAAAATAATAAATGACTAGTATATGCCATAGTCATTGCCATTGTATGAACTTCTTACCATCTTAAGGTTGAAATTTTGACATGGAAAAATTTTATAAAGTGATATTTGAAATGGTTATGTTCATGGCATGATTACCAATGATTTTTGGTAATAGTTACATACTTGTTATTGAAAGCATATTTTGGCTATCATTATGAAAAGAAAAGAAATGAGCACGGTCACATGGCAATCCGTGTGGTACAGCAGTAGGGGACGCCCTACCAACGGTTATGATCATGTTAATGAGAAAAGAAAGAAAAAGTGATCCATGTCGGACGGAGCGAGAAAAGCCCGTACCGGAGAGTAGAAAATACTCACCCTGACCAGGGTAGCTTGATATGAGAATAAATTGATAGTCATCATATGATATTCTGAAAATAGTTAATCCTGTCATACATGTCATTTTTGTATGATTCTCATGCGCATAGATATAATGCATTCATGTGACCAAAGATATTTGTTGTAGTTTATAGAGCTGAACATGACGTGAAGAGCTATATTGATGATGATTTATTGTTTAACTTACTGGGATTTAATTCTCACTATATTTCCATGTCATGTTCAGAAGAATAATTATGCAGATTTTCTCTATGGCACTAGCTTTTAGCATATGTTGGATCGAGTTACTCTATTTTGAGCTGATCCTAGTAATGTATATGGTGTCTATGGTCAAGTTGACTAAGATCCCGGTGAAGATGCAACCATCCGCACCCGTATCTCCGAAACTGGTCAACAGGGATGAATAAGATATAATTATATATGTGTTAGACTTTTGTACGGATGTTATTGATTAATGATATGTATGTAAACTTTGTATTGTATAAATTAAATAAATGTTATTTTGAGTTAAGTTGTAACGAGGTAATAACTTCATGGTATTTTAAAAGAAATTGTTACTTAAATGGAGTTGTTTCACGGCAAGTTTTCGATGAGATTGATCGGTGAATTTTGAAACTCTCGTCGCCACAAGTCTAATGATACTTCCGGTATTTCAATCAGATGCATATATTGAAAGAAATCTTAGACAGAAGGTAGAACTTAGAGAGAGAAATTGAATTGGAGAAAAATTTCCACCCCTTGTCGTGCTCTGCTCCTTCACGTTTCCATTCTCCCCTTTTTCTCCTTTTTTTTTACTCATTATTATTTAATAATTGAATATTAAAAATTTATTATTTAATTATATACATATAATTATTGTTTTTCATCCTAAAGCATCCCAAAAATTTCTAAAAATTTATATTCTTACAAAACTTTAGTTGCACTCTTAAATCATGACTTTTCTTGATAAAAATGTTAATAACACAAATCACAAAATAAAATATCTTTATGCATAATAAAAGAAAGAATATTTCTAAAAATAAAACAAAAATTTATTAGAAGCAAATATAATTATTTTAAGCAAAAGAAAAATTATTTTAATTAAAAATATATTTACTTTCAGCAAAAAATAATCATTTAAAATAAAAATATATTTGTTTATAGCAAAACATAATTATTTAAAAAAATTACAGGATATTACATTCTTCCCCCTTTAAGAAATTTGGTTCCTGAATTTCAAACTATTCTATCACAAGTAAGGAATGACGCCAAGACATAAGTTACAGTTATTAACTTCACTACTCAAACTATTGAAAATATCTCTTTTGTATATCATCTTTGCTTTCAAAAAAATACTCTTCACTTGAGTGATTTTGCCATATAACCTTAACCATAGAGATTTCTTTCAGCCATAAATTCTTCACTTATCAATCAACAATAATCAATGGTTTTCCCTCATAATTAAGCCAAGTTCTTGTTCAATTAAATTTCTTGAAATTCAATAACATGAGAAGAATTTAATAGGTACTTCCTTAGCATTAATGCAAGAAAGATTGTACCAACATCACTTAATCCTGATGGCAAAGCTAGGCAATATATACTATGCATACTTTGTTCAAGATTTCAAAAGAACCTATCTACTAAAGCTTAACTTTTTTCTTCTTTCCAAACCTCATTACCTCTTTCATGGGTGAGTCCTTTAAAAATATTTGGTCATCAGCTGATAATTTCTAGTACTTAACTTTCATAGTCCTTATAGTCTTTTGGCCTGTATTGAGTTGCTTGTATTCTTTTTCTAATCAATTTCACTTTATCAACGACATCTTACAATAAGTCTAACCCCACTAAATCATTTAACAAAAGGTTAGTAACATCTCTTACATAAGGCTCTAAGTAATCCAATATCACTTTATTATAGGCAAATCCAACTAGCATCATCAATCTAGGTTAGTCATATTCTATCTATTATATGTTATTCCAAATTAGATTTCAAAAGCTTAACTTTATTCAACTCACCCACCTATTAGGAGACCTACGATATTTCATGTAAAACCTCAAATGGTGCCATTTGTATTTTGGCCTGATAATTACTAATATGGGCAAGTTCAAATAAGGATAAATGATTTCTCCAAATTTTTACCAAAATTATATAAAGATACCTGAAGCATAACTTCTAATGCGTAAACACATCATTTAGATTTACTATTAGCTATACTATAATCTAACAAAGATCCTTAGGCTTCCTGAATAGCTCTCCCAAAACAAATTATTTAGTTTTTACTTGCTGACACACCAAACAACGAAAGAAATATCACTTGTATATTCTTTTTACCATTATACTAGTACAATTCTTTCATATCTAAGTATATCCTTATTGCCTTGGGTTATCCATATTCACAATCTATTGCTTCTTCTGAAATCTCCTTCAACAACAATTATTCACATCCTAGATACTAGACTCAACTTAGCATAATATAAACTCTTAACACAAATACCTTAATCGCTTTACATTATTTTTGGACATGGTTCTCAAAATATTATCCATTACTTTAACCTACTAACCACTTGGACACCTTAATAATTCAGTTTCAAAGGAAAGAAATTAACTTTCCTTGTAATGAGGGAAAAGAACCTTGCATTTAATGCCAAACATTAATGAAGGAGGATGCAATAAAATAGACAAAAATCATAATAAAGAACGATACCAAAATAGAAAGTCAAAAGTTTGGACAAAGCATTGAAAGAAAATTAAAATCAATGGCCATAATTCTTGAAAAACTATATACATAACTTAGTTGTTATTTTAGTAAAAATCGGTGGCTGCAAGTTTTGAATATATTTACCAAAATTTAATTGAAAGCTACTGTTATTCGATAGCAGAATAGCACATGGAAAATAATTATTTCTGAGCTTATAAAAGGTTGTAAAAAAAATAGCATGTAGTTAATTAGTAGGATGCAGTTGGTTGCTTCAAAACAGATGTAATCAATCAACTGTAAAATAACCAATCTAAATTAAAATTTTCCAAAATAGCTAGTCGACTTAATAATACCAATAGTCAACTAGTAAGAACATTGGAAAAACAAGATAAATTATTTGATTGTCTCTTTTCAACTATTAACTGGTTTATATTTTCACTCTCTCTTTTTTTCAATGACGCCTATCACTTACAACTTTTACTACAAGAATCAAGACATCAACGCTTCATTAAGGACAACAAGGAAAAAATCGCATGCTTTTAGCAAATAGTGTTTCCAAAAGGATTCTTCCACAAAAATCATATTTACATATATGTCATATCGTTCAAAACAAAAGTTTTAGTATAATACAGAATTTTCAATCTCAGTACAATTCCTTTGTCAAAAACTTTCCAATCAGGATAATTACACATACATGCCCGTTTCCAAAGCAATCTTATAGCTTTACATATCAATACCACATGCACAATATATTTCCCTTACCATATAATGAGAAATACAATCTAAAATCACATATTCAAATAGTTCAAAAATTTATTTTCAAAACCATACTCTTCTTGAACTATATACCAGATTGTAACAATTAAGATAATTCAATCCATTTCAAAAACATATAAAAGTATAAATAACTTGTAAACATAATCAATTATCCATTTAAAGTTCAAGAAGAACATATGGTAAGTCATAGAAAGAATTATCTACTCACAGGGTAACAGCTCCAAGTTAGATAGCTCCAAAATGTACTTTTCCAATCACATGGTAACCAAATAGACTTCAAAAAAGAGTCCAGAGGGTTCAAAAACCTAAGAAATGACTCCAGGAGTTTAGTCAACTGATGGTACTATTTATGGCCGGAAAAAATTATTCACATCGGCTGAAATTACTATTCACGTGCAGCTAATGTAACGCCTCCAATTTACAAGCAGGTGAACAAATATATTTTTTTTTTGCAATCAAATATTTTTCATAACATGCATAACACTATTATTTGTAATAGAAATAGATACATATAGGTTCTCTCATGTATATACGTTATACAGACTAAGTTGTAAAAGTCAAAGTAACAACAGAAGCAGGGATCCTACCTGTGGTGTTCAGAGCACACTCTAGAATACAAACACAGTATAATTCAAAACTATGAGCCTTGAAAGCAACGTAGACTCACCCAGAGAATATGTCACTTAACTGAGCACCTATCTATAAGATCAGACTCTGTATTCTTATATGAAAAATTTGAAAATATCGTGTAGTGAGTTTGACAACTCAGTGAGCAAATAATACCTCCTATGACCTCTTAGGTCAACATATAGATGTACTTATACTGTAAAATTTGTCATATATAAAATACAATTCAGAAGTACATCCATATGGGACCCGTATTTCAAATATTCTCAAATAAAAGGATATTCAGATATCTAAAACCATATTCAGCACGGTATGATCATTAAACAAATGTTGTTATGTTCAGCTGTATAAACTACAGTAAAATATTGAGCTTTTGAGATAAAGTTATAACTTTTAAAATGACTGCCTTATTCGGCGATCTGGTAAACCCACACACTCATTTGCTATACGCATAGTGACCGATCGACTACAGTCACAATAGTGATCAGGAAATGTGAGTTCATCACCCATCTGCCACCTCACATTACCACTGTCACTCGGTTGGAGCGGCCCTTCCTCGGCTCATCGTCACAAGCCATACAACCCGTCGATATTCATCCATACATATAAATACATACATATATATATATATATATATATATATATATATATATATATGCATATTCATCAAATGCAATTTATAATTATTAAGCAACTCGCCATGAGTTTTACGCTTGCCATTCAATCATAATCAGTAACTTTAGAGTTTTACAAATCAATGCCTCATGCACATAATATTTACTTTGCCAAATAATGAAAAATACATTTAGAATCACATATACATGCCATTTCTCAAGGAAATCATATAGCTTTAATTTATAAATCAATATCACGTGCATAAATGTTCATTTCACCATTTAATGAGAAATACATGAGAAATCAGATATGTCATAAGTTTAAAAATCCATTTCTCAAAACTATACTCTTCTTGAACTATAATCAAAATTGTAAGCAATTTCGATAATTTTAATGTATTTCAGAAACATATAGAAGTGTAAATATCTTATAAACATAATCAAATACATGTTTAAAAATCAAGAAGAGTATAGGGCAAGTCATAGAAAGAATTATCTACTTACAAGTCAAGGCTCCATGTTGGACAGCCCAAATGTAATTTTTCAAGTCAAATCTGATCAAATGGATCTCAAAAATGAGTCCAGAGCATCCAAAAACCTAGAAAATGACTCTGGGAGCTTGTCACTATTTACGGGCGGAAAATACTATTCATGCTGGTCAAAATCACTATTCACCACCGAAAATCACTATTCACGAAGAACAAAAATTTGTCAAATGACTGAAAAATTTTATATCATAAGGTTTACCCAGCTCCTGAATGAATCTACAGTGTCAGATTTCCAATTTGAAGTCTCTAAGTAAGAGTTTCAGAGTTTACATTTTTCTGAGATTTTCTACTTCCGATCTGTGGTGATTCTACGGCTGATTTGAAAAATTGTTCAGTCAAAATCGTAGTATACTCCATCCTGAATCCAGTGGTACCCTTAATTTTGAGATCAGAAGCCAATAGGCACTCCAGATCTAGAGAGAAAAATGGATGTTACTATTTACACTATTCATACTATTACGGAAATCCCACATTCTCTTCATCTTCCGTCTCCCCCTCCCCTTTTTTCTTTCTTTTTATTCTTTTTATTATTATTATTATTTAATAATTAAATATTTAAAAATTATTTTTTTTATTATATACATATAAATACTATTTTTCATCATAAAATATCCCAAAAATTTCTAAAAATTTACACTCTTATAAAACTTTAGTTGAACTCTTAAATCATGACTTTTCTTGATAAAAATTTTAATAAATATCACAAAATAAAATATCTTTATGCATAATAAAAGAAAGAATATTTATAAAAATAAAACAAAAATTTATTAGAGGCAAATATAATTATTTAGGCACAATAGAAATCATTTTATTTAAAAATATATTTGTTTATAACAAATCATTATTATTTTAAAAAAATTACGGGATATTACATTCTTACCCACTTAAGAAATTCGGTCCCCTAAATTTCAAACCATCCTATCATATGTAATATGAACTACGATCACAACTATTGTACATATACATCCTTGCCGTCATTTTTGAAATTTTTCACATTCAATTTAGCTAATATCCACCAATCACTCACATAGTTGTTCTAATTATATCCGGCCTATTCACATAGCTATTGTAAGTATTTCATTCTTTGAGTTTTATATATGTTCACATTAGTATCTTTACTTTCATACTCAAAGTTAGGGTGTGTACAGCTATGGAGGGAATCGCATTCCGTCAGTTTCAAAATATGTGTGTCTTTTGTGGTTGCAATCCTAGAAAGGATGGAGAGTATGTGAAAGCTGCACAAAATCTGGGTATGGTGCTAGCCAGGAGAAAGATTCATTTAGTCTATGGTGGAAGTAATCGTGGATTAATGAGGTGTGTGTCTACAGTTGCACATATAGGAGGATGTCAAGTTCTAGGTATTATTCCCACATCTTTAGCTGCATCCAACATCATAGGAAAGACAACTGGGGAAGAATTTAGGGTAGCTTCCATGCATGAGCGCATGGCTAGAATGATGAGCAATGCTGATGCCTTCATTGCCTTACTAGGTGATTTTGGTACTTCAGAGAAGATTTTTCAAATAGTCTCTTGGGCACAACTAAATATGCATCACAAACCAATAGGTTTGTTAAATGTTAATCACTTCTTTGATGGTCTATTGTCTTTTCTAGATCAAGCTGTGGAACAAAATTTTATCCCACATTCAGCACGACAAATTCTCATCTCAGCTTCAAATGTTGAGGAGTTGATTAATGCTTTATAAACATTTGTTCATGTACCTGATCCAACTATGATTCAAATAAAATGGATGGCAGACAACCGTAGGAAGCGCAAATTGGATTTGGATCTTCATCTTTAAATGTAGTAAAATACAGTCATTGTTGTACCACTTTTACTTTCTTAAGGTCTACTTGGATACCATCTTTACCAACTATACTCCCTTAGAGTTGGTAAAATTATCTTTAAATGTTGTTTATGATCCTTTGTACTCTCAAAACGTATTAGTATTTCATTAATAAAGATAATAATAAATTTATCCAAAAATAATTTAGATACTCTATTCATTAAGTCCATGAATGCAACTGGGGCATTTGTCAAACTAAATGACATCACCAAGAACTCATAATGCCCATAATGAATCCTAAAAGAAATTTTTTGAATATCTTCGTCCCTTATCCTCAATTAATAATACTCATATCTCAAATCAATTTTTGAAAAAATATTGAGTACCTTGTAACTGATCGAATAGATCATCTATACGAGGTCATGGGTTTTTATTCCACACTGTCATCTTATTCAACTGTCTATAATCTATGCATAGTCATAATGATCCATCTTTTTTTTCACAAATAGATCTAGAGCACCTCAAGGAGAGTACTAGGGCGTATAAATCATTTGTCTAACAAGTCTTACAACTAATTCTTTAATTCCTTGAGTTTAGTCATTGTCATTCTATATGAGGATATAAACATTGATTGGATTCCAAGAAGTAAATCAATACCAATTTCTATTTTACGTTTCGAGATAATCCTAGCAATTCATCAAAAATTACATCAAAAAATTCTCTAACCACTGGAACTTGATTTACACTGGTATATTCTATATCAACATCTCCCACCACTGCCAAATATCCTTGGCACCTTTTTGTAATAACTTATAGACTGCTAAAACAAAGATTAGATTTTTGGGTACCTCGTTACAGTATTCTTGTATCAAGAAAGAAGATTCTTTAGGAATATTGAATTTAATCATCTTCATATGACATTCTAAAATGGCCTGACATGTTGCCAACCAATCCATTTCTATTATCACATCAAAGTCTACCATATGTAGACATTCAGGTAAAATGGATATTAAATTCAAAAATGATCATATTTTGCATTTGTTTCAATTTTTTAAATTCTCTGGGACACCTATCCCTTTCACTTTCAATCAGTAATTGACCTATAGATACCTCTTAAGTTGTCACAATATTCAATCAACTTTATATTAGGAAATTTAATAACTTGGAATAGAAAGGAAATTGAAACCCTATAGAATCCCTCAGTAGCAACTGAAGTATAAATATGTCTGGCTCATACCCATACTAAAGGTCCTACTAAAGAATCCTTTGCTTCAATAGCCACAGGGAAACTTAATCTTCTAATACCAACTTGTAACGCCCCCAATATACGAGCAGGTGAACAAATATATCTTTTTTTGCAATCAGATATTTTTCATAACATGCATAACACTATTCTTTGTCATAGAAATAGATATATATAGGTTCTTTCATGTATATACATTATACAGACCAAGTTGTAAATGTCAAAGTAACAACAAAAGCAGGGAACATGCCCCTGGCGTTCAGAGCACACTCTAGAATATAAACACAGTATAATTCAAAACTACGAGCTTTGAAAGCAACGTAGACTCACCTAGAGAATATGTCACTTAACTGATCACCTATCTGCAAGATCAAACTCTGTATTCTTATCTGAAAAATATGGAAATATCGTGTAGTGAGTTTGACAACTCAGTGAGCAGATAATATCTCTTATGACCTCTTAGGTCAGCATATGGATGTACTCATGTTTTAAAATTTGTCACATATAAAATACAATTCAGAAGTACATCCATATGGAACCCGTATTTCAAATATTCTTAAATAAAAGGATATTCAAATATTCAAAACCATATTCAGCATGGTATGATCATTAAACAAATGTTGTTATGCTCAGTTGTATAAACTATAGTAAAATATAAAGCTTTTGAGATAAAGTTATAACTTTTAAAATGGCCTGCCTCATTCGGTGATCTGGTCAACCCACACACTCATTTGCTATACACATAGTGACTGATCGACTACAGTCACAACAATGATCAGAAAATGTAAGTTCATCACCCATCTGCCTCCTCACATTACCACTCTCACCTGGTTGGAGCGGCCCTCCCTTGACTCACTCAAGCTAATAGGGCGTCCCCTATTCGGTACCGTCACTAGCCATACAACCCGTTGATATTCATCCATACATATAAATACATATATATATATATATATATATATATATTTATATATGCATATTCATCAAACGCAATGTATAATTATCAAACAACTCGCCATGAGTTTTATGTTTACCATTCAATCATAATCAGTAATTTTATAGTTTTACAAATCAATGCCTCATGCACATAATATTTACTTTTCCAAATAATGATAAATACATTTAGAATCACATATACATGCCCTTTCTCGAGGCAATCATATAGCTTTATAAATCAATATCACGTGCATAAATATTCATTTCACCATTTAATGAGAAATACATGTGAAATCAGATATACCATGAGTTCAGAAATCCATTTCTCAAAACTATACTCTTCTTGAACTATAATCAAAATTATAAGCAATTTCGATAATTTTAATGCATTTCAAAAACATATAAAAGTGTAAATATCTTATAAACATAATCAAATACACGTTTAAAGATTAAGAAGAGTATAAGGCAAGTCATAAAAAGAATTATCTACTCACAAGTCAAGGCTCAAGGTTGGACAGCCCAAATGTAATTTTCCAAGTCAAATCTGATCAAATGGATTTCAAAAATGAGTCTAGAGGGTCCAAAAACCTAAGAAATGACTTTGAGAGCTTGGTCACTGTTCACGACCTAAAAATACTGTTCATGCCGCCGAAAATCACTATTCATGAAGAACAAAAAGTTGTCAGATGATTGAAAAAAATTATATGCTAAGGTTTATCCAGCTCCTGAATCTATCTACGATGTCAGATTTCCAATTTGAGATCTCTAAGTAAGAGTTTCAGAGTTTACCTTTTTATGAGATTTTCTACTTCTGATCTACGGCGATTCTACGGCTGATTTGAAAAATTGTTCGGTCAAAATCGTAGTATACTCCATCTTGAATCCAGTGGTACCCTTAGTTTTGAGATCAAAAGCCAATAGGCACTTTATTTTTGCAAAAAGTTTCTTCTCCTTCAAAACTTGAAGCACTAGCCAAAGATGAAGTTCATGTTCCTCCCTACTCTGTGAGTAAATGAGAATATCATCGATGAAGACCACCACAAACTGATCCAAATAGGGTCGGAAGATTCGATTCATGTAATCCATGAAGACCGCAGGAGCATTGGTAACTCCAAACGACATAACTAGAAACTCATAATGCCCATAACGAGATCTAAAAACCGTTTTAGGGACGTCTTCTTCCTTTACTCAAATCTAATGATAACCTGATCTCAAATCGATTTTAGAGAAAACAATTGCTCCCCTGAGCTGATCCAACCGATCATCAATCCTCGGTAATGGATACTTATGCTTGATGGTCACCTTGTTAAGCTGCCGGTAGTCAATGCATAATCGCAAGCTTCCATCTTTCTTCTTTACGAAGAGCACTGGGGCTCCCCAAGGTGAAACACTGGGTCGAATAAAATTCTTCCCCAAAAGGTCTTCAATTTGCTTCTTAAGCTCTTTCAACAACACAGGAGCCATCCTATACGGGGTAATAGAAATGGGAGTCGCTCCTAGCACCAAGTCAATGGAAAACTCCACTTCCCTCTTGGGTGACTGTTCAATAATTTTTGAAGGAAAGACTTCCAGAAAGTCCCGAGCTACCGGAAACTTGACCAGTTCTTGCTCAATCTCCTTGTTGAGAGTACATAAAGAAATACCGTCTAAAACCTCACCAACTGATTCTATCTGGATTTTGTTGATCTATTCATCCCTGCTTTTAGATTTCATGTTGGACTCAAAACAGAAGACCAAAGTCCTCTTAGAACAATCCAAGAGAATCTGGTTGCTACTGAGCCAATCGATTCCCATGATGTCACCCAAATTTTCCACACTCACTCCCACCAAAAATCTACACTGAAGGTCTATCCCCCAAGGCCAAGGGTTTCTTCCCCTAACAAGACGATCAGGAGTTAAAAATTCTCTCTTCCTCTTCCATGGCGCTCGTTTGTCTTTCTCTTCCTCTACTGCCTTCAAACTCTCTTTTTTTAGCAGCCGACGCTTATTAATTAAAGGAATAAATTCACGAATTTCCAAGGCCACGACTGCATTGTGAATTTTAGGATTCAAACCAGCCTCGAACTTGATCGCTTTCCAAGATTCGTCTAGATTGTATCTCAGATAAGACGAGAACTTAGCTAAATCTTCAAATCTGGCAATGTACTGGTCGATTGATCGACTCCCTTGTCTGAGTTGAAGGAATTCTATTTCCTTTTCTCCTCTGACACTCCTCAAGAAATACTTGTCCAAGAAGGTCTCCCGAAAAATAGACCAGGTAACTTGTCGTTCCTGGTGAGCCAACAGTTCATTGGCTCTTCTCCACCAAAACTCAGTTTCTTCCTTCAGCAGGTACACAGCAAAATTTGTTTTCTGCTCGTCTGAACACCTCAGAACCCCAAAGACTTCCTCTATTTCTGTTAACCATCTATCCGCCATCATAGGATCATACCCTCTGACGAAAGACGGAGGTTGAGTTCTCATAAAATCTGCCCATCCATGCCAGCATTCCTTGGGTTTTCACCCACCTCACCATAAGCGTTATTATTATTCTGGATGTGCCGTAATATTTCATTTGTGGCGGAAGCTTGATCTCGAATAGCAGTGGCTAGATTTTGGAGAGTAGCTTCCGCACTTGGCGCTGAGTTTCTCCTTGATGATGCAATTTTTCTACTGTATGCAACAAAAGAATTAATCACTATTGAGGTGATCTAGCTCAATAGTATTTAAAGAAGACTTCATAATACAGTAGTGATAACATCATCAAGCATACATATTGGGAAAAATGCTAGCAATTTTTCCTTAACAATTTCCATGTGCCACTCTACTCTATCTATCCACATCTTATTCAAGATGCTTTAGATCGATCCAGGTAACCATTCACCCCCATGGCCACTTAGGATCGACCTGCTCTGATACCAACTTGTAACGCCTGATTTTTTTTTATAAATGCAAGAGATCAGATATACCATAAGCTAAGCAACCCATACATTCATATATTCAAAACTATATACATCAGAGTCTAACGACTTTATATACATCCATATGTAACCCGAGGTACTAAGCTTACAACACAAAAAGGTAGAGTACCGTAAGTTTACATCAAAATAATAGGGTTAGCCCATTTACATAAATAGAGTTAGCTATACATAGCAAGCTATCCTACACCTCACCCCTGGCCGTCACCCCTAGGGTACTGCTGGTGGAGGAGGCAGGCCAGGAGCAGGGACCTCTATCATACTAATCACCATCAGGTTCACAATGATGGTGAACTGTCCCAAGTAAGGAACATCAACAGTCTGCAACTCCAGAAGCAGTGTCAGCACCACAAATGCCATCTCTACTTATCTGAACATAGCATTGAAACATAGTGAGATATAAAATCCCAACAAGATCAACATTCTAAAACATATAAGTATGCGAAAACTCACATGATATGTCCAAATATATAAGTTACAGAAAACATTTTCTCTTTTATACAATAAAGTACATACTAGCCTTTTTGTAGATTATGCATCAATATCACGCAAAATAACAAAATATGCATTTGTACAATACATGTATCGTCGTCTCGGGTCCATACCACACACAGTGGCTCATCATCACTCATAATGGCTCATAGGCCGATAATCTCTCTCAATTGCAATCCTCAATGTGGCATGAGCCTTCCCCTCCAGCTACTCACCCACCCTTTGAGGGCCATTGGTCGGAGGGTCCTTCATGTATTGACCACTCTAGGCTATAGGGCGTCCCCTACCTCGGTACCGTATCAAAGCCACGACCCTTCAGTTGCTTTACCTCATAAGGTGCCACTATCCCAGGTAACCTTAATGGGTAAAGATCATCCTAGACTTGTCAGTCTCCTCAATACAGCAAGGGAGACTTGTTTCCAGGCCACCCTGCTTTAGAAAAGATCATTCTGACTTGTCAGTCGCCTCAATACAGCAAGGGAAACACCTGTTTCCAGGCCAACCTGCTTCAGAGAGGGTTCTCCTGACAACAAAATCTTTTATATCTCACTAGCCACTTAACATAACAGAGGGTGCACATTATTAGATATGCAGCACATAATCAACTTGTTCTCAAACATATTACAACAACTCATCATGGATACACATGCATGTCTTATCAATTTTCCATAATAAGCATACATTAGCAACTCACTTGCATACCAACACACAACAGTCTATAGCATGTAAACATAGTATTCGTGCGTCATTTCTCATGATTCACATTCATGATTTACCAACCATTCTTGGTGAAATAATTATAGCACATATAAAAGTAACATTCATGCATCATACAACCTTTATTAACATCCTAATAATGTTGGCAGTTAAAAAGGATTCAAAAAGGAAGTGAAAAAAAACAAGGAAAAAAGGCAACACAGCCTGACCTTCCTTTACAAAAAGACTACAACTTTCTCATTTCAACTCCGATTAAGATGATTTTGGTGTCTATGGAAACTAAAACAATTACCCACAACTTTCATTTCTATCACTTTAACAAATAAGAAACAGAACCAGGGGAAAAAGGTGTTTGAAAACAGAGTCAGAACTCAGTGCCTTAGATCTGACCTACCATCACTCATCAGGGCATATCTCTCTCGTTTCCAATCCGATTAAGGTGATTTCGGTGTCTATAGAAACTAAGACAATTATCTACAACTTTTATGTTTACTACTTTATCCGATTAAAAAGATAAACAGGTCAAAAATGTGTCCAAAAACAGCATCGCGATTCTGTGCGTTGAATCTGACCTTTCTTGAATCATCAGGGGATATCTCTCTCATTTCTAATCCGATTAAGGTGATTCCAGAGGCATATAAAAGCTAAGAAACAGGGATACAATTCATATGTTCAACATATTTCCAGATTCTACATAAAACATAACATCCAGAACCAACCAATAAGTCATGAAAGAGGATGTTGATCTTACCTTCCTTCTACCAGCTTGTTTTCTTCACTCTTCTCTTGCTCTGCTACCTTCTCTCTCTAGAAAGTATCATCAAAACAACAAGTTACCTCCATCCATTAGTTCCATGGAAACTTTAGGGTTAAGCAAGAAAATGGAGAAGATTGAAAACCACAGACCTTACCTCTTCCCCTTGAGTTTCACTCTAGTTGTCTTCTTCCTTCTCTCTTCTTTCTTCTTCTTCTTTTCTCCCCTTTCTCTCCTTTCTTTCCCTGCCGTGGAGCTTCTCTTTTGGGCTTAAAGGGTGGCGACTTGGCCACCAAGTCAAGGAGAAAAGATTAAAATATGGAAGCTTCCTCAACAAGCCATCCAACCCCTTAACCTTCACCCCTACTTTGTCTAACAATTTCAAAAATGCCATCCCATTAAAGTATGACTAAGGGGTTGGCTAAGGCTTTGTTTGGTTTATAGAAAACTCACCAAGTGTTTAATCCCTTCTTGAGCCTTACTTCAATGGGTTTTTGTGCAACTCTCTTCATGGCTCTACATTTCTATCGTTGTTGTCTATTTGTGGCCCTGTAGTCAAGAAAAACACCATTTCTTCCTTAATAATTCCTTCCAAAAATGAGAAAGTCCTTACTAAACATTCATGTTTATTTCCCTATAACTCCCTCACTTCACTCTTTTAAACCCTTTCCTACTATTTCATTTTGTGAATGTTATGGACAAAATTTTGGGTGTTACACTTCTCCCCCCCTAACAGGAATTTTGTCCCCAAAATTCAAGAATTTTACCTATCTTCAAACAACTGTCGATAAGAGTGCCTCATGTCTTCTTCTCTTTCCCATGTAGCCTCCTCTTCGGATAGCCCTTTCCATAACACCTTTACCAGCGGAACAGATTTACTACGTAGTTGTTTCACACTTTAATCTAAGATCATGATGGGTTCTGGTTGATATGTTAGATTTTCCTTCACTTCTATTTCATTTTGTGAATGTTATCAACAAAATTTTGGGTGTTACACTTCTCCCCCCCTTAACAGGAATTTTGTCCCCAAAATTCAAGAATTTTACCTGTCTTCAAACAACTGTGGGTAAGAGTGCCTCATGTCTTCTTCTCTTTCCTATGTAGCCTCCTCTTCAAATAGCCCTTTTCATAACACCTTTACCAGCGGAACAAATTTACTACGTAGTTGTTTCACACTTTGAACTAAGATCATGACGGGTTATGGTTGATATGTTAGATTTTCCTTCACAAGTATTTCCTCCTCTTGGATCACATGTGATGGATCCTGCAAATATATTTGTAGTTGAGAGACATGAAACACATTGTCCAAGTTAGAAAATCTCGAAGGTAGAGATATTCGATATGCTGAGGAGTCGACTTTCTGAAGTACCTGATAAGGTCCTATATATCGAGGGCTCAATTTCTTCACCTTCATGAATCGACCAATTCTAGTGGTCGGAGACATCTTCAAAAACACATGTGCTCCTTCTTGAAAACACAAGGGCTTTCTCCTCTAGTCATAATAACTTTTCTGACGACTCTGGGCAGTTCGCATCCTATCTTGTATCATTCGTATTTGCTCCGTAGTATGCTGGACTAACTCAGGACCCAACAATTTTCTTTCACCTGCTTCATACCAACACAGAGGCGATTTATATTTTCTACCATACAAAGCTTCATATGGTGCCATCCCTTATAACATTAGACCCATGATCATGAAAGGTGAATTATTTGATAGTTTATTTAAGCAAAACTCACCCTTATAACATTAGAATTTCGTCCAAGTGAGGGAGAGGAAAATCATAAGCAAGGTAGAGTGAGGAAAAAAAGAGAGGAAGAGAGAAAGCAAGAGGAAGGAGAAGTCTAGAGGACTAAGTGCTCAAGGTAAGTTAGCTAAACCTCCACTTGAATCTATTTTTTTTCTTCATCCTTTAGGTTCAAAAACTCACTCTCCTTCTCTTATTTAAGCTGCTATAAAATCTAAGGGAAGGGAAGAATCTTGCTACTTCCTTCAAGAGGAAACAAGAAAATGAATTCACTAAGTGAGTTAGGGAGATCCTTAGGTAGATTTAACAATGTTTCTTTTTGAAAAGTTTTGAAATTTGTAACATTTATATGAGATTTTGATCTTAGAACTTTGATGATTGATCATGGATGTTGCTATATCATGTTACATATTGATCTTGCATATGATATATGTCTGACTACTTAGGCTGGTGTAGATAGTTTTGCAAAGGTCTGGCTATAGGTGGCAAAATTTTAAGTTTCTGTTTTTAAAATTTAAGGAAGCATCGGTAAGGAATTAAAATAAATGGTTAACATGAAAAATGTAGATCTATATCTTATGGAATTTTAGCCACTCGAATCACTCAATTTGGTGTCCATATGAGGTAGATATGGTCTGATTAGTAAACAGTGGTCAAAAAATGATTAATCAGGGAAGAATTTGTTAGGAAAGCTTCGGTGTTTGAATTTTTGGGAACCTTATATAGGGAATTCAAATAAATGGTTAACATAAAAATTATAGATATATGCGTCATGGAATTTTAGCCACTGGAATCACTCAATTTGGAATTCTTATAAGAGAGATATGGACAAATTAGTAAGTAGAGGTCAGAACCTACCCGAGAAGGAATAACCTGTCACATGAGGGAGTAATATCACCAAGCATCTTTAATATTTGGCTAAACTTTTCAACATAATAGTTTCATGTAATTGTTTTATCTTTAAATTAACACCAAAATCACCTAAATCGAAGTTAAAATAAGGGAGTTATGCTCTGATTAGTAAGAGAAGGTCAGATAGGATGAAAACATGCATCAAGAAAATAAAGAGATAAAAATAATATTTAAAAAAAAAAGAATCTTGTAAATTAAAATAATAAATGACTAGTATATGCCATAGTCATTTCCATTGCATGAACTTCTTACCATATTAAGTGTTGTTTTGACATGAAAATCTTTTATAAAGTGATATTTGAAACGATTATGTTCATGGCATGATTACTAATGATTTTTTGTAATAATTATATTTTAATGTGAGTTTAATGAACATACTTGTTATTAAAATCATATTATTGGCTATTATTGTGAAAAGAAATGAAATGAGCACAATGACATGGCAATCCATGTGGTGAACCAATAGGGGACGCCCTACCAACGGTTATGATTATGTTAATGAGAAAAGAAAGAGAAATTGTGTCATGTCAGACGGAGCGAGAAAAATCCGTACCGGAGAGTAAAAAATACTCACCCTGATCAGGGTAACTTGATATGAGAACAAATTGATAGCCATCATATGATATTCTAAAAATAGTTAATCCTGCCATACATGTCATTACTGTACGATTTTCATAGGCATAGATAAAGTGCATTCATGTGACGAAATGTTTTTGCTATAGCTTATACAAATGAACATGAAGTGATGATCTATATTGATGATGATTATGATTTATTGTTGAACCTACTAGGATTTAATTCTCACTATTTTTCCATATCATGTTCAGACAATTAACTAGGCAACTATTCTCCATGACACTTATTATTGTTGTACGTTGGATCGAGCTGCCCTACCTTGGGCAACTAGCGATTATATCGGATATATCTTTAATAGACGTGACTGAGATTCCAGTGGAGGTGCCGCCACCCACACCAATGTCCCCAAAAATAGTCTACATGGATGATTAGGGCTAATATTTATATCTTAGACTTTTGTACATATGTTTGTAAATTAATGATGTGTATGTAAACTCAGTATTATATAAATTAAATAAATGTTATTTTGGGTTAAGTTGTAACGATATAATAACTTCATGGAATTTTACAAATATAGAAAAAAAATTATTACATAAATGGAGTTGTTACATAATTGGTATCAGAGCAGGTCGATCCTAAATGGCCAGTGGGTGGATGGTTATCTGAATTGATCTTATAGTGTCTTGAGTATGTTTGTGGTTATGTTGTGTGAAGGATCTGTAATTTCATATAGCTAAGAAATTACTAGTGTTTCCTATCTATATGCCGAGGTGGTGTTATGACTGTTGTAAATATTTTTGAACTAACTATTGGGCTTGATCACCTCAATAGTAACATAACTCTACTTTTGCCATAGGTGGATATGGCACAACTGAGGAGGAACGCAACAAATAAAGCCGAAGAATCCTTACACAACTTGGCCACAGCAATTCAAGACCAAGTTACAGCCACCAATCAAATTCTTCAATATCTCCAAAATAATAATAACTTGAATGGAGAAAAAAATTCAAACCATTAGGTGGCTGGAAATAATAATGGTCTGTCTGAGTTTTTGAGAACCAGACCACCTTCTTTCCCAAGTGGCTATGACCCAACAGTAGCTGATAAGTGCATAAGGGAATTAGAGAAGATCTTCGAGGTGACGGGCTGCACTAATGAGCAACATGCTATCTTTGCTGCTTATATGCTGAAGGATGAAGCTGAGTGTTGGTGGAGAGGGGCCAGAGAACTGCTAACTCACCAGAGGAGGTAGATCAACTGCCAAGTGTTTAAAGATATTTTTCTAAAAAAGTACTTTCCAAGTACTATACGGGCCGAGAAGGAGATTGAATTTCTCCAACTCAAACAAAGTAGCATGTCAGTAGATCAATACATTGCTAAGTTTGAGGAGTTGTCTAAATTTTCCTCTTACTTGAGGTTTGACCCTGATGAAGCATGGAAAGCTATTAAGTTTGAAGTTGGATTGAACCCAGAGATCAGGAATGTCGTGATAGCCTTGGAAATAAGGGAGTTTGTGCTCTTGATTAATAAATCTACACTTCTGGAGAAAATTTTAAGGGCAGTGGAGGACGAGAAGCAAAGGCAAAACCTGTGGAAGAGGAAGAAAAGTTTTCCCAACCTTGGCAAGAACATGAGGAAAGGTGGATATGGAGCTAGTAAGAGGCCATTGACTGTAGGTCCCCGACCTTTTCAACAAGACTTCACCCTAGTCAAGTGCACTAAGTGCGAACATATGCATGATAACCGGCCATGTTACATAGGACAAGATGTCTGCTTCAATTGCGGGCAGAAGGGTCATTTTTTGAAGAACTGCCCACAGAGAATGGGAAAATAGCTAAAACAGAGGCCTCAGGTGAAAGGAAGGGTTTTCACCCTAAGTGGCCAAGAGGCAACTCAATCCACCGAAATGATCCAAGGTACATGCTATATCTATGAATTTGTTCTTATGGTGTTGTTTGACTCTGGTGCTAGTCATTCATTTATATCAAAAGAATGTATTAGGGAGCTTCAGTATCCTATTTCTGAAGCCCCCTATGAGCTATCTATAGTAACTCCTACGGGGGAAAGGGTTTTAACTTCCTCTGTATGTAAAGACTGTCTCAACACTATTCATGAGAAAACGTTTTCTATAGACCTTGCATGTTTACCTTTAAAAGTTATTGATGTCATTCTAGGATTAGACTGGATATCTAGAAATCAGGTCTTGCTAAATTGTTGCAACAAGACTATTGAATTTCTACCTCCTACTTCAGAAGACGAAATGCAGTTATTGATGCTTAATGCCAATCAAGTCAATAGGGAGTTGAAGAATGGAGTACTTGGATTCATTCTTTTATATTTATCAAACCTAGAAGTTGAACCGAAACTTGATGAAATCCCAATAGCCAACGAGTTTCCTTAAGTATTTCCATCAGATATTCTAGGCTTTCCTCCCAAGAGAGAGATAGAGTTCTCTATTGATCTCCTACCTGGGACAAAGCCTATTTCTATTGCACCTTATAGAATGGCCTAGAAAGAACTACAGGAACTCAAGAAACAATTAGAGAAACTATTAGACAAGCAATTCATTAGACCAAGTGTATCACCTTGGAGAGCTCCCGTTGTTTGTTAAGAAGAAAGACGGGAGCTTGAGACTATGCATAGATTACAAACAGCTGAATAAGGTGACTATCAAAAATAAGTACCCTCTCCCTAGGATAGATGACTTATTGGATCAACTGAAGGGAGCCTCCATCTTTTCAAAAATAGACTTGAGGTCAGGATATCATCAAATTAAGATTAAGGAGGAGGATGTACCAACAATAGCTTTCAGAACTAGGTATGGGCACTATGATTATCTCGTAATGCCCTTTGGGTTGACAAATGCACCAGCAATTTTCATGGATTACATGAATCGCATTTTTTGACCCTACCTAGATCAATTTATGGTAGTGTTCATTGATGACATCTTGATATACTCTAAGAGTGAGAAAGAACATGAACAACATCTCCGAATCGTGATGCAAGTGTTAGAAGAGAAAAAGTTGTATGCCAAATTGGAGAAATGTGGATTTTGGTTGACAGAGGTGAAGTTTCTCGGACATTTCATCTCTAATAGAGGGGTAGCTGTAGACCCTAGTAAAATGGAAGCAATGATTCAATGGGAAAGACCAAAGACGATTACAGAAGTTAGAAGTTTCTTGGGTTTGGTAGAATACTACAGAAAGTTTATTCAAAACTTCTCTCGTATAGCCTTGCCATTGACTAAATTGACCAGGAAGTGAAGTCCCTTTAAATGGACTGATCAATGTAAAGCTAGTTTCCAGGAGCTTAAGACAAGACTAACCACTCCTCCTATTTTAATTATTCCAAACCCCACAGGACATTTTGAAGTGTATAGTGACACTTCAAAGAAAGGGCTAAGGTGTGTGTTGATGCAAGACAAGAAAGTAGTTGCTTACACCTCTAGACAATTGAGACCCCATGAAGGAAACTACCCAACCCATGATCTTGAATTAGCAGTGGTGGTGTTTGCTTTAAAGATTTGGCGACATTATTTATACGGAGGGACATTTTAAGTATATTGTGATCATAAGAGTCTTAAGTGTAACATCCCTAATTTCGTTTCATGTATTAATAAAAGTACAAAAGTATTCAAAGTAACATCCATAATTTCATTTCTTTTATTAATAAAGGGACATAAATATTTAATTAAGGAAATAAAATTTATTAGACAATTTTTAGCTATCTAAGGAAATATAATCCTTAGAAATTCTTTACCTTACGTGTATGTATAGAAATGTTCTAATATTAATGGAATAGGTAAAGAAAGAAAACCTAAGAGGAAATATTAGAAATAAACATGCTAAAGAAAGTTGAAATTCTTAGGTAAGGAAGATAAATTTTTTTGAAGTAAGTAAATGTCTTAAAATTTCAAGAAGATCATATTAGGGTAATTTTTCTTAATTTAAGAGCAAAAGTTGTTAAGTTTAGTATCTCCACCCATAAATTGGGCTTTCAACTATGGACACTTCATATGGAGTTTTTCTACTTCACATGGAGTTTTTCTACTTCACATAAATTTTTACCAAGCCAATAGGATAGTCCAATGAAGAAATAAAACATAGACTTGGACTAGGATATAGAAATTGGACCGGTAGCCGAAAAATCATGAAAATGTGACCAAGCACATTATGAAAGGTAGAATTTTAACCAAAGTAAAGAAAATGGGCAAGAATGAGCCCAAACCCAAGAGGAAAAATAAAAATAAAAATAAAATTAAAGTGATGAAATAATGGTGTAATCAAGATTAGGTGACATGGCATTAAGACAAAAATTTAGCAAGTGGTGTGATATCCTACATTTATAATTTTAGCAAGTGGTATGATAATACAAGGCTTTAGGACAAAACATCTATATCCTACACTCATAATTTTAGCAAGTGGTTTGATAATACATGGCATTAGGACAAAACATTCCTATCCCACACAAATAATTTCAACCAAATAATGGAGATTCAAGGGTTAGAAATTTGCCACCTAAAAAGGCAAACCTATCATACTTGATTAAGACAAAAGAAAAAGGAAATGAATCCCTAAATCAAAGGGACCTTGTTCCATATCTTAAGAACATATTATCATAATTTTCAAAATACAAATCTCCTTTTCCTATGCATATCTTGACTAAACAAGAGGAAGACAAGAACATAAGTTGTTTGTTTTCCAAAAATTCAACCAAGTGTAACCTAATTGTGATAAGGTAGACCCATGATCATGAAAGGTGAATTATTTGATAGTCTATATAAGAAAAACCCACCCTTATAGCATGAGAATTTCGTCCAAGTGAGGGAGAGAATAAAAAAAAAGAAGCAAGGTAGAGTGAGGAAAGGAGAGGAGGAGAGGAAGAAAGGAAGAAAGAGGAAGGAGAAGTCTAAAAGACTAAGTGCTCCAGGTAAGTTTAACAATAGTTCTTTTTGAAGAAAAGTTTTGAAACTTGTAATATTTATATGGGATTTTGATCTTATAACTTTAATGATTGGTCATGGATGTTGCTATATCATGTTACATATCATGTATGTTTGAATACTTAGGTTGGTGTAGATAGTTCTGCATGGGTATGGCTATAAGTGGCAAAATTTTAAGCTACTATTTTTAAAATTCAGGGAAGAATCAGTAAAGAATTGAAAGAAATGGTTAACATGAAAAATGTATATCTATGTCTCACGGAATTTTAGCCACTGAAATCACTCAATTTGGAGTCTATATGAGATAGATATGATCTGATTAATAAGAAAATGTCAGAAACTGGTTAATCAGGGAAAAATATATTAGGATAGCTTCTGTGTTTTAATTTCTGGGAACATTATATAGGGAATCTAAACAAATGGTTAACATAACAAATGTATATCTATGTCTAACGAATTTTTAGCCACTAGAATCATTCAATTTAGAATTCATATGAGGTATATATGGTCTGATTTGTAAGCAAATGTCAAAAAATGGTTAATCAGGGAGGAATATGTTAGGATAGCTTCTGTATTTTAATTTTTGGGAACATTCTGTAGGGAATTAAAATGAATGGTTGACAAATGAATTATATCTATATGTGTCACGGATTGTTAGCCACTGAAATCACTTAATTTAGAATTTTTATGAGGGAGATATGGACCGCTTAAAAGGCAGACGTCAGAACCTATCCAAGAAGAAATAACCTGTACATTGAGAGAGTAATATCACCTTAATTTCTTAATATTTCGCTACACTGTTCAACATAATAGTTTTAGATAATTGTTTTATCTTGAAATTGACACTAAGATCACCTACATCGGAGTTAAATTGAGGGAGTTATTCTCTGATTAATAAGAGAAGGTTAGATAGGATGGAAACCTACATCAAGAAAATAAAGAAATAAAATTAATATTTAAAAAAAAATATGAATCTTATAAATGAAAATAATAAATGACTAGTATAGCCATAGCCATTGTATGAACTTCTTACCTTCTTAAGTGTGAAATTTTGACATGGAAATATTTAATAAAGTGATATTTGAAATGGTTATATTCATGGCATGATTACCAATGATTTTCGGTAATAGTTATATTTTGATGAACATACTTGTTATTGAAAGCATATTTTTGGCTATCATTATGAAAAGAAAAGAAATGAGCACGGTCACATGGCAATCCGTGTGGTGCACCAGTAGGGGACGCCCTACCAACGATTATGATCATGTTAATGAGAAAAGAAAGAGAAAGTGGGCCATGTCGGATGGAGCGAGAAAAGCTCGTACCGAAAAGTAGAAAATACTCACCCTGACCGGGGTAGTTTGATATAAGAATAAATTGATAGTCATCATATGATATTCTAAAAATAGTTAATCCTGTCATACATGTCATTATTGTATGATTCTCTTGTGCATAGATATAAGGCATTCATGTGACCAAAGATATTTGCTGTAGTTTATACAGCTGAACATGACGTGATGAGCTATATTGATGATGATTTATTGTTAAACTTACAGGGATTTAATTCTCACTATATTTCCATATCATGTTCAGAAAATTAGTTATGCAAATTTTTCTATGGCTCTGGCTTTTAGTGCACGTTGGATCGGGTACTTTATGTTGGGAAGATCCCAGAAGCAAATAAAATGTTTGTAGTCGAGTTGGCTTAGATCCCGATGAAAGTGCAACCACCCGCACCTATATCTTTAGAATTGGTCAACCCGAATAAATAAGATGTAGATTTTTATATGTTTGATATGTTGTACGTATGTTTTGATTAATGACATGTATGTAAACTCTGTATTGTATAAATTAAATAAATGTTATTTTGAGTTAAGTTGTAACGAGGTAATAACTTCATGGTATTTAAAAAAAATTGATACTTAAATGGAGTTGTTGCATAATTGGTATCAGAGCAGGTCGATCCTAGATGGCCAGTGGGTGGATGGTTATCTGAATCGATCTTATAGTGTCTTGAGTATGTTTGTGGTTATGTTGTGTAGGGATCAGTGAATTCATATAGGTAAGAAATTATTAGTGTTTCCTACCTACATGCCGAGGTGGTGTTATGACTGCTGTTAAATATTTTTGAACTAACTATTGGGCTTGATCACTTCAATAGCAGCATAACTTTGTTTTTGCCACAGTAAGAAATGGCACCACCAAGGAGGAATCCAGCAAATAATGCGAAGGAAACCCTGCAGAACCTGGCCACGGCAATTCGAGACCAAGTCATGACCACTAATCAAATTCTACAATACCTCAAAAATGCTAATAACTCGAATGGTGTGAATGGTGTTAACAACCGGATGGCTGGAAATGATAACGGCATATCCGAGTTCCTGAGGACTAGGCCACCTTGTTTTCAAGGCGGCTTTGACCCGATTGTAGCTGAAAGATGGATAAGGGAGTTAGAGAAAATCTTTGAATTGATGGGCTGTACTGAGGAGCAACAAGTAATCTTTGCTATATATATGCTAAAAGATGAAGCAGAATACTGGTGGCATGGAGCTAGAGAACTTTTAGCTCACCAGGGAAGGCAGATCACTTGGTAGGTGTTCAAAGACACCTTTTTGGAAAAGTACTTTCCAAGTACTGTGAGGGCAAAGAAAGAGATCGAATTTCTCCAACTCTGGCAGGGTAGCATGACTATAGACCAATACATCGCGAGGTTCAAGGAATTGTCTAAATTATACTCTTATCTGCGATTTAACCCTGATGAAGTATGGAATGCTGTTAAGTTCGAAGTGGGACTGAACCCGGACATAAAGAATGCTGTTGTAGCTATGAAGATTAGGGAGTTTGTGCCTCTGATCAATAAATGCAGACTCTTGGAGAAAAGTTTAAAGGCAGTGGAGGACGAAAAGCAAAGGCAAAACCTATGGAAAAGGAAGAAAAATTTTCCCAACCCTAGCAAGAACGTGAGAAGAAGTGGATATGGAGCTGGTAAGAGGCCATTGACTGCGGGTCCCAAACCTTTCCAACAATACCTCGCCTTAGTCAAGTGCGCTAAGTGCGGACGCATGCATGGTAATCGGCCATGCTACATGGGACAAGATGTCTACTTCAACTGTGGACAGAAGGGTCATTTTGCAAGAAACTGCCCACAAAATGTGGGGAAGCAGCCAGAATAGAGGCCTCAAGTAAAAGGAAGGGGTTTCACCCTGAGCGGCCAAGAGGCAGCTCAATCTTCTGAAATGATTCAAGGTACATGCTATATCTATGGATTTGCTCTTATGGTGTTATTTAACTCTGGTGCTAGTCATTCATTTATATCGGAAGAATGTATTAGGAAGTTTCAGTTTCCTATTTCTGAAACTCCCTATGAGCTATCCGTAGTAACCCCTACAGGGGAAAGGGTATTAACTTCTTCTGTATGTAAGGACTGTCAAGTCACCATCCAGGAGAAAACTTTTTCTGTAGACCTCGTCTGTTTACCTTTAAGAGGTATTTAGGTCATTCTAGGGTTAGACTAGATGTCTAGAAATCGAGTCTTGCTGAATTGTTGTAACAAGACCGTTGAATTTCTACCTCCTACTCCGAAAGAGGAGGTTCAGTTATTGATGCTTAATGCCAATCAAGTTAATAGAGAGTTGAAGAATGGAGTACTTAGATACATTCTCTTGTATTTATCAAACCTAGAAGTTGAATCGAATCTTGATGAAATCCCAATAGCCAACGAGTTTCCTAAAGTATTTCCATCAGATATTCCAGGCTTACCTCCCAAGAGAGAGATAGAGTTCTCTATTGATCTCCTACCTGGAACAGGGCCTATCTCTATTGCACCATATATAATGGCCTCGAAGGAACTACGGGAACTCAAGAAACAGTTGGAGGAACTATTAGACAAGAAATTCATTAAACCGAGTGTATCAACTTGGGGAACTCCTGTATTATTTGTTAAGAAGAAAGACGGGAGCTTGAGACTATACAGAGATTACAGACAGCTGAATAAGGTGACTATCAAAAACAAGTACCCTCTCTCTAGGATAGATGACTTATTGGATCAACTGAAAGGAGCCTCCATCTTTTCTAAAATAGACTTGAGGTCAAGATATTATCAGATTAGGATCAAGGAGGAGGACGTACCAAAAACTGCCTTCAGGACTAGGTATGGGCACTATGAGTTTCTCGTAATGCCCTTCGGGTTGACGAATGCACCTGTAATTTTCATGGATTACATGAATCGCATTTTTCAACCCTACCTAGATCAATTTGTTGTAGTGTTCATTGATGACATCTTGATATAATCTAAGAGTGAGAAAGAATATGAACAACATCTCCAAATCGTGCTGGAAGTGCTGAAAGAGAAAAAGTTATATGCCAAATTGGAGAAGTGTGAATTTTGGCTGTCAAATGTGAAGTTTCTCGGACATGTCATCTCTAATAGAGGGGTAGCCGTACATCCTAGCAAGACGGACGCAGTGATTCAGTGGGAAAGATCAAAGACGGTTACGGAAGTCAGAAGTTTCCTGAGTTTGGCAGAATACTACAGGAGGTTTATACAAAACTTCTTTCGTATAGCTGATGAGTGAGTTTTATACTCATAAATTAAATATTTTCATCTTATCTTTTGCCATAATTAAGCATAAATCTCCCTTACTTGTCTTTAGTTTTGTGTCTTTCTTACAGACGGAGAGAAGAGTAGAAAATGGACTTAATTGGAGGAATCAGAGTTAAATTGTGGTTCTTTGGAAATGATGTCTATAAATCAAGCAGATAAAACAAATTTATTAAGGATGGCTGAGTAAGGAGCATTATCATATTGTCTCTTGAAACGTATCCTAATGGATATATGCACAAATTTATTCTTGATTTATGATCACATTTCCAAAAGAACTAAAACATAAAGATTCAAGGCAAAGCACCCAATGTTGAGAATATGTTTGCTAGTTGCAGTCCAGCCCAACCTTGCTGTAGTACTTGGGCCATATCTCAGAAAATACATATCCAATATGTATGCAATTTGGTAGGTGTGTAGCTGACATAATTGGGTACAACTTTCATGTTCAAGTGGTCAGAAAATACGGACATTAAAAGGGTCAAAAGTGGGCTAGAAGAGAATCTGACTACTGCTGCAGTCCAGCCTGACTTTGCTCTAGTATTTTGACCATAACTCACACATTACGTATCCAATTTGTCCACAATTTGTCTTGACGGAAAGCTAATGAAATTGTCTACAACTTTCGTGTTGATGAAGTCAGAAAATTTGGCAGTTTTCATGACGATATTCAAGGATCAATTTCGGTTCACATATGGAATTCAAATTGTCAACTTTGTACAACTTCCTACCTAACAATTTTGACAATTACCACACCAACCACACTCAATTGTATCTATAAATAGAGGGTTTGAGGGGTGAGTTAGGGAGTTTTTTGGAGAGCTTTGGATATAGCTTGGGAAAGCTTTGTTGGAATTCTACGAACTTGTAATGTTATTCTCTCTTTAGACATCTTGTATTTTTCATTTTCTTTCGTAATATTATCATGTTTCTTCATCTTTCATTTCACTTTCTTGCCTTGATTATGGAGAACTAATCTCCTAATGCTAAGGTGAAAGGGTGAAACTCTTGGTATAAGAATAATAATTTATCTAACTCTTAATCTTAATGTTTATCTTTGATATTGTATTTACCTTCCTATTTCTTTTCTCATAATTATTTCTTAATGGCTGGTTTTATCATACCACCGATTTCTTATTATGTTATTGGCTGGTTTTATTAGACCGCCTATCTCTTATTATTTTCATGGTTGGATTTACCACCTACTTTATTTTATTTTACTATTGGTTGGCTTTGCCATCTATTCTATTTCATTTTATTTTGTTATGTTAATTAATTTTCTACCTTTCATTTTTTGCATAAGTTAATCTTGTAAAATGCGAATTTTGATATATTGTAAACAATATAATGATTGGCATAATTTATGCTTGAATCCATTTAAAAGTTATCTTTTGCATCTTTGTATTTTTAATCTTGTGAAGTGTGAACCTTGATACATTGTAGACAATTTTTGGCACAATTTTTGGCTCTGGCTTTTAGTGCACGTTGGATCGAGTACTTTATGTTGGGAAGATCCCAGAAGCAAATAAAATGTTTGTGGTCGAGTTGGCTTAGATTCCGGTGAAGGTGCAACCACCCGCACCTATATCTCCGGAATTGGTCAACCAGAATAAATAAGATGTAGATTTTTATATGTTTGATATGTTGTACGTATGTTTTGATTAATGACCTGTATGTAAACTCTGTATTGTATAAATTAAATAAATGTTATTTTGAGTTAAATTGTAACGAGGTAATAACTTCATGGTATTTAAAAAAAATTGATACTTAAATAGAGTTGTTACATTAAGTACCTTTTTGACCAGAAAGAATTAAATATGAGGCAACGAAGATGGGTAGAATTTCTCAATGACTACAAGTTTGAGATAAAGTATCATCCAGGAAAGATGAATGTTATAGCTAATGCCTTAAGTCAAAAATCTCTGCACATAGGTTGGATGATAGTGTATGAGATGCAGATGCTAGAAGAGTTTCGAAATTTAAAGCTGGACACTAATCTTATTCTAAAGAAGCTAATCATTAATGGGTTAAGTATAAGGTGTGAACTTAGAGCCCAAAATAAAAAGGCTCAAGTTCACAACCAATACTTACTTGATCAGAATGATTTTTTTGTTTCAGAAGATAGAGAAATCATGTATAAAGGAAGGGTCTGTGTTCCTTAAGAACGAGAATTGAGGACTAAGATCCTATAGGAAGCGCATCAGAGTAAATACACAGTCCATCCTGAATCCACTAAAATGTATCGGGATTTAAAGATGATGTATTGATGGGTAGAGATGAAAAAAGACATTGCTAAGTTTATGACAAAATGTCTAACTTGTCAGTGAAGGTAGAGCATCAAAATCCAGCGGGATTCCTACAACTTCTTGAGATCCCTAAATGGAAATGGGACAGTATTTCGATGGACTTTGTTGTGGGTTTCCCTAAGACTTTATTTAGACATGACTCTATCTGAGTAATATTAGACAGATTAACCAAATTTGCTCACTTTCTTTCCATAAAGATTAACTATTCACTGGACAAATTGGCCCAATTAGATGTCTAGGAAATAGTTAGACTGCATGGAATTCCCTTAAATATCGTTTCTGATAGATATCTGAGGTTCACGTCAAGGTTTTGGAAGGTGTTGCAGGAAGCTTTTGGAACCCAGTTGTAGTTTAGTACTGCCTACCATCCTCAGACCGACGAGTAGACAGAACAGACCATTCAAACGCTAGAAGATATGTTAAGGGCTTGCGTTACAGAGCAAGGAAAAGGATGGGATAAGTACCTACCTTTAATGGAGTTTTCTTATAATAATAGTTATCATTTTAGTATGAAGATGGCCCCCTACGAAGCTTTATACTATAAGAAGTGCCGATCTCCACTATGTTGGTTTGAGGTAGGAGAAAAGAACTTGTTGGGTCTTGATCTAGTTCAACAAACCACTGAACAAATCAGGATGATACGAGACAAAATACTTACAACTCAGAGTCGGCAAAAAAGTTACTATGATAATAGACATAGACCTCTAGAGTTTGTGGAAGGAGACCATGTATTTTTGAACATCTCCCTAACTATTAGAGTTGGTAGGTCTCTCAAGACCAAAAAGTTAAATCCGCGATTTTTGGGACCCTACCAAATTTTGAAGAAAGTGGGCACGTCAGCATATCAAGTTGCCGTTCCACCTAATTTGTCCAATCTGCATAATTTTTTCCATGTATCACAGCTCCAGAAGTATCTTCCAGACTCCTCATGTGTGATACGAGATGAACCAATTCAAATAAAAGAGAACATAACATACCAGCTAGTACCAGCATCCATATTGAACATTAATGTGAAACAATTGAGGAATAAAATTATTCTCCTAGTTAAGGTATTATGGGAAGGTTTAACTCCAGAAGAAGCAACTTGGGAGCTGGAAGAAGTCATGAGGAAGAAATATCCGAAATTGTTCTTATTAGTTAATTTCTAAAATTTTGAGGACAAAATTTCTTTTAGGGGGAGAGAAATGTAACATCCCTAATTTTGTTTCATATATTAATAAAAGTACAGAAGTATTCAAAGTAACATTCTTAATTTCGTTTCTTTTATTAATAAAGGTACATAAATATTTAATTAAAGAAATAAATTTATTATAAATTTTTTAGATATGTAAGGAAATATAGTTCTTAGAAATTTTTCACCTTACGTGTATGCATAGAAAATGTTCTAATATTAAAGAAATAGGTAAAGAGAGAAAATCTAAGAGGAAAAATTAAAAATAACATACTAAAGAAAGGTCAAAATTTTGGGTAAGGAAGATAATTTTTTGTGAAGTAAGTAAAGGTCTTAAAATTTCAAGAAAATTGGATTAAGGTAATTTTTCTTAATTCAAGAGTTAAAGTTATTAAGTTTAATATCTCTACCCATAAATTAGGCTTTCATCTATGGACACTTTATATAGAGTTTTTCCATTTCACATGAATTTCTAGTAAGCCAAAAAGATAGCCCAAGAAAGAAATAAAACATAGATTTTGACTAATATGTAGAAATTGGACCGGTAGTCAAAAAATCATGAAAATGTGACCAAGTCCATTATGAAAGGTAGAATTTTAATCAAAGTAAAAAAAATGGACAAAAATGAGCCCAAATCTAAGAGGAAAAAATAAAAATAAAAATAAAAATCATGTGATGAAATAGTAGTGTAATCAAGATTAGATAACATAGCATTAAGACAAAAAATTCAGCAAGTGGCGTGATAAATATATATATTCTACACTCATAAATAATTTTAGCAAGTGATGTAATAATACATGGCATTAGGACAAAACAATTATATCTCACACTCATAATTTTAGCAAGTAGTATAATAATACATGGCATTTGGACAAAATATCCTTATCCTACACAAATAATTTCAGCCTAGCAAGGGAGATTCAAGAGTTAGAAACTTGCCACTTAAAAAGGCAAATATATCATAATTGTATGAGATAAAAGAAAAAGGAAATGAATTCCTAAATCAAAGGGACCTTTGTAACATCCCGTAATTTTTTAGATATTTTCCTTACAAATTCTTCACTTTACATATATGCATAGAAATGTTCTAATATTAATGGAATAGGTAAAGAAAGAAAACCTAAGAGGAAATATTAGAAATAAACATGTTAAAGAAAGGTGAAATTCTTAGGTAAAGAAAGATAAATTTTTGTGAAGTAAGTAAAGGTCTTAAAATTTCAAGAAGATCGGATTATGATAATTTTTCTTAATTTAAGAGAAAAAGTTACTAAGTTTAGTATCTCCACCCGTAATTGGGCTTTAACCTATAGACACTTCATATAGAGTTTTTCTACTTCACATGAATTTTTAGCAAGCCAATAGGATAGCCCAAGGAAGAAATAAAACATAGACTTGGACTAGGATATAGAAATTGGACCGGTAGCCCACAAATCATGAAAATGTGACCAAGCCCATTATGAAAGGTAGAATTTTAACCAAAGTAAGGAAAATGGGCAAGAATGAGCCCAAATCCAAGAGGAAAAATAAAAATAAAAATAAAATTAAAGTGATGAAATATTGGTGTAATCAAGATTAAGTGACATGGCATTAAGACAAAAATTTAGCAAGTGGTGTGATTCTAAATTCATCATTTTGGCAAGTGGCATAATAATACAAGGCTTTAAGACAAAAACATCTATATCCTACATTCATAACTTTAGCAAGTGGGTAATAATACATAGCATTATGACAAAACATCATTATCCTACACAAATAATTTTAGTTAAGTAAGGAAAATTCAAGGGCTAGAAATTTGCCACTTAAAAAGGCAAATCTATCATACTTGATTAAGACAAAAGAAAAAGGAAATGAATCCCTAAATCAAAGGGATCTTGCCCCATATCTTGAGAACATATCATCATAATTTTCAAAATACAAATCTCCTTTTTCTATGCATATCTTGACTAAGGAAGAGGAAGACAAGAACATAAGTTGTTTGTTTTCCAAAAATTCAACAAAGTGTATCCTAATTGTGATAAGGTAGACCCATGATCATGAAAGGTGAATTATTTGGTGGTCTATATAAGAAAACCCACCCTTACAACATTATAATTTCGTCCAAGTGAGGGAGAGAAAAAAATAGAAGCAAGGTAGAGTGAGGAAAGGAGAGGAAGAAAGGAAGAAAGAGGAAGGAGAAGTCTAGGGGACTAAGTGCTCCAGGTAAGTTTAACAATATTTCTTTTTGAAGAAAACCTTTGAAACTCATAATATTTATATGAGATTTTGATTTTAGAACTTTGATGATTGGTCATGGATGTTGCTATATCATGTTACATATTGATCTTGCATGTGATGTATGTTTGAATACTTAGGTTGGTGTAGATAGTTCTGCATGGGTATGGCTATAGTTGACAGAATTTTAAGCTTCGGTATTTTAATTTCTGGGAACAATCTATAAGGAATTAAAATAAATGGTTAACATAAGAATTAAAGATATATGTGTCATGAATTTTTACCCACTGGAATCATTCCATTTGGAGTCCATATGAGGTAGCTATGGTCTGATTAGTAGTCAAAGGTCAGAAAATGAATCATCAGGGAAGAATATGTTAGGATAGCTTCGGTAATTTAATTTCTGGGAATTATTGTTAGGGAATTGAAATAAATGGTTAACATAAGAATTAAAGATATGTGTGTCATTGATTTTTAGCCACTGGAATCATTCAATTTAGAGTCCACATGTGGTAGATATGGTTCGATTAGTAAGACAAGGTCAGAAAATGGTTCATCAGGGAAGATTATGTTAGGACAGCTGTTGTATTTTAATTTCTGGGAATTATCTGTATGGAATTAAAATAAATGGTTAACATGAAAGTTATATATCTATGTCTCATGGAAATATACCCACTGGAATTATGCAATTTGGAGTTCATATGAGGTAGATATGATCCGATTAGTAAGCAGAGGTCAGAAAATGTTTATTCAGGGAAGAGTATGTTATTAATGCTTTAGTTTTTGAATTTCTGGGAATATTCTGTAGGGAATTAAAATAGCGCGCCAACATAACAATTATAGATATATGGCTCATGGATTTTTACCAACTGGAATAACGCAATTTGGAGTTCCAATTTGGGAGATATGGTCTAATTAGTCAGTAAAGGTCTGAACCTATCCGAGAGGAACTATCCTGTACTTTGAGGGGGTAATATCACCTTCGTTTCTTAATTTTTCGCTACAATGTTCAACATAATAGTTTTAGATAATTGTTTTATCTTGAAATGGACACCAAGATCACCTACATCAGAGTTAAATTGAGGGAGTTATGCTCTGATTAGTAAGAGAATGTTAGATAGGATGAAAACCTACATCAAGAAAATAAAGAAATAAAATTAGTATTTAAAAAAGAAGATGAATCTTAATAAATGACTAGTATAGCCATAGCCATTGCCATTGTATGAACTTCTTACCATCTTAAGTATGAAATTTTGACATGGAAATATTTTATAAAGTGATATTTGAAATGGTTATGTTCATGGCATGATTACCAATGATTTATGGTAATAGTTATATTTTGATGAACATACTTGTTATTGAAAGCATATTTTTGGCTATCATTGTGAAAAGAAAAGAAATAAGCACGGTCACATGGCAATCCGTGTGGTGCACCAGTAGGGGACGCCCTACCAACGGTTATAATCATGATAATGAGAAAAGAAAGAGAAAGTAGGCCATGTCGGACGGAGCGAGAAAAGCCCGTACCGGAGAGTAGAGGATACTCACCCTGACCGGGGTAGCTTGAAATGAGAATAAGTTGATGGCCATCATATGATATTTTGAAAATAGTTAATCCTGTCATACATATCATTACAGTATGATTCTTATGTGCATAGATATAATGCATTCATGTGACCAAAGATATTTTCTGTAGTTTATACAGCTGAACATGACGTGATGAGCTTTACTGATGATAATTTATTGTTGAACTTACTGGGATTTAATTCTCACTATATTTCCATATCATGTTCAGAAAATTAGTTATGCAGATTTTCTATAGCTCTGGCTTTTAGTGCACGTTGGATCGAGTTATTCTATGATGGGCAGATCCTAAATAAAATGTTTGTGAGCGAGTTGGCACAGATCCCGGTGAAGGTGCAACCACCCGCACCTGTATCTCCGGAATTGGTCAACCAAAATAAACAAGATGTAAATATCTATGTCTTTGATATGTTGCATGTACGTTTTGATTAATGACGTGTATGTGAACTCAATATTGTATAAATAAATAAATAAAAAAAAAGAGGTTGTTACAACCTTGTCCCTTGTCTTAAGAACATTTTATCATGATTTTCAAAACAAAAATCTTCTTTTACTATACATATCTTGACTACTGGAGAGGAAGACAATAACATGAGTTGTCTTTCCCCAAAAAGCAATCAAGTGCATCCTAATTGTGATAAGGTAGACCCATGATTATGAAAGGTGAATTATTTGATAGTCTATTTAAGCAAAATCCACCCTTATAATATTAGAATTTCTTCCAAGTGAAGGAGAGGAAAAACATAAGCAAGGTAGAGTGAGGAAAGGAGAGGAAGAGAGAAAGTAAAAGGAAGGAGAAATCTAGAGGACTAAATACTCAAAGTAAGTTAACTAAATCTCCACTTGAATCTATTTTTTCTCTTCATCTTTAAGATTCAAAAATTCACTTTTCTTCTCTTATTTAAGCTGCTACAAAAGCTAAGAGAATGGAGGAATCTTACTACTTCCTTCAAGAGGAAACAAGAAAACGAATTTACTAAGTGAGCTAGAGAGATCCTTAAGTAGGTTTAACAATATTTCTTTTTGAAAAGTTTTGAAATTTGTAACATTTATATGAGATTTTGATCTTAGAACTTTGATGATTGGTCATGGATGTTGCTATATCTTATTACATATTGATCTTGCATGTGATGTATGTTTGACTACTTAGACTGGTGTAGATAGTTCTACATAGGTATAACTATGATTGGCAAAATTTTAAGTTTCTGTTTTTAAAATTTTGGGAAGAATCAGTAAGGAATTAAAATAAATGGTTAATGAAAAATGTAGATCTATGTGTCAAGAATTTTTAGCCACTGGAATCACACAATTTAGAGTACATATGAGGTAGATATGGTCCGATTAGTAAGCAGTGGTCAGAAAATGATTAATCAGGGAAGAATATGTTAGGAAAGTTTGTGTTTGAATTTTTGGAAACATTCTATAGGGAATTAAAATAACTGGTTAATATAAAAATTATATATATATGTGTCACGGAATTTTAGCCACTGAATCACTCAATTTGAAATTCTTATAAGAGAGATATGGATAGATTAGTAAGTAGAGGTCAGAATCTACGTGAGAAGAAAAAACCTTTTACTTAAGGGAGTAATATCACCAAGCATCTTTAATATTTGGCTAAACTGTTCAACATAATAATTTTATATAATTGTTTTATCTTTAAATTAACACCAAGATCACCTAATCGAAATTAAAATGAGGGAGTTATGCTCTGATTAGTAAGAGAATGTCAGATAGGATGAAAACCTGCATCCAGAAAATAAAAAGATAAAAGTAATATTTAAAAAAAAGAATCTTGTAAATGAAAATAATAAATGACTAGTATATGCCGTAATCAATTCCATTGCATGAACTTCTTACCATCTTAAATGTATAATTTTGATATGAAAATCTTTTATAAAGTGATATTTGAAACAGTTATGTTCATTGCATGATTACTAATGATTTTTGGTAATATTTATATTTTGATGTGAGTTGAATAAACATACTTGTTATTGAAATCATATTTTTGGCTATTATTGTGAAAAGAAAAGAAATGAGCACAGTCACATGACAATCCATGTGGTGCACCAGTAGGGGACGTCCTACCAACGGTTATGATTATGTTAATGAGAAAAGAAATAGAAAGTGTGACATGTCGGACAGAGCGAGAAAAACTCGTACCGGAAAGTAGAAAATACTCACCCTCACCGGGGTAGCTTCATATGAGAATAAATTGATAAGCATCATATGATATTTTAAAAATAGTTAATCCTACCATACATGTAATTACTGTACGATTTTCTTAGGCATAGATAAAGTGCATTCATATGACCAAAGGTTTTTGCTGTAGCTTATACAGATGAACATGATGTGATGAGTTATATTAATTATGATTATTATTTATTATTGAATTTACTGAGATTTAATTCACTATTTTTTCATATCATGTTCAGAAAATTAACTAGGCAACTATTCTCCATGACATTTATTATTGTTGTACGTTGGATCGAGTTGCCCTACCTTGGACAACTAGCGATTATATCAGATATATTTGTAATAGACGTGACTGTGACTAAAATTCTGGTATAAGTGCCGCCACCTGCACCACTCCAGAAGTAGTCTACGTAGATAATTAGAACTAATATGTAGATTTTTGTACAGATATTTATAAATTAATGATGTATATATAAACTCAATATTGTATAAATTAAATAAATATTATTTTAAATTAAATTATAATAAAATAATAACTTTATAAAATTTTACAAATATTAAAAAAATTGTTATATGAATAAAGTTATTACAATAGATAGAAAAGTGTTTTTGAAAGGTTGTTTTACATCCAGAGCCTAGTCAAATTTTTTTTTTCATTCACCCAATTTTAGGGCATATCTATTAAAAATATATATTTCTAAAATATATATTAAACCAGTATATTTCTTAAAATATTTTAAAATTCAAATTATTTTCAAAAATTATTACTAATATAGGCATTTTTCAGTACGAAAACCTACCAAAACATAGTTGTGACGATTATATAAAATTAACAAATAAGTGTTAAAACTTTCTTGTTAAAAAATTTATATAAAATTTCTTATCAAAACTATTTCTCTTCTTTTGGATATAAAATATTATATCGTAATCATATAGAAATTCATATATATGATAGGAAATTTATAAGCATTTGCCGTTCAAGTAACATCATATCACCAGATACTATATGGACCTAAATTTTCAAGCAAATCTGAGCATTATAATTAAATTCATCTTGTTCTTGCTTAGGACAAAGGGTAGATGAACCCAAATTTTCAATAAAACTGAGTATTCAATCTATAAAGATATGGAAACTCAGCAACATTTATGTCTTATCCGCCATGATACACCCCCCAATCACACACAGTAGAACCAAGCCATGACAATAGGGGAGAAGGCTACAAGGAAATAAGGAGTCGTTTAAGGAACAGCCTAAATTTACATTTTTAAGGCACAAGATTAAATGACCCTTCTGATACAGCAAATTCAATTACCACAGTTCTTATCCTACTTAGTTCAATGCAGAAAACCCAAAATTGATTAAAGGGCGAGGAAATGTCAACAGGATTCTGCAAAGTCTCACTTTGCACACAGGGTAGGGAACTGCCCAGGATCTTCAATCGATGGAGCAGGTACATTGCTGGTTGCATTGCCACTATAACCTCTTGAACCTCGACCTCGTCGTCCCCTACCCCGCCAACCTGGGCTATAGTACCTTTCCCTTTCAGCAGGCTTCAGAAACTCATTAATGCTGACAGACTAAGAACATGAAATCCAAAAGAAAATGAAATGCCAACAATTAAGAAATAAGAAAGAAGAAAACAAACAAAAAATTCACAGGCTGCAAAGTAAACTTAAGAGATCATGAAGGAAACAATTCAAATTTAATCATATAAAAGGAAACACTAAAAATGGACAAATGCATAAAAAAAAGGTTACTGGCAGATGAAAAAATATTAAAGAGCAACAGAGAAAGATAATATCAAACAGATACAGCATCATTAAATTAAAAATTTCGAGTAAACGACAACTTGAGTTTCTGTCTAATTCCCATAGTTCAGAGAACAATGCAATTATATAAAAGGAAACACTAAAAAGGGACAAATATATTACATGTAAAAAAACCAACATAACTGGCAGACAAGGGAAAAAAAATAATGAGAGAATGTCAAACAGAAAGAGCATCATTAAATTTAAAAATTTCTACTAAACAATGACAACTTGAGTTTTTGTCTATAAAGCATGGAAACGCCTATCTTACAGCGTGTCGTTTTGTTGGACATGACCAACACCAACACCGACCCGTGCACAGACATATCCAAATAAAAAATTTTATTTTTTCAGCTCAGACTTGCACCAAACTCTATTCAGAAATGCAACCAACACAATTTGTATACAGCTGACCCAAAGGAAAAAAAAAAGACCAAAACAAATATAAAATGAGAGACTAGAAACATCATTTTAATGAGATAAGTTCTTTGTCAAGGTTTTTTTGTGCATGAATAATATGTTTAACATCTTATTTAGTAGAATTTTTTGAAAAAGATTAGTTTCGGGTCGATAAAGTTGGTTGTTTTCTTTTTGGAAGCGGATCACTAAACATAAATTTAAGAAAAAATGAGCATGTGTGTGTTTAGGGTTTGGTTGTTGTTGATGTTGAGGATGTGTCTGTGTATGCCATGTCGCATCAAAAATCATATTTTTTTAAGTTTGACATGTCAATGTCTCTGCGTCAGTGTCATGTCACATACCCATGCCAATGTCCATGCTTCATTTACCAAGGAAACTAAACGATAGGTCATATTGCAGAGTTCATGTACCAAAGAAACTAAGAAAACTTTTAAAAAAAAATATCATGTAAATACAGGCTTTAGTTTACAAATAACAATAAGAAGATTTGATATCATGAACTATGGAGACCTCTTTTTTCAAAACCATCGAAGATGATTTCAAACTATTAAAATTCTCATCTATTACATGATTTGTTCTGATTATTAGATATAATATGAATGGGGGTGTTTAGTTTAAAATTTTCAAAAGTGAAAAAGACCAATATTATAAGTGAGAGATAGTCAGCTTGAGTGATACCATATAAACGAGAAATATAAAGGTAAATGCACATAAAACTAGAGAAACAGTGAAACTACTAATACCGTAAGGAAGGAGTAGCTCCAAAGTGAAGGCATTATTTAGAAAAAAAGGTGTAAAAACATTTGTCACAGAAAACTAGAGAAACAACAAAAACAAAATATTCATGAAAATAAAGAAAACATCATATCATCAATTCATCACAAATCATGACATTCTTGTGCTAAAAGTAAAAACAACCCTAAGTTCTAGAAAGATAAGCCATAGAAATGCTCAGTTGAACAATTAATCCTCTTCAAAATAGTCAGTAGCCACAACAAAAATTACAACAACCAGCCAACCATACTTCCAAGAAGAAACATATCATATCGTGGACATCAACAAGCATCAAGAAACTTAGAATGTGGAAAGATAGTTACATAGGTAGAATACTGTAGCTAGCTAAACAGGTAGAAAAGCTATAGTAGTACAGTATTTTTCAATTTTTTTACCAACGGCATAGTATTTAGTTTCAAATTTTTTGTCATCTATACAACATTCTATCATCAATTTTTATGGCATCTTACAAAAATTGCAAATACCAAAGTTTTTTTATTTAAGAAAAACCAAAGATAAATAAAATACAATTTTACATCCCATTCTTGGTGCATTGGAACCTATGCATATGGTGTCCATAGTTGAGGTTACTAGCATGAACCCCACTAGATTAGCATAAAATGGCAATAGCTAGACTTTTCCAATGCAGTAGGTGTTTCATAGTTGAGGTGACTGGCATGCACTCCACTAGATTAGCATAAAATGGTAATAACTAGACTTGAAGCAATAAATATCTTTAGTATATAAGTGGTATTGATAACTTTCAAATTCAGCAGACAATAGTAACCCTTTATGGAGCATTAAACACACAGCAATCAAAGATGGACAAATGAAACAAAATCTTACCTTCTTGGATTTCTCTTCCTTCTCAAAAGCCTCTTTCCGCTTATCCTTATCAAAACCCTTCAAAGAATTTAAATGTCAAGTGTCAAAAAAATATCATCAAATTAACCATTCTAACAAAACTTTGCTTATATTGATATAGTCGGTCCCAAGTCCAGATAAAAGAAAAAAATTGTGCTACGTTTGTGACAGCCAACATAAAACTTTGTTAAATCTACATGAATATAGATCAACGAAGCGAAAGTGTTATGACTAGATTGTTGCCTAAAAGCAATGCGCTAAATAGTTTGAGTACAAAGTCAAAAGAACAAGAGCTGCTGCATCGACACTCACATGCAGTGAAAAATATGCAAAGGTTCTCACACTTTGTTGAATAGGTGTGGGTAAAAAAAGTTAGTTCATGAACATAAGATTAGTTTTGAAACTTAAAATATAGGCACGCTTGTAAATCAATGAAAATAGTTGATACTATGATTAAAAGAAGGATCAATATCATGTACCTATAAGAAACTAAGTGGGTAGGAGAAAAGGCAAAGGAATTAGATACTTTGGTATGCTAATAAGAATTAACAATAGAGTAGACATAATAGTTGATAATGAGTGGAGGAACAATGTGGTAAATGTAAAAAGATTAAGAGATAGGATCATAGGTCTAAAACTTATAATAGAGCAAAACACTTTTAATGTGATTAGTGTATATGCACCACAAGTATCAAAAGGGCATCACAAGATAAATTTTTTGGAATATTTAGAAGGTTTAGTTCAAGAAGTACCTTTTAAGAAAAAAATTTCTTACGAGAAAATATAAATGGGCATGTAAGGAGTGAATCTAGATGATATGAGGGCATACATGAAGGATATGGGTTAGGAGAAGCAAATGAGGAAGGTAAAAATATCTTGAATTTTTCTTTAGTATTTAATTTTACAATAGTAAACACTTGTTTTAAAAAGCAGATAAAACATTTTATCACATATAAAGACAAGAGAGCAAATTCTCAAATAGATTTCTTCTTGATAAGGATATCAACTAGGAAGTATTGCATAAATTGCAAAGTCATACTTAAAGAGAACTTAGCAACCCAATACAGAATTTTAGTTATGGATGTACGAGTTAAAGGAAAAGTTAAAAAAAAAAAAGAAGTTAAAAAAGAGTTTCGAAAATTAAGTGATGACATTTGAAGGATGAACAAAAGAGCTTTGAAAAAAGGGAGAAGGAAGAGAAGTTGTGGAAAGTATAAAGAAATGCTAACAATATGTGAGATGAGGTGGCCAAGGTGATTAGAAAAATAACGAGACATTTGAAAAATCAAAAGGCGTTGGTCCAAAAGATAAAGAATTTTAATAGTAGAAGTGTAAGATAAGATTAACGTTAAAAAAGACTATTATAAAATGTGCACTCATGTAAAAATAATAAAAATAAAAATATATATAAATTTGCTAATAAACATGCTAAGAAGGTTGTTAGTGAAGCAAAGACTATACCAACCCTTAAAAACTAAAGATAGTGAAAGAAAAATTTTCAAACTTGCGAAAAGTAGGGAAAAAAAGACAAAAAGCATAAACTAAGTGAAATATATTAAAGATAAAGAGAGTAATGTTTTGGTAAACGAACAAGATATATAAATACAATAAAAAAGTTACTTTCAAATTTTTTTAACAAAAGACACAAGTTTTTTTGTCACTATGATAGATTAAATATTACAAAAGAGAACTAAAATTATATCTTTTATCATAGAATTCAAGAGTTTGAAATAGAGAAAGTTTCAAAGAGAATAGATAATGGCAAAACAATATGACTTAATAATATACCTATTGAAGTGTGAAAATGTTTAGGCAAGAAATGCATAAATTGACTCATTACATTGTTTAATGAGATAATGAGATTTAAAAAAATGCAGAATGAATGGAGTATTTAAATCCCCATCTATAAAAATAAAGGAGACAAATAAAACTATGCCAACTGTAGGAAGATTAAACTCATGAGTCATACTGTGAAATTATAGAAAAAGATCATTGAATAAATATTAAGATGAGACTTGAGCCATATAAAATCAATTTGGTTTCATGTCAAAAAGGTCAACTATGAAAGCAATTTACTTAATGTGAAGATTGATAGATAGATATCATAAAAATAAAAGTAAAATAACGTATAATAGATTGCTAAGAAAAATTTGATGAAAGGCTTTAGAGAAAAAAAGAATATAGATTACTTATATTTAAACAATCAAATATATATACGATAGGATCACGACTTGCATGAGAACACAATGGGAACACACACAAAAATTTCACAACTATAGTACTACACCAAGGTTCATCTCTGAGTCCATATCTTTTTAATTTGATTTTGAATGTAATTACTGAATATATATAAGAATTGAAGCCTCAATGTATTACTTTTGCAAATGGCATAGTCCTAATTGGTGAATCAAAAGAGAAAATAAATATAAAGTTGAAGAAAAACTTTGTAAACACATTGTTTTCGTATAAATAGAAATAAAACAGAATATATGAAATATAATTATAGTAAAAGGCAAATAAATATGAATTTAGAAGTCATCTTATAAAATAAGTTACAAGTTTTAAATATCTTAAATCCATTATACAAAATAAAAGAAAAGTAAAAAAGGTTGTAAACCATGAAATGGAAGAAAATTTCAAATGTCATTTGTGATAGAAAAGTACCGCTCACAATTAAAGAAAAACTATATCGTACAATTATAAGATCTGAACAAAAAACTATATCATACAATTATAAGATCTGAAATATTATATGGTATTAAATGTTGAACGATTAAAAAATAATGTGAAAATAAACTCAATGTTGGAGAGATGAAAATATTGCGTTGGATGTGTGAGAACACTAGAAGAAATATGATTATGAATAAGTGCATTAATGAAAAAGCTAAGGTAGCACCTATTTTGGAGAAGATAGTAAATCTCTCTTAAGGTGATTTAGCCATGTGTGGAGGAGATATACAAAAGCCCCACTAGGAAGATAAGATAAGATAAGATAGAAGGCAACACAATAGTTAGAAGTAGAAGAACACCAAAGAAAACATAGGTGAAACCATTAAGAAGAATTTAACAATTAATAATCTCAATTAATTTCATTTTTAATAGTTCACTATGGCGTTTGATCTATATAGCCGACTTCACTTAGTAGAAAAAAAGTTGATTATTGTTGTATAAACATTCTAATAAGAACTAGAAGAAATTAGAAGGACAAAAGAAAGCCAAAAAATTCTCACCAATTTAATGAAGATGTCATCATTGCCTTTCTTGCTTGACAATTGCTGCATGGATTCAAACTCTTTAGTATCTACCTTTCTCTCTTCAGTCTTAAATCCTTGAAGGGCCTTCCTTTTCTCTTCCAACACTGTCTCATACTCCTCTAGAGTCATCTCCTATCAGAATTATGAAATATATATTTAGTTATAAAATTTAAACACAGCCTGAGAAACATTGATACAACAAATTATAAGGCGTACATATACAAATATTCTTTCCTTTCTCCTTCAACTTTTTTTAGTTGAGAATTGGTTATAAGTTGAAATTCATTTTAAAACGTAACTAAAATATGATGAAATATTTTGAAATGCTGAAAACTGGCTCTGACTTATTCCAAAATGTGATAAAAATGAAAGGAAACTCATCTGAACTCTGGAAACCCATTAAACCAGTTGAATGTAAACCTTTTACTTCAAAAATGACGTCATCATTTTTTTATGTACACATAAGTATGTATCTTTGTATATACATAAATATTTGATAATTCATCTAATACATTTGAAATCTGAAAATTTGATATATCATTATATTGCATCATTCTTGATGGCTATACAAAGTACCCATATTAGCATATAATAGGTTACAACACTAATAATATGAAGTACATGTTAAAAACTAGAAGAATAATATATGCACCTTAACACTTTCAAACACAATTCAATAAGAAACCCAATATGACACAAATGTTAATTTGTAATACAGGAAAGTAAGCCTTTGTTTCAAAATAAGGAGTGTGTATGAGTGGAAGAGTTATCAAAGTGCTAACTTAATTAGTAAAATTGCATTGAAATAAGTATATAAATAGTAAACAAACAAACAAATAAATAAAGCAACAAAACTAAGACTGTGAGATACTGATGCAATTAGCAGAAACCCAAGTTGAAGTGCCAAACTGTGATGGTTTTTTATAAAAATGTCAAGATTCCCTCTGTCAGAAACCCAAAAACAATTAAACAGAAGCACAATGTAATATATTGCATTCAACACCAAATACAACAGAAACTAGTTCAATTTGGTTGGAAAAACTTCACAACCAGCCCTAAGCCGAAGCTTGTTCTGAGACACTTCCTAGACCATACACCAGAACAGTAAAAACTCCCTTAAACTCTCCTCTAACTAATTGACCTTTTTAAATTACCATCACATACACCTAACTCACTAACTCTAAAACCGCTAACATAACTGTCACACAAACTGCCACACACCACATAAATAAAAAACTGACTAACACATGCTAACATAACAAAATCCAAGTTCCTTCAGGCTTCATTATGTGTCTTATTCTTCCTAGAGTAGACAAGCCATGTTTTGGGCTTGTTGCCCCATGATCCAACACTTGTCCACCTCTGATTCTAGATTTGGGTCCTATCATTACGACCCACTGCAGCTCCAGCCTTGTCCTCAAGGCTGAAATTAACTCAAATGCTTCAATATATTCCTGAACATTACCCTTCTTTTTTAAGGCTGCCAATTCTTCAAAAAGATTATCATGTCTACGCCCTGCATATCTTGCTATATAAAGGCCCTCTTTAACTTCTCCCAAATCAAATTATCTTCCGTCTCCTTAAGGAGATTAAACCAATATATGGTGGAACCTATACTTACATGCGCCAATTTCACTTTGACTTCATCAAGGATGTCTTGAACCTCGAAGAAGATTTCAGCTCTAGTAATCCAAGCCACAGGATACATCCCCTCAAATATAGGCATTTCAACTCTCTTAACAGACAACCGATGCTCCTCTCCATGGTCTCCCCTAGTTTCTAACGTCTCGGGTTGGAAAAATTGAGCATCAGAGGAAGATGCTTTCCTAGATGGTGTTGTTTCCCTCCTTTTTCCCACTTAATTATTGATCTCTTGTAAAAGAGATCTATGTTGCTGCAGTTCAGCCACTATTCGCTATATAATGGCTCTCAATTTCTCCATATCACCCTCTTGCACAGCCATCCTCTCCTCCAAAACATCCACTCTATCTGACAATTTTGGCATCCCTTCTAAACTCACAATCCCCACTCGTATCCGGCAGGTTAGACTAATGTTAGGATCCCAAAAACAATTAAGCAAAAACACAATGTAATATATTGCATTCAACACCAAATACAACAGAAACTAGTTCAATCTGGTTGGAGAAACTTCACAACCAGCCCTAAGCCGAAGCTTGTTCTGAGACACTTCCCAGACCATACACCAGAACAGTAAAAACTCCCTTAAACTCTCTTCTAACTGATTGACCTTTTTAAATTACCATCACATACACCTAAGTCACTAACTCTAAAACTGCTAACATAACTGTCACACAAACTGCCACACATAAATAAATAACTAAATAACACATGCTAACATAACAGAAACTGCCACATAAATAAATAACTGACTAACACATGCTAACATTACAGAATCCAAGTTCCTTCAGGCTTCATCATGTGTCTTTATTCTTCCTACAGTAGACAAGTCATGTTTTGGATTTGTTCCCCCATGATCCAACACTTGTCCACCTCTGGATTCTGGATTTGGGTCCTATCACCCTCCAACTGTTTAGAGTTTATGATTCACTTTATCTATGACCATATGCATACATGATTTCAAATTCTCTCAGTTATAAGACATGTATCTCTTGTTTGTCTTCTGCTAATGAAAAAGTAGAAAATTTAGATTCTCTGCAAATATAGGATAAATGAAAAACAGTACTTCAAATAAATTTGATTTTCACCTTATCCTCAGGATCTTTCTCTTCAGCTTCACTACCCGGACTTTCATTGTTGCCATCTGCTACATCTTCCTCATTTGCAGGCTTCTCATCACCCAAATTCTTCTCGGTTTCATTCACAACTTCCCCAGTCACCCTATGTAAATTAAAATCAAAAGGAGGAAATAAAATAAAAAGTTATGAGCAATTCACAAACAGAATATTTTAACCAAAGCCATGTGGCAAGGATTGTAATTATATGTATGAATGTGCTAGTTTGGAAAAAGAAAGCTTACTGAGAAAGCTCATCGGTCTGTGTTCCCCAGTTCCCTCGCCCAGCACCTTCACGTTTAAATTCATTTCTGCAAATAAAACAAATTTGCATTGATATTGGTACAAGAAAAAAGTCAGAGCAAGATATCAACACTATGATAAACAATCACCCATGTCCAGTCCCACTACGGCGTTCAAAAACTCTTCGTGGACGTCCATCTTCACCAACTTCACCATTGCTGAAGCCACCACGACGACCACCACAGTAAGGACCACGTGATCCACCATAACCTCGTCTTTCTAAGGGATTCCCAGTTTCTCCTTCTTCAGGAGCAGCATGACCGGCAGGGGACCCAGTGACAGTGAATGAGTTCTCATCATTCAAAGAGTCACAAATAAAACCAATGCCACCACGACCACGTCCACCTACATGCCCACCTCCTCGTCCACCTCCATGGCCTCCTCGATAGGCTTCATTCTTTGCCTCCCTCACTATTGGTAGGAAAGAAAAAGAATGTAAATATATGAGGAGAGGAATATAGTAATGCAACAGCCTCACAAATACAAAGACCATTGACAATTCAGCAATCAGGACAGCAGAGAACCAAATAATGATATAAACTTTACAAAAAATGAAAATATTAATAAAGAACAAATTGACCTTTGAAGAGGGCAAATGACTAATGATTTTAGTCACAAGTGTTACTCCTAACCCATTAGAAACAAGAACAGGAGCACAAGGCAAAGATCATGTTTTCAAAACACAAGATTTTCCATTAGAACAAAAGCCACCACATAAAAAAACTGAAACCAAATTTTAACCCCTGCAGAACAACTGAAGAATTAGTATTAAATAAAATGTTCATTCTTACTACAAGCTGATCCATGACTGAAGTATCTGTTTTCACTACAACTTAAAACAAGACTATGATTATTGTAAAATTTTGCATTTAAAAGATGTTACACATATCACCCTCTAACAAATAAATAAGCAAAGATAAAACTTCGTGTGTTTGTGCGTGTACAAGAAAAAAGAAAGATAAAGAATAGATAATAACGAAATTATCTTCACCCGAACGTGCAGAAGAAACATATGTCAGATACAAACATAAAAAGAAAATAAGATAACCATTAATAACTCGACTACTACAGAAACTATAAGGAACTTCAAAGTCAGACATCTACTCTAGCTATGAACATGGCACAACGTAAAAGAAAAAGAGTCAAAAAAGCAAACTTGAAAACGCATACATTTAACCAATGCAATGCGTCCAATATTACAGGACCGGACCAGCCGAAAACCTAGGAGAACGCATGGAAAGACCAATATTTTCCAGTAACTAAAACAAAGATGAAATAAAAGAGACAACTTTTCTCAAACAACTCGTAGACTTGTTCGAATTCTATAATATCAAAAAACCTTAATAAAATAATATTCTATCATAACTCAAGCAACCTATTTCTCGGCACGCCCAGAAACAAACTTTGTCAAGGGACACCCGACCACATAAAGGCGAATCAGAAACTCACCAGCCTGAGATGGTGGGGGTGGCTTGATAGGCAACTGTGCCAGCTTGTTCTGCTGAGACAGAGCACGAGCTCCCGGCTTGCCCTGATCCTGAGCCGGAGCTTTCTTCGAGGTAAACACGACCTTCTGCTGCTCAGCTGCAATTAGCTGCAATGGGTCCTCGGCATCGTCACCCAACAAATCAAAAGGGTTCATGGTCGCCATTTCAGAATACAACAATGGAAAACCCCCACTTCTCAGCAGAGAGCTATACCCAAGAGAAGGCGACCACTATACCCTATCTCAACAACAACTCCATCTTATTGTAGTTCCAGAGACTCACAAATGAACCGGAAGAAACAGAGGTTTGAGCAAGAGAGGGATCCAAAACCCTAGCCGCAGCATAGGAGGGAGGCTGAGTAGAGAGAGCGAAAAGAAACAGCAGCAGAACCTAATCTCAAACGCGGAATTTATCGTTATTTGGGAGAGGAAATTACTCATTCAATATATGGCTTTGCATTATTCGGTGATTTCACCGCGAAAATATTTTTATTTTTATTTTTATTTTTAAAAAATAATTTTAATTTTTTAATTTTTAGATTTTAAAAATATATTTAATTTATATTTTATTTTTATTATTTTTTAATTATATAATTATATTTTTATTTTATTTTTTATTTTTATTACTTTATAAATATATTAATAATAAAATATTATATATATAATTTAAAATAATTATAAAAATGTTATCGTTATAATACGTTATAATATTAAAAAAAATTTAAACAATTTTTAGTGTTGTTAGAATTTTTAAAAATTTAAAAAATATTTTAAAAAAAAAATAATAAATAATAAATAAACATATTTTCATATTTATTTTTAATTTTAAATAAAAATAAACCAATCAAATAAGCCTTAACTAATTTGAAAAATAGTAACGTTGTTTTATATAAATTAAACTAATTTTAATTTTGAAATTTTCATAATCAGTTGTAACAAGGTTACTAAATTTATTTTAATTAAAATGAAATGAATAAGAATAAAATCATCTATTCCAAAATTAAATTTGTGTAATCAAAGTAAAATAAATTTAACTGATTTAGTAATATTAAAGACATTTTTTAGATTAAAACATATATAATACTATTAAATAATTCGATTTAAGTTAATCTGAATTAACCAAGTTAAGTCATTTATTAAAAGAACTAAGATTTTAAAGTCCATATTATTCACATGAGTTGAGGAATTAAACAAACTTACATGTTGGCTTTATGTTAAATTGATTTATAAAGTGTGAAATTTAAAAAAAAAAAAAAAAAAGAATAAGTTAAGCAAGTTTGTATAGCTTGTTTTTCTTGTTTCTTTTTTACTTTTTTACAAGTGATCTTGAATCAATTTATTTTAACTTGTAGGTTAAATAAGTTTAATTTTAGATGCTCAAACCCGTAAATTTTATATGTGACATATTGAAAAAAAATAGTAAAGGGAAGAAAATATTTAATTCAATAATAATATGACTTTTAGTTCAAAAATTAAAATATTTTTAAAGTACTTAATTTATAAATTTATTATAGTAGCTTAAATATATATTCCATATGATGATAATAATATCTATGGTGATGACTATCAGAGTTTTGCAACAAAATAAATCAAAGTTAGATTAGTTTGATTTGGTCAAAATTAAGTGGTCAAAATGAGTTCAACCCATTTAAAAGGTAAGTTGGATTGACAAAATGTCTATTTAGATTCTAGTTATTGTGGTCTGATCTATTTTGACCGACAGGTTATGTCGGTCAATCCACGTAATTCACTGGTTGAGTTTCTTTTCTTTTTTTTTCTTTTTTCAAATGCCTCATTTATTTCACTTCAATACTTCATACCAACCCATTTATGAGTTATGTATAGTGTTTCTAACAATTTTAATATATTATGTTTCTCTTACATTGTAGTTTAAAAAATTATATAGAATATAAAATTTACATATTACTTGCTAGTATTATAAATATTATAATAACTTACTTTATACAATTTTTTAAGTAATTTCAAAAATCTAGATATCATTTTGCCATAATATCAATAAATTCAATTAAATTAATGATAGAAACATTAATTTCACTTTCATTTTTTTTTTCAAGATAAATTATTTTCATTCATTTTTTTCTAAATATTAAAAAATTATTAATTTTTATCATTATATAAGAATAAAGAATGATTTATGTTTTAAATTTAAATTATAAATTTGTGTCATAAATTTAAATATTTTATAATAATTATAAAAATATCATTTTTAAAAAACTTATTCTTTTATTAATTATTAATTGAAATATTTTTTGTAATATTTTCATATATTTTTAAGTAATTAAATATTTTTTAAAATTTTTTATGTTTAAACTAACCAAAATCTAGACTAGGTTTGGGTTTTACAAAACGAGGTGGCCAGCTTTTTTCAAAAATGAAAAGGCCATAGGACACTTCTCTTGTTTTCACCAATGTAGGAACTAAATTTATTCTCTTTTTCTATCAAAAAAGTCAAAATATTTTTATTTTTAGAGTTATTGATATAAAACAGAGTTATCGAAATGAAACAGATTATTTGTTAAGAAATTTCTCCATTTTGAGTTATTTCGATAAAAAAATAAAAAATTAATTTAAAAAATGAAAAAATGAAAGTAAATGAAAACAACATCATCTCACATCTAACACCAAATTACTCATATTTACTTTATTTATCACGTAGATTTTTTCTCACAACATTTTAATCAGCTTTCTACTCTCTCTCCTTATGCTCATGATATTGCCTCCCTTTATAAATTTTATTTTGAATAGGAAACTACAAAAACAATAAAAAAAAATATTGAAAGATAAAAAAAGAGAAATGTGACTAACAAAAATACTTGAAGATAGAGATAAAGTTATGGTCAATTGGTCACATGGAGGTATAGAGAGAGACCTGAAGATGGAGGCATAGAGAGAGACTTTATGGAGGTTGCAAGAGAGTTAGGGAGATAAAGAGATAGACGTAAGAGAGAGGGTGTCCTATTAGAGTTTATGAGTGAATATGATGATATATAGAAAATCAAAACGACGTTTTATTTTTTTGCAAAAAATTAAAAAAAGAATTAGACAAGATGTTGAATACTATTGAAATTTGAACTGAAATTTCTGGTATGGTAGCATAATTTACTTACAATTCAATTACGAATACTAGTTCAAGTTAATTTTAATATAATTTTATATATCTATATCATTAATATTATGTTAAAATTATTTAAAAAAATTTTAAAAATATCGTTTAAAATTATTTGAAACTTTTTTTCAAAAATATTTCGTTTCTACAAGATATTTTAATATTTTTAAAATATTTCTGTTTCTGAAGTTATCAAAACGGTACCTCAACATAAAATTTAATTCCTTCACTTTCAGTTTTATTTTTAAGATAAATTATTTTCATTCACTTTTTTTTGTAAATATTAAAAAATTATTAATATTGATAATTATATAAGAATAAAGAATGATATATTTTTTAAATTTAAATTATAAAGTTGTATTTTATAATAATTATAAAAATATCATTTTTTTAAAAACTTATTCTTTTATTAATTATTAATTGAAATATTTTTTACAATATTTTCAAGTAATTAAATTCTTGTATGAATTTTTTATGTATAAACTAACCAAAATCTAGACTAGATTTGGGTTTTACAAAACTAGGTGGCCAACATTTTTAAAAAATGAAAAGGACGTAAGCCCATAAGGCACTTCTCTTGTTTTTACCAATGTAGTCTAATCAAAATGACTTTGACCTACGGGTTAAAAGCTGAGCTTGGTTAAAAAAGAATAAGGGATCACGCTGGGACTAAAGTGGCATCCAGTTAAGTGCACGCATTTCGCCCCCTGTAAGGCTTCCTGAAGCTCATCTTTCTTAGCGAGTTGGTATTTTGTTTAGTAATTTTATTGAATTTCAATATTTTTTATGTCAATTGTAAAGTGGATTGCATTGCACTAAAGACATAGGAGAATTCTGTTAGAATATTTTATGGACTCATATATATTAATTAATTATACATAGACATGTTATCTAATAAAATATCTAATTAAGTGATTTATTAAATTACTAATTTATGAATTTATAAAATATTAGAAATAATTGATATGAGCCACTTTATTTGTAAAAACACAATGTAACAAATGTCTTCTGTAATAGGTCAAAGATGAGAAAGTTATATGTCCAAAAAATATATGAGGTTATGGTCCCTAAACATAGAGACAATTAACTTTTCATATACAATTTTTTTTTTTTTTTGCTCTCATAGCATAATAGAAAGGGTAGTTAGTTTATATTGCCTTAAAAGATTCATAACTCCTCTTTTCTTCATTAATAAATTCAAGTATGTCTTTCCTATCAAATTTCTTCATAAGTCAACATGAGATTCTAATATATCACGATAAATGGTTTATTCATCACATATTTTTAAATTTTCCTAACAAGTAGCATTAGAACAAAATCATGTTGAATTATTGGAATATATTTTCCTATTCTTGTTGGTAATTGAATTTATGTCGTACAATATCTTTTACTAAGAAATTTGTGAAATTTTAATTTTTTGTTGATAATAACTTTCAACCATTTGGTATTTTTGGGAGAAATTTGGGAGTTGCATTGTGTTTTGGTAGAGGAGATTGTGAAAACCCATTCTCAAGCATCCTAATGACAGAGATAATATCACACACCACAACCATCCAAACCTACACAAACCACCACGAAGGGCATTCTTCAGTTCAAGGTGAAGCCTTTCTTCATCTTCACATTGTGAGTGCTTGTCTGCATCTTCGATGGCAAGGAGTTCTACAGTGGCTTGTGAGATGGTTTGTGGGCACGGTGGAGGCTTCGTGTGGATGGCTGGCAGCTTCGCGAAGGTGTTTGTAAAGGCATTCTCGCACAAAAAGGAGGTGCTTTATCTTGCTTTTCCAAAGAAAATCATATTATTGGTAAGATTTAGTATTACTAACCATATTTTAAGAGTACTATGTACAAGGTGTTATTTTTCCCTAAAGACTAAATAACAATATTGGGGTAGGTTACTTGTTATGGCCCCACTTGCATGTGTATATATTTATGCTTTACTTGATTCATATATGCATGAGTTGTGTGAGCTATTATTCTATTTTTTTAATAGCATATATTTATTTCTGTCAATATCAACAATATTCTCGTGCTTAATGATACAAACTTCAAGAAATAGAAAGAACACGTAATGATAATGCTCGGGTTCATGGATTTGGACTATGCACTAAGAGTTGATCACTGCATTTTTAACTAGCACAAGCTCTGCTGATCAAATGATTGCTTTTGAAAAGTGAGAGTGATCAAATCATGTAAATCTAATAATTATGAAGCATTATATTCTAGATACAATAAGGGGGAGCCATTCTTAAGGAGAATAATGTAAAGAAGTTCCTTGACCAAATAGCAAACTGTTTTGCTCCAAACGAAAAGGTTGAGACAAGCACTATTTTGACTAAACTAAACTTGTCTTAATGTAGTACAAAGAAAAAGGAAACATAAGGGAGGAATTTATGGAGATTGTCACATCCTAGATTCCCTTAGCACATGACCAACACATAATGAGAGGTTTTCCTCACTCTATAAGCCTTCCTAACTGAAATATATTGCCAATAATATAAAATGTAAGCGTCATATTTTGTAAAAAGAAAATTTCAAACATTTTATTGAAATACTTTCACTTCATTCATAAATACAAATTTTTTTATTCATAACTATGCAATATCATGCATTGGAAACATAAGCCATATTTGTGGTATTGAAGCAACTCTAGATTTCAACAACATATAGTGAACAATAAAATAAGGCCCAAGGAAAATTTTGGCTAACCAAGAATAGTCTATTCCTCTAAACGCTTCCTTTGTGTCATCCTGTTACTAACTTAAAAAAATAAAGAAAAGGAATGAGTCTTGCGACTTAGAGAATAAATAATACAACTATATCATGCAGACTTTAGTTTTTACATATTAAATAATAGTTTGTTAAATATGATTTAAACTATATGCAACTTTACATCTATATTTATTTTATTTAGGCAGTTGCATTAAGTTTAGAGCTTAATATATAAATTTGTATACATTTTCTACATTAAATCTTAGCCCATTAAAACCTTTAGGGACCATTTATTTCATATATAAGCTTTTCTGACCTAGTTCAAACACTTGCTTTCCCTTAGAAGTTCCATAAAATAATCAAACTCAAATTTGGCCTCTCAAGGACCATCTTTGCATATATTGCATCAAGTATCCCTTTTTCTTTCAAGTGTACGTACTTCAGACTTTGCTTAACATAAACTTCATAGGTAGTACTGCATCTAGACTCGATCAAGTTTCACCATATTCATTTCCTTCCTTTCAATTGTCTTAATTTAATATGGAAATGGTTTTAGTTAACTCATATTCTTTATTTGTCTTCATAGATATTACACACACACACACACACACATATAGTGCCTATTTAATGTCATCTTTTATTAAATTTTATGATGTTATATTTTATTATATTTTAATTTATCTTACCTTCTTTTATTTAGTTTTAGCTTAACCCATTTTATCTTAATTTACATGGAAATTTAAATAAATTTAATTAAGTGAATTATGTATTAGAACCATTTCAACATGCTCAAGTAGATAGCTTGGTAAGGACAAATTACCGTATCTCATGCCCAAGCACACAGCTTGGTAGGGGTAAATCACCATGTCTCATGCCCAAGCACATAGTTTGGTAAGGATAACCCTCCACATTTCATATCATAGGTAACCAGGCAGAGTGCCATTGGTTACAAGAGGATATATACCTTAACTCCTTATACTTATTTATTTCTTATCAAAGTTCTTGCCTCTACTAGTTAGGGTAACATGGTGCACTATGGCTAGCACTTACCACTACTAGTTAACAGTGTTTTCAATAGAAATTCTTTTAGAAATTTTATTTATTACCCAATTAGTCACTGATTTAGCTATTTTTTATGTATTTTATTCTTTCTTATCTTTATTTTATAAGTTTTAAGACTAAGTAGTTTTCATTTAAATTTATTTCCTTCTTACTCATCCACAGATATAGATTGGGCAACATCACATATCTAATTTCAAAATAAGCTGGCATACTAGTCATGTTGGCATTCAATTTATAAGTCTCATGACATTCCATAATCACAAATTCCATTTCCGAATAGAACGTCATTCCCAAATCCGTACCACCTTCTTTACATCAATCATAATAGAAAATTTATTTGGGTTCAAATTCATCATAACATCTTTATCTAAACTTTCTTCATATTCAAAATTTAATACTTGTCATCAAGCATTTATGATTTCTTCTTTACAATAATAGTTAGAGTTACTATTTTTTAATACTTGATCAAATCTTATATCCTCTTACTCTTTAATTCATATATGAGCATATATTTGTCAAAGTAATGTATAATCTTACAATTTTACAACATATGCTAACTCATAAATCTTATGCTCTTATCTACAATTTTTATCAATTGAAATCTAAAAAATTTGAGCCAATAATCTTAAGCCATAACCAATTATTTCCTTTATCATAATCATACTCCTATAGTTGAAACTAGTAATATTTCTTATCTTCAACTTGTTACTAGGGGTGAATATAGGTTGGGTTTGGTAGGGTTGAACTATAAATTCAACCTGATCGAATATAATTCAGGTTGAAAAAAGAGAGTTTGAAACCAACTGATGATTCGCATCACCCGAGTGGTTTAGATTAGTTTGGATTGAGAGATTTTTGGTTGGGTCACCCAAAAGTCCCATTCTCCTTCTTTCTTTGCATCCTCCTTGGTGTTTTTCAAAGGATCTAACATTTTTTCACAAAAAAACCTCACATGGTTTGAGTTTGACTGTGAATATAGGAACGTCAGCACTGCTACTAAGGGATAAAGACGATGTCCCCGATTGCTCACCTCATTGCCATCTACAATCTGTCCCTACGACTTCGCAGTGCTGCTAGGACTCAATTGAGAAAGTATATAGAGTGAATGTGTGAGTGTGAGAGCGAATGAAAAATATATGAAAGATATGGCTATTCAATTGTTTTTTTATTAGCAAATGAAAGAAATGATTTGGGGTAGAAGATAGGCATAAAGGGTTGTTTTCATTTTCAGAAAGAAGAAGGGCAAAGGAAATTTTCGAATTTCACCTATGGTTGTTGATACTTGAAAGGCTGGTGGATAGGGTGGGAGTAGAGTAATAGGTTGAAAAAAAAACAAAAAAAGGGAGAGAGAGGAGTCATCATGAAATCTGAAAAGAATTTTGGGAGCATAAAAAGCTTTTAATGCATTGTCACATCTTCACATAAAGAGTTAGTATAATAAAATAAAAAAGTCAATTATGATAAAAAAATATTAGAAAAATAAAAAGTTGTCTATTGTTACGAGAAGAAACAGTAAAATCCATTGAATGTGAAATTAAAATGCATGATTGCTGGTAATATTCGGTCAGGTTTGGGTTGAAATCAAGTTTAATATTTAACCCTACTCGACCCATAATATCCAATTTTTTAAATTACTCTATTTTGTTTTATGAAAAGTGGGTTTTATAACCATGAATTAAATACTTTCATCTTAATTGTTTGTCATATTTAAACACTTATTTTTTGTATTTATCTCTAGTTTTATGCATCTTCTACAGATGGAGAATAAAATAAAAAATTGACTCAATTGGATAAATCAAAGTTAAATTGTGGTTCTTTGGAAATGATGTCTATAAACCAAGCGGTTAAGATGAATTCATTAAGGATGGCTGAGTAAGGAGCATTATCTTTTTAACTCTTGAGGCGCATCCTAATGGATATGTACATCAATCCAATTTTGATTTATGACTATATTTTCAAAAGAACTTAAATATAAAGATTCAAGAAACCTCCAATGTTGAAAATCTGTTTGCTGTTTATTTTTCTGCCCGACCTTACTCTAGTATTTTAATCATAAATCATAAATTACATATGTAATATAAATAAAATTTGGTAAGTGAATAGTTGACACAATTTTATACAACTTTTATGTTTATGTTATCAGAAAATTCGGACACTAAGAGGGCAAAAATTGGGCTAGAAGAAAATCTGCTTGCTGGTGCAGTCCAGCCCAACCTTGCTATAGTATTTGGGTCGTATCTTATAAAATACGTAGTTAATGTATACAAAGTTCGGTAGGTAGATAGCGACACAATTTGCTACAACTTTGCTTTTCACATGGGCAGCAAATTTGGTGGCTCTCAAAGAGGAATATCATGATTACTTTCGGTGGATTTAGTGCAATCCAACCTGTCAACTTTAGTGCAACTTGCTTTGTCACTTACTTCACTAGTTGTATCTATAAATAGAGGGGTCTTGTGAGCTAGAGGGAGGTCGAAAATATATGAAGAGAGTGTAATTTTGAGACCATAAATTTTAGTTTTTTTTAGTATTGTAATGTTCTTATTTTTTTAGATATTTTTTTATCCCTTCATAATATTATCATGCTCGTTCATCTTTATTTTTGCTTTCTTAATTTGAATATGGAGAACTAATCTCCTTATGGTAAGGTAAAGGGTGAAACTCTTGGTATAAGAATAATAATTAATCTAACTCTTAATCTTAATGTTTATCTTTGATATTGTATTTTCTTTCTTATTTCTTTTCTCAGGTTATTTCTTAATGGCTGGTTTTATTAGACCGTCGATTTCTTGTTATTTTTATTGGCTGGTTTTACGAAATCGCCTATTTCTTGTTATATTATGTTATTGTGTTTATTTTATTTCTTCTTATCTCTTGTTATCTTATTGGCTAGTTCTATCAAACTGCCTAATTCTTATTATGTTTATGATTGGCCTCACCACCTATCTCTTATTATGTTTCTTCTTCGTACATCTTTTCATTCTAATCTTGTAAAATGTGAACCTTGATACATTGTAGACAATTTTTGGCAAAATAAATTCTTGAATAAATCTTGATTTATTGTAGACAATATAATAATTAGCACAATATATGCTTGATTTCATTTTACAAGCATGTATTAATGGTGTAAAAGGAGGTAAATATAATTCATGTATAAACAAAAGTGAGCTCAAAGTAATACATTTTGCGATTGAAACCTTATTCATATGAGGATTCCAATTGAGTGATAAAATAGTTAAATTTATCATTACTCATACCAGGAATGGATCCCCTAACCTTAACATTCTTTTTACCTTGAATACATTTCAATTTAATTTGACTACATCAATTCCCTGCACACTTGATTTAATATTCTCCTTACAAAACAAATATTTTGACAACTAGGCTAGAGTTATTTATTTAGATTCAAATTAGAGTTTCCTATTAATTGACAATTCTCGTGGGATCGACCTTGCATACCATTAAATCTGTACTCCAACAGATTCGTGCGCTTGTAAGTTTAATTAAAACAACAACATTTTAGCCCAAAAATTTGATATGTTTTATCTGATATACTCTTTTTTGTTGTGTTTACATAGTTTGAGTTGGCCTTATTGGGTTGCTTACACCCATACTTGTTACTTTATAACCATTCCCTTGATACCTTAAGTATTTTCCCATCCCATTCCACAATCGAACTATGATAAATACGATAGTTCTTATTTTCAACCATTTATGCTTTGATTATTTAGGTTATACATAGACCATACCCCTCCCATAGAATTCAATTCTTCATAATTCAAACTAAATTTCTATTCTATTTATCCATAATATTCTTGATATAAGATTTCAAATTGTATTAGATCAATAATATTTAAATTAAGCTCATAACCACAAACTTAAACTATCCATCCTTCACACCTTTCCATGTTTAGACTACCATTTCATAATTAATCAACCAACACTCTAAAGCTCTCGAACCGTATTTCTTCAATTAGCTAAATTTCAACTTTACCACTGATTACTCTCAATATCTATATATATCACACCCCTAATTTAAGGGCATGTGAAACACATATTTTACAAACAGTTATTTACCATAACTTGCATAATATACTCCTTTATCAATGAAAATAGTTTCATATAGGTTCTCCCATGTATATACAAAATACAGACTAAGTTTATAAATATCAAAGTAAAAGCAGAAGCAAGGATCTTGTCGGTGGCGTATAGAGTATACTCTAGAATACAAATATAGTATAATTCAAATATTATGAGCCTTGAAAGTAACATAGACTCATAGAGAATATGTCACCTAACTGATCACATATCTACAGGATCAGACTTTGTATTCTTATATGAAAAATATGAAAATATTGTATAGTAAGTTTGATAACTCAATGAGCAGATAGTACCCTCTATGACCTCTTAGGTCAACATATGGATATACTCATATTTTAAAATTTATCATATAGAAAATTAAAATTCAGAAGTACATTCATATGGGATCTGTATTTCAAATATTCTCATTTCAAAAGATATTCAGCTGCATAAATTACAGAAATATATCGAGGTTTTGAGATAAAATCATAACTTTTGTTATTGCATAATTAACATACTATATATGCATTAAAAATCCTCTCTTTTTACATAATGCTCAAGCATGTCACAGCTCTCAATATACTCAATTCACTCATTTGTTATATGCATAATGACCGATCGACTACAATCACAATAGGTAATCACGAAATGTGAGTTCATCACCCTTCTGCCTCCTCACATTACCACTATCTATAGTCACAATAGGTAATCAGGGAATATGAGTTCATCACCTTTCTGCCTTCTCACATTACCATTGTTTATAGTCACAATAGATAATCAGAAAATGTGAGTTCATCACCCTTCTGTCTCGTCACATTACCACTATCTACAATCACAATAGGTAATCAGGGAATGTGAGTTTATCACCCTACTGCCTCCTTACATTACCACTGTTACCCGGTTAGAGTGGCCCTCCCCTTAGCTCACTCAGACTAATAAGGCGTCCCATATTCGGTATTGTCTCAAGCCATACAACCCGTCGATATTCATCTATACATACATACATACATACATACATACATACATATATATATATATATATATATATATATATATATATATATATATATATATATATATATATAAATGCATATTCATCACATGCAATGTATAATTATCAAGCAACTCGTCATAAGCTTTATGCTTGCCATTCAATCATATTTAGCAACTTTATAGCTTTATAGATCAATGCCTCGTGCACATAATATTCACTTTACCAAATAATGATAAATACATTTAGAACTACATATTCAATGAGTTTTAAAATCTATTTGTAAAACCATACTCTTCTTGAACTATATGCCAGTTAGTAAGCAAAGCAGATATTTTAACACATTTTAGAAACTTATGATAGCATAAATAATTTGTAAACATAACCAATTATACATTTAAAGTTCAAGAAGAGCATGGGGTAAGTCATAGAAAGAATTATCTACTCACAAGATAAAGCTCCAAGTTGGACAACCCCAAAATACATTTTTTCAATCCAAATTTGACCAGATAGACATCATAATTGAGTCCGGAGGGTCCAAAAACTTAGAAAATGACTTTGAGAACTCAATCAACGTCGGTCAACCGATGGTCACTATTCATGGTCAAAAATACTATTCACATCGGCAAGAATCACTATTTATATCGGCCGAAGTTACCGTTTATGACACAAAAAGTTGTTAGATGACTATGAAATTTCATATCCTATAGTTTATCTATCTCTTAAATCCATCTATGGTATTCGATTTTCAATTTGAGGACTCTAAATAGAAGTTTCAAAGTTTACATTTTTCTAAGATTTTCTACTTCTGATTTACAGCGATTCTTCGACCAATATCTTAGTACTTTTTCTTTTAAATCTAGTGGTACTTTTAGTTTTGAGACCGGATGCTCGAAAGTACTCCAAATCTAGAGAACGAAAATGGAGGAGAGAGAGTGAATAGTGATATCTAGATAAACCTATAGAAGATTTTTTTAAAATGATGGAGGGACTATGTTGTGTGTGTTTTATAAATAACTGCAAGCGCATGGTATAACTGTAGTTAGTCCGGCGAGTACGGGTCGTATCCCATAGAGAACAATTATCAATTACTAAACTTTACGAAGTATGCTATCTAAATCAATGCAACGCGATGAGAGATTGTGTCATAATTAAGTAAATAAGTAATTCAATTAATAAAAGCCTTGGGTTAGGGTTTACCACATTTATGATATTCAAAAATCAATATGTACCTCTAATTGCAATTATTTAGGTAATTGGAGATGGTTTAACCTTAATTAACTAATAACCTCTTTCAAGCATTAATAATCGGACCTAGGTTAATCCAATTGTCTACTTTCGTGGTTCTTAGTTCAACCTAGGTCCATTAAGTTCTATGTCAACTATGGAATACAATTAATCGGTTTTTTCTTGCCCACTAATTGATTTAATTCCTAGAGAACCTTAAACTACTTTCGTGATTAAGATATCCTTAATTAACTATTTGATTCTGGTTTTAACTTTCACCTTTCAGTTCATCAATTAAATACCTAAGACATGATAGATTGGTGATCAGGCACTCTACCTCTTATACACGCTCATAATAGTTAATCCTAGTTAATCCAAAAGTAATCACAATTAGGGTTCCAACATTCAACTCAACAATTTAGTATCATCATACCATAAGTGGGTTTATCAAAACTCTAGATCAATATTTACTCACACATCATAGAAACAGAAACCAAAATCATATTCATTAAGTAAATCATTCAAGTTCAATACAATTCAAGAGAAGGAGTAGAAGTATATATAAAGTAGAAAGATAAAACCTAGTTTGCAGAATGTAAAGATGAAATACAATACTTGAATCAATCTCAAATCTACTCTAAGAACATAAATTCAGCAATTAATCCTACTCTAGACCTAATCAAGTAGTGTTTCCTAAGCCTAAAACTGAGTCTAAGATGTCTATATGAGTCTCCATCTGCTTGGCTGCGCTTCCCCATGTATTTATATTTCTTTGGCTACTCAAAACCTTAAAAATTATGGAATGTACAGACACAAAACACGACCGTGCTTCATGATATAGCCTGGCCGTGCTTCAGGCTAGAAATATGGGAAAAATCACGTTCTTTGCACAGAGCACGTCCTGACCGTGCTTCATGTAACACCAAGCATGGCCTGGCCGTGCTTTAGGCTGCTAGGCTCTTTTCTTGTCAATTTCTTCAAGATTGTATCTTTTCTTTCTCCTCAGCATGTTCTAAGTCCATATGGCTCTTCACATGAGTGTTTTCCCTTACTTCTTGGCCTCTTTTGCTCACCTATAAACATAAAACACACCAAAACAGTATTCAAAGCAAAACATAACCAAAAATAGGAAAATCATCACAAGTTTACAATTAATTAAATGATAAAATATAACCATTAAATACTTAATTTTCCCCTTTATTAGACTAAATAGCAATTTGCTAATTGTTGAAGGAAGTCCTTTAAATTTTATTATTTACATTTTAACCCCTAAACTTTTAGAAAATTACACTTTGACCCCAAAAATATTAATTAAGTTTTTATTTTCATCCTTAAAACCTTTCAATTACATCCCTACTCCTTTATTTCTTTTAATAATCCACACATAAATGAAAATTACTAAATTTTAAGGATGTTACATTTTTCCCCCTTAAGAAATTCGGTTTTTGAATTTCAAATCATCCTATCACAATTAGGGAATGAAGCCAAGGTATAAATTATAGATATGAACCTCACTACTTAAGCTATTGGGGATATCTTTTTGTATATCATCTTTACTTTCTAAGAAATCTCTTCACTTGAGTGATTTTGCCATATAACTTTAACTATAAGGATTTCCTTCAACTGCGAGGTCTTCACTTATTGATCAACAATAGACATCGGTTTTTCCTTATAATTAAACCAAATTCTTGTCCAATTGAATTTCTTAAAATTAGATAACATGAGAAGAATCTGATAGGTACTTCCTTAACATTGATACAAGAAAAATTGTATTAACATCACTTAATCCTGATGGCAAGACTAGGCGATATACTATTATACATACTTTGTTCAAGATTTCAAAAGAGCCTATATACTAAGTTTAACTTTATTAAGCTCATCCACCTATTAGGAGACCTAGATGCTTTTTATGTGAAACTTCAAATGGTGCAATTTGTATATTGGCCTGATAACTACTGATATAGGCAAGTTCAACTAAGGACAAATAATTTCTCTCAACTTTCACCAAAATTATATAAAGATACTTGAAGCATAACTTCTAATGCGTAAACATATCCCATCAATATTCAAAATCTATGGCTTTTTCTAAAATCTCCTTTCCTTACTCAACAATATTAGATAAACTTAGGTGTTCTTCATACCTTAATACTCAATCATTATATACTGTAAACTCATTATTCTTTCCAGTTTGCACATAATTTACCAAATTATACAGTTATACATACTTGATATAAAGATTTTTTTTTCCAAATATGTTCTTTATTAGATAAATCTTTTCAAAATCTCCATTACTTTAAGCTACTAACCACTTGGATACCACAATAACTGAGTTTTAAAAAAAAGAAATTAATCATCCTTGTAATAAGGAAAAAGAACCTTGTATTTAATGCCAAACATTAATAAATGACGATGTAGCAAAAAAAGTAGAATACATAATAGAGCATGGTGCCAAAATTGAAAATTAGAAGTTTGGACAAAACATTGAAAGAAAATTAAAATCGATGGCCGAAATTCTTGAAAAGCTATAAACATAACTTAGTTGCTATTTTGAAAAAAATTGGTGGCCGTAAGTTTTTGATATATGTGCCAAAATCTAATTCAAAGTTACTGTTATTTGGTGGAAGAATATCACATAAAAAAGAAGCATTTTTGAACTTATAAAAGTTTGTGAAGAACAAATAGTACATAGTTAACTAGTAGGATGTAGTTGGTTGCTTCAAAATAGAAGTAATCAATCAACTGTAAAATAACTCAGTCAAAATTAAAAATTTCTAAAATAACTAGTCAATTTAATAATACCAATAGTCGACTGGTAAGAACATTGGGAAAAACATGATCTATCATTTTATTTTCCCTCTTCAACAACTAATTAGTTTGCATTTTCACTTTCTTTTTTTTTATCATGACGCCACTTACAACTGCCCTATAAGAATCAAGACATCAATGCTTCATCAATGACTACAAGGAAAAAGAAAATTTCTGGTGATACTTTAATCTTATTCTCTTTATGTGTTTAATATGAGCCACAATCACAACTACTATACATATGCATGCGTGTCGTCATTTTTAAAATTCACTTTTAATTTAGCTGATATACACAGGCCACTCACATAGATGTTGTAATTATACCTGGTCTATTCACATAGCTATTATAAGCATGCCATTTTTTTAGTTCTATAAATTCATACATTAGTATTTTTAACTTCATACTCAAAGTTAGGGTAAATGCAGTTATAGAAGGAACCACATTCCTTTAATTTCAAAATATTTGTGTCTTTTTGTGGTTCCAGTCTTAAAAAAGATGGAGAGTATATGAAAGAAGCACAAAATCTGGGTATGGTGCTGGCTAGGAGAAAACTTCATTTAGTCTATGCTGGAGGTAACCGTAGGTTAATGGGGTGTGTGTCTACAACTATACATATATGAGGATGTCAAGTTCTAGGTATTATTCCTACCTCTTTAGTTATATAAAACGTCATAGAAAAAATAATTGGGAGAGAATTTAGGGTAGCCTCTATGCATGAGCATATGGCTAGAATGATGAACAATGCTAATTCCTTCATTGCCTTACCAGATGATTTTAGTACTTTAGAACAGATTTTTCAAATAGTCTCTTGGGCACAACTGAATATCCATCATAAACCAATAGGTTTGTTAAATGTTAACCATTTTTTTAATGGTTTGTTGTTTTTTCTTGATTAAGCTATGGAACAAAAGTTTATCTCACACTCAATATGACGAATTCTCATTTTGGTTTCAGATGCTGATGAGTTAATTGATACTTTACAAGCATTTGTTTATGTACCTGATCCAACTATAGCTCGAATAGATTGGACGATAGACAACTGCAGGAAGGGCAAATTGGATTTGGATCTTCATCTGTAGATGTAATAGGACGTGGCCATTGCTGTACCGCTTTTACTTTCTTATGATCTACTTGAATACTATCCTTGTTAACTACATGCCCTAAGAAAGTAACACTACTAAACTAGAATTCGCATTTTAAGAACTTAGCATAAAGCTGATACTCCCTTATAGTTTATAAAACTGTCCTTAAATATTGCTTATAATCCTCTAAACTCTTGGAATGTATTAGTATATCATTAATAAATACAATAACAAATTGATCTAAGAATGGTTTAAGTACTCTATTCATCAAGTCTATGAATGCAGTTAGGGTATTTATCAAACCAAATGATATCACTAAAAACTCATAGTGCTCATACCGAGTCTTGAAAGCAGTTTTCAAAATATCCTCTTCTCTTATTCTTAATTGATGATATCCAGATCTCAAATCAATATTTTTAAAAATATTAAGCATACTATAGTTGGTCAAATAAATCATCTATACGAGGTAATGAGTATTTATTACTCACTGTCATTTTATTCAATTAGGATTAGAGCACCTCAAGGAGAGTACTAGAGCGTATAAATCCCTTGTCTAACAAGTCTTGTAACTAATCTTGTTTGTTCCTTAAGTTCAGTCGATATCATTCTATATAGTGATATAGATACTAGTTAGGTTCCAAGAAATAAATCAATATTAAATTATATTTCTCGTTTCAAGGGTAATCCAGTAAATTCCTTAGGGAATACATCATAAAATTCTCTAACTACTTGAACATGATTTACATTGTTATACTTTATATCAACATCTCTCACCACTGCCAAATATCCTTGGCACCTTTTTTTTGTAATAACTTATGGGTTACTAAAGAAGAGATTATATTACTAGGTACCTCTCTACGGTCTCCTTGTATTAAGAAATGGGATTCTCCAGGAATATTAAATTTAATCATCTTAGGATGACATTTTAAAATGGCATAGCATGATGCCAACCAATCCATTCTCAATATCACATCAAAGTCTACCATATCTAGACAACCTGGTACAACGGATATAACATTCAGAAACTGTTATATTAGGCATATATTTCAATTTTTTAAATTCTCTGGCACGCCTATCCCTTTCACTTTTAGGCAAAAATTTACCCATAGATACTTTTTAAAATGCCACAATATTCGATCAATCTTATAATAGGAAATTTAGTAAACTTGGAATAGAAAGAAAATTAAGACCCTATAGAATCTCTCAGCAGCACCTGAAGTATAAATATGTTCGGCTCATATCCATACTAAAGGTCCTACTAATGAATTCTTTACTCCGATAACCATAGGAAAACCTAATGCTCTGTTACCAACTTGTCATGCCCCTAATTTAAAGACACGAGAAACACATTTTTTACAAACAGAAATTTACCATAACCTGCATAATATACTTCTTTATCAATGAAAACAGTTTCATATAGGTTTTTTCATGTATACACAAAATACAGACAAGGCTTATAAATATCAAAGTCACAGCAGAAGTGTAACATCTCTAATTTCATTTTTATTTATTAATAAAGGTACATAAATATTTAATTAAGGAAATAAAATTTATTAGACAATTTTTAGATATCTAAGGAAATATAATCCTTAGAAATTCTTCACCTTATGTGTATGTATAGAAAATGTTTCTAACAATTAAGGAAATAGGTAAAGAGAGAAATCCTAATAGGAAAAATTAGAAATAACATACTAAAGAAAGGCGAAATTCTTGGGTAAGGAAGATAAATTTTTGCGAAGTAAGTAAAGGTCTTAAAATTTCAAGAAGATTGGATTCAGGTAATTTTTCCTAATTCAAGAGTTAGAGTTATTAAGTTTAACATCTCCACTCATAAATTGTAGTTTTACCTATGGACACTTCATATAGAGTTTTTTCACTTCACATAAATTTTTAGCAAGCTAATATGATAGCCCAAGCAAAAAATAAAACATAGACTTGGACAAGGATATAGAAGTTGGATCGGTAGCCTAAAAATCATGAAAATGTGACTAAACCCTTCATGAAAGGTATAATTTCAGCCAAAGTAAAGGAAATGGGTAAGAATAAGCCCAAATCCAAGAAGGAAAAATAAGAAGCATGTGAGGAAATAGTAGTGTAATAATAATCAAGATTAGGTCACATGGCATTAAGACAAAACATCTATATCCTAAATTCATAATTTCAACAAGTAGGTAATAATACATGGCATTAGGACAAAACATCTATATTCTATATTCATAATTTCAACAAGTGGGTAATGATACATAGCATTATGACAAAACATTCTTATCCTACATAAATAATTTCAGCCAAGTAAGGGAGACTCAAGGGCTGAATATTTGCTACATAGAGAGGCAAACCTATCATAATTGAGTGAGATAAAAGAAAAAAGAAATGAATCCCTAAATCAAAGGGACCTTTTCCCTTGTCTTAAGAATATTTTATCATGATTTTCAAAATACAAATCTCTTTTTGCTATGCATATCTTGACTAAAGGAGAGGAAGACAAGAACATGAGTTGTTTTTTTTCCAAAAAACAACCAAATGCATCCTAATTGTGATAAGGTAGACCCATGATCATGAAAGTTGAACCACTTGATAGTTTATTTAAGCAAAACCCACCCTTATAATATTATAATTTCGTCCAAGTGAGGGAGATGAAAAATAGAAGCAAGGTAGAGTGAGGAAAGGAGAGAAAGAGAGGAGAAGAAAGGAAGGAAGAAGAAGGAGAAGTCTAGAGCACTAAGTATTCAAGTTGTTAGAAAAGCTAAGAGAATGGAGGAATCTTGCTACTTCCTTCAAGAGGAAACAAGAAAAAGAATTCACTAAGTGAGTTAGGGAGATCTTTAGGTAGGATTAACAATATATCTTTTTGAAGAAAAGTTTTGAAATTTGTAACATTTATATAGGATTTTGTTCTTAGAACTTTGATGAAATTTACAATATTTGCTACTTTGATGATTGGGCATGGATGTTGCTATATCATGTTACATGTTATTTTGCATGCGATGGATGTTTTGAACATTTCGATTGGTGTAGAAAGTTCTGCATAGGTATGGTTATGGGTGGTAAAATTTTATGATTTTTATGCTACTGTTTTGTATATTTTAATGTGGTGAAAAATTGATGGAATATGATTAGATATAAATTAGAAAGTAAATGGAAGCAGACGTAATAAAATAATGAACTAAAATCTTAGGAAATGTTTGGTTAGGAAACTGGATTTCAGAGTAACTAGGGAAGCTTCTACTTTTGTAATTCTGGAAAGAATTGGTTAGGAATTAAAATAAATAGTTAACATAAGAAATATAGATCTACGTCTCATGGATTTTTAGCCACTAGAATAATTTAATTTTGTGTCTAGATGAGGGAGATATTGTTCGATTTGTAAGCAGTGGTCAAAAAATATTTAACCAGGGAAGAATCTGTTAGGTATGTTTTTGTATTTGAATTTCTGGGATAAATCTGTAGGGAATTAAAAGAAATGCTTAACATGATAAATATAGATATATGTCTAACAAATTGTTAGCCACTAGAATAATTCAAATTGGAATCAATATGAGGGAGATATGGTCAGATTAGTAAGTAGAGGTCAGAAACTAGGTAACTAGGGAAGAATCTATTAAGTATGCTTCTGTGTTTGAATTTCTGGGGGAAATCTGTAGGGAATTAAAGAAAATTGTATTTATAATAAATATAGATATATGTATCACGGATTTATAGGCTCTGAAATAACTTAATTTGGAGTCTATATGAGGGAGATTTGACTGATTAATGAGTAAATGTTAGAATCAGTCTACAATCCAGGGTGGTAAATGTAAGTGTTTTTGTTTTCGATTTTCTGGGTATAATTAGTAAGGATTATAAAGAAATGATAAACATGAAAGTTGTATATAAGTGTCTTATATTTTAATAGGTTTTAGAATTACCTCAATTGGAGTTCATATGTGGGATATATGGTTAGATAAGTAAGTAGAGGTTTGAACTTACCCAACAAGAAATAATATTGAACTTGAGGGAGTAGTAACACCAGGATTACTTAAGATGTCACTAAAATGTTCAACATAAGGGTTTTAGAGGATTGTCTTTTCTTTAAATTGACAGTAAGATCACCTCAATCGAATTTAAAATGAGGGTGTTATGCTTTGTTTAGTGAGAGAGGAAAATAATATTTAAAAAAAGAAGAATCTTATAAAATGAAAATAATAAATGACTAGTGTATGCCATAGCCATTGCATGAACTTCTTACCATCTTAAGTGTGTAATTTTGAGATGGAAATATTTTATGAAGTGATATTTAAAACGATTATGTTCATGGCATGATTACTAATGATTTTTGGTAATGATTATATTTTGATGAAAAATTATGGCATGTGAGTATAATGAACATAATTGTTATTGAAATTATATTTTTGGCTATTAATGTAAAAAGAAAAGAAAAGAAATGAGCACGGTTACATGGCGGTCTCTATGGTGCACTAGTAGGGGACGCCCTACCAACGGCTATAATTATGTTAATGAGAAAAGAAAGTGTACCATGTCCGACGGAGTAAGAAAAGTTCGTACTGGATAATAGAAAGTACTCACCCTGACTGGGGTAGCTTGATATGAAAATAAGTTGATAGTCATCATATGATATTCTGAAAATAGTTATTCATGCCATACATGTCATAACTGTACGATTTTCCTGTGCATAGATAAAGTACATTCATGTGACCTAAAGATATTTGTTGTAGTTTATACAGATGAACATGATATGATGAGCTATATTGATGATAATTATGATTTATTATTGAACTTAATGGCATTTAATTCTCACTATATTTCCATATCATGTTTAGAAAACTAGGTTATGAAAATATTCTCTATGACCAGTTTTTAGCGTACGTTGGGTTGAGTTGGCTAAGATCTTGGTAAAGGTGCAACCACCCGCACCCATATCTTCGGAACTGGTCAATATAGAGGAATAAAATGTAGACTTATATGTGTTTGATTTTTGTATAGATGTTTCCTACCAGTGGCGTATAGCATACTTTAGAATACAAATACAATATAATTCAAATACTATGCGCCTTGGAAGCAACGTAGACTCACCCAAAGAATATGTCACCTAACTGATCACCTATCTGCAGGATCAGACTCTATATTCTTATATGTAAAATGTGAAAATATCTTGTAATGAGTTTGACAACTCAGTGAGTAGATAATACCTCATATGACCTATTAGGTCGGCATATAGATGTACTAATATTTTAAAATTTATCACATAGAAAATTACAGTTTAGAAGTACATCTATATAGGAACCGCATTTCAAATATTCTCATTTCAAAAGATATTCAGCTGCATAAGCTACAAAAACATATCGAGCTTTTGAGATAAAATCCTAACTTTTGTTGATGCATAATTAACATACTATATATGCACTAAAAATTTTCTCTTTTTTCATAATGCTTAAGTATGTCATAGCTTGCAATATACTCAATTCACTCATTTGCTATACACATAGTGATCGATCGACTACAGTCACAATAGGTAATTAGGAAATGTGAGTTCATCATCCTTTTGCCTCCTCACATTACCACTGTTTACAGTCACAATAGATAATCAGGGAATGTGAGTTCATCATTCTTCTACCTCCTTACATTACCACTGTCTACAGTCACAATATATAATAAGGGAATGTGAGCTGATTACCCTTCTGCCTTCTCATATTACCACTATCTACAGTCACAATAGGTAATCAGGGAATGTGAGTTCATTACCCTTTTGTCTTCTCACATTACCACTATCTACAGTCACAATAGATAATCAGAAAATGTGAGTTCATCACCTTTCTGCCTCCTCACTTTACCCCTGTCTACAGTCACAATAGGTAATTAGGGAATGCGAATTCATCATCATTCTGCCTCCTCACATTACCACTATCACTCATTTGGAGTAGCCCTCCTTTTGGCTCACTCAGGCTAATAGGCATCCCCTATTCGGTATCGTCTCAAGCCATACAACCCATCGATATTCATCCATACATATATATAAATGCATATTCATCAAATGCAATGTATAATTATCAAGCAATTCGCTATGAGCTTGGTGCTTGCCATTTTAATCATATTCAGCAACTTTATAGCTTTACAGATTAATGCCTTGTGCACATAATATTCACTATACCAAATAATGATAAATACATTTAGAACCACATATTCAATGAGTTTCAAAATCTATTTGCAAAATCATACTCTTCTTGAACTATATGCCAGTTAGTAAGCAAAATAGATATTTTAACATATTTCAGAAACTTATGATAGTATAAATAATTTGTAAACAGAACTAATTATACATTTAAAGTTCAAGAAAAGCATGGGGTAAGTCATAGAAAGAATTATCTACTCACAGAATAAAGTTCCAGATTGGACAACCCCGAAATGTACTTTTCCAATCTAAATTTGACCAAATAGACCTCAGAAGCGAGTTCGGAGGATCCAAAAACTTAGAAAATGACTCTAGGAGCTCGGTCATTGCTGGTCAACCGATGGTCACTGTTCATGGCCGAAAATTCTATTCACATCGGCAAAAATCACTATTCATATCGGCTGGAGTCACTGTTCACACCTAATAGAGTCACTATTCACGTCGGCCGGACTTACCATTCTTAACACCAAAAGTTGTTAGATGACTTTGAAATTTCATATCCTATAGTTTCTCCTGAATCCAGTGGTACTTATAGTTTTAAGATCGGATGCTCGAAAGTACTCCAGATCTAAAGAGAAAAAAATAGAGGAGAGAGAGTGAATAGTAATCTCTCAATAAACTTACGAAAGATTTTTAAAAAATGATGGAAGGACCAAATAGCAATTTGCTAATTGTTGGAGGAAGTCCTTTAAATTTTATTATTTATATTTTGACCCCTAAATTTTAAGAAAATTACGCTTTGACCCAAAAAATATTAATAAGTTTTCATTTTAATCCTTAAAACCTTTTAATTATATCCCTACTCCTTTATTTCTCTTAATAATTCATACATAAATGAAAATTACTAAATCTTAGGGATGTTACAATATAAAACTTAACTTACTCTCACAATATGGTGCTAAAGCACATATATTCCTACATATCTCATACTATCCTGAATTATCATTTTAAGGCATTCATTTTAAATTCCAAATTTATAAATGAATTTCACCTTTCTTAACTCTTTTACCAAGAGAACACAGTTTAAGCAATTTCCTATGTAATGGTAGAAGTCTTTATTCTTTCAAATATATTGTCAAATAATATTTCTCATCTAGCTTATACCAAAGTATATTCTTCATTGAAATTTTTTCCTCTATCATTAAAATAACTGAATTTATTACCAAACTATAAAGAATCTAAGAACTAAATTATTTTCAATATTCATGTTCTAAACCAAATCTTTAGCACATAAAATCACAAGTTACTCCTCTCCAACTTGCTAAATCCTCAAAACTCGTCAACCCTAAATACGTACGTGAAATGCTATCCTATTTTCTTAAAATACAAGTCTTGCCTATCACCAAACACATATTCCTTTACAAACGACCATCATTGAGACAACCAACCCACCATTCTCATTATTTCGTCAATATATACATATCTCTAAGCATTCGAGTTGCATAATCTATTGATTAATCTCCTCACATATGATAACACACCTTAATTACATTCTCTAATACTCACTTTATCATACATATTTCCTTATGTTATTTAGTCATTAACTATGTCCATTATAAACCATTCATAACATCACAATCACTTCCATGAATATATATGTATTTATGAAAATATAATTTAACTCCAAAAACACCATTATAACTTGCATACATAAACTTTAAAATTAGAATTTTTTCCACATGTTATACTTTATATTATTTACTCACCATCTTCAAGCTCCAACTACACTAGTTTTTTTAGCTTTTTCTCCAACCAACTAAACTATTTGAAACTCCATTTTGTTCTCTTCGATTCGAACCAAATGAAGCTAAAAAATTCAGTTCACAGTTACTAGTCACGCACTACTCACAGACATAAAACATTGTTCACTATTCATTAAAGAAAATTTTCATCATTTTAATCCTAAAATGTGTTATTTGATCAGAAAAATTTCCATACACAAGTTATCTAGCCTCCTAAATGTGATTATGGCCCCAAAACACAAGAAACCAACCAAAAATGAGGGATTTAAAAATTTCACCTAAGCATAATATCCTCCTTTTTGCTGCCACTTTTGAAGGAATCCATGGCTAAATCATCCTATGCTTCTTCCTGCTGCCAAGTGCTAAATGAAGCTTCATGGTTGTTGTAATGACTCCATTTTTTTTTGAAGTCATCACATCTCTAACTTCTAACCTCTTATCTCATAATACTGAATCAAATTAAGCAAGCATGATTAAGATTAAGGAGAACAGTCTACCATTAGTATTAATGCTGATGTAAGTTCATATACACATTCCATAATTTCCCAGTGTTACCTAAAACATACCAAAAGTAGGAGAACACCTGAACACTATGCCAAAAGAATATAGTCAGCATCTGGGAGAGGTTAGTCAAAAACACTTGTACAAAAGTTAAACATATACATATCTATGCCCTACTCATTCACTTTGACCACTTTCGGGGACATTGATGCGGGTGGCGACACCTTCACCGAGATCTCGATCTCATAAACAATATGCACATAATTTATTATCGGAATTTGTCCTAAATAGGGTAACTCGATCCAACATACAATAAAAATAAAGGTCATGGAGAAGATCTGTATATTTATTTATCTGAACATAACATGGAAATATAGTGACAATTATATCCTTGTAGGTTCAACAATAAATCATAATCATCGTCAGTATTAATCATCATGTTATGTCTAGCTGTATAAGCTACAACAAATTTATCAGATTACACGAATACACTGTATCTATGTACATGAAAATCATATAGCAATGACATGTATGGCATGAATAATTATTTTCAAAATATCATGGGCATGAATATGTATTCAATATTTCAAGGGAAAGATCAAGAATTAAAAAGTCATGGCATGTCAAAATCATAGCTTTGTCATATGATGGCTATTAACTATTCTCATCATATCTTTTCTTTCTTGGTCAAGGTAAACATGCTTTTCTCGCTTTACTCACTTTTAAATGTGCTTTTCTCATTCTGTTCAAACATGGCACAAAATCTCTGTTTCTCATCATAGCCATGAATAGGTCGTCCCCTATTTGGTGCACTACACATGGACTATCATGTGACTGCTATCTTTTTCTTTCTTTTCTTTTCTTTTCTTTTTCACATTAATAGCCAAAGTATGATGCCAAATCATAAAATATGTCCACATGCCATAAATTGCACTTTCAAAGTATAATCATTTCAAATATAATTTTATAAAATATATTCATATCAAAATCACATATTTAGGATGGTAAAAAATTCATGTAATGGTAATGGCTAGCGCATAAATTAGAGTTTTCCTAAACATCCTTTATTTGGCTTATAGAGATTCTTCTTCTTTCTTAATATTATTTTATTTATTTATTTTTCTTTTATTTTTAGCCACTAGCCTATTTTCTCCTAAAATAAATTCTACTTAAATTATTCTTCAACATGTGCCCTTAAATTCTTATCACTAAAATTTCTTTTGAAACCTCTTTACTTAAAATATTATTTATGGCTTTATATAATTCTTATCCATCAATTCCTCATAATTTTGGTACTCCTTTTTATTAGAATTTTCCATCCATTCAAGTTCTAAGGCTCAAAAGACATTTTGGATTTCGAGGCTTAGACCTTTTGTTACTGTTTAGGCCCTATATTTCTTATTTGTACTCCAATTTAGGTAATTCTAGAGCCTATGGAAATCTAAGACAGAAAAATACAACTATTTTTTTAAGCATTTTGATAAAAACCTACGAAATTTAGGTGTTATCGAGCCCTTAAGTTCACTGTTATTTCATCTCAGGTGGATTTTGACCTTTGCTTATTAATCGGATCGTAACTCCTTTATATGGGCTCCAAATTGGGTGATTCTAGTGGCCAAAAATCCGTAAGACATATATCTAAATTTTTCATATTAACCATTTCTTTTAATTCCTTACAGGGTTTTCCCAAAAGTTTGAAAAAAAGCTTCTTTTCATTGTCCTAGGTTCCAACTTCCTAGTTCATTAATTTCCTTTTGTCTCATTAAATTTTTCCTTAAGCTAAGTCTTAATGTTGCATTTATTCCCAATGTCTTTTATTACTTCTAATTGTTTGTTATGGGAGATTTAATCTTCTCTAAACCACCATTAACCAAATTATCCAACAAGCATATACAAGTTCAAAAACTAAAAATCCTACTATATCAATTCCCTAAGGTTCTAGTTTCCATCTTTTGGAAAGCTTTCTTGCAATTTTCTCCTCTTCAAATTTGCCAATCCTAAGGTTTCTTATTTCAAAATTTTAGTTGTATTCCTTACACTTTATTATTCCATCATCCACTTCTCTTAAAAATTAGAATAAATCAAGCAACATTAAGAATGCTTTCCAACCAAAATTTCCCATAGTCTTCTTTTAGAATTTTAAGGCCATACTTATTTTATAAACCTAGTCTTCTTCCATCAATTCTACCACATTCAATTACACATAAAATTAGAAGTACAATAGCCTAGAATTTTGCCACCCATAGCCAAGACCATGCAGAAAATTATGTATGAACCTAAGCAATCACACATCCATAACATGCAAGATCCACATGTAGTAAGATATAGAAACTTCCATGGCCAACATCAAGAGTAGAAAAATTATTACAAGTCTCATCAAAATCCTAGGATCAATGTCCCATATAAATGTTACAAATTTTTTAAAGTTCTTTCAAAAGGAAATATTGTTAAACCTACCTATAACTTTTCCTAGCTTGCTTAACTTAGCTTATCCTCTTTCCTTCCTTCTTTGGGGTGGAAAAACTCCTCCTTCTTCTTGCTGTCCTAACAGTAATTTTTAGGGGAAGGAGTGAGTTCTAGGTGATAAAAATTGTGAGAAAGAAAAAGGATTAGAGTGGGAGAGCACTTTTTTACCTTGAGCACTTAGTTTCCCTAGACTTCATTCTCTTCTCCCTTCCTTCCTTCTCCTCTCTTTCTCTCATTTGCTTCTGCTTTTCCATTTCCCCTTACTTAGCCGAAATACTTCATAAGGGAATGGTCAAGTGCCTTATTAAATTTAGGGTCAAAGGTATTCCAAAAATGACATCACTTCTTTTTATTGTGGAACACTCACTTAGTACTCCATCTTGGCATGCAGTAAGTGTTTCTTGTGGGGTGTTTTTCTTAGTTTTCCTCTCCCAGTTGTCTTGGCTGAATTGCATACTTCATAATGATGTAGGTTTGCTTGAAGTTTTATGATAAAATGAGCTTGAGACAAGTGGAAAAAAATCTCCTTAAAATATGGGATTGATTTTTTTTTTTACTTATAGTTCACTCAATAGGGTATTAATATGGTTTATTAGAGTCATCTTAGGTGGTAGAAGTTTCAGCTCTTCTTCCCCTCCTATTTTAGCAGAAATGATCACCCATGAAATGGATATTTTGTTTTAAAATCCATGCAATGATTTTTTCTTGTTTGGTACTCATTTGCCTTATTTATTTAACACTTAATTGGCTTGCTTATTGTACGCTCAATGAGAGAAAATCATCACTAATCATAGTGGCTCAATAGTTGCATTATGTGACTCAAGTTTCTGCCTTGGGTTTGGGCTCTCCCCTTCCTTTCTTACTTGGGCTGAAATGCTCCCTAAAGATGGGAGACTTGGCCTTCGCATGCATGCCAACTTGGATTTGGTCCCCTTCCTTTAACCTAGCCCAAGTCCATGGTGTGTTTCTCCATTGGGCCATCTATGTGGCTTGCTAACAACTCATGTGAAATGGAAAATCCTAAATGAAGTGTCTATGAGTTGGCATCCTAGGTGGAAGCCAAATGGTGTAGGGTGAGATGTCAAGCTGAAGGAATTTAGCTCTTCCTTGCCTAAAATTTTTGCCCCTTTCTAGGATCTTATTTCTAATTTTGTCTCTTAGGTTTTCTCCTTATGCCTACACATAAAATTAAGAATTTTTAAGGCATATCTTCTATTAAATATTTATCTTTATTCTTTATTTCTTTTAATTTAATAATTTACATGCTTTAATAGTGAATGAAAATTAGGAACGTTACAGTTGTAGGTTTGGTTCAGCCAGAGATTGGAGGGAGAAGGGACAACATAATAACATTTCATTTTCTGGCCAGGGAAAAGAAAAGAAGGAGAAAAAGAAAAAGAAAACCGAGGGCGTAATGGTCATTTCACACTACCATATTTTTGGGAAGGCATTTTAGAGTTTTAATACAACAAAAAGGGAAAAAATTAGAAACCCAAGTAAAAACTAGATTTTTTTTACAAAACATTTCGAAAATCTCATGTACTTAATCTCTATCATATTTCATGTAAAATATTCCTTAAAAGCTCAAGCATAAACTTATTCTTAATAAAATTTCATTTTCACTTTAAAACCATAAAAATTATTATTCAAGATCAAACTAAAACACATTTACTAAAAAAAACTCATAAACATTTTGCATGCAATATATCCATTAAATCAAAATATATTAGTCTACAACCACGGGATATTACAGAGATGTCTAATCTTGGGACTCGACTAAAGGCATTTAAGCTAAAGTTGTCAGAAGACATACTCGTGCATTTAGTCTTAGTATCTCTATGTGCACAATTTAGTCCATTCAAAATAAGTTATAATGCTTAATTTGTGCAAGAGGAGAGGTTGAAATAAGAAATAATTGAGAGTGCTCATTTGGTATCTACCTCTGAAGATAATGGTACCAACAAAAAAGGAAACATAATTGGGTATATGAAGAAATATTGTCCTAAATATGCTAATTAGTGTGTAAAAAAGGTATACTTCTCAACCTTATTTATTCAGAAGTTAATTTAGCCTTAGTTCCTAATGAAACTTGGTGATGGGTGCAAGTACTCACATAAGTATCGTTATGCAGGATAGTCTCAGGAGCTGACTACTAATTAATGGTAAAAGATACATCTACGTGGAAAATGCCAACAAGGCTACTATGGAGGCCATTTGTGTTTTTAGGCATAATTTAGGAAATGATTTTTATTTAGATTTAGAAGATATTTTTATTATACTATTGTTTAGAAAAAAATTTATTTCAGTTTTATGTTTGGGCAAATCATGATATTTTTGTTTATTTGGTAATGGAATTTTCAGGTTTTTCCAAAATTCAAATGTGACTAGTATTGGTTCTCTAATTGACAAGCTTTACAAATTAGATATCAATACCTTAAATGATAAGAAAGTATGTATGGAATTAATTTTGACACTAAACACAAATAAACAAATGAGAATACATCAATGCTATGGCATAAGCGTTGAGGTTACATTTCAAAACAAAAATTTCAAAAGCATGTGTTAAAATGAATTCTTAATTCCCTTAACTAGTTAGATTTTGAGGCTTGCATTAAGTGTATTAAGGGAAAACAAACAAATGTTAAAAAAACGGGAGCTAATAGGAGTAGTAATGTCTTAGAATTGATACATACAAACATTTATGGTCAATTTCCTACAACTTCATGAAATAGACAACACTATTTTATCACTTTTATATATGACTACTCTCGTTATGGTTACTTGTATTTGATTCATGAGAAGTTGCAGTTCTTGGATATGTTTAAAATTTTCAAAGCTGAAGTTGAAAATCAATTAGGCAAGAAAGTTAAAATTGTCAAATTTGATCATTGCGGTGAATACTACAGTAGATATGATGGATAAGGTGAACAATGTCTTTGACCCTTTGCTAAGTATTTGATTAGCATGTGGAATCGTCCCTCAATACACCATGCCAGTGACTCCAACTCAAAATGATGTAGTTGAGAGATGAAACCAAATCCTAAAAGATATGGTGAGAAACATAATAAGTCATTCCTCTTTACTAGAATCACTTTGAGGTGAAGTTTTCAAGACTGTAGTTTACATCTTGAATCGAGTTTTAAGTAAAGCAGCAAAAAAAATCCTATATGAGTTATGGATAGGAAAAAATCTTAGTATTAGGCATTTGCATGTTTTGGGTAGTTTAGCTGAGGCTGAGGCTTATAAGCCTAATGAGAAAAAGCTAGACTCAAGATCTTTAAACTGCTACTTTGTTGGATACTTTGAGAGGTCGAGAGGCTTCAAATTCTATGATTTATGACCCCTTAAATAGATTCTGTTTCAAAATAGACAATGTCAAGTTTATTGAGGATATTGAGTTTAGTGGGAGTGACTAACTTAAGAAATTTAATTTTGAAGAAGAATGAGTTAACATTCCTATTGTTGCAATTGAAAATGTTTAGGCATTAATTCTTAACATTATTTAAGGTGCAAATCCAAAGAATCAACGAGTTGTTGACACACCAGAGTTGCCACCCATTCAAGATAAGGAATTACCTCAAATTCACAAAATAATATGATCATTTAATTAAGTTAAATAGTATTCTACTTTTAAAACGTGGATAGAACCCATGAGGGATGAGATGAAAACAATGGTATTTGGGAACTCATAGAGTTGTCTAAAGGTGCAAAACCAATTGGTTGTAAATGAATATTTAAGGCCAAACGGGATTCAAAAGGCAATGTTGAAAGGTATAAAGCATGCCTAGTTGCCAAAAAGTTTCACTTAAAAGGAAGGTATTGATTATAAAGAAACTTTCTCACCAGTTTCGATAAAGTACTCTTTTAGAATAATCATGGCACTTATAGCTCATTATGATTTAAAGCTACATCAAATGGATGTTGAAACAATTTTTTTCAATTGTAACATTGATGAAGTGATATACATGGTGTAAGCAGAGTACTTTGACTCCAAAGATTCAATGCACCTCATATCCATTTATGTTTAAAATAGGCATCCTTTTACTGGTACTAAAAATTTAATCAAGTGATAACAAAAATTTAATCAGGTTATAAACTTATTTGGTTTTAAAGAGAATACCATTGATCAATGTTGTTAGATAAGGCAACAAACACCGAAGAGCGGAGTAAATGGGGTGTTTTAATAAATCATATATAATTTTCAAAGCCAAATTTCAAAACACTCTTGATAAAAGTTATTTTGATGAAAATTTGAGAAAATCAACAATTACAAGCATCAAAGGATATATAGTTTATTAAGTGCATCATCTTAATGAATATATATAAAAAAATAGAGCACTCCACAAGTATATCAAAATTTGAGCAAAAGCTTAATACCAAGCAAATTACAACAATGGTAAAATATGTTCAACAATTATCTATCTTGAAATTATTATAAAAAGATGTATAAAGCAGCAAATAGTCAAGGTATATGTTGATATATGGAAGGAATAACAAAATAGAGCATCAATAATATAATAGCTTGAAATGTAAATAGTTAAGGGGAGATTTGGACAAACTTCAAGATTTATCCTGGTTTAGCTTTCACCCAAGCCTACATCTAGTCTTTAAGTCATAACTTGAGATTTTCCACTATATCCACAAGTTTACAATAGGAACTTGTGAGCCACTACATTTCCTCAATTCAAAGAGTTGATATCAAGGGTTTCTCTCCCATTACAAGGATTTTCCCAATTCGAAATTTCAAGGGACCCTTCCCTTGAATTCTCAATCAACAATATTGAGGATGAAGGTTTAGAAACAAGATAAATTCTCTCACAAGAGTGAAAATACAAAATGAAGCACAACCTAAGAAGGATATAGAATCAAATGAGCTTAAAAATCATTTTTAGAATTTTTGGAGCTATTATCTTGTTACTAGTAGCACAATGAACCCTTGTATTTATATATATTTGGCAAATATAGTTGTTGGGGATAATTTGTAGTGATTAGGTATGAAACTAGCCGTTAAAAATGTTGATTTCATCTTCCTGTACAGGTAACCGTTGACTATCGAAGCAACTAGTCAATTGTTGGCTACTTAAGAGACTTAAATTTGAAAGTCTAGAAGTGAATAGTTGACTATTAATTTAACAATCAACTGTTGGCATCTTAAGTCACTTTTTTTTGAGATCTAACAGTCGCCTATTGTGACTAGTAGTCGATTGTTGGCTTCTGTTACTAGACAACCAAATTTAAATGGTCATAGATTTCTCATTTTAATTTTTTTAGGTATACGACCTACCAATAGAAAGGTTGTTGAGTCTAGTTTTCAATACAATAGGTTTTAGTTTGAAATGATTTTTATTGAGTAAGATATGTGACATGCTTTAAATTAAGCATGTATTTAGCATATTTTATGTTTCTTTTTATTTTATTTAAATGATAAATAGATAGGTTTTAATTAAATTGTGTGTTTTATGTTTTTAGGAATAATAAAGAAGAAAAGAAGAGAAAAATAGAAGAAAATCATGAAAAATGTTGATTTCTGACCTTTCGTCACTAATGGAAGCATATCTCACTCATTTGAGCTCCGATTGAGCTGATTCTAGCGGCTATGGAAAGAAGAAACATAGAGCTACAACTTTTGTGTTTGGCACTTTGGCAAAATCCGGCGTTTTCTAGGCGCCGCGGTGCTCACAATACAGCGCCGCGGCGGCCCGTCATGGATGTCTCGTAGCGCCGCGGCGCGGGTTATTGGCGCCGCGGCGCCCTTGCCCCAGAACCACGAGCGCCGCGGCGCTGCATGGGTGCGCCGCGGCACCCCGTGGATGAAGTTTCGCAGCGCCGCGATGCTGAACTTATGCGCCGCGGCGCCGCCGCTCCGGAAGTCGCAATTTTAGGGTTTTTTCGCCTGATTTGAAGCCCAATTGATGGAGATTTGACCTAAAAACTTTCCTACTTCGACTAGGAGGGTTTAATCGAAAAAAAGGGAGGAAAGTAAGCAGAGAAGGCATCTATTCATTCAGCGAAGAATTCATTCAAGTTCTCAACTCTTTTCTTTACTTCTTGTTTAGTTTTCTATAGCCCTGCGCGGCTAATTTTCTTTAATTGGTTGAGGGAGATTGAAACCTCAAGGGATTTGATGTCATTGTGAGATACGGATTTGATTTCATTGCATTCAATCTTAACCGGGTATTGTTTATTCATCTGTTCTTATTTTCTTAATATTATGCATGTGATTGCTAGGAGGCCTACTAGTATATTGTATGTGTAGCTGCTGAATTAGGTTTTGAACAAAGCTTTTATTACTTGATTCGTGAAGCAAATAGGATTAAGGATTTTGGATTATAAATCGTTAACCCTATGATGAATATCAACTAAATTGAATATAACCGATGTGCTTGTATTCGTTTAGCTCTATTAGTTTCTCTTGTTCTTCATGCGGTTAATAAGTTATGCTTTACCGATGTGCTAAAGGATTGCTCGTTAATTAGAGTATAATTAGTGCGATTGTCATTAATTTACTAGGCTTAAGGAGGAACTGGGATAGAATCCCAATGATAGATATTTGGTTTAAAATTGATAATTTTGTCAATGATCAATGCAATCCCTTGATGGTGAATATCGACCGAAACCAACGCTTTTCTCATTAATCACTTTCTCTCAATTATTTTTGCTATTGTTTACTTAATTTTAATTGCGACTCTCAATCCCCCCTTTCTGAATCACATAAGGTAATTCCAGTCTCTGTGGGATCGACCCTTACTCCCACTACTACAGGTTAGTGTTGAGGTAAGGTTTTAATTTGGGCGTGCCTGCGACAGTGCGCACCAAATTTTGGCGCCGTTGCCGGGGACTGCGTCATTACTTTTGTGATTTTTTATTATTATTTATGCCTGTGACTCGTTCTGCTAATTGTCAAGATTTACTGTTCAATCGAGATATTGGAAAATCTGTATACAGGCACAGAAGAGGAATTCAAGAAGACGTTGATCAGGATAAGGAGGAAGTGATCATGGCCAGACACCCCACTTTGAAGGAGCTTGCAGCTCCAGATTTGCATCAACAACCCTTATGCATTACTTTCCCTAATCTTGATGATAATGTGAATTTTGAATTAAAATCTGGATTAATTCATCTCTTACCTAGTTTTCATGGTCTTGCAGGTGAGGACCCGCATAAACATCTAAAGGAGTTCCATGTGGTTTGTACCAGTATGAAGCCCCCTGGAGTAACTGAGGAACAAATAAAACTCAGGGCTTTTCTTTTTTCCTTAAAAGACTCCGCCAAAGATTGGTTGTATTATTTGCCTTCTGGTACTATCACCACCTGGAATGAGATGAAGAGAATGTTTTTAGAGCGTTATTTTCCTGCATCTAGAGCCGCTACTATTAGGAAAGAAATATGCGGCATTAGGCAATTGCATGGTGAAACCCTTTATGAATATTGGGAGAGGTTTAAGAAACTTTGTGCAAGCTGCTCACATCATCAGATTAGTGAGCAGCTACTAATCCAATATTTCTATGAAGGCCTTTTGCAGGGAGACAGGAGCATGATAGATGCAGCTAGTGGAGGAGCACTAGTAGATAAAACTCCTGAGGCAGCCAGAATTCTCATATCAAATATGGCTGCCAATTCACAACAATTTGGCGTTAGGCATGATCCTCCTGTTAGACATGCCCATGAGGTAAGTACAACTTCTCTTCAGAATCAAATATCTGAACTTACTTCTCTTGTGCGCCAAATGGCTACAGGTACACTCCAACAACTTAAAGTCTGTGGGATATGCTCAGCAACAGGGCACCCTACTGATACATGCCCTACACTTCAAGAGGAAGCCACAGAACAAGCTAATGCTGTAGGAGGTTTTCCTAGCCAACCAAAGAGGTATGATCCATATGCTAATACATACAATCCTGGATGGAAGGATCATCCAAATTTCAGATATGGGAATGCACAAAATAGGCCTGCAGGACAGAATTTTCAACAAAACCAACAGGCCTATTATCCTAAACAAAATGCATCCCAGGAGCATCAGGTAAGTAATCCATTGGAAGATATTGTGAAGACTCTTGTGCATAGCTCTCATCAATTTCAGCAAGAGACAAGAGCTAGCATTCAGAACCTGACAACTCAAATGGGTCAGTTAGCAACCACAGTGAGTCGACTGGATGCTCAAAACTCAGGTAAGTTACCTTCTCAGACTGTGGTGAATCCTAGAGAAAATGTCAGTTCAATTATTTCAATAAATGGTAAGGAAATTGAAAGTCCACCATCTGTTTCTTCTCCTAAAAAGCAAGAAAAGTCAATTAAGGAGAATGAAGCAACTACAGGTAAGTCTCTTTCTAATTTAAAGTATGAAGTAGTGCCTCCTTTTCCAGAAGCTCTTAAAGAGAATAGGCTAAATGAGAAAACCTCTGAATTGTATGACATCTTTAGAAAATGTGAAGTTAATCTTCCCCTTCTAGATACCATTAAACAAGTGCCAAGATATGCAAAGTTCTTGAAAGAACTATGTACTCAAAAAGGGCAAAAATTAAAAGATTTTGAAAAGATTCATATGAGTCAGAATGTATCTGCTATGATACAGACAAAACTCCCCACTAAATGCAAGGATCCAGGTATGTTTACTATTCCATGCAAAATTGGGGGAAATCGCATTGAAAAGGCTATGTTAGATTTAGGAGCTTCCATCAATGTTATGCCATATTCTGTATATACATCTTTGAATTTGGGACCATTGAAATCTGTAAATTTGATAATTCAACTAGCAGATAGGTCCACTACATATCCTAAGGGAATAATTGAGGATGTCTTGGTGCAGGTAGATGATTTGGTGTTCCCTGCAGATTTTTATGTGCTTGACATGGACAATGGGGATTTTACTTCTCCAATATTATTAGGGAGACCATTTTTGAAAACCTCCAAAACCAAGATAGATGTTTACAATGGCACACTCACTATGGAATTTGATGGTGAAGTAATAAAATTCAATATGTATGAAGCCATAAAATACCCAGGTGATGATACTCCTGTCTATTCCATTGATGTGCTTGATTCGTTGGCATACGATGTGTTTGAATTAGATGAAAAGGATAAAATGGAGGAAAGTGTGAACAAATCTATAGCAGCAGATGATGGTGAGATAGACTTAAATGAAAAAACAAAAGAGAAACTGGCTGCACTCAATGATTCTTCAAAAGAGCCACCAAAGGGTAAGATTTCTTATATGGAATCATCAAATTTTGATACCACTCTTGCATCTTCTGTTTTGCAGGACCGTGGATCAATTTTGTCATCTCTGCCTAATCACCTGAAATACTTGGAAATAGGAGATGCATCACCTATTATAGTTGCAAAAAGTTTAGGTGTTAAAAAAGAAGAGGAATTGATGCATATTTTTCAAGAAAAAAGAAATGCCATTATAAGAACAATTGCAAACCTTAAAGGCATAGACCCGACTATAAAATTGCATCAAGTTCTAGAAATCGCTCCCTTGGTTAGGACCACTTGTTATTACTGATGTGCCTTCTGGTTATGCAGTTGAATTTCAAAGATTGAATCAGTCCCAGAAATTTAAAGTGAACCTCAAAGAGCCTCCATGAACAAAGATAGGGAGATGAGTCGAGCCAACGACGTAAAACAAAGGCGCTGGTTGGGAGGCAACCCAACAATCATTCTTCTTCTTCTTCTTATTTTTTTTCTTTTCATAGTTTAATTTTACTTTATTGAAAAAAAAAAAAATTTTGGATCTGCGGACGCGCACATGCGCCGCGGCGCTAGTCGCCCAGACTGGGTGAGCGCCGCGGCGCTCCGAACCCAGAATGGGTGAGCGCCGCGGCGCTCCGCGCTGCAGCAAAGAGCGCCGCGGCGCTCTCTATAAGAGCATCACGATGCTCTTCGTTTTCTCCCTCCGTTTTTGCCTCTTTTGCAGCTCCAAATCCATTTTCTTACCTTCAATCGCCCATACTCACCTCCCATTCGATTATATTGCTTGCATAACTTGATTTTTCATCTACTTTTGCAGGATTATACACCTCATATCAGCAATTGAGTCGAATTCAAAGACACTTTTCTAGGGTTCTAAGGTATTCTTGAGCTTGCAATTCCCAGCCACCATTCAAGGCAATTTGGGTACAGTTCTCTTCCTCTTTCTGGCTGCAATTGATCCTTATACTTGATTGCTACTGGTTTGTCCTGAGTTTGGGAGATCTAGTTGAAAATTCACCACTCATTCTTCCAAATTTTACAAGCGCCCACAAGGTGTTCGGTAAAAGGCCCTAGTGAATTTTTTCAACTAATGGCTCCAAAAACTTCTAAATTGAGTATTTCAAAGAGGAAGAACAGAGCTGAGGACCCTCCAGCATTCGACACTGTGGCATTTGTGACTGAACCGGTTTATCAACACCACATCAAAGTGGTGGTACATAAACCTATTGTTCCAGAACGTGGATTTCTGATCACCGAAGGGCTACCTCTCAGAGACAATATCCTCTATAGGCACTGGGAGATTTTCTGCAGGAACCCAGAGCCAGGAGTTATCCCCGTGGTCCAGGAGTTCTATTCCAATGCTACAGTTCATGAACATCATCATGCACGGGTTCGAGGCAAGAGGGTACCATTTTCTCCGCATGCCATCAATGAATTCTATTCCCTGCCTGACATTGAGGATGATGAATATACTGCTCTTCTTCAATCATTTATTGACTTTGAAGACGTCATAGGCACTCTTTGCCATAGAGGGGCCTCCTGGAAATTGGATAGCCATGGCCAACCGTTGTACTTTGCTAGGGCTGATATGAATAAGTTGGCTAAAGCATGGTATTATTTTGTGTCAGCACGACTCATGCCCAGCTTCAATGTGAGTCAAGTCAGGAGGGACAGGGCCATTCTGCTCTATGCGATACTAAAGGGCCTTTCTATTGATGTAGGCAAAATTATTCATAGGCAGATGCTCGGCTGTATTAATACTAGAGGCGGATCCCTCTTTGCTCCCAGTTTAATTACTGGTCTATGTCAGCAGGCGGGAGTCAGCTGGGATTCCACTGAGGCTCTCATTCACCCTATGAAGCCTATTTCCCTACAGATATCCAAAAGTACAAGGGCCATGAAGAAGCAGCAGAGGAGGAGTTAGGGATTCAGCCAATCCCTACAGAGGGACCAGGCAGCAGTTCAGCTCCACCACCATTCCAGCATACCATTGAAGATTTATGGCAGCGCACAGAGTATCTGAGCCACCAACTGCACGATCTGGCCCTCTACCAGCACTCTATTACACAACATAATCATGCCTGCTTCAGTCAGCTAGCCCATGCCCTGAACCTTCCAATTGCATTCCCGGCGCCTCCTGAACCACCCTTTCGGCCTGACACCGAGCATGATGCGATGAATGGTGACACTTGATCAGGGAAGTTTCCCTGGACCCCTCCTTATTTTATTACTTGTCTCTATTGTGTTTTTTCTTTGATATTCTTACATTGGGGACAATGTATGTTTTTAAGTGTGGGGGGGTCACTTTATGATTCAGCTGGATGACTGTATAATAACTCATACACTTGTGCACTTTTCTACTTTGATGCATTACTATAATTCTATGATGTGTGCATTTTTATTCCTATCATGAGGTGAGCATGTGAACAAAATTTCAATTTATGGGTTTGTGTTAGTGAAACCAATAGCCAATGATATAAATGTTTAAATTGCTAATAGCTCCTAAGAAACGTAGGAAAATCATAATTATGTGTAATTTTAATTTTTTTGCAATTTATTATCCATTTTCTAGAATCCTGAATCTATTTTGCACAACAACTTTGAGTATTTAATCTATCTTTTATTTAAAGAAAGTTTATACAACTTAAAGAAATTTTTTTATGATCTCAGAAAGGATTCTAGAACTTATTTGAATGATGCTTGAGGCGAAATCCTAGGTTGATACTATTAATTAGGAGATGATTTAGGCATTATTTGATAGATTGAGCCTTTCAAGCCTAACCTAAGTAATAAAATAACACTAGTTCCTTTATTTTGAGCTTAATGAACTTTTCCTTCTGAAAACTATAACTGAGCCATAAGCCAAAGTTTGTATATCCTTATTTTTTTTTCTTTACCCTATTCACTCACTCCATGATTATTTTGATGAATATTTGTATTGTATTGCTTTATTTACAAAAAGGGTGGAAGGGTGGAGCAAGGAAAAGAAAAGAAATTTTCAAAAGAAAAAGAAAAAGAAAAAAATTATATATATATAAGAACAAATGTTGTGGGTGAAAGAAAAAGAGGACAATGATGGATTGAAGCAGGAAAAGTAGTGTGGGGAGAAAATCTTCCCAAAATTATTGGAGGAAAGCAAAGAGCTCAAGAGATCAATTTTAATCATGTGGTGCTGGGTGACTGATCCTACATTGATATCCTTTGTCCCACCCTTCACCTTGGCCACATTACAAGCTAAATAAAGTCCTTTTGATCCTAAAAGTAGTTTTGACCTACATTAGTGGAGAGCAGCAGGAAAAATAAGCTTATGGAAATCCTACGAGGAGATCCATACTTGATTTCTTGAGATATATAAACTCATTTGAATGAAAGATGATTGAACTGCTCAAAACACACACACACTCAGGGCTCTAGAAAAATGAATTCTGAATTGCATTTAAATTGAATATTGCACATAGTCATTAAATTTTCTGAAATTTCTTTAAGAGCATTCAATTTTCACTATGAGGCAATATATTGGTAAGACTTTCACTTACCTTATTTATTGAATATTGTTCACATGGTTTAATTTGCTTGAGGACAAGCAAAAGAGCAAGTGTGGGGGTATTTGACATGCTTTAAATTAAGCATGTATTTAGCATATTTTATGTTTCTTTTTATTTTATTTAAATGATAAATAGATAGGTTTTAATTAAATTGTGTGTTTTATGTTTTTAGGAATAATAAAGAAGAAAAGAAGAGAAAAATAGAAGAAAATCATGAAAAATGTTGATTTCTGACCTTTCGTCACTAATGGAAGCATATCTCACTCATTTGAGCTCCGATTGAGCTGCTTCCAGCGGCTGTGGAAAGAAGAAACATAGAGCTACAACTTTTGTGTTCGGCACTTTGGCAAAATCCGGCGTTTTCTAGGCGCCGCAGTGCTCACAATACAGCGCCGCGGCGGCCCGTCATGGATGTCTCGTAGCGCCGCGGCGCGGGTTATTGGCGCCGCGGCGCCCTTGCCCCAGAACCATGAGCACCGCGGCGCTGTATGGGTGCACCACGGCACACCGTGGATGAAGTTTCGCAACACCGCGACGCTGAACTTATGCGCCGCGGCGCCGCCGCTCCGGAAGTCGCGATTTTAGGGTTTTTTCGCCTGATTTGAAGCCCAATTGATGGAGATTTGACCTAAAAACTTTTCTACTTCGACTAGGAGGGTTTAATCGAAAAAAAGGGAGGAAAGTAAGCAGAGAAGGCATCTATTCATTCAGCAAAGAATTCATTCAAGTTCTCAACTCTTTTCTTTACTTCTTGTTTAGTTTTCTATGGCCCTGCGCGGCTAATTTTCTTTAGTTGGTTGAGGGAGATTGAAACCTCAAGGGATTTGATGTCATTGTGAGATACAGATTTGATTTCATTGCATTCAATCTTAATCGGGTATTGTTTATTCATCTGTTCTTATTTTCTTAATATTATGCATGTGATTGCTAGGAGGCCTACTAGTATATTGTATGTGTAGCTGCTGAATTAGGTTTTGAACAAAGCTTTTATTACTTGATTCGTGAAGCAAATAGGATTAAGGATTTTGGATTATAAATCGTTAACCCTATGATGAATATCAACTAACTTGAATATAACCGATGTGCTTGTATTCGTTTAGCTCTATTAGTTTCTCTTGTTCTTCATGCGGTTAATAAGTTATGCTTTACCGATGTGCTAAAGGATTGCTCGTTAATTAGAGTATAATTAGTGCGATTGTCATTAATTTACTAGGCTTAAGGAGGAACTGGGATAGAATCCCAATGATAGATATTTGGTTTAAAATTGATAATTTTGTCAATGATCAATGCAATCCCTTGATGGTGAATATCGACCGAAACCAACGCTTTTCTCATTAATCACTTTCTCTCAATTATTTTTGCTATTGTTTACTTAATTTTAATTGCGACTCTCAATCCCCCCTTTCTGAATCACATAAGGTAATTCCAGTCTCTGTGGGATCGACCCTTACTCCCACTACTACAGGTTAGTGTTGAGGTAAGGTTTTAATTTGGGCGTGCCTGCGACAGTGCGCACCAATATGCATAGAAAATTGACCAAAGGTAAAAAATAGAGTTTAGTTAAAAATCATATCTTACTAACTTGCAATGCCTATTTACTGCATCTTATATTTAACTCTATTTTGGGTGAAAGACATATCATTGAAAATATGTAGGAGTCTATTTTCCAATTCAATAAGTTTTAGTGCAAAAGGATTTGTAGGATATGGATAAAACAATGACCAAATATCGAAAATAGATTTTAGTTTAAATCCATATCTTACTATCTTTTTTTCCTTATTTACTAGATATTATTTTTAATTTTATTTTGAGTGAATGAAATATCACTAAAAAGGTCTTGGTGTCTAGTTTTTAATGCAAAAAGTTTCAATCCAAAACACTCTGCAATTTAGGAGATATGGATAATAGAGCGACCAAAGGTCAAAAATATATTTTAATAAAAACTTATATCTCACTGTCTTTTCATTCATATGAACTCTAAAATATATTCTAAGATAGATGTTTGAACTCAAGAGTTTCTAAGTCCTTTCACACATTAAGTCTAGAATACCTAAGTATGTATTTACCATGATGTCTTGAGATTCCTTGACTTCAGGTGCTTTGTTGATGCAACCAAATTTGTTTATCTCCAATCCTTTTTCTTAGATTCATGGAACATAAGCATGATGTTGATATTTCATTTTCTTTATTGCAATGCTAACTCATCTTGCTTTAGACCAATCTACAAAAATATTTAACCTTGCAACCAAGTAGTTAGTCTAAAGAACAATATGAATGAATCAATGATGTTGTATAATGTAAACAAATTTCTCATGCATATGAAATTCCTAGAAACATATATCTAATATGTAAGATATATAACATTTTGCAAGACCTATTGGATATATTTATTGCAAGAAAATATATTTCATAGTTAGTGCATAAGGCATGATTAAGTATAAGATATTATACATTAATGATTATAATCATGTATAACACATACTAATCAAATAAGCACCTTTACTTAGACACTTGCTACACATTTGTTATCACATTTGTCATTATGAAAATTTATGACGTAGAACTCTATGTCTAATAATCTCCTTTTTTTTGATGATGACAAATCACCATATAAAAATATGCCTTGTTTAAGTTTGATCATTTCCCTTTCTATCATTTGACATATTTTTCCATCATTCTTCTCCCCTATTTCTTATCTATGGAAATCATATGATGTCATTTAGGCATCTCATCAAAACTTAAGCTTTGGTTTAGATATGCATGCCAATGGTGAGCAAACAAATATTAGTTCAACACTATAAATCAATCTCATCATTTCTCATGAAAGCGCAATTAAATTTGATTTAATCATACCATTCTTAAGATATTTCACATGGCTATCATGTATAGATTAAACATTTTTAGCACATAGTTCTTGTAAAATCCTGAAGCCATCTTGTCAAATAAGCATGTTCTCAGTGATATGATCAAACAAAATTTTCAATAAAGGAAAAGAGAGTAAGAGCTAATAGATATTAAAACCAAAAAGTTTCTACTCCCTCTCAAATCGTGCATACCATTAAATTCAATATAGGTATTCTTTTAGAAGCAAGATCGATCACATTATGCACACGTCTTTTTTCAAAAGGTGAAAGGCATAAAGATTATAACAAGACCATAAATGGGCTTTCGCTTAAATTATCCACAATTCTTGCTACTAAAAACTCATAAAGCAAGGTTGTCTAAAGTTAAGTTGAAGAGCACATACATGTTTAGTGTTAGGAAATACCAAGCAACTTTGGTGCTTAAAGAATTAGAACATATGGCAACTCTATTGCGTCAAATTAAGCACATAAATTCTATCAAGCAATATATGACCAACTCATCAAAGTTTAGGATATATATATGTGTGTATATATATATATATATATATATATATATATATATATATATTATGTATCAAGATATAGAGTATATATACATGTTCAAGAGCTATCCACAATATAATCATCACAAAAATGATGTCAATTAATAAGTATTGGCCATGATTGAGATAATTATGTTTGATAGAAAAACAATATATATTCAAACTAAAGTATAGGTATCAACATAATGTCTTATTTTTAGTTTGTTAAAGAGATTTCAATTATCACAAAACATTTGAAATTTCTTTTTTCCTTTTGAAAATTTTCAAAGATAAGTTTTATTTTCTAAATTTTTTTAAGAGTAAAGTAAAAGAATTAATACGAAAGAAACTTTCTCTTAAAAATTCATGAGCTCCCCTTAAGAGTGAGCATTCTTTTCATAAGAAGATTCAAGTGACCAAGCATTAAGAACATAGTTCGACCAATGATATAGTATACAATAGAAACAAACAAGATACTTAATCTATCAAGTTCTTATTGAATCAATGACAATATCAAGAATATAAATTCAGTTAATCAATATGTCATTGATAAGCATATAATTCATGATAATTTCACATTATTGGCATCATAGATAATGAAGCTAAGGAGTATAATTCAATCCATATATGAAATGAGAATTCATAAAATAGTAAGGGATAAACATACTTACGGATTATTGCAATATGTGATACTTCTTGATTGTGTTGTCATTGTAGCATCCCTAATTTCGTTTCTTTTATTAATAAAGGTACATAAATATTTAATTAAGGAAATAAAATTTATTAGACAAATTTTAGATATCTAAGGAAATATAAGCCTTAGAAATTCTTCACTTTATGTGTATGCATAAAAAATGTTTCTAACATTAAGCGAATAAGTAAAGAGAGAAAATCTAATAGAAAAAAAAATAGAAATAACATACTAAAGAGAGGAAAAATTCTTGGGTAAGGAAGATAAATTTCTTATGAGAAGTAAGTAAATGTCTTAAAATTTTAAGAAAATTGGATTATGGTAATTTTTTCTAATTTAAGAACTAGAGTTCCTAAGTTTAGCATCTCCACCCATACATTGGGCTTTCAACTATGGACATTTCATATTGAATTTTTTCACTTCACATGAGTTTCTAGCAAGCCAATTTGGATAGCCCAAGAAAGAGATAAAACATCGACTTGGATTAAGAAATAGAAGTTGGACTGATAACCCAAAAAAATCATGAAAATGTGACCAAGCCCTACATGAAAGGTAAAATTTCAGTCAAAGCAAAGGAAATGGGCAAGAATGAGCCCAAATTTAAGAGGGAAAAATAAGAACCATGTGAGGAAATAATAGTGTAATAATAATAAAGATTAGATCACATGGCATTAGGACAAAACATGTATATCTTACATTCATAATTTTAACAAGTAGGTAATAATACATGGCATTAGGACAAAACATCTATATCCTACATTCATAATTTCAGCAAGTAGGTAATAATACAGGGCATTAGGACAAAACATACTTATCCTACATAAATAATTTCAGCCAAGTAAGGGAGACTCAAGGGTTGGAAATTTGCCACTTAGAAAGGCAAACTTATCATACTTAAGTGAGACAAAAGAAAAAGGAAATGAATCCCTAAATCAAAGGGACCTTGTCCCTTGTCTTAAGAACATTTTATCATGATTTTCAAAATAAAAATCTCCATTTTCTATGCATATCTTGACTAAGAGAGAGGAAGACAAGAATATGAGTTGTCTTCCCCTAAAAAACAACCAAGTGCATCCTAATTGTGATAATGTAGACCCATGATTATGAGAGGTGAACAACTTGATAGTTTATTTGAGCAAAACCCATCCTTATAACATTATAATTTCGTCCAAGTAAAGGATAGAAAAAATAGAAGCAAGATAGAGTGAGGAAAGGAGAAAAAGAGAGAAGAAGAGAGGAAGGAAGAAGAAGGAGATGTCTAAAAGACTAGTACTCAAGGTAAGTTAGTTTAATCTCCACTTGAATCCATCTTTTCTCTTCATCCTTGGGGTTTAAAACTCACTCTCCTTCTCTTATTTAAGCTACTAGAAAAGCTAAGGGAAGGGACGAATCTTGCTTCTTCCTTCAAGCGGAAACAAGAAAAAGAATTCACTAAGTGAGCTAGGGAGATATTTAGGTAGGTTTAACAATATCTCTCTTTTAAGAAAAGTTTTGAAATTTGTAATATTGATATATGATTTTGATCTTAGAACTTTGATGATTGGCCATGGATGTTGCTATATCATGTTACATGTTGATCTTGCATGTGATGGATCTTTTGAATACTTCGGTTGGTATGGAAAGTTTTGCATAGATATGGCTATGGGTAGCAAAATTTTAGGGCTTTTATGCTGCCATTATGTATATTTGAATATGGTAAAAATGGATGGAAGATGGTTAGGTTGGTAAATCAAGTATGGCCTTAAACACCTAGGGAAAAACCATAAGAAATTACTGTTGAGAAACAACCTTAGTGATGCATGATTTGATTTTGTTTTTCTTTTAAATTGGATGATGGAATATGTTAAATTAAGTAAGAAATGTAAGTAAATGTTGAAGATGAGTAATTCTATGGTTAGGTGAAATTTTGGATGAAAAATGGAAGATGAATTAATAAAAGGATGAACTAGAACTTTAGAAAAGGCTAGGCTAAGAAAACTGGATTTTAAAGTAACCAGGGAAGCTTCTATTTTTTAAATTTTAGGAAGAATTGGTTAGGAATTAAAAGAAATGGTTAACATGTAAAATGTATATATATATGTCTCACAGAATTTTAGCCACTAGAATCACCCAATTTGAAGTTCAAATAAGGGAGATATGGTTCGATTGGTAAGCAGTGGTCAGAAAATGGTTAACCAGGGATAAAGTACATTCCTGTGACCTAAGATAATTACTATAGCTTATACAGATGAACATGACATGATAAGCTATATTGATGTTAATTATGATTTATTGTTAACCTACTGGAATTTAATTCTCACTATATTTCCATATTATATTCAGAAGACTAAATATTCAGATATTCTCTATGACTGCCTTTTAGCTTACATTGGGTTGAGTTGGCTAAGATTCCAGTGAAGGTGCAACCACCCGCAACTGTATTCCCAAAACTGGTCAATATGGATGAATAAGATGTAAACATATATGTATTTGCTTTTTGTATAGACGTTTTTAATTAATGATGTGTATGTAAATCCAAAATTGTATCATTGTTAATGGTATACCATAAACCTGAATTATGCTTGGTTAGTTTAATTGAATGTTATTATGAGTTAAATAGTTAGAAGTAAAGAGGTAATGAGTTCATGGGATTTTATTATATATATATATATATATATATATATATATATATATATATATATATATGTATATATATGTAAAAAAATGGAGTTGTTACAGTCATCCTCTAAGAATTGAACCATTTCTTTACACTTTATGATGACTTACAAGGCGGTGATTTCAAGTTGAGCTTCTTGTATATAATGCTTCATTGCTTAGGAAGAAACTCAATATACATATTAACATCATTTTAAAGTATGTGTTATTTTTGAAATAAATGATGTAATCTATGGTGAAAGAAATGATAATGTTAAAACAACTAAGCCATAGATATATCATCAATATTTCAAAGCATTTAAGAAAACAAAGTTTAAGAAAGCACATAGCACAACAAGTAGCAAGTTTAAAAAAGTTGGAAATTCATCTCACGAATTTCATAGAGTTGGCAAACTTTTTTTACATTATTTTCTCCTTACATTTCCATTTTGCTTTGGTGGAGCATATGGTTGGCTTTCTTTTAGATTCACATGTACTATCATACATGATTCTTTTCTAACTCTTTTATGATGAGCATGTTTTGTTTCATTTATATTCTCCTTTTATGCTTCTAGTTACTCAAGCCAATTTGGTAATATCCTAAAAAATTATACTCAATAGATATTAAATTAATATCTTCCTAAATAATTAAAATAGGAGGAAATTATTTGGAGGTGATGGAAAGATTTTTTTTATTGAATAAAATAAAATAATTGCTCCCAATTCTTTTTAAAAGTACTTAGATGCATTTTTTTATAAATGAAGGAAGATTGATATGACATTAAATTCTTGAAATTTATATGAGATAAATTAGTCATCATAGGTTAGAGTAAAAGAATTTTGTTGGGTAGGAAAGAATGAATTACAATTATTAAATATGAATAGAAAGTATAAAAGAGGATTTTGGAATAATTACGGGAAAACCAAAATTTAGAAAGGAATAGAATTTAATTAATAATAGATTTTGGCAATAGAATATTAGTATATGAGTTACTTGCCCACCAAGCTCACGTGGGGATTAGGATGCATAGCTAAATGAGGGAATTTGGTGGAATTTTGTTGACCAAGTGTTTTAGGCACATGTAGGATTAAATGTTACAACCATATGGTGACACCTATTCAAGTTTTAATGAAGACCTTATCTAAATAATTATTACTTCACATTATAGTAATATCTTCCCCTCATTATTTGCTCTCTAAGCCTAATTTTTGCTGAAGTGTCATGGCTAAGAAGGAGGACTTAGTGGATGATTTTTGGCCAAGCATTTCCATCATGTGCTGAAATTGAGATTGGAAGCATAAGATGACACATATACAAGGCTTAATGAAGGGCTTATACATATAATCATTACTCTATGTTATTATAATTTTTTTCCCTCATTCTTGCTCCCTAAGTCGGCCAAGGTATAAGCAATTAGAATCTGGAATAGTTTGGCAACCTGAATTCCCCTTGAAGTAGAAAAACCTGCAGCAAAACCACCAGTAGGAATAGCTGGTACTAAGGAGAAATAAAGGAAAAGAGAGAGGGGAAGTTGCTAGGTAAGGTAACGTATTCCTCTCCCACTCTTTTATTCTTTTCCCTTCTTCATTTTGGCAAAAATCTGGACTAGTTTTCATGGTTTTGGGTGCCAAAAATAGTGAGCAAAAATCTGGTGTTGGGAATTCAAGGAAGTGGGAGATAGGAAGAAAAATTGTCTAGGAATTTTAGAGGATCAACTTGAGGTAAGTTTAACAATAAAACTCAGCCAAAAGTTCTAAAATTCTACGGTTAAAAATCTATTGTATGTTGGCCGAAGGATTGAGAAATTTTGTGTTGAACTTTGCTACTATATGGACGCATATCTATGTATGCTGATATCATGAATGTTGAGCTTGCAATATGTGTTTATTGATGGAGCAAATTGCATGGAGAGACACTGTAACATCCCTAATTTTATTTCTTTAATTAATAAAGGTACATAAATATTTAATTAACAAAATAAAACTTAATAAACAATTTTTAGATATATAAGAAAATATAAGCCTTAGAAATTCTTCACCTTATGTGTATGCATAGAAAATATTTCTAACATTAAGGGAATAGGTAAAGAGAGAAAACCGAATAGGAAATATTAGAAATAACATCCTAAAAAGAGGCCAAAATTCTTAGGTAAGGAAGATAAATTTTTAGAAGTAAGTAAAGGTCTTAAAATTTTAAAAAGATTAGATTAGGGTACTTTTTTTTCCTAATTCAAGAGTTAGAGTTCCTAAGTTTAACATCTCCACCCATACATTGAGCTTTCACCTATGGACACTTCATAGAGTTTTTTCACTTCACATGAGTTTCTAGCAAGCCAATTGGATAGTCCAAACAAGAGATATAACATAGACTTGGACTAGGATATAGAAGCTGGACCGATAGTCCAAAAATCATGAAAATGTGACCTAGCCCTCCATGAGAAGTAGAATTTCAGCCAAAGCAAAGGAAATAGATAAGAATGAGCCTAAATGTAAGAGGGAAAAAATAAGAACCATGTGATGAAATAATAGTGTAATAATAATCAAGATTAGGTCACATGACATTAGGACAAAATATCTATATCCTATACTCAAAATTTCAGCAAGCCATGTGATGAAATAATAGGTAATAATACATGGCATCAGGACTAAATATTTATATCCTACACTCATAATTTTAGCAAGCCATGTGATGATATAGTAGGTAATAATACATGGCATTAGGACAAAGTATCCCTATCCTACATAAATAATTTCAGCCAAGCAAGGGAGAGGCTCAAGGGATAAACATTTGCCACTTAGAAAGACAAATCTATCATATTTGAGTGAGACAAAAGAAAAAGAAAATGAATCCGTAAATTAAGGGGACCTTGCCCTTTGTCTTGAGAACATTTTATCATAATTTTCAAATAATAAATCCTCCTTTTGCTATGTATATCTTGACTAAGGGAGAGGAAGACAAGAACATGATTTGTCTTCCTCCAAAAATCAACCAAGTGCATCCTAATTGTGATAAGGTAGACCCATGATTATGGGAGAAGGATCACTTGATAATTTATTTAAGAAAAAACCACTCGTATAACATTAAAATTTCGTCCAAGTGAGGGAGAGGAAAAAACAAAAGCAAGGTAGAGTGAGGAAAGGAGAGAAAGAAAGGAGAAGAGAAGAAGGAAGAAGAAAAAGAAGTTTAGAGGACTAGTACTCAAGGTAAGTTAGCTTAATCTCTACTTGAATCCATCTTTTCTCTTCATCCTTGGGGTTCAAAACTCTCCCTCCCTCTCTTATTCAAGCTGTTGTAAAAGCTAAGAGAAGAGAGGAATCTTGCCACTTCCTTCAAGAGAAAATAAGAAAAAGAATTCACTAAGTGAGCTAGGGAGATCTTTAGGTAGATTTAACAATATCTCTTTTTGAAGAAAATTTTTAAAATTTGTAACATTTATATAGGATTTTGATCTTAGAACTTTGATAAAATTTACAATATTTGCTACTTTGATGATTGGCCATGGATGTTGATATATTATGTTACATGTTGATCTTGCATGTGATGGATGTTTTGAATACTTCGGTTGCTGTGGAAAGTTCTACATAGATATGGCTATGGGTGGTAAAATTTTAGGACTTTTATGTTGCTATTATGTATATTTGAATGTGGTGAAAAATTAATAGAATATGACTAGATTGATAAAATGAGTATGGCCTTAAACACTTAGAAGAAAACCATAAGAAATTTTTGTTGGGAAACACCATTAATAATACATGATTTGATTTTTGTTTTCTTAAGAAGTAGATGATGGAATATGTTAAATTAAGTGTAAGGAATCTAATTAAAATGTTGAAATGAGTAATCTTATGTTATATGTAAATTATGAAGAAAATAGAAGAGGACATAATAAAAGGATGAAATAAAACTTTAGGAAGGAATTGGTTAGAAAAATGGATTTTGGAGTAACCAGGGAAACTTCTATTTTTGAAATTCTGGGAAGAATCAGTTAGGAATTAAAAGAAATGGTTAACATGAAAAATGAAGAAATATGTCTCACAGATTTGTACCCACTAGAATTACCCAATTTGAAGTTCAAATGAGGGAGATATGGTCCGATTAGTATGCAGTGCTAAGAAAATGGTTAACCAGGGAAGAATCTGTTAAGTAATCTTTCGTGTTTGAATTTCTACAAAAAATATATAGATAATTGAAAGAAATAGTTAACATGAAAAATATCTATATATCTCTCACGAATTTTTATCCACTAGAATAATTGAATTTGGATTCCATATGAGGGAGATATGGTCAGATTCATAAGCAGTGGTCAGAAAATAGTTAATCAGGGAAGAATATGTTAGGTAAGCTTTTGTGTTTGAATTTTTGAGAAATTTTTTTAGTGAAATAAAAGAAATAGTTAACATAAAAAATATAGATATATGACTGAAAAATTTGGAGCCACTGGAATCACTCGATTTAGAGTCAATCGGAGGGAGATATGGTCAGATTAGTATGTAGAGGTTAAAACCTACCCGGGAAGAAATAACATTGAATTTGAGAGAGTAATAATACCAAGCTTCCTTATGATTTTACTAAAATGTTCAACATAAGAGTTTTATTGGATTGTCTTAGCTTTAAACGAACACCAAAATTACCTCAATCGGAATTAAAATGAGGGAGTTATGGTCTGATTAGTGAGAGATAAAAATAATATTTAAGAAAGAAGAACAATCTTATGAATGAAAATAATAAATGACTAGTGTATACCCTACCCATTGCCATTGCATGAACTCCTTATCATCTTAAGTGTGCAATTTTGACATGGAAATATTTTATATAGTGATATTTGAAAATGATTATGTTCATGGCATGATTGCATTTTACTAAAGATGTTTGGTAATGATTATACTTTGATGATAAATTATGGCATGTGAGTATAATGAACATACTTGTTATTGAAATCATATTTTTGGCTATTAATGTGAAAAGAAAAGAAAAGAGATGAGCATGGTCACATAGCAATTCATGTAGTGCACTAATAGGGGTCGCCCTATTCACGACTATGATTTTGCTAATGAGAAAAGAAAGAGAAAGTGTGCCATGTCAGATGGAGCGAGAAAAGCTCGTATCAGAGAGTAGAAAGTACTTACCCTAACTGGGGTAGTTTGATATGAAAATAAGTTGATAGCCATCATATGATATTTTGAAAATAGTTATTCATGCCATACATGTTATTACTGCACGATTTTCATATGTATAGATAAAATGCATTCATGTGACCTAAGATATTTTCTGTAGCTTATACAAATGAACATGACGTGATGAGCAATATTGATGATAATTATGATTTATTGTTGAACCTACTGTGATTTAATTCTCACTATCTTTCCATATCATGTTTAGAAAACTAGATATACAGATTTTCTCTATGACTCTGGCTTTTAGTGCATGTTGGATTGAGTTACTCTATTTTGGGCAGATCCCAATAATTAATAAGGTATTTGTGGTCGAGTTGGCTAAGATCCCGGTGAAAGTGTAACCACCTGTACTCGTATGAATAAGATGTAGATATATCTATGTTTGACTTTTGTACATACATTTTGATTAATGATGTGTATATGAACTTAGAATTGTATCAGTATTAATGGTAGACCTTAAACCTTAATTATGCTTGGTTAAATTAATTGAATGTTATTATGAGTTTAGTAGTTAGAAGTAAGGAGGTAATGACTTTATGAGACTTTACAAATATATATAAAAAAATGGAGTTGTTACAGGCACGAAATTTTTGGTCACATTTAAAGGCAAGAATGAGTCCTAAGTTCATTATATAATGAAGTACAAAGAGGGAGAAAATGGATAAAATCTATAGGTAAAGAAAATCATAGTAAAAATTTGACATCCTAATATGCAACAAAGTGTGCCTGGAATGGATAGGTTTTTGGGTTAGTATTATTGATAAATATGAAATAGTGCTAAACGCCAAAGTTATAGCCCTATGTTCCATAGCCTTTGGAATCACCTAAATTAGATCTAAGATGAGGGAGTTATGCCTTAATTAGTAGTGAAAGGTCAGGTTGAATTCCTAACAAGGTTGAACTCTTAACAACATGGATGATTGGCGAGCACTACGAGGGCCTCTTTCCTTTAAAGTTTGCCAAACTGATCGACATAATAGTTTTACGTACTTGTCTTATCTTTCCACAGCCATTTTAATCACCTAAATGAGAGTTAGTATGAGAGAGTTATGGTTTGATTAGTGAGGAAGGATCACAGAGCACATCAGAGCCGTGTTTTGGGATGTTACAACACGGGCATGCCGTGCTGCGAGCTATTTTTGAGAGGCTAAAACATGGTTGACACAATCTCAAGTACATCCATGTCCCAGGACATGGAAAAGTCATACTTGATGCTGTAATTAAGTAAATAACCTGATTAATAGTAGATAAAAGTATGGTAAATTAATTGAGCATAAGGAAGGAACATATTATGATTAAAACTCAAGATATTGGGAATTTAGACTTAAAACACTAGAAATAGAATTTATAAAGAATATGCCTACTCCATGTCAATTATTCTCTTTCTCTAATGCATGTTGTATAGTGAGAATGATATGTATGCATTTTCTTGATACTATGGAAATGTTACACTAATACATGCATACGTTGCTAATTTTGAAGAAAATGTTTAAATATGCATAATATCAGTAGTGTCATTGTTTGAGATTTGTGAAAGTACCTTGTGATGGTTATTTTTAGATATATATATATATATATATATATATATATATATATATATATATATATATATATATATATATATATATATGCACCCTTCAAAGACAAGACCTTGCTTAAGGTGAAACTACAGAGGTAAGACCCTATTATAGGTGATCCTCTGGTAGCTTGGTCATGTGGCTTATCGTGTTGGTACCAGATAGGGGATGCCCTATTAACAGATTATTTGCTAGCTATACCTAGGCCGAGCGGGCAAGGCAAGGAAGCTCTGGGTGAATATGTGCCAGTGACAGCATCCATTAATAAGTTTGAGGATGCAAATTTCATGTATACAGCCTAATGTTTGAAAATATTGTGTGATGCATTTAAATGCCATTTATAAGTGATATTGTGTACATGAGATATGCATTTGTGCCATGTAGCTGATAAACTCTGTAGTTTGAATAGCCGAACATAGCAAGGTATACATATATGTTGAATATTTTTTACATTTATTGTTAAATTTACCGGGAATACTATTCTCACTATTTCTCCTGCTATGTTCAGATAGGGTTTGTTAAGCAATTCAGATCTTCTTGTTGACAGTGGTGTTAGGGTCGACTGGGTTGAGTTTCCTTTCTTAGGATAATTTCTAGTCATTCAAAGCATGGTGGTACTTAAGTTCTTCTAGATTCCGTTGATGCCCTCTACCCTTCCCTGTCTTACAGAAAGGGGAAAATGTAGACGGATGAGTCTCAATAGTTATAGAATATTAATGTATATTAGGTGACTAATTGATCATGGATCGACCATCTTGTTGGGATAGTAATTGGATCATTCCTATTTTTGCGATATGGGTTGTATCCTTATTACTACTGCATGTATATGAACTCTGCTAATCTGATGAACAATATAAGTTCCTATGTTTCGCTGATGTCATGCAGTAATTCTGCTTATATATGCATGCTCTATTTATGATTAAGGCATATCTTTTATTGAAATATATTTATGATGGCAATAAAAGTAGAATGCCAATACAGAGTAAATAGTATCGGTAGAGAAACAAATTAATTGGAATAAATTAATAAAATATACAAATACCCATACAAAAAAAATGGGAGGATTGTAATTTATTTGGGGATGTTACAAATTTCATGATATTTATATATCAAAATAAGGATCAAGTTGACTTCTTTATGAATAATCATAAGCCAAATATTTTCATTTAAAATACAAGTATAAAAACCAATCTTAAAGATGAATACAATTTGGAAACTATTTTTAACTTATGAGAGTGTATTTTCCAATATAAAGCATAAGGAGAGTAATTTAATCCCTTTTAAATCTTAATCCCCTTTTATGTTTAAACATTCAAACTTTTTATAGCATAAATCTTTGAGAAAGAAACATTAGAGTACATTATAGAGATTTTTCTATATCAAGATCATTTCACAAATTTTTTATTTCTTAGAAAGGGTCTAAGACAAAAGGCTCTTAAAATTAAGCATTCTTTATCTATTTTCTTGGATCAAAAGCACTTTCATAAAACATGGTATCAAAACTCTTTGAAGATAAAGATTGAAAACAATTTTTCAATTTTTAAAACTTCATTTCAAATTTCATGCTTAAATGTCATAATGTGCCTTTATAAAACCAACTTACACATAATGCTATAATAGCACAATTTAAAGCATACGATGCACTATATATAGTTTAGCACATATATGATCCAATAAATCTATTATTCTGTCAAGCATAATATGAGGATTTTCCTTTGAAGCATTTAATTAAAAAACCATCACTTGGATGATATAAAGAAATCAATAAATATCTAATTACCCATATCATGATAAAACATATAAAGAGGATAAGGTGTAGATATGGTCATGAATTTTTCTTCATTGTTCCTTTAGTCATTTGTGTGGCATTGGTGAAGTTGCTTCTATTTTACTTTGGATTTGTGACACCAATATCTAAGCTCCAAGCATTCTTAAAATAGAGTGTCTCCAAGAATAATTGCTTCTTTTAATGTTGTGCTCTTGAGGCAATGCTCCCTTTCTTTACCCACAAAGAAGATTAAATCCTTTTCTTTATAACCCATTTAATATTGGGTCTAAGGGTTAATTCTTTTATACTCATAAAATGATTGATCAAGTCATAATAAGATAATCTAGCATAAAACAATGAAGCACAATAATCTCCATATCTAATTTTGCATGATTATTCATCTACTCTTATCTTTTAAATGATTATTTATATAATTGTTAGGAAGGCCTACTAGTATATTATTTGTCTTAATCTACTGTTGAATTATGTTTTGAACAAAATTTTCATTACTGTGATTCATGAGGCAAATAGGCTTAAGGATTTTGGATTATAAATCATCAAACCTATGATGAATAATTAACTAAATTAGATATAGCCGATGTGTCTATATTTGTTTAGCTTTATCAGTTTCTTTAGTTCTTTATGTAGTTAATAAGTTATGCTTTACCGATGTGGTAAAAGATTGTTTGTTAATTAGGGTTTAATTGAGGCAATTGTCCTCAATTACTATACTTAAAGAGGAACAGGGTTAGAATCCCATTGATAGATATTTAAATTAAGATTGATTATGTTGTCAATGATCAATGCAATCTCTTGACGGTGAATATCAATCGAAGCCAACGCTTTTATTATTAATAACTCTCCTTTTTATTACTTGCATTCTCTTTTTAATTTGTTTACTTGCACTTATCAAACCCCCTTTCAAGAATCACATAAGGTAATTCTAGTCTCTATAGGATTGACCCTTACTTCCACGACTACAGGTTAGTTAAGAGGTAAATTATTAATTTGGGTGTGTCTACGACAGTATGCACCAAATTTTGGCGCCATTGTCGGGGACTGTGTCCATTACCTTTTTAGTATTTTTATTTTGATTTATGCCTGTGACTCGATCTGCTAATGCTTAAGATTTACAATTCAATCCATATATTGGAAAATGTGTATACAGGCATAAAAGAGAACTTCAAGAGGATATTTATCAGGAGAACGAGGAAGTAATCATGGCTAGGCATCCGACCTTGAAGGAGCTTGTAGCTCCAGATTTGCACCAATAGCCTTTATGCATTACTTTTACTAACCTTGATGAAAACATTAATTTTGAATTAAAATCTAGGCTGATTCATCTTTTACCAAATTTTCATGGTTTTGCAGGTGAAGTCCCACATGAGCACTTAAAGGAATTATATGTGGTGTGTACCAATATGAAATCCCCTGGAGTAACGAAGGAACAAATTAAACTCAAGGATTTTTCTTTTTCCTTAAGAGATTCAGCCAAAGAGTGGCTGTATTATTTACCATCTGGTACTATCACTACTTAGAATGAGATGAACAAATTATTTTTAGAATGTTATTTCCCTGCATCTAGAGCTGCAAATATAAGAAAAAAAATATGCGGCATTAGGCAATTGCATGGAGAGACACTTTATGAATTGGTGCGTACTGTCGCAGGTACACCCAAATTGATACCTTACATCTTAACTAGCCTGTAGTAGTGGGAGTAAGGGTCGATCCCATAGAGATTGGAATTACCTTATGTGATTGAAAAAAAGGGTAATTGATAATTGCAAATAAAATAACATAAAAACTAATGAAAGTATTAAGAAAGTAATTAATGATAAAGGCATTGATTGCGGTTGATATCCACCGTTAAGGGATTGCATTGATCATTGAAAACATAATCAATCAGTACTTGAATATCTATCATGGGGTTTCTAACCCTGTTCCTCCTTAAGTCTAGTAAATTGATGACAATTGCACCAATTAAACCCTAATTAATAAGCAATCCTTTAGCACATCAGTAAAGCATAACTCATTAATCGCATGAAGAACTAGAGAAACTGATAGAGTTAAATAAATATAAATACATCGGCTATATCTAATTTAGTTAATTATTCATCATAGGGTTAACGATTTATAATCTAAAATCCTTAATCCTATTTACGTTATGAATGTAGTAATGAAAACTTTGTTCAAAACCTAATTCAATAGTAGATTAAAACAAAAAATATACTAGTAGGCCTCATAGCAATCATATGAATAATCATTGAGAAAAGAAGGGCAGATAAATAATAAATTCTCAATTAAGATTGAAATAATAAAATAAAATTCAAATTTCACAATGCATAATGAACCTTTAGGGTTTCAATCTTCCTCTACCAACTAAAAATAAATCAGCCGTGTAGGGCCATAAGAAAATCTAAAGAAGAATTAAAGAAGATAATTAAGAACTTGAATGATTAAATTTCTCTCTTTTTGTTGCTTGATTTCTCCCTCTTTTATAGATTGGATACTCCTTAATGAAGTAGGGTTGTTTCCACATTAAATCTTAGCCCATCAGGCTTCATTTAGAGTTAAAAAACCTTAAAAATTGTGATCTCAGCATTCTGGTACGGTGGCGAGTGCCGCATTGCTTCAAAAATTTACTTACGGGGCGCCATGATGCTTGAGCTAGTGTCGGGGCACTCTAGTTCTGATGCTTGGGTGCCACGGTGCTGGGGCTCGGGCTCTGCGGCCCCTGGTGCTTCTGGGCAGCCAATGTCGCGTCCCTTCGAATATACAATGATATAGCACTGCAGCGCCTAAAAAATTCTAGAATTTGTCAAAGTGCTAAACATAAAAGTTGTAGCTCTATGTATTTTATTTCCATATAATCTAGAATCACATTAATCAGATCTAAATTGAAGGAGATATGCCAAAATTAGTGACCAAAGTTCAGGATTCTCCTATTGCACTGTGATTCTGATTTGTGAGCTCTATAACGATATGAAATCTCCAGAATTTGACAAAGTGTTCAAAATATAAGTTGTAGATAATTATTTTACTGTTTCACAGCCACTTGAATAACTTTGAGTGGAGTTCATATGGGAGAGATATGTTCTAAATAGTGATGAAAGGTCTGGAATCATTACAATTCAACATTTTTCTATGAGTTTCTTATCTTTTTATTTTAATCTTATTTTACTTAAATCAAACAAAAAGTAAGTTTAAAGGTATTAATATCATGCTTAATTAAGATCACATCAAGAATATTCGAAGAGGTTTAAAAAGCTTTGTGCAAGCTTCCTACATCATCAGATTAGTGAGCAGCTACTAATCTAATATTTCTGTGAAGGTCTTTTGCAGGGAGATAGAAGCATGATAGATGCAGCTAGTGGAGGAGCACTAGTAGATAAGAATCCTAAAGCAGCCAGAGTCTTTATATAACATATGGCTGCCAACTCCCAACAATTTGGCATTAGGCATGATCCTCTAATTAGATATGCCCATGTTGTAAGTACTTCTTCTTTTCAACAACAGATATATGAACTTATCTCTTTTGTTTGTCAAATTGCTACAGGTACACTGTAGCAAGTTAAAGTTTGTGGAATATGTTCAGCAACGGGGCACCCAACTGATATGTGCCCTACACATTAAGAAGAATCCACAGCATAAGCTAATGCTGTAGGAGTTTTTCCTGAACAACCAAAGAGGTATGATCCTTATGTTAATATGTATAATCTTGGATGGAAGGATCATCCTAATTTTAGGTATGGGGATGCATGAAATAGGCCTGTAGGATAAAATTTTTAGTAAAATCAACAGGTCTATTATCCTAGACAAAATACGTCTCAGGATCCCCAAGTAAGTAATTCTTTAGAAGATATTGTTAAAACTCTTGTGCATAGCTCTGAACAATTCTAACAAGAAACAAGAGCTAGCATTTAAAACCTAACAACTCAAGTGGGTCAATTAGCAACCACAATTATTCAATTAGATGCTCAAAATTTAGGTAAGTTGCCCTTTCAAACTATGGTGAATCCAAGGGAGAATGTAAGTGTCATCATGCTACAAAGTAAGAAAGAAGTTGAGATTCTAATGCAAGAGGTACAAGTACCCAATGAGCAAGAGGAAAAAAAAGATAATGCAACCATGGCTGGTAAGGATCCAAAAGGTAAGTTTGCACCTTTATTTGAATATGAACCTGCACCACCCTTTCCTGAAGCTCTGAAAGAAAATAGATTAAATGAGAAAACTTCTAACTTATATGAGACCTTTAGAAAGTGTGAGGTGAATCTTTCTCTTTTAGATGCAATCAACCAGGAACCCCGTTATGCCAATTTCCCGAGGGAATTGCACATCCAAAAAAAGAAGTAGAAGTTGAAAGGAGCTGAAAAAGTAAAAGTAGGGGAACATGTTTATGTAATTATTTAAAGAAAACTGATTACAAAATGCAAGGACCCATGTATGTTTTCCATTCCTAGCACTATAGGCAATACAAAATTTGAGAAGGCCATGATAGATTTAAGAGCTTCTATTAATGTCATACCATACTTTTTTTATGCATATTTAACACTAGGAGCTTTAAAAGAAACTAATGTTATAATTCAATTGGTTGACAAATCTAATACCTTTCCTGAGGGTATAGTAAAGGATGTTTTAGTGCAAGTTGGTGACCTAATTTTCTTCGCTGATTTTTATGCACTTAATATGGAGAGTGGTGATCAAACCACTCCAATTTTGTTTGAGAAACCATTTTTGAAAACATCCAAAGCCATAATAGATGTTCATAGTGGCACACTGACAATGCAATTTGAAGGAAACATTACAAAATTCAGTAATTACAGTGCCATGAAAGATCTTACTGCCTATGCTATTAAAATGATAGATTATGTAGGATTTTGAGCCTTCAGAGAAAGAGGTTGAGGAATTAGCCTTGAGTGTTCACTTGCAAGAGAATAAAGAATAATTAAATGTAGCTCCAAAAGTGAAGTAAACAAGTAAGGATCCCCCTACCCCAATACCAAATTCTAATGAAACAAGCACATCTTCTGTTTTGTAGGATCCTGGATTAAATTTGTCACCTCTTCCCAATCACTTGAAATACTTGGAAGTTGGAGGTACACCACCTATCATAATTGCCAAGAATCTAGGTGCTAAAAAAGATGTGACATTGATGCATATTCTTCAACAAAAAGGAAGTGCTATTACAAAAATAATTGCAAACCTTAAAGGCATAGACCCAACTGTAGAATTGCATCAAGCTCTAGAGATCAAAGGGGTTAGACCCCACAAAGGTAAGAAATCCTTTCCTTGGTTTAGATCCCTTGTTATTACTAATGAGGTTGCTTGTCATGTAGTAGAACTTCAAGGCTTGAATCAGTCCCAAACATTTTAGATTAAAGTAGACATCAAGGATCCTCCATGAATGAAATAGGGAGCTTTGAGTCAAGCCAATGACATTAAACAAAGGCGCTTATTAGGAGGTAACCCAACATAGATATTTAAAATAAGAAGAAGAAGTGAAAATAAGAAATATTCAGAGTCTAGTAATGCATCACTCTCTCTCTATCCCAAACAAATTTAGGGAAGTTCACTTAACTTAAATCTCTTCATATCTCTCTCTTCATTATCATTTTAATTTTACATTAAGGACAATGTAAAGTTTGAGTGTGGGGGTGGAAGTATATTTTCTTGAATAATTGTGACCCTATTTTTTTAGCATAAATTTTCTTATTCATTGCACATTTATTGCATTCAACAAGTTGAATGATTGTGTAAGTGTTTCAATTTATGTTTTGTGTTGTTAGGCACATCCAATAGCCAATCATACGATGATCCAAAAATTTTTAGCTCTTAAAAAATGTAGAAAATTCATGTTTGTGCACAATTTTTTCCATTTTGCAATTTATTTTTGACTTTAGAATCTTGAAACCTTTTTACACAATAACTTTGGGCATTTAATTTATCTTTTACTTTGAGAAGGTTTATATAACTCAAAATACTTTTATGATCTCATTAATTTTCTAGAACTTATTCAAATGCTACTTAAGGTAAAATCTTAGGCTGATACTATTAATTAGGAGATGATTTAGGCATTATTTGATAGATTGAGCTTTTCAAGCCTAACCCAAGTAATGAAATATCCTTAGTTCTTCTATTTTGAGCTTAATGAACTTTTTCTTCTATATCCACAAATGAACCAAAAGCCAAATTTTATATAAATATCTTTATTTTTGACCCTATTCACTCACTCCATAATTATATTTTTCTAAATATTTGTTTTGTAGAGCCTTATTGACCAAAGGGTGGAAGGGTGGAGTAAAGACAAGAAAAGAATTATGCAAAGAAAAGAGAAGAAATATTCAAAAGAGATAAAAGCAAATGCTGTGGGTGAAATAAAATAAATAGAGAACCAAGGAAAATGATAAATTAAATTCAACTAAAGCAAGAAAATGAGTGTGAGGGAAAATCTCCCCAAACGTGAAAAAGCTCAAGAGATTAGATTTAATCATGTGGCTCTAGGTGATTGAGCCTAAATTTGTATCATTTATCATATCTTATACCCTGCTCACATTACAAGTTAAATAAAGCCCTATTGATTCTAGAGGTAGTTTTGGTCTATATTAGTGGAGAGTGGCATGAAAAATAAGCCTATGAAAATCCTAAACTAATTAGATATCTGCACCCAAAATTTTGGGATATAAAAACTTATCAGGGTAAAAAGGAATTTATTGATCCAAAAACACACACATACTTGGGATTCAAAAGAATAAAATAATGGATTACATTTGTGTTAATCTTGTGCATGATTATGACCTTTTAAAATTTTTCTTGATTATATTTTCATGTTATAAGGCAAACGTTTGGTAAGTCTAACACCCACGAAATAGATTGATTGTTATTTTTCGTCATTAGGGATTATTTTGCTTGAGGACAAACAAAAGGTTGAGCGTGGGTGTAATAGCCTTAAAATAAAGAAAAATCCTAAATAAATAAAAACCCTGAATTAAAGAAAAAATTATGAATGTAAGCGAGAATTATAATAAATGGAGATAAGTACCGTTGAAAATATGTTATTTATTATATTGTTTGAGAAATTATGAAGGTAATATGATGACTTAAGTTTTGGGGTCAAAATATAATTTCTTAAAAGTTTAGGGGTTAAAATATAATTTTTTTAAAAGTTTAAGGGTTAAAATATAATTTCCTAAAAGTTTAGGGGTCAAAATGTAAATAAATTTTTTTACAAGGACATCCTTCAACAATTAGCAAATTGCTAATTGGTTCCTCTATTATTTTATAAAAAAAGAAAGAAAGAAAGAAGAGACAGAAAGAGTTTTAGGTGAATGAATAGTATTTTTGTTCTCATTTTCTTTTTCTCTAGATCTGGTGTACCTTTAAGCCATTGATCTTAAAACTAAGGGCACAACTGGATTTAGGACGTAGAGTACTACGATATTGACTGAATAATTTTTTAAATCAGCCGCAGAATTACCGCAGATCGGATGTAGAAAATCTTAGAAAAATATAAGTTCTGAAACTTTTATTTAGATACCTCAAATTAAAAATATGACAACGTAGATAGATTCAGGAGATAGATAACCTTGGGATATGAAATTTTTCAGCCATCTGACAACTTTTTGTGCCTCGTGAACAGTAAATCCGATCGTTATGAATAGTGATTTCCAGCGATAAATAGTAATTCTGACTGTGAATAGTATCCATCAGTTGATCAGTATTGACCAAGTTCTTGGAGGACAAATTTTGTGATTCAAAAGTCATTTCCTAAATTTTTGGACCCTGTGAACTCGTTTTTAAGGTCTATTTAGTCAAATTTGGATTGAAAAAGTACATTTTAGGACTGTCCAATCTGAAGCCTGACCCTGTGAGTAGCTAATTATTTCTATGACTTACCCTATACTCTTCTTGAACTTTAAATGCATAATTGATTATGTTTATAAGTTATTTATACTTTTATTGTCTTTGAAATGGATTAAATTATCTAAATTGTTTACAATTTGGTATATAGTTCAAGAAGAGTATGGTGTTGAAAATAGATTTTTGAACTCATTAAATATATGATTTTAAATGTATTTCTTATCATATGGTAAATGAAATATATTGTGCACGTAGCATTGATATGTAAAGCTATAAGATTGCCTTGGAAAAGGGCATGTATATGTGATAACCCTAATTAGGAAATTTTTGATAGAGAAATTTTATTGAGACTAAAAATTCTGTATTATACTGAAACCTCTGTTTTGAATGATATGGCATATGTGCAAATATGATTTTTGTGGAGAAATTCTATTGGAAATATTGTTTTCTAACAGCAGGTGATCTTAGCCCTAGTGCACCTTGATACCTCAGCTAGCAGGGGTGGTGCTAGCCTCGTGTAACGGCCAACACATGAGATATGATATGTGAAGGAGAGTGGGATGCCTTCTATTTGGGCGAGATGCTGACTATATGATATGTGATTTGCCCTCCCTTGCTGTGTGCTTGGAAAATTCCCTATATTAAAGTCTTTTCGCGTATCCTCTTGAATGTTGGTAGGACAAACCTTAGCTGAGATGCTAAGTTTAGGCAAATCCTACACTACTAAAGTACGGAAGGGCTTGAACTCTGATATAGTGGTCCTGATATAGGATCCTTCTAATATTTTCATGTGAAATATTTTGATGCATAACAACATTTGTTTAATGATCATACAATACAGTATATGGTTTTGGATATCTAAATATCCTTTGTTTTGAGAATATTTGAAATGCGGGTCGTATATTGATGTACTTTCAAACTATTTTTTTCTATGTGACAAATTTTAAAATATGAATACATCCATATGTTGACCTAAGAGGTCATAGGAGGTATTATCTGCTAACTGAGTTGTCAAACTCACTACATGATACTCACATTTTTTTTAGATAAGGATACAGAGTTTGGTCTTGCAGCTACGTCATTAACTAGGTGTCATACTCTCTGGGTGAGCCTACGTTGCTTCCAAGGCTCACAATGTTTAAATTATTTTGTACTTGTATTCTGGAGTATGCTCTGAACGCCATAGGCAGGATCCTTACTTCTACTGTAATATGTGTATAAAACTTGGCCTATATATTTGGTTATATTGGAGAATTTGTAAACGTATGTTATTATTCCTGATATATGATATACTTGAAGCAAGTATGCAATAAAATAACGTTAATGTTATCTGCTCCTCATGACAATCGCATTCCATTAAATTGGGGGTGTGACAGTGGGGGTATTTGATGTGTTTATAATTACACATTCTTTTAATACCTTTAAGCTTAATTTTTGTTTGATTTAAGTATAATATAAATATGAATTAATTGAGTTTTGTGTTTTGTGTTTTGTGTTTTAGTAAGAATAAAGAGGAAAAAAAGATATATAACATTTTGCAAGACTGTTTGGATATATATATTACAAGCAAGTATATTTCATAGTTAGTATATAAGGCATGATTAAGTATAAGTTATTATACATTAATGATTATAATTACGCATAACATGTACTAATCAAATAAGCACATTGACTGAGATACTTGCTATACATTTGTCATCATAAAAACTTATGACATAGAACTCTATGTCTAACAAGTGCATATACCTCAATTTTAATTTGAGCAAGTTTATTATCCTAGTACATATTGATTGAAACAAGGACTTTCTATCCAATACCTTTGAAATGAAGGATCATGGTGATGTATTTTTTGTGTTGAGTATACAGATCCATAGGGATCGTTCAAGAGGTATATTTGGACTATTATATAAGACTTATATTGATAAGGTGCTAAGTAGATTTGGCAGAAGTGGTTATGTACTAGGGGACATGTCTATGGTAAAAGGTGATAAATTCAATTTGCTGCAATATCTGAAAAAAGAGCTTAAGAAGAAAGAAATGGAGAAGTTCCCTTATGCATTAGTTGTGGGGACTCTCTTATATGCATAAGTTTGTATGCATTCGTATATTGTGTGCATTATAAGAATATTGGGCAGATATTTGGATAACCCGAGTGTAGATCATTAGAAAGTAGCCAAATAGGGTTATGCAGTTTCTATACAGAATGAAGAATTTTTCATACTCACATGTTAAGGATTTGACCATTTAGAAATTGTTGGATATTCAAACTTTGATTTTGCTGGATGTCTCGAAAGTAGAAGATCTACTTCATGCTATGTCTTTATGTTAGCTAGAAGAACTCTATCATAGAAGAGTGTCAGACAGTCACTCATAACTTCTTTCATCATGGAGGCAGAATTTATAGCACGCTATGAGACATTATCAGGGGATATGGCTACAAAAGTTTATCACTAGGCTGCGCATAGATGATGGTATTGATATACAATTGAAGATCAATTGTGTTAACAAGGTTGTTGAATTATATTCCAAGAATAGCTGGAGCTCATCGAAATCAAAGCATATTGACATTAAGTTTCTGGTTGTGAAGGAAAGAGTTTGGAGTGGTTAAGGGTCAATTGAGCATATTAATACAACTCTATGATCCACTTACTAAGGCTTGCCACTAAGGTGTTCCATGAGCATATAGGTCACATAGGTGTTGTTCTTTTAGACCATATGCCCATATAGTCGAAGTTTGTATTTGACTTTTATATTTACTTAATTGACATGTTTAGTGTAACATCCCCCGATTCTTATTTCCAATAAATAGAAAAAATAAATTTTAATGGTGAAGGGAAGGAAAGAGAATGAAATGGAATGTTTAAGAAACCCTAGCAAATTATAAAGTAACTAAATGGCAAAAGGGGAAAACTAAAAAGGGAGAAAGTGTAATATTCTAATTCCTTGAGGCTAAAAATGAGCTAGAGATATGATTTTGGTGTGATCCCAAAGCCCTTTGGCATCTTCTTAAAAGAGGAATTAAACCATTTAGAGAATTGGAAGAAGCCAAACAAGGCCTTAGTCAAGGGGTTAGTCACATTCTAATGGAGTGGTAAACTTGTAAATATTTTTTGGTTTGGGGATATAGTTGGAAAAGGGTTTGGCCTTTTAGAAGATACCATATTTTATTAATATCCTAGGGATAAGATGCAAGGTGTTTTACCAAAGGAAAAGAGGGAGTAGAAAACGTAGCCAAGAAGAGAAGAAGAAGAAGGAAGAATGAGAGAGAGAGAGGCCACAAGAAGGCATATCCAAGGTGGTTTCTCTATGGATCAACCCCTAAATCATCCTTCATCTTCATTCTAAGCTTCTATTAGGTGGTTTTGATCGTGGTTATGCAAGGCTGTAGGAGGAAGGAGAAGAGAAGAAAGTGTACAAGAAGAAGGAAACCAAGGAACTCTTAGGGTATGTTTAACATTAATCTACTATGAAGCTTGAAATCTTGATGATGTATGTGTATATATATGTGTATGTATACTTTTAAGTTATTGTTGTTGGAGGTAGCTTATGCATATATTGGAATGATCATATGAATATCTATGTAGATCAGAGGTTTGAATGCATATGTGATACATGTTTTGTGCTGAAATTTGGCTTTAGATGGATGAAATTTGGTGCTCTTAATGGATGTGTCTAGATTTCATCATTTGTATTGAATTAGAAGATGTGTTCAACATTAAAGTTGTATATCTATGTCTTATCATTAAAACCCTTTCAAAATCACTTCATTAGACCTTATATGAGAGATTTATGGCCTAATGAGTGGATAGAGGTCAGATCTAACGTGTAGAATCATGATATTGATTTTGAGACACTTTTATACTTAATTATGGTTGTAATTTGTTAAAGTGGTAAAAATAAAAGTTGTAGATAATCATCTAAATTTCTACAGACACCGGAATCACATTAATTAAAGTTGAAATGAGGTAGTTATGACCTAAATTGTGATGAAAGGTCATGCTAGTTGTGAGTCTACAGCGCGAAGCACGGTCGTGTTTCGGGTTGTTTTGAGATACTACAACACGATTTGCACAATATCAAGCACGACCGTGCTCTATGACATGGCCAAGCCGTGTTTGAGGCTAAAATTGCTTTGTTTTGCTTTTTGAAGGCTCTAAACAAACTCCAATGAAAGAATGATGATAAGGGGAACCAAAATACAAATAAATACCTTTTTAATGGTGCATTGTAGTGTTAATTCCATAATTTCATTATGAAAAATTAAATCACATATTTTTTAAGTGATGTGGTGATAATGACATGCATGATGATTAGATGAATGATGTACACATTATTACATAATTGTTAAATGATTTGATGAAGATGGTAAGCATGATATTAGTAATAATTGATATGTGTGTGTGTGTGTGTGTATATATATATATATATGAGATGTGTGTGAGATGTATGCATGGTGCATTGATAAGATACATGTAGATGAAATGTGTGAGATGTATGCATGATGAATTGTTGAGATATATATATGTAGATGAGATGTGTGAGATGTATGCATGACGCATTGTTGAGATATGTATATAGAGATGAGATATGTATGAGATATATGTACGATGCATTGATAAGGCATATGTAACTGAATTAATGATGATATATATCTATGATGCCTTGATGAGACATATGTAGATGAATTTAATATGAGATGTTGATGAGATGCATACTTAATATGTTGATGAGATGCATGCTTGATATGTTAATGAGATGCATGCTTGAGATGATAATGAGATAAAATTAGATATTATATTGATGATAAAGAGGATGATGATGTGCATGTGGATAAATATGTGAAATAGACAAATACTTGCGGCACCTTGTGGCAGCAAGGTGGCCCAGAGAAAAGTATTGGGATGACCTTTACCTCAACAAGGTAGCCCGGCGACATGCAGTACCATGTGACGATAAGGTGACTAGAGAGGGCGTATGGATTAAGACGATACCGGATAAGGGATGCCCTATTAGCCTTAAGTGAGCCAAGGGGATTATGGCCACTTCGACAGTAGTGGGTGAGCAGGGGGGATGGCTTATTGATATGCGACAATGGAGTGTGAGTAGCGGGAGGAATGACTCACACCTCCCGGTTGCGAGAGAGACAGATAATCAGCCATCCTGCATGATGTTCTTCATATTGCAATTGTGATTATCATATGTGTACATAATATAGTAAATCATACCATTTATGAATATTTGCAAAGATGTATGAGATGTTAGAATGGTCCTTCCCGAAGTAAAGTGACCTGGCGTCATGCGACATCTTGCTGTGACGGATAAGTGAAAAGAGTATGAGATATAGACTATGTATATATATATATACCTGTTATCTATGATATTAATACATAACCTGTTTATTGAGAATACATGATATTGATGCATAACCTATCTATTGAACATGCAAGCATGCTATACATTCTTGATATTTTATCATGTGCAAAGAGAAAAGGTTTTCTGTAGCTTATATGTAACATCCTGTAAGAAAATAAAATTTATTAAACAATTTTTAGATATCTAAGGAAATATAATCCTTATAAATTCTTTACCTTACGTATATGCATAGAAATATTCTAACATTAATGGAATAGGTAAAGAGAGAAAACTTAAGAGGAAATATTAAAAATAAATATACTAAAGAAAGGTGAAATTCTTGGGTAAGAAAGATAAATTTTTGTGAAGTCAGTAAAGGTATTAAAATTTCAAGAAGATTGGATTAGGGTAATTTTTTTTTCTAATTTAAGAGTTAAAATTACTAAGTTTAGTATCTCCAACCATAAATTGGGCTTTTACCTATGGACACTTCATATAGAGTTTTTCTACTTCACATGAATTTTTAGCAAGCTAATAGGATAGCTCATGGAAAAAATAAAACATAGACTTTGACTAGGATATAGAAATTGGACCGGTAGCCCAAAAATATGAAAATGTGACAAGCCCATTATGAAAGGTAGAATTTTAACCAAAGTAAAGAAAATGGGCAAAAATGAGCCTAAACCCAAGAGCAAAAATAAAAATAAAAATAAAGTGATGGAATAATGGTGTAATCAAGAATTAGTTGACATGGCATTAAGACAAAAATTTAGCAAGTGGTGTGATATCCTACATTCATAATTTTAGCAAGTGGTATGATAATACATGGCATTAGGACAAAACATCTATATCGTACACTCATAATTTTAGCAAGTGGGTAATAATACATAGCATTATGACAAAACATCTTTATCCTACACAAATAATTTTAGCTAAGCAAGGAAGATTCAAGGGTTGGAAATTTGCTAACTAAAAAGGCAAACCTATCATACTTGATTAAGACAAAAGAAAAAGGAAATGAATCCCTAAATCAAAGGGACCTTGTCCCTTATCTTAAGAACATATCATCATAATTTTCAAAATACAAATCTCCTTTTCCTATGCATATCTTGACTAAGGAAGAGGAAGACAAGAACATAAGTTGTTTGTTTTCCAAAAATTTAACCAAGTTCATCCTAATTGTGATAAAGTAGACCCATGATTATGAAAGGTAAATTATTTGATAGTCTATATAAGCAAAACCCACCCTTATAACATTATAATTTCGTCCAAGTGAGGGAGAGGAAAAAATAGAATCAAGGTAGAGTGAGGAAAGGAGAGGAAGAAAGGAAGAAAGAGGAAGGAGAAATCTAGAGGACTAAGTGCTCAAGGTAAGTTTAACAATATTTATTTTTGAAGAAAATTTTTGAAACTTATAATATTTATATGGGATTTTGATCTTAGAACTTTGATGATTGGTCACGGATGTTGCTATATCATGTTACATATTTTGTATGTTTGAATACTTAGGCTGGTGACTATAGTTCTGCATAGATATGGCTATGTGTGGCAAAAATTTTAAGCTTCTGTTTTTAAAATTCTGAGAAGAATCCGAAAAGAATTAAAACAAATGGCTAACATGAAAAATGTATATCTATGTCTCACGGATTTTTAGCCACTGGAATCACTCAATTTGGAGTCCATATGAGGTAGATATTGTCTGACTAATAAGCAGTGGTCAGAAAATAGTTAATCAGGGAAGAATTTGTTATGATAGCTTCTGTGTTTTAATTTCTGAGAATTTTCTATAGGGAATTAAAATAAATGGTTAAGATAAGAATTATATATATATATATATATATATGTGTCACGGATTGTTAGCCACTGGAATCACTCAATTTAGAGTCTATATGAGGTAGATATGGTCCGATTAGTATGCAGTTGTCAGAAATTGGTTAATCAGGGAAGAATATTTTAGGATATCTTCTGTGTTTTAATTTCTAAGAACTTTCTATAGGGAATTAAAATAAATTATTAACACAAAAATTATTGCTATATATGTCACGGATTTTTAGCCACTGGAATAACTTAATTTGGAATTTTTATTAGAGAGATATGGACATATTAGTAGGTAGAGGTCAGAACCTATCCGAGAAGAAATAATATGTACTTTCAGGGAGTAATATCACCTTGATTTCTTAATATTTCGCTAAATTGTTCAACATAATAGTTTTAGATAATTGTTTTATCTTGAAATTGACACCAAGATCACCTACATCGGAGTTAAATTGAGGGAGTTATACTCTAATTAGTAAGAGAAGGTTAGATAGGATGAAAACCTGCTTCAAGAAAATAAAGAAATAAAATTAATATTTAAAAAAAGAAGAAGAATCTTATAAATGAAAATAATAAATGACTAGTATATGCCATAGCCATTGCCATTGTATGAACTTCTTACCATCTTAAGTGTGAAATTTTGACATGGAAATATTTTATAAAGTGATATTTGAAATGGTTATGTTCATGGCATGATTACAAATGATTTTTGGTAATAGTTATATTTTGATGAACATACTTGTTATTGAAAGCATATTTTTGGCTATCATTGTGAAAAGAAAAGAAATGAGCACGGTCACATGGCAATCTGTGTGGTGCACCAGTAGGGGACGCCCTACCAACGGTTATGAACATGTTAATGAGAAAAGAAAGAGAAAGTGTGCCATGTCGGACGGAGCGAGAAAAGCCCGTACCGGAGAGTAGAAAATACTCACCCTGACCGGGGTAGCTTGATATGGGAATAAATTGATAGTCATCATATGATATTCTAAAAATATTTAATTATGTCATAGATGTCATTACTGTACGATTCTCATGTGCATCGATATAGTGCATTCATGTGACCAAAGATATTTACTGTAGTTTATATAGCTGAAAATGACGTGATGAGATATATTGATAATGATTTATTGTTGAACTTACTGGGATTTAATTCTCACTATATTTCACTATCATGTTTAGAAAATTAGTTATGTAGATTTTTCTATGGCTCTGGCTTTTAATGTACGTTGGATCGAGTTACTTTATGTTGGACAGATCACAGAATCAAATAATATGTTTGTGGTCGAGTTGGTTCAGATCCCGGTGAAGGTGCAACCATCCGCAAATATATCTCTGGAATTGGTCAACCAGAATCAATAAGATGTAGTTATTTATGTGTTTGATTTTATTGTATGTACGTTTTGATTAATGACGTGTATGTAAACTCTATATTGTATAATATAAAAAAATGTTGTTACATTATACAGTAAGACATAATGTAACATCCCCGATTTTTCTTTATGTTACTAATTGAAATTTATTTCTTTTAGAGAGGAGAAAGCATTTTGAATCTCACGGGAGGATTAAATTATTTTACTCAAGTCAAACAAGATCATAGGAATGGTTAAAATGGCATTTATGTAATTTCATTGAGATGGCAATTTTGTAAATACTCTAGTATGGCAGTTTTGTAAATGCTTTAGAATGACATTTTTGTAATTAAAGGATGATGGCATTTTTGTAATTAATGGAGGTTGGCATTTTTGTGATTAAGAGGTGGTAGGTAGAAAAAATAATTAAGAGGTTAAGAAGGAGAAGGGGGAAGTGTCGATAGGATTGTTGAAAAGGAAAGAGGAAGAAAAGAAAGAGGAGGAAAAGAAAGAAGAAGAAAAAGAAGAGAAAGAGGAAGAAGAAGGAAAAGGAAAAGGAAGAGAAAAGGAAAATCAAGGTAAATTTCTTGGTCGTCTCTCTAATTTCATCATTATTTCTTAAGGAATACCCTAATTCATGGTATGGATGTAGGATTTTATTTTGTGTGGAAGGAATAAGCACACAAGTTTAAGGATTTATCTGAGTTAGGCTTAACATCCACTCGTGAATTTTTGTATAAAATTAAATATATATACTTTTTAGATGTGATTTTGGATAACATGTGGTTTGGATATTTATATGGAATTTTGTTTTGGATGTTTGGACATGCATATGGGTGTATGGGATTATATAAAAGAAAATCAAAGGAGAAGTTAAATTAAAGTAATTAATAATTTGGTATAAAAATGATGCATTATATTATGAAAGTAATTAAATGGCAAACATAAAGCTGATGACGAGTTGCTTGATAGTTTTATATTGTATTTGATGAATATAAATTTATATATATACATTTATATGTATGGATGAATATTGACAGGTTGTATGGCTTGAGACGATACCGAGTAGGGGACGCCCTATTAGCTTGAGTAAGCCAAGGGAGGGCCGCTCTAATCGGGTGACAGTGGTAATGTGAGGGGGTAGGAGGGTGATGTACTCACATTCCCTAATCACTTATTGTGACTGTAGTCGATCGATCACTATGCGTATAACAAATGAGTAAATTAAAAGCCGTGATATGGCTGAGCATTATAAAATCAAAAATGGATTTGCAGTGCATATATAGTATGATAATTATGCATAAACAAAATTTATGATTTTATCTCAAAATCTTGATATTTTTTCTGTAGCTTAAATAGCTGAACATAACTCCTATTTTCTCATCATATTTTATTTATGTTAAGTCTACTGGGAAGCTCTGTTCTCACTATTATTATGGTGTTATGTTCAGATAAAAAGAAATGAGAAATGACCGGGTATGATGTTATTGATGGAGATCTCGATGTCAGCACCACCTCCTCACCCTTTGTATTTCAAGGGTGAAGTGTTGTATAGGGACTCTTATTTATGTACTGAACTATTGTATTGTATAAATATAACATGTGTGAGGTTTGTAATATATATGTAAACATATATATTGTGTTTTGAAATGTTGTATTGTATAATTATAACTTATATGAGGCATGTAATAAATATGTATACATATATATTGTGTTTATACATATGACGTATTTAAAATGCGTAATGTGAAAAAAAAATTAAAGTAAATCGGATCTTACAAAGTTGCTATAATAATAGTAATTAAATTAAAAAAATGGATGTTACAAAGTTGGTATCAGAGCCGGTCAATCTTAGGCGACCATGGGGTGGGTGGTCACCTAGATTGACTTAGAGGAGTCTTAAATAGTTATGTGGAAACGTTGTGTAAGGTAGTAGATAAATTTAGTAGGAAAGTACTAGTATTTCTTATTTATAATCTTGTGTAGTGTGATAACTACTGTAAAATTTTGAACTGATGTTGAGTTTGATCACTTTAATAGTGACTAATATTTTGCTTTACTAATACAGTAAGTTATGGCACGACCAAGAAGGAATCTGTCAGGAAATGCAGATGCTACCTTAAATAGTATAGCCGCGGCTATTCAAACTCAGGCAGCTTACTATGAATCAGATACTGCAGCACCTTTAGAATATTAATAATAATGACGAGGTTAGGAAAAATGAAAGAAATCAAAATAGAAACAGAATTGGAAGTGGTAATGGATGGTCTAAATTTATGGGAACGCGACCTCCGTCTTTTGTGGGTGCATATGAACTGATAGTTGTTGAGAGATGGCTGACGGAACTCGAGAAGATTTTTGAAGTTCTAAATTGTTCTGATGAGCAGAAGGTCAATTTTGGGACATATATCTAAAGGAAGAAGCTGAATACTAGTGGAAAGGAGCCAAAGAGTTACTAGTACATCAAGACAGGAAAATTATATGGCACTTGTTTCGAGAGACTTTTTGAACAAATATTTTTCGAATAATGTGAGAGCTGAGAAAGAGATTGAGTTTCTTCAACTTAGACAAGGAAATGGGACCATTGAGCACTATATTACCAAGTTTGAAAAACTATTTAAGTTCTCAAGTACTCTGAAGAATAATTTAGATGAAGCTTGGAAGGCAATGAAGTTTGAATCAAGACTGAACCCGGAGCTTAGAAATGCTGTGGTGGCATTAGAGATTCGGGAATATGCCCTGTTGGTAAATAAATGTCGGATGCTGACAACAAGTTTAAAAGCAGTAGAGGATGAAAAGGAGAGGCAGACTCAGTGGAAGTGGAAGAGAGAGTTCCTAGTTATGGATAGAAATACCAGAGGAAAGAATATAATGAGAGGTAAACAACCAGCAATTGTGGAACCCAGACCTTTTCTAAAAAAGTCGGCAATGGGTCCATGTGGAAAATGCGGAAAATTCTATGGGGATAAATCCTGTTATTTTGATTCAGTTACTTTCCACCAATGTGGACAAAAGGGGCACATAGCACGATATTGTCCACTGGGAAATGGGAAAGGTATTGAACGAACTCAACAAACGATAGGAAGAGTTTTCACTTTGAGCGGCGCTGAAGCAAAGACAGCTCTTGATTTGATGCAATGTACGTGCTGTATCAACAAGTTGCCTTTGAATGTATTGTTTGATTTTGGCACGAGCCATTCTTTCATAGCAATAGAATGTGTGGGAAAATTACAGCACTCTATTGCGGAGTTACCATACGAGTTAGCGGTGGTGACACCTACAGGAGGAAAAATAATTACCTCCTCAGTATGTTTGAATTGTCCCATTGTATTGAATGACAGATCCTTTGTAGTGGATCTGATTTGTCTACCTCTGGATGGTATAGATATCATGTTGGGTATGGATTGGTTAAGTCAGAACCGAGTCCTAATGGATTGTTGCAATAAGACTTTTGAGTTTCTCTCGGACCCACCGGAAGACTAAAAGTATAGCATTATTAGTGCTCACCGACTCTATAAGGAGATGAGGGATGTGGATCTAAGATGTGTTTTCCTATATACCATCAACTCGAGTATGAAACGGGAACTACTTGAGATTCAAGTAGTTTGTGAATTTCTAGAGGTTTTTTTCCCTGAGATTTTTGAACCTCCACCGAAGAGAGAAATTGAATTTTCCATCGATTTAGCACCAAAGGCGAGGCCTATTTCTATCACTCCTTATAGAATGTCTCTTGTGGAACTACAAGAGATAAAGAAGCAAATCAAAGAGCTGTTAGAAAAGAACTTTATCAGACCTAGCATATCACCTTGGGGAGTGCCTGTATTGTTTGTAAAGAAGAAAGATGGCATTTTGAGATTGTCTATTGATTACAGGCAATTGAATAAGGCAACTATTAAGAATAAGTATCCGTTGCCTAGAATAGACGATCTATTAGATCAATTAAAGGGAGCTACTATTTTCTCTAAATAGACTTGAGGTTAGGATATCATCAGATAGGAGTGAAAGAAGAAGACATTTCAAAAACAGCTTTCAGAACTCGGTATGGACACTACGAATTTTTAGTCATGCCTTTTAGGGTCACAAATGCACCTGCAGTCTTTATGGACTATATGAATCGTATTTTTAGACCCTACTTAGATCAATTCGTAGTACTGTTCATAGATAATATTTTAATCTACTCTAAGAGTGAGGAAGAACACAACCAGCATCTTTGATTAGTACTTCAGGTCTTGAAGGAAAAGAAACTTTTTGCTAAGTTGGAAAAATGTGAATTTTGGTTGGAAGAAGTGAAGTTTTTGGGTCACATAATTTCTAAAGATGGTGTGTCAGTGGATCCCAGTAAAACGGAAGCAGTGCTGAAATGGGAGAGACCTAAAACAGTGACTGAAATTAGAAGTTTCTTGGGTTTAACAGGATATTACAGAAGGTTTATATATGGATTCTCTCAATTAGCTTTTCCTTTGACTTAATTGACCAGAAAAGGAAGTCGCTTTAATTGGACTGAAGAATGCGAAAATAGTTTCCAAGAGCTTAAATTCAAATTGACTTCTCTACCTCTTCTGGGTGCTCCAGGTAAGTTTAACAATATTTCTTTTTGAAGAAAACTTTTGAAATTTATAATATTTATATGAGATTTTGATCTTAGAACTTTGATGATTGGTCATGATGTTGCTATATCATGTTACATATTGATCTTGCATGTGATGTATGTTTGAATACTTAGACTGGTATAGAAAGTTCTGCATAGGTATGGCTATGGGTGGCAAACGTTTTAGCTTTTTTGTTTTAATTTATGAGAATTATCTATAGGGAATTAAAATCAATGGTTAACATAAGAATTAAAGATATATGTGTTACGGATTTTTATCCACTAGAATCATTCAATTTGAAGTCCATATGAGGTAGATATGGTCCGATTAGTAAGAAAAGGTCAGAAAATGGTACATCAGGGAAGAATATGTTAGGATAGCTTCTGTGTTTTAATTTCTGGGAATTATCTGTAAGGAATTAAAATAAATGGTTAACATAAGAATTAAATATATATGTGTCACGGAGCCACTGGAATCATTCAATTTGGAGTCCATATGAGGTAGATATGGTCCGATTAGTGAGCAAAGGTCAGAAAATGGTTCATCAGGGAAGAATATGTTAGGATAACTTCTGTATTTTAATTTTTGGGAATTATCTGTATGGAATTAGAATAAATGGTTAACATAATAATTAGCGCTATATGTGTCACGGATTTTTAGCCACTGGAATCATTCAATTTGGAGTTCATATGAGGAAGATAGGAGCTGATTAGTAGTCAAAGGTCAGAAAATGGTTCATCAGGGAAGAATATGTTAGGATAGCTTCAATATATTAATTTCTGAAAATTATCTGTATAGAATTAAAATAAATGGTTAACATAAGAATTATAGATATGTGTTTCATGGATTTTTAGCCACTAGAATCACTCAATTTGGAGTCCATATGAGGTAGATATGGTCCAATTAGTAGGTAGAGGTCAGAACCTATCCGAGAAGAAATAACATGTACATTTAGGGAGTAATAGTAACTTGATTTCTTAATATTTCGCTACAATGTTCAACATAATAGTTTTAAATAATTGTTTTATCTTGAAATGGACACTAAGATCACCTATATCGGAGTTCAATTGAGGGAGTTATGCTCTAATTAGTAAGAGAAAGTTAGATATGATGAAAACCTGCATCAAGAAAATAAAGAAATAAAATTAATATTTAAAAAAAAGACGAATTTTATAAATGACTAGTATATGCCATAGCCATTGCCATTGTATGAACTTCTTACCATCTTAAGTGTAAAATTTTGACATGGAAATATTTTATAAAGTGATATTTGAAATGGTTATATTCATGGCATGATTACTAATGATTTATGGTAATAGTTATATTTTGATGAACATACTTATTATTGAAAGCATATTTTTGGCTATCATTGTGAAAAGAAAAGAAATGAGCACGGTCACATGGCAATCCGTGTGGTGCACCAGTAGGTGACGCCCTACCAACGGTTATGATTATTATTATGTGAAAAGAAAGAGAAAGTGTGCCATGTCGGACGGAGCGAGAAAAGCCTGTACCGGAGAGTAGAGGATACTCACCCTAACCGGGGTAGCTTGAAATGAGAATAAGTTAATGGCCATCATATGATATTCTAAAAATAGTTAATCCTGTCATACATATCATTAATGTATGATTCTTATGTGCATAGGTATAATGCATTCATGTGACCAAAGATATTTTCTGTAGTTTATATAGCTGAACATGACGTGATGAGCTATATTGATGATGATTTATTGTTGAACTTACTGGGATTTAATTCTCACTATATTTCCATATCATGTTCAGAAAATTAGTTATGCAGATTTTTCTATAGCTCTGGCTTTCAGTGCACGTTGGATCGAGTACTTTATGTTGGGCAGATCCTAGAAGCAAATAAAATGTTTGTGGTCGAGTTGGCTTAGATCCCGGTGAAGGTGCAACCACCCACACCTATATCTCTGGAATTGGTCAACCAGAATAAATAAGATGTAGATTTTTATGTGTTTGATATGTTGTACGTATGTTTTGATTAATGACATGTATGTGAACTCTGTATTGTATAAATTAAATAAATGTTATATTGAGTTAAGTTGTAATGAGGTAATAACTTCATGGTATTTAAAAAAAATTTGATACTTAAATGGAGTTGTTACTTAATTGGTATCAGAGCAGGTCGATCTTAGATGGCCAGTGGGTGGATGGTTATTTGAATCGATTTTATAGTGTCTTGAGTATGTTGTGGTTGTGCTGTGTAAGGGATTAGTGATTTATATAGATAAGAAATTACTAGTGTTTCCTATCTATATGCCGAGGTGATGTTATGACTACTATTAAATATTTTTGAACTAACTATTGGGCTTAATCACCTCAATAGCAGCATAACTTTGTATTGCCATAGTAGGAAATAGCACCACCAAGGAGGAATCCAGCAACCAATGCAGAGGAAACCCTGCAGAACTTGGCCACGGCAATTCGAGACCAAGTCATGACCACCAACTAAATTTTACAATATCTCCAGAATGCTAATAACCCAAATGGTGAGAATGGTGCTAACAACCGGATGACTGAAAAAGATAATGGCATATCCGAGTTCTTGAGGACTAGACTACCTTGTTTCCAAGGTGGCTATGACCCAACGGTAGCCGAAAGGTGGATAAGGGAATTAGAGAAAATCTTTGAAGTGATGGGCTGTACTGAAGAGCAGCAAGTTATTTTTGCTGCATATATGTTAAAGGATGAAGCAGAATACTGGTGGCGTGGAGCTAGAGAACTTTTAGCTCATCAGGGAAGACAGATCACTTGGCAAGTGTTCAAGGACATTTTTTTTTGAAAAGTACTTTCCAAGTACTGTACGAGCAGAGAAAGAGATCAAATTCCTCCAACTCAGGCAAGGTAGCATGATCGTGGACCAGTATATCGCAAGGTTCGAGGAGCTATCTAAGTTCTCCTCTTATCTGCGATATAACCCAGATGAAGCATGGAAGGCGGTTAAGTTTGAAGCAGGACTAAACCCAGAGATAAATAATGCTGTTATAGCTATGGAGATCAAAGAGTTTGTACCTCTGATAAATAAATGCAGACTCCTGGAAAAGAGTTTAAGGGCAGTAGAGGACGAGAAGCAAAGGCGAAACCTATGGAAGAGGAAGAAAAATTTTCCAAACCCTGGAAAGAACATGAGAAGAAGTGGATATGGAGTTGGAAAGAGGCCATTGACTGTGGGTCCTAGACGTTTTCAACAAGACCTCACCCCAGTCAAGTGTGCTAAGTGCGGACACATGCATGGTAACCGATCATGCTACATGGGACAAGATGTCTGCTTCAATTGCAGACATAAGGGACATTTTGCGAGAAACTGCCCACAGAATGTGGGAAAACAGCCAGAACAGAGGCCTCAGGTGAAAGGAAGGGTTTTCACCCTGAGCGGCCAAGAGGCGGCTCAATCTTCTGAAATGATTCAAGGTACATGCTATATCTATGGATTTGCTCTTATGGTGTTATTTGACTCTGGTGCTAGTCATTCATATATATTAGAAGAATGTATTAGGAAGTTTCAATTTCCTATTTCTGAAACTCCCTATAGGCTATCCGTAGTAACCCCTACAGGGGAAAGGGTATTAACTTCCTCTATATGTAAAGACTGTTAAGTCACCATCCAGGAGAAAACTTTTTCTGTAGACCTCGTCTGTTTACCTTTAAGAGGTATTGAGGTCATTCTAGGGTTAGACTAGATGTCTAGAAATCGAGTCTTGTTGAATTGTTGTAACAAGACCGTTGAATTTCTACCTCCTACTCTGAAAGAGGAGGTCCAGTTATTGATGCTAAATGCCAATCAAGTTAATAGGGAGTTAAAAAATGGAGTACTTCGATACATTCTCTTGTATTTATCAAACTTAGAAGTCGAATCGAAACTTGATGAAATCCCAATAGCCAACGAGTTTCCTGAAGTATTTCCATCAGATATTCCAGGCTTACCTCCCAAGAGAGAGATAGAGTTCTCTATTGATCTCCTACCTGGGACAGCCTATCTCTATTTCACCATATCGAATGGCCTCGAAGGAACTACAGGAACTCAAGAAGCAGTTGAAAGAACTATTAGATAAACAATTCATTAGACCGAGTGTATCACCTTGGGGAGCTCCTGTATTGTTTGTTAAGAAGAAAGACGGGAGCTTGAGACTATGCATAGATTACAGACAACTGAATAAGGTGACTATAAAAAACAAGTACCCTCTCCTTAGGATAGATGACTTATTGGAACAATTAAAGGGAGCCTCCATCTTTTCTAAAATTGACTTGAGGTCAGAATATCATCAGATTAGGATCAAGGAGGAGGACGTACCAAAAACTGCCTTCAGGACTAGGTATGGGCACTATGAGTTTCTCGTAATGCCCTTCTGGTTGACGAATGCACCTATAATTTTCTTAGATTACATGAATCGCATTTTTCGACCATACCAAGATCAATTTGTTGTAGTGTTCATTGATGACATCTTGATATACTCTAAGAGTGAGAAAGAACATGAACAACATCTCCGAATCGTGCTGCAAGTACTGAAAGAGAAAAAGTTATACGCCAAATTGGAGAAGTATGAATTTTGGCTATCAGAGATGAAGTTTCTCGAACATGTCATCTCTAATAGAGGGGTAGCCATAGATCCTAGCAAGACGGAAGTAGTGATTCAGTAGGAGATGTAACATCCCGTAATTTTTAGATATTTTCCTTAGAAATTCTTCACCTTACATATATACATAGAAATGTTCTAATATTAATGGAATAGGTAAAGAAAGAAAACCTAAGAGGAAATATTAGAAATAAACATGTTAAAGAAATGTGAAATTCTTAGGTAAAGAAAGATAAATTTTTGTGAAGTAAGTAAAGGTCTTAAAAATTTCAAGAAGATCGGATTAGGGTAATTTTTCTTAATTTAAGAGCAAAAGTTACTAAGTTTAGTATCTCCACCCGTAATTGGGCTTTAACCTATAGACACTTCATATAGAGTTTTTCTACTTCACATGAATTTTTAGCAAGCCAATAGGATAGGCCAAGGAAGAAATAAAACATAGACTTGGACTAAGATATAGAAATTGGACCGATAGCCCAAAAATCATGAAAATGTGACCAAGCCCATTATGAAAGGAAGAATTTTAACCAAAGTAAGGAAAATGGGCAAGAATGAGCCCAAACCCAAGAGGAAAAATAAAAATAAAAATAAAATTAAAATGATGAAATATTAGTGTAATCAAGATTAAGTGACATAGCATTAAGACAAAAATTTGACAAGTGGTGTGATTCTACATTCATCATTTTGGCAAGTGGCATAATAATACAAGGCTTTAGGACAAAAACATCTATATCCTACATTCATAACTTTAGCAAGTGGGTAATAATACATAGCATTATGACAAAACATCATTATCCTACACAAATAATTTTAGTTAAGTAAGGAAAATTCAAGGGCTAGAAATTTGCCACTTAAAAAGGCAAATCTATCATACTTGATTAAGACAAAAGAAAAAGGAAATGAATCCCTAAATCAAAGGGATCTTGCCCCATATCTTAAGAACATGTCATCATAATTTTCAAAATACAAATCTCATTTTTCTATGCATATCTTGACTAAGGAAGAGGAAGACAAGAACATAAGTTGTTTGTTTTCCAAAAATTCAACAAAGTGTATCCTAATTGTGATAAGGTAGACCCATGATCATGAAAGGTGAATTATTTGGTGGTCTATATAAGAAAACCCACCCTTACAACATTAGAATTTCGTCCAAGTGAGGGAGAGCAAAAATAGAAGCAAGGTAGTGTGAGGAAAGGAGAGGAAGAAAGGAAGAAAGAGGAAGGAGAAGTCTAGGAGACTAAGTGCTCCAGGTAAGTTTAACAATATTTCTTTTTGAAGAAAACCTTTGAAACTCATAATATTTATATGAGATTTTGATCTTAGAACTTTGATGATTGGTCATGGATGTTGCTATATCATGTTGCATATTGATCTTGCATGTGATGTATGTTTGAATACTTAGGTTGGTGTAGATAGTTCTGCATGGATATGGCTATGGTTGACAGAATTTTAAGCTTCGGTATTTTAATTTCTGGGTACAATCTATAAGGAATTAAAATAAATGGTTAACATAAGAATTAAATATATATGTGTCACGGATTTTCACCCACTGGAATCATTCCATTTGGAGTCCATATGAGGTAGCTATGGTTTGATTAGTAGTCAAAGGTCAGAAAATGAATCATCAGGGAAGAATATGTTAGGATAGCTTCGGTAATTTAATTTCTGGGAATTATTGGTAGGGAATTAAAATAAATGGTTAACATAAGAATTAAAGATATGTGTGTCATGGATATTTAGCCACTGGAATCATTCAATTTGGAGTTCACATGTGGTAGATATGGTCCGATTAGTAATCCAAGGTCAGAAAATGGTTCATCAGGGAAGATTATGTTAGGACAGCTTTTGTATTTTAATTTCTGGGAATTATCTGTATGGAATTAAAATAAATGGTTAACATGAACGTTATATATCTATGTCTCATGGAAATATACCCACTGGAATTATGCAATTTGAAGTTCATATGAGGTAGATATTATCCGATTAGTAAGCAGAGGTCAGAAAATGTTTATTCAGGGAAGAGTATGTTATTAATGCTTTAGTTTTTGAATTTCTGGGAATATTCTGTAGGGAATTAAAATAGCGCGTCAACATAACAATTATAGATATATGGCTCATGGATTTTTACCAACTGGAATAACTCAATTTGGAGTTCCAATTTGGGAGATATGGTCTAATTAGTCAGTAAAGGTCAGAACCTATCCGAGAGGAACTATCCTGTACTTTGAGGGAGTAATATCACCTTCGTTTCTTAATTTTTCGCTACAATGTTCAACATAATAGTTTTAGATAATTGTTTTATCTTGAAATGGACACCAAGATCACCTACATCAGAGTTAAATTGAGGGAGTTATTCTCTGATTAGTAAGAGAAGGTTAGATAGGATGAAAACCTGCATCAAGAAAATAAAGAAATAAAATTAGTATTTAAAAAAGAAGATGAATCTTAATAAATGACTAGTATAGCCATAGCCATTGCCATTGTATGAACTTCTTACCATCTTAAGTGTGAAATTTTGACATGGAAATATTTTATAAAGTGATATTTGAAATGGTTATGTTCATGGCATGATTACCAATGATTTATGGTAATAGTTATATTTTGATGAACATACTTGTTATTGAAAGCATATTTTTGGCTATCATTGTGAAAAGAAAAGAAATGAGCACGGTCACATGGCAATCCGTGTGGTGCACCAGTAGGGGACGCCGTACCAACGGTTATGATCATGATAATGAGAAAAGAAAGAGAAAGTGGGCCATGTCGGACGGAGCGAGAAAAGCCCGTACCGGAGAGTAGAGGATACTCACCCTGACCGGGGTAGCTTGAAATGAGAATAAGTTGATGGCCATCATATGATATTTTGAAAATAGTTTATCCTGTCATACATATCATTACAGTATGATTCTTATGTGCATAGATATAATGCATTCATGTGACCAAAGATATTTTTCTGTAGTTTATACAGCTGAACATGACGTGATGAGCTTTACTAATGATAATTTATTGTTGAACTTACTGGGATTTAATTCTCACTATATTTCCATATCATGTTCAGAAAATTATTTATGCAGCTTTTGTTACTAAGGCTCTGGCTTTTAGTGCACATTGGATCGAGTTACTTTATGTTGGGCAAATTTCAGAATCAAATAAGATGTTTGTGGTCGAGTTGGCTCAGATCCCGGTGAAGGTGCAACCACCCGCACCTGTATCTCCGGAATTGGTTAACTAAAATAAACAAGATGTAAATATCTATGTGTTTGATATGTTATACGTCTGTTTTGATTAATGACATGTATGTGAACTCAATATTGTATAATAATAAAGGAAAAAAAAGAGAGGTTGTTACAGGAGAGACCAAAGACAGTTATGGAAGTCAGAAGTTTCCTGGGTTTGGCAGGATACTACAAGAGGTTTATACAAAACTTCTCTCGTATAGCCTTGCCATTGACTAAATTGACCAAGAAGGGAAGTCCTTTCAAATGGATTGATCAATGTGAAGCTAGTTTTTAGGAGCTTAAGACAAGACTGACCACTCCTCCAGTTTTAATTATTCCCGACCCCACAGGACATTTTGAAGTGTATAGTGATGCTTCAAAGAAAGGACTAGGGTGTGTGTTAATGCAAGATAAGAGAGTAGTTGCTTATGCCTCTAGACAACTAAGACCCCAATTATCCAACCCATGATCTTGAATTGGCGGCGGCGGTGTTTGCTTTAAAGATTTGGCGACATTACTTATACGGAGTAACCTTTGAAGTATATTGCCATCACAAGAGTCTTAAATATCTCTTTGATCAAAAGGAGTTAAATATGAGGCAACGAAGATCGGTGGAATTTCTCAATGACTACAAGTTTGAGATAAAGTATCATCCAGGAAATGCGAATGTTGTAGCTGATGCCTTAAGTCGAAAATCTCTACACATGGGCCAGATGATGTTGTATGAGATGCAAATGCTAGAGGAGTTTCGGAATTTGAAGCTGGACACTACTTTTTCCTCAAAGAAGCTAACCATTAATGGTTTAAGTATAGGGTGTGACCTTAGAGCTCAGATCGAAGAGGCTCAAGTTCACAACCAATACTTACAGGATCATAAAGATCAAGGAAATTTTTCTGTCATGGAAGATGGAGCAATCAAGTATCAAGGAAGGATTTGTGTCCCTCTAGAACGAGAGTTGAAGACTAAAATCCTACAAGAAGCACATTAGAGTAAATATACTGTCCATCCTGGATGCACTAAAATGTACCAGGACTTAAAGATGATATATTGGTGGCCAGGGATGAAAAAGGATATTGCAGAGTTCGTGGCGAAATGTCTAATTTGTCAAAAGGTGAAGGTAGAGCATCAAAAGCCAGCGGGATTTCTACAACCTCTTGAGATCCCTAAATGGAAATGGGACAGTATCTCGATGGATTTTGTTGTGGTTTTACCTAAGACTTCAGTGGGACATGACTCTATCTGAGTAATAATTGACAGATTAACCAAATCTGCTCACTTTCTGCCTATAAAAATTAACTTTTCACTGGAGAAATTGACCCAACTGTACGTCCAGGAAATAGTTAGACTGCATGGGATTCCCTTAACTATTGTTTCTGATAGAGATCCGAGGTTCACGTCGAGGTTTTGGAAAGCATTGCAGGAAGCTTTTGGTACTCAGTTGCGGTTCAGTACTGCCTACCTTCCTCAGACTGATGGGCAGACTGAACGGACTATTCAAACTTTAGAAGACATGTTAAGGGCCTGTGTGATAGAGCTAGGTAAAGGATGGGATAAATACCTACCTTTAGTAGAGTTTGCTTATAATAATAGTTATCGCTCCAGTATTAAGATGGCCCCCTACGAAGCTTTATATGGTGGGAAGTGCCGATCTCCACTATGTTGGTTTGAGGTAGGAGAAAAGAACTTGTTGGGTCCTGATCTAGTTCAACAAACCACTGAACAAATCAGGATAATACGAGACAAAATACTTACAGCTCAGAGTCGGCAAAAGAGTTACTACGATAAGAGACATAGACCTCTAGAGTTTGAGGAAGGAGACCATGTATTTCTGAAAGGAGAACATGACATACTGGCTAGTACCTGCATCCATATTGGACACTGACGTGAAGCAACTGAGAAATAAAACCATTCCCCTTGTTAAGATGTTATGGGAAGATTTGACTCCGGAAGAAGCAACTTAGGAGCTGGAAGAAGTCACGAGGAAGAAATATCCGTAATTGTTCTTATTAGGTAATTTCTAAAATTTTGAGGACAAAATTTCTTTTACGGGGAGAGAAATGTAACATCCCTAATTTCGTTTCTTTTATTGATAAAAGTGCATAAATATTTAATTAAGGATATAAAATTTATTAGACAATATTTTAGATATCTAAGGAAATATAGTCCTTAGAAATTCTTCACCTTATGTATATACATAGAAAATGTTTCTAACATTAAGAGAACAAATAAAGAGGAAAAACCTAATAGGGAAAATAATTAGAAATAACATACTAAAGAGATGCAAAATTCTTGGATAAGGAAGATAAATTTTTAGAAACAAGTAAAGGTCATAAAATTTCAAGAACATTGGATTATGGTAATTTTTCCTAATTCAAGAATTAGAGTTACTAAGTTTAAAATCTTTACCCATACATTGGGCTTTTACCTATGGACACTTCATATAGAGTTTTTCCACTTCACATAAGTTTCTAGCAAGCCCATTGGATAACCTAAGCAAGAAATAAAACAAAGACTTGGACTAGGATATAGTAATTGGACCAATAGCCCAAAAATTATGAAAATGTGACCAAGCCCTCCATGAAAGGTAGAATTTTATCCAAAGCAAAGAAAATAGGTAGGAATAAGCCCAAATCCAAGAGGAAAAATAAAATAAAATAAATTAGGTGATAATATAATAATGTAATAATAATAAAGATTATGTTACATGGCATTAAGACAAAAATTTAGCAAGTGGTGTGATTCTACATTCATCATTTTGGCAAGTGGCATGATAATACAAGGCTTTAGGACAAAAACATCTATATCCTACACTCATAATTTTAGCAAGTGGTATGATAATACATGGCATTAGGACAAAACATTCCTATACAACACAAATAATATCAACCAAATAATGGAGATTCAAGGGCTAGAAATTTGCCACCTAAAAAGGAAAACCTATCATACTTGTTTAAGACAAAAGAAAATGGAAATGAATCCCTAAATCAAAGGGACCTTGTCCCATATCTTAAGATCATATTATCATAATTTCCAAAATACACATCTCTTTTTCCTATGCATATCTTGACTAAGGAAGAGGAAGACAAGAACATAAGTTGTTTGCTTTCCAAAAATTCAACCAAGTGTAATCTAATTGTGATAAGGTAGACCCATGATCATGAAAGGTGAATTATTTGGTGGTCTATATAAGAAAACTCACCATTACAACATTATAATTTCGTCCAAGTGAGGGAGAGGAAAAATAGAAGCAAGGTAGAGTGAGGAAAGGAAAGGAAGAAAGGAAGAAAGAGGAAGGAGAAATCTAGGGGACTAAGTGGTCCAGGTATGTTTAACAATATTTCTTTTTGAAGAAAATTTTTGAAACTTATAATATTTATATGAGATTTTGATCTTAGAACTTTGATGATTGGTCATGATGTTGCTATATCATGTTACATATTGATCTTGCATGTGATGTATGTTTGAATACTTAGACTGGTATAGAAAGTTCTGCATAGGTATGGCTATGGGTGGCAAACTTTTTAGCTTCTGTGTTTTAATTTCTGAGAATTATATATAGGGAATTAAAATTAATGGTTAACATAAGAATTAAAGATATATGTGTCACATATTTTTATCCACTGGAATCATTCAATTTGGAGTCCATATGAGGTAGATATGGTCCGATTAGTAAGAAAAGGTCAGAAAATGGTTCATTCGGGAAGAATATGATAGGATAGCTTCTGTGTTTTAATTTTTGGGAATTATCTGTAAGGAATTAAAATAAATGGTTAACATAAGAATTAAAGATATATGTGTCACGGATTTTTAGCCACTATAGTCATTCAATTTGGAGTCCATATGAGGTAGATATGGTCCGATTAGTGAGCAAAGGTCAGAAAATGGTTCATCAGGGAAGAATATGTTAGGATAGCTTCTGTTCTATAATTTTTAGGAATTATCTCTAGGGAATTAAAATAAATGGTAATATAAGAATTGAAGGTATATGTTTCACGGATTTTTAGCCACTGGAATCATTCAATTTGGAGTCCATATGAGGTAGATATGTTTCGATTAGTACTCAAAGGTCAAAAAATGGTTCGTCAGGGAAGAATATGTTAGGATAGCTTCTGTATTTTAATTTCTAGGAATTATCTGTATGGAATTAGAATAAATGGTTAACATAAGAATTATAACTATATGTGTCATGGATTTTTAGCCACCGGAATCATTCAATTTGGAGTTCATATGAGGAAGATAGTAGCTGATTAGTATTCAAAGGTCAGAAAATGGTTCATCAGGGAAGAATATGTTAGGATAGCTTCTATATATTAATTTCTGCAAATTATCTGTATAGAATTAAAATAAATGGTTAACATAATAATTATAGATATGTGTGTCACGGATTTTTAGCTATTGGAATCACTCAATTTGGAGTCCATATGAGGTAGATATGGTCTGATTAGTAGGTAGAGGTCAGAACCTATCCGAGAAGAAATAACCTGTACATTTAGGGAGTAATATCAACTTGATTTCTTAATATTTCGCTACAATGTTCAACATAATAGTTTTAGATAATTGTTTTATCTTGAAATGGACACCAAGATCACCTACATCAGAGTTCAATTGAGGGCGTTATGCTTTGATTAGTAAGAGAAGGTTAGATATGATGAAAACCTTCATCTAGAAAATAAAGAAATAAAATTAATATTTAAAAAAGAAGACGAATCTTATAAATGACTAGTATATGCCATAGGCATTGCCATTGTATGAACTTCTTACCATCTTAAGTGTAAAAGTCTGACATGGAAATATTTTATAAAGTGATATTTGAAATGGTTATATTCATGGCATGATTACTAATGATTTATGGTAATAGTTATATTTTGATGAACAGACTTGTTATTGAAAGCATATTTTTGGCGATCATTGTGAAAAGAAAAGAAATGAGCACGGTCACATGGCAATCCGTGTGGTGCACCAGTAGGTGACGCCCTACCAACGGTTATGATTATTATTATGTGAAAAGAAAGAGAAAGTGTGCCATGTCAGACGGAGCGAGAAAAGCCTGTACCAGAGAGTAGAGGATACTCACCCTGACCGGGGTAGCTTGAAATGAGAATAAGTTGATGGCCATCATATGATATTCTAAAAATAGTTAATCCTGTCATACATATCATTAATGTATGATTCTTATGTGCATAGATATAATGCATTCATGTGACCAAAGATATTTTCTGTAGTTTATACAGCTGAACATGACGTGATGAGCTATATTGATGATGATTTATTGTTGAACTTACTGGGATTTAATTCTCACTATATTTCCATATCATGTTCAAAAAATTAGTTATGCAGATTTTTCTATAGCTCTGGCTTTTAGTGTACGTTGGATTGAGTACTTAATGTTGGGCAAATCCCAAAAGCAAATAAATTGTTTGTGGTCGAGTTGGCTTAGATCCTGGTGAAGGTGCAACCACCCGCACCTGTATCTCCGGAATTGGTCAACCAGAATAAATAATATGTAGATTTTTATGTGTTTGATATGTTGTATGTATGTTTTGATTAATGACATGTTTGTGAACTTTGTATTGTATAACTTAAATAAATGTTATATTGAGTTAAGTTGTAACGAGGTAATAACTTCATGGTATTTAAAAAAAAATTGATACTTAAATGGAGTTGTTACACTTGGTGCATATGCATTGCACTTGATTTGAGTGGACATCGATGAATATCGGTGGGTTGTATGGTTGTGACAGTACCGGGTATGGGATGCCCTACTAGTCTGTGTGAGCCGATGAGGCCACCCAACCAAATGAGAATAAAAGAGAAGCAATGAGTGAAAATGTGTGATTTTATAGCTATGGCATGCGATGAGCATTGCGCAACATGAAGAGCTATGTTTTTCATGCATTGAGTGTGCCAGATCGCTGAGTGAGGCAGGTGTATTAAAAGTTATGATTTTATCATAAATGCTTTATATTTTCTGTAGTTTATATAGCTGAACATAATATATGTTTTTGCACATTTTATTATAAAATGTTAAGTCTACTGAGAACCATGTTCTCACTATTTTGTGGTGTTATGTTCAGATAAAAGGAAGTGAGATGCTTCCATGGACGGCGTTGCTGGTAAAGATCCTAATGTCAGCACCACCTCCTCAACCTTCGTGTTTCAAGGGTGGTGTGCTGTATGGGGAATTTTGTAGTTGTATTGTAATTATGACTTGTATTTTATCATAAATTCTTATGCGAGATTTGTAATATACATATATGGGTATTTATGCATAATGAATATATATATATATATATATATATATATATATATATATATATATATATATATATCAATATATTGTTATGAGAAATGTGATGAAAAGGAAAAAAAATGGTGTTACAGAAGTCGTTGCATTTAAGTCAAATACTGATAAAAGAAATGGAGCTAATTGAGGAATTCATAAATTTGAAATTATCAGTTATGACTGTCCCTGGTAGTTTGATTGTTAGTGAATTAAGAATTGAAAGTGACTTGAAGACTCAGATTAAGGAAGCACAGACACATGATCAATTTTTACAAGATTGAAGAGATCAGCCTGACTTTGCAATGTCAGAGGACATAATTCTTATGTACTGGGGCAGAACATGTATACCACAAGAAGAGAATTTGAAGGCTAAGATTATGGAAGAAGCTCATCAAAGTAATTATACAATCCATCCAAGATCTACAAAAATGTATCAAGATTTGAAAAGATTATACTGGTGGCCAGCAATGAAGAGAGACATTGCTGAATATGTGTCATTGGCGTATCAGATTGCACTTCCTTCGCATTTGTCATTGGGTCATTGGCGTATCAGATTGCACTTCCTCCGCATTTGTCAAATCTGCATGATGTGTTCCATGTTTCTTAACTTCAAAAGTATCTACCAGATCTGTCGCACATAATTCAAGAAGAGATAATAGATGTAGACGAGAATCTAACCTACCGACTGAGGCTAATAGTAATTTTGGATAAAGACGTGAAACAGTTGAGAAATAAAACTATTCCATTGGTGAAGGTAGGTTGGGAGAGTTTAACAATGGAAGAAGCTACATGGGAAAGGGAAGATGACATGAGATAGAAGTATCCACAACTGTTTGAAGATAGGTAAACCTTGAATTTTGAGGACAAAATTCATTTTAGGGGGAAGAACTGTAACATCCCTAATTTTTTCTTATGTTACTAATTGAAATTTATTTCTTTCAAAGAGGAGAAAGCATTTTGGATCTCACGGGAGGATGAAATTATTTTACTCAAATCAAACAAGATTGTAGGAATGGTTAAAATGGAATTTATGTAATTTCATTGAGATGAAAATTTTGTAAATACTTTAGGATGACAGTTTTGTAAATACTTTAGAATTTCATTTTTGTAATTTATGGAGGATGGCATTTTTGTAATTAATGGATAATGGCATTTTTGTAATTAATGGAGGATGACATTTTTATGATTAAGAGGTGGTAGGTAGGAAAAATAATTAAGAGGGAGAAGGGGTAATTGGTAGGTAGGAAAAAAAATGAGAAGTTAAGAAGGAGAAAGGGGAAGTGTCGGTAGGATTGTCGAAAAGGAAAGAGGAAGAAAAGAAAGAGGAGGAAAAGAAAGAAGAAGAAAAAGAAGAGAAAGAGGAAGAAGAAGGAAAAGGAAAAGGAAGAGAAAAGGGAAATCAAAGTAAATTTCTTGGTCGTCTCTCTAATTTCATCATCATTTCTTAAGGAATACCCTAATTCACGATATGGATGTAGGATTTTATTTTGTGTGGAAGGAATCAAGCACGCAAGTTTAAGAATTTATCTGAGGTAGGCTTAACATGCACTCATGAATTTTTGTATAATATTAAATATATATACTTTTTAGATGTGATTTTGGATAACATGTGGTCTGGATATTTATATGGAATTCTGTTTTGGATGTTTGGACATGCATATGGGTGCATGGGATTATATAAAAGAAAATCAAAGGAGAAGTTAAATTAAGCTGAATTTCGGAATAATTGGGAAGCTTCTAGTTTTGGAATTCTGAGAAAATTTGACAAGGATTTTAAAGAAATGGTCAACATATGAATTTTAGATATATGTCTCATGGATCTATAGGCTTTGGAATTACTTAATTTGAAGTTCATATGAGGAAGATATGGCTGATTAAATGAGCAGAGGTCAGAATCTAGGATAGTAAAAATAAGCGTTTTGGTTTTAATTATCTGGGAATAATCCGTAAAGAATTTGAAGAAATGATAAACACAATAGTTGTAGATAATTGTCTTAACTTATTATAGGATTTGAAATAACCTTAATCAGAGTTCATATGAGTAAGATATGGTTGAATAAGTGAAAAAAGGTCACAGAACATGGCCAGGCTGTGTTCTGGGTTGCTTTAGCACGGGTAGGCCGTGTTCAGGGTAGTTTTTAAGCTTGTTTGAAGTATTTTTCAAGCATGGCCGTGTCTTGAACATGGACAAGCCGTGTTGGGTGCTGGATTATCATAATTTTCACTTTTTTCTGCCTAAAAATAATCTTGTTTGTTGAAATATTTTTAGGAAACATATATCCAAGAAGAATACTTTTAAAATGATGATTTTGGTATCACAAATTACTCTTTTTCTTTATTTCATTTAAAATGAATCATATTGAATATTGGTATGTGATGAATGATTATTAATAATTTGGTATAAAAATGATGCATTATATTATGAAAGTAATTAAATGGCAAGCATAAAGCTCATGACGAGTTGCTTGATAGTTATATATTTTATTTGATGAATATGAATTTATATATATAAATTTATATGTATGGATGAATATTGACGGGTTGTATGGCTTGAGATGGTACCAAGTAGGGGACACACTATTAGCCTAAGTGAGCCAAGGGAGGGCCGCTCCAACCTGGTGATCGTGGTAATGTGAGGGGGCAGGAGGGTGATGTACTCACATTCCCTAATAACTTATTGTGACTGTAGTCGATCGAACACTATGCGTATAAAAAATGAGTAAATTAAAAGCCATGATATGGCTGAGCATTATAAAATCAAAAATAGATTTTCAGTGCATATATAGTATGATAATTATGCATAAACAAAAGTTATGATTTTATCTCAAAATCTTGATATTTTTTCTATAGCTTATACAGCTGAACATAACTCCTGTTTTCTCATCATATTTTATTTATGTTAAGTCTACTGGGAACCTCTGTTCTCACTATTATTATGTGTTATGTTCAGATAAAAAGAAATGAGAAATGACCGGGAATGACGTTACTGATGGAGATCTCAATGTCAGCACCACCTTCTCACCCTTTGTATTTCAAGGGTGAAGTGCTATATAGGGACTCTTATTTAAGTACTAAAATATTGTATTGTATAAATATAACATGTGTGAGGTTTGTAATATATAAGTAAACATATATATTGTGTTTTGAAATGTTGTATTGTATAATTATAACATATATGAGATCTATAATAAATATGTATACATATATATATATATATATATATATATATATATTGTGTTTATACATATGACGTATTTAAAATGCCTAATGTGAAAAAAAAAATTAAAGTAAATCGGATCTTACAAAGTTGCTATAATAATAATAATAATAATAATAATTAAATTAAAAAAAATCAGACGTTACAAAGTTGGTATCAGAGCCGGTCGATCTTAGGTGACCATGGGGCGGGTGGTCACCCTAATTGACTTAAAGGAGTTTTGAATAGTTATGTGGAAACGTTGTGTAAGGTAGCAGATAAATTTAGTAGGAAAGTACTATTATTTCCTATTTATAATCTTGTGTAGTGTGATAACTACTGTAAAATTTTGAACTGCCGTAGAAAATATGTATATTTACTACATGGGTTAAAGAAGTACAAAAAAAATATAAGAATTTACGTTTTGGGGCATAATTTTTATTTTTAAACGATAGTATTTTGCTATAAACAAATATATTTTTATTTGTTTAAAAATGATTATGTCTTGCTAAAAGTAAGTAGACTTTTAATTAAAATACTTATTTTGGCCTCTAATAAATTTTTGTTGTATTTTTAGAAATATTCTTTCTTTTAGTATGTATAAAGATATTTATTTTGTGATTTGTTTTATTGAGATTTTTATCAAGAAAAATCATGATTTAATAGTTCAACTAAAGTTTTATGAGAATGTAAATTTTTAGAAATTTTTGAAATATTTTAGGATGAAAAATAGAATTTATATGAATATATATAAAAGAAAATCCTATTATTCAATTATTATTATAAAAAAAAGAAAATAAAAAGGTAAAGGGGGAGACAACAGAGACGAGGCTACTAAAATTTCTAAAAAACTGAAAACTGATGAATAGTGAGAGTGAATAGTAACCTTCATTGTTTTCTCTAGATCTGGAGTGCCTATTGGCTTCCGATCTCAAAACTGAGGGTACCACTGGATTCAAGACGAAAAATACTATGGTTTTGACCGATCAATTTTTCAAATCAGTCGTTGAATCGCCGTAAATCTGAAGTAGAAAATATCAAAAAAAGGCAAACTCTGAAACTCTTACTTAGAGACCTCCAATTGAAAATCTGACACCGTAGATGGATTCAGGAGCTAGATAAACCTTAGGATATGAATATTTTCGGCCATCTAACAGCTTTTTGTTCGTCGTGAATAGTGATTTTTGGTGGGGTGAATAGTATTTCCCGATCATGAACAGTGACCAAGTTCCCTGAGTCATTTTTTAGGTTTTTGGACCCTCCAGATACGTTTTTGAGGTCTCTTTGATCAAATTGAGAGTGGAAAATGCATTTTAGGGCTATCTAATCTAGGGCTCTTACCTTGTGAGTAGATGATTCTTCTATGACTTGCCTTTACCCTTCTTGAACTTTAAATTGATAAATGAGTATGTTTACAAGTTATTTATACTTTTATATGTTCCTGAAATGGTTTAGAATATCTGAAACGATTGCAATATAATATCTGGTTCAAAAAGAGTGACTTTTGAAATGAATTTTGAAACACATTGAACATATGATTTTTAAATGTATTTTTCATTATATGGCAAAGGAAATATGTGATGCATATGATATTGTTTTATACAGAGATATGTTTGCCTCAGATATGGGCATGTATACGTGATTCCCTTGATTAAGAATTTTTGACAGAATATACTGAGAATGAAAATGCTGCATTATAATAGTACCTTTGTTTTGATTATTATGGATTATATGAGATTATGGTTTTATGGAGGAATCCTATTGAAAACACTGTTTGCTAACAGTAGATCAAGTTAGCTTTGGTGCACCTTGATTGCTTCAGCTAGCAGGGGTGGTGCTAACCTCGTGTGAGGACCAACACACGGGAGATTATATGTGATGAAGAGTGGAATGCCTCCTATATGGGCGAAATGCCAGTTATATGAAATGTGATTTGCCTTCCCTTGCTGTGTGCTTGGGAAATACCTATATAGAGTCCCTTCGCGTGTCCTCTTGAATGGTAGTAGGACAAACCTCAGCGGAATCTTGAGTTTATGCAAATCCTATGCCACCAAAGTACAGAAGGGGTTAAACTCTAATATGGTGGTTCTGATATGGGATCCTCCAAATGTTTTCATAAGAATTATGTTGATGCATACTATGAAATTATTATCATTTTACAGCATTACTTATGAAATGAATATGAATATGAATTTGAACAGAGATTATTTGAAATGCGGGTCCCATATGAATGTACCTCTGAATTGTGATTTTCAATGTAAAAAGTTTTAAAATAAAGAGTACATCCATTTGTTGACCTAAGAGGTCATAGGAGGTATTATCTGCTTACTGAGTTGTAAAACTCACTACACGTGGTTGATATATTTTTCAGATAAAGACCCAGAGTTTGGTCCTGTGGCTTTTTGATCGACTAGGTGTCGTACTTCCGTGGTGAGCCTAAATTGTTTCTGGGCTCTTAGTGTTTAAATTGTAATATAAATGTACTCTAGAGTTACTCTGAACGTCACAGGCAGGATCTTTGCTTCCGTTGTAATATTGTTAAGTGTGACTTTGGTATGTAGAATTAGTTATATTGGAAACTTACTTGCAAACATATGATATTATCCTGTTATGTCATAATATGAAGTTGATTGCAAATAAATAAAGATAAAGTTATCGGATAGTAGTATTTTTTGCGTTCTTAAAATTGAGGATGTGACAAGTTGGTATTAGAGCATTAGGTTTTCCTGTGGCAGTTAGAATAAAAGATTCTTTAGTAGGACCATTAGTATCGATATGAGCCGGACATATCTATACTTCTAGTGCTGTTGAGGGATTGTATAGGGTCTCAATTTCCTTTCTATTCCAAGTTGCTAAATTTTCTAATATAAGATTGATTGAATATTGTGGCATCTTAAGAAGTATCTATGGGTCAATTTCTACCTGAAAGTGAAAAGGGATAGGTGTGCCAGAGAATTTAAAGAATTGAGACAAATGTCAATTATGATTGTTTCTGAAAATGATATCTGTTTTACTCGGTTGTCTAGATATGGTGAGACATGCGAAATTTATACAGATCATAAAAGTCTCAAATATATTTTTCAACAAAAAGATCTTATCTTAAGACAAAGACGATGGATGAAATTACTTAAAGATTACAATTGCACAATATTATATTATCCAGGTAAAGCCAATGTTGTAGCTAATGCATTAAGTAGGAAGTCTATGAGTAGTTTGGCTCATATCACAATGGTAAGAAGGCCGTTGATTAAAGAAATGCAAAAGTTGGAAAGTGATGGAGTAGTAATGGAAGTGAAGGAACTTGGAATATTATTAGCCCATATGCAATTTCAATCATCTTTGATTGAACAGGTGAAAAAGGCACAGAGAGAGGATGCCTATTTGTGCAAGAAAATAGAAGAAGTAAAGAATGGTGGTGAAGTTGAATTCGCTGTAGACTCTGAAGGAATTCTGAGATTTGGCAAGTGGATATGTGTACCCAATAAAGAAGAACTTAAGAAAGAAATTTTAGAGGAAGCCCATAGATCCATGTATATGATTCATCCTAGAATAACTAAAATGTATAAGGATTTAAAAGAAATTTATTGGTGGGAAGGTATGAAGAAAGACATAGTGGATTACGTGTCTCGATGTTTAACCTGTCAGCAGGTGAAAGTGAAACATCAAAGGCCTACAGGACTACATCAGCAGATAGACATACCTGAATGGAAATGGGAAAGAATAACTATGGATTTTGTTACGGGATTACCAAGAACACCAAAAGGTTCTGATTCAATATGGGTGATCATTGATAGGTTGACTAAGTCAGCACATTTCTTACCAGTGAAAACTATATACAATGTAGCTTAGTATGCAAGATTATATTTGAATGAAATAGTGAGGCTTCATGGCGTGCCAATATAAATTATTTCTGATCAAGGACCACAATTCACAGCTCATTTCTGGAGAGCTTTTCAAGATGCTTTGGGCACAAAGTTGAATCTCAGTACTGCATTTCATCCTCAAATAGATGGGCAATCTGAATAAACCATTCAAATATTGGAAGACATGCTTCGGGCTTGTGCTTTAGATTTTCAGGGTAGTTGGGAAAGATTTCTGCCTTTAGCTGAATTTGCTTAAAATAATAGCTATCAAGCCAGTATACAAATGGCTCCTTTTGAGGCATTATATGGCAGGCATTTCCGTTCGCCGATTGGATGGTTTGAGATAGGCGAAGCAAAGGTTTTAGGGCCTAATATGGTACATGATGCACTGGTCAAGGTAAAATTAATTAAGGAAAGGTTGTTAGCAGCTCAGAGTAGACATAAGGCCTATGTTGATAATAGATGTCGCCCATTGGAATTTGCCATAGGTGAACATGTTTTTCTAAAAATATCTTTTATGAAGGGAGTAGTGAGATTTGGGAAGAAGGGGAAATTAAGTCCACGGTATATAGGACCATTTGAAATTTTTGATAGAATCGGTCTGGCAGCTTATCGTTTGGCTTTACCTCCTGAATTGAGTAATGTTCATCCAGTCTTTTATGTGTCTATGCTATGGAAATATTTACCGGATTCTACACATGTTATACAATGTCCACATATTTAGTTATAGGAACATTTAACCTATGAGGAACAACCACTAACAGTAGTGGACAGACAAGTAAAGAAGTTGCAGTCAAAAGAAATACTTACAGCGAAGGTGATATGAAAAAATCACTCTTTTGAGGAAGCTACTTAGGAAAGAGAGGAGGATATACGCACCAGATATCCGCATTTGTTTGAACAATGATGTTAGTATTTATCTGCAACTATGGTGATGAAATACGGGGACCGAATTTCTTTAAGGGGGAAGAATATAATAACTGTAAAATTTAATAAAAGTTTCAATTAAAAAAAATTTGGAATAAAAGAGAGAATTTCGAAAATGAGGATAAGAACTGTAGAAAATATGTATATTTACTACATGGGTTAAAGATGTACAAAGAAAATATGAGAATTTACGTTTTGGGGCGTAATTTTTATTTTTAAACGATAGTATTTTGCTATAAACAAATATATTTTTATTTGTTTAAAAATGATTATGTCTTGCTAAAAGTAAGTAGACTTTTAATTAAAATACTTATTTTGGCCTCTAATAAATTTTTGTTGTATTTTTAGAAATATTCTTTCTTTTAGTATGTATAAAGATATTTATTTTGTGATTTTTTTATTGAGATTTTTATCAAGAAAAATCATGATTTAATAGTTCAACTAAAGTTTTATGAGAATGTAAATTTTTAGAAATTTTTGAAATATTTTAGGATGAAAAACGGAATTTATATAAATATATACATAAAAGAAAATCCTATTATTCAATTATTAAATTGTTATTATTATTATTTTTATTAAAAAAAAGAAAATAAAAAGGGAAATGGGGAGATAACAGAGACGAGGCTACCAGAATTTCTAAAAAATTGAAAACTGATGAATAGTGAGAGTGAATAGTAACCTTCAATGTTTTCTCTAGATCTGGAGTGCCTATTGGCTTCCGATTTCAAAACTGAGGGTACCATTGGATTTAGGACAAAGAATACTACGATTTTAATTGATCAATTTTTCAAATCAGTCGTTGAATCGCTGTAGATCTTAAGTAGAAAATATCAGAAAAAGACAAACTCTGAAACTCTTACTTAGAGACCTCCAATGAAAAATCTGACAACATAGATGGATTCAGAAGCTAGATAAACCTTAGTATATGAATATTTTCAGCCCTATGAAGTTTTTTGTTCATCGTGAATAGTGATTTCGCTGCGCGTGAACAGTATTTCAGGTCGTGAATAGTGACCAAGCTCTCGGAGTCATTTTCTAGGTTTTTGGACCCTTCAAATACGTTTTTGAGGTCTCTTTGATCAAATTGAGAGTGAAAAAGTGCATTTTAGGGCTATCCAATCTGGGACTCTTACCCTGTGAGTAGAAGATTCTTCTATGACTTGCCTTTACTCTTCTTGAAATTTAAATTGATAAATGAGTATGTTTACAAGTTATTTATACTTTTATATGTTCCTGAAATGGTTTCGAATATTTGAAACGTTTGCAATATGATATCTGGTTCAAGAAGAGTGACTTTTGAAATGAATTTTGAAACACATTGAACATATGATTTTTAAATGTATTTCTCATTATATGACAAAGGAAATATGTTATGCATATGATATTGTTTTATACAGAGATATGTTTGCCTCAGATATGGGCATGTATACGTGATTCCCTTGATTGAGATGTTTTGACAGAGGAATATACTGAAAATGAAAATGCTGCATTATAATAGTACCTCTGTTTTGATTATTATGGATTATATGAGATTATGGTTTTATGGAGGAATCCTATTGGAAACACTGTCTGCTAACAGTAGGTCATGTTAGCCATAGTGCACCTTGATTGCCTCAGCTAGCAGGGGGTGGTGCTAGCCTCGTGTGAGAGCCAACACACGGGAGATGATATGTGATGGGAGCAGAATACCTTCTATATGGGCGGGATGCCAGTTATATGAGATGTGATTTACCTTCCCTTGTTGTGTGTTTGGAAAATACCCATATAGAGTTCCTTCACGTGTCCTCTTGAATGGTAGTAGGAAAAACCTCAGCGGAATGCTGAGGCTTGGCAAATCCTATACCACCAAAGTACGGAAGGGGTTAAACTCTGATATGGGATCCTCCAAATGTTTTCATAAGAATTATGTTGATGCATACTATGATACTATTATTATTTTACAGCATTACTTATGAAATGAATATGAATATGAATTTGAACAGAGATTATTTGAAATGCGGGTCCTATATGAATGTACCTCTGAATTGTGATTTTCAATGTAAAAAGTTTTAAAATAAAGAGTACATCCATATGTTGACGTAAGAGGTCATAAGAGGTATTATCTATTCACTGAGTTGTAAAACTCACTACACGTGGTTGATATATTTTTTAGATAATGACCTAGTGTTTGGTCCTACGGCTTCTTGATCGACTAGGTGTCGTACTTCTGTGGTGAACCTAAATTGTTTATGGGCTCTCAGTATTTAAATTGTAATATAAATGTACTCTAGAGTTGTTCTGAACGTCACAGGCAGGATCTTTGCTTCCGTTGTAATATTGTTAAGTGTGACTTTGGTATGTATAATTAGTTATATTGAAAGCTTACTTGCGAACGTATGATATTATCCTGTTATGTCATAATATGAAGTTGATTACAAATAAATAAAGATAAAGTTATCGGATAGTAGTGTTTTTTGCATTCTTAAAATTGAGGACGTGACAAGTCCATAAAGATGCATAATTCAATTCTTTATCATGGGTACAGATACATATAGGTTCTCTCATGTATACACAATATACAGACCAAGTCTATAAAAATCAAAGTACAGTAGAAACATGGATCCTTCCTGTAGCGTTCAGAGCACTCTAGAATACAAATAAAGTATAATTCAAAGACTGGGAGCTTTGGAAGCAACGTAGACTCACCCACAGAATTTGTCACATAACTGATCACCAATCTGCAGGATCAGACTCTGTATTCTTATATGAAAAATGTGAAAATATCGTGTAGTGAGTTTGACAACTCAGTGAGAAAATAATTCCTCCTATGACCTCTTAGGTCAGCACATGGATGTACTTATATTTTAAAATGTGTCACATAGAAAATACAGTTTATAAGTACATTCATATGGGACCCGTATTTCAAATATTCTCAAATCAAAGGATATTCAGATATCCAAAACCATTTGTTGCACGGTATGATCATTAAACAAATGTTGTTATGCTCAGCTGTATAAGTTAGAGTAAAATATTAAAATTTGGAGATAAAATCATCATTTTTAATGCACCTGCCTCACTCGGCAATCTGGTCAATGCAATGAAAACATAACTCATTTGCTATACGCATAGTGATCTCGACTACAGTCACAATAAGTGATCAGGGAATGTGAGTACATCACCCTTCTGCCCCTCACATTACCACTGTCACCCGGTTGGAGCAGCCCTCCCCCGGCTCACTCAGGCTAATAGGGCATCCCTATTCGGTACCATTACAAGCCATACAACCAGTCGATTCATCCATACATATTGTAACATCCTTTATTTAGTTTTATGTATTAATAAAAGTACAAAAGTATTCAAAGTAACATCCATAATTTTATTTCTTTTATTGATAAAGGTACATAAATACTTAATTAAGGAAATAAAATTTATTAGACAATTTTTAGATATCTAAGGAAATATAATCCTTAGAAATTCTTCACCTTACGTGTTTGTATAGAAATGTTCTAATATTAATGGAATAGGTAAAGAAAGAAAACCTAAGAGGAAATATTAGAAATAAACATGCTAAAGAAAGGTGAAATTCTTAGGTAAGGAAGATAAATTTTTGTGAAGTAAAGGTCATAAAATTTCAAGAAGATCGAATTAGGGTAATTTTTCTTAATTTAAGAGCAAAAGTTACTATGTTTAGTATCTCCACCCATAAATTGGGCTTTCACCTATGGACACTTCATATAGAGTTTTTCTACTTCACATAAATTTTTACCAAGCCAATAGGATAGCCCAATGAAGAAATAAAACATAGACTTGGACTGGTAGCCCAAAAATCATAAAAATATGACCAAGCCCATTATGAAAGGTAGAATTTTAACCAAAATAAAGAAAATGGGCAAGAATGAGCAAGTGGTATGATAATACAAGAGGAAAAATAAAAATAAAAAATAAAATTAAAGTGATGAAATAATGGTGTAATCAAGATTAGGTGACATGAAATTAAGACAAAAATTTAGCAAGTGGTATGATAATACAAGGCTTTAGGACAAAACATCTATATCCTACACTCATAATTTTAGCAAGTGGTATGATAATACATAGCATTAGGACAAAACATTTATATCCCACACAAATACTTTCAACCAAATAATGGAGATTGAAGGGCAAGAAATTTGCCACTTAAAAAAGAAAACCTATCATAATTGATTAAGCCAAAAGAAAAAGTAAATGAATCCCTAAATCAAAGGGACCTTGTCCCATATCTTACGAACATATGATCATAATTTTCAAAATACAAATCTCTTTTTCCTATGCATATCTTGACTAAGGAAGAGGAAGACAAGAACATAAGTTGTTTGTTTTCCAAAAATTCAACCAAGTGTAACCTAATTGTGATAAGGTAGACCCATGATCATGAAAGGTGAATTATTTGGTGGTCTATATAAGAAAACCCACCCTTACAACATTAGAATTTCGTCCAAGTAAAGGAGAGGAAAAATAGAAGCAAGGTAGAGTGAGGAAAGGAGAGGAAGAAAGAAAGAAAGAGGAAGAAGAAGTCTAGGGGACTAAGTGCTCCAGGTAAGTTTAACAATATTTCTTTTTGAAGAAAAGTTTTGAAACTTGAAATATTTATATGGGATTTTGATCTTAGAACTTTGATGATTGGTCATGGATGTTGCTATATCATGTTACATATTATGTATGTTTGAATACTTAGGTTGGTGTAGATAGTTCTGCATGGGTATGGCTATAGGTGGCAGAATTTTAAGCTTCTATGTTTTAATTTTTGGGAACATTCTATAGGGAATCTAAGCAAATGGTTAACATAACAAATGTAGATTTATGTCTCACGGATTCTAGACCACTGGAATCATTCAATTTAGAGTTCATATGAGGTAGATATGTTCTGATTAGTAAACAAAGGTCATAAAATGGTTAATTAGGGAAGAATATGTTAGGATAGCTTCGGTGTTTTAATTTTTGGGAACATTATATAAGGAATTAAAATAAATGGTTAACATATGAATTATAGATATATGTGTCACGGATTGTTAGCCACTGGAATCATATCATTTAGAGTTTATATGAGGTAGATATGTTCCGATTAGTAAAAAAAGGTCAGAAAATGGTTAATTAGGGAAGAATATGTTAGGATAGCTTCGGTGTTTTAATTTTTGGGAACATTTTATAAGGAATTAAAATAAATGGTTAACATATGAATTATATATATATGTGTCACGGATTTTGAGCCACTGGAATCACTTAATTTAGAATTCTTATGAGGGAGATATGGATAGATTAGTAGGTAGAGGTCAGAACCTATTCGAGAAGAAATAACCTTTATATTGAGGGAGTAATATCACATTGATTGCTTAATATTTCGCTACAATGTTCAACATAATAGTTTTAGATAATTGTTTTATCTTGAAATTGACACCAAGATCACCTACATCAGAGTTTAATTGTGGGAGTAATGCTTTGATTGGTAAGAGAAGGTTAGATAGGATGAAAACCTGCATCAAGAAAATAAAGAAATAAAATTAATATTTAAAAAAGAAGATGAATCTTATAAATGAAAATAATAAATGACTAGTATAGCCATAGCCATTGCCATTGTATGAACTTCTTACCATCTTAGGTGTGAAATTTTGACATGGAAAAATTTTATAAAGTGATATTTAAAATGGTTATGTTCATGGCATGATTACCAATGATTTTTGGTAATAGTTATATTTTGATGAACATACTTGTTATTGAAAGCATATTTTTGGCTATCATTGTGAAAAGAAAAGAAATGAGTACGGTCACATGGCAATCCGTGTGGTGCACCAGTAGGGGACGCCCTACCAATGGTTATGATCATGTTAATGAGAAAAGAAAGAGAAAGTGGGCTATGTCGGACGGAGCGAGAAAAGCCTGTACCGGAGAGTAGAAAATACTCACCTTGACTGGGGTAGCTTAATATGAGAATAAATTGATAGTCATCGTATGATATTGGGGAAGGTGCAACCACCAGCACTCGAATCTCCGAAATTGGTCAACCAGAATAAATAAGATGTAGATATTTATGTGTTTGAAATGTTGTACGTACGTTTTGATTAATGATGTGTATGTGAACTTTATATTGTATAATAAATAAATAAAAAGTTGTTACACATATAAATACATGTAAAATTATCAAGCAACTCACCATGAGTTTTACGCTTGTCATATTTATCAAGCAACTCGCCATGAGCTTTATGCTTGCCATTCAATCTCATTATAATATGACATGCATCATTTTCACAAGTATATAGCTTTCAAATCAATGCATCGTGCACATAATATTTACTTTATCAAATAATGATAAATACATTTAGAACCACATATTCAATGAGTTCCAAAATCCATTTCTAAAACCATACTCTTCTTGAACTATGTGCCAGTTAGTAAGTATAACAGATATTTTGACATATTTAATAAACTTATGATAACATAAATAATTTGTAAACAGAAACAATTGTACATTTATAGTTCAAGAAGAGCATGGGGTAAGTCATAGAAAGAATTATCTACTCACAGGGTAGGGCTCCTGGTTGGACAACCCTAAAATTTCTAAAAATGCGTAATGTGAAAAAAAAATTAAAGTAAATCGGATCTTACAAAGTTGCTATAATAATAATAATTAAATTTAAAAAAAATGGACGTTACACATAACACTGTGGTCTTTTTTACTATTTATATAATGTCTTTAATGTTAAACCTATTGGAAACTTCTGTTCTTATTATTGTTAGTGTTATGTTCAGATAAAAGCAGATGATATGCTAGCTGTTTTTGTGTACTTGATCATAGAGATGCCGTGGATGACAATGGCTTGTGCAAATCCCGATTCTAGCACCACCTCCTCCACCCTTTGTACTACAGGGGTGGTGTGCTATTTAGAGTTTCGATATATACTAATGTAATCATGTGAGTTTGTGTTATTTTTGTATAAATGTTAACCATTGACGTGGCTTTTGGTGAGATGGAAATGAACAATATGTAAAAAAAGGAGAACAACCAGCTCTTACATTTAGTGTTTCTGTATAGATTAAGAAATATTTGTTTTTTGATTGCTCTGAAATAAAGTGATGATATTCATTAAATTTTAGCATTTATTATTTAGAAGTGTGTTGTAGGGCTCTTTGAGTCATAAGGAGAATAAGTTAGAAATAGACATGTCTAGATCACATTTCTTGTAATTTCTATGCTACACATCTATACTTGATCTATGTTATTGATTATGCCTATATTGTGACCATTGATAGGTCTAGTTACATTTAAGTGTAGCAAAGGCTGCTTTGATCCTATATCGGTATAATTGATAAACTAGATTGTTAAGGGATATTTTGGCTTAGATAGCAAAAGTTGACCTCAAATCTAGTTTCTATCATGTACAATATTCGAAGAACATATATGGCCCAAATGGGAGATTTTTAGAATTTTTTGTAGGCTCACACATGTTAATTAATTGTACATAGACCTGCTATATAATTAAAGATAAAATTAAGTGATATATTAAATTACTAACTTATGAGTTTACAAAATATCAGAAATAATTGGTATAAGCCACTTTATGTGTAAAAGCCCAATATGGCACATATATTTTTTTATGAGTCAAAGACAATGAAGTCACAATTCAAATAGATATATAGAGTTGTAGTCCCTCAGGCATAGAGACAATTAGCTTTTCGCATACAATTTCTTTTCTACTCCTATCTCAAAATAGAAAGGGTGGTTAATTTTTATAGCCTTAAAATATTGATAACCTCTCGCATCTTCATTAATGGATTTAGATATGTCTTCCTTATCAAGTTTCTTAATAATTCAACATGAAATTCTGGTATGGTGATATATTTGTTGTTGTTTTAATTAAAACTCGCAAGTGTATAAATCTATTGGAGTATAGATTTAGTGGTATGCAAGGTCGATCCCATGAGGATTGCCAATTGAAAGGAGACTATAATTTAGACTCAAAATAAATAATTCTAACCTAGTTGTTAGAATATTTATTTTGTGAGAAAAAAATTAAACTAAGTATGCAAGAAACTTATATTTTCAAATTAAATTGGAATGTATTCAAAGTAAAGATGCATGCTAAGGTTAAGGGATTTACTCTTGGTATATTAAATAAAGATACACTTAACTCCTTTTTTACTCAATAGGAATCCTTATATTAATGAAGTTCCATTTGAAAGATATATTGTCTTAAGCTTAGTTTGGTCTATGCATGAATTATATTTTCCTACTTTTTATTGTATTACTAATAATTGATATGTTCTTGTAAAATGGATTCAAGTATACATTGTGCTAATCGTAATATTGTCTATAATAAATCAAGATTGATTCAAGTATTTATTGTGTTAAAAAGTGTCTACAATGGATCAAGATTCACACTTTACAAGATTAAAGATGAAGATGTGAAAGGAAGAAAATTAATTAATGTAACAAGAAATAAGTGGCAAAGCCAACCATTAATAAATAACAACCTGAAGTAACCCTTGAATTAGGCATTGAACTTTATCGAATTTTATTCTTACGTGAAATAAAAGTTCTAAGAAATTTTGTCAAATTTTTAGAATGGTATGACACGTATATATTAGATATGTACTATGTGAGTAATGGTCAAAATACTGGGGCAAGGTCGTGTTGGATTGCCACAACAATTATATTCTCGTTTACTTTTGCCCCCTTTAACATCAGAATTTCAAAATCACTATGAAATATAAGTTTGGAGATGATTAATTCTTCTTTTCATAGGATCAAGAATCACATTAATCTAAATTTTATATAAGAAGTTATTCCCATATTTTTGTGATGTTGGGTGTTTTGCCTTGAATTTTTAAGATTTAGTTCTATTGATAATATGGTCATAAATCAAGATTGGTTTGATGCACATATCTACGAGGATGTGTCTCAAGAGTCAATAAGATATATTTAATGACACCTTACTCGACCATCTTTAATGAATTGATTTTATCTTCTTGATTTATATATATCATTCCCAAAGAACAATGAATTTGCTTCAATTTTTCTAATTGAGTTTGCTTTTTATTATTTTTTAACTGTAAAAGACATACAAAATCAAAGATAAACAAGGGAAATAAGTGCTTAAATGTGGAAAAAAGAGAAGATGAAAGTATTTAATTAATGAGTATAAAACTCACTCATTAAACACCGCCAAACTTAACCTTTTACTTATCCTCAAGTATAACATACAAACTTCAAAATTCAAAAGATAAGTGAGTGATGAGTTTTCTTTGGCTTACTAAACGTTCCTCAATGATTTTAAGAAATTTACAACTAAGGAGAATTGCAAGAATCCAAGACTGTATAGAATTTTAATTCAAATGCAACTTATAACTTTCCCTTGAGTCCCAAGCGTGTGTGTGATAATCTCATGACATTAAAATTTTTGTATTCAGATAAATTTATGTACCTAAATATTTGGATTAAATCCTTAGGCAAATGCCTTTGGGATTCCATAGGCTTATTTTTCATGTCACGCTCCACTAATGTAGACTAATAATAACATTTAAGATCATTAGGTTCGTAATGTGTCATGAGAGGTGGATAGAAAGATATCAATGAAAGCTTAATTCATTCTTCAACATACATGATAATTTAAGTCCTTTCAAATAACTCTTAAGATTGTTCTATGAATTCTATCTTCAGTCTCATTCTCATCCCTATTTTATTTACTCATATTTTTTTTTGGGTAAGTGAACATGCCCAAACTTATTTATTTAGGGAGTAATACTTTTTTTTTTCTTTTTTTGATCTGAACTCCTCCCATCCACCCTTAAACCATTTGGTTCTTGATATAACTTTTCAAATGATCAATTTTGTGAGTGAAATGTAAGATTTAGAAATACTTATGTTGAGAGACTAGATAATGATACAAGTGTACAAGAAATGATTCATATAGGTTCAAAATGGGTTACTAGGGATGGCATAATGTATAGGTTGTTTAAAAGGCCCAAACGATTCCAACAATGCCTAATTCATTTCTTAAATGTGTAGCTATTGACACACATCCCATTAATCCTAGACTACCTCTACCATAGAGTAAGTGGATTTTTCTCTTAGCTAATATCCTACCCAAGGTTTGTGCTGCTTTTACAAATTCTCCATTTTTTCAAGGTTGGAACCATAAAATACACATATGTTTCGAAATCAATGGATTATGGCTCCTTCCATATCTGCATTCACATCTAAGTATGAAAGTGAAGGCAATAAGGAGTGCATTTATAAAACTTGAAAATGTACTATTACAATAGCTATGTGATAGGCTGGTGATTGACAGTTGAATTAAGGACAAAAGAAAAATTAAAAAATGATGGCACACATGCATATGTATAGGTAGTTGTAATTACGACTCGCATCTTCCTCTAGTTTTACATCCATTATTTAAATGCCTTCTATGGGTCGAGGATGAGCTTTTCGTCTGATTTTATTAGAAATTGGCAAACAGGGTCTTTTAAAGTCAGATTCCTAAGACTGTATCTTTAATGTTCTTTTTGAAAATGTGACCATAAATCAAGAATGACTTTATGTACATATCCACTAGGATGCATCTCAAAAGTTAATAAGATATTATCTAATGACTCCTTACTTAGGCCATCCTTAATGAATTGGATTTTGTCTTCTTAATTCATAGATATCATTCCTAAAGAACGACAACATGTGTTGCAAGTATGATGTCTACATTTGTAACAGACACCTAAAATCTTAGCTTTATGTTTTTTTTAGCAAAACTACTTTTCCCTAGACCAAGTATGTAAGAGATGAAATAATTTTCAAACTCACCTACTAATTATACCTTAGCTTTAATTAACCAATGGATATAACATGTATACCCATGTACATTAATAGCCTTAATATTTCAAATCATGCTTTATAAATTTTTATCAATGCATTGGTTGGGAGAAAATGAAATTTATTTTTCAATTTTACAAGTATGTCTTCCATTTTCAAAAATTCTTTTTTAAAGAAAGGCCAAAAGAAACAAAAAAAACATGAAAAAAGAGCAATTCGAAAGGTCGGGTTAAGGGAAATTCTATACCTAACCAAACAGAAGTTGGGATGTAAAAATGGCATTTGAAACCAATCGATAAGTTGGGTTACTCAAATTATGTGGGTTCAGTTGGGTCAACGACGAGTTGTTTGGTCTAAACGGGTTTGTGATTAAAAAAACCAAATCATTAGGAAAAAAAAGAAGGCCAAAGATCTCTTACCAAATTTCTAAGATCTACATTTCTTTGTCACTCATATTCTTTCCTACAACTTTTAACTTTGAAATTTTAGAAGCTAAGTCCTCAAATTCCCACTCTCCATCATCATGAACTATATGCTCATGACCTTGCCTCCCTTCGTTGTCATTATTTTGATTTTTAAAGAGGAAACTGTGAAAAAAAGGGATAAAGAGATAGAGAGATAGAGAGAGAGGAAGGTGGATAAGATAACGATTCAAAATTAAAGGATGAGAGAGATTGATAGACAAAGTCATAGAGGCCTGGCTGAGAGCGAGATCTAGAAAGGAAGATACAATTACGAAGTTCACTATGAGAGACAAAGAGGGAGACAGAGAAATGGATAGGGAGAAGCAGTCAAAAGGTTTCTTGAGAGAGAAAGAGGGAGATGGAGAGTTATGAAGGTTGCTGTGAGAGATATAAAGGGAGATGGAGAGATGGATAGGGAGAGACAGTGAAAGGTCGCCGTGAAAGAGAGAGGGAGATAGAGAGATGGATATGGAGAGGTAATGAGGCACTTAGGATCCGTGAATTGGAGTATATATAGAAAACTAAATGACATTGTTTTATTTATTTTTTGTATAAAAATTAATAAGGGAATTAGAAAACAACAGCTGGTGGAACTCGAACCCAAGTCTCACCACCATTAAGCCATAGCCATTATATTGTTTTTATAATGGTTTCACTTTTATTTATTTTATCGGTTGGATTTGGTTCAATCAGGTTCAAACATCCTAAACTCAATCCAAACTGATGAACTTGAATTCTTTTCAAATTTTCATCCTATTAAACATGTTAACTCGATTTAATCTACCCAAAATAATTATTTTTGATTGGGTTAGAATGGTTGAGCGGGTTATGCTCAACCTTATCAAAAGGACATAACAATAAGGGAATAGAAATAAAAATTAAATAAAGAAAGATCTTACCCAGATAGCTTGCGTAACAACCTCTAATAAAAGGCCAACCAAAGGAAGCAAAATAAATCCTGGTAGATAGGATCATACAAAAGTGTCTCTTCCACCTGGGTTACATAACTCCAAAAATGATTTCAATATTTGACCATTGACTTTAAAGACATCACTATTTTTTGGATTTTCAATTCCACTACACCATGTGGATAAACAATACGAACAAGGAATGGGATTGAGCACTAATAAAATAGTTTTCCTAGCAATACATGCAAACAAGAATTATATAAAAAGACCTTTTGACATGCAGTGAATGATTTTCTCAAAATATGTTTTTCATGAAATTATTTTTTTTTATCCTTATTCAATTTTGTGCTTTCATATGCATCATTCTTTATGTCCTCCAGTTCATTAAGTTGAAGCTTCTTATAAGAATCTACTTTGTTAAGAGCAAAGTTAAATTGTTTGATAGTCTAATAAGCTTTATACTTTAATTTTACAGGTAAATGACAAGCCTTGCCATACACATATTGGTAAGGAGACATTCCAATAGGGTTTTAAACGTAGTATGATAAGTCCGCAAAGCATTAGAAAGTTTCAAAGAATAATCTTTCCTATTTGAGTTAATTTTTTTTCCAAAATGTGTTTAATTTTCTTATTTGAAATTTCAACTTGACCAATTGTTTATGGGTGATAAGGGGTAGAAAGTTTGTGTGTAATGCCATATTTCTTTATTAAATGCTCAAAATGTCTATTTCAAAAACGTTTCCCTCATCGCTAATGATAGCACATGGTGTACCAAACCGTAAAAAAATGTTTTCTTTCAAAAATTTCACCACAACCTTGTAATAATTTATTTTACATGCAAGAGTCTCTACTCATTTTGACACATAATTCATAACAACAAGGATGTATGAATTGCCAAAGGAATTAGGAAAAGGTCCCATTAAATAAACTCCCCAAACATCAAATATTTTAACAATAAGGATGGAAGTCAAAGGAATCATATTTCTACATGAAATATTGCTCAATTTCTGACATCACTCACAAGAACTAAAATACAAATGGGCATCATTGAATAGAAATGGCTAATAAAAGCCACATTGAAAAATCTTTGCAGCAGTCTTTTTAGCACTAAAATAACCTCCACAACTATGATCAGGTAGAAAGAGATATCGCTATATTGATTACTCTCAGGAACACGTCTCTTAATGATTTGATTAGGACAATATTTAAATAAGTATGGATTTTCCCAACATAATTTCTTTACTTCAACTAAAATTTTTACTCGATCTTACTCTAATGTGTAGGCAATTGATATGTGGCAAGATAATTAGCATTGTCAGTAAACTAAGGTAATTGAAAAATAGGCATGAGTTACTCATATGGAAATGATTATCTGATAGGCAAGTTATTGTCAGTAGACTCAACTATCAACCTATACAAGTGATCAGCTACGACATTTTCTAAACTTTTCTTATCTCGAATTTCTAGATCAAATTCTTGCAACAACAATATCCATCTCATCAAATATGCTTTAGCATATTTCTTATAGAGAAGATATTTAAGCATAACATGATATGCAAAGATTATAACTTTAGATCCTAATAAATAAGGTCAAAACTTGTCTAAGGCAAATACCATAGTTAGTAACTCTTTTTTTTATCATAGAATAATTCAATTGAGCATCATTAAGAGTTTTATTAGCATAGTATATCACATATGAAAACTTATCCAAATGTTGACTTAGAATAGCTCGAATTGCATAATCAAAAGCATTGCACATGATTTCAAAAGGAAGATTCCAATTAGGTAGTCTAATTATAGGTGTAAAGATAAGTAACAATTTGAGTTTCTCAAAAGTTTAGAGACATTATTCATCAAAGATAAAAGCTGCATCTTTGGCAAGAAAATTACACAAAAATCTATAGATTTTGCTAAAATCTTAGATGAATCTATAATGAAACCCTGCATGGCCTAAAAAGGAACATATATCTTTCATTGTTTAAGGAAGTAGAAGACTATATATCAGATCAATTTTGGCCTTATCTACCTCAATGCCTTGATGTGACATAACATGCCTTGCAATAATCTCATTTTTATCCATAAAATAACATTTTCCCAATTCAAAACAAGATTATTTTCTTTGCATCTAATTAAGACCAATATTAAATAGTATAGATATTCCTTAAAACTATACCTATGCATAAAAAAATATCCATAAATACTTCTAGAAATCATTCTATCATGTCATAAAATATGCTTATCATGCATTATTGAAAAGTAGCATGTGCATTACACAATCCAAATGGCATTCAACGATAGAAAAAGGTTCGAAAATAACAAGTGAAAGTAGTTTTCTCTTGACCCCCAAGTGCAATGGGCATTTTGTTGTAATCAGAATATCCATAAAGAAAATAGTAATATGCATGTCCAGCCAACCTTTCTAGCATTTGGTCTGTGAAGGGAAGTTGGAAAATGGTATTTCCTTATGACAATATTCAATTTGTAGAAGTCAATACGAACACGCCACTCAGTTTGTACTCTAGTGGGAACTAGCTCATTATCTTCACTCTTGACTACAATTATGCTAGATTTCTTAGGAACTACCTGAACAGGACTGACCCATGCATTGTTAGAAATTGGGTAAATGATACCCACATCTGGAAGTTTAATCACTTCATCCCTCACAACCTCTTTCATGTTTACATTTAGTTGTCTGTGTGACTCTCTTGAAATTTTGGCATTATCCTATAAATGTATCATGTGCATATAAATTGATGGACTAATACCTTTGATGTCTGCTATTGTCTATCCTATGGCTTATCTTTACTCACTAAGGATTCTGATAAGTTCAAATTCTTGTTCTTTATCTAAGTAAAATGCTATGATAACAAATAAGATCTTAGAAGGTCCTAAAAACATATATTTTAGAGAATCTGGTACAAGTTTTAGTTCTAATTGGGATGGTTTCTTCATAAATGGCAGTGGAACAGGCTCAGAAGATGAAAATATTTATGTTTTGGTTTTCCATTTATTATTATCCATTAGTGTAATGGTTTCTAACAAATATTTTACTTCACTAACTAGACAATCCTCATTTATGATTATGTAGAATTAAGCCAAAATTTTCTTTGAAGGTTCATTACCAAAAGAGTTTAAAAATAAATCATAAATTACACTTTCAACAGTCATATTTCTAAATGACAAATTCAACACTCCATTGTGACAATTAATGATTGCATTGTATGTTGCTAGAAATGGTCTGCCCAACATAATAGAGATTTGTGTATTTGCATTCTCAACAGGTTCAATGTCAAGAACAATGAAATCTATTGGGAAGTAGAATTTATTAATCTTAATAAGAACATCTTCTATGATACCTCTAAGAACTTTGGTAGTCCTATTAGCTAACTAGAGAGTCACTAGTGTAGGTTGTAGCTTTTCTAGCCCAAGTTTCACATACACAAAGTATAGTGTTGTTGTTTTAATTAAAACTCGCAAGTGCACGAATCTATTGGAGTATAGATTTAGTGGTATGCAACGTCGATCCCACAAAGATTTCCAATTGAGAGAAAATTATAATATAGATCCGAAATAAATACTTCTAACCTAGTTCCCGATGTCTTGTTTTGTGAGAGGAATATTGAACAAATTACACAAAGAAATAATATACTGAAATTAAATGAAGATGTATTCAAAGTAAAGAAGCATGCTAAGGTTAGGGGATCCACTCTTGGTATATCGAATAAAGATAAATTTAACTCTTTTGTTACTCAATTAGAATCCTTATACGAATGAAGTTCTAACATGATGATATGTTAATTTAAGCTCAACTTTGTTTATACATGAATTATATTTACCTCCTTACTAATAATTAAAACATTCTTGTAAAATGGATTCAAGTATATATTGTGCCAATTGTCATGTTGTCTACAATATATCAAGATTCACACTTCGCAAGATTAAAAATACAAAGATGCAAAAGATAACTTGTACTTAAAGTCGAGCGTACATTGTGCCAATCATTATATTGTCTACAATAAATCAAGATTGATTCAAGCATTCATTGTGCCAAAGATTGTCTACAATGTATCAAGATTCAAAGTTTGCAAGATTAGAATGAAAAGAGGTAAGAAGAAGAAACATAACAAGAGATAGGTGGCGAAGCCAATCATAAAAATAATAAGAGATAGGCGGTATGATAAAACCAGCCAATAAAATAACAAGAAATCGGTGGTATGATAAAACCAGCCATTAAGAAATAATCATGAGAAAAGAAAAAAGAAGGTAAATACAATATCACAGAGAAACATTAAGATTAAGAGTTAGATAAATTATTATTCTCATACCAAGAGTTTCACCCCTTCACCTTAGCATTAGGAGATTAGTTCTCCATAATTAAAGCAAGAAAGTAAAATGAAAGATGAAGAAACATGATAATATTACGAAAGAAAATGAAAAATACAAAATGTCTAAAGAGAGAATAATATACAAGTACGTAGAATTCCAACAAAACTTTCCCAAGCTCTCTCCAAAGCTCCTCCAAAAGCTTCTCCAAAAGCCCCTTAACTCACTCCTCAAGACCTCTATTTATAGATACAATTAGGGTGGTAATTGTCAAAATTGTTAGGTAGAAAGTTGTACAAAGTTGAAAATTTGGATTCCATCATGTGCGCCGAAATTGAACCTTAAATATCGTCAATAAATTTGCCGAATTTGCTGAATCCCTCAACATGAAAGTTGTAGAAAATTTCGTTAGCTTTCCGTCAAGACAAATCGTGGACAAATTGGATACGTAATTCATGCAATTAAGTCCATTTGGATGCGTCTCAAGAGTTAATATGATAATGCTCCTTACTCAGCCATCCTTAATGAATTTGTTTTATCTGCTTGATTTATAGACATCATTCCCAAAGAACCACAATTTAGCTCTGATTCCTTCAATTAAGTCCATTTTCTACTCTTCTCTCCATATGTAAGAAATACACAAACTAAAGACAAGTAAGGGAGATTTATGCTTAATTATGGCAAAAAGATAAGATGAGAATATTTAATTTATGAGTATAAAACTCACTCATCAAATACCCACAAACATAATCTTTTGCTTGTCCTCAAGCAAAACACACAAACTTCAAAATTTAAAAGATGAGTGAGTGATGACTTGTTTTTGGCTTACTAAACATTCCTCAAGGATCTAAAATGTGCAACCAAGGAAAATATCAAAATTTCAAGGTTATGTAGAACTTTTATTCAAATGCAACATATGGTTTACTCTTGAATTCCAAGTGTGTGTGTGTAGTAGTCTTATGACATTAGACTTTTCGCATTCAAATAAATTTATGTAATCAAATATTTAAAACAGATCTCTAGATATATGCATTTGAGATTCCATAAGCTTATTTTTCATGTCACTCTCCACTAATGTAGACTAATCATAACATTTAAGATCATTAGGACTTTCATTAGGCTTGTAATGTATGGCATAGGTTAAAGGTGGATAAAATGATATGAATGAAAGCTCAATTCACTCTTCAACGTACATGATCATTTAAAGCCTCCCAAATACTTTTGATATTATACTGTGAATTCTATCTCCAACCTTTTCATCATCCTTTCATTTATTTGCTCATACTATTTTTTTTTAATATAAACACCCCCAAACTTATTTATTTAGGGAGTGTTAACGTCTTCTTTTTTTCTTTTTTTTTTCTTTTTTTTTCTTTTCCTCTTCCTATTTTTTTTAACTTCTACCATCCACCCCTGAACCATAGCTTTTGAAATGATCATTCCTGTGAGTGAAAGGTAAAAGTTAGAAACATTTTTGTTTAAAGGCTAGATAATAATATAGGTGTAAAAAAAAGAGAGAGGATAAATATAGGCTCAAAAATGTGTTACTAGGGATGGTATAATGTATTGGTTGGTCTGAAAGGCTCAAACGATTCCAACAATGCCTAATTTATTTCTTAAATGGAGAGTAGTCTAAGATTTTGCCTCAAGTGACAATTAAATAAGTTCTAGAGTCTAATGAGATCAATTAACATATTTGAATCACATAAATCTTTTCTGAATAAATAATCAGTCAAATGTAAAAGATTAAATGTACAAGATATTAGGATTCTCAAATAAAACATAAGTTACATTAGAGTTCAAGTTCACACATAATACTCAGAACTCATCAATTTTTCAAAGGTTACAAGCATTTTAAACCATTTTCATCATTGGTGCTAGCTTTGCCTAATCTCAAAACATCACTCAAATTTTTTTTTTTGAAAGATGAAGAAACACAAAATAAACAATAAAGATTAAAAGGGATATTACCTGGAAGGAGATCTAAGAAAAGATGAACCTGCAACAAACTAAACAGAAAATAAAAATTTATTCAAGCAAATAAAAGGTGTTACAAATGAAGATCCAAGTCCAATTTGCGCTTTGTGCAGTGTTCTGTTGTCCAATCTATTTAAGCTATAACTGGATCAGGTACATGAACAAATGCTTGTAACGTATTAATCAGCTCGTCAGCATTTGAGGCCGAGATGAGAATCCGACGTGCTGAGTGCGAGATAATCCTTTGTTCTACAGAATGATCAAGAAAAGACAACAAACCATCAAAGAAATTGTTAACATTCAACAAACCTATGGGTTTATGGTGCATGTTCAGTTATGCCCAAGAGACGACTTGGAAAATTTCCTCTAGAGTACCAAAACTACCAGGTAAGGCAATGAAGGCGTCAGCGTTGCACATCATTTTAGCAATTTTTTCATGCATGGAGGATACCCTACATTTTTCCCCAATTGTTTTTCCTACTATGTTTGATGCAGCTAGAGCTGTAGGAATAATACCTAGAACTTGGCATCCTCCTAGATATGCAGATCCAGACACACTCCCCATTAACCTTCGACAACCTCCACCATAAACTAAATGAATCTTTCTCCTGGCTAGTACCATACCCAAAGTTTGTCCTGCTTTTACATACTCTCCATTTTTCCCAGGACTAGAACCACAAAAGACACAAATATTTCGAAAGTGACGAACTGCGGTTCCTTCCATATCTGCACTCACCTTAACTTTGAGTATGAAGATGAAGATAATGAGGTGTGCATTTATAAGACTCAGATAAGGGCATACTTGTAATAGCTATGTGAATAGGCCGGTGGCATAATTTCAATAGCTATATGCATAGGCCAACGAATGTCAGCTAAATTAAAGGTGAAAAATTCAAAAATGACGGTACACATGCATATGTACAGTAGTTGTGATTATGGCTCACATCTTCCTCTGGTTTTACGTCCAGTAACGGCTTAAACACCCTCTATGGGTCAAGGATATGCTTCCCATCCAATTTTCTTATAAATTGGCAAATAGGGTCTTTTAACGTCAGATTCCCAAGATTGTACCGTTTATGTTCTTTTTTGGAATGGGGCCATAAATTGACAATACCGATATGCACAGATCCACTAGGATGTGTCTCAAGAGACGTTGGATGAAAGTCATCATCCAATGACTCCTTACTCAAGCCATCCTTAATGAACTTAATTTTGTCTTCCCGATTTACAAACAGCCAACCCAAAGAACGGAAATGTTTGTTACAAGTTTTACGTCCACATTTGTAACAAACACCCATTCGTTTAGCTCTGCGCTTTTTAGCAAAACTGATTTTTCCTAAACCAGGAATGTAAAAGATGAAATCATTTGCAGACTCACCTGATAACCATACCTTAGCTTCAATTAGCCAATGAATATCAGTAGGCATCCTCATGTTCATCAACACTGTTAATCTTGCAACCCGTGCTTTGTAAATTTTTCTCAATGCATTGGGTGGAAAAGACGGAAAATGATTTTTCAATTTTGTGAGAATGTCCTCCATTTTTGACTCAATTGTTTTCTCTTTTTTTTTTTTTGAAAAAGCAAAAGCAACAAAGGGAGGGAAAACAATAAAAATTCAAAAGAAGATAACATTGAAGGGAAAAATTAATGCAAGTTAAATAAAGAAAGATCTTACTTAGATAACGTGCACGGTAACTTTTAACAATAGAAGCAAATCAATCCTTGTAGACAGGATCATGCAAAGGTGTCTCCTCTATCTCCGGATTTGGTAATTCCAAAAATGCTTCCAATCTTTGACCATTTACTTTAAACACATCACCATTCTTGGGATTTTCAATCTTTACTGCACCATGTGGGTAAACAGTATGAACAACAGATGGCAGTGGAACTGACTCAAAAGGTGAGACTTTTTTTTTTTGGCTTTCCATTTATCAGTATCCATTAGTGGAGTTGTCTCTAACAAAGAGTCTACTTCACGAATCAGATAATCCTCATCTTTATCCTTATCGAAATGAATCAAATATTTTTCTAGATGATCATTACTAAAGGAGTCTAAAAATGAATCATAAATGGCACTTTCAATCAGGTTGACCTCACATAAATCATCCATGTCCATAGGTTGATGAGAGACATTTAAAACATTTAGTTCCACGATCATATTTCCAAAAGATAAATTTAAAATTACATTTCGACAATTAATGATTGCATTGGATGTTGCCAGAAATGGTCTACCCAAAATGACTGGAATTTGTATCTTTGTATTCTCAACAGGTTTAGTGTCAAGAACAATGAAATCTACTGGAAAGTAGAACTTATCAACCTTTATGAGCACATCCTCTATGACACCTCTAGCAATTTTTGTGGACCTATCAGCTAACTGAAGGGTCACTGATGTAGGTTTCAGCTTTCCTAACCTAAGTTTCTCATACACAGAGTAAGGCAGTAGATTCACACTTGCTCCTAGATCAAGTAAGGCTCGGTTAATCACATGGTCACCTATAATACAATAAATTGTAAGACAACCTGGATCTTTGTACTTGACATGAGCTTTTTGCTGAATTATAGAACTCACTTGTTCAGTCAAAAATGCCTTTTTTGGAACGTTAGTTTTCCTTTTCACCGTACAAAGATCTTTCAAAAATTTTGAGTAAGCGGGTACTTGTTTGATAGCGTCCAAAAAAGGGATGTTAATGCTTACTTGCTTAAACACCTCTAAAATGTCACTATATTGAGTACCTTTCTTGACTGATGTAAGTCTTTATGGGAAAAGAGCTTTGGGGGCACAAGAAATCTGTTCATTTTTCTTTTCACTTGAGTCATTAGTTTGGGATTCATGTTGTTCCTCATTTTCTGGCATGTGAACATGATTATCAATGACCTTTCCAGATCTAAGGGTTGTCACAGACTTTACTTCTTCCTTAGGATTTGCTGATGATCCTACTTCATATTGACCCTTAAGATTAGGAATAGGTTGACTGAGGAATTTTCCTTTTTCTCTCTCTCCTACAGCACTGGCTAATTGACCTAATTGTGTTTCAATCTTTGAAATGGATTGAGTGTGAGATTGTAAAACTTGTTGGGTTGATTGCATGAATTGTTGCAGAGTATCTTCCAAAGAAGGTTTTCTTTGTTGTGGTCCCCCGAAAGGAGGAGCATGTTGAGGAACTTGAGGGTATGAATTGGAAAGGGCAAATTGTTACCCACTTTGATTCATTGCAGGTTGATTTTTCCTCCATAAAAAATTTGGATGATTCCTTCAATTTGAATTATATGTGGGTGCAAATGGGTTGTCTGATGACTTCCCATAAGATTGAAGAGAATTAGCTTGCTCAGAGAATGCCTCTTGGTAAGCTGGTATGGATGGACAAAATTGTGCAATGTGAGATGTACTAGAACATAAGGCACATGCCTCTATCCTAGTATTGGTAGAAGGGTTTAAAGTGTGGCTTAAAGTTAAAGCTTCTACCTTTCTAGTCAAGCTAGCTAAGGAAATTCTCACATCTGTGTCATCACTCACTTCATAAAGTCCTCCCTTTTTTTGTGTTTGAGACTTTTTATCCCTGGGATCTATGTAGTTCCAATGTCGAGAATTTTCAGATAAAGATCCTAAGGATTCCTAAGCTTCCCCCTCATTCAATTATAAAAATCTCCCACTATGCATGCTTTGTATCATTTGACGGTTTGATAAAGTTAAACCATCATAGAAATATTTCACCAATCTCCAAGTTTCAAAACCATGATGAGGACATTTCAAAAGAAGATCATTAAATCTTTCCCAATATTCAAAAAAATGTTCACCCTCTTTTTGACAAAAATCAGAAATTTCTCTCCTAAGGGCATCAGTTTTAGACATAGGGAAACTTTTTGCCAAAAACTTATTTACTAATTGGTTCCAACTAGTAACAGTTCCTGTAGGAAGGGAGTTCAACCAGGCTTTAGCTTTATCTATCAATGAAAATGGAAACATTCTAAGCCTGATTGATTCATCATTGAAATTTTGGATGTGAAAAGTCAAGCAGATTTCAACAAACTCTTTAATGTGCATGTATGGATCTTCTCTTTCCATACTATAAAATGATGGTAAAAGTTGGAGTATGGCTAGTTTGAGTTCAAAATGAGTTGCAGTAGTTTGTGGTAAAACTATGCAAGATGGAGTATTGGCTATGACAGGTGAGAAGTACTCCATAAGAGTTTTATTATGCACAACTTTTGCTTCCATTTTTAATGGTGATCCAGCAGAATCTAATGTCTTTATTGTACAATCTATGGTTGACCCTAAACTTTTCCTAACCAACCGCTTATCTTTATCACGTTTCCAAGCACGCATAAACTAAAAATAATTGCTTCCTAATTATGAAAAATAATCTAACTACACAACGGCAACAAAATGCAAATACCATAAAAAAATACAAAATTATACAAACTCCTTTTTTTTTTCAAAGTGTTAGTAATAATGGGTAGTATTTAATCGGTAGACTTCCCAAGAAAATATGGAGGAATCACAATGGTTTCACTTAAAACCCATATTCCTTAGGTACTTTTAGCCTTGTTGACAGAATCCACCAATTTTATACACCCAAATTACTACACCAATTTTTAAGAAACAATTCTAAAGAAAAATTTCTATACGCAGAATAAATAAATGTTCTAACTATAACTAGTGGAAGAAAAGTACTTACCTGGATCCAAATAGCCTTTCCGTTGCAATCCCCGGCAACGGCGCGAAAAACTTGTTGTTTTAATTAAAACTCGCAAGTGCACAAATCTATTAGAGTATAGATTTAGTGGTATGCAAGGTCGATCCCATAGAGATTGCCAATTGAGAGAAAGTTTTAATATAGATCCGAAATAAATACTTCTAACCTAGTTCCCGATGTCTTGTTTTGTGAGAGGAATATTAAAAAAATTACACAAAGAACTAATATACTGAAATTAAATGAAGATGTATTCAAAGTAAAGAAGCATGCTAAGGTTAGGGGATCCACTCTTGGCATATCGAATAAAGATAAATTTAACTCTTTTGTTACTCAATTAGAATCCTTACACGAATGAAGTTTTAATCGGATGATATGTTAATTTAAGCTCAACTTTGTTTATACATGAATTATATTTACCTCCTTACTAATAATTAAAACATTCTTGTAAAATGGATTCAAGTATATATTGTGCCAATTGTCATGTTGTCTACAATATATCAAGATTCACACTTCGCAAGATTAAAAATAAAAAAATGCAAAAGATAACTTGTACTTAAAGTCGAGCGTACATTGTGCCAATCATTATATTGTCTACAATAAATCAAGATTGATTCAAGCATTCATTGTGCCAAAGATTGTCTACAATGTATCAAGATTCAAAGTTTACAAGATTAGAATGAAAAGAGGTAAGAAGAAGAAACATAACAAGAGATAGGTGGCGAAGCCAATCATAAAAATAATAAAAGATAGGTGGTATGATAAAACCAGCCAATAAAATAACAAGAAATCGGCGGCATGATAAAACCAGCCATTAAGAAATAATCATGAGAAAAGAAATAAGAAGGTAAATACAATATCAAAGAGAAACATTAAGATTAAGAGTTAGATAAATTATTATTCTTATACCAAGAGTTTTACCCTTTCACCTTAGCATTAGGAGATTAGTTCTCCATAATTAAAGCAAGAAAGTAAAATGAAAGATGAAGAAACATGATAATATTACGAAAGAAAATAAAAAATAAAAAATGTCTAAAGAGAGAATAACACTACAAGTACGTAGAATTCCAACAAAGCTTTCCCAAGGTCTCTCCAAAGCTCCTCCAAAAGCTTCTCCAAAAGCCCCTTAACTCACTCCTCAAGACCTCTATTTATAGATACAATTAGGTGTGGTAGGTGTGGTAATTGTCAAAATTGTTAGGTAGGAAGTTGTACAAAGTTGACAATTTGGATTCCATCATGTGCACCAAAATTGAACCTTGAATATCGTCAAGAAATCCGTCGAATTTGCTAACTCCCTCAACATGAAAGTTGTAGAAAATTTCGTTAGTGTTCCGTCAAGACAAACCATGGACAAATTGGATACGTAAGTTGTGAGTTATGGTCAAAATACTAGAGCAAAGTTGGGCTGGACTGTAGCAGTAGATAGATTCTATTCTAGCCCACTTTTGACCCTTTTAATATCCGAATTTTCTGACTACTTGAACATGAACGTTGTACCCAATTGTGTCAGCTACACACCTACCAAATTGCATACATATTGGATATGTATTTTTGGAGATATGGCCCAAGTACTGCAGCAAGGTTGGGCTGGACTACAAATAGCAAACATATTCTTAACATTGGGTGCTTTGCCGTGAATCTTTATGTTTTAGTTCTTTTGGAAATGTGATCATAAATCAAGAATAAATTTGTGCATATCTCCATTAGGATGCATCTCAAGAGTCAATATGATAATGCTCCTTACTCAGCCATCCTTAATGAATTTGTTTTATCTGCTTGATTTATAGACATCATTCCCAAAGAACCACAATTTAGCTCTGATTCCTCCAATTAAGTCCATTTTCTACTCTTCTCTTCGTATGTAAGGAATACACAAACTAAAGACAAGTAAGGGAGATTTATGCTTAATTATGGCAAAAAGATAAGATGAGAATATTTAATTTATGAGAATAAAACTCACTCATCTTATAACAATAGATTCACACTTGCTCGTAAATCAAGTAAGGTTTGGTTAATTACTTGGTCACTTGTAACACAAGAAATTGTAGAACAACTACGATCTTTAGACTTGACAAGAGTTTTTTGTTGAATTATGGAGTTCACATGTTCAATCAAAAAATGATATTTGATTTTCTTTTTCACTTTGCAAAGATGTTTTAAAAATTTTGAGTGAGTAAGTACTTGTTCAATTGTGTCAAGGAAATGGATTTTAATGTTAACTTGTGTAACAACTCCATTTATGTAAATGTAACAAATTTTGTTTTTTTTTATATTTGTAAAATTCCATGACGTTATTGCTACTTTAATTCTAACCACTTAACTCGTAATAATAATCACTTTAACCAAGCATAATTGTTATTAACAGTGATACAATACTGAGTTTCCATACACACCATTATTTTACAAACATTTGTACAAAGATACATATTAGCTCTAATCATCTATGTCGACTACTTCCGGGGACACTGGTGCGGGTGGCACCTCCACCGGAATCTCAGTCACATCTACGATAGATACATCTGAAATAACTGGTAGTTGCCCAAGGTAGGGCACCTCGATCCAACGTACAGAAATAATAAGTGTCATAGAGAAAATTTGCATATTTATTCTTCTGAACATGATATGGAAATATAGTGAGAATTAAATCCTAGTACGTTCAACAATAAATCATAATTTACCATCAATATAGTTCATCATGTCATGTTCAGCTGTATAAAGTACAGAAAATATCTTTGGTCACATGAATGCATTATATCTATGCACATAAGAATCATACAATAATGATATGTATGACAGGATTAACTATTTTCAGAATATCATATGATGGCCATCAACTTATTCTCATTTCAAACTACCTTAGTCAGGGTGAGTATCCTCTACTCTCCGGTACGGGCTTTTCTCGCTCCGTCCGACATGGCCCACTTTCTCTTTCTTTTCTCATTAACATGATCATAACCGTTGATAGGGCGTCCCCTACTGGTGCACCACACGGATTGCCATGTGACTGTGCTCATTTCTTTTCTTTTCACAATGATAGCCAAGAATATGCTTTCAATAACAAGTATGTTCATCAAAATATAACTATTACCATAAATAATTGGTAATCATGCCATGAACATAACCATTTCAAATATCACTTTATAAAATATTTCCATGTCAGAATTTCACACTTAAGATGGTAAGAAGTTCATACAATGGCAATGGCTATAGCATATACTAGTCATTTATAAGATTTGTCTTCTTTTTTAAATATTAATTTTATTTTTTTATTTTCTTGATGTAGATTTTCATCATATCTAACCTTCTCTTTATGCTTGGACTTAGTCATTTTCTTCTTATTTATATCATTTCCAACACATGTTCTTACAAATTTATAGAGCATTGTTCCCCAATTTGATTTCTACTATTACCCTATAGTTAAAGAGGTTCATCTAGGGTAGACAAATGTTGAAAATAGGCTTCACCAGCTTCCAACACGATTTGGCCATGTTCCAAGATACGGCCATGCTTTAAAAATACTTTAAATGTACTCAAAAACAGCCCTGAACACGGCTAGCCCGTGCTTGAAGCACCTAGAACACGGTCTGACCGTGTTCTGTGACCTTTGCTCACTAATTAGGGCATAAATCTCTCATTTTAACTCCAATTGAGGTGATCTTGGTGTCTATGGAAAGCTAAGACAATTATCTAAAACTATTATGTTGATCATATCAGCAAAATAGTACTAAATCTTGGTGTTATTACTCCCTTAAATTTAATATTATTTCTTCTCGAGTAGGTTCAAACCTTTACTTACTAATATGACTATATCTCCCACATACGAAATCCAAATTAAGTGATTCTAGTGGCTAAACATTTGTGAAACATAAATATATAATTCATATGTTAATCATTTATTTTAATTCCTTATAGAATTTTCCCAGAAATTAAAACACCGAAGCTATCCTAACATATTCTTCCTTGATTAACCATTTTCTGACCTTTGTTTACAAATCGGAACATATTTACCTCATAAGAACTCTAAATTGAATGATTCTAGTGGCTCAAAATCCGTGACACATATAACTTTAATTCTTATGTTAACCATTTATTTTAATTCCCTACAGATAATTCCCAGAAATTAAAACACAGAAGCTATCCTAACATATTCTTCCCTGATGAACCATTTTCTGACTTTTGATTACTAATCGGAACATATCTACCTCATATGAACTCTAAATTGAATGATTCCAGTATCTAAAAATCCGTGACACATATATCTTTAATTCTTATGTTAACCATTTATTTTGATTCCTTATAGATTATTCCCAGAAATTAAAACACCGAAGCTTAAAATTCTGCCAACCATAGCCATACCCATGTAGAACTATCTACACCAACCTAAGTATTCAAACATACATCACATGCAAGATCAATATGTAACATGATATAGCAATATCCATGACCAATCATCAAAGTTCTAAGATCAAAATCACATATAAATATTATAAGTTTCAAAAGTTTTCTTCAAAAAGAAATATTGTTAAACTTACCTAAGAATCTCCCTAGCTTACTTAGTGAATTGGTTTTCTTGTTTCCTCTTGAAAGAAGTAGCAAGATTCCTCCCTTCCCTTAGCTTTTCTAGCAGTTTAGGTAAGAGAAAGAGGGTGAATTTTTGAACCTCAAGGATGAAGAAGAAAAATGGATTCAAGTGGAGATTAAGGTAACTTACCTTGAGTACTTAGCCTTCTAAACTTCTCCTTCTTCTTCCTTCCTTTCTTCTCCTCTATTTCTCTCCTTCCCTCACTCTACCTTGCTTCTATTTCTCTCTCTTCCTCACTTGGACGAAATTAAAATGTTGTAGGGGTGGGTTTTGCTTATATAGACCACCAAATAATACACCTTTCATGATCATGGGTCTACCTTATCACAATTAGGATACACTTTGTTGAATTTTTGGAAAACAAACAACTTATGTTCTTGTCTTCCTCTTCCTTAGTCAAGATTTGCATAGGAAAAGGAGATTTGTATTTTGAAAATTATGATGATATGTTCTTAAGATAAGGGACAAGGTCCCTTTGATTTAGGGATTCATTTCCATTTTCTTTTGTCTTAAACAAGTATGATAGGTTTGCCTTTTTAGGTGGCAAATTTCTAGCCCTTGAATCTCTATTATTTGGTTGATATTATTTGTGTGGGATAGGAATGTTTTGTCCTAATGCCATGTATTATCATACCACTTGCTAAAATTATGAGTGTAGGATATAGATATTTTTGTCCTAAAGCCTTGTATTATCATGCCACTTGCCAAAATGATGAATGTAGAATCACACCACTTGCTAAATTTTTGTCTTAATGCCTTGTAACATATTCTTTATTATTATTACATTATTATATCATCACCTAATTTATTTTATTTTATTTTTCCTCTTGGATTTGGGCTTATTCCTACCCATTATGGGCTTATTCCTACCCATTTTCTTTGCTTTGGATAAAATTCTACCTTTCTTGGAGGGCTTGGTCACATTTTCATAATTTTTGGGCTAATGGTCCAATTACTATATCCTAGTCCAAGTCTATGTTTTATTTCTTGCTTAGGTTATCCAATGGGCTTGCTAGAAACTTATGTGAAGTGGAAAAACTCTATATGAAGTGTCCATAGGTAAAAGCCCAATGTATGGGTAAAGATTTTAAACTTAGTAACTCTAATTCTTGAATTAGGAAAAATTACACTAATCCAGTGTTCTTGAAAATTTAAAACCTTTACTTGTTTCTAAAAATTTATCTTCCTTATCCAAGAATTTTGCATCTCTTTAGTATGTTCTTTCTAATTTTTTCCTATTAGGTTTTCCCTCTTTATTTGTTCTTTTAATGTTAGAAACATTTTCTATGCATATACATAAGGTGAAGAATTTCTAAGGATTATATTTCCTTAGATATCTAAAATATTGTCTAATAAACTTTATTTCCTTAATTATCAATAAAAGAAACGAAATTAGGGATGTTACAACTTGCTTAAACACCTCTAAAATGTCACTACATTGACTACCTTTCTTGATTACTACAAGTCTTTGTGGGAATAGAGCTTTAGGGACATAAGGTGTATGTTCACTTTTATTTACATTTGAGTTACTAAACTGTGACTCTACATAATGGCTATGGTTTTCTAGCTCTGACATGTCAGCATGTTGTCAATGAATTTTCTAAATCTAAGAGTTGTTATGGACTTAACTTCTTTATTATGTTTTATTGATGATCCTACATCAAATTGACTCTTAGGATTAGGAATAGGTTGACTAGGGAATTTTCTTTTCTCTCTCTCCTAAAACATTGGCTAATTGACCCAATTGTTTTTAAGTTCTTTAGTATTGGATTGTAAAACTTGCTGGACTGATTACATGAATTGTTGCAAGGTATTTTCCAAAGAAGATCTTTATTGTGATACCTTGAATAGAGGAGCATGTCAAGCAACTAAAGGATATAAATTGGGAGGGGCAAATTGGTGCCTTCCTTGATTCATTGAAGGTTGATTTTGTCTTCATGAAAATTTTGGATTTCTCTAATTTGGATTATATGTGGGTGCAAATGGGTTGTCTGATGACTTTCCATAAGATTGAAGAGAATTAACTTGCTCAAAGAATACCTCTTAGTAAAATGGTATGGATGAATAAGATTGTATAATGTAAGATGTACTAGAACACAAGGCACATGCCTCTTTCCTAATATTAGTAGAAGAGTTTGAAGTATGTCTTAAAGCTAAAAATTGTAAATTTCTAGTAAGGCCAACAAAGGTAGTTCTCACTTATGTGTCATCATTTACTTTATAAATTTCTCCTCTTCTTGGTGTTTAAGACTTTCTATCCCCAAGATCTATGAAATTCTAGTGTTGAGAGTTTTTAGACAAGGATTCTAAGGATCCTTAAACTTTAACCTTATTTAATTGTAAAAAACTTTTACCATGCATACTTTGGATCATTTGACGATTTGATAGAGTCAAATCATCATAAAAATATTTCACAAATCTTCAAGTTTCAAAGCCATGATGAAGATACTTCAAAAGAAGGTCGTTAAATCTTTCTTAACACTAAAAAAATTGTTTACCCTCTTTTTGGCAAAAATAAGATATTTCTTTTCTAAAGGCATCAGTTTTAGACATAGGAAAGTTTTTATTAGAAACTTAGTTACCACTTAATTCCAACTGGTTATAGTTCCTGTAGGGAGGGAATTTAACTAGGATTTATCTTTGTCTTTTAATGAAAATGGAAAAATTCTTAGCTTGACTAACTCATCATTAAAATTCTGGAAGCAAAATGTTGAGATATTTTAAGAAATTTTTTAATATGCATGTATAGATCTTCTCTCTCTAATCCATAGAATGATGGTGAAAGTTGGAGTATGGCTGCTTTAAACTCAAAGTGAGTTGCATTAGTTTATGTTAACACTATACAAGATGTAGTATTGACTATAACAGGTGAGAAATATTCTATGAGGATTTTCTCATGTACAACTTGTACTTCCATTTTTTATTGTGTTCCAATAAAGTCTAATATTTCAATTCTAGCACTAATGGATGACTCTAAGCTTTTCTTAACCAAATGGTTATGTTAACCATATTCCTAAACATACATAAACTAATAAACAAATTAAGATTAGAAACAAATATTTTCTAATTATGAAAGAGAATTTACTAACACTGCACAATGTAACTACTAGTAACAAAATGAAAATACTATAAAAAGACAAGAAAATAAAATCACAAAATTATGCAACAATAATTTTTTTTAAATGTTGGTAATAATGGGTAGTATGTAATTAGTAGATTCTTGAGAAAGTATGGAGGAATCACAATGGTCTCACTTAAAATCCATATTTATTAGGCGCTTTTAGTTATGTTGATAGAATTAAATAATTTTTCACACCCAAATTACCACACTAATTTTCAAGAAACCATTCTTCACAAAATAAACAAAAAAAATTTATATATAAAGAATAAAAAAAATACACTAAATTATAGCTACTGGAAAAATTATATTTACCTAGATCCAAATATCTTCCCTATCGCAATCATTGGCAATGGTGCCAAAAACTTGTTGTTTTAATTAAAACTTGCAAGTTTATGAATCTAATGGAGTATAGATTTAGTGGTATGCGAGGTCAATCTCATGAGGATAGCCAATTGAAAGGAGACTCTAATTTGGACCCAAAATAAATAATTCTAATATAGTTGCCAGAATGTTTGTTTTGTGAGAAGACCATTAAACTAAGTATGAAAGAAACTTATGTTCTCAAATTAAATTAGAATGTATTCAAAGTAAACATGCATGCTAAAGTTAGGGGATCCACTATTGGTATATTAAATAAATATAAACTCAACTTCTTTTTTACTTAATAGGAATCCTTACATGAATAAGGTTCTATTTAGAAGATATGTTGTCTTAAGCTCACTTTGGTTTATGTATGAATTATATTTGCCTCCTTTTTATTGTATTACTAATAATTAAGATATTATTGTAAAATGGATTCAAGCATACATTGTGTGAATCATCATATTGTCTACAATAAATCAATATTTTTATTTAAGCATTTATTGTGCCAAAGACTATCTACAATGGATCAAGATTCACACTTTACAAGATTAAAGATGAGAATATGTGAAAGGAAGAAGATTAATTAACATAACAAGAAATAGGTGGCAAAGCCAACCATTAATAAATAATAATATGAAGTAGACGACAAAGCTAGTAATTAATAAATAATATAAGAAAATAAGGAGGTAAATATAACATCAAATATAAACCTTAAATTCTTAATTAAGAGTTAAATGAATCATTATTTTATTACCAAGGGTTTTACCTTTTCACATTAGCATATAAAGATTAGTTATTCATAATCAAAGTAGGAAAGTAAAATTAAATATGAACAAAGCATATGATTGTCATGCCCCTAATTTAAGGGCATGTGAAAAACATATTTCACAAACAGATCTTTACCATAACATGCATAAAACAATCATTTATCATGAAAACATAACATATAGATTCTCTCATGTATACTTGATATATAGATCGAGTTTATAAATGTTAAAGTAACAGCAGAAGCAAGGATCCTGTTTATGGCATTCAAAGCATACTCTAAAATACAAATACAATATAATCCAAACACTGTGAGCTTTAGAAGCAAAGTAGGCTCACCTAGAGAATATGTCACCTAGTTGATCACCTATCTGCAGGATCAGACTCTGTATCTTTATCTAAAAAACATAGAGATATCGTGTAGTGAGTTTAAGAACTCAGTGAGTAGATAAAACCTCCCATGAACTTCTAGGCCAGTATATGGATGCACTCATATATTAAAATTGTCAAATAAAAAATACAGTTTGAAAATACATCCATATGGGACCTGCATTTTAAATATTCTCAATTCAAAAAATAGTCAAAGGTCCAAAATAGAATATAGTACGATATGGTCATAAAATAAATATTGTTATGCATCAAAATATTTCACATATAAATATTAGGAGGATCCCATATCAGAACCATCAAATAATCTTAAGCACACAGTAAAGGAGGGCAATCACAAATAAGAAAGTTTTCATTTTTCCAAGATAAGAGGCATCTCGCTCTCCTACACAGAACATATTTCATGTGTTGGACGTCACACGAGGCTAGTAACACCCCTGCTAGTTGAGGTTTCAAGGTGCATCAGGTCTAACATTTCCTGTTGTTAGTAAACACTGTTTCTAATAGGATTCCTCCACAGAAAAATAATTGTATAAATGTAATATCGTTCAAAACAAAAGTTACAGTTTGATACATAATTTTAGTTTGAGTTCAGTTCCTCAGTCAAAAACTTTCCAATCAAAGTTTAACACGTATCCATACCATTTTTCTAAGGCAACCTTATAGTTATACATATAAATCCCATGCGCACAAAATTATTCTCTTTTCAAAATGATGAGAAATGTATTTAAAAACACATGTTCAATGGATTTTGAAATCAATATGCAAAACAATACTCTTCTTGAACAATATGCTAATTAGTAGGCAAATATGATAATTTAACCCATTTTAGAGACTTATAATAGTATAAATAGCTTGTATATAGAACTAATTATACATTTAAAGTTCAAGAAGAGTTTAGGGTATGTCATAGTAGGGATTATTTACTCACAAGGCTAAGATTCCAAGTTGGACAGCCCTCAAATGCAATTTTTCAAGTCAAATTTGACTAAATAGACCTCAAAAAAGAGTCCAAAGGGTCCTAAAATTTAGGAAATGACTTTGAAATCATGAAATTTGGCCTTCGAGAGCTTGGTCAACGCAACATGATGTAGGCAAACATGCTGCACGCGGTGCTTATAGGGGCGCTGAAGAAGAAGTTGCGTGTGGGGGCACGTGAAACACGATTTCAGCCTGAAATTTGAGATCCTAAAGTTTTGCCACCTGCTGGATCTATCTAAAGTGTTAGTTTTGGTTTTGAGAATTGTAACTAGGAGTTTTTGAGCTTACCTTTTTAGGTTGTTTCTCCTTCCAATCTTTGGCCAATTTTTCAGAAACCAATCGAATGGATTTGTAGAGCTCTTCATTCTGAGTCCAATGGTGGTGGTGGTATCGAAATCCAAGGTTCGGAAGTGTTAGAATTCTAGAGAAAGAAAATGTGGTTTCTAGAGAAAGAAAATAAGGAGAGGGTTTAGAATTTTTCACGCCATTTCTGCTGCAGACTTGCCTAAAAATATTTGAGGGACTTATTAGCAAAATTTCAATTATTGGGGGATGTCCTTGCAAATTGTTATTATTTACATTTTAACCCATAAAATTTTAAGAAATTTCACTTTGACCCCCAAACTTGAATCCTCATATTTCCCTCACAAATAGGTGATAGATAAATGAAATCCTCCAATCCAGTTGTATTCTTTCTTACTTTTTTCTTTGAGTTATAATTTTTCTTTTAATTTAGTTTTTCTCATTTATTCAGGGTTTTTCATTTAATTAGTGATTTTCCTTATTTTAGTGCATTACAATGATATTATGAAAAAAAATTAAGGATAACAAAATATCTAAAGAAATAAGAATAACCTATAACCAAAAACCTCTTTTAAGACCCCCTCTCTGGCTCATGACATCCCTCTATTTATAGTTACAATTTGTTGGGAAGGGAAGGTAATTTTAAATAATGGTGAGTAACAAAGTCTCATTAGTCACTTTTCACACTTTTGAATCTCGTCACACACCCTAAAAGTAACCCTTGAATTAGGCATTGAACTTCATTGAATTTGTTGCCCATGTGAAAATAAAGGTTGAAAGAAATTTTTTCAATTTTCCAGAATGGTATGGCACGTACATATTGGATATGTATTTTATGAGTAATGGTCAAAATACTTGGGCAAGGTTAGGCTATACTGCCACAACCAGTATATTCTCTTCTAGTTCACTTTTGGCCCTTTTAATGTCAGACTTTCAAAATCATTCTAAAATACAAGTTTAAAGATAATTGATTATGCTTTTCACAAGATCATGAATCACATTATTTTTAATTTTGGATGACAAGTTATGCCCATATTTCTGACTTAAGTATTTATCCCTGGTCCTGCAATGTTAGGTTTTTTGCCTTAAATCTTTATGTTTAAGTTCTTTTGAAAATGTGGTCATAAATCAAGATTGGATTTATGCACATATCTATTAGGATACATCTCAAGAGTCAATAAGATATGTCAAATGACTCCTTACTTGGCCATCCTTAATGAATTAATTTTATTTTCTTGATTTATAAACATCATTCCTAAAGAACAACAATTTTTCTTCAATTGTTCCAATTGAGTCCATTTTCTATTCTTTTATTTTTCAACTATAAAAGACACACAAAGCCAAAGATAGATAGGAAAAATAAGTGCTTAAATATGGCAAAAAAAGGTGAAAGCATTTAATTTATGAATATAAAACTCATTCAATCACCTATTTTTAAAATTTTCAAACAAAAACTCCTTATTACAACCATAAACAAGTATTATGTTTAAGTCATACTTACTCTTGGCTTTAGTTGAATTATTTTCATATTTTACCTTTGCTTTGTTTGTCTTATAAGATATTATGAATTAAAATTATTTTAGTTGAAAGTCATAGGTAAGGACATAATAATTTTTTTTATATAGCATATGTTATAAATATTAAAATTTATTAACTATTTTTATATAATTAATTATGATGTTATTCGATTTAAGTGTAGTTTAACGAATTATCTCTGAATCTAATAGCTTCTCTAGGTCAATATTTGGCCTGGGTTTCAAAACATTGTGATAATCACACAATAAGGGGAATAATGCAAATAATGATGAAAAAGATAAATTATTGTTTATTTTTATTATTTTATGATGAAATATTTTTTCTCAGATTTATAGAATTGTAATTAATTACATTGGTATAATTATATGATTAGTTAGGATTGCCATTAGAGTTTTGAGTGTAGAGCAATAGTATTTCTTCATTTCATATTATGATATTATGATTTGTTATTTGGGTTGCCTACATATATGACTTTTAAGAGAATAAGATAGTTAACCCTTTGACTAATGATTAATAATATTGAGATATTTTGAGTTTTGTGATTGCTTTTTTAAGGTGTTTGTTTCGCGAATTAGAGGCAAAGTCCTGAAAATGTTACATTGGAATGATATATTCCCACATTTGATTCATGTTTCAAATAATTTTTCTTTTGGAAATATAAAATGACACGGGGGAGGTGGGAATGTTATATTCCAATGGGTATGAATACTTTTTATAAAGTTAAAAACTTTTTTACTGACTTGTCATTTTATTTTGAACTTGAAATTCTAAACACTAAATTTCAAACCAAAAACTCTAAATCCCAAATCTCCAAACTCAAAACCTTAAAATCTCAAATTCCAAAATTTAAACTGTAAACCTTAAATGGTAAACTCTAAATTCTAAAACACTAAACCATAAATCTTAAATCCTAAACCCCAAAGTCCTAAATTCTAATATGTAACTTATCTTTATTTCATATTTAATATTTTATTTAATTATAAATTTATTTTTTTAATTTTTTATATGTTAAAAACTAATAGAGATAATTTTGAAAAAATTTCTAATATTCTCAAGAATATTGATGTGAATCAAATATATAAATGTTAGATTCCCTCAAATGTAGTAAAATATTCTTAAGAATATTTATGATGAACCAAAAATGAAAAATGTTATATTCTCAAGAATCCTAAACAATTTTAATTTTGCCAATCAAATGTCCTTCTTTTGTTAATTTTTTTTCTATTGTACATAAAATGCGATTGGGGGTAGAAAGCACACTAATAAGAATGATGGTGGTAAAAAGATAGTATTATCTGTTTTGAAAAAAAAGGAGAGATAGGATAGTTAAGTAAAAGGATGAGTCTAGGGTGCTATAGCATCCTGATTAACAAATCAATAAAGCAAAAATGAGAAAATTCATTTGATACCACAATGTACGAAAATTGCATAATAACTTCAAATGAAAAAATTACTAAATTATGGGTTTATTTTTTTGGCTTCAAGCCCATGATATAGGAGTCAAATAAACATCTCAAAAATTTCAACAATAATTGATTGATAATATATCACTAGTCAGGTGTTATTCCTTGTTTGCTAAAAAAAGGAGCTAAGTTATTAGTCGCCTGTTACTTACTATTTGTTCAAAAAAAATATTGCCAAGCCTACTCAATTTGTTAGTTGTTGGATAAACAAACTAGCATGGTATTTCTTCACATTTGGACATCTTTGCATAAGAATTGTTCTGTCATCCTATGATTTTTCTTTTTATTTCCTAAGTCTCAACCATTAGAAAAATAGTAGATCAAGTAATACAACTTGTGTCAGGTCTTCTTATGCCTTCAAAAATAATTCAATCATTAGGAATTCTTTATTATCACCATAGTCAATAATTCTAGAAAATTGCCCTGCCTTCCAGAGTAATGTAGTAAAAAGGCTTCTAAGACCTATACAGTGTCTCTTTATGCAAGTAAATCCCAATACCCATCGTTGAACCCACCTAAAATATTGTGAAATCTAGTTACTGCAAATCAATTGTGTATCTTGTTTCTTAGTTGCAGACTTCTGCCATGCTTACATACATTCTTTCTTAGTAACCATTTTTACACTGCTGTAAGTACAAGGTTTAACCCTTTCAAAAACTACTTAATTTCTAGCCATCCAAATAAAGAGAAGTATAATCATGAATCTTGTTTTGGTATGGATATAACCTAGTCTAACCCTAGATATTTAAATATTTAAATATATACAAAAAACTAGGAAGTAGTTACATGAGGTTTATCTCTATCATGCCACCACAAGATTGAGGTTCTATCAAGAAAACCAATCTTGGATATGAGTTCATGAAACAATGAGGAAGGAATTGGTTTAGTAAGGATGTCAACTAGTTAGGATCGAGATGAGACATGTTGAATGCAGAGTTGGTTGGATGAAACACACTCACGTACAAAGTGAAAATCAAGTGCTATGTGTTTCATGTGAGAGTAAAATATGGTTGGAATGGAGGAGGGAGAGAGCCTGAGTTAAGTGAATAGATTTTATAGCCAAGAAATCTCTGCAGTTGTTGATGCAATAGCTTGATACTCAACTTCTGTAGAGAAACGTGCAACTGGTCTTTGCTTCTTGGAGTACTAGGAGACAATATTTGAGCCCATGAAGACAATGTAACCTGAGGTGGAAGTGTGATCATCCTTATTTCTAGTCAGTTCGCATATGAGAAAGCATGGAGATGCAAAGGAGACTCGAGAGTGAGAGAGAGACTGAAATGAATGGTAGCCTTGAGATACCTTAGAACTCATTTTACTAATTAAAGGTAAAGGGTAGTTGGACAATGTATGAATTAGGATAGTTTATTGACAAAATAGCCAATGTCAGGTCTCGTCATAGAGAGATATTATAGAGTTCCAATAATGCTACGATACTCTGTAGCATCAACCAGTGGTGAGCCATCAACTAATTATAAGGAAATAGAAGAAGACATTGGTGTTGAAGCACTCTTAGCACTGGACATATTGGTTTTGGTTAAAAGATCTCGGATGTATTTGTGTTGTGAGAGAAATAACCTAATATAATGAGGGATAAATTCCATGCCTAAGAAATAAGAAGGAGTACCAAGGTCTTTGAGGGAGAAGCAAGTTACAAGGGATGCACAAAACTGAGCCAAGAAAGGGGCATGATTTCCTGTAAGTAGAAGATCATCTACATACACCAAAAAATAAGCAGTGACAGAACCATGATTATAAATGAATAAAGAGCCATCAGTAAGAGAGTTTTTGAACCCAAATGAAAGAAGAAGTTTAGCAAGCTCCAAATACCAAGCATGAGGTACTTGCTTGAGACCATATATTGCTTTGTGTAGTTTGCAAACATAGTTGGGATGAGTTGGATCTTTATAACCAGGTGGCTGAGACATATAAACTTCATCGTGTAAGGTTCCTTGTAAGAAAGCATTATTCACGTCCATATGTTTGAGGGGCCAGTGATGATGCAAAGTAATGGTAAGGATACCTTTAACAATTTGAGGCTTAACAACGAGGCTGAATGTGTCGTGATAATCAATGCCTGGCCATTGTAAGAACCACTTAGCAATAAGGCGGGCTTTATACTAGTTAATCTCACTAGAGGGTGGGCATTTGATTTGAAAGACCCACTTGCACCCTACAATATTTGTGTGAGCTAGGGTGGCACTAAGGTCTAGGTGCAAGTTTATGGGAGGGCCTGGAATGCGTTAGACATGGCCAACTTCCATTTAGGGCTACAGAGAGCCCGTTGATGAGATGCAGGTTCAATGTTAAAGGGAAGATGATGTTTAGTAGTGCAAAGATTAAAGAGAACTTTTGGCTTAAATATATATTTTTTGGAACGATTGATAATCTATCTAGACAAGGGAGAGTGTTGAATAGAAGGAAAGAGAGGTTGGGTGGCAATAATAGAGGAATATGAGTAAGGAAGTACATGTGTAGTGGATGGGGTAGTAGTTTGGTTTTCAAAAGAATTGAGATAAGATGAAGTAGAAGAAGAGGGTAAAGATAGAGTGGAATATGGAAGAGTAGGGTTGATAAAGAGAGGTCGTGAGGTGATAATGTTTGATGGGGAGGAAGAGGGAGTGAGAGGAGGGATAGAAGTCGGAGACATGTGGTTAAAAGGTGGTGGCTTAGAAGAAGAAGGATTTGGATTAGAAAAGATAACATGATAATAGGAGATTGGAATGGATTCAAGAGAGACAGATGAGATAAAGTTGGATCGCTACTAAGAAAAATCATGAGAAGGATAAGTTGTTTAAACAAACTTCATGTGCTTGTATACGAAAAACTTTGAATAAGTGAAATCAAAACAAATATATGCATGTTGATAAGTTAAATAGCCTAAGAAAATGCATATAGAAGATCTATTGTTGAGTTTATGATAAGAGTATAGACATAACCAATTATTGCATAAAAAACTAAAGGATTTAAAATTTTGAAAGTTGAGTTCTTGCTGAAAGAGTTAAGGATAAGGTGACAACATAAGATAGGTGTAGGTAATCGGTTAATCAACTAATTGAATGTTTGAAAAGCAAAAAACCAAAAGGAAGTAGGTAAGGATGCATGATGAAGGAGGGAAAGGCTAGTTTCAACGATGTGGTGATGTTTGCGTTCTGTACTTCCATTGCGTTCAGGAGTATGCAGGGGAGTAGTGTAGAAGGATATTTCATTTGAATTAAAATTGGTTTTGAGTTTAAGGAATTCACCCCCATTATCAAAGTGAAAGTAATGGATGGGAGGGTTAAAATATTTTTCAACCAGAAGATGAAAGTATATGAATGTATCATAGACATCGAATTTTTGCTATAATGGATATAACCAAGTATAACATGTAAAATAATCAGTGAAAATAAAGTAATACTTATATTGATTAATGGAAATAACAGGAGTAGGGCCTCATACATCAGGATAAATAAGATATAAAGGATTAGATGAATAAATATGAGAACTAAAAAATGGTAGCTTGTGACTTTTATTATATGAACAAGAAACACAATCAAATGAAGGAGCCACTAGAAATTTGAACTTTGTAGCAAGATGATGAAGAATGCGAGTGTGAGGGTGACCCAATTTATGATGCCAAAGAAGAGTGAAGGATGCATGGTGAGTAGTAAGAGCACGAGGGAAGGTAGTGTGTAGCAAGATTAATGGTGGAAATAGGTAAGTGTTGCCATTACTCGGGCCTTGAAGAAGGCACGCCCCCGTAGTCAGTTCCTTCATAGTCAATAAAGAGGATGAGAATTCAATAGAAACATGATTTGTTTTACATAATTGATTAACTAAAATTAAGTTGTGTTTCACTGAAGGAACACAGAAAACATCATGAAGGTTAAAAATAGATGAAGGGGAAGAGAATTGAGTAAACCAAGATGTGATATAGAAAAACTTGCACCATTTTCTACAAGCATTTGATCATGACCAAGGTAATCTATTTTGTGAGTAAGAGAAGTAGGGTCATTTATGACATGGTGAGATGCTCTTGAGTCAAGAAGCCATATGGAAGGATTAAGAGGAGGGACAGAAGTGTCAGATGTGTAAAGAGAGAGAGGTGTAGTGTAATATGCTTGTAGTTTAGATTGATGGCAATGAGGAAAAAATTTGAAACATTGAGGAGAAACATGACCAGTTTTAGAACATAATTAACACATGGCTAGAGTGAGAGATAGACTATTTGATGGGGTCGAAAGGAAGGGTTCTTTGGTGCAAAATAACTAGGATGATGGTGGTCGATGTCTGTGAGGGTTAAAATGATTTGTGTTGTTGGCTATGAGTGGGGTTGAGAAACTTACCAATTCATCCTTTTTGGTGTAATTTTCAAAATCAGCGAGCTTTTCTCGTAGTTCTAAGAAGGAGATTGGTGTATCACGCATACGTAAAGGACCAGAGATGTCTTTGAATTCATGGCCCAGACCATTGAGTGCATAGATGACAAATCCATATCATCGACCTTTTGTTGAGAAATGAGAGAGATTTCATCAGCCAAGTTTTTCAGAGATTGAAGATAGATTGTCATAGAGTGATTTTCACAAGTTGCAGTTGCAAGTTTGTGTTTGAGGGCCAGGAGGTGAGATCGAGATTGATTGGCGAAAAGGGTTTGAAGGTGATCCCATGCTTGTTTGGACGTAGTAGGGTAGCCAAGAAGAGTAACGATGTCTGGTTCCAAAGATGACATAATAGCATGTAGAATGAGCTCATCTTGGCAAATTTTGGATTATGAAGAGTGATGTCATTGGAAAGGATAGTTGGGGACGAACAATATTTAGTTCCATCAACAAAAGACATGAGATCGTGCCCTTTGAATAAGGCATCAACTAGAGAGCGCCAAGAATGATAGTTGGAATGATTGAGTTTGATTAGAATGTGTTACGTAGTGAAAGAAATGAGTGTAATACCCGAATAATGAGCAACAAGAGAAGAGTTAAGAGAGTTGACGTTGGGAGTTGATGATGAGGAAATTGAGGAAGCCATTGGAGTTGCTGTGAAGCGAGTGTGCTTTGATACATGTAAAGAAATATAATCGGGAATCTTGTTTTATGAATAGTTACAGAGTGTATATATATACACAAGGTATGGATATAACCTAGTCTAACCCTAGATATTTGAATATTTAAATATAAAAAAAATTCATGTTAGAGCACATTTTTAGAAATCACATTTATGAAAATACTATATTCTTATGCTTGATTCATCACTTATATTATTGGGAATATTTTGTTACATTTTGAAATTTTGATCATTTTCAAAAATATCCTTACAATTTCTTTACATATTTTTTATTTCTATTTATTGTTATATTTGTATTATTTTATTATTTATAATATTTAAATATTATTATATATTAATAATATATTTGTTTATTTATTATTTTATAGATTATATATATTATATTCGTATTTAATTTTATTAATTTATATTTTATGTATTTTATTTTCTTATGTAATATATATTATTTTTCATTTAATTTTTTATTTATATTAATTATTATACTTTTATTTTAATATGTAATAAGTCTTCATTTTGTAATTTTTTATTATTTTTTATAACTGTTGTTTTGTAAGCTTTATTTATAATTTATAATTTATTTTAATTATTTATTATTTTTTGGAAAGTGAATATGAATAAAGATATACAAAAGTTTTTAAATATAAGAACATTCTCACCCTCTCTAATGGGAATGAAAATAAAGGATTTGTGGGATTGTTGTATTCTTGGTATGCAACATTCTCAGGAATATTTTTTCAAAATCTATACCAAAAATGCAAATTTAGCATTAACATTCTCAAAAATATAAAAACATTATGCAAACCAAAGGTCCCCTTAAGATTTTGGGTAATTAAAGAATGAATATTAAATATTCCTTTCCAATTTTCACATCCAAGCACAGTCAAATAACAAATAATTGCACATGATTATCTCTCTACAATTCGATCCTCATAACTTTCAAGAATGAAGAACGTGACTTGATGATTAGTGTCCAAGCTTGTTTAGCCAAAGCTTGATTGAATATCAACAATTTTTTAAAACTCTAGCCTCCTATACTAAGAGGATTACATAATATATTCCAATTAAGCATGTGTAGACAAGTTATGTGATGTGTTTATAATTAAGCATGATTTTAATACCTTTAAGCTTACTTTTTTTTTTAATTTAAGTAAAATATAATTATGAATTAGCTTAGTTTTGTGTTTTGTGTTGTAGGAACAAAGGAAGAAGAAAAGAGGAGAAAAAGATAAGAAATTCATAAAAAAAAAATACTAAATTACAGTGATTCTAGATCTGTAAGCACTAATTATACCACATCTCGCACATATAAACTCCAATAGAAGTGATGCAAGTGGCTTGAAAAATTTAAGACAATAATCTATAAATTTTATGTCGATCACTTTACTAAATTCTGGATATTTCAATGTTACAGAGCATGAAAGTCAGAATTGAAGTGCAGCAGGATGAATCTTGACCTTTGGTCACTAATTTAGGTATATATCCTTCCTTCATATTACCTTCAATTAAGGTTATTTTAGTGGCTATGGAAAGCTAACTACAACTTTCATGTTGACCACTTTTTCAGATTTGGAAGAAATATTAGCGCCATCATGCCTAGAAGTTAGTGCTGCGGCGTTGGCGTGCCTAGAAGGAGCATCGTGACCCTTCGAATTTTTAGCAACAAGGCGCTGCGGCATTCCAATAGAGCACTGTGGCGCTCCCCTTCCACTGTAGAAAAAAATTGCAATTTTAAGCCCTTTTTTACTCCAATTGAAGCCTAAAAGCTTAGAAACCAACCTAGAAGCAATCTGATGAGTTTTGTCGTGATCTACCAAAAATATTACCGAACCCCTATAATGTAGTATAGGGTAACTCCGGATCGTCTCTCAAGGAATGCTAATGTTAAATGATAGTTTCAAGACCTAACCGGGGGGGGGGGGGGTTGGATTTTATCACAATCAACTAGATCACAATTGGAAAATTGAACAAAGATTATATTACCGAAAATGTAACCTCACTAGACGTTCTTTAAGAATTCGTTCGGTTTATCCTAGACTAAAAATGATCAATCAAGTTGTTGGTTGATTTTTAGTTATAATCGAAATCTCTGCATCATAACCTTCATCATTCAAAATTCGATAACAACATATATTACAAATTCATGCCATCACATACAACTTGTAATCTGTTATTTATCTGAAGATCAAATATCAACCAGTCTATTTCCTTTGTTTCATGCAATAGAATCAAGGTTTATCAATCAAAATTCTATCTCATACATCAAACTTGAATGGATAACAGAAATCTCTATATATTCATACAAGATTCGAAATATTTCAGAGAACAAAGAAGATGATGTAAACTTGATTACAATACAAACTGAATCTCAAAACCTAACCGAATTCAAGAGGAAGTCCAGCTGGTTACAAAGTTCTCTACTCTGCCATGGATGTCCAAGCTCTCCCAGAGGATGAAGATGAAGATAGATGTGTGTATGAGAGTGGTAAGTGGTCTGAATTCCGAATTTCCCCCACTTAGACCAAAGGAAGGGAATCTTAATCATTAAAACCGACCAGGACAACATGTGACAGCTCTGCTTTCGGCTGCATGTGTTTCTCCAGCCTTGCACCACAAATTAGGGGTCCCAGATGCCTCTGGATGGCAAAGTGGTCTTCATATGAATTATGCCTCTACGTCATAGGGTTCCAGGGCCACCAAAATCATGCCAAACGGACATCTCTAACTCAGTTTATGGCCATCACAACACCCAAAGGTCAGATTCTGTTTGTGCTGCCCATGTATTGGACTCTTGGTCCAATTCGGCCTAATGGACCTCCGAACTGGATCTTGGGCTCTTCATGAAAGTTATGGGCATTTGTCTTAGCTTTCCTACAAGACCGAAATCAGAATTTTTGGTGGTTTCAAACTCCAAATATAACCGAAATACACAGACAGGTTCAAAAAGATGGAATTGCTGGAAAAAATCTCAAAGACCAAAATAAATCTCAAATCATAAAACCTAGCTTAAGTGATAAAAATAAGTGTAGGAGAGGATGAAAACACTATACATGATGATCAAATAATATATAGAAATGATGTTTATCAAATTCCCCCACACTTTTCCTTTGCACGTCTCGGGCAAACTAAAATTCAAACAAACTAGAAAATAAAGGAAACAATCCAGGATTTACATTCCAACAACTTTCAAGAATGCAAAAGATAAGTGAGCAAGAAGAACGTTAAATGCTTTAAGGAATCAAGACATTCATGAATTTATTTCTTACACTTCCAACTAAAAAGCATGGTGATTTCAATTGAATTATGTGAACTAAGAATGATAGGTTTTTACATGATATACTCTCAATTCTCAAGTGTTTAAAAAGGAAGGTTTGTGTTTTCACTCAATACAACTCATGACAATTTGCACTACCATAGGCTTGCTTCTGTTCTAATCTCCACCAATTTTAAACACATGCATGCACAAATCAAAGGGAGTTTATTTAAAGTTGTAATGGGGCTAAGGAAAAGGAAGGGATGAAAAAGATAACATGGGTATGGAAATTAAAAACTAAAGAGAGCATGAGAACATTGGGAGATAAAATGAGCAATATGCACTAAAATCATCCAAAAATTTCTATACATCTTTGTTTCTTTTTTTTTTCTTTTCTATAATTTGTTTTTTTTTTCACATTCAATTCTCTTGTTTTTTTTTTGTTTTTTTTTTTGTTTTTTTTTTGTTTTTTTTTTCATCTTTAAAATTCACATAGCCATTCATAACTCTAAAATTCACATAGCCAATTGATTTCAAAATTACAACTTCTTCTCCCCCACACTTGGATTTGTCTGTCTCAGACAAAGAACAACTCATCAAATGATCAACCAATGCTCTCTTACTCCCTAAGGTAAGGTAGAATCATGGTTTCATGCTTAAGGTTGGTAATGAGGGAATTGGAAATATTAGGGTCAAAGGGAAATTGTATTAGGTAGGCTATTTGGTTAACTAGCTAAATGTAAGAAAAGAAAGCCTTCATTACATTCATGCATGCATGTGAAAATATAGTCTCAAAAAGAAGCAAAGCAAGTTCTAGAGTGTCAAACTTTATGAGTGTAATTCACACAAGAAAAGAATAGAGAATGACAATTGGCCCAAATGCTCACTAGGTATGCACTAACATGCTTAATCCATTTATTCAATGTCTATCACCAAACTTGCTAGTTAAGAGATGCAAGAAATGCATTTAGTCATGCTTTAGACCTCAAATTTTTAAAGTGCTCCAAGCTCACAACCTTTACAAATCTCAAGGCTATTGAAAATGCAAATAGAAAATGGCAACCAGAACAGAACAGAACAAGCTAAAATAGAAAATGCAAATAGAAAACAAATCTCCAAGCTAAATATTTTTTTTTTTTTTAAAAAACAGAACAGAACAAGAATAAGAGAAAAAGAAATATTCAAGCATAAGTAAAATGAACTCCCTCAAGTTAGGGAAACAGCATCAACCAAAACCAACTCTTCAACTGAATTTTCTTTAGCTCCCTCATGAAATTGTTTGAGTCGGTATCCGTTGACTTTGAAAGTCTGCCCTGTGGTCACATCTTGAATTTCAACTGCACCATAAGAAAATATATTAGTGACTAAAAATGGGCCCTCCCATCGGGATCTCAATTTGCCTGGCATAAACTTAAGGCGAGAGTTGTATAAGAGCACTTTCTCCTCTTCTTTGAATTCCTTTCTAAGGATTTGCTTGTCATGAAAGGACTTAGTCTTCTCTTTGTATATTCGGGAATTCTCATAGGCCTCTAATCAGAGTTCTTCTAATTCCTGAAGTTACAATTTCCTTCCGACTCCGGATTGGTCTATGTCCAAGTTACAAGCCTTTACTGCCCAATAAGCCCGATGCTCTAGCTCCACTGGAAGATGACATGCCTTACCAAAGACAAGCCTATAGGGTGACATACCTATAGGTGTCTTATAGGCAGTCCTGTAAGCCCATAAAGCATCATCTAGCCTCTTACTCCAATCTTTTCTGTCTGGTCTCACTGTTTTCTCCAAAATTTGTTTAATCTCACGATTGGAGACCTCGGCTTGGCCATTTGTCTGAGGATGATAAGGAGTTGAGACTTTATGAAAGACACCATATTTACTTAACAATGTTTTCATGTGTCTATTGCAAAAGTGAGATCCTTGATCGCTAATTATTGCCCTGGGTATGCCGAACCTGCAAAAGATGTTTGATCTAACAAAATTCACAACAACATGAGAATCATCAGTTCTAGTGGGAATGGCCTCCACCCATTTGGAAACATAATCAACAGCCAATAAGATATAAACAAAGCCAAATGAGACAGGAAATGGACCCATGAAGTCAATTCCCCAAACATCAAAGATTTCACAAAACAGTAAAGGTTGTTGGGGCATTTCGTTCCTACGGGTTATATTTCCTGCTCGTTGACATTGTTCACAAGATTTACAAAATTCATAGGCATCATGAAATAAGGTAGGCCAATACAAACCAGAATCTAATACCTTCCTTGCAGTCCTCTGGGGACCAAAATGACCTCCACAAGCATAGGAATGACAAAAGGAAAGTACAGAATGAAACTCATAATTAGGTACACATCTTCTAATTATTTGGTCACTACAAAACCTCCACAAATAAGGATCATCCCACACATAGTATTTAGCTTCACTCTTAAATTTATGCATCTGTGCACGTGCAAGATTTAAGGGCAACACATGTGCAACCAAATAATTTACAATATCAGCATACCATGGAAACTCACCATGCAGCTGTAAAAGCTGCTCATCTGGGAATGAATCTTGAATAGGAAGAGAATCAGATGCTCTCTCTATTCTGCTCAAATGGTCAGCAACCACATTTTCTGCTCCACTCCTATCTCTAATTTCTAGGTCAAATTCTTGTAGAAGGAGCATCCATCTAATTAACCTTGGTTTGGCATCAGGTTTCTTTAAGAGGAACTTGAGAGCTGCATGATCAGAGAAAATTACCACATGAGAACAAAGCAAGTATGATCTAAATTTATCTAATGCAAAAACAATTGCTAAAAGCTCTTTTTCTGTTGTGGTATAATTTCCTTGGGCAGAATCAAGTGTCCTCGAGGCATAATAGATGACACATGGAGCTTTATCAACTCTCTGGGCAAGGACTGCTCCCACGGCATAGTTAGACGCATCACACATCAGTTCAAATGGAAGCGTCCAGTCAGGTGACTGGATGATGGGAGTTGAAGTGAGAGCCTTCTTAATATGGTCAAATGCATCCTTGCATGATGAGTTGAAGATGAAGTCCACATCCTTTTGTAGCAAGCTGGATAATGGAAGGGCAATTTTGCTGAAGTCACGAATGAAGCGTCGGTAAAATCCTGCATGGCCAAGAAAGGAACGAACTTCCCGCACACTGGCAGGGTAAGGTAAAGCAGTAATAACATCAATCTTGGCTGGATCTACCTCTATGCCCTTTTTAGAAATTATATGCCCTAAAACTATACCTTGTTCTACCATGAAATGGCATTTTTCAAAATTTAAAACAAGGTTAGTTACAGTGCACCGATGTAATACCCTAGATAGACTATCCAAGCATTCATCAAAGGAAGAACCATATATGGTGAAATCATCCATGAATACCTCCATACAGTTCTCTAAAAAGTCAGAAAAGATACTCACCATGCAGCGTTGGAATGTGCCTGGAGCATTACAAAGACCGAATGGCATTCTCCTGTATGCAAAAGTGCCAAATGGGCACGTGAATGTGGTCTTCTCCTGGTCTTCTGGGGCTATATGTATCTGAAAGTACCCAGTATATCCATCCAGAAAACAGTAGTGTGATTTTCCTGCTAAACGCTCCAACATCTGATCAATGAAGGGAAGAGGGTAATGGTCTTTACGGGTGGCTTGATTAAGCTTTCTGTAGTCAATACACACCCTCCAACTATTCTGAACTCGAGTGGGAATAAGTTCATTATGCTGATTGGCTACCATTGTCACTCCTGATTTCTTTGGGACAACTTGCACTGGACTTACCCATTTGCTGTCTGAAATTGGATAGATTATACCCGCTTGTAGAAGCTTGGTTACTTCCTTTTTAACCACATCCAGAATCAATGGGTTCAGTCGCCTTTGTGGCTGCCGTACTGGTTTAGCATCCTCCTCAATCAAGATCCTATGCATGCAAGTGGAAGGGCTAATGCTAGGTATATCTGCAAGTGTCCACCCAATTGCCCTCTTGTGCTGTTTCAAGATATTCAACAATTTTTCTTCTTGATCAAGTTGAAGGTTCTTAGCTATAATGACTGGCAGCTGCTCATTCTCTTCTAAAAATGCATATTTGAGATGCTCAGGAAGAGGCTTAAGCTCTAGTATGGGCGGCTGCACTATGGAAGGCAGTAACTTTGCTACTGGTGCATCTGCTGCATAAACTCCTGCATATTCAACATTTTCTAACAATAGCATAGAACCATCAACTTCTTTAGAATCTGTGACAAGGTCATCATTTTCTAAGAATGCATTGATTTCAGAACAAGCAGAACAAACAGCATCATTAACACAATTACAGCATAGGGAATCATCAAATAGAAACACATCAGGAAATTCAGAGGAGAAACTGTCGTAGACCTCATCGACCAATTCATCAAGTATATCAATGCAGAAAAGAGAATGATCTTCCATGGGGTGTCTCATTGCATCAAAGATATTAAACTGCACAACATTATCGCCAAACTCCATGGAGAGGGTTCCTGCATGCACATCTATCTTAGTCTTGGCAGTCTTGAGAAAAGGTCTCCCAAGAATGATTGGAGTTTTATTGAATGATGACTCTCCTTCCATATCTAGAATGTAGAAATCTGCAGGAAAGACCAATTCATTAACTTGGACCAGTACATCCTCAATTACTCCAGCAGGGTAAGCATTGCTTCTGTTGGCCAATTGAATCACCACTCCTGTTTGCTGTAACGGGCCAATTCCAAGTGACTGAAATACAGAGTGTGGCATCACATTTATTGAAGCTCCAAGGTCCAGCATAGCATCTTCAAAATTACAGTTTCCAATGACACAAGGTATAGTAAAAGTTCCAGGATCTTTGCACTTCTGAGGCATAGGTTGAATGAGGGCAGAAACATTTTGGCCCATACTAACTCTTTCATTTCCCTTCAGCTTCCTCTTGTGAGTACACAACTCCTTTAGAAACTTTGCATATTTTGGAATCTGCTTGATTGCCTCTAGCAGTGGAATGTTTATTTTCACTCTTCTGAATGTCTCCAGAAGTTCTTTTTCCTTCTCTGCCTCATCCAATTTTTTTGATTGCACTGCTCTCTGAGGGAAAGGCAGAGGTACAACATGGTCATTCTGTTGCTGCAATGTTGTTTTTGAAGTAGAACCTTGGCCAGAACTGCTAGGTTCAGAGACTGATTTTTCTGGTGCAGCATATTTACTCTGATTGCTGTTAGAAGTTGGAATTGGAACTGCTGCATCTGGAATTACTTTGCCACCTCTGAGCATAATAGCACTCACGTTCCCTTTTGGATTGGGTATGGTCTGTGAAGGAAGCTGGCCAGAACCTTGTGCTTGCAGCTGACTCATTGTTAATGCTAATTGTCCAATTTGAGTTTCTAAGTTCTGGATGGTAGATTCTGTCCTTTGCTGGAACTGAATGTTATTTGTTGCCATTTGCTTGACCAAATCTTCCAATGATGACTGAGATGAAGTGGCTTTTGGACTTTGCTGTTGCTGAACAGAAGGCTGTTGGTACTGCGGTTTATTTGGATGCTGGTAAATTGGTCTACTTGGCTGTTGCATATTCTGTGGAAACTGTTGCCTTACTGGTTGCTGATATTGCTGCTGCTGTTGCTGTGTGGAATTACCCCATTTAAAATTCGGATGGTCTCTCCAACCAGGGTTATATGTACTGGAGAAGGGGTCATGCCTTGGCTGCTGATTGGATTGGTAGTATTGTGGCCTGTTGGGAAACACATTAGCTGCTGCTGCTTGGTTGGAAAGTACAGCAACATCTTCTTGAAGGGTAGGGCACACTTCAGTGGAATGGGAGGAACAAGCACAAATGCCACAAACTCTAACTGGTTGTTCTGGTTGTGCAGCTGGTCGTTGATGTTGACCCATTGCCAATTGCCTAACAATGGAGGTCAACTCATCTAATCTGTGCTCCACACGATGCTGATCTGCATATGATACTTGTGCTTCATTGACTCCTCCTCTAGCAGGTGCCATTCTGGTACCAAACTGTTGAGAGTTGGCAGCCATGTTAGCTATGAGCTCCCTAGCTGCAGCAGGAGTTTTATTCACCAATGCTCCTCCACTGGCTGCATCTATCATATTTCTATCCATGGGAAACAATCCCTCATAGAAATACTGGATGAGTAATTGGTCACTAATCTGATGATGCGGACAGCTAGCACATAACTTTTTGAATCTCTCCCAGTACTCGTACAGTGTCTCTCCTGCCAATTGCCGAATACCACAAATCTCCTTCCGGATGGAGGCAGTCCTAGAGGCAGGGAAGAACTTCTCCAAGAATGTTTGTTTCATGTCATTCCAGCAAGTGATGGAGCCTGATGGGAGGTAGTACAACCAGTCCTTTGCCACATCAGCTAATGAGAATGGGAATGCCCTGAGCTTGATGTGCTCTTCAGAGATGCCTTGCGGTTTCATGGTTGAGCACACCACATGGAACTCCTTCAAGTGCCTATGAGGGTCCTCACCTGCAAGACCATGAAATCTTGGCAACAAGTGTATTAATCCAGACTTAAGCTCTAAGTCAGCATCTAACTCAGGATATTGAATGCACAAAGGTTGGTATGTTACATCTGGTGCAGCAAGTTCCTTAAGGGTTCTATTATTATTATTGTTAGCCATATCAACAAAGGGATTAACAAGACTACTAACACTAACAGATATGTCAAACAATCGTCTCCTAGATCTCTGCAAGGTATGAAAAGTCCTATCAATCTCAGGATCAAGTTCACACAATTCACCACTAGAGGACCTAGTCATACACTAAACAAGATGCAATGTACCAAGACACACCACACATGGAAACACACTAAAACACAAAAGAACAACTAAACATAACAAGACAGAACCAGTTAAGGTGTGATCAACACAAGATGCAAATTGGATTAAAATGCAACACAAAAATAAAATGATAAATACTAAAAAATTCAAAAACAGGTGTAAACGGTCGAATTTGGCCAAGATAGGGTGGTGCTGATGGCAAAGCGATCAGTTATGTGTAAAACACCATTTGGAATCAACCCACCAAATTTCAGATCAATCCGAGATAAAACTTTTTAGGAACAATAAAATCAGCAAACACTATTCCGGCCAATTCTAAGGAAGAAAGAAAAACAAAAACAATAATGAAAAACCAAGAGAAATGGGAAGACAAACACATATAAGTGACAAATATTTATACAAAAGTCTTGAAATTATTATGTAACATCCACAGTCCCCGGCAACGGCGCCAAATTTTTGATGAGTTTTGTCGTGATCTACCAAAAATATTACCGAACCCCTATAATGTAGTATAGGGTAACTCCGGATCGTCTCTCAAGGAATGCTAATGTTAAATGATAGTTTCAAGACCTAACGGGGGGGGTTGGATTTTATCACAATCAACTAGATCACAATTGGAAAATTGAACAAAGATTATATTACCGAAAATGTAACCTCACTAGACGTTCTTCAAGAATTCGTTCGGTTTATCCTAGACTAAAAATGATCAATCAAGTTGTTGGTTGATTTTCAGTTATAATCGAAATCTCTGCATCATAACCTTCATCATTCAAAATTCGATAACAACATATATTACAAATTCATGCCATCACATACAACTTGTAATCTGTTATTTATCTGAAGATCAAATATCAACCAGTCTATTTCCTTTGTTTCATGCAATAGAATCAAGGTTTATCAATCAAAATTCTATCTCATACATCAAACTTGAATGGATAACAGAAATCTCTATATATTCATACAAGATTCGAAATATTTCAGATAACAAAGAAGATGATATAAACTTGATTACAATACAAACTGAATCTCAAAACCTAACCGAATTCAAGAGGAAGTCCAGCTGGTTACAAAGTTCTCTACTCTGCCATGGATGTCCAAGCTCTCCCAGAGGATGAAGATGAAGATAGATGTGTGTATGAGAGTGGTAAGTGGTCTGAATTCCGAATTTCCCCCACTTAGACCAAAGGAAGGGAATCTTAATCATTAAAACCGACCAGGACAACATGTGACAGCTCTGCTTTCGGCTGCATGTGTTTCTCCAGCCTTGCACCACAAATTAGGGGTCCCAGATGCCTCTGGATGGCAAAGTGGTCTTCATATGAATTATTTCTCTACGTCATAGGGTTCCAGGGCCACCGAAATCATTCCAAACGGACATATCTAACTCAGTTTATGGCCATCACAACACCCAAAGGTCAGATTCTGTTTGTGCTGCCCATGTATTGGACTCTTGGTCCAATTCGGCCTATTGGACCTCCAAACTGGATCTTGGGCTCTTCATGAAAGTTATGGGCATTTGTCTTAGCTTTCCTACAAGACCAAAATCAGAATTTTTGGTGGTTTCAAACTCCAAATATAACCGAAATACACAGACAGGTTCAAAAAGATGGAATTGCTGGAAAAAATCTCAAAGACCAAAATAAATCTCAAATCATAAAACCTAGCTTAAGTGATAAAAATAAGTGTAGGAGAGGATGAAAACACTATACATGATGATCAAATAATATATAGAAATGATGTTTATCACAATCCTACTTCATTTAGGACATTTTCAACCTATAAATAAGAGGAAAAACAAGCATGAAACCATCCAAGCATCAAAGGCGTCGAATTATCAATCATCTTCTTCAATTCTTCTCAAGATTTTCTTATGGCCCTATGCAGCTAATTTAATTTTTGTTGGTGGAGTAAGATTGAAACTTTAAGGAATCTTCATGCATTGTGAGATTTAGATTTGATTTGATTAGTTCAATCTTAATTAAGTATTGATTATTCATATGCTCTTTTCTTTTCAACGATGATTTATATAATTGCTAGGAGGTTTAATAGTATATTATTTGTCTTAATCTACTGCTGAATTATGTTTTGAACAAAGTTTTCATTATTATAATTCAAGAGGAAAATAAGATCAATGATTTTGGATTATAAATTATTAAACCTATGGTGAATAATTGACTAAATTAGATATAGCCGATGTGTCTATATTTGTTTAGCTCTATTAGTTTTTCTAATTCTTCATGCGATTAATAAGTTGTACTTTACCGATGTGCTAAATGATCACTTGTTAATTAGGGTTAATTGAGGCAATTGTCATCAATTACTAAACTTAAGGAGGAATAGGGATAGAATCCCAATGATAAATATTCAATTAAAGATTGATTATGTTGTCAATGATAAATGCCATTTCTCGATGGTGGATATCAACCGAAACCAGCACCTTTATTATTAATCACTCTCTTTTTAATTACTTTCATTCTCTTTTACTTTGTTTTACTTTCATTGATCAAACCCTCTTATTAGAATCACAAAAGGTATTACTAGTCTCTGTGGGCTCAACCTTTGCTCTCATGACTACAGGTTAGTTTGAGAGGTAAGCTATTATATTTGTTGTACTTGCAACAATACACACCATCATGTCTTTGTTAAAAAGTCCTAATGTTATGTTTTGATTGTGTAACTTAAAATTAAATAGAAATTTGAATTGCTATAGTTTTAGAGTTAAATTTCTTGAATCTAGAAGTACTTGAAAACAAAGACGTATTGCTTATTTTTGATGAAGTCATTGGACACAATACAAGTATGTAATTATGAAATCATGGAATCCTTTGTTGATCTAGACTAGTATGGAGGTCTCCTTCTTGTAAGTTTCCAAGAGAATCTTGTCAACACCATTCTTATTGTTCTTGAATTGTGTTTTAAACTAATTCAACGCTCTTCAACTATGTCATTAGTGTGGAGCATGTCTCTAGTCCATTTGTCGAATTTGGGGCTTCCCTTAAGGCATTTGATGGGGAGAAATATACTTGATTAGTACGTGAAGAGGTGAAGAGAGCAAAGAGAAGAGGGACGAAGACAAATAGCATGTGAAGGGAGGAGATAAGAGAGAAGGAATTTCATAATTCCAACTATTATGGTGGAATTTTAAATTCTTGGTAAAATTAGTTAATTAAATTATCTCAAAAATTTTAAATCTTTCATTGTTATAATCCAAACAAGAAATTTCATAATGAGATAAATATCTTAAAACATTACTTTTTCCCTCCTTAATTTACCTTATCTAAACACAAACCAAAAGAACTATGATGCTAAGGAATCTGTCTTCTAACAATACTTCTTAGGCATGGCCATACATAATAATGGGTAAATTGGTACATTCTAGCAGCCAAAGAGAGTAACCTAGCTTTCCATCCTTATAAATTGTTTTGAATTTTATTCACAACACTTTGATAAATATGAATTATATTTACCTAATCTATTTTTGAACTTCACATTGAGAATGGCAGCCATATATATCAATTGAACTTATGAGTAGTATTAGGACTAAGGTTAATTCTAACTTTCCTTTACTAACCTCTTGACCACCTAAGTTACCAAACATATCTAGAATTCCTTTCACTATCTAGTGCCATTTGCATACATCAAAAGTGAGATAGTCAAAGAATCCTTACAGACATTAATTCCTTTGTAAGAGTGTTCCCTTTGTTAGCTTTATGTATCATACAAGAAAGTATAGTAGCATAGATGATAACAAATAGGTAGAGACTAGATCACCCTTTCTTAAACCTCTTTGTGGAAGAATATGACCAACTGGATTTTCATTATGACATGATACGTAACTGTAGTTACATACTGCATTTTGAGATTAAGCCAATGCTGAGGAAGTTGCATTTTTTAATAGAACTGCTTAAATAAAAGTACATGAAAGTTTGTCATATTCTTTGTGAATATCTAGCTTAAGTATGCACCATCTTGTTTTCATTCTCTTGGCTTTGTGTATATAGGGCATGATTTTAGAGACCATAATTACATTGTCTAAGATAAGCTTTGCTTTGGTAAATTGACTTTTGTTAGGAGCATTACTTTCTTCTAGGATACCCTTTAATCTATTACACAACACCTTACTTATGATCGTAATGTAACATTGAAGAGGCTAAAGGGCATGAATTCTTTAAAAATATTGAGGAGATGGAAATTAAGGAATAAGTGTGATTTGTGCCTTATTCATTTCCTTTAGAAGATGTCCACTATTTAAGAACAATTTAACCATCAGTATGATGACTGTTCTCACTAATGGCCAAAAGTGTTTGTAAAACATTGCAGGTAGTCCATTAAGTCTAGGAACTCTATCTGGATGTATTTAAACTAAGGCTTTTTATATTTCTAGATCTATAAAAAGACTTTGAAAAATATCTATGTGATGAGATTATAATTTGGGTACAAGATACTGATTAAGTATCTCAATAAACTATTTTATTAAAATTTGGTCATTCTACATAAGTATGTCATTAAAGAAGTTGATTACTATGCCTTCCGTTTGATTATAATCCTTTACCTATTTCCCCTTATCAATCTTTATGCATTACATTCGATTGTTAGCCCCTATTGTTCTTTTAACAAGATTATGAAAATAGCTTAAGTTCCCATCTCCTTGCATTAGCCAAAGTTCACAAGGTTTCAGTGTCCACAAAACCTCTTCCTAATCATATAGTTTTTTAAAATTTTGTTGAATATTTTTCTCATACTATAAATCCTGTCCTTCATGCACTATCCCTTGAATTTTTTCAAGTTTTGTTCACAAAATTTGAATTTTATTGGGAATATTACCTAATTACTCCTTATTCCAATTTTTTAAGTTGAGATTTAACATTGTTAACTTGACCTACTAGGTTGTACGAACAAGAACCAACCACCATTATCCTCTAAGCCACATCTATAATCATGTTACAATGGCCAAACAAATGTCACTAAGGCTCAAAATAAAAAGGCCTATTCTTAAAATGTACAAAAAATTTCAATAAAGAGTAGGAGAAAGGTATTATCAGTAGAAACTAAGGGTATGCATAACCCGACAGACTTGAATTAACTCGATTGAAACCAATAAAAAATAGTCATTTTGGGTGGATTAAATTGGGTTAACGAGTTTAATTGGGATAGATTTTTAAAAAATCAAATTCATCAGTTTGGGTTGGGTTCAAAACATTTAGACTTGATGTTACTTGACCTAACCCGATCGACTAACTTAAATTTATGATTTTGGAGTTAAAATAATGTCTTAACTATGGCTTAGTGGTGAAACCTTTGCATTTCAGCTTTAGTATCTCGAGTTCAAGTTGCTTATCTTCTCCTTTCATTTTTAACATAAAAAATAATAATTTAAACCTAAAAGTAAAATGAAATTATTTTTCTTGACTATATAAACATATTTAGCCAGAAAACCCTTGAGCTCTTCATGACCCTTCCTTCATTCCTCGCCTTTAGAAGCCTTCAACATTTCAATCATCCATGGCATTCCCTCTTTTACTTAGAGAAACTATTGGCCTTTTCTCATTCCTCTTTTCCTCAAGCTATCACAAGCCCTCATCTTTCGTCTTTGTCTCTTTTCCTTATTTCCTCTCCCTATCTCTTCTCTATAATATTACAAGTTTCAAAGACTTTCAGAGATGTTGTTTTCAGCATTTTGCCTTCCATTAGAGTGTTGCTGTGACCACCGTTGCATTTGTGGAGTTTTGGTCATGAAGTTGGTCTTTCGCTATTTAAAGAAACCATTTTGTTTGCTCTTACTAGTGTAACATCGCTAATTTCATTTTTTTATTAATAAAGGTACATAAATATTTAATTAAGGAAATAAAACTTACTAAACAATTTTTAGATATCTAAGAATATATAAGCCTTAGAAATTCTTCACCTTATGTGTATGCATAGAAAATGTTTCTAACATTAAGGGAATAGGTAAAGAGAGAAAACCTTATAGGAAAAATTAGAAATAACATCCTAAAGAAAGGATAAATTCTTGGGTAAGGAAGATAAATTTTTGGAAGTAAAGGTTTTGAAAATATAAAAAGATTGGATTAGGGTAATTTTTCCTAATTCAAGAGTTAGAGTTCCTAAGTTTAACATCTCTACCCATACATTTGGGCCTTCACCTATAGACACTTCACATAGAGTTTTTTCACTTCACATGAGTTTTTAGCAAGCCAATTGGATAGCCCAAGGAAGAGATATAACATAGACTTGGACTAGGATATAGAAGTTGGACCAATAGCCCAAAAATCATGAAAATGTGACCAAACCCTCCTTGAGAGGTAGAATTTCAACCAAAGCAAAGGAAATGGGCAAGAATGAGCCTAAATCCAAGAGGAAAAAAATAAGAACCATATGATGAAATAGTAGTGAAATAATAATTAAGATTAGGTCATATAACATTAGGACAAAACATCTATATCCTACACTCATAATTTCAGCAAGCAATGTGAAGATATAGTAGGTAATAATACATGGCATTAGGAAAATCTTACACAAATAATTTCAGCCAAGCAAGGAAAACTCAAGGGCTGAAAATTTGCCACTTAGAAAAGTAAATATATCATACTTGAGTGAGACAAAAGAAAAAAGAAATGAATCCCTAAATTAAGGGGACCTTGTCCCTTGTCTTAAGAACATTATATCATGATTTTTAAATACAAATCTCCTTTTTCTATTCATATCTTGATTAAGGGAGAGGAAAACAAGAACATGAGTTGTCTTCCCCCAAAAAGCAACCAAGTGCATCCTAATTGTAATAAGGTAGACCCATGATTATAAGAGGTGAACCACTTGATAATTTATTTAAGCAAAAACCACCCTTATAATATTATAATTTTGTCCAAGTGAGGGAGAGAAAAACAGAAGCAAGGTAGAGTGAGGAAAGGAGATAAAGAGAGGAAGGAAGAAGAAGAAAAAGTCTAGAGGACTAAGTACTCGAGGTAAGTTAGCTTAATCTTCACTTGAATTCATCTTTTCTCTTCATCCATGGGGTTCAAAACTCACCCTCCTTCTTTTATTCAAGCTGTTGGAAAAGCTAAAAGAAGGGAGGAATCTTGCCACTTCCTTCAAGAGAAAACAAGAAAAAGAATTCACAAAGTGAGCTAGGGAGATATCTAGATGGGTTTAACAATATCTCTTTTTGAAGAAAAGCTTTTAAATTTGTAACATTTATATGGGATTTTGATCTTAGAACTTTGATGAAATGTATAGTATTTTCTACTTTGATGATTGGCCATGGATGTTGCTATATCATGTTACATGTTGATCTTGCATATGATGGATGTTTTGAATACTTCAGTTGGTGTAGAAAGTTCTGTATAGATATGGCTATAGGTGGCAAAATTTTAGAGTTTTTATGCTGCTGTTATGTATATTTGAATGTGGTGAAAAATTGATTGAATATGATTAGATTGATAAAATGAATATAGCCTAAAACACTTAGAAGAAGAACATGAGACATTTATGTTAGGAAACACCCTTAATAATACATGATTTGATTTCTGTTTTCTTGAGAAATAGATGATGGAATATGTTAAATTAAGCGTATGGAATCTAATTAAAATGTTGAAAAGAGTAATCTTATGATTAGATTTAAATTAGGAAGCAAATGGAAGAGGACGTAATAAAAGGATGAACTAAAACCTTAGGAAGGATTTGGTTAGAAAATTGGATTTCGGAGTAACTAGGGAGGCTTCTGTTTTTGAAATTCTGGAAAGAATTGGTTAGGAATTAAAAGAAATTGTTAATATGAAAAATGTAGATATATGGCTCACAGATTTTTAGTCACTATAATTATTCAATTTGGATTCAATATGAGGGATATATTGTCAAATTAGTAAGCAATGGTCAGAAACTAGTTAACCAGAGAAGAATCTTTTAGGGAAACTTATGTGTTTGAATTTCTGGGAATTATTTATAGGAAATTAAAAGAAATGGTTTTCATAAAAAATATAAATATATGACTCACGAATTTTTAGCCAATGGAATCACTTAATTTAGAGTCCATAGGAGGGAGATATGGTCAGATTAATTAGTAGAGGTTAGAACCTACCTGGGAAGAAATAACAATGAATTTGAGAGAGTAATAACAATAATATTACTTACGATTTTACTAAAAGGTTAAACATAATAGTTTTGGAGGTTTGTCTTAACTTTAAATGGACACCAAGATCACCTCAAGCAGAGTTAAAATGAGGATGTTATGCTCTTATTAGTGAGAGATAAAAATAATATTTAAGAAAGAAGAAGAATCTTATAAATGAAAATAATAAATGACTAGTGTATGTCCTAGCCATTGCCATTGCATAAAATTCTTACCATCTTAAGTGTGTAATTTTGACATGGAAATATATTATAAAGTGATATTTGAAAATGATCATGTTCATGGCATGATTTCATTTTACCAATGATTTTTGGTAGTGATTATGCTTTGATTATAAATTATGGCATGTGAGTATAATGAACATACTTGTTATTAAAATCATATTTTTGGCTATTAATGTGAAAAGAAAAGAAAAGAGATTAGTACAGTCACATAATGGTTCATGTGGTGCATCAATAGGGGATGCTTTACCTATGGCTATGACTATGATAATAAGAAAAGAAATAAAAATTGTGCCATGTCGAATGGAGTAAGAAAACCTCGTACCGGAGAGTAGAAAGTACTCACCCTGACTGGGGTAGCTTGATATGAAAATAAGTTGATAGCCATCATATGATATTATAAAAATAGTTATTTATGCCATACATGTAATTATTGTACGATTTTCATGTGCATTCATGTGACCTAAGATATTTGCTATAGCTTATACAGATGAACACGACATGATAAGCTATATTGATGATAATTATGATTTATGACTGAACCTACTTGGATTTAATTCTCACTATATTTTCATATCATGTTCAGAATACTAAATATACAGATATTCTCTATGACCGCCTTTTAGCGTATGTTGGGTCGAGTTGGCTAAGATCCCGGTGAAGGTGCAACCACCCACACTCGTATCCCCGGAACTAGTTAATATGGATGAATAAGATGTAGACATATATGTGTTTGATTTTTTGTACGAACGTTTTTAATTAATGATGTGTATGTGATCCAAGAATTGTATCAGTGTTATTGGTATACCATAAACCTTAATTATGCTTGGTTAATTTAATTGAATGTTATTATGAGTTAAATAGTTAGAAGTAAAGAGGTAATGACTTCATGAAATTTTACAAATATATATGTATATATGTAAAAAAAATGGAGTTGTTACAACTAGCGTGAGTTTTCATATGGTTTATTATTTACTTTTGATTGTTTTATGAAATTTATATAATCTATTTTGGAGTCTGATTATGGCTTATCGTTAATATTTCATTGTTTAGTTCTTCCCCTTTTCTCTTTCTTTTCTATGTAATATATCTGGATCTTGTTTCAATGATGACTCGCTTGAACCCACTTAAAGCATATAGAACCATTTCAAACCAGTATACTTAAGGTAAACCACGATCACGGGAGGGTTTAGATTTATTTTTTCCTTATTGACCACTATTCAATTGGCCTAAGTTTATGCCTCAATTAGCCCGAACCCAATTGGTGAACAACCCTAGTAAAAACTACTGGTAGGTTAAATAAACTAGTGTTTTCAAAAGTCTTAAGCCATTGATTATTACAAAGTTCTCTATCAATGCTCTCTCAAACAATATTTTCTCCTACTTTATTATTTGTCTATATAAACCAAGGACCTTTAGGGTTTGAATCCATTAAACAGTCATGATTCTACATTTCATGAGACAAAAAATGCACCATTTTTAGTGTCGAATGTCACATGAATTTTGGGCCTTAAAGAGAGTTTCTAGTAACCGACGTGGAGTTTATTAATCTATATAGGCAAAGTTAAATACCCATAGAGCTAGTTAGCATTTTTTGTTAAATACATACATGAAGTTAGTAATGAAGACTGTAACAGCTCCATTTATGTAACCATTTTTTATTTATTTAACATCATGAAGTTATTACCTCATCTTAACTCACAATAACATTTATTTAATTATACAATACTAAGTTTACACTCACATCATTAATACAAACATTTGTACAAGACATACATGTACATATAAGCCCTAATCATCCAAATAGACTATTTCTGGGGCCACTGGTGCGGTTGGCGGCACCTCCGCTGGAATCTCAGTCACTTCAACAACTGATATGTTCGCAATAATAGGTATTTGCCCAAGATAGGGCACCTCGATCATACGTACGGCAATAACAAGTCTCATTGAAAACAACTACATAGCTAATTTTTTGAACATAATATGGAAATATAGTGAGAATTAAATCTCAATATGTTCAACAATAATTCATCATCAATATAGTTCATCACGTCATGTTCAGCTGTATAAACTACAGAAAATATCTTTAGGTCACATGAATGCACTTTATCATGCACATGAAAATTGTACAGTTATGACATGTATGGCATGAATAACTATTTTTTGAATTTCATATGATGGCTATCAACTTATTCTTCCTTCCAGCTACCCCGGTCAGGGTGAGTATTCTCTACTTTTCGGTACGGGCTTATCTCGCTCCGTCCGACATGGCACACTTTCTCTTTCTTTTCTCATGAACATAATCATAACCGTTGGTAGGGCGTCCCTTACTGGTGCACCACACGGATTGCCATGTGACCGTGCTCATTTCTTTTCTTTTCATATTAATAGCCGAAAATATGATTCCAATAACAAGTATGTTCATTATATTCTCATGCCATAATTTATCAAAACATAATCATTCTCAAAATTCATTGGAAAACTGAAATTATGCCATGAATATAATCATTTTCTAATTTTTACTTTATAAAAGATGTCCATGTCAAAATTCCACACTAATACCTGATAACTGGATAGTAATTGTAGTCTGTAAACAGCGCACCAAGAAAGTTCCCAGGAAAGAGAGGTGGGTCACTAATGGACACGCTTAAGTACCAAGTCTTTCCTTGCCAGAGCTTTCCTTAGACATGCACTTTTCACAAATCACAATTTTTTTTCCAGTAACTAGAATAATTCTTTTCTGATGTGGAAATACTGCAACAACGGAGCATACTAAGATTTTTCAAATAAAACCGACACTTTCGAAACTTCTTGGAAATTTTATATGAGTACTAGGGTAAATTCCATGTTAAAAATTACACACTTAAAATGGTAGTAAGTTCATGCAATGGCAATAGCTAGGGCATACACTAGGCATTTATTATTTTCATTTATAAAATTCCTCTTCTTTCTTGAATATTATTTTCATCTTTTCATTTTCTTTATGTCTAGGCATTTAGTCATTTTATTTTTACTTATATCATTTCCAACACATGTTTTTACAAATTTTATAGAGCATTTTTCCTCAAATTGATTTCTACTATTACCCTATAGTTTAAAAAATTCATCTAGGGTAGAAAAAATATTGAAAATAGGTTTTACTAACTTTTAACACAGCCTTTGCTTACAAATCAGAGTATAACTCTCTCATTTTAACTCCGATTAAGATGATCTTAGTGTCTATGAAAATCTAAGACAATTATCTAAAACTATTATGTTAATCATATCAACAAAATAGTAAGATATCATGGTGTTGTTACTCCTTTAAATTTAGTATTATTTCTTCTCGTATAGGTTCTGATCTTTACTAACTAATTAGACCATATCTCCCAAATTTGAACTCCAAATTGAGTTATTCCAGTTAGTAAAATTCCATGAGCCATATATTTATAATTGTTATGTTGGTGCGCTATTTTAATTCCCTACAGAATATTCCCAGAAATTCAAAAACTAAAGCTTTAATAACCTACTCTTCCCTGAATAAACATTTTCTGACCTCTGCGTACTAATCGGATCATATCTACCTCATATGAACTCCAAATTGCATAATTCCAGTGGCTACATTTCCGTGAGACATAGATCTATAACTTTCATGTTAACCATTTATTTTAATTCCTTACTTATGTTTCCTAGAATCTTAAAAATAGAAGCTAAAAGTTTTACCGCCCATAGCCATACCTATGCAGAACTATCTAAACCAGCCTAAGTATTCAAACATGCATCACATGCATGATCAATATGTAACATGATGAAGCAACATTCATGACCAATAATCAAAGTGCTAAGATCAAAATCCCATATAAATATTACAAATTTAAAAACTTTTCTTCAAAAAGAAATATTGTTAAACTTACCTAAAAATCTCCCTAGCTCACTTAGTGAATTGGTTTTCTTGTTTGCTCTTGAAAGAAGTATCAAGACTCCTCCCTTCCCTTAGCTTTTCTAGCAGCTTAGGTAAGAGAAGGAGGGTGATTTTTTGATCCTCAAAGATAAAGAAGACAAAATGGATTCAAGTGGGGATTAAGGTAACTTACCTTGATTATTTAGCCTTCTAAACTTCTCCTTCTTTTTCCTTCCTTTCTTCTCCTCTCTTTCTCTCCTTTCCTCACTCTACCTTGCTTCTATTTCTCTCTCTTCCTCACTTGGACAAAATTAAGATGTTATGGGGTGGGTTTTGCTTATATAGACCACCAAATAATTCACCTTTCATGATCACGGATCTACCTTATCACAATTAAGATACACTTTGTTGAATTTTTGGAAAACAAACAACTTATGTTCTTGTCTTCCTCTTCCTTAGTCAAGATATGCATAGGAAAAGGAGATTTGCAATTTGAAATTTATGATGATATGTTCTTAAGATAAGGGACAAGGTCCCTTTGATTTAGGGATTCATTTCCATTTTCTTTTGTCTTAAACAAGTATGATAGGTTTGCCTTTTTAGGTGGCAAATTTCTAGCCCTTGAATTTCCATTATTTGATTGATATTTTTTGTGTGGGATAGGAATGTTTTGTCCTAATGCCAAGTATTATCATATCACTTGCTAAAATTATGAGTGTAGGATATAGATGTTTTTGTCCTAAAGCCTTGTATTATCATGCCACTTGGCAAAATTATGAATGTAGAATCATACCACTTACTAAATTTTTGTCTTAATGCCATATAACCTAATCTTTATTATTATTACATTATTATATCATCACCTAATTTATTTTATTTTATTTTTCCTCTTAGGTTTGGGCTTATTCCTACCCATTTTCTTTGCTTTGAATAAAATTTTACCTTTCTTGGAGGGCTTGAACACATTATCATAATTTTTTAGGCTATTGGTCCAATTTCTATATCCTAATCCAAGTCTATGTTTTATTTCTTGTTTAGGTTATCCAATGGGCTTGCTAGAAACTTATGTGAAGTGGAAAAATTCTATATGAAGTGTCTATAGGTAAAATCCCAATGTATGGGTGAAGATGTTAAACTTAATAATTCTAATTCTTGAACTAGGAAAAATTACCCTAATCCAATGTTCTTGAAATTTTAAGACCTTTACTTGTTTTTAAAAATTTATCTTCCTTATCCAAGAATTTTACATCTCTTTAATATGTTATTTCTAATTTTTTTTCCTATTATTTTTCCTCTTTATTTGTTTTCTTAATGTTAGAAACATTTTCTATGCATATACATAAGGTGAAGAATTTCTAAGGATTTTATTTTCCTTAGATATCTAAAATATTGTCTAATAAATTTTATTTCGTTAATGTACTTTTAACGAAATTAGGGATGTTACATTTCTCTCCCTCTAAAAGAAATTTTGTCCTCAAAATTTCAAAAATTACCTGATAAGAACAATTGCGGATATTTCTTCCTCATGACTTCTTCCAGCTCCCAAGTTGCTTCTTCCGGAGTTAAACCTTCCCATAACACTTTAACCAGGGGAATGGTTTTATTTCTCAGTTGCTTCACGTCGGTGTCCATTATGGATGCAGGTACTAGCTGGTATGTCATGTTCTCCTTTATTTGGATTGGTTCATCCTGTATTACATGTGATGAATCTGGAATATACTTCCGCAACTGTGATACGTGGAAAACATTATGCAGGTTGGACAAATTAGGTGGGAGGGCAATTTGATATGCTGACGTCCCTACTCTCTTCAAAATTTGGTAGGGTCCCAAAAATCATGGACTTAGCTTCCTAGTCTTGAGAGTCCTGCCAACTCCAGTAGTCGGGAAAAGTTTTAGAAATACATAATCTCCTTCCTCAAATTCCAGAGGTCTATGTCTCTTATCATAGTAACTCTTTTGCCGACTCTGAGCTGTAAGTATCTTATCTCGTATCATCCTGATTTGTTCAGTGGTTTGTTGAACTACATCAGGACCCAGCAAGTTCTTTTCTCCTACCTCAAACCAACATAGTAGAGATCGGCACTTCCTACCGTATAAATCTTCATAGGGGGCCATCTTAATGCTAGAATGATAGCTATTATTATAAGCAAACTCCACTAAAGGTAGGTATTTATCCCATCCTTTCCCTTGCTCTATCACACAGGCCCTTAACATATCTTATAGGGTTTGAATTGTCCGTTCAGTCTGCCCATCAGTTTGAGGATGATAGGCAGTACTGAACCGCAACTGGGTTCCAAAAGCCTCCTGTAATGCCTCCCAAAACCTCGATATAAACCTTGGATCTCTATTAGAAATGATATTTAAGGGAATCCCATGTAGTCTAACTATTTCTCGGACATACAATTGGGCCAATTTATCCAGTGAATAGTTAATCTTTATGGGCAGAAAATGAGCAGATTTGGTTAATCTGTCAACTATTACCCAGATAGAGTCATGTCCAACTGAAGTTTTAGATAAACCCACAACAAAGTCCATCGAAATACTGTCCCATTTCCATTCAGGAATCTCCAGAGGTTGAAGAAATCCTGCTGGCTTTTGATATTCCACTTTCACCTTATGACAAGTTAAACATTTTGCCACGAACTCAGCAATGTCCTTTTTCATCCCTGGCCACCAATACATCTTCTTTAAATCCTGGTACAATTTAGTGGATCCATGATGGATTGAGTATTTACTCTGATACGCTTCCTGTAGGATCTTAGTCCTCAACTCTTGGTCCTGAGGAACACAGACCTTTCCTTGGTACATGATTACTCCATCTTTCGAAATAGAAAAACCACCCTGATTATTATGATCTTGTAAGTTTTGGTCGTGGCCTTGAGCCTCTTTAATCTGGGCTCTAAGGTCACACTCTATACTTAACCCATTGATGATTAACTTCTTTGGAGTAAGAGTAGTGGCTAGCTTTAAATTTCGAAACTTCTCTAGCATCTGCATCTCAAACACCATCATCTGACCCATGTGTAGAGATTTTCGACTCAAGGCATCAGCTACAACATTCGCCTTTCCTGGATGATACTTTATCTCAAACTTGTAGTCATTGAGAAATTCTACCCATCTTCGTTGCCTCATGTTTAACTCCTTCTGATCAAAGAGGTATTTAAGACTCTTATGATCACAATATACTTCAAAGGTTGCCCCGTACAAATAGTGTCGCCAAATCTTTAGGGCAAACACTACTGCTGCCAATTCAAGATCATGGGTTGGGTAGTTTTCTTCATGGGGTCTCAGTTGCCTAGAGGCGTAAGCAACTACTCTCTTGTCTTGCATCAACACACACCCTAGCCCTTTCTTTGAAGCGTCACTATACACTGCAAAATATCCTGAGGGGTCTGGAATAACTAAAACAGGAGGAGTGGTTAATCTGGTCTTAAGCTCTTGGAAACTAACTTCACATTGATCAGTCCATTTAAAAGGACTTCCCTTCCTGGTTAATTTAGTCAATGGCAAGGCTATACGAGAGAAGTTTTGTATAAACCTCCTGTAATATCCTGCCAAACCCAGGAAACTTCTTATTTCTGTAACCGTCTTTGGTCTCTCCCACTGAATCACTGCTTCTGTTTTGCTAGGATTGACTGCAACCCCTCTATTAGAGATGACATGTCCAAGAAACTTTACCTCTGATTGCCAAAATTCACACTTCTCCAATTTGGCATACAACTTTTTCTCCTTCAGCACTTGCAACACGATTCGGAGATGTTGTTCATGTTCTTTTTCACTCTTAGAATATATCAAGATGTCATCAATGAATACCACCACAAATTGATCTAGGTAGGGTCGAAAAATGCGATTCATGTAATCAATGAAAATTGTAGGTGCATTTGTCAACCCAAAGGGCATTACGAGAAACTCATAGTGCCCATACCTAGTCCTGAAGGCAGTTTTTGATACATCCTCATCCTTGATCCTAATCTGATGATATCCTGACCTCAAGTCAATTTTAGAAAAGATAGAGGCTCCCTTCAGTTGATCCAATAAGTCATCTATCCTAGGGAGAGGGTACTTGTTTTTAATAGTCACCTTATTCAGTTGTCTATAATCTATGCATAGTCTCAAGCTTCCATCTTTCTTCTTAACAAACAATACAGGAGCTCCCCAAGGTGATACGCTCGGTCTAATGAATTGCTTGTCTAACAGTTCCTCCAACTGTTTCTTAAGTTCCTGTAGTTCCTTCGAGGCCATTCTATAAGGTGCAATAGAGATAGGCCCTGTCCCAGGTAAGAGATCAATAGAGAAGTCTATCTCTCTCTTAGGAGGTAATCCTGGAATATCTGATGGAAATACTTCAGGAAACTCTTTGGCTATTGGGATCTCATCAAACTTCAATTCGACTTCTAGGTTTTATAAACACAAAAGAATGTATCCAAGTACTCCATTCTTCAACTCCCTATTAACTTGATTGGCATTAAGCATTAATAACTATATCTCCTCTTTTGGAGTAGGAGGTAAAAATTCAACGGTCTTGTTACAACAATTTAGCAAGACCCGATTTCTAGACATCCAGTCTAACCCCATAATGACCTCAATACCTCTTAAAGGTAAACAGACGAGGTCTACAGAAAAATTTGTCTCCTGGATGGTGACTTGACAGTCCTTACATACAGAGGAAGTTAATACCTTTTCCCCTGTGGGGGTTAATACGGATAGCTCAAAGGGAGTTTCAGAAATAGGAAACTGAAACTTCCTAATACATTCTTCTGATATAAATGAATGACTAGCACCACAGTCAAACAACACCATAAGAGCAAATCCATAGATATAACATGTACCTTGAATCATTTCAGAAGATTGAGCTGCCTCTTGACCGCTCAAAGTGAAAACCCTTCCTTTCAGCTGAGGCCTTTGATCCGACTACTTTCCCACATTTTGTGGGCAATTTCTCGCAAAATGACCTTTCTGTCCTTAATTGAAGCAGACATCCTGTCCTATGTAGCATGACCGATTACATGCATGTGTCCGCACTTAGCGCACTTGACTGGGGCAAAGTCCTGTTGAAAAGGTCGGGGACTTGCAGTCAATGGCCTCTTGCCAATAGCCTGTCTTTTTCCTCTGACATTTCTGCTAGAGTTTTGTGGCCCGTTCTTCTTTTTCCAAAAGTTTCATCTTTGTTTCTCATCCTCCATTGCCCTCAAGCTCTTTTCCAGGAGTCTGCATTTATTTATCAGAGGTACAAACTCCCTGGTCTCCATAGCTACGACAACATTCTTTATCTCCGAGTTCAGTCTTGCTTCGAACTTAACTGCCTTCCATGCTTTATCAGGGTTAAATCGCAGATAAGAGGAGAACTTAGACAATTCTTCAAACCTTGCGATGTACTGGTCCACAGTCATGCTGTCCTGCCTGAGTTGGAGAAATTTAATCTCCTTCTCCGCCCGTACAGTACTTGGAAAGTATTTTTCCAAAAAAGTATTTTTGAACACTTGCCAGGTGATCTGTCTTCCTTAGTGAGCTAAAAGTTCTTTAGCTCCACGCCACCAGTATTCTGCTTCATCTTTTAGCATATATGCAGCGAAGATTACTTGCTGCTCCTCAGTATAGCCCATCACTTCAAAGATTTTCTCTAATTCCCTTATCCACCTTTCGGCTATTGTTGGATCATAACCACCTTGGAAACAAGGTGGTTTGGTTTTCAGGAATTCGGATATGCCGTTATCATTTCCAGCCATGCGGTTGTTAGCACCATTCGAGTTACTAGCATTCTAGAGGTGTTGTAGAATTTGGTTGGTGGTCAAGACTTGGTCTCGAATTGCTGTGGCCAGGTTATGCAGGGTTTCTTCCGCATTGTTTGCCGGATTCCTCCTTGGTGGTGCCATTTCCTATTGTGGCAAAAATAAAGTTATGCTGCTATTGAGGTGATCAAACCCAATAGTTAGTTTCAAAATATTTAACAGCAGTCATAACACCACCTCGGCATATAGATAGGAAACACTAGTAATTTCTTACCTATATGAAATCACTGATTCCCTACACAGCATAACAACAACATACTCAAGACACTATAAGATCGATTCAGATAACCATCCACCCACTGGCCATCTAGGATCGACCTGCTCTGATACCAATTATGTAACAGCTCCATTTATGGAACAATTTTTTTATTATTTAACATCATGAAGTTATTACCTCATCTTAACTCACAATAACATTTATTTAATTATACAATACTAAGTTTACACTCACATCATTAATACAAACATTTGTACAAGACATACATGTACATATAAGCCCTAATCATCCACATAGACTATTTCCGGGGCCACTGGTGCGGTTGGCGGCACCTCCGCCGGAATCTCAGTCACTTCAACAACTGATATGTCCGCAATAATAGGTATTTGCCTAAGATAGGGCACCTTGATCATACGTACGGCAATAACAAGTATCATTGAAAACAACTGCATAGCTAATTTTCTGAACATGATATGAAAATATAGTGAGAATTAAATCCCAATATGTTCAACAATAATTCATCATCAATATAGTTCATCACGTCATGTTCAGCTGTATAAACTACAGAAAATATCTTTAGGTCACATGAATTCACTTTATCATGCACATGAAAATTGTACAGTTATGACATGTATGGCATGAATAACTATTTTTCGAATTTCATATGATGGCTATCAACTTATTCTTCCTTCCAGCTACCCCGGTCCAGGTGAGTATTCTCTACTTTTCGGTATGGGCTTATCTCGCTCCGTCTGACATGGCACACTTTCTCTTTCTTTTCTCATGAACATAATCATAACCGTTGGTAGGGCGTCCCCTACTGGTGCACCACACGGATTGCCATGTGACCGTGCTCATTTCTTTTCTTTTCATATTAATAGCCGAAAATATGATTCCAATAACAAGTATGTTCATTATATTCTCATGCCATAATTTATCAAAACATAATCATTCTCAAAATTCATTGGAAAACTGAAATTATGCCATGAATATAATCATTTTCTAATTTTTACTTTATAAAATATGTCCATGTCAAAATTCCACACTAATACTTGATAACTGGATAGTAATTGTAGTCTGTAAACAGCGCACCAGGAAAGTTCCCAGGAAAGAGAGGTGGGTCACTAATGGACACGCTTAAGTACCAAGTCTTTCCTTGCCAGAGCTTTCCTTAGACATGCATTTTTCACAAATCACAATTTTTTTTCCAGTAACTAGAATAATTCTTTTCTGATGTGAAAATACTGCAACCACGGAGCATACTAAGATTTTTCAAATAAAACCGGCACTTTCAAAACTTCTTGGAAATTTTATATGAGTACTAGGGTAAATTCCATGTTAAAAATTACACACTTAAAATGGTAGTAAGTTCATGCAATGGCAATAGCTAGGGCATACACTAGGCCTTTATTAAGATGTTATGGGGTGGGTTTTGCTTATATAGACCACCAAATAATTCACCTTTCATGATCATGGATCTACCTTATCACAATTAAGATACACTTTGTTGAATTTTTGGAAAACAAACAACTTATGTTCTTGTCTTCCTCTTCCTTAGTCAAGATATGCATAGGAAAAGGAGATTTGCAATTTGAAATTTATGATGATATGTTCTTAAGATAAGGGACAAGGTCCCTTTGATTTAGGGATTCATTTCCATTTTCTTTTGTCTTAAACAAGTATGATAGGTTTGCCTTTTTAGGTGGCAAATTTCTAACCCTTGAATTTCCATTATTTGGTTGATATTTTTTGTGTGGGATATGAATGTTTTGTCCTAATGCCAAGTATTATCATACCACTTGCTAAAATTATGAGTGTAGGATATAGATGTTTTTGTCCTAAAGCCTTGTATTATCATGCCACTTGGCAAAATTATGAATGTAGAATCATACCACTTACTAAATTTTTGTCTTAATGCCATGTAACCTAATCTTTATTATTATTACATTATTATATCATCACCTAATTTAGTTTATTTAATTTTTCCTCTTGGGTTTGGGCTTATTCCTACCCATTTTCTTTGCTTTGAATAAAATTTTACCTTTATTGGAGGGCTTGAACACATTATGATAATTTTTTGGGCTATTGGTCCAATTTCTATATCCTAATCTAAGTCTATGTTTTATTTCTTGTTTAGGTTATCCAATGGGCTTGCTAGAAACTTATGTGAAGTGGAAAAATTCTATATGAAGTGTCTATAGGTAAAAGCCCAATGTATGGGTGAAGATGTTAAACTTAATAATTCTAGTTCTTGAATTAGGAAAAATTACCCTAATCCAATGTTGAAATTTTAAGACCTTTACTTGTTTCTAAAAATTTATCTTCCTTATTCAAGAATTTTACATCTCTTTAATATGTTGTTTCTAATTTTTTTTTCCTATTAGGTTTTTCCTCTTTATTTGTTTTCTTAATGTTAGAAACATTTTCTATGCATATACATAAGGTGAAGAATTTCTAAGGATTATATTTTCCTTAGATATCTAAAATATTGTCTAATAAATTTTATTTCGTTAATGTACTTTTAACGAAATTAGGGATGTTACAAAGACCAACTTAGCGTCATTTGGTAAGTTATAGGATATGAATGGAAAAAAAGATTAAGGACAAAAGTGAAACTTAGTGTAAAGCTAAAGAACTATAATTGCACTTTTAGCCATAGGAAATATTACCTTCAAAACATGACATGTTTCCTTTTCCTTAGAATTCATTGATATTGTGGAAGAGATAATAAACTTTAGTATTTTTGCAATGTTAAATGCCCTAAAAGGCTGCATAAATCAATTTTCACCTATATAAAACACATAAATAAGCAAATATAACTAGTTTCAAGTAGCAAAATAGGTTCTTCCTCCTATACGACTTAACAAACACTTTAAATGAAGTTAAATAACCTTAATAAAATGTGTGAACTCAAAAAATATAAGTTAAAAAATCCCTAAACCTTTAACAACCATTGATATGATCCCAGTTGGTGACTCTTGAGGGTATGCTCATAACTATGTTTACTGTGATTTTAAATGAAAATGTGACAAAGCCTGTAATATAGGAATAAAGGAAGTAAATTTGAGTTACATGTGCTATGATTTTAAAAGACAATGTTACTCACTATGAATAAACTAAAAAATATGAGTTAGGCACCCTATAAAGTCTAACAACTACTGTATTGGTGAAGACTACTAACTTTGACATATATGCTCATAATAGGGCTTACAATGGTTTATGATTAATGACTGCATATGGGCAACAATTTAGGAAGTACATGGTAGCATTGAGAAAGTGGATGATCACATAATATATGCATAGATGTGTTAATTAGAAAAAAAATTGCCTAACAATGACTGCATGTGTGGTTACATAAATATATATGCTAATTAAAAGACATTATCAGTTGAATTAAGCTAATAGCTAATAGTAAACTATGCACAAAGAATTTATACTTTTGATTCCTCCTAGTTGAAGTATTAATCTATCATGACTTTGATTTATATCATTCTATGAATTTTTAACCAACTTTTAAGAAATTCAAGTATGTTGGCAAAATTGATCCTCAACTTATTGCATCCTTTCCTCAAGAGGTTTTATCATGCATGGTTTGCCTTTTTCATATGCAAGCTCAATAGTGTGTGACATAGTTTATAATGATAGGATGACTAGGATAATTTACCATGTTAGAAACATCATGAACATGTAAAATTAGTGAAGATTCACTACTTTGGAAAATAGATCAAAGCTCAAAGTCTAATCTTGTTAGGGACACACACCTTTAATGGAATACATAACAATATCTATCTTCATGGACTCTTCCCTTAAACTTGTTGACTTCAGTTTCTTAAGGAATTGAAATCTGTAAAAAAAAAATATACTCACATATATTGAGCTTCGCTAGTAGCAATGATTTTTACCAATGATTAAGTCTTGAACTACACTTCCTTCCTTGTCATAGCATACCTTATTGGACGTGCAATTTCCAAGCCGATTTGTCTTTTCTCAAGATAGAGTGAATGGTTGTTGGTGGTTGATGGCTGTCAGATATTGACTTTCTTTTATGAAGTGTTTTGGGAAAGTTTCAACTAAACAGATATTGAGAGGGGATGACTATTTTTTGTGAAGGAATTATAATTTTTTGGTTAGGTTTGTATTATAAATTTTGATATTTTGAGCGTTAAATTAAATATTTATAAATGGATAATTGGGTCATTAAAAGATCAGAATATAATTTGTGTGACCCATTTGATCTGCCACTTACAAACCACTTATTAGTCCACATAAGGGATAGCATTGGTGCTCATCTTTGAGGGTGGGCACCACATAATTCGCTTATTTGAATTACATAAGACACTAAGGGAGAAAGGTAGTGGAATGTTGCCCAAAAAAATAATTTTTTGTAATAAAAATTGTAACTTTCAGATTAATGACAGAAAGAGAGAAAATAATTAAAATTTTAACAACACAATCTTCTTATCATTCTCTCTCTGAAACTAGCCCTATGCAGCCTTCCAAATTGCTCATTTATGCTAAAATTAGCCCTATGCAGCCTTCAAGCATTAACATAGAGAGCAAAATACCAAGTAATGTTCTCACAAATTTGTACAATTCAAAAACTAAGATACTAACAAATTTACATTCCTAATATATACAGAAAAGTAAATTCAAAACCAAACCAAAAAAATTTAAAATTGAATAAAAAAAACAAAATTAGAAACATATTTTAAGGATACATGGCTTCATGGAATTAATTAGTTGAGTTGACAAAGCATGCTATTCTTATCTCAGTCACACAGCAAACAAGTTTCATGAAACATCATAGCAATAAAGATAGCATGAAATTGTCAAAGTGAATTATAAACATACTAGGTTTGGAAATTAATATTGACATCATAAGTTTGGAAAAGTAATTTTTCAATGAATATTCAAGACATGCAAAGTAATTTTTCAATGATAACTCAATAGTCCTAAATGTGTACCCAAAACAACACAATTGCCTATCCTCTATTTGCTGATATTTAGACAAAGCTTCTATAAGTTATACAAAATAAATAAATACTTAATTATTTGGATAACATAAATTAACAAATTATAATATATAAACAATACTTAGTACTTTACCTATCTCAATCTTCTCACACTGTTGTAATTGTTCAACAAAATAAGATTATTAATATAAAATTGAAATAGATTTGGTGCTCACTAATTTTGTGCATAGATTAATGTCTCAATCATTTTTGGAGAGAGAGATGACCTAAATGTATCTAGTAAACGATCTCTGGTATTGAATGCTGACTCTAAAGTCTTTGTTGACACAGGAATGGCCAACACATCTCAAGCAACGATAGAAAGAACACAAAACCTAGAAACATTTGATTTTCACCAATCTAAAGCATTAAAAGAATCATCTGCATCCATACAAGCTTCAGCTAAATATCTTTCCACTTCATTCTCTGCTTTAATGGAATCTTTAGCACTTAAATGAGATTTAAAAGCAGTCTTTCTATCTTTTTGAGCTGGTCTGGACTTTGTAGCAGCTTAATCTACATTTTTCATAAACATTGAAGATTGACCTTTTACATTTAAAATATTATTAAGCTTATACACTTGATGATACTACTCATACAAATTTTGCAAATCAACCTTGACCTTGTAAGTCATATTATGAGATACAACTGCATCATAAATATCATCAAATGACTATTTCAAATAAGTAAGCTTGTATATAGGGCAAAGCACATTGGAAATGAATAATAAAAGGGTTAATGTTTTCCACTTTTTCCTAATACTTATCAAATTTTTTCTTCACTTCTATTGTCATCCCACTTAACAAAGAGTTCTCATTTGAGCTCCACTTTAATAACTCACTCTGCACTAAAGCAAGTTGAGGGAAAGCCATACTTAAGGTAATATATAAAGATCCAAACAATTTTAAAGTCACATCATAAAAAAATTTCAAAAATTGAATAAAAATACTTGCATTATTCTGATTATCAGAAGAAAAATGACCAATAGATGCAATGGATGATTGCATCTCCTTCAATCCCTCATTAAAAATTAAATTGAAGATGTGGTCACAACATCTAACATGCATAAAATCACCCTATAAAACTCAACCATTTATCATCTTCATTGTTTTCTTTAGGTATGCTACTACCACATCATTTGTAGAAGCATTGTCCACAGTTTTCGTAAACACTTTTTCAATTCCCCAATCATTCAAGCAATTTTCTATATGCTCTTTAATTGTCTACCCTTTATGATTAGGAATAAGGCAAAAGTTAAGAATTCGCTTTTGAAGTTTCCAATCGTTGTCAACAAAATGTGTAGTGAGTGCCATATAGCTTAACTTCTAAACCAAAGTCCAATAATTAGTAGTGAGACATTTTCTAGTACAATTTGACTATAAAAAATATCTAAGCTTCATTTTCTGATCTAAATATAATTGATAACAATCTTCACCCACAATGAAACAAGAAAGGATATGAAATTGTGGTTGCAACTTGCTACAAAAGTATTTGAATCCATATCTTTCAACTATTTTAAATGGTTGTTCATAACATAGTTAAAGCTTTCTAACATTCTTCAAAATTATAAACATGTGGCACTCTTATCATATTATTTCCCCCACCATCATTTTTGGGCTCAAAGCTAATCACTTGTTATTTAGGATAATTCAAAGTATATGAATATTTAGGACATTTAGACAAGTAACATACTAAGTTTGAAGTACTATGTGTCTTAGGGTTACACTAATACCTCTTTCCACAATGGTTAACATTGAGCTGTAGGATCCAATGTATATGGTATTTTGGTGAAGTGATCCTATGTTGCTGATGACTTTCGAGATCCACTAGCAAGGGGCATCCTTTTTTTCGCTTAGATGGAGTAACATTAGAATCTTTTATGCCAACTGAAGCACCTACTTGGTCTTTGCCTTTCAAATAAGAGGGTAATTTTGTTGTAGATACTATTGTCTCTTGGTTTTTTGAGAAATTCATCCCAATCTATCAAATACCCAAAACCTTTCAAATAACCACAGTTGAAAGCATTATTCACAAGTTAGTTTGTCAAGGGTTGCTTAAATTACAAGGGTGCCAACAAATAGAGGAATATACTCATAGAACAAGATGCATGATATAGAGGAATATAATTCTTCAAATGAAGATAAGATTTATTCTTACAAGCGTTATTGTCTACGATCAATCAAATGTAAATTATTTTAGGACAATTAGCAAAAATTTGGAATTAATATACCCAATCTAACTCCATTGGATGAAAATCATTATTTTAAACTATTCTTACCAAACTTTAGAATTATTTTTGTCACAATTTAAGGACAATCGGGTTTAGAATACAACTGATACAATACATAAAAGAATAAAAGGAATCAACAAAAAAATCCAATGCCTGCCACATACATTAATAAGTTGGTATAAAGATGGGTTATTTCATTGAGTTAGACTATGAGTTTTTCCATTTAACATACAAGCATAAAAGTATAAATGACATATTATCCTATATAGGTCAAGCCAGCTCTCACTTAAATATAGGGTTGAATGAAAAGGTTTTTACAGCAAGTATCCTAAATTAAAGAAAGAAGCAGGCAAGGTTTTCACTCTTATTAGTGGAAGGTTAGCATAACAAGGGACCTAAAACAATTGATTTTAGTTTTTGCATAAGCCCATTGTGCTTTATTTTCTTTTTTCTTCTTTTTCTCTTATTAGTGGAAGGTTATCATAACAAGGGACCTAAAACTTTTTAACATGCTAGAAACATATATTATTTAAAGAAGTATTTTGTTGAAGTTTCCATATTTACTTTAAAATTTATTGATAGTTTATCTTATATTAGTTAGAGATATGTTTTAGAGTGCTAATTAATTTTTTGTTTTATTCTTATAAAGAATGGAACTTAAAATAGCTCCAAAACAAGCTCTCAATAGAGCTATAATTCTTCTAGCCTCAAGACTAGTGTTTAAGAAACAAAATAGGGAGGCTATTGTTCACTTTGTACAAAATTCTCTTAAGTTGCTTATTGGTTGGCTAAATATTTTCAAAATGGAGGACATGGCTCTTTTTTATTTATTTTATTTTTTATTAGGATATTAATTTTTTTTTTGGATTTAAATTATTATTGTTCAATTTCTTTTATCTCTTACTAAACATGTAACTATTTCATTTATGGATATGAAGTTATTTCTCTTTTAAATAACGGTGTCTTACATATTTAACTATTTTGTAATTTAGATAATTATTATTTAATTAGATTAATGTTTATTGAACAGGATGATTGATAAATCAAATACAAACATTGACAAATATGACAATGAAAACTGAGTTCAAAATGTGATTAAGCATTAACTTTATATTGTAGAGAGATTAGTTTATGATGCAGTTGCTAATTATCATTTGTAATACGTAGTACAGGTAATATATGGATAAAAAAATGAAGAAAGAAAATTATGATAGTTTTTTTACTAAGTAAGAATGGGAAAACATTAATTTAGACAATTGGCAAATAGTTTAACCCTCAAGTATAATTTGAAGTGAACAAGAAAGGTTGGCTTAGATTACATAACAAAGAAGGAAAATGTATGACAGAAATAAGGAGAGATAGGGTTTTGTTACTTGCCAGCCTTCTCAATACATCTCTGCAAACTCAAGGTAGAGAGACTCTCTAAGTTTGTATCTATGTTTACAAAATTTTTCTTTTGAAAAAACTTTAGTAAATACAATAGTAGTTTGTTCCATGCATGAAAAACTTCAATTTCTTTCCTAGTTACCTTCTTCTAGACAAAATCCAAGTCTAATTCTATGTGCTTCATTCTACTATGCAGTATAGGATTTGTAGAAAGTAGAACAATACTTAGGTTATCATAGTACAATTTAGGAGGATGAGGTAATGACACTTTTAGCCCACTCAAGAGAGAATTGATCCATGTGAATTTTGCTACTACATTTGTTAGATCTATGTGCTTTACCTTTGTGTTGGTTCTAGACACAATGCCTTGCTTCTTTGAGGTCCAAGCTACTAAATTATCACCAAAGTACACACATGCTCTAGCTGTGGATCTTTAGTCATCAATATTTGATGCCCATTTGCATAACTAAAAGCCATTACTTGTAGGTGCTTTGACTTCCTCAAGTGTAGCCATAATCAAGTGTACCACTAAGATACCTCAATATCATTTTCACTACTTGCTAGTGGCACTCCAAGGGTTTATGAATAAATTGATAGGCTCTGTTGACACTAAAGGAAAGTTCAGGCCTAATCACAATATTGTAATAAGGCACCCATAATGGATATGTATAACTGAGGATTTTGTACCTTTGCACTTTCACAATTTGTTAATAGTTTAGAACCTATGATCATTGAAGTGTCATTGGCTTTAACTCCCTACTTATTTGGTTTAGCTAGTAAATCCTTGAAGTATTTTGTTTGGAACAAGTGCATACCTGTAGCTTTAGCATAATTCACTTATACACCAAGGAAATAGTTAAGAAGTCCTAAATCATTTAAGGTAAAAGACTTATTCAGATATGCTATCAAACTTTGAATTTTAGGAAAGTCTCTTGTAATAAGTATGTCATCCATATAAACCAAAACGAGGAGCATTGGTTGATAAGTAAATTTGATAAAGAGATAAATATCACATTTTGTTGTTGCAAACCAAAAGCTATGACGTATTGATCATGATTTCTTAAACTTAGTTGTAGGAGCTTGCTTGAGCTCAAATAGTGACTTTTGTAACTTGCATACTATCTTTTTATTTTTGTCCTCAACCCTAAAGTTTAAACTATATAAACCCCCTCATTAAGCACCCTATTAAGGAGGAGCTACTATAAACATCTAACTACCTTACTATTTAGCCCTTTAAAAATCTAAAGTAAGCACAATTTTGATGATCACAAGCTTTACTATATGGCTAAATGTTTGAGAAAAATCATATCTAGATTGTTGATGAAATCTTTGACAACAAGCTTGCCCTTGTACTACTGGATCATTTCATCTGAATGGTATTTTATTTTGAATACCCATTTAAAGCCAATTGCTTTTCTTCTTGGGGATAATTCAAACAAACTCCATGTATTGTTGTTTATAAGGGCCTTATACTCACCCTCTATTGCAGTCTTCCACTTTGGATGAACTAAAGCTATAGCAAAAAATATGGGTTTTTAGGTATATAAATATGCAATCAAGGCACTAGGTTGAAGCCTGGCTTTCGACATTGTGATTATGCTATGACAGCCTCGAGTAGATGGAATTGATGGTGGAGGAACTTGATTAGTAAGACCACCTGAAATAAAATTAGATATAACAACATGTACATAATTAGGGAAATTATTATTAGTAAGATCAACATGCATATTCTAAGATATATATGAGACAATAGATATTTAAGGAATTTGAGAAGTAATAGGAGGAATAAAAGGAGTTGAGGAAGTATTTTGGCACAACTCAGAAAAAGGAAGGGAATTTTCATCAAAGACAACATATTTAGTGACATATATTTTCGAAGTAAAAGAATCAAGACAACTATAACCTTCATGATCAGGACTATATTCAAGAAATATACACTTGAATGACTTAAAGTAAAACTTATTTTTAAGACTAGAACAATTTAGTTTAACATGAAGCAAGATTTGTAAAGGAGAATCATTTTTAAGTAACAAAGTAGGCAATTGATTAATGAGAAAAACTATAGTTGGAAAGGAAAGATCCCAATATTTGAGAGGCAAGCCTTCAATTGCTAAAATAATTAAGTCCATTTTAACAATATATCTATATTTTTTTCTCTATAGGGCCATTCCACTCATGTAGTTAGGGACAACGAAGTCTACGTACAATTTTATTGATTTGAAGAAAGGATTAAAAATCATTGGAATTAAACTTACCACCTCTATATGTTTGAAGGACTTTGATTTATGAAAAAGATGCAACTTAGCCATAGCTTTAAACTTTTTGAAAATAGAAAATGCTTTGTACAATGCTCAATAAGTTATTTGGTGTTCACTTAATGGTTTCAGTACTAGCGGGATTATAAATAGTACCCTCTTAGGAGAATTTTAATAAATTCTAAAACCCATTTCGTTGTTCTGTAGCAACAATCGTCTTTTTGATTGGTACTACAGTGGCCCTTTGGTTGGGTATTGATGCAACATTACCTATTGAGAAATCCCTAACTTTAGGTCTTTTTAAGTTGATTCAATTTTGAAATAACATGATATGTGTATTGTATATCTAGGGAGAATTCAATTTGAAACCACCAATCCCTAGATAAATATATTCCATTTTCAACCTATTTTGAGTATATGGATTTGTGCTAAAGATTCCAAACCTAAATTTTCATCTTAAAAAAAGATTTAAAAAAGCGCAACATAAAACTCCTGTTTTAAATTTCATAAACCTAAATTAAAATTAAACTAAATAATATATATGATAAATGAAGCAAAATCCACTAAAGTATTGTAATACAAAGAATAATTAGATGAATTATATCAATATCCGAACCTTATTGTATATATAAAATAAAACAAAAGGTAGTTATTTTCTTGATTTGTTCTATAGAGATCAAACTCCTCCAGTTTTTATTCATAATTGGAAGTTCCTATGACATAATAGATTAGTGAATTTTGAACAAAGATAGGGAAAAAAGCCTTTTCAATATTCTTTGATTTCCAAATGACATTATCAATTATGCAAAAACTCAAAAATAGAGAAAAACCAGCTATCAAAATTGAATCGATGACCATTGCATTACAAATGCAATGTTCTAACCTCTGAGCTAAGTAGGCTCACGTAATAGAAATTGTGAATGCATAAGAATTTAAAAAACTACTGGGATCTTAGTTATTAACTCTTTATTCTTAGCTATTCATAACATAATTAATATGAATATAGAAAAGAATATAGAATTTCAAATAAATATTAAATATGTGATATTCTAGGAAATAAGGAACATAACAATTTGAAGATAATGATTAATAGAATATATTTCGATCTATTTATTGAATAATTTATCAAGTATATGTTGATCAATAATAAATATTTTCATCTTAATTAGTATAGTAAATTTTTATTTTTTTCATTTTAAATTCAAATTATTATTTATATAATATATATATATATATATATATATATATATATATATATATATATATATATATATATATATATATATATATATATATATATGTATATAGTATATAGAATATTAATTATATATATATATATATATATATATATATATATTATAATAGAATATTTCTATTTATTTTAAAATATATATTTATATTTTCAATAATATGTATTGAATAAAACAATTAAAAATTAAAATGTTAATATTTAATATATAAATATAAATTTAAAAATGAAATGAAAAAAAAATTCTATTTCTTATTAATTATATATATTATTTAATAATTATTAGACTATAAATATATATTTATAATTAATAATTGAAAAATTAGATTATATTACAATATTCTTATACATTAGATTTAAATACTATATAGATAGAATTCTAAACAATTTTATTTTCAAAGTCAATTTTTTAAAGTAATTCTAAATTCAATATAAATATACAATTTCTATTTTTAATATTTAGGAATATTTAGATATATAAATAATTAGATGAAATAGAAATAACTCGAATTATGTTCTAAATTAATGTCTAATTCTAAATTAATAGAATGATTATTTATAGCCATTAGATTAGATCTAGCTATTCTAAATTAATAAATGGATTTCTTTTTTATTTAATATAAAAAATAAGATATTTCCATTTTATTTAGTTATGTTATATAGGGTGTGTCCACTCTAAGGAAAAAAGATAAGAATAAAAAAAAATGAAAGAAAGAGAAAGGCCCAATTCCGATCATAATGAAACATTCCTTTGTTTTCATTTGAAAAGGTTAAAAATAAGACAGAAAAAAAATCGACCGTTCGAGAATTTCAAATTGCAAGAGAAAAATATTAGGAGAGGCATAATATATATATATATATATATATATATATATATATATATATATATATATATCTCTCTCTCTCTCTCTCTCTCTCTCTCTCTCTCTCTCTCTCTCTCTCTCTTTCTCTGTGTGTGTGTATATCCATGTATATTGAATTGCGAATACATAAATGATAGAATCATTTGTGATTGGATCAAATATAGGTATATGGTAAAGATGAAATAAAATAGAAAATAACTCAAAACAATATAGAAGGAAACATTTTTTGGTATAGGAATTGGTATCTAACGAATTTAGGAGTTCTAGCATAATTCTCATAATTTAAATGAAAAAAAAGCATCCTAATGAGATTCTAATATAAAAAAAAGGGCGATATGGAAAAATTGGTAGATGCTATGGAATTAAGTAGATTGAGCCTTGGTATGGAAACCTACTAAGTGAAACCTTTCAAATTCAGAGAAACCCTAGTATTAACAATTGGTAATCTTGAGCCAAATCCTACTTTCTGAAAACCAAGAAGAGTTCAGAAAGCGAGAATAAAACAAGGATAGGTGCAGAGACTCAATGGAAGCTGTTCTAACAAATGGAGTTTACAACATTTCGTTTCATTAGTAAAGGAATCCTTCCATATAAAATTCAAAAAAGAAAGGATCAAGGATGAACACACACACACACACACACGTATACGTATTGAAATACTATTTCAATTTATTAGACCCCAAATCTATATTTTTTTCATATTTATATGACAAATGAAAGATGTGAATTGATTCCAAGTTGAATAAAGAATCAAATATTCATCGAAAAAAATCATTCACTCCATCATAGTATGATAGATATGTTGAAGAATTGATTAATTGGACGATAATAAAGATAGAGTCCTATTCTAAATGTCAATACTGACAACAATGAAAGTTATAGTAAGAGGAAAATCCACCGACTTTAGAAATCATGAGGGTTCAAGTACCTATATCCCCAAAAGGCCCATTTAACTCTCTAATTGTTTATTATATATCCTATTTTTTTAGTAGTTCCAAATTCATTATGTTTCTTATTAATTCTATTCTTTCACAAATGAATATGAGCAAAATTTTTATTTTTCTTATCACAAGTCTTGGAATATGTGGAATATGTAATGTAATATATATGATAGACATAAATTTTTTTATATATGATAAATGTACAAATGAACATCTTATCTTTGAGCAAGGAATCCTCATTTGAATGATTAACAATACATATCATTACTTATACTGAAACTTACCAAGTATTTTGAAGATCCAAGAAATTCCAAGGCTTGGATTAGACTTTGTAATAATTTTTTTGTCTTTTTATCTAGTTGACATATACTCAAGTAATCTCTTAAAATGAGGATGATGCGTCATGAATGGTCGGGATAGCTTAGCTGGTAAAGCATAGGACTGAAAATCCTCATGTCACTAATTCAAATTTGGTTCCGAGCACATGATTAATTTGTATGAGTATCTAATCCACAAATTAATTAAAATGAATATGGATCAACATACTTATTTCTTAGTAGTCTAGATCATTATACACATTTATCCATCTAGTGTTTAGAGATATACTCTTTCTAGATGAGTAAATAATATATGTAATGTTCTATGTATATAAACTATGTAAAAAAATTAATTATTAGATTTTGTTTCCTTTTTTTATTTCTGCATTCCCAAAAAGAATGTTAATACTTCTTCAATAATATTCGAAAAGTTAAATTAGTTGGTTGAAAGACCTAAAAGTCTAGTCTAAGGAAGTTGAGGGGTGGGAATAGTAAAAATTCATCTCAGATACATTACAAATGGAATTAGACTCCCCTCTTTCATTTCTTTGTATTTTCTTTCATATTTTATTAATTTCCTTCTATGTTACATTTTAGGAGCCATCTAATTGATGTTGATGTGCGCGGTACATAGTTCACGATGTAGTATTTTAAAACTTTTAGAATCTCAATAAAGCCATACCCTAATTTTTTTAATCCCAGTTTTTTTAGCCTATGCATAATAATATGAATGAGACCTCAATTATTCTGTTTGGTTTAACTTCAATTACTTTGTTTGATCTATAAGAGAACATACATATATTCCTTGAATATTTGGAGTTGTAGAAGTGTAGATTAGTTTCTTATTTTTATCATTTAATTAGCATCTTATATTTCATAAAATTTGGGGGCCATATAATCTTTATGCAAAGGTCATCCTATCTAACTTTCGGGCATTAAGATACATTTGAGACGTGGATGATTATCATAAGAGATTCTCAACATATCATAACATTCCCTTTCTTGAAAATCCTCACTTTTCTAGACCTAGAAAATAGAGGGAATTCTTGGATTTTTCCTTAGGACAAATACTTTTATGAATACCTAGTGCGTACTGTCATGGGTACACCAAATATAATACCTTACCTCTCAAACTAACCTGTAGTAGTAGGAGTAAGGGTCGATCCCACAGAGACTGATATTACCTTTTGTGAATAAAAAAGAGGGGATTGAATGCTAAAAGTAAATTAATAAAGTAAAAAGAGAATTATTGCAAATAATACAAGAGAGTGATTAAAAATGAAAGCTTTGGTTTCGGTTGATATCCACCATCAAGGAATCTTATTGATCATTGACAACATAATCAATCTTAAATTGAGTATCTACCATTAGGATTCTATCCTTGTTCCTCCTTAAGTTTAGTAATTGATGACAATCGTCTCAATTAATCTTAATTAACAAGTAATACTTTAGCACATCAGTAAATTATAACCCATTAATCACATGAAAATATTAGAGAAACTGGTAGAGCTAAAAAAACATAGAAACATAAGCTATATTTAATTTAGTTAATCATTCACCATAGGTTTAATAATTTATAATCCAAAATTATTAATCCTATTTGCCACTTAAATCATAATAATGAAAACTTTGTTCAAATTATGATTTAGTAGTATATTGAAATAATGAAATCACTAGTGTGCACCCTAGATATCAATTGAAACAATCATGGGAATAAAAATGGATGAATAATAAATATTAATTAAAATTGACATAATAAACTCAAATTAACATCTCACAATTCATAAAAGATCTTTGAGGTTTCAATCTTTCTCAACTAACAAAAAAGAAACTAGCCATATAGGGGCATAAGAAAACCTAGAGAAGAAGAAGAAGAATAATAATAAACTTGAGAAATTGATCATTGAATCCTTGGATGGATTCAATTTCCCGTTTGATGCTTTCTTTCCCTCTTATTTATAGGTTGGGAGAGTCCTAAATGAATTATGATTGATTCTAGGGTGGTTCTTAGGCTTTTGGGTTTCAATTGGAGTAAAAAAGGGCTAAAAATTGTATTTTTTACTTTTTGCAATAGTTACGAGCGCCGTGGCAGCCTCTGGTAGCTCCACTATGCTCAAACCTTTGGACACTAGGCATCGTGGTGCTCTGTTGCTAAAAGTTCATTGCGCCACGATGCTAAATTTTGGGCACTATGGCACTATGATTTCTTTAAAATCTAGGAAAGTGATCAACATGAAAGTTGTAGTCTTGTCTCTTATATTTCCATAGCTACTAGAATAAACTTAATCAGAGCTTCAATGAGGTAAATATACCTAAATTAGTGACCATAGTTCAGGATTCTTCTGCTGCACTGCAATTTTGAGTTTTAAGCTTTGTAACACTATGAAATCACCCAAATTGGATAAAGTACTTAACGTAAGAGTTGTATGTAATTGTCTTAGATTTTCATATCCACTTGAATCACTTTGTTTGGAGTTTATATATGGGAGATATGGTCTAATTAGTGCCGCTAGGTCTGGAATCGTTGCAATTCAGCATTTTTCCATAAATTTCTTCTCTTTTTCTCCTCTTTTCTTCTTCCTTTGCTCCTCCAACAAAAAACATCAAACTAAGATAATTCGTAATCATATTTTACTTAAAAAAATAAAAAAAATTAGTTTAAAGGTATTAAAATCATGCTTAATTATGAACACAATAAATACCCCCACACTTAATTTTTTGCTTGTCCTCAAGCAAAATAATCCCAAAAGACGAGAACAATAATTAATATTTGTAGTGAGTGTTAGGCTTACCAAGATTTTGCTTCATAACATGAAAATATGCTCAAATGTTTTTTTGAAAGGTCATAACCATGCATAATATTAACTCAGATGGAATTCATTATTTTATTCTCTTAAATCCCAAGTGTGTGTGAGTGTGTTTTCGAGTCAATAAATTTCCTTTTACCTAGATGAGTTTTTATATCCCAAAATTTTGGATGCGGATCTCTAATTAGTTTTGGATTTCCATAGGCTTATTTTTTCATACCACTCTCCACTAATGTAGACCAAAACTATCTCTAGGATTAATATGGCTTTATTTAGCTTGTAGTGTGGCCTGGGTATAAGATATGATAAAGCATAAAAATTTAGGCTCAATTACCCAGTAACACATGATTAAATTTGATCTCTTGAACTTTTTAAAGTTTGGGGGGACTTTTCCCCACACTCATTTTCTTGCTTCAATTAAATTCAATTTGTTCTTTTCTTTGGTTTTCTATTTGTTTTCTTTCACCCATTGCATATGCTTTCATCCTTTCTTCTGAGACTTTTCTTTTCTTTTCTTTCCTTCCTCCACCCTTCCACCCTTTTGTCAATAAAACTTTACAAAACAAATATTCAGAAAAATAATAATCAAGGAGTGAGTGAATAGGGTCAAAAATAAGGATATTAATAACAAAATTTGGCTTTGGACGCATTTGTGAAAATAGAATAGAAAGTTAATTAAGCTCAAAATAGAGGAACTAAGGATATCTCATTGCTTGGGTTAGGCTTGGAAGGCTAAATTTATCAAACAATGCCTACATCATCTCCTAATTAATAGTATTATGCTAGGAATTTGTCTCAAGTAGCATTGAAATAAGTTCTAGAATCCTATTGAGATCATAAAATATATTTTTGAGTAATATAAACATTTTCTAAATAAAAGACACATTAAATACCCATAGTTATTGTGCAAAAATGTTTCAAAATTCTAAAGTAAAAAAATAATAAATTACAAAAGGGTTAAAATTACACACAATCATGAATTTTCTACATTTTTCAAGAGTTAAAAAAAATTGGATAGTCATATCATTGACTATTGGTTGTGCTTAACAACACAAAATATAAATTGAAACACTCATTGTAACGTCTATTTTTTATTATTATTATTATAACAATGTTGTAAGATTCAAATTTGTTTTCACATTTCGCATATTCAATATGCCATATATATAAACACAATATATATGTATACATATTTATTACAAACCTAACACATGTTATAATTATACAATACAACATTCCAAAACACAATATATATGTATACATATATATTACAAACATCACACATGTTATAATTATACAATACAACATTTCAGTACATAAATAAGAGTTCCTATACAGCACTTCACCCTTGAAATACAAAGGGTGAGAAGGTAGGGCTGACATTGAGATCTCCATCAGTAACATCATTCCCTGTTGCATCTCATTTCTTTTTATCTGAATATAACACCACAATAATAGTGAGAATAAAGGTTCCCAGTAGACTTAACATAAATAAAATATAATGAGAAAAATATGAGTTATACTCAGCTGTATAAGCTATAGAAAATATTAAGATTTGAAGATAAAATCATCACTTCAGTTGATGCATAATTAAGATACTATATATGCACTGAAAATTCACTCTTTTTTTTAAATGCTTAGACATATCACAGTTCTCAATTCACTCATTTGCTATACGCATAGTGACTGATCGACTACAGTCACAATAAGTGATCAGAGAATGTGAGTTCATCACCTATCTGCCTCCTCACATTACTTCTGTCACCCGGTTGGAGTGGCACTCCCTTGACTTACTCAGGTTAATAGGGTGTCCCCTACTCGGTACTGTCTCAAGCCATACAACCCGTCGATATTCATCCATACATATAAATGTATATATATAAATGCATGTTCATCAAATACAATATATAATTATCAAGCAACTCGCCATAAGCTTTACGCTTGCCATTTAATCACTTTTATAATATGATGTATCATTTTTATACCAAATAATTAATAATCATTCATCACATATCGATATCCAATATGATTCATTTTAAATCAAATAAAGAAAAATAGTAATTTGTGATACTAAAATCATCATTTTAAAAGTATTTTTCTTAGATATATGTTTCTTAAAAATATTTCAACAAACAAGATTATTTTTAGGTAGAAAACAATGAAAAATATTATAATTCAGCACCCAACACGGCCTTGCCATGTTCAAGACATGGCCATGCTTGAAAAATACTTCAAACATGCTCAAAAATAGCCCTGAACACGGCCTGACCATGTTCGATGATCGTTCCTCACTTATTCAACCATATCTCCCTCGTACGAACTCCGATTGAGGTGATTTTAAATTCTATAAATCGCTAAGACAATTATCTATAGCTTTCATGTTTATCATGTCTTTAGATGCCTTACAGATTATTCTTAGAAAATTTAAAATAAAAATGATTAGTTTTATTATCCTGGATTCTGACCTCTGCTCAATTAATTAGCCATATCTCTCTCATATGAACTCAAAATTAAGTAATTTCAGAGCCTATAGATCCATGAGACATATATCTACAATTCATATGTTTAATATTTCTTTGAAAGCCTTGCCAAATTTTCCTAGAATTCCAAAAATAGAGGCCTCTCAAATTATTTCAAAATTCAGCTTAGTCTAACTTCTCCTTTGTTTTTCTTTTATGTAAATGTCCGTACAACCAAAATAGAATTCCATATAAATATCTGGACCACATGTTATCCAAAATTACATCTAAACAAATCTAAAAGAATATACATAATGTTTTACAAAATTTATGAGTAGATGTTAAACCTACCTCAAAGAAATCTTTAAACTTGATGCTTTGATTTCCCTTTCCTATTCCTTTTCCTTCCTCTTTCTCTTCTTCTTCTTCCTCTTCCTCTTCCTTTTCCTCCTCTTTCTTTTTCCTCCTCTTTCTTTTCCTCTCTTTTTTTCTTTTCTTTCTCTTCCTTACCGACACTCCTTTCTCTCCCTCATAATTATCAATAATTTTCCTTACCTATCTCCCTTATAATTATTAAAATATTTCCTACCTACCACCTAATATTTACAACTTTGCCATCTTTCATTATTTACAAAACTTCCATCCTATAGTATTTACATAAATGTCATCTTAAGAAATTTACATAAATGCTATCTCAAGAAATTTCCATAAATGTCATTTCAATTAAATTACATAAATGTCATTTTAACCATCCTAAGATCTTGAATGACTTAAGTAAAATTGTAAAATAATTTAATCATCCCTTGAGATCCAGAATGCTTTCTCCTCTCTAAAAGAAATAAATTCCAATTAGTAACATAAGGAAAAATCGAGGATGTTACAATTCTCCCTCATAAAAAGAATTTTGTCCTCAAAATTCAAAGTATACCTATCTTCAAACAATTGTGGATATTTTTGTCTCATATGATCTTCCCTTTCCCATGTGGTTTCCTCCATTGTTAAACTCTCCCAGCCTACCTTCATCAATGGAATTGTTTTATTTCTCAACTGTTTAACGTCTTGATCCAGAATTACTATCGGCCTCGGTCGGTAGGTTAGATTCTCGTCTACTGCTATTATTTCTTCTTGAATTATGTGCGACAGATCTGGTATATACTTATGAGGTTGAGAAACATGGAACATATCATGCAGATTCGACAAATGCGGAGGAAGTGCAATCTGATACACCAATGACCTTATCCTTTTCAGAATTTGATAAGGTCCTAAATATCTCAGACTCAATTTCTTAATTTTCATTGCTCGACCAATTTCGGTAATAGGATAAATTTTCAAGAACACATGCTCCCCTTCTTATAATTGTATCGGTCTCCTTCTCCTATCGAAAGAGCTCTGTTGTCAACTCTGAGCTGTTCGCATTTTATCCTGAATTATCTGTATTTGCTCAAAAGTATGTTACACTACTCGGGCCCCAATAACCTTTTCTCCCCCACTTCATTCCAACATAAAGGTGATTTACATCTCCTACCATACAAAACTTCATAAGGTGCCATTCTAATACTGGAATGATAACTGTTATTAGACACAAACTCAGCTAGTGATAGATATCCATCCCATCCTTTTCCTTGCTTTAGTGCACACACTCTTAGCATATCCTCTAAAGTCTGTATAGTTCTCTCCGTTTGACTGCCTGTTTAAGGATGATATGCAGTACTAAAACACAAACAAGTGCCAAAAGCTTCTTGTAGCGCTCTCCAAAATCTGTAAGTAAATTGAGGATCTTGATCCGAAATGATACTATTAGGAATTCCATGTAACCGTATAATTTCCTTCATATACAGTTAGGCCAACTTATTCAATGAGTAGTTTTTCCTAATTGGTCTATTAGGAATTCCATGTAACCGTATAATTTTCTTCATATACAGTTAGGCCAACTTATTTAACGAGTAGTTTTTCCTAATTGGTAGAAAGTGCACAGATTTTGTCAGTCTATCTATTATTACCCATATTACATCACGGCCTGTTTGAGTCTTAGGTAATCTGACAATAAAATCCATAGATATACTATCCCACTTCCACTTAGAAATTTCTAAAGGTTGTAATATTCCATAAGGTTTTTGGTGTTTTATCTTCACCTTTTGACAAACCAGACACTTAGACACGTATTCAGCAATGTCTCTCTTCATTCCTGGCCACCAGTATAATCTTTTCAAATCTTGATATATTTTTGTAGATCCTGGATGGATTGTATACTTACTTTGATGAGCTTCTTCCAGAATCTTAGCCTTCAAATTCTCTCCTTGTGGTATACATGTTCTGCTCTGGTACATAATAATTCTATCCTCTGACATTGTAAAGTCAGGCTGATCTCTTCGATATTGTAAAAATTGATCATCTGTCTGTACTTCCTTAATCTGAGTCTTCAAGTCACTTTCAATTCTTAATTCACTAACAATCAGATTTCCAAGGACAGTCATAACTGATAATTTCAAATTTTTGAATTCCTTAATTAGCTCCATTTCTTTTATCAGTATTTAACTTAAATGCAACTACTTCTGAGTCAACACATTGGCTACTACATTTGCCTTCCCTGGGTGATACTTTAATTCAAATTTGTAATCATTAATGAATTCCATCCACCTTCTTTGCCTCATATTCAATTCTTTTTGGTCAAAGAGATACTTTAAACTCTTGTGGTCACTATATATTTCAAATACAGCTCCATACAAGTAGTGTCTCCACATTTTTAGGGCAAAAACTATCGTAGCCAACTCTAAATCATGAGTAGGATAGTTCTCCTCATGCAATCTCAATTGTCGAGATGCATAAGCAACTACTCTGTTTTCTTGCATCAAAACACAACCTAAACCTTTCTTGGAAGCATTCGTATAGACTACAAAGCATCTAAAAGGGTTAGGAACAACTAGAACAGGTGGAGAAGTCAATTTGACTTTAAGCTCTTGGAAACTATTCTCGCATTTTTCAGTCCAATTAAAGGGACTTCCTTTTCTAGTCAATCGAGTCAAAGGCAAAGCTATTTGAGAAAATCCATGTATAAACCTTTTGTAATATCCTGCTAAACTTAGGAAACTTCTAATTTCAGTCACAGTTTTTGGCCTCACCTATTTCAGCACTGCTTTAGTTTTATTGGGATCCACTGACACACCATCTTTCGAAATTACGTGATCCAAAATCTTCACTTCTTCCATCCAAAATTCACATTTTTCCAACTTAGCGAAAAGTTCCTTTTCCTTTAAGAGTTGAAGTACTAATCAGAGATTATGGTTGTGTTCTTTGTCACTCTCAGAGTAGATTAAAATATCATTTATGAACACTACTATGAATTGATCCAAGTAGGGTTTAAAAATGCAATTTATATAGTCCATAATGGCTGCAGGTGCATTTGTGACCCCAAAAGGCATGACTAAAAATTTGTAGTGTCCATACTGAGTTTAAAAAGCTATTTTTGGAATGTCTTCTTCTTTAACTCTGATCTGATGATATCCTGACCTCAAGTCTACCTTAGAGAAAATAGTAGCTCCCTTTAATTGATCTAATAGATCGTCTATTCTAGGCAACATATACTTATTCTTAATAGTCACCTTATTCAATTGCCTATAATTAATACACAATCTCAAACTGCCATCTTTCTTCTTTACAAACAATATAGGTGCTCTCCAAGGTGATACGCTAGATCTGATAAAGTTCTTTTCTAATAGCTCTTCAATCTACTTCTTAAACTCTTGCAGTTCCATAGGAGACATTCTATAGGGAGTGATAGAAATAGGCCTCACCTCTGGTGTTAGATGGATGAAAAATTCCACTTTTCTCTTCGGTGGAGGTTCAGAAATCTCAGAGGGAAAAACCTCTAGAAATTCACGGACTACTAGAATCTCAAGCAGTTCTTGTTTCATACTCGGGTTGATAGTATATAGGGAAACACATTTCATATCCGCATCCCTTATCTCCTTATAGAGTCGATGAGCACTAATAATGCTATACTTTTGGTCCTCTGGTGGGTCCGAGAGAAACTCAAAAGTCTTATTGCAACAATCTAATAGGACTCAGTTCTGACTTAACTAATCCATACCCAAGATGACATCTATACTGTCTAGAGGTAGACAGATCAGATCCACTATAAAGGATATGTCATTCAATACAATGGTACAATTCAAACACACTGAGGAGGTAATTATTTTTCTCCTGTAGGTGTCACCACCATTAACTCGTATGGTAACTCTGCAATAGAGTGTTGTAACTTCTTTACACATTCTAATGCTATGAAAGAACTGCTCGCACCAGAATCAAACAATATAATCAAAGGCAGATTGTTGATACAACACGTACCTTGCATCAAATCAGGAGCTAATTTTGCCTCAAAACTGCTTAAAGTGAAAACTCTTCCTGTCGTTTGTTGAGTTCATGCAATACCTTTCTCATTTTCTAGTGGACAATACCGTGCGACATGCCCCTTTTGGCCATATCGGTAGCAAGTAACTAGACCAAAATAACATGGTTTATCCCCCATGGAATTTCCTGTATTTCCCACATTGACCCGTTGCCGGCTTTCTCAGAAAAGGCATGGGTTCCATAAGTGCTGGTTGTTTAACTCTCATGATATTCTTCCCTCTGGTATTTCTATCCATAACTGGGAACTCTCTCTTCCGCTTCCACTAAGTCCGCCTTTCCTTTTCATCCTCTATTGCTTTTAGACTTATCACTAGCATCCGACATTTATTTACCAACGGGGCATATTCCCGAATGTCTAATGCCACCACAGCATTCCTACGCTCTGGGTTCAATCGTGATTCAAACTTCACTTCCTTCTAGGCTTCATCCAGATTATTCTTCAGAGTACTTGAGAACTTAGACAGTTCTTCAAACTTGGTAATATAGTGCTCAACGGTCCTATTTCTCTGTCTAAACTAAAGAAGCTCAATCTCTTTCTTAGCTCTCACATTACTGGGAAAATATTTGTTCAAAAAAGTCTCTCAGAACAAGTGCCATGTAATTTCCCTGTCTTGATGTACCAGTAACTTTCTGGCTCCTCTCCACCAGTATTCAGCTTCTTCCTTCAGGATATATGTCCTAAAATTGACCTTCTGCCTATCAGAATAATTTAGAACTTCAAAAATCTTCTCGAGTTCCGTCAGCCATCTCTCAACAACTATAGAATCATATGCACCCACAAAAGATGGAGGTCGCGTTCCTATAAATTCATACCATCCATTACCATTTCCATTTCTATTTCCATTTCTATTTCCTTCATTTCCCCTAGCCTCGTCATTATTATTAATATTTTGATGTTGCTGTAGAATCTGATTCACAGCAGTTGCCTGAGCTTGAATAGCTGCGGCTATGTTATTTAAGGTAGCATCTGTGCTGCCTGGCAGATTCCTTCTTGGTGGTACCATAACTCACTATATTAGTAAAGCAAAATATTAATCACTATTGACGTGATCAAACTCAACAGCAGTTTAAAATTTTACAATAGTTATCACTCCACACAAGACTAGAAATAGGAAATACTAGTACTTTCCTATTGAATTTATCCGTTACCTTACATAACGTTTCCACATAACTATTCAAAACTCCTTTAAGTCAATCTAGGTGACCACCCAGCCTATGGTCGCCTAAGATCGAACGGCTCTGATACCAACTTTGTAACGTCTGATTTATTATTATTATTATTATTATAGCAACGTTGTAAGATTCGAAATTTTTTTTCACATTTCACATATTAAATATGCTATATATATAAAAATAATATATATGTATACATATTTATTACAAACCTCACACATGTTATAATTATACAATACAACATTCCAAAACAAAATATATATGTATACATATATATTACAAACATCACACATGTTATAATTATACAATACAACATTTTAATACATAAATAAGAGTCCCTATACAGCACTTCACCCTTGAAATACAAAGGGTGAGGAGGTGATGCTGACATCGAGATCTCTATCAGTAACGCCATTCCCTGTTGTATCTCATTTCTTTTTATCTGAACATAACACCACAATAATAGTGAGAACAAAGGTTCCCAGTAGACTTAACATAAATAAAATATAATGAGAAAAATAAGAGTTATGTTCAGCTGTATTAGCCACAAAAAATATTAAGATTTGAAGATAAAATCATCACTTCAATAGATGCATAATTAACATACTATATATGCACTGAAAATTCACTCTCTTTTTTAAATGTTCAGACATATCACAGTTCTTAATTCACTCATTCGCTATATACATAGTGACCGATCGACTACAGTCACAATAACTGATCAGGGAATATGAGTTCATCAACTATCTACCTCCTCACATTACCTCTGTCACCTGGTTGGAGTGGCCCTCCCTTGGCTCACTCAGGCTAATAGGACGTCCCCTACTCGGTACCGTCTTAAGCCATACAACCCATCAATATTCATCCATACATATAAATGTATATATATAAATGCATGTTCATCAAATGCAATATATAATTATCAAGCAACTCACCATGAACTTTACGCTTGCCATTTAATCACTTTTATAATATGATGCATCATTTTTATACCGAACGATTAATAATTATTCATCACATACCAATATCCAATATGATTCATTTTAAATAAAATAAAGAAAAAGAGTAATTTGTGATACCAAAATCATCATTTTAAAAGTATTTTTCTTAGATATATGTTTCTTAAAAATATTTCAACAAACAAGATTATTTTTAAGTAGAAAACAGTGACAAATATGATAATCCAGAACCCAAAACAGCCTTGCCATGTTCAAGACATAGCAATTCTTGAAAAATACTTCAAACATGATCAAAAACAGCCCTGAACAAGGGCTCCCCATGCTGAAACAACCTAGGACACGGCCTGGCCGTGTTCTGTGACCTTTCCTCACTTATTTAACCATATCTCCCTCATATGAACTCTTATTAGTTGATTTCAAATCCTATAAAAAGTTAAGGAAATTATCTAAATCTTTCATGTTTATCATGGCTTTAGATTCCTTGCGGATTATTCCCAGAAAATTAAAATTAAAAATGATTATTTTTACTATCCTGGATTCTGACCTCTGCTCCATTAATTAGTCATATCTCTCTCATATGAACTCCAAATTAAGAAATTTCAGAGCTTATAGATCCGTGATACATATATCTACAATTCATATGTTGACTATTTCTTTAAAATCCTTGTCGAAGTTTCCTAGAATTCGAAAAATATAGGCTTCCCAAATTATTCCAAAATTCAGCTTAGTCTAACTTCTCCTTTGTTTTTCTTTTATGTAATCTTATGCACCCATATGCATGTCCATACAACCAAAAAAGAATTCCATATAAATATCCAGACCACATGTTATCCAAAATCACATCTAAACAAATCTAAAAGCATATATATAATTTTGTACAAAATTTATGAGTAGATGTTAAACCTACCTCAAACAAATCCTTAAACTTGATGCTTTGATTTCCCTTTCCTCTTCCTTCTCCTTCTTCTTCCTCTTTCTCTTCTTCTTCTTCCTCTTCCTTTTTCTCCTCTTTCTTTTTCCTCCTCTTTCTTTTCCTCTCTTTTTTTTCTTTTCTTTCTCTTCCTTACTAACACTCCTTACCGACACTCTTTTCTCTCCCTTATAATTATCAATAATTTTCCTTACCTACCTCTCTTATAATTAATAAAAAATTTCCTACCTACCACCCAATATTTACAACTTTTCCATCTTTCATTATTTACAAAACTGCCATCCTATAGTATTTACATAAATGCCATCTTAAGAAATTTACATAAATGCCATCTCAAGAAATTTACATAAATGCCATTTCAATTAAATTACATAAATGTCGTATTAACCATCCTGAGATCTTGAATGACTTATGTAAAATAATTTAATCCCCCATTGAGATCCAAAATGCTTTCTCCTCTCTGATAGAAATAAATTCCAATTAGTAACATAAGAAAAAATGGTGGATGTTACACTCTCACAATCACTCAACTTTCTAAACGTAATAAAAATGCGTTGATAGTAAACATCAGAAAATTGATGCTCAAAATAGGGTCACAATTTTTCAAGAAAATATACTTCCACCCCCACACTCAAACTTTACATTGTCCTCAATGTAAAATAAAGATGAAATAAAGAGGGAGATACGAAAAGAGTTAAGTTAAGTGAACTTTATTGAATTTGTTTGGAGTAGGATAAGAGTGTTGCATTGCTGGACCTTGAATTTTTTTGATTTCCACCTCTCTTTTTTTGTAATGACTATGTTGGGTTGTCTCCCAGTAAGTGTCTTTGTTTAATGTCATTGGCTCGACTCAAAGCTCTATATGTCATTCATGGCGGACCCTTGATGTCCACTTCAAATTGGCATGCCTTTGGATTTACAAAATTTTAAGGTTTAATTGCATCATGAAAAGGGGATTCAGTATTAACCAAAGGTTTAATTAAATGAAAACTCAACTTACCTGGGAATAATAGATGTCTTGAGTAGCTTTTGGAATCCAATTTAATTTCATCTTTTTGAATTTTTACCATAGTAGGATGTAGCTTTCCTCTATATTTGAGTATGGCATATTTATTTAAGGTTATCTCTGAGGGTGGTTCTCCATTATATATGCCCTTTAAATGGCTAGGGAGGCTCTTTAAGCCTAGGTCAAGATACTACAAAATAGAAGGTACATGCAACTTATTAGAAATTGGTAACAAATTAGAATGATCCTTACTTGTTTGTTGCACTTTTGGTGCTTCCTCTCCTGCTGTAATTTTCTCTTGGAATTTGGCATTCAGGGTAGATTCCACAGCCTCTTTCTTAACAGGCTTACTAGTGTTAACTTCTAAGTCATCTTTTTCATTAAGTGTAGAATTTCCTCTTTTTGCATTAATGATGCTGGGGCTAGACTTTTAACTTATTATAAGCATCTAGCCTATTGACTATTGTTGCTAGTTGGCCCATTTGATTTGTTAAGCTTTGAATGCTAGCCCTTACCTCTTGTTGAAATTGATGAGTGTTATGTGTAAGAGATTTAACAATTTATTCTAAAGAACTATTTACTTGGAAATCTTGAGATGTATTCTGTCTAGGATAATAGGGCTATTGATTATGCTGATAATTTTTAAAATTTTATCCTGTAGGCCTATTTTGTGCATTTCCAAACCTGAAGTTGGGATGTTCTTTTCATATAGGATTATACATGTTTGAATATGAATCATACCTCCCTTGTGGTGGTATAGGGAAACCACTAACCATATTTACCTGCTTAAATGATTCTTCATTGAAATTTGGGTATCCATTAGAAATATGCCCCATGGCTGGATGATTTCCATATCACTTCCATCTTTGCATATTTTCTACATTTTCACAAACAAAAGAAGTTAAATTTGCAAGTTGCTATTCAAGGGAAGAACCTCATACCTCACCAGCATGTCTTAATGGAGATCCTATCATAGTGCCAAAATATTGAAAATTGCCTGCCATATTCACAATTAAGAACAAAAAGAAAAGAAAAGAAGATTTCACAATTAGTAAATAGACAGTCCCTGGTAATGGTACCAAAATTTGGTGTGTATTGTCAGGGGTACACCAAATGTAATACCTTACCTCTTAAACTAACCTGTAGTAGTGGGAGTAAGGGTCGATCCCACAGAGACTGGTATTACCTTTTGTGAATAAGAAATGAGAGATTGAATGCTAAAAGTAAATTAATAAGGTAAAAAAGAGAATTATTGCAAATAATAAAAGAGAGTGATTAAAAATAAAATCATTGTTTTCGGTTGATATCCACCATCAAGGAATTGCATTGATCATTGACAATATAATCAATCTTAAATTGAGTATCTACCATTGGGATTCCATCCTTGTTCCTTCATAAGTTTAGTAATTGATGATGATCGCCTCAATTAACCTTAATTAACAAGTAATACTTTAGCACATCGGTAAAGTATAACCTATTAACTACATAAAGAATTAAAGGAATTGGTAGAGCTAAACAAACATAGACACATCGGCTATATTTAATTTAGTTAATCATTCACCATAGGTTTAATAATTTATAATCTAAAATTATTAATTCTATTTGCCTCTGGAATCATAATAATGAAAACTTGGTTCAAAATATGATTCAACAGTATATTGAAACAATGAAATCACTAGTGTGCACCCTAAATATCAATTGAAATAATCATGGGAATAAGAATGGATGAATAATCAATACTAAGTTAAAATTGACATAATAAACTCAAATCAACATCTCACAATGCATAAAAGACCCTTGAGGTTTCAATCTTCCTCAACCAACAAAAAGGAAACTAGCCACGCAAGGCTATAAGAAAACATAGAAAAGAAGAAGAGACTTGAGAAATTGATCCTTGAATCCTTGGATGGATTCAATTCCCCTTTTGGTGCTTGATTTTCCTCTTATTTATAGGTTGGGAGAGTCCTAAATGAATTAAGATTGATTCTAGGTTGGTTCTTGGACTTTTAGGCTTCAATTGAAGTCGAAAAGGGCTAAAAAATACGTTTTTTTCAACTTTCTACAACAGTTGCGAGCGCCGCAGCACTCCGTTGCTAAAATTTTGTAGCACCGCGGCGCTATGTGTTCTTTAGAATTTGGAAAAGTGGTTAACATTACAATTCTAATCTTGTCTCTTATATTTCTATAACCGCTGGAATCACCTTAATTGGAGCTAAAATGAGAGAAATATACCTAAATTAGTGACCAAAGGTTAGGATTCATCTGGTGCACTACAATTTTGAGTTTCAAGCTCTGTAACACTATGAAATCGCCTGAATTGGACAAAGTACTCAACATAAAAGTTGTAGATAATTGTCTTACCATTTCATAGCCACTTGAATCACTTGTTTGGAGTTCATATATGGGAGATATGGTGTAATTAGTACCACTAGGTCTGGAATCGCTGCAATTCAACATTTTTCCATGAATTTCTTCTCTTTTCTCATCTTTTCTTGTTCCTTTGCTCTTACAACACAAAAATAAGCTAATTCCTAATCAAATTTTACTTAAAACAAACAAAAAGTACGTTTAAAGGTATTAAAATCATGCTTAATTATGAATACATCAATACCTCTTCTAGTTAATCTATACCGTACTCTATTCTCATAAGATGATACACACTAGCTACTAGTCCTCCTGGTGCTACATCATAGGTGCATTAGAAATGTAGATAATTGTAACCATATATAAATAAAATGAAAGCAATGGAATACCAATCCTTGGGCTTTATTTGTAAAGTTTTTATTCCTTGATAATTAAAACCCAAAGATCTATGAACTAGCCCATGTTTGACTAGCTAAGTAGACTAACAACCCTCCAATTTTTTATATCCTTTTTGCATTTTTATTTGTATAGGTATTTCATATTTACGATTACAATGAATTTTTTTAAGATTGTCTTGCCATTTCTTATTTTGTACAAAAGGATCCTTCCTAATTCACTCTTTAGTAGGAGGATACTAAACTTTTTTATTTGAAAAATGTTTCAGAGGGTTTTGTCTAAAGTAGATGGTGGTTGATAGAGTAATCCTTGATCATAATTACTAGTATGAGTAGTGCGTCCAACATAAAACTTGTGCTTGGTAGTAAAACACCTATTCTCCTATTGAGACCTAATTTGATCTTCATATATTTCTCAAGATATTTCCTTACAAATTTTTGTTATAGCATCTATAACATCCTACGGTTTAGGCAGATAGCGTGGCAAATAAACATCCACAGGTATTAACTTATCCATGCCCTGAATAGTACTATAAGAATCGGTACTAAATATCCCCCCTGTAATTGTACAGACTTCCATAACAATAACATATTTTAGTTTATGCATTAACTTATATAATCTCACTAAAGAAGGAGCCATTTTCATTGTGACTGTGCCTTTTGTTAAAATTGGGTCTGCTTATCTAGGACTAGATTGTGGTACGAGTCCATAACGATCAAAGTCGAATCGTGATCCTATTAATGAAGCACATTCAAAGAAGTAAAAACTGGTATCATATAGAAGTGGCCATAAATTGGATAGTCTTGACCAATTTGAATGATCATTTAATGTAGTCAAAATAATTGAATTTTGGTTTGTTCGATCAAGTAAGGGAAACTTAACGGAATTCATAACCATCTCAATGTTTTTTTTATTGTCTAAATATTGAAGAATTAAGACCTTTCTAATGCTCCTTTTCGCCATGCATAAACTGAACCAACAATTAGGATAAGCACGAAAATTAAAGCTTCTATAAATATGGATACCCCCAATACAACGAAACTCATTGCCCATGGATAAAGAAAAACCATTTCAACATAAAAAATCAACAAAAACTAGAGCAACTATATAATAACGGATTTGAAATTGTAACCAGGCATCACTAATTGGTTTTATTCTCAATTCGTAACTAGAAAGTTTCTCTAGGCCTTTGCTAATTGGGGCTAAAATTCCATAAATTAGAAATGTCAAAATAGAAATAAGACTCAAAGTGTTAAAAATTCTTAAAAAATCATATTCGTAAAGCAAAAACATAGATGTACTCCTATGAATGTGGAAAATATACCATATTAGTATTAGTTGATTCGAATTGGAATTAACTGTCAGGTCAGCCATAACTATTTAAAATTTTAATCAAACAGCTCAATTTCATAATGCTTTCCCCTAAATGTCCTGTTATAACATCTCTAATTTTGTTTCTTTTATTAATAAAGGTACATAAATATTTAGTTAAGGAAATAAAATTTATTAGACAATTTTTACATATCTAAGGAAATATAAGCCTGAGAAATTCTTCACCTTATGTGTATGTATACAAAATGTTTCTAACATTAAGGGAATAAGTAAAGCAAAGAAAAGCTAATAGGAAAAGAAATTTGAAATAGCATACTAAAGAGAGGCAAAATTATTGGGTAAGGAAGATAAATTTTTGGGAAGTAAGTAAAGGTCTTAAAATTTCAAGAAGATTGGATTAGGGTAATCTTTTCAAATTCAAGAGCTAGAGTTCCTAAATTTAACATCTCCACCCAAACATCGGGCTTTCACCTATGGATACTTCATAAAGAGTTTTTTCACTTCATATGAGTTTCTAGCAAGCCAATAGGATAGCCCAAGCAAGAAATAAACCATAGACTTGGACTAGGATATAGAAGTTGGACCGATAACCCATAAACTATGAAAATGTGACCAAGCCCTCCATGAAAGGTAGAATTTTAGCCAAAGCAAATAAAATGGGTAATAATGAGCCCAAATCCTAAAGGAAAAAAATAAGAATCATGTGAGGGAATAGTAGTGTAATAAAAATCATGATTAGGTCATATGGCATTAGGACAAAACATCTATATCATACATTCATAATTTCAACAAGTAGGTAATAATGCATGGCATTATGACAAAACATCCTTATCCTACACAAATAATTTCAACCAAGCAAGGGAGATTCAAGGGCAGAAAATTTTCCACTTGATAAAGGGGAAATTTGAGTGCTTAATGATTATATTTTATCCCCTAATTCAAAGTAAACTTGTGATTATTCCCCTGCTTTTGGTTATGCTTTGCTCTGGATACTGCTTTGGTTGGTTTTATGTTTGTAGGTAAGCAAAGCATGAAGTGAGCAAAGCATTCAAGAAACTGAAAATGCTCTTTTCTAATTTTGGACTTCAATTGACTTTAGGAATTTAGCAGAATTGGCATTTTTCAATATTCATTATTCCTTAAGGATTTTACATTGCTCTGAATCTTGCCTTGAATATTGACTGGATTTAGCTATATCAAAACCTATATGTTGTTAAATTGCTCATCTGTCATTATCTAGTTTGCATGCAGTAGAATTTCTTGAATGCTCATATTAACTCTTGCAAGTGGATTAGATTATTTCACTAGTTTTTCTAGAAAATTTATGCACCATTGGAAATTATATGTTGCCTATTTTATGCCTGGACATTACATTGTACTTTAACTAAATTTAACCCGGCTTTGCACTGCATGAGCAACTTGCTTTGAATTGATTTCTGGTTTAACCATATGGTTTTGATTTGATTCTAATTGCACAAGAGCATTGTTTAGAACATATTGGATATCTGATAGAATTCGGCTAGCTTACACTATTTTCGATTTGAAATTGGCTATTGATATATCCTTTGATTCCTTTCACATTGCCATCCTAAGTTTGGATATGGCAATTAAATAGCATACTTATTTGGCTGCATTAGTGTGATAATTGGATTTTGATCCTGCTTATCCCACTCCCCTTTTTAACTTAATTGAACCTCCACCACCTCCAGAAGACTAGTAAGCAAGTAAGTTACTTCTCCCTTTGCCTGTACTTTCATTATTATTGACATTGAGGACAATGTCAAGTTTAAGCATGGGGGAGTAGACTTTAAGTTTGTGGACTTCACTGGTTGAACTTCTGGTCTTACATGTATATACTATATATATTGCGTCTCTCTTGTTTCATTACAAAATCACATAGTTTGTTGTTTTAGAGATAGATTGATGTAATATATGTTTGTCTTAGCTTATGAACATGTGATGCACAATAGAATATGAAACAGGTGGTTATTATTTTAGTCTCTCTCTCTTCTAGTATTAAACCTTTAATTTTTTGAAAAATATCTCTCATATTGTGCTATAAACTGTATGCCTTTTCTGATTTTAACACTATAAGAGTGTGAAGGAAGGGAGAGGTGAAAAATGAGGGAATATAGATCCAAAAATTTTTTCACTCTGAGTACCCCTTCAAGGCACCAAAAAGGCCTTAGTATGAGTACCTAGATGCTTTTACTCTAGTGAGATGGAGCATAAAATGCACTCACTGTATATTTCTATAAAAAAATGCTGATTAAATGAAAAAGAGAAAAGAAAGAAAAAGAAAGTGAGAAATGAAAGAGTATGAGTGAGAAAAAGAAAAAAAAGAGTGATAAAATAAAAAGAAGGGTAAGGCAACATAGGGAGATCTAAAGGATAAGGTGGCCTACTTGAGTGTCTAAAAATCAATTTGATGCATACAACCAATGGTAACAATAGAAGTAGATATATAATAGAAGAATTTGGGTTTAGTCTAAGAAGAACAAAGACAATCTGATAAATGTATATTCATATATCTGTTTTGTGCACATTGATTGAGTGTGAAAAATTACCTGTATTGCATTTCTCTATCATTTGAAATTGCTATGCATCATCTCCTTTCCTTTTGATATGTCATGTTATTTGCTTAAGGACAAGCAAAAGTTTAAGCATGGGGGAGTTGATAAAGGAGAAATTTGAGTGTTTAATGATTATATTTTATCCTCTAATTCAAAGTAAACTTGTGCTTATTCCCCTGCTTTTAGTTATGCTTTGATTTGGATACTGCTTTGGTTGGTTTTATGCTTGTAGGTGAGCAAAAGAGGCTAAGAAGCAAAGGGAAACACTCATGAGAAGTGCCATATGGACTTGGAACATGCTTAGGAGGAAGCAAGGAGGAAACTCTGAAGAAATTGACAAGAAAAGAGCCTGGCAACTTGAAGCACAGCCAGGCCGTGCTTGGTATGCATGAAGAACAACTAGACCATGCTCTATGTGAGAAGTAGAGAATTTCCCAGATTTCTAGCCCGAAGCACGGCCGTGCTTCATGTCCGTACACCACGTGATTTTTAGGGTTTTTAGTAGCCAAGATGGTACATATACAGGGGAAAACATAGAGGAAGGGATCCAGACACATTAAGACTCACTTTTACTTAGTTTTTAGGGTTAGAAACAAAATTATATTAGGTTTAGGTAAGATTAGTGTTTACTTTCATGTTCTTAGGTTAGATTTGAGATTGATTCAGCATTGTATCTCTATCACATTCTACAACCAGGTTTTATCTTTCTATTCTATACTTACTTCTTCTTCTACTCCTTTCTTTTGGTTTGTATTGAACTTTAATGATTTACTTAATGAATATGATTTTGGTTTCTATTTCAATTATGCTTGAGTAGATTTGATCTAGGGTTTTGGTAAACCCACTTATGGTATGATGATACTGAACTATTGAATTGATTATTAGAACCCTAATTGTATTATCCATGGTTAATTATGATTGACTATTATGCATTGATTATATGAGTTAATGAATGTCTGGCCAACGTTTTATAACGTGTTAGGATATTAATTGATGAACTGGAAGGTGAAAATTAATACCGGAACCTAATAGTTAATTAGGGATATCTTAATCACGAAAGTAGTTTAAGGTTCTCTAGGAAAGAATCAATTAGTGGGCATGAGAAAACCGATTAATTGTATTTCATGGTTGGCATAGAACTTAATGGACCTAGGTTGAACAAAGAACCATGAAAGTAGGCAATTGGATTAACCTAGGTACGATTAGTAACGCTTGAAAGAGATTGCTAGTTAATTAAGGCTAAACCATCCCCAATAACCTAGATGATTGCAATTAGAGGTACATATTGATTGTTGAATATCATAAGTGTGGTAAACCCTAACCTTATGCTTTTATTAATTGAATTACTTATTTAGTTTAATTGTGACCCACTTTCTCATGGCATTGCATTGATTTAGCTAGTATACTTTGTAAAGTCTAGTAATTGACCATTGTTCTCTGTGGGATACGACCTGTACTCATCGGACTAGCTACAGCTATGCCGTGCACTTGCGGTTATTTATAAAACACACACAACACCACATAGAAAGGAAAACCTATCATACTTGAGTAAGACAAAAGAAAAAGGAAATGAATTCTTAAATCAAAGGGACCTTGTCCCTTGTCTTAAGAACATTTTATCATAATTTTCAAAATACAAATCTCCTTTTGCTATGCATATCTTGACTAAGGGAGAGGAAGACAAGAACATGAGTTGTCTTTGCCCAGAAAACAACCAAGTGCATCCAAATTGTGATAAGGTATACCCATGTTCATAAAAGTTGAACCACTTGATAGTTTATTTAAGCAAAATCCAACCTTATAACATTATAATTTCTTCTAAGTGAGGGAGAGAAAAGACATAAGCAAGGTAGAGTGAGGAAAGGAGATAAAGAGAGGAGAGGAGAGGAAGGAAGAAGAAGGAGAAGTCTAGACGACTAAGTACTCAAGGTAAGTTAGCTTAATCTTTACTTGAATCCATTTTTTCTCTTCATCCTTAGGGTTCAAAACTCACCCTCCTTCTCTTATTTAAGCTACTAGAAAAGCTAAGGGAAGGGAGGAATCTTGCTACTTCCTTCAAGAGGAAACAAGAAAAATAATTCACTAAGTGAGCTGAGGAGATCTTTTGGTAGGTTTAACAATATCTCTTTTTGAAGAAAATTTATAACATTTATATGGGATTTTTATCCTAGAACTTTGATGAAAATTTCAACTTTAATGATTGGTCATGGATGTTGCTATATCATGTTACATGTTATCTTGCATATGATGAATGTTTTGAACATTTTGGTTGGTGTGGAAAGTTTTGTATAAGTATGGCTATGGGTGGCAAAATTTTAGGATTTTTTATGCTGCTACTTTATATATTTGAATGTGGTAAAAAATTGATGGAATACGATTAGATGTAAATTAGGAAGAAAATAGAAGAGGACGTAATATAATGATGAGCTAAAACCGTAGGAAATGTTTGGTTAGGAAAATGGATTTCGGAATAACCAGGAATGCTTCTGTTTGTTGAAATTCTGGGAAGAATTGGTTACAAATTAAAAAAAATGGTTAATAAAAAAATGTATATCTATGTCTCAAAGAGTTTTAGCCACTAGAATTACTTAATTTGGAGCCTTGATGAGGGAGCTATTGTTCGTTTAGTAAGCAGAGGTCAGAAACTATCTAACCAAGGAAGAATCTGTTAAGTATGCTTCTATATTTGATGTTTAGGGCAATATTTATAGGTAATTAAAGGAAATTTTTAACTTAATATATATAGATATATGTATCACGGACTTATAGGATCTAAAATCACTTAATTTAGAGCCCATACGAGGGATATATGGTTGATTAATGAGTAGAGGTCAGAATTAGTCTATTATTCAGGGTGAAAAATGTAAGCATTTTTGTTTTTGATATTTTGGGAATAATTAGTATGAAATATAAATAAATAATAAACATAAAAGTTGTATATAAGTGTCTTATATTTTTATAGGATTTGGAATCACCTTAATTGGAGTTTGTATAAGGTAGATATGGTTAGATTAGTAAGTAGAGGTCTGAACCTACCTGAGAAGAAATAATATTGAATTTAAGAGAGTAGTAACACCACGATTACTTAAGATTTCACTAAAATGTTCAACATAAGGGTTTTTAAGGCAAAAATGAAAATAATAAATGACTAGTGTATGCCATAGCCATTACCATTGCATGAACTCCTTACCATTTGAAGTGTGTAATTTTGACATGGAAATATTTTATAAAGTGATATTTGAAAATGATTATGTTCATGAAAAAATTGTATTTTACCAATGATTTTTGGTAATGATTATGCTTTGATGATAAATTATAGCATGTGAGTATAATGAACATACTTTGTTATTGAAATCATATTTTTAGCTATTAACATGAAAAGAAAAGAAAAGAGGGGAGCACAGTCACATGGCGGTCTGTGTGGTGCACCAGTAGGAGACACCTTACTCACAGCTATGATTATGTTAATAAGAAAAGAAAGAGAAAGTGTGCCATGTCGGACGAAGCGAGAAAAGCCCATATCGGAGAGTAGAAAGTACTCACCCTGACCGGGGTAACTTGATATAAAAATGAGTTCATAGTCATTATATGATATTTTAAAAATAGTTATTCCATCCATACATGTCATTTTTATATGATTTTCATGTGCATAGATAAAGTGCATCATGTGACCTAAGATATTTGTTGTAACTTATACAGATGAACATAACATGATGATCTATATTAATGATAATTATGATTTATTGTTGAACCTACTGGGATTTAATTCTCACTATATTTCTATATCATGTTTAGAGGATTAGATATGCAGATATTCTCTATGATCGGCTTTTAGCGTATGTTGGGTCGAGTTGGCTAAGATCCCGGTGAAGGTGCAACCACCCGCACCCGTATCCCCATAATTGGTCAATATGGATGAATAAGATGTAGACATATATGTGTTTGATTTTTGTACGGATGTTGTTAATCAATGATGTGTAAATCTTAATTATGCTTGGTTAAATTAATTGAATATTATTATGAGTTAAATAGTTAAAAGTAAAGAGATAATGACTTCATGAGATTTAAATATATATATATATATATATATATGTAAAAAAAATGGAGTTGTTACATAATTGGTATCAGAGCAGGTCGATCCTAGATGGTCAGTGGGTGGATGGTTATCTAAATCGATCTTATAGTGTCTAGAGTAAGTTGTGGTTGTGCTGTGTAAGGGATCAGTGATTTCATATAGGTAAGAAATTACTAGTGTTTCCTATCTATATGCCGAGGTGGTGTTATGACTGCTGTTAAATATTTTTGAAACTAACTATTGTGCTTGATCCACTCAATAACAGCATAACTTTGTTTTTGCCACAGTTGGAAATGGCACCACCCAGGAGGAATCTAGTAAACAATGCAAAGGAAACCCTGCATAACGTTGCCACAAAAATTTGAGACCAAGTCACGACTACTAACCAAATTCTACAATACCTCAAGAATGCTAATAACCTAAATGGTGAGAATAATGCTAATAACTTAATGGTAGGGAATGATAATGGCATATCCGAGTTCTTAAGGACTAGACCACTTTCTTTTTAAGTTGGCTTTGACCTGATTGTAGCTGAAAGTGGATAAGGGGACTGGAGAAAATCTTTGAAGTGATGGGTTGTACTTAGGAGAAACAAGTTATATTCATTGCATATATGCTGAAAGATGAAGCAGAATGCTTGTGGAGTGGAGCTAGAGAACTTTTAGCTCATAGGGAAGGCAGATCACTTGGCAGGTGTTCAAAGACACCTTTTTGGAAAAGTACTTCCCAAGTACTATGCGGGTAGAGAAGGAGATCTAATTTCTCCAACTCAAGTAGGGCAGCATAGCCGTAGACTAGTACATTGTGAGATTTAAGGAGTTGTCTAAGTTCTCCTCTTACCTACGATTTAACCCCGATGAAGCATGGAAGGTTGTTAAGTTCAAAGCAGGCTTGAATTCAGAGATAAGGAATGCTATTGTAGCTATAGAGATTAAGGAGTTTGTATCTCTAATAAATAAATGTAGACTCCTATAGAAGAGCTTGAGGGCAATGGAGGATGAGAAACAAAGACAGAACTTTTAGAAATGGAAGAATGAGCCACAAAACTTTGGAAAAAATGTCAAAGGAAAAGGACAGGGTATTAGCAAGAGGCCAATGATTGCAAGTTCCTGACGCTTTCAACAGAAATTTTCCATAATCAAGTGTACTAAGTGTGGACATATGCAAGGTAACCGGCCATGCTACATGGGATAAGATGTTTACTTCAATTACAGACAGAAGGGTCATTTTGCAAAGAACTGCCCACAGAATGTGGGGAAGCAATCAAAATAGAGGCTTCAAGTGAAAGGAAGGGTTTTCAGCCTGAGCAGCCAAGAGGCAACTAAATCCACCGAAATGATTCAATGTATATGCTATATCTATGGATTTGCTCTTATGGTGTTGTTTGACTCTGGCGCTAGTCATTCATTTATATAGAAAGAATGTATTAGGGAGCTTCAGTATCCTACTTTTTAAACCCCCTATGAGCTATCTGTAGTAACTCCCACAGGGGAAAGGGTCTTAACTTCCTCTGTATGTAAAGACTATCAGTTCGTCATCTAGGAGAAAACTGTTTCTGTAGACCTCATTTGTCTACCTTTAAGAGAAATTGATGTCATTCTTGGGTTAGACTGGATGTCTAAAAATTGGGTCTTACTAAATTGTTGCACCATGAACATTGAATTTCTACCTCATACTCCACAAGAAGAGATACAATTATTGATGCAAAATGCCAATCAAGTCAATTGGGAGTTAAAGAGTATAGTACTTGGCTACATTCTCTTGTGTTTATCAAACCTAGAAGTCGAACAATAGCTTAATGAAATTCCAATAGCTAATAAGTTTCCTAAAGTATTTCTACCAGATATTCTAGGCTTATCTCCTGAGAGAAAGATAGAGTTCTCTATTGATCTCTTACCTGGGACAGGGCCTATCTCTATTGCACCTTATAGAATGGCCTCGAAGGAACTACAGGAACTTAAGAAATAGTTTGAGGAATTATTAGACAAGCAATTCATTAGATCGAGTGTATCACCTTGGGGAGCTCCTGTATTGTTTGTTAAGAAGAAAGACAGGAGCCTGAGACTATGCATAGATTACAGACAACTGAATAAGGTGACTGTAAAAAATGAGTACCCTCTCCCTATGATAGATGATTTATTAGATCAACTGAAGGAAGCCTCCATCTTTTCTAAAATTGACTTGAGATTGCGATACCATCAGATTAGGATCAAGAAGGAGAATGCACCAAAAACAGCCTTCAATACTAGGTATGGACACTATGAGTTTCTCGTAAGGCCTTTTGGGTTGACAAATGCACCTGCAATTTTCATGGATTACATGAATCACATTTTTTGACCTTACCTAGATCAATTTGGGGTAGTGTTCATTGATGATATCTTGATATATTCTAAGAGTGAGAAAGAACATGAACAACATCTCTGAATCGTGCTGCAAGTGTTGAAAGAGAAAAAGTTGTATGCCAAATTGGAGAAGTGTGGATTTTCGCTGTCAGAGGTGAAATTTCTTAGACATGTCATTTCCAATAAAGGGGTAGCCGTAGACCCTAGCAAGATGGAAGAAGTGATTCAGTGGGGAAGACCAAAGACGGTTACAGAAGTTAGAAGTTTCTTGGGTTTGGCAGGATACTACAGGAAGTTTATACAAAACTTTTCTCGTATAGCCTTTCCATTGACTAAATTGACTAGGAAGGGAAGTCCTTTCAAATGGACTGATCAATGTGAAGCTAGTTTTCAGGAGCTTAAGACAAGATTGACTAGTCCTCCTATTTTAATTATCCCAAACCCCACATGACATTTTGAAGTGTATAGTGACACTTTAAAGAAAGGGCTAGGGTGTGTGTTAATGCAAGATAAAAGAGTAGTTGCTTATGCCTCTAGGCAACTAAGACCCCATGAAGGAAATTATCCAACCCATGATCTTGAATTTAAAACAATGGTGTTTGCCATAAAGATTTGGCGACACTATTTGTACGGGGTAAAATTTGAAGTATAATGTGATCATAAGAGTCTTAAGTACCTTTTTGATTAGAAGGAGTTAAATATGAGGCAATTAGATGGGTATAATTTCTCAATGACTACAAGTTTGAGATAAAGTATCATTCAGGAAAGGCGAATGTTGTAGCTGATGCCTTAAGTCAAAAATCTTTGTACATGGGTCAGATGATGGTGTATGAGATGCTGATGTTAGAGGAGTTTCGAAATTTGAAGATGGTCTTATTCTTACCCCAAAGAAGCTAATCGTAAATGGGTTGAGTATAGAATGTGATCTTAGATCTATGATTAAAGAGGCTCAAGCTCACGACCAATACTTACAAGATCACAAAGAACAAGATGATTTTTCTATCTCGAAAGATGGAGTAATCATATATCAAGGAAGGGTTTGTGCCCTTCAAGAACAAGAGTTGAGGACTAAGATCTTGCATGAAGCACATCAGAGTAAGTACACAGTCTATCCTGGATCCACTAAAATATATCAAGATTTAAAGAAAATGTACTGGTGGCCAGAGATGAAAAAGGACATTGCTAAGTTTGTGGCAAAATGGTTAATTTGTTAGAAGGTATAGGTAGAGCATTAAAAGCTAGCAGGATTTCTACAACCTCTTAAAATCCCTAAATGGAAATTAGACAGTATTTCGATGGACTTTGTTTTGGGCTAACCTAAGACTTCTGTTGGACATGACTCTATTTGGGTAATAGTTGATAGATTAACCAAATCTACTCACTTTCTGCCCATAAAAATTAACTATTAATAGGACAAATTGGCCTTGTTGTATGTCTAGGAAATAGTTAAACTACATGGAATTCCCTTAAATATCATTTCTGATAGAGATTTAAGGTTCACGTCGAGGTTTTGGAAGGCATTGCAGGAAGTTTTTGGAACTCAATTGCAGTTCAATACTTCCTACCATCCTCAGAATGATGGGCAGACAAAACGGACCATTCAAACCCTAGAAGATATGTTGAGGGCCTGTATGATAGAGCAAGGTAATGCATGGGATAAGTACCTACCTTTAGTGGAGTTTACTTATAATAATAGCTATAACTCTAGTATTAAGAAAGCCCTCTACGAAACTTTATACAGTAGGAAGTGCCGATCTCCACTATGTTAGTTTGAGGTAGGAGAAAAGAACTTACTGGGTCCTGATCTAGTTCAACAAACCACTGAACAAATCAGGATGATACGAGACAAAATATTTATAGCTTAAAGTCAGCAAAAGAGTTACTATGATAAGAGACATAGACCTTTGGAGTTCGAGGAAGGAGACCATGTATTTCTGAAACTTTCCCCGACTACTGGAGTTGGTAGGTCTCTCAAGTCCAGAAAACTAAGGTCGTGATTTTTAGGACCCTAACAAAATTCTGAAGAAAGTGGGGATGTCCGCATATCAAGTTGTCCTACCACCAAATTTGTCCAACCTACATAATATTTTTCATATATCACAGCTCTGGAAGTATCTTCTAGATTCATCACATGTAATACGGGATGAACCAATCCATATAAAGGAGAACCTAACATACCAACTAGTACTGGTATCTATACTTGACAACAAAGGGAAGCAATTGAGGAATAAGACCATTCCCGTAGTTAAGGTGTTATAAGAGAGTTTGACTCTGGAAGAATCAACTTGGGAGTTGGAAGAAGTCATGAGGAAGAAATATCCGCAATTGTTCTTATTAGGTAATTTCTAAAATTTTGAGAACAAAATTTCTTTTAGGGGGAGAGAAATGTAACATCCTTAATTTCGTTTCTTTTATTAATAAAGGTACATAAATATTTAGTTATGGAAATAAAATTTATTAGACAATTTTTAGATATCTAAGGTGTAACATCCCTAATTTCGTTTCTTTTATTGATAAAAGTATATAAAAATTTAATTAAGGAAATAAAATTGATTAGACAATATTTTAGATATCTAAGGAAATATAATCCTTAGAAATTCTTCACCTTATGTATATGCATAGAAAATGTTTCTAACATTAAGAGAACAAATAAAGAGGGAAAACCTAATAGGAAAGACATTAGAAATAACATACTAAAGAGATGCAAAAATTCTTGGATAAGGAAGATAAATTTTAGAAACAAGTAAAGGTCTTAAAATTTCAAGAACATTGAATTAGGGTAATTTTTCCTAATTCAATAACTAGAGTTACTAAGTTTAAAATCTTTACCCATACATTGGGCTTTTACCTATGGACACTTCATATAAAGTTTTTTCACTTCACATAAGTTTCTAGCAAGCCCATTGGATAACCTAAGCAAGAAATAAAACATAGACTTGGACTAGGATATAGTAATTGGACCATTAGCCCAAAAATTATGAAAATGTGACCAAGCCCTCCAAGAAAGGTAGAATTTTATCCAAAGAAAAGAAAATGGGTAGGAATAAGCCCAAATCCAAGAGGAAAAATAAAATAAAATAAAATAGGTGATGATATAATAATGTAATAATAATAAAGAATAGGTTACATGGAATTAAGACAAAAATTTAGCAAGTGGTGTGATTTTACATTCATCATTTTTGGCAAGTGGCATGATAATACAAGGCTTTAGGACAAAAACATCTATATCCTACACTCATAATTTTAGCAAGTGGTATGATAATACATGGCATTAGGACAAAACATTCCTATCCCACACAAATAATATCAACCAAATAATAGAGATTCAAGGGCTAGAAATTTGCCACCTAAAAAGGCAAACCTATCATACTTGTTTAAGACAAAAGAAAATGGAAATGAATCCCTAAATCAAAGGGACCTTGTCCCTTATCTTAAGAACATATCATCATAATTTTCAAAATACAAATCTCCTTTTCCTATGCATATCTTGACTAAGGAAGAGGAAGACAAGAACATAAGTTGTTTGTTTTCCAAAAATTTAACAAAGTGTATCCTAATTGTGATAAGGTAGACCCATGATCATGAAAGTTGTATTATTTGGTGGTCTATATAAGCAAAACCCACCCCTACAACATTTTAATTTCGTCCAAGTGAGGAAGAGAGAGAAATAGAAGCAAGGTAGAGTGAGGGAAGGAGAGAAAGAGAGGAGAAGAAAGGAAGGAAGAAGAAGGAGAAGTTTAGAAGGCTAAGTACTCAAGGTAAGTTACCTTAATCCCCACTTGAATCCATTTTTCTTCTTCATCCTTGAGGTTCAAAAATTCACCCTCCTTCTCTTACCTAAGCTGCTAGAAAAGCTAAGGGAAGGGAGGAATCTTGCTACTTCTTTCAAGAGGAAACAAGAAAACCAATTCATTAAGTAAGCTAGGGAGATTCTTAGGTAAGTTTAACAATATTTCTTTTTGAAGAAAACTTTTGAAACTTATAATATTTATATGCGATTTTGATCTTAGAACTTTGATGATTGGTCATGGATGTTGCTATATCATGTTACATATTGATCTTGCATGTGATGTATATTTGAATACTTAGGTTGGTGTAGATAGTTCTGCATGGGTATGGCTATGGTTGGCAGAATTTTAAGCTTCGGTGTTTTAATTTCTGGGAACAATCTATAAGGAATTAAAATAAATGGTTAACATAAGAATTAAAGATATATGTGTCACGGATTTTTAGCCACTGGAATAATTCAATTTAGAGTTCATATGAGGTAGATATGTTCCGATTAGTAATCAAAGGTCAGAAAATGGTTCATCAGGGAAGAATATGTTAGGATAGCTTCTGTGTTTTAATTTTTGGGAATTATCTGTAGGGAATTAAAATACATGGTTAACATAAGAATTAAAGATATATGTGTCACGGATTTTTAGCCACTAGAATCATTCAATTTAGAGTTTATATGAGGTAGATATGTTCCGATTAGTAATCAAAGGTCAGAAAATGGTTCATCAGGGAAGAATATGTTAGGATAGCTTCTGTGTTTTGATTTTTGGGAATTATCTGTAGGGAATTAAAATAAATGGTTAACATAAGAATTAAAGATATATGTGTCACGGATTTTTACCCACTGGAATCATTCAATGTAGAGTTCTTATGAGGTAAATATGTTCCAATTAGTAAACAAAGGTCAAAAAATGGTTAATCAAGGAAGAATATGTTAGGATAGCTTCGGTGTTTTAATTTCTGGGAAAATTATATAAGGAATTAAAATAAATGATTAACATATGAATTATATATTTATGGGTCACAGATGTTTGGCCACTGGAATCACTTAATTTGGATTTCGTATGTGGGAGATATAGTCATATTAGTAAGTAAAGGTTAGAACTTACCCGAGAAGAAATAATATTGACTTTAAGCGAGTAATAACACCAAGATTTAGTACTATTTTGCTGATATGATTAACATAATAGTTTTAGATAATTGTCTTAGCTTTCCATAGACACCATGATCACCTCAATCGGAGTTTAAATGAGGGAGTTATGCTCTAATTAGTGAGTAAAAGTCACAGAACACGGCTAGACCATGTTTTGGGTGCTTCAAGCATGGGCTAGCCATGTTCGGGGCTGTTTTTGAGTACATTTGAAGTATTTTTAAAGATGGCCGTGTCCTGGAACATGGCTAGACCGTGTTGGAAGCTGGTGAAGCCTATTTTCAATATTTTTCTACCCTAGATGAACCTCTTTAACTATAGGGTAATAGTAGAAATCAAATTGGGGAATAATGCTCTATAAGTTTGTAAGAACATGTGTTGGAAATGATATAAATAAGAAGAAAATGACTAAGGCCAAGCATAAAGAGAAGGTTAGATATGATGAAAACCTGCATCAAGAAAATAAAGAAATAAAATTAATATTTAAAAAAGAAGACGAATCTTATAAATGACTAGTATATGCCATAGCCATTGCCATTGTATGAACTTCTTACCATCTTAAGTTTGAAATTCTAACATGAAAATATTTTATAAAGTGATATTTGAAATGGTTATGTTCATGGCATGATTACCAATGATTTATGGTAATAGTTATATTTTGATGAACATACTTGTTATTGAAAGCATATTTTTGGCTATCATTGTGAAAAGAAAAGAAATAAGCATGGTCACATGGCAATCCGTGTGGTGCACCAGTAGGGGACGCCCTACCAACGGTTATGATCATGTTAATGAGAAAAGAAAGAGAAAGTGGGCCATGTCGGACGGAGCGAGAAAAACCCGTATCGGAGAGTAGAGGATACTCACCCTGACGGGGGTAGTTTGAAATGAGAATAAGTTGATGGCCATCATATGATATTTTTAAAATAGTTAATCCTGTCATACATATCATTATTGTATGATTATTATGTGCATAGATTTAATGCATTCATGTGACCAAAGATATTTTCTGTAGTTTATACAGCTGAACATGACATGATGAACTATATTGATGGTAAATTATGATTTATTGTTGAACGTACTGGGATTTAATTCTCACTATATTTCCATATCATGTTCAGAAGAATAAATATGCAGATTTTCTCTATGACACTTATTATTTCTGTATGTTGGATCGAGGTGCCCTACCTTGGGCAACTACCAGTTATTTCAGATGTATCTGTCGTAGATGTGATTGAGATTTCGGTGGAGGTGCCACCCGCACCAGTGTCCCCGGAAGTAGTCGACATAGATGATTAGAGCTAATATGTATCTTTGTACAAATGTTTGTAAAATAATGGTGTGTATGGAAACTCAGTATTGTATCACTGTTAATAACAATTATGCTTGGTTAAAGTGATTATTATTACGAGTTAAGTGGTTAGAATTAAAGTAGCAATAACGTCATGGAATTTTACAAATATAAAAAAGAAAAGAAAAGAAAAATTGTTACATTTACATAAATGGAGTTGTTACACAAGTTAACATTAAAATCCATTTCCTTGATACAATTGAACAAGTACTTACTTACTCAAAATTTTAAAAATATCTTTGCAAAGTGAAAAAGAAAATCAAAAATCATTTTTTGACTGAACATGTGAACTCCATAATTCAACAAAAAACTCTTGTCAAGTCTAAAGATCATAGTTGTTCTACAATTTCTTGTGTTACAAGTGACCAAGTAATTAACCAAACCTTACTTGATTTACGAGCAAGTGTGAATCTATTGTTATATAATGAGTGAGTTTTATACTCATAAATTAAATATTCTCATCTTATCTTTTTGCCATAATTAAGCATAAATCTCCCTTACTTGTCTTTAGTTTGTGTATTTCTTACATATGGAGAGAAGAGTAGAAAATGGACTTAATTGGAGGAATCAGAGCTAAATTGTGGTTTTTTGGGAATGATGTCTATAAATCAAGCAGATAAAACAAATTCATTAAGGATGGCTAAGTAAAGAGCATTATCATATTGACTCTTGAGATACATCCTAATGGAGATATGCACAAATTTATTCTTGATTTATGATCACATTTCCAAAAGAACTAAAACATAAAGATTCACGGCAAAGCACTCAATGTTAAGAATATGTTTGCTATTTGTAGTCCAGCTCAACCTTGCTGCAGTACTTGGGCCATATCTCTAAAAATACATATCCAATATGTATGCAATTTGGTAGGTGTGTAGCTGACACAATTGGGTACAACGTTCATGTTCAAGTAGTCAGAAAATTTGGATATTAAAAGGGTCAAAAGTGGGCTAGAAGAGAATCTATCTACTGCTACAGTCCAGCCCAACTTTGCTCTAGTATTTTGACCATAAGTCACAAATTACGTATCCAATTTGTCCATGGTTTGTCTTCACGGAACGCTAACGAAATTTTCTACAACTTTCATGTTGAGGGAGTCAGTAAATGCGACGGATTTCTTGACGATATTCAAGGTTCAATTTTGGTGCACATGATGGAATCCAAATTGTCAACTTTGTACAACTTCCTACCTAACAATTTTGACAATTACCACACCTACCACACCTAATTGTATCTATAAATAGAGGGCTTGAGGAGTGAGTTAAGGGGCTTTTGGAGGAGCTTTGGAGAGACCTTGGGAAAGCTTTGTTGGAATTCTACGTACTTGTAATGTTATTCTCTCTTTAGACATTTTTTATTTTTTATTTTCTTTCGTAATATTATCATGTTTCTTCATCTTTCATTTTACTTTCTTGCTTTAATTATGGAGAACTAATCTCCTAATGCTAAGGTGAAAGGGTGAAACTCTTGGTATAAGAATAATAATTTATCTAACTTTTAATCTTAATGTTTCTCTTTGATATTGTATTTACCTTCTTATTTCTTTTCTCATGATTATTTCTTAATGGCTGGTTTTATCATACCGCCGATTTCTTGTTATTTTATTGGCTGGTTTTATCATACCGCCTATCTCTTATTATTTTTATGGTTGACTTCGCCACCTATCTCTTGTTATGTTTTTTCTTCTTACCTCTTTTCATTCCAATCTTGTAAACTTTGAATCTTGATACATTGTAGACAATCTTTGGCACAATGAATGCTTGAATCAATCTTGATTTATTGTAGACAATATAATGATTAGCACAATGTACGCTCGATTTTAAGTACAAGTTATCTTTTGCATTTTTGTATTTTTAATCTTGCGAAGTGTGAATCTTAATATATTGTAGACAACATGACAATTGGCACAATATATACTTGAATCCATTTTATAAGAATGTTTTAATTATTAGTAAGGAGGTAAATATAATTCATGTATAAACAAAGTTGAGCTTAAATTAACATATCATCCGATTAAAACTTCATTCGTGTAAGGATTCTAATTGAGTAACAAAAGAGTTAAATTTATCTTTATTCGATGTACCAAGAGTGGATCCCCTAACCTTAACATGCTTCTTTACTTTGAATTCATCTTCATTTAATTTCAGTATATTAGTTCTTTGTGTAATTTGTTCAATATTTCTCTCACAAAACAAGACATCGGGAACTAGGTTAGAAGTATTTATTTCGGATCTATATTAAAACTTTCTCTCAATTGGCAATCTCTATGGGATCGACCTTGCATACCACTAAATCTATACTCTAATAGATTTGTACACTTGCGAGTTTTAATTGAAACAACAACAAGTTTTTCGCGCCGTTGCCGGGGATTGCAACGGAAAGGTTATTTGGATCCAGGTAAGTACTTTTCTTCCACTAGTTATAGTTAGAACATTTATTTATTCTGTGTATAATAATTTTTCCTTAGAATTGTTTCTTAAAAATTGGTGTAGTAATTTGGGTGTATAAAATTGGTGGATTCTGTCAACAAGGCTAAAAGTACCTAAGGAATATGGGTTTTAAGTGAAACCATTGTGATTCCTCCATATTTTCTTGGGAAATGTACCGATTAAATACTACCCATTATTACTAACACTTTGAAAAAAAAAGAAGTTTGTATAATTTTGTATTTTTTTTGTGGTATTTGCATTTTTTTTCCGTTGTGTAGTTAGATTCTTTTTCAAAATTAGGAAGCAATTTTTTTTTAGTTTATGCGTGCTTGGAAACATGATAAAGATAACCGGTTGGTTAGGAAAAGTTTAGGGTCAACCATAGATTGTACAATAAAGACATTAGATTCTGCTGGATCACCATTAAAAATGGAAGAACAAGTTATGCATAATAAAACTCTTATGGAGTACTTCTCACCTGTCATAGCCAACACTCCATCTTGCATAGTTTTACCACAAACTACTGCAACTCATTTTGAACTCAAACCAGCCATACTCCAACTTTTACCATCATTTTATAGTATGGAAAGAGAAGATCCATACATGCACATTAAAGAGTTTGTTGAAATCTGCTTGACTTTTCGTTTCCAAAATTTCAATGATGAATCAATCAGGCTTAGAATGTTTCCATTTTCATTGATAGATAAAGCTAAAGCCTGGTTGAACTCCCTTCCTACAGGAACTGTTACTAGTTGGAACCAATTAGTAAATAAGTTTTTGGCAAAAATTTTCCCTATGTCTAAAACTGATGCCCTTAGGAGAGAAATTTCTGATTTTTGTCAAAAAGAGGGTGAACAATTTTTTGAATGTTGGGAAAGATTTAATGATCTTCTTTTGAAATGTCCTCATCATGGTTTTGAAACTTGGAGATTGGTGAAATATTTCTATGATGGTTTAACTTTATCAAACTGTTAAATGATCCAAAGCATGCATAGTGGGAGATTTTTATAATTGAATGAGGGGGAAGCTTAGGAATCCTTAGGATCTTTATCTGAAAATTCTCAACATTGGAACTACATAGATCCCAGGGATAAGAAGTCTCAAACACAAAAAAAGGAGGACTTTATGAAGTAAGTGATGACACAGATGTGAGAATTGCCTTAGCTAACTTGACTAGAAAGGTAGAAGCTTTAACTTTAAGCCACACTTTAAACCCTTCTACCAATACTAGGATAGAGGCATGTGCCTTATGTTCTAGTACATCTCACATTACACATTCTTGTCCATCCATACCAGCTTACCAAGAGGCATTCTCTGAGCAAGCTAATTCTCTTCAATCTTATGGGAAGTCATCAGACAGCCCATTTGCACCCACATATAATTCAAATTGGAGGAATCATCCAAATTTTTTATGGAGGAAAAATCAATCTGCAATGAATCAAAGTGGGCAACAATTTGCCCCTTCCAATTCATACCCTCAAGTTCCTCAACATGCTCCTCCTTTCAGGGGACCACAACAAAGAAAACCTTCTTTGGAAGATACTCTACAACAATTCATGTAATCAACCCAACAAGTTTTACAATCTCACACTCAATCCATTTCAAAGATTGAAACACAATTGGGTCAATTAGCCAGTGCTGTAGGAGAGAGAGAAAAAGGAAAATTCCCCAGTCAACCTATTCCTAATCTTAAAGGTCAATATGAAGTAGGATCATCAGCAAATCCTAAGGAAGAAGTAAAGTCTGTGACAACCCTTAGATCTGGAAAGTTCATTGATAATCATGTTCACATGCTAGAAAATGAGGAACAACATGAATCCCAAACTAATGACTCAAGTGAAAAGAAAAGTGAATAGATTTCTTGTGCCCCCAAAGCTCTTTTCCCATAAAGACTTACATCAGTCAAGAAAGGTACTCAGTATAGTGACATTTTAGAGGTGTTTAAGCAAGTAAGCATTAACATCCCTTTTTTGGACGCTATCAAACAAGTACTCGCTTACTCAAAATTTTTGAAAGATCTTTGTACGGTGAAAAGGAAAACTAACGTTCCAAAAAAGGCATTTTTGACTGAACAAGTGAGTTCTATAATTCAGCAAAAAGCTCATGTCAAGTACAAAGATCCAGGTTGTCCTACAATTTATTGTATTATAGGTGACCATGTGATTAACCGAGCCTTACTTGATCTAGGAGCAAGTGTGAATCTACTGCCTTACTCTTTGTATGAGAAACTTAGGTTAGGAAAGCTGAAACCTACATCAGTGACCCTTCAGTTAGTTGATAGGTCCACAAAAATTCCTAGAGGTGTCATAGAGGATGTGCTCATAAAGGTTGATAAGTTCTACTTTCCAGTAGATTTCATTGTTCTTGACACTAAACCTGTTGAGAATACAGAGACACAAATTCCAGTCATTTTGGGTAGACCATTTTTGGCAACATCCAATGCAATCATTAATTGTCGAAATGGAATTTTGAATTTATCTTTTGGAAATATGATTGTGGAACTAAATGTTTTAAATGTCTCTCATCAACCTATGGACATGGATGATTTATGTGAGGTCAACCTGATTGAAAGTGCCATTTAAGATTCATTTTTAGACTCCTTTAATAATGATCATCTAGAAAAATATTTGATTCATTTCGATAAGGATAAAGATGAGGATTATCTGATTCGTGAAGTAGACTCTTTGTTAGAGACAACTCCACTAATGGATACTGATAAATGGAAAGCCAAAAAAGAAAAAGTCTCACCTTTTGAGTCAGTTCCACTGCCATCTGTTGTTCATACTGTTTACCCACATTGTGCAGTAAAGATTGAAAATCCCAAGAATGGTGATGTGTTTAAAGTAAATGGTCAAAGATTGGAAATATTTTTGGAATTACTAAATCCGGAGATAGAGGAGACACCTTTGCGTGATCCTATCTACAAGGATTGATTTACTTCTGTTGTTAAAAGTTACTGTGCACGTTATCTAAGTAAGATCTTTCTTTATTTAACTTGCATTAATTTTTCCCTTCAGTGTTATCTTCTTTTGAATTTTTATTGTTTTCCCTCCCTTTGTTGCTTTTGCTTTTTCAAAAAAAGAGAGAAAACAATTAAGTAAAAAATGAAGGACATTCTCACAAAATTGAAAAATCATTTTCCATCTCTTCCACCCAATGCATTGAGAAAAATTTACAAAGCACGGGTTGCAAGATTAAGGGTGTTGATGAACATAAGGATGCCTACTGATATTCGTTGGCTAATTGAAGCTAAGGTACGGTTATCAGGTGAGTCTGCAAATGATTTCATCTTTTACATGCCTGGTTTAGGAAAAAGCAGTTTTGCTAAAATGCGCAGAGCTAAACGAATGGGTGTTTGTTACAAATGTGGACGTGAAATTTGTAACAAACGTTGCCGTTCTTTGGGTTGGGTGTTTGTAAATCGGGAAGACAAAATTAAGTTCATTAAGGATGGCTTGAGTAAGGAGTCATTGGATGATGACTTTCATCCAATGTCTCTTGAGACACATCCTAGTGGATCTATGCATAAATGGTACAATCTTGGGAATCTGACGTTAAAAGACCCTATTTGCCAATTTATAAGAAAATTGGATGGGAAGCATATCCTTGACCCATAGAGGGCGTTTAAGCCGTTACTGGACGTAAAACCAGAGGAAGATGTGAGCCATAATCACAACTACTGTACATATGCATGCGTGCCGTCAGTTTTGAATTTTTCACCTTTAATTTAGCTGACATTCGTTGGCCTACTCATATAGCTATTGAAATTATGCCACCGGCCTATTCACATAGCTATTACAAGTATGCCCTTATCTGAGTCTTATAAATGCACACCTCATTATCTTCATCTTCATACTCAAAGTTAAGGTGAGTGCAGATATGGAAGGAACCGCAGTTCATCACTTTCGAAATATTTGTGTCTTTTGTGGTTCTAGTCCTGGGAAAAATGGAGAGTATGTAAAAGCAGCACAAACTTTGGGTATGGTACTAGCCAGGAGAAAGATTCATTTAGTTTATGGTGGAGGTTGTCAAGGGTTAATGGGAGAGTGTGTCTGGATTTGCATATCTAGGAGGATGCCAAGTTCTAGGTATTATTCCTACAGCTCTAGCTGCATCAAACATAGTAGGAAAAACAATTTGGGAAGAATGTAGGGTATCCTTCATGCATGAACAAATTGCTAAAATGATGTGCAACGCTGACGCCTTCATTGCCTTACCTGGTAGTTTTGGTACTCTAGAGGAAATTTTCCAAGTCGTCTCTTGGGCATAACTGAACATGCACCATAAACCCATAGGTTTGTTGAATGTTAACAATTTCTTTGATGGTTTGTTGTCTTTTCTTGATCATTCTGTAGAACAAAGGATTATCTCGCACTCAGCACGTCGGATTTTCATCTCGGCCTCAAATGCTGACGAGCTGATTAATACGTTACAAGCATTTGTTCATGTACCTGATCCATTTATAGCTCAAATAGATTGGACAACAGAACACCGCAGAAAGCGCAAATTGGACTTGGATCTTCATTTGTAACACCTTTTATTTTCTGTTTAGTTTGTTGCAGGTTCATCTTTTCTTAGATCTCCTTCCAGGTAATATCCCTTTTAATCTTTATTGTTTATTTTGTGTTTCTTCATCTTTCAAAAAAAAAAATTTGAGTGATGTTTTGGGATTAGGCAAAGCTAGCACCAATGATGAAAATGGTTTAAAATGCTTGTAACCTTTGAAAAATTGATGAGTTCTGAGTATTATGTGTGAACTTGAACTCTAATGTAACTTATGTTTTATTTGAGAATCCTAATATCTTGTACATTTAATCTTTTACATTTGACTGATTGTTTATTCAAAAAATATTTATGTGATTCAAATATGTTAATTGATCTCATTAGACTCTAGAACTTATTTAATTGTCACTTGAGGCGAAATCCTAGACTACTCTCCATTTAAGAAATGAATTAGGCATTGTTGGAATCGTTTGAGCCTTTTAGACCAACCAATACATTATACCATCCCTAGTGACCCATTTTTAAGCCTATATTTATCCTCTCTTTTTTTTACACCTATATTATTATCTAACCTTTAAACAAAAATGTTTCTAACTTTTACCTTTCACTCACAGGAATGATCATTTCAAAAGCTATGGTTCAGGGGTGGATGGTAGAAGTTAAAAAAAATAGGAAGAGGAAAAGAAAAAAAAAAGAGAAGAAAAAGATAAAAAGAAGACGTTAACACTCCCTAAATAAATAAGTTTGGGGGTGTTTATATTCAAAAAAAATAGTATGAGCAAATAAATGAAAGGATGATGAAAAGGTTGGAGATAGAATTCACAGTATAATATCAAAAGTATTTGGGAGGCTTTAAATGATCATGTACGTTGAAGAGTGAATTGAGCTTTCATTCATATCATTTTATCCACCTTTAACCTATGCCATACATTACAAGCCTAATGAAAGTCCTAATGATCTTAAATGTTATGATTAGTCTACATTAGTGGAGAGTGACATGAAAAATAAGCTTATGGAGTCTCAAATGCATATATCTAGAGATCTGTTTTAAATATTTGATTACATAAATTTATTTGAATGCAAAAAGTCTAATGTCATAAGACTACTACAAACACACACTTGGGATTCAAGAGTAAACCATATGTTTCATTTGAATAAAAGTTCTACATAACCTTGAAATTTTGATATTTTCCTTGGTTGCACATTTTAGATCCTTGAGGAATGCTTAGTAAGCCAAAAACAAGTCATCACTCACTCATCTTTTAAATTTTGAAGTTTGTGTGTTTTGCTTGAGGACAAGCAAAAGATTAAGTTTGTGGGTATTTGATTAGTGAGTTTTATACTCATAAATTAAATATTCTCATCTTATCTTTTTGCCATAATTAAGCATAAATCTCCCTTACTTGTCTTTAGTTTGTGTATTTCTTACATATGGAGAGAAGAGTAGAAAATGGACTTAAGTGGAGGAATCAGAGCTAAATTGTGGTTCTTTGAGAATGATGTCTATAAATCAAGCAGATAAAACAAATTCATTAAGGATGGCTAAGTAAGGAGCATTATCATATTAACTCTTGAGACGCATCCTAATGGACTTAATTGCATGAATTACATATCCAATTTGTCCACGATTTGTCTTAACGGAAAGCTAACGAAATTTTCTACAACTTTCATGTTGAGGGATTCAGCAAATTCGGCAGATTTCTTAACGATATTTAAGGTTCAATTTCAGTGCACATGATGGAATCCAAATTGTCAACTTTGTACAACTTTCTACCTAACAATTTTGACAATTACCACACCTAATTGTATCTATAAATAGAGGTCTTGAGGAGTGAGTTAAGGGGCTTTTAGAGAAGCTTTTGGAGGAGCTTTGGAGAGAGCTTGGGAAAGTTTTGTTGGAATTCTACGTACTTGTAATGTTATTCTCTCTTTAGACATTTTGTATTTTTCATTTTCTTTCGTAATATTATCATGTTTCTTCATCTTTCATTTTACTTTCTTGCTTTAATTATGGAGAACTAATCTCCTAATGCTGGGTGAAACTCTTGGTATGAGAATAATAATTTATCTAACTCTTAATCTTAATGTTTCTTTTTGATATTGTATTTACCTTCTTATTTCTTTTCTCATGATTATTTCTTAATGGCTGGTTTTATCATACTGCCGATTTCTTGTTATTTTATTGGCTGGTTTTATCATACCGCCTATCTCTTATTATTTTTATGGTTGGCTTCGCCACCTATCTCTTGTTATGTTTCTTCTTCTTACCTCTTTTCATTCTAATCTTGCAAACTTTGAATCTTGATACATTGTAGACAATCTTTGGCACAATGAATGCTTGAATCAATCTTGATTTATTGTAGACAATATAATGATTGGCACAATGTACGCTCGACTTTAAGTACAAGTTATCTTTTGCATCTTTGTATTTTTAATCTTGCGAAGTGTGAATCTTGATATATTGTAGACAACATGACAATTGGCACAATATATACTTGAATCCATTTTACAAGAATGTTTTAATTATTAGTAAGGAGGTAAATATAATTCTTGTATAAACAAAGTTAAGCTTAAATTAACATATCATCCGATTAGAACTTCATTCGTGTAAGGATTCTAATTGAGTAACAAAAGAGTTAAATTTATCTTTATTCGATATACTAAGAGTGGATCCCCTAACCTTAGCATGCTTCTTTACTTTGAATACATCTTCATTTAATTTCAGTATATTAGTTCTTTGTGTAATTTGTTCAATATTCCTCTCACAAAACAAGACATCGGGAACTAGGTTAGAAGTATTTATTTCGGATCTATATTATAATTTTCTCTCAATTGGAAATCTTTGTGGGATCGATGTTGCATACCACTAAATCTATACTCTAATAGATTCATGCACTTGCGAGTTCTAATTAAAACAACAACACTATACTCTGTGTATGTGAAACTTGGGCTAGAAAAGCTAAAACCTACACTAGTGACTCTCTAGTTAGCTAATAGGACTACCAAAGTTCCTAGAGGTATCATAGAAGATGTTCTTATTAAGATTAATAAATTCTACTTCCCAATAGATTTCATTGTTGTTGACATTGAACCTGTTGAGAATGCAAATACACAAATCTCTATTATGTTGGGCAGACCATTTCTAGCAACATACAATGCAATCATTAATTGTCACAATGGAGTGTTGAATTTGTCATTTAGAAATATGACTGTTGAAAGTGTAATTTATGATTTATTTTTAAACTCTTTTGGTAATAAACCTTCAAAGAAAATTTTAGCTTAATTCTACATAAACATAAATGAGGATTGTCTAGTTAGTGAAGTAAAATCTTTGTTAGAAACCATTACACTAATGGATAATAATAAATGGAAAACCAAAACATAAATATTTTCATCTTCTGAGCCTGTTCCACTGCCATTGATGAAGAAACCATCCCAATTAGAACTGAAACTTGTACCAGATTCTCTAAAATATATGTTTTTAGGACCTTCTAAGATCTTATTTGTTATCATAGCATTTGACTTAGATAAAGAACAAGAATTTGAACTTATCAGAATCCTTAGTGAGTAAAGATAAGCCATATGATAGACAATAGCAGACCTCAAAGGTATTAGTCCATCAATTTATATGCACATGATACATTTATAGGATAATGCCAAAATTTCAAGAGAGTCACACAGAAAACTAAATCTAAACATGAAAGAGGTTGTGAGGGATGAAGTGATTAAACTTCCAGATGTGGGTATCATTTACCCAATTTCTGACAATGCATGGGTCAGTCCTATTTAGGTAGTTCCTAAGAAATCTAGCATAATTGTAGTCAAGAGTGAAGATAATGAGCTAGTTCCCACTAGAGTAAAAACTGAGTGGTGTGTTCGTATTGACTTCTACAAATTGAATATTGTCATAAGGAAATATCATTTTCCAACTTCCCTTCACAGACCAAATGCTAGAAAGGTTGGCTAGACATGCATATTACTATTTTCTTTATGGATATTCTGATTACAACAAAATGCCCATTGCACTTGGGGGTCAAGAGAAAACTACTTTCACTTGTTATTTTCGAACCTTTTTCTATCGTTGAATGCCATTTGGATTGTGTAATGCACATGCTACTTTTTAGTAATGCATGATAAGCATATTTTCTGACATGATAGAATGATTTCTAGAAGTATTTATGGATATTTTTTTATGCATAGGTATAGTTTTAAGGAATATCTATACTATTTAATATTGGTCTTAATTAGATGCAAAGAAAATAATCTTGTTTTGAATTGGGAAAATGTTATTTTATGGATAAAAATGAGATTATTGCAGGGCATGTTATGTCACATCAAGGCATTGAGGTAGATAAGGCCAAAATTGATCTGATATATAGTCTTCTACTTCCTTAAACGATGAAAGATATATGTTCCTTTTTAGGCCATGTAGGGTTTCATTATAGATTCATCTACGATTTTAGCAAAATCTATAGATTTTTGTGTAATTTTCTTGCCAAAGATACAGCTTTTATCTTTGATGAATAATGTCTCTAAACTTTTGAGAAACTCAAATTGTTACTTATGTTTACACCTATAATTAGACTACCTAATTGGAATCTTCCTTTTGAAATCATGTGCAATGCTTTTGATTATGCAATTCGAGCTATTCTAAGTCAACATTTGGATAAGTTTTCATATGTGATATACTATGCTAATAAAACTCTTAATGATGCTCAATTGAATTATTCTATGATAAAAAAAAGAGTTACTAACTATGGTATTTTCCTTAGACAAGTTTTGACCTTATTTATTAGGATCTAAAGTTATAATCTTTGCATATCATGTTATGCTTAAATATCTTCTCTATAAGAAATATGCTAAAGCATGTTTGATAAGATGGATATTGTTGTTGCAAGAATTTGATCTGGAAATTCGAGATAAGAAAAGTTTAGAAAATGTCGTAGCTGATCACTTGTATAGGTTGATAGTTGAGTCTACTGACAATAACTTGCCTATCAGATAATCATTTCCATATGAGTAACTCATGCCTATTTTTTAATTACCTTAGTTTACTGACAATGCTAATTATCTTGCCACATATCAATTGCATACACATTAGAGTAAGATCGAGTAAAAATTTTAGCTGAAGTAAAGAAATTATGTTGGGAAAATCCATACTTATTTAAAAATATTGTCCTAATCAAATCATTAAGAGACGTGTTCCTGAGAGTAATCAATATAGCGATATCTCTTTCTACCTGATCATAGTTGTGGAGGTTATTTTAGTGCTAAAAAGACTGCTGCAAAGATTTTTCAATGTGGCTTTTATTAGCCATCTCTATTCAACGATGCCCATTTAAGTATCAATTTTTTTTTTTTAAATACCATGAAGTTATTACCTCGTTACAACTTAACTCAATATAATATTTATTTAATTTAAACAATACAGAGTTTACATACATGTCATTAATCAAAACATATGTACAACATATCAAACACATAAAAATCTACATCTTATTTATTCTGGTTGACCAATTCCGGAGATACAGGTGCGGGTGGTTGCACCTTCACCGGGATCTAAGCCAACTCGACCACAAACATTTTATTTGCTTCTGGGATCTGCCCAACATAAAGTACTCGATCCAACGTGCACTAAAATTCGAAGCTATAGAAAAATCTGCATAACTAATTTTCTGAACATGATATGGAAATATAATGAGAATTAAATCCCAGTAAGTTCAACAATAAATCATCATCAATATAGCTTATCACGTCATGTTCAGCTGTATAAACTACAGAAAATATCTTTGGTCACATAATGTATTATATCTATGCACATAAGAATCATACAGTAATAATATGTATGACAGGAGTAACTATTTTTAGAATATCATATGATGGCCAACAACTTATTCTCATTTCAAGCTACCCCGGTCAGGGTGAGTATCCTCTACTCTCCGGTATGGGCTTTTCTCGCTCCGTCCGACATGGCACACTTTTTCTTTCTTTTCTCATAATCATAATCATAATCATAACCGTTGGTAGGGCGTCCTCTACTAGTGTACCACACGGATTGCCATGTGACCGTGCTCTTTTCTTTTCTTTTCACAATGATAGCCAAAAATATGCTTTCAATAACAAGTATGTTCATCAAAATATAACTATTACCATAAATCATTGGTAATCATACCATGAACGTAACCATTTCAAATATCACTTTATAAAATATTTCCATGTCAGAATTTTACACTTAAGATGGTAAGAAGTTCATACAATGGCAATGGCTATGGCATATACTAGTCATTTATTATTTTCATTTATAAGATTCGTCTTCTTTTTTAAATATTAATTTTATTTCTTTATTTTCTTGATGTAGGTTTTCATCATATCTAACCTTCTCTTTATGCTTGGCTTTTAGTAATTTTCTTCTTATTTATATCATTTCCAACACATGTTCTTACAAATTTATAGAGCATTATTCTCCAATTAGATTTTTACTATTACCCTAGAGTTAAAGAGGTTCATCTAGGGTAGAAAAATGTTGAAAATAGGCTTAACCAGCTTCTAACATGGCCATGCTTTAAAAATACTTCAAATGTACTCAAAAATAGCCCCGAACACGGCTAGCCCGTGCTTGAAGCACCCAGAACACGGCCTGGCCGTGCTCTGTGACCTTTGCTCACTAATCAGAGCATAACGCCCTCATTTTAACTCCGATTTAGGTGATCTTGGTGTTTATGGAAAGCTAAGACAATTACCTAAAACTCTTATGTTAATCGTATTAGCAAATTAGTAATAAATCATGGTGTTAATACTCCCTTAATATACAGGTTATTTCTTCTCGGATAGGGTCTGACCTCTACCTACTAATCGGACCATATCTACCTCATATGGACTCCAAATTGATTAATTCCAGTGTCTAAAAATCTGTGACACACATATCTATAATTATTATGTTAACTATTTATTTTAATTCAATACAGATAATTCCCAGAAATTAAAATACAGAAGCTGTCCTAACATATTCTTCCCTGATAAACCATTTTCTGACCTTTGACTACTAATCAGCTCATATCTTCCTCATATGGACTCCAACTTGAATGCTTCCAGTGGCTAAAACTCCATGACACACATAGCTATAATTCTTATGTTAACCATTTATTTTAATTCCTTATAGATTGTTCTCAGAAATTAAAACACCGAAACTTAAAATTCTGCCACCCATAGCCATACCCATGCAGAACTATCTACACCAACCAAAGTATTCAAACATACATCACATGCAAGATCAATATGTGACACGATATAGCAACATCATGACCAATCATAAAAGTTCTAAGATCAAAATCTCATATAAATATTATAAGTTTCAAAAGTTTCTTTGGTCACATGAATGCATTATATCTACGCACATATGAATCATACAATAATGATATGTATGACAGGATTAATTTTTTTCAGAATAACATATGATGGCCTTTAACTTATTCTCATTTCAAGCTAACCCGGTCAGGGTGAGTATCTTCTACTCTCCGGTACGGGCTTTTCTCACTTCGTTCGACGTGGCCCACTTTCTCTTTCTTTTCTCATTAACATGATCATAACTGTTGGTAGGGCGTCCCCTACTGGTGCACCACACGGATTTCTATATGACCATGCTCATTTCTTTTCTTTTCACAATGATAGCCAAAAATATGCTTTCAATAACAAGTATGTTCATCAAAATATAATTATTACCAAAAATCATTGGTAATCATGCCATGAACATAACCATTTCAAATATCACTTTATAAAATATTTCCATGTCAAAATTTCACACTTAAGATGGTAAGAAGTTCATACAATGGCAATGGCTATGGTTATACTAGTCATTTATTAAGAGTCATATTCTTTTTTAAATACTAATTTTATTTCTTTATTTTCTTGATGCAGGTTTTCATCCTATCTAACCTTCTCTTACTAATCAGAGCATAGCTCCCTCAATTTATCTCAGATGTAGGTGATCTTGGTGTCAATTTCAAGATAAAACAATTATTTAAAACTATTATATTGAACATTGTAGCGAAATATTAAGAAATCAAGGTGATATTACTCCCTAAATGTATAGGTTATTTCTTCTCGAATAGGTTCTGACCTCTACCTACTAATCGGAACATATCTACCTCATATGGACTCCAACTTGAGTGATTCCAGTGGCTAAAAATCCATGATACACATATCTATAATTCTTATGTTAACCATTTATTTTAATTCCATATAGATAATTAGCAAAATTTAAAATACAGAAGCTGTCCTAACATATTCTTCCCTGATGAACCATTTTCTGACATTTGAATACTAATAAGCTCATATCTTCCTCATATTGACTCCACATTGAATGATTCCAGTGGATAAAAATCCATGACACAAATAGCTATAATTCTTATGTTAACCATTTATTTTAATTCCATACAGATAATTCCCAGAAATTAAAATATAGAAGCTGTCCTAACATAATCTTCCCTGATCAACCATTTTCTGACCTTTGACTACTAATCAGCTCATATCTTCCTCATATGGACTCCAACTTGAATGCTTCCAGTGGCTTAAAATCCATGACACATATATATTTAATTCTTATGTTAACCAATTATTTTAATTCCCTACATATAATTCCCATAAAGTAAAATACAGAAGCTGTCCTAACATAATCTTCCCTGATGAACCATTTTCTGACCTTTGACTACTAATTAGACCATATCTACCTCATATGGACTCCAAATTGAATGATTTCTATGGCTAAAATTCCATGACACATATATCTATAATTCATATGTCAACCATTTATTTTAATTCCTAATAAATGGTTCCCAGAAATTAAAACAACGAAGCTTAAAATTCTGCCACCCATAGCCATACCCATGCAGAACTATCTACACCAACCTAAGTATTCAAACATACATCACATGCAAGATCAATATGTAACATGATATAGCAACATCCATGACCAATCATCAAAGTTCAAAGATCAAAATCTCATATAAATATTATAATAACCGTAAAATTTAACAAAAATTCCAATTAAAGGAAATTTAGAATAAAAGAGAGAATTTTGACAATAGAGATAAGAATCGGTGAAAATATGTATATTTATATGAGATTTTAATCTTAGAACTTTGATGATTGGTCATAGATGTTACTATATCATGTTACATATTGATCTTGTGTAACATCCTTAATTTCGTTTCTTTTATTGATAAAGGTACATAAAAAATTTAATTAAGGAAATAAAATTTATTAGACAATATTTTAGATATCTAAGGAAATATAATCCTTAGAAATTCTTCAACTTATGTATATGCATAGAAAATGTTTCTAACATTAAGAGAACAAATAAAGAAGGAAAATCTAATAGGAAAGAAATTAGAAATAACATACTAAAGAGATGCAAAATTTTTGGATAAGGAAGATAAATTTTTAGAAACAAGTAAAGGTCTTAAAATTTCAAAGAACATTGAATTAGGGTAATTTTTCCTAATTCAAGAACTATAGTTACTAAGTTTAAAATCTTTACCCATACATTGGGCTTTTACCTATGGACACTTCATATAGAGTTTTTCCACTTCACATAAGTTTCTAGCAAGCCCATTGGATAACCTAAACAAGAAATTAAACATAGACTTGGACTAGGATATAGTAATTTCACCAATAGCCCAAAAATTATGAAAATGTGACCAAGCCCACCAAGAAAGGAAGAATTTTATCCAAAGCAAAGAAAATGGGTAGGACAAGCCCATAATGGGTAAGAATAAGCCCAAATCCAAGAGGAAAAATAAAATAAAATAAATTAGATGATGATATAATAATAAGAATAAAGATTAGGTTACATGGCATTAAGACAAAAATTTAGCAAGTGGTGTGATTCTACATTCATCATTTAGGCAAGTGGCATGATAATACAAGGCTTTAGGACAAAAACATCTATATCCTTCACTCATAATTTTAGCAAGTGGTATGATAATACATGGTATTAGGACAAAACATTCATAGCCCACACAAATAATATCAACCAAATAATGGAGATTGAAGGGCTAGAAATTTGCCACTTAAAAAGGCAACCTATCATAATTGATTAAGACAAAAGAAAAATTAAATGAATCCCTAAATCAAAGGGACCTTGTCCCTTATCTTAAGAACATATCATCATAATTTTCAAAATACAAATCTCCTTTTCCTATGCATATCTTGACTAAGGAAGAGGAAGACAAGAACATAAGTTGTTTGTTTTCCAAAAATTCAACAAAGTGTATCTTAATTGTGATAAGGTAGATCCATGATCATGAAAGGTGAATTATTTGGTGGTCTATATAAGAGAACCCACCCTTACAACACTTTAATTTCGTCCAAGTGAGAAAGAGAGAGAAATAGAAGCAAGGTAGAGTGAGGAAAGGAGAGAAGAGAGAAGAAGAAAGGAAGGAAGAAGAAGGAGAAGTTTAGAAAGCTAAAGGTAAGTTTAACAATATTTCTTTTTGAAGAAAACTTTTGAAACTTATAATATTTATATGAGATTTTGATCTTAGAACTTTTATGATTGGTCATGATGTTGCTATATCATGTTACATATTGATCTTGCATGTGATGTATGTTTGAATACTTAGGTTGGTGTAGATAGTTCTGCATGGTTATGGCTATGGGTGGCAGAATTTTAAGCTTCGGTATTTTAATTTCTGGGAACAATCTATAAGGAATTAAAATACATGGTTAACATAAGAATTAAAGATATATGTGTCCCGGATTTATAGCCACTGGAATCATTCCATTTGGAGTCCATATGAGGTAGATATGGTCTGATTAATAGTCAAAGGTCAGAAAATGAATCATCAGGGAAGAATATGTTAGGATAGCTTCGGTATTTTAATTTCTGGGAACAATCTATAAGGAATTAAAATACATGGTTAACATAATAATTAAAGATATATGTGTCCCGGATTTATAGCCACTGGAATCATTCCATTTGGAGTCCATATGAGGTAGCTATGGTCTGATTAGTAGTCAAAGGTCAGAAAATGAATCATCAGGGAAGAATATGTTAGGATAGCTTCGGTAATTTAATTTCTGGGAATTATTGGTAGGGAATTAAAATAAATGGTTAACATAAGAATTAAAGATAAATGTGTCATGGAGTTTTAGCCACTGGAATCATTCCATTTGGAGTCCATATGAGGTAGCTATGGTCTGATTAGTAGTCAAAGGTCAGAAAATGAATCATTAGGGAAGAATATGTTAGGATAGCTTCGGTAATTTAATTTCTGGGAATTATTGGTAGGGAATTAAAATAAATGGTTAACATAAGAATTAAAGATATGTATGTCATGGATTGTTAGCCACTGGAATCATTCAATTTGGAGTCCATATGAGGGAGATATGAGCCGATTAGTAGACAAAGGTCAGAAAATGGGTCATCAGGGAAAAATATGTTAGGATAGCTTCGGTATTTTAATTTCTGAGAAGTATCTGTAAGGAATTAAAATAAATTATTAACATAAGAATTAAAGATAAATGTGTCATGGATTTTTAGGCACTGGAATCATTCAATTTGAAGTCCATTTGAGGTAGATATAAGTTGATTAGTAAGCAGAGGTCAGAAAATGTTTGTTCAGAATATGTTATTAAAGCTTTAGTTTTTGAATTTCTGGAAAATATTCTGTAGGAAGTTAAAATCGTACGCCAAGATAACAATTATAGATATAGGGCTCATGGATTTTTACCAACTGGAATAACTCAATTTGGAGTTCAAATTTGGGAGATATGGTCTAATTTGTCAGTAAAGGTCAGAACTTACACGAGAAGAAATAATCTGTACATTTAGGGAGTAATATCACCTTGATTTCTTAATATTTCGCTACAATGTTCAACATAATAGTTTTAGATAATTGTTTTATCTTGAAATTGACACTAAGATCACCTACATCAGAGTTAAATTGAGGGAGTTATGCTCTGATTAGTAAGAGAAGGTTAGATAGGATGAAAACCTGCATCAAGAAAATAAAGAAATAAAATTAGTATTTTAAAAAGAAGATGAATATTAACAAATGACTAGTATAGCCATAGCCATTGCCATTGCATGAACTTATTACCATTTTAAGTGTGTAATTTTTAACATGGAATTTACCCTAGTACTCATATAAATTTACAAGAAGTTTTGAAAGTGCCGGTTTTATTTGAAAAATCTTAGTATGCTCCGTGGTTGCAGTATTTTCACATCAGAAAAGAATTATTCTAGTTACTGGAAAACAAAATTGTGATTTGTGAAAAGTGCATGTCTAAGGAAAGCTCTGGCAAGGAAAGACATGGTACTTAAGCGTGTCCATTAGTGACCCACCTCTCTTTCCTGGGAACTTTTCTGGTGCGCTGTTTACAGACTACAATTACTATCCAGTTACCAAGGTATTAGTATGGAATTTTGACATGGAAATGTTTTATAAAGTGATATTTTAAATGGTTATGTTCATGGCATGATTACCAATGATTTATGGTAATAGTTATATTTTGATGAACATACTTGTTATTGAAAGCATGTTTTTGGCTATCATTGTGAAAAGAAAAGAAATGAGCACGGTCACATGGCAATCCGTGTGGTGCACCAGTAGGGGACGCCCTACCAACGGTTATGATCATGTTAATAAGAAAAGAAAGAGAAAGTGTGCCATGTCGGACGGAGCGAGATAAACCCGTACCGAAAAGTAGAGAATACTCACCCTGACCGGGGTAGCTTGAAGTAAGAATAAGTGGATAGCCATCATATGAAACTCGAAAAATAGTTATTCATACCATACATGTCATAACTGTATAATTTTCATGTGCATGATAAAGTGCATTCATGTGACTTAAAGATATTTTCTGTAGTTTATACAGCTGAACATGACAGGATGAACTATATTGATGGTAAATTATGATTTATTGTTGAACTTACTGGGATTTAATTCTCACTATATTTCCATATCATGTTCAGAATAATAAATATGCAGATATTCTCTATGACACTTATTATCTCTGTACGTTGGATCGAGGTGCCCTACCTTGGGCAACTTCCAGTTATTTCTGATGTAACTGTCGTAGATGTAACTGAGATTCCGGTGGACGTGCCACCCGAACCAGTGTCCCCGGAAGTAGTCGATATAGATGATTAGAACTAATATGTATCTTTGTACAAATGTTTGTAAAATAATGGTGTGTAGTTTGTAAAATAATAGTGTGTATGGAAACTCAGTATTGTATAAATTAAATAAATATTATATTGAATTAAGTTGTAACGAGGTAATAACTTCATGGTATTTTGAAAAAAAAAATTTACATAAATGGAGTTGTTACATAATTGGTATCAGAGCAGGTCGATCCTAGATGGCCAGTGGTTGGATGGTTATCTGAATCGATCTTATAGTGTCTTGAGTATGTTGTGGTTGTGCTGTGTAGGGGATCAGTGATTCATATAGGTAAGAAATTACTAGTGTTTCCTATCTATATGCCGAGGTGGTGTTATGACTGCTATTAAATATTTTTGAACTAACTATTGGGCTTGATCACCTCAATAGCAGCATAACTTTGTTTTGTACCATAGTAGGAAATGGCACCACCAAGGAGGAATCCAGCAACCAATGCAGAGGAAACCCTGCACAACCTGGCCACGGCAATTCGAGACCAAGTTATGACCACCAACCAAATTTTACAACATCTCCAGAATGCTAATAACACAAATGTTGAGATTGGTCCTAACAACCGGACGGCTGGAAAAGATAATGGTATATCCGAGTTCCTGAGGACTAGACCACCTTGTTTCCAAGGTGGTTATGACCCAACGGTAGCCGAAAGGTGGATTAGGGAATTAGAGAAAATCTTTGAAGTGATGGGCTGTACTGAAGAGCAGCAAATCATTTTTGCTGCATATATGTTAAAGGATGAAGCAGAATACTGGTGGCGTGGAGCTAGAGAACTTTTAGCTCATCAGGGAAGACAGATCACCTGGCAAGTGTTCAAGGACATTTTCTTTGAAAAGTACTTTCCAAGTACTGTACGGGCAGAGAAAGAGATCGAATTTCTCCAACTCAGGCAAGGAAGCATGACCGTGGACCAGTATATCGCAAGGTTCGAGGAGCTGTCTAAGTTCTCCTCTTATCTACGATATAACCCAGATGAAGCATGGAAGGCGGTTAAGTTTGAAGCGGGACTAAACCCGGAGTTAAAGAATGCTGTTATAGCTATGGAGATCAGGGAGTTTGTACCTCTGATAAATAAATGCAGACTCCTGGAAAAGAGTTTAAGGGCAGTGGAGGACGAGAAGCAAAGGCGAAATCTATGGAAAAGGAAGAAAAATTTTCCCAACCCTAGAAAGAACGTGAGAAGAAGTGGATATGGAGCTGGTAAGAGGCCATTGATTGCGGGTCCTAGGCCTTTTCAACAAGACCTCGCCTCAGTCAAGTGCGCTAAATGCGGACGCATGCATGGTAACCGGCCATGCTACATGGGACAAGATGTCTGCTTCAATTGCGGACAGAAGGGACATTTTGCAAAAAACTGCCCACAGAATGTAGGAAAGCAGCCAGAACAGAGGCCTCAGGTGAAAGGAAGGGTTTTCACCCTGAGCGGCCAAGAGGTAGCTCAATCTTCTGAAATGATTCAAGGTACATGCTATATTTATGGATTTGCTCTTATGGTGTTATTTGACTCTGGTGCTAGTCATTCATTTATATCAGAAGAATGTATTAGGAAGTTTCAGTTCCCTATTTCTGAAACTCCCTATGAGCTATCTGTAGTAACCCCTACAGGGGAACGGGTATTAACTTCCTCTGTATGTAAGGACTGTCAAGTCACCATCCAGGAGAAAACTTTTTCTGTAGACCTCGTTAGTTTACCTTTAAGAGGTATTGAGGTCATTCTAGGGTTAGACTGGATGTCTAGAAATCGAGTCTTGTTGAATTGTTGTAACAAGACCGTTGAATTTCTACCTTCTACTCCGAAAGAGGAGGTCCAGTTATTGATGTTAAATGCCAATCAAGTTAATAGGGAGTTGAAGAATGGAGTACTTGGATACATTCTCTTGTATTTATCAAACCTAGAAGTCGAACCAAAGCTTGATGAAATTCCAATAGCCAACGAGTTTCCTGAAGTGTTTCCATCAGATATTCCAGGCTTACCTCCCAAGAGAGAGATAGAGTTCTCTATTGATCTCCTACCTGGGACAGGGCCTATCTCTATTGCACCATATCGAATGGCCTCGAAGGAACTACAAGAACTAAAGAAGCAGTTGGAGGAACTATTAGACAAGCAATTCATTAAACCGAGTGTATCACCTTGGGGAGCTCCTGTATTGTTTGTTAAGAAGAAAGACGGGAGTTTGAGACTATGCATAGATTACAGACAGCTGAATAAGGTGACTATCAAAAATAAGTACCCTCTCCCTAGGATAGATGACTTATTGGATCAATTAAAGGGTGCCTCCATTTTTTCTAAAATTGACTTGCGGTCAGGATATCATCAGATTAGGATTAAGGAGGAGGACGTACCAAAAACTGCCTTCAGGACTAGGTATGGGCACTATGAGTTTCTCGTAATGCCCTTCGGGTTAACGAATGCACCTGCAATTTTCATGGATTACATGAATCGCATTTTTCGACCCTACCTAGATCAATTTGTTGTAGTGTTCATTGATGACATCTTGATATATTCTAAGAGTAAGAAAGAACATGAACAACATCTCCGAATCGTGCTGCAAGTGCTGAAAGAGAAAAAGTTATATGCTAAATTGGAGAAGTGTGAATTTTGGCTGTCAGAGGTGAAGTTTCTCGGACATGTCATCTCTAATAGAGGGGTAGCCGTAGATCCTAGCAAGACGGAAGCAGTGATTAAGTGGGAGACACCAAAGACGGTTACAGAAATCAGAAGTTTCCTTGGTTTGGCAGGATACTACAGGAGATTTATACAAAACTTCTCTCGTATAGCCTTGCCATTGACTAAATTGACCAGGAAGGGAAGTCCTTTCAAATGGACTGATCAATGTGATGCTAGTTTTCAGGAGTTGAAGACAAGACTGACCACTCCTCCTGTTTTAATTATTCCAGACCCCACAGGACATTTTGAAGTGTATAGTGATGCTTCAAAGAAAGGGCTAGGGTGTGTGTTAATGCAAGACAAGAGAGTAGTTGCTTACGCCTCTAGACAACTAAGACCCCACGAAGGAAACTATCCAACCCATGATCTTGAATTAGCGGCAGTAGTGTTTGCCTTAAAGATTTGGCGACACTATTTGTACGGGGCAACCTTTGAAGTATATTGTGATCATAAGAGTCTTAAATACCTCTTTGATCAGAAGGAGTTAAATATGAGGCAACGAAGATGGGTAGAATTCCTCAATGACTACAAGTTTGAGATAAAGTATCATCCCGGAAAGGCGAATGTTGTAGCAGATGCCTTGAGTCGAAAATCTCTGCATATGGGTCAGATGATGGTGTATGAGATGCAGATGCTAGAGGAGTTTCGAAATTTGAAGCTAGCCACTACTCTTACTCCAAAGAATCTAGTCATTAATGGTTTAAGTATAGGGTCTGACCTTAGAGCCCAGATCAAAGAAGCTCAAGCTCACGATCAATACTTACAAGATCATAAAGACCAAGGTAATTTTTCTGTAATGGAAGATGGAGCAATCATGTATCAGGGAAGGATTTGTGTCCCTCAAGAACAAGAGTTGAGGACTAAGATACTGAAGGAAGCGCATCAAAGTAAATACACAATCCATCCTGGATGCACTAAAATGTACCAGGATTTAAAAAGGATGTATTGGTGGCCAGGGATGAAAAATGACATTGCTGAGTTCGTGGCAAAATGTTTAACTTGTCAGAAGGTGAAAGTGGAACATCAAAAGCCAGCAGGATTTCTTCAACCTCTGGAGATTCCTGAATGGAAATGGGACAGTATTTCGATGGACTTTGTTGTAGGTTTACCTAAGACTTCAGTGGGACATGACTCTATCTGGGTAATAGTTGACAGATTAACCAAATCTGCTCACTTTTTGCCCATAAAAATTAACTTTTCACTAGATAAATTGGCCCAATTGTATGTTCAGGAAATAGTTAGACTTCATGGGATTCCCTTAAATATTGTTTCTGATAGAGATCCGAGGTTCACATCGAGGTTTTGGAAGGCGTTGCAAGAAGCTTTTGGAACCCAGTTGCGGTTCAGTACTGCATATCATCCTCAAACTGATGGGCAGACTGAACGAACAATTCAAACCCTAGAAGATATGTTGAGGGCCTGTGTGATAGAGCAAGGTAAAGGATGGGATAAGTACCTACCTTTAGTAGAGTTTGCTTATAATAATAGTTATCACTCTAGCATTAAGATGGCCCCCTATGAAGCTTTATACGGTAGAAAGTGCCGATCTCCACTATGTTGGTTCGAGGTAGGAGAAAAGAACTTGATGGGTCCTGATCTAGTTCAACAAACCTCTGAACAAATCAGGATGATACGAAACAAAATACTTACAGCACAGAGTCGGCAAAAGAGTTACTACGATAAGAGACATAGACCTCTAGAGTTTGAGGAAGGAGACCATGTATTTTTGAAACTTTCCCCGACTACTGGAGTTGGTAGGTCTCTCAAAACAAGAAAGCTAAGTCCGCGATTTTTAGGACCCTACCAAATTCTAAAGAAAGTTGGGACATCAGCATATCAAGTTGCTCTCCCACCTAATTTGTCCAACCTGCATAATGTTTTCCACGTATCACAGCTGCGGAAGTATCTTTCAGATTCATCACATATAATACTGGATGAACCAATCCAAATAAAGGAGAACATGACATACCAGCTAGTACCTGCATCCATATTGGACACTGACGTGAAGCAACTGAGAAATAAAACCATTCCCCTAGTTAAGGTGTTATGGGAAGGTTTGACTCCGGAAGAAGCAACTTGGGAGCTGGAAGAAGTCATGAGGAAGAAATATCCGCAATTATTCTTATAAGGTAATTTCTGAAATTTTGAGGACAAAATTACTTTTAGGGGGAGAGAAATGTAACATCCTTAATTTCGTTTCTTTTATTGATAAAGGTACATAAAAAATTTAATTAAGGAAATAAAATTTATTAGACAATATTTTAGATATCTAAGGAAATATAATCCTTAGAAATTCTTCAACTTATGTATATGCATAGAAAATGTTTCTAACATTAAGAGAACAAATAAAGAAGGAAAATCTAATAGGAAAGAAATTAGAAATAACATACTAAAGAGATGCAAAATTTTTGGATAAGGAAGATAAATTTTTAGAAACAAGTAAAGGTCTTAAAATTTCAAAGAACATTGAATTAGGGTAATTTTTCCTAATTCAAGAACTATAGTTACTAAGTTTAAAATCTTTACCCATACATTGGGCTTTTACCTATGGACACTTCATATAGAGTTTTTCCACTTCACATAAGTTTCTAGCAAGCCCATTGGATAACCTAAACAAGAAATTAAACATAGACTTGGACTAGGATATAGTAATTTCACCAATAGCCCAAAAATTATGAAAATGTGACCAAGCCCACCAAGAAAGGAAGAATTTTATCCAAAGCAAAGAAAATGGGTAGGACAAGCCCATAATGGGTAAGAATAAGCCCAAATCCAAGAGGAAAAATAAAATAAAATAAATTAGATGATGATATAATAATAAGAATAAAGATTAGGTTACATGGCATTAAGACAAAAATTTAGCAAGTGGTGTGATTCTACATTCATCATTTAGGCAAGTGGCATGATAATACAAGGCTTTAGGACAAAAACATCTATATCCTTCACTCATAATTTTAGCAAGTGGTATGATAATACATGGTATTAGGACAAAACATTCATAGCCCACACAAATAATATCAACCAAATAATGGAGATTGAAGGGCTAGAAATTTGCCACTTAAAAAGGCAACCTATCATAATTGATTAAGACAAAAGAAAAATTAAATGAATCCCTAAATCAAAGGGACCTTGTCCCTTATCTTAAGAACATATCATCATAATTTTCAAAATACAAATCTCCTTTTCCTATGCATATCTTGACTAAGGAAGAGGAAGACAAGAACATAAGTTGTTTGTTTTCCAAAAATTCAACAAAGTGTATCTTAATTGTGATAAGGTAGATCCATGATCATGAAAGGTGAATTATTTGGTGGTCTATATAAGAGAACCCACCCTTACAACACTTTAATTTCGTCCAAGTGAGAAAGAGAGAGAAATAGAAGCAAGGTAGAGTGAGGAAAGGAGAGAAGAGAGAAGAAGAAAGGAAGGAAGAAGAAGGAGAAGTTTAGAAAGCTAAAGGTAAGTTTAACAATATTTCTTTTTGAAGAAAACTTTTGAAACTTATAATATTTATATGAGATTTTGATCTTAGAACTTTTATGATTGGTCATGATGTTGCTATATCATGTTACATATTGATCTTGCATGTGATGTATGTTTGAATACTTAGGTTGGTGTAGATAGTTCTGCATGGTTATGGCTATGGGTGGCAGAATTTTAAGCTTCGGTATTTTAATTTCTGGGAACAATCTATAAGGAATTAAAATACATGGTTAACATAAGAATTAAAGATATATGTGTCCCGGATTTATAGCCACTGGAATCATTCCATTTGGAGTCCATATGAGGTAGATATGGTCTGATTAATAGTCAAAGGTCAGAAAATGAATCATCAGGGAAGAATATGTTAGGATAGCTTCGGTATTTTAATTTCTGGGAACAATCTATAAGGAATTAAAATACATGGTTAACATAAGAATTAAAGATATATGTGTCCCGGATTTATAGCCACTGGAATCATTCCATTTGGAGTCCATATGAGGTAGCTATGGTCTGATTAGTAGTCAAAGGTCAGAAAATGAATCATCAGGGAAGAATATGTTAGGATAGCTTCGGTAATTTAATTTCTGGGAATTATTGGTAGGGAATTAAAATAAATGGTTAACATAAGAATTAAAGATAAATGTGTCATGGAGTTTTAGCCACTGGAATCATTCCATTTGGAGTCCATATGAGGTAGCTATGGTCTGATTAGTAGTCAAAGGTCAGAAAATGAATCATTAGGGAAGAATATGTTAGGATAGCTTCGGTAATTTAATTTCTGGGAATTATTGGTAGGGAATTAAAATAAATGGTTAACATAAGAATTAAAGATATGTATGTCATGGATTGTTAGCCACTGGAATCATTCAATTTGGAGTCCATATGAGGGAGATATGAGCCGATTAGTAGACAAAGGTCAGAAAATGGGTCATCAGGGAAAAATATGTTAGGATAGCTTCGGTATTTTAATTTCTGAGAAGTATCTGTAAGGAATTAAAATAAATTATTAACATAAGAATTAAAGATAAATGTGTCATGGATTTTTAGGCACTGGAATCATTCAATTTGAAGTCCATTTGAGGTAGATATAAGTTGATTAGTAAGCAGAGGTCAGAAAATGTTTGTTCAGAATATGTTATTAAAGCTTTAGTTTTTGAATTTCTGGAAAATATTCTGTAGGAAGTTAAAATCGTACGCCAAGATAACAATTATAGATATAGGGCTCATGGATTTTTACCAACTGGAATAACTCAATTTGGAGTTCAAATTTGGGAGATATGGTCTAATTTGTCAGTAAAGGTCAGAACTTACACGAGAAGAAATAATCTGTACATTTAGGGAGTAATATCACCTTGATTTCTTAATATTTCGCTACAATGTTCAACATAATAGTTTTAGATAATTGTTTTATCTTGAAATTGACACTAAGATCACCTACATCAGAGTTAAATTGAGGGAGTTATGCTCTGATTAGTAAGAGAAGGTTAGATAGGATGAAAACCTGCATCAAGAAAATAAAGAAATAAAATTAGTATTTTAAAAAGAAGATGAATATTAACAAATGACTAGTATAGCCATAGCCATTGCCATTGCATGAACTTATTACCATTTTAAGTGTGTAATTTTTAACATGGAATTTACCCTAGTACTCATATAAATTTACAAGAAGTTTTGAAAGTGCCGGTTTTATTTGAAAAATCTTAGTATGCTCCGTGGTTGCAGTATTTTCACATCAGAAAAGAATTATTCTAGTTACTGGAAAACAAAATTGTGATTTGTGAAAAGTGCATGTCTAAGGAAAGCTCTGGCAAGGAAAGACATGGTACTTAAGCGTGTCCATTAGTGACCCACCTCTCTTTCCTGGGAACTTTTCTGGTGCGCTGTTTACAGACTACAATTACTATCCAGTTACCAAGGTATTAGTATGGAATTTTGACATGGAAATGTTTTATAAAGTGATATTTTAAATGGTTATGTTCATGGCATGATTACCAATGATTTATGGTAATAGTTATATTTTGATGAACATACTTGTTATTGAAAGCATGTTTTTGGCTATCATTGTGAAAAGAAAAGAAATGAGCACGGTCACATGGCAATCCGTGTGGTGCACCAGTAGGGGACGCCCTACCAACGGTTATGATCATGTTAATAAGAAAAGAAAGAGAAAGTGTGCCATGTCGGACGGAGCGAGATAAACCCGTACCGAAAAGTAGAGAATACTCACCCTGACCGGGGTAGCTTGAAGTAAGAATAAGTGGATAGCCATCATATGAAACTCGAAAAATAGTTATTCATACCATACATGTCATAACTGTATAATTTTCATGTGCATGATAAAGTGCATTCATGTGACTTAAAGATATTTTCTGTAGTTTATACAGCTGAACATGACAGGATGAACTATATTGATGGTAAATTATGATTTATTGTTGAACTTACTGGGATTTAATTCTCACTATATTTCCATATCATGTTCAGAATAATAAATATGCAGATATTCTCTATGACACTTATTATCTCTGTACGTTGGATCGAGGTGCCCTACCTTGGGCAACTTCCAGTTATTTCTGATGTAACTGTCGTAGATGTAACTGAGATTCCGGTGGACGTGCCACCCGAACCAGTGTCCCCGGAAGTAGTCGATATAGATGATTAGAACTAATATGTATCTTTGTACAAATGTTTGTAAAATAATGGTGTGTAGTTTGTAAAATAATAGTGTGTATGGAAACTCAGTATTGTATAAATTAAATAAATATTATATTGAATTAAGTTGTAACGAGGTAATAACTTCATGGTATTTTGAAAAAAAAAATTTACATAAATGGAGTTGTTACATCTTGCATGTGATGTATCTTTGAATACTTAGGTTGGTGTAGATAGTTCTGCATGGGTATGGCTATGGGTGACAGAATTTTAAGCTTCGTTGTTTTAATTTCTGGGAACAATCTATAAGGAATTAAAATAAATGGTTAACCTAAGAATTAAAGATATATGTGTCATAGATTTTTAGCCACTGGAATCATTCAATTTGGAGTCCATATGAGGTACATATGGTCCAATTAGTAAGCAAAGGTCAGAAAATGGTTCATCAGGGAAGAATATGTTAGGATAGCTTCTATTTTTTAATTTCTGGGAACAATCTATAAGGAATTAAAATAAATGGTTAACATAAGAATTAAAGATATATGTGTCACGGATTTGTAACCACTGGAATCATTCAATTTGGAGTCCATATGAGGTTGATATAGTCCGATTAGTAGTCAAAGGTCAGAAAATGGTTCATCAGGGAAGAATATGTTATCTACATCTTATTTATTCTGGTTGACCAATTCCGGAGATACAGGTGCGGGTGGTTGCACCGTCACCGGGATCTAAGCCAACTCGACCACAAACATTTTATTTGCTTTTGGGATCTGCCCAACATAAAGTACTCAATCCAACGTGCACTAAAAGCGAGAGCTATAGAAAATTCTGCATAACTAATTTTCTGAACATGATATGGAAATATAGTGAGAATTAAATCTCAGTAAGTTCAACAATAAATCGTAATCAATATAGCTTATCACGTCATGTTCAGCTGTATAAACTACAGAAAATATCTTTGGTCACATAATGCATTATATCTATGCACATAAGAATCATACAGTAATGATATGTATGACATGATTAGCGATTTTCATAATATCATATGATGACTATCAATTTTTTCTCATATCAAGCTACCCCGGTCAGGTTGAGTATTTTCTACTCTCCGGTACGGGTTTTTCTCGCTCCGTCCGACATGGACCACTTTCTCTTTCTTTTCTCATTAACATGATCATAACCGTTGGTAAGGCGTCCCCTACTGGTGCACCACACGGATTGCCATGTGACCGTGCTCATTTCTTTTCTTTTCACAATGATAGCCAAAAATATGCTTTCAATAACAAGTATGTTCATCAAAATATAACTATTACCATAAATCATTGGTAATCATGCCATGAACATAACCATTTCAAATAACACTTTATAAAATATTTCCATGTCAGAATTTTACACTTAAGATGGTAAGAAGTTCATACAATGGCAATGGCTATGGTATATACTAGTCATTTATAAGATTCGTCTTCTTTTTTTAATATTAATTTTATTTCTTTATTTTCATGATGTAGGTTTTCATCATATCTAACCTTCTGTTACTAATCAGAGCATAACTCCCTTAATTGAACTCCGATGTAGGTAATCTTAGTGTCAATTTCAAGATAAAATAATTATCTAAAACTATTATGTTGAATATTGTAGCGAAATATTAAGAAATCAATGTGATATTACTCCCTAAATGTACATGTTATTTTTTTCTCGGATAGGTTCAGACCTCTACCTACTAATTGGACCATATCTACCACATATGGACTCCAATTTGAGTGATATTAGTGGCTAAAAATCTGTGACACACATAACTATAATTCTTATCTTAACCATTTATTTTAATTCCATACAGACAATTCCCAGAAATTAAAATACAGAAGATATCCTAACATATTCTTTCCTGATGAACCATTTTCTGACCTTTGACTACTAATCAGCTCATATCTTCCTCATATGGACTCCAAATTGAATGATTCCAGTGGCTACAAATCCGTGACACACATAGCTATAATTCTTATGTTATCCATTTATTTTAATTCAATACAAATAATTTCTATAAATTAAAATACAGAAGCTATCCTAACATATTCTTCCCAGATGAACCATTTTCTGACCTTTGACTAATATTTAGATCATATCTACCTCATATGGACTTCAAATGGAATGTTTCCAGTGGCTAGAACTCCGTGACACATATATCTTTAATTCTTATGTTGACCATTTTTTTTAATTCTCTACATATAATTCCCAGAAATTAAAATACAGAAGCTATCCTCACATATTCTTCCCTAATGAACCTTTTTCTGAACTTTGACTACTAATCGGCCCATATCTACCTCATATGGACTCCACATTGATTGATTCCAGTGGCTAAAAATCAGTGATACATATATATTTAATTCTTATGTGAACCATTTATTTTAATTCCCTACAGATAATTCCCAGAAATTAAAATACAGAAGCTATCCTAACATATTCTTCCCTGATGAACCATTTTCTAACCTTTGACTACTAATCATACCATATCTACCTTATATGGACTCCAAATTGATTGATTTTAGTGGCTAAAAATCCGTGACACATATATCTTTAATTCTTATGCTAACCATTTATTTGAATTCCCCACAGATAATTCCCAAAAATTAAAATACAGAAGCTATCGTAACATTCTTCACTGATGAACTATTTTCTGACATTTGACTACTAATCGGACCATATCTACCTTATATGGACTCCAAATTGATTGATTCCTGTGGCTAAAATTCTGTGATACATAGATCTGTAATTTTTATGTTAACCATTTATTTGAATTCTCTACAGATAATTCCCAGAAATTAAAATACAGAAGCTATCGTAACATATTCTTCACTGATGAACTAATTTCTGACCTTTGACTACTAATTGGACCATATCTACCTCATATGGACTACAAATTGATTGATTCCTGTGGATAAAAGTCCGTGACATATATAAATTTAATTCTTATGTTAACCATTTATTTTAATTCCCTACAGATAATTCCCAGAAATTAAAATACAGAAGCTATCCTAACATATTCTTCCCTAATGAACCATTTTCTGACCTTTGACTACTAATTCGACCATATCTACCTCATATGGACTCCAAATTGATTGATTCCAGTGGCTAAACATCCGTGACACATATATCTTTAATTCCTATGTTAACTATTTATTTTAATTCCCTACAGATAATTCCTAGAAATTAAAATACAGAAGCTAAAATTTTTGCCACCCATAGCCATACCTATGCAGAACTTTCTATACCAGTCTAAGTATTCAAACATACATCACATGCAAGATCAATATGTAACATGATATAGCAACATCATGACCAATCATCAAAGTTCTAAGATCAAAATCTCATATAAATATTATAAGTTTCAAAAGTTTTCTTCAAAAAGAAATATTGTTAAACTTAGCTGGAACACTTAATCGCCTAGACTTCTCCTTCCCCTTTCTTCCCTTCTTCCTCTCCTTTCCTCACTCTACCTTGCTTCTATTTTTCCTCTCCCTCACTTGGACGAAATTCTAATGTTGTAAGGGTGGGTTTTCTTATATATACCACCAAATAATTCACCTTTCATGATCATTGGTCTACCTTATCACAATTAGGATACACTTTGTTGAATTTTTGGAAAACAAACAACTTATGTTCTTGTCTTCCTCTTCCTTAGTCAAAATATGCATAGAAAAAGGAGATTTGTATTTTGAAAATTATGATGATATGTTCTTAAGATAAGGGACAAGGTCCCTTTGATTTAGGGATTCTTTTCCATTTTCTTTTGTTTTAAACAAGTATGATAGGTTTTCCTTTTTAGGTGGCAAATTTCTATCCCTTGAATTTCCATTATTTGGTTGATATTATTTGTGTGGGATAGGAATGTTTTGTCCTAATTCCATGTATTATCATACCACTTGCTAGAATTATGAGTGTAGGATATAGATGTTTTTGTCCTAAAGTCTTGTATTATCTTGCCACTTGCCAAAATGACGAATGTAAAATCACACCACTTGCTAAATTTTTGTCTTAATGCCATTTAACCTAATCTTTATTATTACATTATTATACCATCACCTAATTTATTTTATTTTATTTTTCCTCTTGGTTTTGGGCTTATTCCTACCTATTTTCTTTGCTTTGGATAAAATTCTACCTTTCTTGGAGGGCTTGGTCACATTTTCATAATTTTTGGGCTATTGGTCCAATTACTATATCCTAGACCAAGTCTATGTTTTATTTCTTGTTTAGGTTATCCAATGGCTTGCTAGAAACTTATGTGAAGTGGAAAAACTCTATATGAAGTGTCCATAGGTAAAAGCTCAATGTATGGGTAAAGATTTTAAACTTAGTAACTCTAGTTCTTGAATTAAGAAAAATTACCCTAATTCAATGTTCTTGAAATTTTAAGACCTTTACTTGTTTCTAAAATTTATCTTCCTTATCCAAGAATTTTTGCATCTCACAGAAGCTGTCCTAACATATTCTTCCCTAATGAACCATTTTCTGACCTTTGACTACTAATCGGACCATATCTACCTCATAAGGACTCCAAATTGAATGATTCCAGTGGCTACAAATCCGTGACACATATATCTTTAATTGTTATGTTAAACATTTATTTTAATTCCCTATAGATAATTCCCAAAAATTAAAATGCAGAAGCTATCCTAACATATTCTTCCCTGATGAACCATTTTCTGACCTTTGACTACTAATCATCTCATATCTTCCTCATATGGACTCCACATTGAATGATTTCAGTGGCTACAAATCCATGACACACATAGCTATGATTCTTATGTTAACCATTTATTTTATTTCCATACATATAATTCTCAGAATTTAAAATACAGAAGCTGTCCTAACATATTCTTCCCTGATGAACTATTTTTTGACCTTTGATCTACTCATATCTTCCTAATATGGACTCCAAATTGAATGATTCCAATGGCTAAACATCCATGACACACACATCTATAATTCTTCTGTTAACCATTTATTTTAATTCCATCCAGATAATTCCCAAAAATTTAAAAACAGAAGCTGTCCTAACATAATCTTCCCTGATGAACCATTTTCTGACCTTTGACTACCAATCAGCTCATATCTTCCTCATTGGGACTCCAAATTGAATGATTCCAGTCGCTAAAAATCCATGACAGACATAACTATAATTCTTATGTTAACCATGTATTTTAATTCCCTACAGATAATTCCCAGAAATTAAAACACTGAAGCTATCCTAATATATTCTTCCCTGATTAACCATTTTCTGACCTTTGTTTACTAATCGGAAAATATCTACCTCATATGAGCTCTAAATTGAATGATTCCAGTGGCTAAACATCCATGACACACATATCTATAATTCATATGGTAACCATTTATTTTAAGTCCTTATAGATTGTTCCCAGAAATTAAAACACCAAAACTAACAATTCTGTCACCCATAGCCATAACCATGCAGAACTATCTACACCAACCTAAGTATTCAAACATACATCACATGCAAGATCAATATGTAACATGATATAGCAACATCCATGACCAGTCATCAAAGTTCTAAGATGAAAATCTCATATAAATATTATAAGTTTCAAAAGTTTTCTTCAAAAAGAAATATTGTTAAACTTACCTGGAGCAGTTAGTCCCCTAGACTTCTCCTTCATCTTTCTTCCTTTCTTCCTCTCCTTTCCTCACTCTACCTTGCTTCTATTTTTCCTCTCCCTCACTTGGATGAAATTCTAATGTTGTAAGGGTGGGTTTTCTTATATAGACCACCAAATAATTCACCTTTCATGATCATAGGTCTACCTTATCACAATTAGCATACACTTTGTTGAATTTTTGGAAAACAAACAACTTATGTTCTTGTCTTCCTTTTCCTTAGTCAAGATATGCATAGAAAAAGGAGATTTGTTTTTTGAAAATTATGATGATATGTTCTTAAGATAAGGGACAAGGTCCCTTTGATTTAGGGATTTATTTCCATTTTCTTTTGTCTTAAACAATTATGAAAGGTTTGCCTTTTTAGGTCGCAATTTTCTAGCCCTTGAATCTCCATTATTTGGTTGATATTATTTGTGTGGGATAGGAATGTTTTTGTCACATCCCTACGTTAGGGACGTGAAAATCTCTTATATTCGATAAATTTTTCCTATTATGTTCTTGAAAATAGTTTCACAATATAACATATTCGAGTATTACCATATGTTTACAAATTTGCAATATTAAGTACAATCGACCACATAATTAGTCATAATAGGGTAATATCATACATTTACACATTATTCAGTATAGCTAATTATACATGCCAGGTCTACTCTTATCAGTGTTACAGCGGAAACAAGGATCCTGCCCGTGACGTTCAGAGCAACTCTAGAGTACAAATATTTTACAAGTTTACATTCTGAGAGCCTAGAAACAATTTAGGCTCACCACTTAATATGACACCCAATCAATCAAGTAGCCATAAGACCAAATTCTGGGTCTTTATCTGAAAAATATATCAACCACGTGTAGTGAGTTTTACAACTCAGTGAGCAGTTAATACCTCCTATAACCTCTCAGATCAACATAAGGATGTACTCTTATTTTAAAAATTTTATCATATTAAAATCTACCGTTCAGAAATACATCCTTATGGGACCCGCATTTTCAAAATATTCTCAGTTCTTGTACCCACATATGATACAAATTGATCTTAAATCAAATTTGACATGCAATAAAAATCAATTCTGTTATAGAATATTCAAGTATGCCACAACTTCAATATATTCAATAGCTAAACATGGATTGTGAGTTCATCACTCTTCTGCCTCCTCACAATACCATAGCCATAATCATCAGGGAATGTGAGTTCATCACCCTACTGCCTCCTCACATTACCACTGACTACAACTTTAATAGATCAACAGGGAATGTGAGTTCATCACCCTTCTGCCTCCTCACATTACCACTGTCATCATCACAATAGGTAATTAAGGAATGTGAGTTCATCACCCTACTGCCTCTTCACATTACCACTAATACCACCTTCACAATACCGTCTCAAGCCATATAATCCCGTCATTACTCATAAATGCATATATATAAACATGTATAATAGTGCATATCCATCAAATGCAATGCATTATTATCATATAACTCGCCATACATTCATATTCAGCAACTTATCACTTTCAAAACAGAGTTTTCATTCTCAGTACAAAATCTTTTATCATAAATTTTTTAATCAGAGAAATCATATAATTGTGCTCATATCCGAGGCAAACATAACATTATAAAATCAATGTCATATGCATATCATATTTTCTTTGCCATGTAATGCGAAATGCATTTAGAAATAACATATTCAAAGCATTTCAAAATCTCTTTCAAAAATCATACTCTTCTTGAACTAAATATCATTTCTCAATCATTTCAAATATTCCAACCCATTTCAGAAACATATGAACATATAAATAACATGTAATCGTACTCATTAATCAATGAAAAGTTCAAGAAGAGTAAAAACAAGCTATAGGAAGAATTATCTACTCACCACTTTGAAGTACAAAGTTGGACACCGTTAAAATCTTAATTTCTGATCCGAATTCAGCAAAATAAACCCCAAAATCGAGTCCAGAACGTCTGAAAACCTTAAAAATGACTCCGGATTTGCGAAATTTGGCTTCTGGGAGCTCGGTCAAGGTAGGTCAACGCAAGGAGGTCCGGTTGCCACGCGTTACACGCGCCGCCCAAGGAGCTGCGTGTGGGCTTCACTCGCCGAGAGAGATACAGCGCGTGGGGGCGCGTGCGGTGGTGGATATGGCTGAAATTTGAGATCCAAAGGTTTCGGTGCCTTCTAGATCGATCTACGGTGTTAGTTTTTGCTTTTGAGAACTAAAAATAGGAGTTTGGAGGGTTACCTTTTTGGCCGATTTTCCCTTCAATTTTTCGGCCAATTTCCGGCCAATTCTCCAGAAACCAATCGGATGGATTTGAAGAACTCTTCATCCTGAGTCCGTTGGTGGTGGTGGTGTCGAAATCCGAGTTCCGAAAGTGCGAGAATCCTAGAGAGAAGATTTAGGGATTTTAGAGAGAGAAAATAGGGAGAGAGAGGAAGGGATCCGAATTTTCTCCAGTTTTCTTGCTGTAGAGCGTTTAAAATATCTTAAGGGACGAATTTGCAAATTTTCTATTTTTGAGGAAGGTCCTTGCAAATTTTTCATATTTACATTTTGACCCCAAACTTGTAGGTAATTGCATTTTTGCCCCGAAACGTAAATTCCTCACATTTCTTTTATAATTCTTTAATTCATGTAAATAATAACTTATTTTCACCGGGTTCTAACTCCATCTTTGAAATCCTCTCTTTAATTCCAATTTTTCTTTAATTGAAATCCCCATTTTCAAAATTATCTCTTTTATTCCAAATTTTGTTTAATTGAAAATTTACGTTATATTTACGGCTATTACATTCTTCCCCCCTTAAAGAAATTCGGTCCCCGAATTTCATCACCACAGTTGTAGATAAACACTAACCTCATTGTTCAAACAAATGTGGATATCTGGCACAGATGTCATCTTCTCTTTTCCACGTAGCTTCCTCATATGAGTGATTTTGCCATATCACTTTAACCATAGAAATATCTCGTGACCGCAACTTCTTCACTTGTCGATCAGCAATAGATATCGGCTTTTCCTCATAGGTTAAATTCTTTTCCAATTGAATTTCCTGGGGTTGAATGACATGAGTAGGATCCGGTAAGTATTTTCGTAACATAAACACATGAAATACTGGATGAACATCACTCAGTTCTGGTGGCAGAGCTATGCGATATGCCACTGCACCTATTCTATCCAACATTTCAAAAGGGCCTATATACCGAGGGCTTAACTTCCCTTTCTTTCCAAATCTCATCACTCCTTTCATGGGTGAGACTTTCAGGAATACTTGTTCACCCTCTGAAAATTCTAACTCCCTTCGTCTATTGTCAACATACGCCTTTTGTCTACTCTGAGCTGCCTGCAGCCTTTCTCTAATCAACTTTACTTTGTTCAAAGCTTCTTGTACAAGATCTGGCCCTATAAGTTTAGCCTCGCCCACTTCAAACCATCCAATAGGGGATCTACACCATCTACCATACAAAGCTTCAAATGGGGCCATCTGTATACTAGTTTGGTAACTATTATTATATGCAAATTCAGCCAAAGACAAGTACATATCCCAACTTCCACCAAAATCACAAATGCAGGCTCGGACCATGTCTTCTAAAATCTGAATCGTACGCTCAGACTGACCATCAGTTTGGGGATGGAAAGCTGTGCTAAAATCCAATCTCATTCCTAATGCTTCTTGAAAAGCTTTCCAAAATCGTGCCGTGAACTGCGGCCCCCGATCAGATATAATCGATATAGGGACTCCATGTAGCCTAACTATTTCATTTAAATAGAGCCTTGCATACTGAGTTACATTGTAGGTTATTTTCACAGGCAGAAAGTGTGCTGACTTCATCATGCGGTCTATAATAACCCAGATAGAATCATTTCCTTTGGGAGTTCTTGGTAATCTAGTGATAAAATCCATAGTAATTCTCTCCCACTTCCATTCTGGTATTTCTATTCGCTGATGTAACCCTGCAGGTCATTGATGTTCAGCTTTTACCTGCTGGCATGTCAAGCAATGGCAAACATATTCCGCAATATCCCTCTTCATACCATCCCACCAATACAATTCCTTCATGTCTTGGTACATCTTTGTCGTTCCTGGGTGTATGGTATATGTAGATCGATGTGCTTCCTCCAAAACTTGTTTCCTCAAATCATTAACATTTGGGACACATAATTGTCTACCGTATCTTAATACCCCTTCAGTATCCACTGAGAATTCAGAATCCTTGCTATCCTTCATTTCACTCTTAATCTTGAGCAAATTAGCATCCTTGTCTTGATCGGCTTTGATTTGCTCCACTAAGGAAGATTGGAGCTACACATGAGCCAATAATATTTTCGGTTCTTTTACTTCAAACTTTATCCCCTTACTTTTTAACTTATGGATTTCTTCTAACAATGGTCGTCGCACCTCTGCTATATGAGCCAAACTTTCCATTGACTTTCTGCTTAGAGCATCAGCTACTACATTTGCTTTACCTGGATGATACAAAATCGTACAGTCATAATCTTTTAGTAGCTCCATCCATCTTCTTTGCGTTAAATTAAGATCCTTTTGTTGAAAAATATACTTGAGACTCTTGTGATCTGTATAAATCTCACAAGTTCTTCCATACAGGTAATGTCTCCAAATCTTTAGAGCAAATACTACAGCTGCCATCTCTAAATCATGGGTGGGATAATTCTGTTTATGCTTCTTCAATTGTCTGGATGTATAAGCAACTACTCTTCCATTTTGCATTAACACACAACTTAAGCCCACTCTAGATGCATCACAGTATACTACATAATCTCTAGTATCCGTAGGAATGGTAAGGATTGGGGCTGTGGTCAAGCACTCCTTTAGTTTCTTAAAACTCCCTTCACAAGCATCAGATCACTCAAATTTTATTCCTTTCCTAGTCAATCTGGTCAAAGGAGCAGCTATTTTTGAAAAATCTTTAACAAATCTACGGTAATAGCCTGCTAACCCAAGAAAACTACGAATTTCAGTTACTGTCATAGGGCGTGGCCATTGCTGTACTGCTTCTATTTTTTTAGGATCAACATGAATACCATATTTGGTAACCACATGCCCTAGGAATGTAACACTATTAAGCCAAAATTCACACTTTGAAAACTTAGCATACAACTGATGTTCTCTTAGGGTTTGCAAAGCTATCCTTAGATGTTGCTCATGCTCCTCTGACCTCTTTGAATACACCAGAATATCATCGATAAATACAATAATAAACTGATCCAAGAAAGGTTTGAATACTCTATTCATTAAGTCCATAAATGCAGCTGGGGCATTCGTTAAACGAAATGGCATTACTAAGAACTCGTAGTGCCCATACCGAGTCCTAAAAGCAGTTTTTGAAATATCTTCCTTCTTTATTTTCAATTGATGATACCCAGATCTCAGATCAATTTTTGAAAAACATTGAGCACCTTGTAACTGATCAAACAAATCATATATTCTGGGTAGAGGATATTTATTTCGTATAGTTACTTTGTTCAACTGCCTATAATCAATACATAAACGTAAGGATCCATCCTTTTTCTTTACAAAGAGGACAGGAGCACCCCAAGGAGATGTGCTAGGTCGAATAAAACCTTTATCTAGTAAATCTTGCAGTTGCTCCTTCAATTCCTTAAGTTCTGCGGGTGCCATCCTATAAGGAGGTATGGATATTGGTTGTGTTCCGGGAAAAAGATCAATACCGAACTCAATCTCTCGGTCTGGTAGTAATCCTGGCAACTCTTCAGGAAATACATCAGGGAATTCTTTAACTACTGGAACCTGCTCTAAACTTGTATACTTCATATCAACATCCCTGACTACTACTAAATATCCCTGACATCCTCTTCGTAACAGTTTATGAGCTGTTAAAGCTGAAATTAAATTACTAGATTCCTTACTACAATCTCCTTGTATCATAAAGGAAGATTCTCCAAGAACATTAAACTTAATCACCTTATGATGACAGTCTAGAATGGCATGGCATGATGCCAACCAATCCATTCCCAAAATCACATCAAAGTCTATCATATTTAGAACTATCAAATCTATAAGAGTCTCCTTGCCTTCTATCGAAATCTCACATGATTTATACACATCATTTACTAATAGAAATTCTCCCATTGGAGTAGCAACCATGAAAGAACAATGCAAACTAGCAGGATCTCTATCCAAGTTCTTAGCAAAGCATGGTGATATATAAGAATGAGTAGAACCAAGATCGAACAGAACATATGCTTTATGGGAACATACTGATAATGTACCTGTCATAACTACATTTGAGGCCTGAGCATCCTGTCGTGTCAAGGTAAAAACTCGAGCTGGTTCTCGCCCTCGATTTCCTGATCCTCTACTAGTACCACCACTACTTGCTTGGACTGAAGCTGCTCTACTAGGTCGTGCTGGGGCACAGATGCAGGTGGTGAAGTTGGTTGCACTGATGCTTGACTAAAACTTCGCAGTTGTGGACAATTTCTCATCAGATGACCCATTTGTCCACACTTAAAACATGCACCAGTTTCTCTACGACACTGTCCAGTATGGGACCTACCACAATTTGGACATGGTGGAATCGATCTTGAGTCTTGTTGACTCGGGGGTCTCATATCTCTTTGGAACATTCTCTGCTTGTTAATGTTAACTGATGGCTGGTTAGAACTACCAGCTCCTGTTTGAGTAAAACGCTGTGGATTTTGAAATCTTGATCCACTGATAGTAGGATTATATCTAGTCTGGGCATTACTATATTGATCTCTTTTCCTTCTCTTAAGACCTTCTATGTCAGCTTGCTCTCATGTTTCCATCATTCTAGCACAATTCACAGCTGCTGAATAAGTTGAAAAATGATCCATCTGAAGACCCACTGACTTAAACAATGGGCGTATCAATCCCAAAACAAACCTCTTAATTCTATCCTTTTCAGTAGGGACCAGATATGGTGCATATCTGGACAACTGGGTAAAACGGATGTCATATTCAGAAACTGACATGTTTGGTATTTGTTTTAATTCCTCAAACTCTCTGGCCCTCTTGTCTCTTTGACTTGTTGGTAGAAAGCGATTCATAAATGCTTCCTTAAATTTGTCCCACTCCATTGGTGGTAAAACAACTGCCCGTCCTTGTACAAATGTCTCAAACCAAACTTGGGCCACATTAGACAATTTGAAAAGACACCAACTCAACAGATCTTCTACTAGAGCACCCCAAGGCTCTAAAAACTCGTTCCACAGCATCAATAAATATCTGTGGGTCTTCCTGAACATCTGACCCAGAAAAAGTTGGAGGTTTTAACTTAAGGAATTGCGGTAATGACACCTTAATCCCTCTAAGCTTGTCCTCTTGGTCAGCTGTTCTTCTCAGTTCTTGCACTTTAGGAGCATGTTCTGCTGGCTGGCCTTCCTTTCTACCCTGTTCCACTACAAATCTAGCCAATGTTTCTAAACTTCTATGTATACCAGCAATCATATCAGCGGTTATATTTGGTGGCTCCTGAGGGGTTTATACTCTTTCCCCAGGAACTCTATCAGACACTGGAGTCTGTTCATCTTGTCTTGGGGTTCTCAATACCCGTGCACGTCCTCTACCTCTACCTCTTCCTCTAGGTCGGCCTCTACCACGGCCTCTTTATACTGGTATTGTAGATTGTGCAGACTCTTCTGTAGAGGGTGCATGATCTATAGCTTCTTCTCTAGTGACCGCTCTAGTTCTTGGCGGCATCATTAACTATACAGAATAAAACACCTCTTTAAGATACTATACTACGTATTCAAACTTTACTCAAGGAATTTAAAGACACTTAGAATAGAAAGGAAGTGAATATCCTATAGAATCCCTCAACAGCACCTGAAGTATAAATATGTCCAGCTCATATCGATACTAAAGGTCCTACTAAAGAATCCTTTGCTCTGATTGTCACAGGGAAACCTAATGCTCTGATACCAACTTGTCACATCCCTACGTTAGGGACGCGAAAATCTCTTATATTCGATAAATTTTTCCTATTATGTTCTTGAAAATAGTTTCACAATATAACATATTCGAGTATTACCATATGTTTACAAATTTGCAATATTAAGTATAATCGACCACATAATAAGTCATAACAGGGTAATATCATACATTTACACATTATTCAGTATAGCTAATTATACATGCCAGGTCTACTCTTATCAGTTTTACAGCGAAAACAAGGATCCTGCCCATGACGTTCAGAGCAACTCTAGAGTACAAATATTTTACAAGTTTACATTCTGAGAGCCTAGAAACAATTTAGGCTGACCACTTAATATGACACACAATTGATCAAGTAGCCGCAGGACCAAATTATGGGTCTTTATCTGAAAAATATATCAACCACGTGTAGTGAGTTTTACAACTCAGTGAGCAGTTAATACCTCCTATAACCTCTCAGATCAACATAAGGATGTACTCTTATTTTAAAAATTTTATCATATTAAAATCTACCGTTCAGAAGTACATCCTTATGGGACCCACATTTTCAAAATATTCTCAGTTCTTGTACCCACATATGATACAAATTGATCTTAAATCAAATTTGACATGCAATAAAAATCAATTCTGTTATAGAATATTCAAGTATGCCACAACTTCAATATACTCAATAGCTAAACATGGATTGTGAGTTTATCACCCTTCTGCCTCCTCACAATATCATAGCCACAATCATAAGGGAATGTGAGTTCATCACCCTACTGCCTCCTCACATTACCACTGACTACAACTTCAATAGATCAACAGGGAATGTGAGTTCATCACCCTTCTGCCTCCTCACATTACCACTGTCATCATCACAATAGGTAATTAGGGAATGTGAGTTCATCACCCTACTGCCTCTTCACATTACCACTAATACCACCTTCACAATACCGTCTCAAGCCATATAATCCGGTCTTTACTCATCAATGCATATATATAAACATGTATAATAGTGCATATCCATCAAATGCAATGCATTATTATCATATAACTCGCCATACATTCATATTCAGCAACTTATCACTTTCAAAACAGAGTTTTCAGTCTCAGTACAAAATCTTTTATCATAAATTTTCCAATAAGAGAAATCATATAATTATGCTCATATCCGAGGCAAACATAACATTATAAAATCAATGTCATATGCATATCATATTTTCTTTGCCAAGTAATGCGAAATGCATTTAGAAATAACATATTCAAAGCATTTCAAAATCTCTTTCAAAAATCATACTCTTCTTGAACTAAATATCATTTCTCAATCATTTCAAATATTTCAACCCATTTCAGAAACATATGAACATATAAATAACATGTAATCATACTCATTAATCAATGAAAAGTTCAAGAAGAGTAAAAACAAGCTATAGGAAGAATTATCTACTCACCACTTTGAAGTACAAAGTTGGACACCCTTAAAATCCTAGTTTTTAATCCGAATTCAACAAAATAAACCCTAAAATCGAGTCCGGAACGTTCGAAAACCTTAAAAACAACTCCGGATTTGCGAAATTTGGCCTCCGGGAGCTCGGTCAACGCAGGTCAACGCAAGGAGGTCCGGCTGCCACGCACTACACATGCCGCCCAAGGAACTGCGCGTGGGGTTCACTCGCCGAGAGAGATGCGGCGCGTGGGGGCGCGTGGGGGCGCGTGCGGTGATGGATATGGCTGAAATTTGAAATCCAAAGGTTTCAATGCCTTCTGGATCGATCTACGGTGTTAGTTTTTGTGTTTGAGAACTAAAAATAAGAGTTTCGGGGGTTACCTTTTTGGCTGATTTTCCCTTCAATTTTCCGGCTAATTTCCGGCCAATTCTCCATAAACCAATCGGATGGATTTGAAGAACTCTTCGTCCTGAGTCCGTTGGTGGTGGTGGTGTCGAAATCCGAGTTCCGGAAGTGCGAGAATCCTAGAGAGAAGATTTAGGGATTTTAGAGCGAGAAAATAGGGAGAGAGAGGAAAGGATCCAAATTTTCTCCAGTTTTCTTGCTGTAGAGGGTTTAAAATATCTTAAGGGATGAATTTGCAAATTTTCTATTTTTGAGGAAGGTCCTTGCAAATTTTTCATATTTACATTTTGACCCCAAACTTGTAGGTAATTGCATTTTTGCCCCGAAACGTAAATTCCTCACATTTCTTTTATAATTCTTTAATTCATGTAAATAATAACTTATTTTCACCGAGTTCTAACTCCATCTTCGAAATCCTCTCTTTAATTCCAATTTTTCTTTAATTGAAATCCCCATTTTCAAAATTATCTCTTTTATTCCAAATTTTGTTTAATTGAAAATTTACGTTAAATTTACGGCTATTACAGTTTTGTCCTAATACCATGTATTATCATACCACTTGCTAAAATTATGAGTGTAAGATATAGATGTTTTTGTCCTAAAGCCTTGTATTATTATGCCACTTGCTAAAGTGATGAATGTAGAATCACACCACTTGCTAAATTTTTGTCTTAATGTCATGTAACCTAATCTTTATTATTATTACATTATTATATCATCACCTAATTTATTTTATTTTATTTTTCCTCTTGGATTTGGGCTTATTCCTACCCATTTTCTTTGCTTTGGATAAAATTCTACCTTTCTTGGAGGGTTTGGTCACATTTTCATAATTTTTGGGCTACTGGTCCAATTTCTATATCCTAGTCCAAGTCTATGTTTTATTTCTTGTTTAGGTTATCCAATGGGCTTGCTAGAAACTTATTTGAAGTGGAAAAACTCTACATGATGTGTCCATAGGTAAAAGCCCAATGTATGAGTAAATGTTTTAAACTTAGTAACTCTAGTTCTTGAATTAGGATAAATTACCCTAATCCAATGTTCTTGAAATTTTAAGACCTTTACTTGTTTCTAAAAATTTATCTTCCTTATCCAATAATTTTGCATCTCTTTAGTATGTTATTTCTAATTTATGTTTTTCCTATTAGGTTTTCCCTCTTTATTTGTTCTCTTAATGGTAGAAACATTTTCTATGCATATACATAAGGCGAAGAATTTCTAAGGATTATATTTCCTTAGATATCTAAAATATTGTCTAATAAACTTTATTTCCTTAATTAAATTATCAATAAAAGAAACAAAATTAGGGATGTTACATTCTTTCCCCCTTAAGAAATTCGGTCCCCGAATTTCAGTTCATCCTACCACATGGAATGAAATTAAGGCATTATTCAGAGTTACCAACCTTATTACCTAAATAATTAGGGATATCTTTTTTTTTGTATAACATCTTTACTTTTTAATATGTCTATTCACTTTAGTGATTTTGCTATATAACTTAACCATAAGGATTTCTTTCACTCATAAGTTCTTCACTTTATATTCTCTAGTTCGTATGGATATTTCTATGGGTCGATATTTGAAAACACACACATAAAGGAACATATTCACCTTCATATTGGGTAACTATCTTTTCTTATTCCAAACTTCTATCAAGTCATTTTTGGTTTTCATATATCAACATCATCCCTTGAATATCATCATCTTAATCTATCATCTATTTTTATCCTAAAATCCTTTAATCAATATGTTAAACATACGTAGCAATAAATCCTCCAAACATTTAATAATGTTTATGTACCATCGACACATGTCTAATAATTCCAACTTACCTTATCATAGTAATTCTATACAAGCTTATTAACACCATTAAACTCATTGTCAAAAATTTCTATTATTTCTTCTATCATATCCAAAAGCACCTCATTATAGCTTATGTCAATCCCATTTAATTCACCCAATCATTTCAAGAAGATTTTTCCTAACAATTACTCATACATGAATTCTCAATTCCAACATAATTCACATCCTAGATACTAGACTCAATTTAGCATTATATAATCCTTTAACACAAATATCTTGATCACTTACATTACTTTCGGACATGGTTCTCAGAATATTCTCTATATTTCCAAATTAAGAGTTCAAAGACTAACTTAAATCCTACTTCCTATATTTTATTCCTCAAGAACTTCAACATCACTAATTCTCTTGATTACATTCGTCAAAACACCATAAGACCATCATCCGTCCATTCTTTTCAAACTTTTCATTACTTTAACCTACTAACAACTTAGACACTATTAGAACCGAGTTTCAAAGAAAAGAAATTATCTTTCGTTGCAATGAGGGAAAATAACCTTGCATTTAATGCCAACCGTTAATGAGGGAGAATGCAGTGAAACAAACGAAAAGCATAATAGAGAATGGTGCCAAAAGCGAAAGTCAAAAATTTGGACAAAGCATTGAAAAATATTAAAATCAGTGGCCGTAATTCTTGAAAATCTGTAAACAAAATCTATCTACGATTTCAGCAAAAATCGGTGGCCGCAAATTTTGAATATATGTGTCAAAATCTACTTTAAATCTGTTGGTATTCGGTGGAAAGATATCACATGGAAAAAGAAACATTTCTGAACTTATAAAAGTCTGTGAAAATCAAAGAATACGTAGTTAACTGGTAGAATGCAGTTGATTCTTCTAAATAGATGTCATCAATCAACTGTAAGATAACTAGTTCAAATTAAAATTTCTCAGAATAGCTAGTCGATTTCATAATACCGATAGTCTACTGGCAAAAACATTGAGAAAACAAGAAAAATGTCCCTCTTCACTAATTATTTGGTTTGCATCTTCATTTTTTTTACAATGACGCCTATCATCTACAACTTCCCTACATGCCTCAAGACATCACTCCTTCATCAAGGACAACAAGAAAAAGGAAATTTCCTGGTGATATCCTAACCTTATTCTCTTTATGTGCTAAATATTGGTCACAGTCATAACTACTGTACATATACATGCTTGCCGTCATTTTTGAAATTTTTTTTTACCTTTAATTTAGCTGATATCCACCAATCACTCACATAGTTGTTCTAATAATACCTGGCCTATTCGCATAGCTATTATAAATATGTCCTTCTCTGAGTTCTATAAATACTTACATTAGTATCTTTGTCTATACTCAAAGTTAAGGTGATAGAAATTATGGAGGGAACCGCATTCCGTCAATTTCAAAATATATGTGTCTTTTGTGGTTCCAGTCCTGGAAAAGATAAGGAGTATGTTAAAGCAGCACAAAACCTGGGTATGGTGCTGGCTAGGAGAAAAATTCATTTAGTGTATGGTGGAGGTAACTGTGGGTTAATGGGATGTGTGGCTACAGCTACACATGTAGGGAGATGCCAAGTTCTAGGTATTATTCCTACTGCTCTAGCTACATCCAGCAACATAAGAAAAACAATTGGGGAAGAATATAGGGTAGCTTCCATGCATGAACGCGTGGCTAGAATGATGAGCAATGCTGACGCCTTTATTACCTTACCAGGTGGTTTTGGTACTTTAGAGGAGATTTTTCAAATAGTCTCTTGGGCACAACTGAATATGCATCACAAACCGATAGGTTTGTTAAATGTTAATCACTTCTTTGATAGTCTGTTATCTTTTCTAGATCAAGCTGTGGAACAGAGGTTTATCCCGCACTCAGCACGACAAATTCTCATCTCGGTTTCAAATGCTGAAGAGTTGATTGATGCTTTACAAGCCTATGTTCATGTACCTGATCCAACTATGACTTAAATAGAATGGACGACAGATAACCGCAAGAAGCGTAAATTGGATTTGGATCTTAATCTTTAAATGTAGTAAAACGTAGCCATTATTGTACTACTTTTACTTTCTTAGAGTCTACTTGGATACCATATTTACCAACCATACTCCTTTAGAGTTGGTAAAACTATCTTTGAATGTTGCTTATGATCCTCTGAACTTTTGAAATATTCTAGTATATCATCAATATATATAATAACAAATTGATCCAGGGATGACCTAATTTCTATTCATTAAATCTATGAATGCAGCTAAAATATTTGTCAATTTAAATGCATCACCATGAACTCATAATGCCCATAATAAATCCTACATCCTCTTCTCTTATCCTTAATTAATGTTACTCATATCCCAAATCTATTTGTGGAAAAATATTGAACACCTTATAACTGGTCAAACAGGTAATCTATACGAGCTAATGGGTTTCTATTCTACATTGTCACCTTATTCAACTGTCTATAATCTATGCATAGTCATAGTGATCCATCCTTTTTTTTCACAGATAGAACTGGAGCACTCAGAATAAAAGTACTGGGGTATTTAAATACCTTGTCTAACAAGTCTTGTAACTAAATTTTAAAAAAAAAAATTAGATCGATATCATTCTATATAGGGATATAGATACTAGTTGGGTTCTAAGGAGTAAATCAATATCAAATTCTCGAATTGCAGTGGCAAGGTTGTGTAGAGTTTCCTCCGCATTGTTTGCCGGATTCCTCCTTGGTGGTGTCATTTCCTACTCTGGCAAAAATAAAGTTATGCTGCTATTGAGGTGATCAAGCCTAATAGTTAGTTTCAAAAAAAATATTTAACAGCAGTCATAACACCACCTCGGCATATAGATAAGAAACACTAGTAATTTCTTACCTATATGAAATCACTGATCCCCTACACAACACTACCACAACATTCTCAAGATACTATAAGATCGATTCAGATAACCAACCACCCACAAGCCATCTAGGATCGACCTGCTCTGATACCAATTATGTAACAAACTTTTTTTTTCTTTATTATTATACAATATTGAGTTAACATACACGTCATTAATCAAAACGTACATGCAACATATCAAACACAGATATTTACATCTTGTTTATTTTGGTTGACCAATTCCGGAGATACAGGTACGGGTAGTTGCATCTTCACCGGGATCTGAGTCAATTCGACCACAAACATCTTATTTGATTCTGAGATCTGCCCAACATAAAGTAACTCGATCCAATGTGCACTAAAAGCCAGAGCTATAGAAAATCTGCATAACTAATTTTTCTGAACATGATATGGAAATATAGTGAGAATTAAATCCCAGTAAGTTCAACAATAAATCATCATCAATATAGCTCATCACGTCATGTTCAGCTGTATAAAGTACAGAAAATATCTTTGGTCACATGAATGCATTACATCTATGCACATAAGAATCATACAGTAATGATATGTATGACAGGATTAACTATTTTCAGAATATCATATGATTGCCATCAACTTATTCTCATTTCAAGCTACCCCGGTCAGGGTGAGTATCCTCTACTCTCCGGTACAGACTTTTCTCGCTCCGTTTGACATGGCACACTTTCTCTTTCTTTTCTCATTAACATGATCATAACTGTTGGTAGGGCGTCCCCTACTGGTGCCCCACACAGATTGCCATGTGACCGTGCTCATTTCTTTTCTTTTCACAATGATAGCTAAAAATATGCTTTCAATAACAAGTATGTTCATCAAAATATAAATATTACCATAAATCATTGGTAATCATGCCATGAACATAACCATTTCAAATATCACTTTATAAAATATTTCCATGTCAGAATTTCATACTTAAGATGGTAAGAAGTTCATACAATGGCAATGGCTATGGCATATACTAGTCATTTATTATTTTCATTTATGAGATTCGTCTTTTTTTTTTAAATATTAATTTTATTTCTTTATTTTCTAGATGTAGGTTTTCATCATATCTAACCTTCTCTTACTAATCAGAGCATAATTCCCTCAATTGAACTCCGATGTAGGTGATTTTAGTGTCAATTTCAAGATAAAACAATTATCTAAAACTATTATGTTGAACATTGTAGCGAAATATTATGAAATCAAGGTGATATTACTCCCTAAATGTACAGATTATTTCTTCTCGGATAGGTTCTGACCTCTACCTACTAATCGGACCATATCTACCTCATATGGACTCCAACTTGACTAATTCCAGTGGCTAAAAAACCATGACACACAGAGCTATAATTCTTATGTTAACTATTTATTTAATTCCATACAGATAATTCTTAGAAATTAAAATACAGAAGCTGTCCTAACATATTCTTTGCTGATGAACCATTTTCTGACCTTTGACTACTAATCAGCTCATATCTTCCTCATATGGACTCCAAATTGAATGATTCTAGTAGCTAAAAGTCCATGAAATACATAGCTATAATTCTTATGTTAAGTGGCTACAAATCCATGACACACATAGCTATAATTCTTACGTTAACCATTTATTTTAATTCCATACAGATAATTCTCAGAAATTAAAATACAGAAACTATCCTAACATATTCTTCCCTGATGAACCATTTTCTAACCTTTAACTAATAATCGGACCATATCTACCTCATATAGAATCCAAATGAAATGATTCCAGTGGATAAAACAACGTCACACATATACCTTTAATTCTTATGTTAACCATTTATTTTAATTCTCTACAGATAATTCCCATAAATTAAAATACAGAAGCTATCATAATATATTCTTCCCTGATGAACCATTTTCAGACCTTTGATTACTAATCGGACCATATCTACCTCATATGGACTCTAAATTGATTGAATCCAGTGGCTACAAATCCATGATACATATATCTTTAATTCATATGTTAACCATTTATTTTAATTCCCTATAGATAATTCCCAGAAATTAAAATACAGAAGCTACCCTAACATATTCTTCCCTGATGAACCATTTTCTGACCTTTGACTACTAATCGAACCATATCTACCTCATATGGACTCCAACGTGATTGATTCCAGTGGCTAAAAATCCGTGACACATATATCTTTAATTCTTATGTTAACCATTTATTTTAATTCCCTACAGATAATTCCCAGAAATTAAAATACAGAAGCTATCCTAACATATTTTTTCCTGATAAACCATTTTCTGACCATTGACTACAAATTAGACCATATCTACCTCATATGGACTCCAAATTGATTTATTCAAGTGGCTAAAAATCTGTGTCATATATATCTTTAATTCTTATGTTAATCATTTATTTTAATTCCCTACAGATAATTCCCAGAAATTAAAATACAGAAGCTATCCTAACATATTCTTCCCTGATGAACCATTTTTTGACCTTTGACTAGTAATCGGACCATATCTACCTCATATGGACTCCAAATTGATTGATTCAAGTGGCTAAAAATCTGTGACACATATATCTTTAATTCGTTTGTTAAAAATTTATTTTAATTCCCTATAGATAATTCCTAGAAATTAAAATACAGATGCTAAAAATTTTGCCAACCATAGCCATACATATGCAGAACTTTCTATACCAGTCTAAGTATTCAAACATACATCACATGTAAGATCAATATGGAACATGATATAGCAACATCCATGACCAATCATCAAACTTCTAAGATCAAAATCTCATATAAATATTATAAGTTTCGAAAGTTTTCTTCAAAAAGAAATATTCTTAAACTTACCGGAGCACTTAGTCCCCTAGACTTCTCCTTCGCCTTTCTTCCTTTCTTCCTCTCCTTTCCTCACTCTACCTTGCTCCTATTTTTCCTCTCCCTCACTTGGACGAAATTCTAATGTTGTAAGGGTGGGTTTTCTTAGATAGACCACCAAATAATTCACCTTTCACGATCATGGGTCTACCTTATCACAATTAGGATACACTTTGTTGAATTTTTGTAAAACAAAAAACTTATGTTCTTGTCTTCCTCTTCCTTAGTCAAGATATGCCTAGGAAAAGGAGATTTGTATTTTGAAAATTATGATGATATGTTCTTAAGATAAGGGACAAGGTCCCTTTGATTTAGGGATTCTTTTCCATTTTCTTTTGTCTTAAACAAGTATGATAGGTTTGCCTTTTTAGGTGGAAAATTTCTAGCCCTTGAATCTCCATTATTTGGCGGATATTATTTGTGTGGGATAGGAATGTTTTGTCCTAATTCCATGTATTATCATACCACTTGCTAGAATTATGAGTGTAAGATATAGATGTTTTTGTCCTAAAGCCTTGTATTATCATGCCACTTGCCAAAATGATGAATGTAGAATCACACCACTTGCTAAATTTTTTTCTTAATGCTATGTAACCTAATCTTTATTATTACATTATTATATCATCACCTAATTTATTTTATTTTATTTTTTCTCTTGGATTTGGGCTTATTCCTACCCATTTTCTTTGCTTTGGATAAAATTATACCTTTCTTGGAGGGCTTGGTCACATTTTCATAATTTTTGGGCAATTGGTCCAATTACTATATCCTAGTCCAAGTCTATGTTTTATTTCTTGCTTAGGTTATCCAATGGCTTGCTAGAAACTTATGTGAAGTGGAAAAACTCTATATGAAGTGTCCATAGGTAAAAGCCTAATGTATGGGTAAAGATTTTAAACTTAGTAACTCTAGTTCTTGAATTAGGAAAAATTACCCTAATTCAATGTTCTTGAAATTTTAAGACCTTCACTTGTTTCTAAAATTTATCTTCCTTATCCAAGAATTTTTGCATCTCTTTAGTATGTTATTTCTAATTTCTTTCCAATTAGGTTTTCCCTCTTTATTTGTTCTCTTAATGTTAGAAACATTTTCTATGAATATACATAAGGTGAAGAATTTCTAAGGATTATATTTCCTTAGATATCTAAAATATTGTCTAATAAATTTGTTTTCCAAAAATTCAACAAAGTGTATCCTAATTGTGATAAGGTAGACCTATGATCTTGAAAGGTGAATTATTTGGTGTTCTATATAAGAAAACCCACCCTTACAACATTAGAATTTCGTCCAAGTGAGGGAGAGGAAAAATAGAAGCAAAGTAGAGTGAGGAAAGGAGAGGAAGAAAGGAAGAAAGGGGAAGGAGAAGTCTAGGGGACTAAGTGCTCCAGGTAAGTTTAACAATATTTCTTTTTGAAGAAAACTTTTGAAACTTATAATATTTATATGAGATTTTGATCTTAGAACTTTGATGATTGGTCATGATGTTGCTATATCATGTTACATATTGATCTTGCATGTGATGTATGTTTGAATACTTAGACTGGTATAGAAAGTTCTGCATAGGTATGGCTATGGTTGGAAAAATTTTTAGCTACTGTGTTTTAATTTCAGGGAATTATCTATGGGAATTAAAATAAATGGTTAACATAAGAATTAAATATATATGTGTCACTAATTTTTAGCAACTGGAATCATTCAATTTGGAGTCCATATGAGGTAGATATGGTTCGATTAATAATCAAAGGTCAGAAAATGGTTCATCAGGGAAGAATAAGTTAGGATAGCTCTGTGTTTTAATTTTAGGGAATTATCTATAGGGAATTAAAATAAATGGTTAACATAAGAATTAAAGACATATGTGTCAAGGATTTTTAGCCAATGGAATCATTCAATTTGGAGTCCATATGAGGTAGATATGGTCCGATTAGTAGTTAAGGGTCAGAAAATGGTTCATCAGGGAAAAATATGTTAGGATAGCTTATGTGTTTTAATTTTTGAGAATTATCTATAGGGCATTAAAATAAATGGTTAACATAAGAATTAAAGCTATATGTCTCACGGATTTTTAGCCACTGAAATCATTCAATTTAGAGTCCATATGAGGTAGATATGGTCCAATTAGAAGTCAAAGGTCAGAAAATGGTTCATCAGGGAAGAATATGTTAGGATAGCTTCTGTATTTTAATTTTTGAGAATTATCTATATGGAATTAAAATAAATGGTTAATATAAGAATTATAGATATGTGTGTCTCGGATTTTTAGCCACTAGAATCATTCAATTTGGAGTCCATATGAGGTAGATATGGTCCGATTAGTAGTCAAATGTCAGAAAATGGTTCATCAGGGAAGAATATGTTAGGATAGATTAAAATAAATGGTTAACATAAGAATTATAGATATGTGTGTCACAGATTTTTAGGCCTTGGAATCATTCAATTTGGAGTCCATATGAGGTAGATATGGTCCGATTAGTAGTCAAAAGTCCGAAAATGGTTCATTAGGGAAGAATATGTTAGGATAGCTTCTGTATTTTAATTTTTATGAATTATCTGTATGGAATTAAAATAAATGGTTAACATAAGAATTATAGCTATGTGTGTCAAGGAGTTTTAGCCACTGGAATCATTCAATTTGGAGTCCATATGAGGATGATAGGAACTTATTAGTAGTCAAAGGTCAGAAAATGGATCATCAGTGAAGAATATGTTAGGATAGCTTCTGTATTTTAAATTCTGAGAATTATCTGTATGGAATTGAATTACATGGCTAAAATAAGAAATATAGCTATGTGTATCACGGATTTTTTGCCACTGGAATCACTCAAGTTGGAGTCCATATGAGGTAGATATGATCTGATTAGTAGGTTGAGGTCTGAACCTATCCGAGAAAAAAATAACCTGTACATTTAGGGAGTAATATCACCTTGATTTCTTAATATTTCGCTACAATGTTCAACATAATAGTTTTAGATAATTATTTTATCTTGAAATTGACGCTAAGATCACCTACATCGGAGTTCAATTAAGGGAGTTATGCTCTGATTAGTAAGAGAAGGTACCTCATATGAACTCCAAATTGAATGATTCCAGTGGCTAAAAATCCGTGACACATATATCTTTAATTCTTATGTTAACCATTTATTTTAATTCCTTATAGATAATTCCCAGAAATTAAAACATAGAAGCTATCCTAACATATTCTTTCCTGATGAACCATTTTCTGACCTTTGACTACTAATTGGACCATATCTACCTCATATAGCCTCCAAATTGAATGATTCCAGTGGCTAAAAATCCGTGACACATATGTCTTTAATTCTTATGTTAACCATTTATTTTAATTCCCTATAGATAATGCCCAGAAATTAAAACACAAGAGCTATCCTAACATATTCTTCCCTAATGAACCATTTTCTGACCTTTGATTACTAATCGAACCATATCTACCTCATATAGACTCCAAATTGAATTATTCCAGTGGCTAAAAATCCGTGACACATATATATTTAATTCTTATGTTAACCATTTATTTGAATTCCCTATAGATAATTCCCTGAAATTAAAACACAGAAGCTAAAAATTTTTCCAACCATAGCCATACCTATGCAGAACTTTCTATACCAGTCGAAGTATTCCAACATACATCACATGCAAGATCAATATGTAACATGATATAGCAACATCCATGACCAATCATCAAACTTCTAAGATCAAAATCTCTTATAAATATTATAAGTTTCAAAAGTTTTCTTCAAAAAGAAATATTGTTAAACTTACCTGGAGCACTTAGTCCCCTAGACTTCTCCTTCGCCTTTCTTCCTTTCCTTTCCTCACTCTACCTTGCTTCTATTTTTCCTCTCCCTCACTTGGACGAAATTCTAATGTTGTAAGGGTGGGTTTTCTTATATAGACCACCAAATAATTCACCTTTCATGATCATAGGTCTACCTTATCACAATTAGGATACACTTTGTTGAATTCTTGGAAAACAAACAACTTATGTTCTTGTCTTCCTCTTCCTTAGTCAAGATATGCATAGGAAAAGGAAATTTGATTTTTGAAAATTATGATGATATGTTCTTAAGATAAGGGACAAGGTCCCTTTGATTTAGGGATTCTTTTCCATTTTCTTTTGTCTTAAACAAGTATGATAGGTTTGCCTTTTTAGGTGGCAAATTTCTAGCCCTTGAATCTCCATTACTTGGTTGATATTATTTGTGTGGGATATGAATGTTTTGTCCTAATGCCATGTATTATCATACCACTTGCTAGAATTATGAGTGTAGGATATAGATGTTTTTGTCCTAAAGCCTTCTATTATCATGCCACTTGCCAAAATGATGAATGTAGAATCACACCACTTGCTAAATTTTTATTTTAATGCCATGTAACATAATCTTTATTATTACATTATTATATCATCACCTAATTTATTTTATTTTATTTTTCCTCTTGGATTTGGGCTTATTCCTACCCATTATGGGCTTATTCCTACCCATTTTCTTTGCTTTGGATAAAATTATACCTTTCTTGGAGGGCTTGGTCACATTTTCATAATTTTTGGGCAATTGGTCCAATTACTATATCCTAGTCCAAGTCTATGTTTTATTTCTTGCTTAGGTTATCCAATGGCTTTTTAGAAACTTATGTGAAGTGGAAAAACTCTATATGAAGTGTCCATAGGTAAAAGCCCAATGTATGGGTAAAGATTTTAAACTTAGTAACTCTAGTTCTTGAATTAGGAAAAATTACCCTAATTCAATGTTCTTGAAATTTTAAGACCTTTACTTGTTTCTAAAATTTATCTTCCTTATCCAAGAATTTTTGCATCTCTTTAGTATGTTATTTCTAATTTCTTTACTATTAGGTTTTCCCTCTTTATTTGTTCTCTTAATGTTAGAAACATTTTCTATGCATATACATAAGGTGAAGAATTTCTAAGGATTATATTTCCTTAGATATCTAAAATATTGTCTAATAAATTTTATTTCCTTAATTAAATTTTTATGTACTTTTATCAATAAAAGAAACGAAATTAGGGATGTTACATTTCTCTCCCCCTAAAAGAAATTTTGTCCTCAAAATTTCAGAAATTACCTTATAAGAATAATTGCAGATATTTCTTCCTCATGACTTCTTCCAGCTCCCAAGTTGCTTCTTCCAGAGTCAAACCTTCCCATAACACCTTAACTAGGGGAATGATTTTATTTCTCAGTTGCTTCACGTCAGTGTCCAATATGGATGCAAGTACTAGCTGGTATGTCATGTTCTCCTTTATTTGGATTGGTTCATCCTGTATTACATGTGATGAATCTGGAAGATACTTCCACAGCTGTGATACTTGGAAAACATTATGCAGGTTGGACAAATTAGGTGGGAGAGTAACTTGATATGCTGATGTCCCTAGTTTCTTCAGAATTTGGTAGGGTCCTGAAAATCGCGGACTTAGCTTTCTTGTTTCGAGAGACCTACCAACTCCAGTAGTCGGGGAAAGTTTCAGAAATACATGGTCTCCTTCCTCAAACTCTAGAGGTCTATGTCTCTTATCGTAGTAAATCTTTTGCCGACTCTGAGTTGTAAGTATTTTGTCTCGTATCATCCTGATTTGTTCAGTGGTTTGTTGAACTAGATCAAGACCCAACAAGTTCTTTTCTCCTACCTTAAACCAACATAGTGGAGATCGACACTTTCTACCGTATAAAACTTTATAGGGGGCCATCTTAATACTAGAGTGATAACTATTATTATAAGCAAACTCTACTAAAGGTAGGTACTTATCCCATCCTTTACCTTGCTCTATCACACAGGCCCTCAACATATCTTCTAAGGTTTGATGGTGCGTTCTGTCTGCCCATTAGTCTAAGGATGGTAGGCAGTACTGAACCGCAACTGAGTACCAAAAGCTTCCTGCAATGCATTCCAAAACCTCGATGTGAACCTTGGATCTCCATCAGAAATGATATTTAAGGGAATTCCATGCAGTCTAACTATTTTCTGGACGTACAATTGGGCTAATTTATTTAGTGAATAGTTAATTTTTATGGACAAAAAGTGAGCAGATTTGGTTAATCTGTCAATTATTACCCAGATAGAGTCATGTCCCACTGAAGTCTTAGGTAATCCCACAACAAAGTCCATTGAGATACTGTCCCATTTCCATTTAGGGATCTCAAGAGGTTGTAGAAATCCCGCTGGCTTTTGATGCTCCTCCTTCGCCTTTTGACAAATGAGACATTTCGCCACAAACTCAGCAATGTCCTTTTTCATCTCTGGCCACCAATACATCCTTTTTAAATCCTAGTACATTTTAGTGTATCCAGGATGGATTGTGTATTTACTCTGATGCGCTTCCTGTAGGATCTTATTCCTCAACTCTCATTCTTGAGGGACACAAATCCTTCCCTGATACATGATTGCTCCATCTTTCATGACAGAAAAATTACCTTGGTCTTTATGATCCTGTAAGTATTGGTTGTGAGCTTGAGCCTCTTTGATCTGGGCTCTAAGGTCACACCCTATACTTAAACCATTAATGACTAGATTCTTTGGAGTAAGAGTAGTGGCTAGCTTCAAATTTCAAAACTCTTCTAGCATATGCATTTCATACACCATCATCTGACCCATGTGCAGAGATTTTCAACTCAAGGCATCTGCTACAACATTCGCCTTTCCGGGATGATACTTTATCTCAAACTTGTAGTCATTGAGGAATTCTACCCATCTTCATTGCCTCATATTTAAATCCTTCTGATCAAAGAGGTATTTAAGACTCTTATGATCACAATATACTTCAAAGGTTGCCCCGTACAAATATTGTCGCCAAATCTTTAAGGCAAACACTACTGCCGATAATTCAAGATCATGGGTTGGATAGTTTCCATCGTAGGGTCTCAGTTGCCTAGAGGCGTAAGCAACTACTCTCTTATCTTGCATTAGCATACATCCTAGCCCTTTGTTTGAAGCGTCACTATACACTTCAAAATATCCTATGGGGTCTGGAATAATTAAAACAGGAGGAGTGGTCAGTCTTGTCTTCAGCTCCTGAAAACTAGCTTCACATTGATCATTCCATTTGAAAGGACTTCCCTTCCTGGTCAATTTAGTCAATGGCAAGGCTATACAAGAGAAGTTTTGTATAAATCTCCAGTAGTATCCTGCCAAACCCAGGAAACTTCTGATTTCAATAACCATCTTTGGTCTTTCTCACTTAATCACTGCTTCCGTCTTGCTAGGATCTACGGCTACCCCTCTATTAGAGATGACATGTCCGAGAAACTTCACCTCTGACAGCCAAAATTCACACTTCTCCAATTTGGCATATAACTTTTTCTCTTTCAGCACTTGCAGCACGATTCAGAGATGTTGTTCATGTTCTTTCTCACTCTTAGAATATATCAAGATGTCATTAATGAACACTACAACAAATTAATCTAGGTAGGGTCGAAAAATGCGATTCATGTAATCCATGAAAATTACAGGTGCATTCGTCAACCCGAAGGGCATTACGAGAAACTCATAGTGCCCATACCTAGTCCTGAAGGCAGTTTTTGGTACGTCTTCCTCCTTGATCCTAATCTGATGATATCTTGACCTCAAGTCAATTTTAGAAAAGATGGAGGCTACCTTCAATTGATCCAATAAGTCATCTATCCTAGGGAGAGGGTACTTGTTTTTTATAGTCACCTTATTCAGCTGTCTGTAATCTATGCATAGTCTCAAACTCCCGTCTTTCTTCTTAACAAATAATACAGGAGCTCCCCAATGTGATACACTCGGTCTAATGAATTGCTTGTCTAATAGCTCCTCCAACTGTTTCTTGAGTTCCTGTAGTTCCTTCGAGGCCATTCGATATGGTGCAATAGAGATAAGCCTTGTCCCAGGTAGGAGATCAATAGAGAACTCTATCTTTCTCTTGGGAGGTAAGCTTGGAATCTCTGATGGAAATACTTCAGGAAACTCGTTGGCTATTGGGATTTCATTAAGCTTCAATTCGACTTCTAGGTTTGATAAATACAAGAAAATGTATCCAAGTACTCCATTCTTCAACTCCCTATTAACTTGATTGGCATTTAGCATCAATAACTGGACCTCTGCTTTCGGAGTAGGAGGTAGAAATTCAACGGTCTTGTTACAACAATTTAACAAGACTCGATTTCTAGACATCCAGTTTAACCCTAGAATGACCTCAATACCTCTTAAAGGTAAACAGACAAGGTCTACTGAAAAAATTTTCTCCAGGATGGTGACTTGACAGTTTTTACATACAGAGGAAGTTAATACCCGTTCCCCTGTAGGGATTACTACGGATAGCTCATAGGGAGTTTTAGAAATAGGAAACTGAAACTTCCTAATCCATTCTTCCGATATAAATGAATGACTAGCACCAGAGTCAAATAACATCATAAGAGCAAATCCATAGATATAGCATGTACCTTGAATCATTTCAGAAGATTGAGCTGCCTCTTGGCCGCTCAGGGTGAAAACCCTTCCTTTCACTTGAGGCCTCTGTTCTGGCTGCTTCCCCACATTTTGTGGCCAGTTTCTCACAAAATGTCCCTTCTATCCGCAATTAAAGCAGACATCTTATCCCATGTAGCATGGCCGGTTACCATGCATGCGTCCGCACTTAACGCACTTGACTGGGGTGAGGTCTTGTTGAAAAGGTCTAGGACCTGCAGTCAATGGCCTCTTTCCAGCTCCATATCCACTTCTTCTCATGTTCTTTCCAGGGTTGGGAAAATTTTTCTTCCTCTTCCATAGGTTTCGCCTTTGCTTCTCGTCCTCTACTGCCCTTAAACTCTTTTCCAGGAGTCTGCATTTATTTATCAGAGGTACAAACTCCCTGATCTCCATAGCTATAACAACATTCTTTATCTCCGGGTTTAGTCCCGCTTCAAACTTAATCGCCTTCCATGCTTCATCTGGGTTATATCGTAGATAAGAGGAGAACTTAGACAGCTCCTCGAACCTTGCGATATACTGGTCCATGGTCATGCTGCCTTGCCTAAGTTGGAGGAATTCAATTTCTTTCTCTGCTCGTACAGTACTTGGAAAGTACTTTTCAAAAAAAATGTCCTTGAACACTTGCCAGGTGATCTGTCTTCCCTGATGAGCTAAAATTTCTCTAGCTCCACGCCACCAGTATTCAGCTTCATCCTTTAACATATATGCAACAAAAATAACTTGCTGCTCTTCAATACAACCCATCACTTCAAAGATTTTCTCTAATTCCCTTATCCACCTTTCGGCTACCATTGGGTCATAGCCACCTTGGAAACAAGGTGGAGTAGTCCTCAAGAACTCAAATATGCCTTTATCTTTTCCAGCCATCCGGTTGTTAGCACCATTCTCACCATTTGGGTTATTAGCATTCTGGAGATATTGTAAAATTTGGTTAGTGGTCATGACTTGGTCTCGAATTGCCGTGGCTAGGTTGTGCAGGGTTTCCTCTGCATTGGTTGCTAGATTCCTCCTTGGTGGTGCCATTTCCTACTGTGGCAAAACAAAGTTATGCTTATGTGACCAAAGATATTTTCTGTAGTTTATACAGCTGAACATGATGTGATAAGCTATATTGATGATGATTTATTGTTGAACTGACTGGGATTTAATTCTCACTATATTTCCATATCATGTTCAGAAAATTAGTTATGCAGATTTTTCTATAGCTCTGGCTTTTAGTGCACGTTGGATCAAGTACTTTATGTTGGGCAGATCCCAGAAGCAAATAAAATGTTTGTGGTCGAGTTGGCTTAGATCCCAGTGAAGGTGCAACCACCCGCACCTGTATCTTCGAAATTGGTCAACCAGAATAAATAAGATGTAGATTTTTATGTGTTTGATATGTTGTACGTATGTTTTGATTAATGACATGTATGTAAACTCTGTATTGTTTAAATTAAATAAATATTATATTGAGTTAAGTTGTAACGAGGTAATAACTTCATGGTATTTAAAAAAAAAAATTTGATACTTAAATGGAGTTGTTACATAAGGAAATATAATCCTTAGAATTTCTTCACCTTATAAGTATGCATAGAAAATGTTTTTAACATTAAGGGAATAAGTAAAGAGAGAAAAACCTAAAAGGAAAAAAATTGAAATAACATACTAAAGAGAGGCAAAATTCTTGGATAAAGAAGATAATTTTTTGGGAAGTAAGTAAAGGTCTTAAATTTTCAAGAAGATTGAACTAGGGTAATTTTTCCTAATTCAAGAGCTAGATTTCCTAAGTTTAACATCTCCACCCAAACATTAGGCTTTCACCTATGGACAATTCATGTAGAGTTTTTCTACTTCGCATAAGTTTCTAGCAAGCCAATAGAATAACCCAAGCAAGAAATAAAACATAGACTTGAACTAGGATATAGAAATTGGACCGATATCCCACAAACCATGAAAATCTAACCAAGTGCTCTATAGAATTTTAGCCAAAGCAAAGAAAATGGGTAAGAATGAGTTCAAATCCTAGAGGGAAAAATAAGAATCATGTGAGGAAATATTAGTGTAGTAAAAATCAAGATTAGGTCACATGGCATTAGGACAAAACATCTATATCCTACATTCATAATTTCAACAAGTAATATACATGGCATTATGACAAAAACATCCTTATCCTACACAAACAATTTCAGCCAAGCAAGGGAGATTTAAGGGCTAGAAATTTGCCACCTAGAAACACAAATCTATCATACTTGAGTGAGATAAAAGAAAAAGTATATGGATCCCTAAATCAAATGGACCTTGTCCCTTGTCTTAAGAACATTTTATCATAATTTTCAAAATATAAATCTCCTTTTACTATGCATATCTTGACTAAAGGAAAGGAAGACAAGAACATGAGTTTCCGAAAAACAACCAAGTGCATCCTAATTGTGATAAGGTAGACCCATGATTATGAAAGGTGAACCACTTGATAATTTATTTAAGCAAAACCCACTCTTATAACATTATAATTTCGTCCAAGCGAGGGAGACGAAAAACATAAGCAAGGTAGAGTAAGGAAAGGAGAGAAAGAGAGCAGAAGAGAGGAAGAAAGAGGAAGGAAGAGGAAGGAGAAGTCTAGAGGACTAAGTACTCAAGGTAAGTTAGCTTAATCTCTACTTGAATCTATCTTTTCTCTTTATCCTTCGGGTTCAAAACTCACCCTCCTTCTCTTATTTAAGTTGCTAGAAAAGCTAAGTGAAGGGAGGAATCTTGCTACTTCCTTCAAGAGAAAACAAGAAAAATAATTCACTAAGTGAGCTGAGGAGATCTTCAGGTAGGTTTAACAATATCTCTTTTTGAAGAAAAGTTTTGAAATTTGTAACATTTATATGAGATTTTGATCTTAGAACTTTGATGAAATTTAGATTATTTGCTACTTTGATGATTGGTCATGGATGTTGCTATATCATGTTACATGTTATCTTTCATATGATGAATGTTTTGAACATTCTGGTTGTGTGGAAAGTTCTGCATAGGTATGAGTATGGGTGGCAAAATTTTAGGATTTTTTATGTTGCTATTTTTTATATTTGAATATAGTAAAAAATTGATGGAATATGATTATATGTAAATTAGGAAGAAAATGGAAGAGGACGTAATATAATGATGAACAAAAACCTTAGGAACTGTTTGGTTAGGAAACTAGATTTTGGAGTAATCAGGGAAGCTTCTGTTTTTTGAAATTTTGGGAAGAGTCAGTTAGGAATTAAAAGACATGGCTAACATAAAAATTATAGATCTATTTCTTACAGATTTTTATCCACTGGAATCACTTAATTTGGAGTCCAGATGAAGGAGCTATTGTCCGATTAGTAAGAGAGGTCAGAAACTAGCTAACTAGGGAAGAATCTGTTAAGTATGCTTCTGTATTTGAATTTCTGGACAAAATCTGTAGGGAATTAAAGGAAATTGTTAACATAATAAATAAATAAATAAATATATATATATATATATATATATATATATATATATATATATATATATGTATGTATGTATGTATGTATGTATGTATCATGGACCTATAGGCTCTGAAATAACTTAATTTGGAGTCCATATGAAGGAGACATGGCTAGTTAATGAGTAGAGGTCAGAATTAGTCTAGAATCCAGGTTGGTAAATATAAGCATTTTCGTTTTTGATTTTCTAGGAGTAATTAGTAAGGAATTTGAAGAGATGATAAACATGAAAGTTTTATATAAGTGTCTTAGTTTTTTATAGGCTTTGGAATCACCTCAATTGTAGTTCGTATGAGGGAGATATGGTCAGATTAGTAAGTCGAGGGGTGAACCTACCCAAGAAGAAATAACATTGAATTTAAGGGAGTAGTAACACCATGATTACTTAATATTTCACTAAACTGTTTAACATAAGGGTTTTAGATGATTGTCATATATTTCGATTGACACCAAGATCAACTCAATCGGATTTAAAATGAAGGTGTTATACTCTGTTTTGTGAGAGAGGAAAATAATATTTAAAAAAGAAGAAAATTTTATAAATGAAAATAATAAATGACTACTGTATGCCCTTGCCATTGCATGAACTCCTTACCATCTTATGTTTGTAATTTTATCATGAAAATATTTTATAAAGTGATATTTGAAAATGATTATGTTCATGGCAAGATTGTATTTTATCAATGATTTTTGGTAATGATTATGCTTTGATGATAAATTATGGCATGTGAGTATAATGAACATACTTGTTATTGAAATTAGATTTTTGGCTATTAACATGAAAAGAAAATAAAAGAGATGAGCACGGTCACATGGTAGTCAGTATGGTGCACCAATAGGGGATGCCCTACTCATAGATATGATTATGTTAATGAGAAAATAAAGAGAAATTGTGGTATGTCGGACATAGCGAGAAAAGCCTACATCGGAGAGTAGAAAGTACTTACCCTAACCGGGATAGTTTGATATGAAAATAAGTTGATAGTCATCATATGATATTTTGAAAATAGTTATTCATGTCTTACATGTCATTTCTGTATGATTTTCATGTGTATAGATAAAGTGAATTCATGTGACCTAAGATATTTGTTGTAGCTTATACAGATGAACATGACATGATGATCTATATTAATGATAATTATGATTTATTGTTCAACCTACTGGGATTTAATTCTCACTATATTTCCATATCATGTTCAGAGGACTAGATATGCATATATTCTTTATGACCAGCTTTTGGCGTACGTTGGGTCAAGTTGGCTAATATCCCAGTGAAGGTGCAACCACCCATACTCTTATCCCCAAAACTAGTCAATATGGATGAATAAGATGTAGACATATATGTGTTTGACTTGTGTATGGATGTTGTTAATTAATGATGTGTAAACCTCAATTATGCTTGGTTAAACTAATTGAATTTTATTATGAGTTAAATAGTTAGAAGTACAGAGGTAATTACTTCATGAGATTTTAAATATATATATATATACATACATATGTAAAAAAATGGAGTTGTTACACCTATTAACTACTAAGTCTCAATGCATTTCAAGGAGAACAGCTAGCTCTGGGTTCGAGTGGCATTTCATCCCTAACCACAACTCATTACCTATTTTTTCAACATCAGTCAGTTCAAACCTCCACTTAGTTTCACCCAAGCTTCACCCTAGTACTTTGTTGGTGTAGGATTTGTCTAAACTCAGTATTCCGCTGAGGTTTGCCCTACCACCATTCAAAAGGACACGTGAAGGGACTCTAATATGGGTATTTCCCAAGTACACAGCAAGGGAAGGCAAATAACATCTCATATAGTTGGCATCTCACTTATATAGAAGGCATCCTGCTCTCCTTCACATATCATATCTCGTGTGTTGGCTGACACACGAGGCTAGCACCACCCCTTACTAGCTGGGTTATCAAGGTGAACCAAGGCTAACATCACCTGTTGTTAGTAGATAGTGTTTCCAATAGGATTCCTCCACATAAAATATCATATGCACTTATGCCATATAATTCAGTATAAAATTCTCAATATAATACAGACTTTTAGTCTCAGTACAGATTCATCTGTCATAAATTCCCCATTCAGGGTTTATCACATGTACATGCCGTTTCTCGAGGCAATCATATAGCTTTATAAATAATTACACATGCATAAACATTCACTTTATCATTTAATGAGAAATACATATGAAATTAAATACCCCATGAGTTCAGAAATCCATTTTCAAAACTATACTCTTCTTGAACTATATTCTAAATTGTAAACAATTCAGATAATGTTAATGCATTTCAGAAACATATAAAAGTGTAAATATATTATAAACATAATCAAGTACACGTTTAAAGATCAAGAAGAGTATAGGTCAAGTCATAGAAAGAATTATCTATTCACAGGCTAAGGCTCTAGATTGGACAGCCCCAAAGTTTATTTTTTCAATGCACATTTGACTAAACAGACTTAAAAAATATGTCCGGATAGTCCAAAAATCAAGGAAATAACTTCAAAAACTTGGTCATTGTTCATGGCCGGAAAAATCTGTTCACGCCGACAAAATCATTATTCACTGCCGAAAAATACTATTTACCAAGAATAAAAAGTTATCAAATAGTTGAAAATTTTCATATCCTAAGGTTTATCTAGCTCTAGAATCCATCTACAGTGTTAAATTTTCAATTTCAGGTTTCTAAGTAACAGTTTCAGAGTTTACCTTTTTTTGAAATTTTCTACTTCTGATATGCGGCGATTCTGTGATTGATTTGAAAAATTGTTTGGTCAAAATCGTAGTAATCTCTGTCTTGAATCCAATGGTACCATTAATTTTGAGATCAGAGGCCTGTAGACACTCCAGATCTAGAGAGAAAACATAGACGTTACTATTTACACTATTATTCGAAATTCAGCAACTCTCTCGATTTTTGTATCCCCCTCTCCGTTTCTCTTTTCTCTTTTATTTATTTATGTATTTATTTATTAATATTTAATAATTAAATATTTATGATTATTATTTATTTTATTTCATATATATTCATATAAATACTATTTTCATCTTAAAATATCCTAAAAATTTCTAAAAGTTTATATTATTGAAAAACTTTAGTTACAATATCAAATCATGACTTTTCTCGATAAAATTTTGATAAAACAAATCACAAAATAGATATCTTTATGTATAATAAAAGAAAGAATATTTCTAAAAATAAAAAAATTTATTAGAGGCCAATATAATTATTTTAAGCAAAAAAATAATTATTTTAATTTAAAGTATACTTGCTTTTAGCAAAATATAATCATTTTTAAATAAATAAAAATATATTTTTTTATAGCAAAACATTATTATTTTAAAATAAAAATTACGGGATATTACAGGTGGTCCTTGTTGATTTACACAAGATTCCACGTGCCTTATGCTACTCAAGTTAGAGTGTAAGCTAGTGATGCTTTTGGCTACTGGACTCCCACCATCTAGGGCAACACTCCACCGCTTTGCCCAGCAGCATGATGCTTGTATTACTCTCCCACAACCCTATTTTTACAATTTGAGCTACTCCCATTTCGCTCACTACTCCTACAAGAATCAATTTTTCTTTCTTGTCCTCTGGCTACTAAGATGTTTGAATTCTCCATGTTGTCTCTTTCCTGTCCATGGATTCAACAGTAGTTCCAAAGGTTGACCTATTTGGGAATCTCCATATCTATGCTTATTTTTAATTCCTCGAAGCATTTTATTGCTTACTATGCCCTTCATCGTCTCTGGGTGCCTAGGCGTCCACCATAATCCTTTCCTCATTTGAACCTTGCCTTTAAATTGAAGGCTATGACATCCTAAGGTGCTACTTAATGGAATGATCTTATTAACATCCATGAATGATAAATCATAGCATAGATTGAATTGCTTAATTAGAAAAATTCAGTGCTACCATATAGCTTTGTATTGGTTAAGTTCATGAGTTGAAGATAAGTGGACTTAAACCATTGACATCCACCACAAGGTAAACCACCGCCTCTCATGTTGCTTAAAATTTAATATATGCAATGTAAACACGCAAGTGCACATATTGTAGAAAAGTAATAAAGTGATGAGAGAGTATTGTCCCACGAGGAATTGTTAACCAGAAATTACTATAGAAAATTGACTTAGAAATGCAGTGAAAAACTTGTTGATGCTTAAAGAAAAAGTTAGATTGAATTACAAACTAAGGAAATGAACTAAATAAAAAAATACTAAAATGATTACTTGCAACAACACTAGGTTAATAGAAGAAAATCTAATAATAAGGACAACTAGGATTGCTTTAGGGTTAATATTCGTTCTTTCACCAATTTTTGCTTTGACTTTGCTACGGCAAGCGCTCCAGTAACCAGTTTTTCATCTTGAATGGATTCTTTCCAAAACTACCATTCCCAAACATTCTCAAGGTTTAGTTTCATATATTCTTATATAAATCTACCTCGAGAACTTCATTTAATGCTCTAAAACTATTGAGTTATATAGGATAACTTTATATTCCTATAATAGTTGCAGCTTTAGCCTAGACATGAGATTTAGCTAAACCCATAATATTTAAACTTAGTCCAACCTCCGTTAACCTTCCCAGATTAAATGTCAGTTCTGTATCCTACTATTGGTGATCAAACAATGGTAGAAATTAAGAGTTGCAATATAGTTTGAACATCAAGAGCATTTACTGAAAACAAAGTCAATCAATAACTTAAAATGTGCTTAGAGTTCATATCAACCCTTATGCAATCCTAGCTGAAGACATAGCCCAGTACCATATCCAAGTTATTTACATGTGAGAATACCATAACAGTCATAGCAACAAAGAAGAAACTATACTAGAAATAGAGAAAAAAATAGTAAGTAAGGAGGTTCTATGGAAGGTTCCCTTCTCTTGCCCTATGTTCAGCTGCTCCCTCTACTTTCTTCTATGCAGCCTTTTACTTCCTCTTCTGGACCAGCCATTCATGTCTTTCTTTCTCGGTGCAAAAGAAACTCCCAATGGAACAGTGACTCTCTTTTTTTCTTTATGTGTGTTTCTTTTACGAGGTAGTAGCTGCTGTGAATTTTCTGCGTACTGTTTTCTGTGTACTGTTTTCTGTGGTCTCTTTTTCATTTATATGCTAGGGTTGAGGTGGTATTCCTTTTGTAATTTTTCTTCTAGCTTGACTTTTTGCGAGTGTGATAAAGGGGAAATTTAAGTACTTAATGGTTATATTTTATTCTCTAATTCATAGTAAACTTATGATTATTTCTCTGCTTTTGGTTATGTTTTGCTCTGGATATTGCTTTGGTTGGTTTTATATTTGTAGGTGAGCAAAAGACGACCAAGAAGCAAGGGAAAACACTTACGAGAGGAGCCATATGGACGTGGAACATGCTGAGGAGGAAGCATGGAGGTAGCCTTGAAGAAATTGGAAAATTCTGAGCTCGGTAGCTTAAAGCATGACCAGGTCGTTCTCTATACGAGAAGTGGAGAATTTCCCAGATTTCCAGCCCAAAGAATGGCCAGCCTGTGTCATGAAGCATGGCTGTGCTTCGTGTCCATACACCACGTGATTTGTAGGGTTTTGAGCAGCCAAGTTGATATATATACATGGGGGAATTGTAGGGAGAGATCATCCAGACTTATTCATACTCACTTTTACTCAGTTTTAGGCTTAGGAAACACCATTAGATTAGGTTTAGAGTAGGATTAGAGTTTACTTTCATATTCTTAGGTTAGATTTAAGATTAATTCAGCATTGTATCTCTACTACATTCTACAAACCAGGTTATATCTTTCTATTCTGTACTTACTTCTTCCTTTACTTCTTTCTTCTAGATTGTATTGAACTTTAATGGTTTACTTAATGAATATGATTTTGGTTTCTGATTTTATTATGCTCAAGTAGATTTGATCTAGGGTTTTGGTAAACCCACTTATGGTATGATGATATTGAACTATTGAATCGAATTGTGGAACCCTAATTGTATATCCGTGGTTAATTAGGATTGACTATTATGCATTAATTATATGAGTTGATGAATGTCTGGCCAACGTTTTATCATGTCTTAGGATATTAATTGATGAACTGAAATGTGAAAATTAATACCAAAACCTAATAGTTAATTAGGGATATCTTAATCATGAAAGTAGTTTAAGGTTATCTAGGAATGAATCAATTAGTAGGGACAAGAAAACTGATTAATTGTATTCCATGGTTGGCATAGAACTTAATGGACCTAGTTTAAACTAAGAACCACGAAAGTAGGCAATTGGATTAACATAGGTACAATTAGTAAAGCTTGAAAGAGGTTGCTAGTTAATTAAGGCTAAACCATCCCCAATTACCTAGATAATTGCAATTAGAGGTACATGTTGAATGTTGAACATCATAAGTGTGGTGAACCCTAACCTTAGGCTTTTATTAATTGGATTATTTATTAGTTTAATTGTGACAAACTCTGTCATCAAATTACATCGATTTAGATAGCATATTTCGTATACGTCTAGTAGTTGACGTTGTTCTCTGTGGGATACGACCCGTACTTGCTGGACTAGCTACAACTATGCCGTGCACTTGCTAATATTTATAAAATAGACACAAGTTTTTGGCACCGTTGCCGGGGAGCAATTGTCAATATTAGATATATTGCGAAATAGCTAGACTAGATCACTTTCTTTTAATTTTTTTGCATAATTTTATCTTGCTAATTTTGCCTCTTTTTTTCCTTTATATGTGTGTTTATTTTTTATGGAAAGAGAACGTGAGTTCGTCGCTGAATTTGATTCAAAGATTGAACGCACACTATGAAGGAGAAGAAGAAGACAACGGCAAGAACATTCTGTACCTACCATGGCGGAGAGAGATAACCATTCTCTTAAGGATTTTGCCACCCCAGATACATATGGCCTGAACACAAGCATTGTTAGACCAGTTATTGAAGCTAACAACTTTGAGCTGAAGCCTTTTCTTTTGCAGATGGTTCAATAGAATCAATTTGTAAGGTCACCTACTGAAGACCCTAATCTCCATTTATCAGTATTTCTAGAATACTATGATACTTTGAAGCAGAATGGAGTATCTTTTGATGTCATTAGACTGAGATTATTCCCTTTCTCTCTGAGGGACAAGGCCCGTGCATGGTTGCATTCTCTTTCATCAGAGTCAATGACTACTTGGTAGTAGCTTTCTCAAGCATTATTGGCCAAATACTTCCCACCAAGTAAGATAGCTCATCTTAGGAATTAGATAATTACCTTCGCACAAAAAGATGGTGAGTCTTTATATGAAGCTTAGGAAAGATTTAAAGAGCTCCTTAGAATATGCTCACACCATGGGTTGGAGAAGTGGCTTATAGTCCATACGTTTTATAATGGACTAATTTACAACACCTGTATGTTTGTAGATGCTGCAGCAGGAGGGGCCATTATGAACAAAACAGTGGATGAAGCCTATGAGTTAATTGAAGATATGGCTCAAAATCACTACTTTTGGTCTAGTGAGAGGCATCCATCAAGAAAACCATCAGGTATGTATAAAGTTGATGCATTTAATCATCTAAATTCTAAAGTTGATGCCTTGTTTCAGAAATTAGATAAGTTAAGCATCAATGTTGTTGGTTCCCTTTCTCCATCTTCTGCATGTGAGATTTATGGAGGCGTTGGTCATGTGGCCAATGAATGCTAGCTTGAAAACTCCGCACCTCAGGATTGTGAGCAAGTAAGTTTTGTGAATAATAATTAGAAAAAAATCCCTACAGCAACACCTACAATCCAGGTTGGAAGAACCACCTGAATCTCTCATACAAGCCTAATATGAATCAGCCTCAGAATAATTTTAGGCAACCTCCAGGATTTCAGAGTCAGAGGCCCTTCAATCTACCTCCTCAGCCAAAGTCAAATCTAGAGGCTTTGATGGAGAATTTTATCACTACACAAAGTAAACAGAATGATGAATTCAAAGCCTAGCACCACTCAATGAATGAGGCTATAAAAGATTTAGCCTCTAAGGTTGACTCGCTTGCTACCCATAGTAAGATGCTGGAAACACAGATAGCACAGTAAGCAAGCCTATCTAATAAGAACTTTGGTAGACTTCCAGGCCAGACTGAGAACCCTAGAGAGCATTGCAATGCTATTACCTTGAGAAGTGGTAAACAATTGGCTGAATCTAAGAGAAGTGGGAAGGAAAAAGAAGATGAACCTCAAGCTGCATTTGAGAAGAAAAGAAAAGTGGAACCAGACGAGAAGGAAAAGAAGGAAGAAAAGCCCAAATATATGGCTCCTGCACCTTACAAGCCACCAATTCCTTTTTCTCAAAGATTGGTTAAGGCTAGTTAGAGAAGAAATTTGGGAGGATTCTAGATATTTTGAAGAAGCTAAACATTAACATTCGATTCCTAGAAGCCATCTGCCAAATTCCTTCCTATGAAAAGTTTTTGAAGGAAATCCTCTCAAATAAGAGAAAAATTAAAAAACATGATGTTGTGGCATTACTAGAGGGATTAAGTGCATTAATCTAAAATAAGCTACCACAAAAGCTTAAGGATCTCGGAGGCTTTTCCATACCTTGTTCCATTGGTGACATGAAGATTGATAAAGCCCTATGTGATCTAGGAGTAAGTGTGAGTCTCATACCTCTTTTAGTTTGCAAGAAGCTTCAGATGGGTGACTTGAAGCCTACCACTCTTTCTCTTCATTTGGTTAATCGATCCATTAAGCATCTGGTAGCTATTTTAGAGGATGTTCCTCTAAAGGTAGGTAAATTTTTCATACTTTATTTTGTTATTTTAGAGATGAAGGAAGATGACAAAATCCCCATCATTCTTAGAAGGCCTTTCCTAACTACGGCTGGTGCCCATATTAATGTAAAAGATGGAAAGCTTTCTTTGAATGTAGGGGATGAAAAAGTAGAATTTAATTTGAATGATACTATAAACCCTTCTTCTCTAAATAAATCTTGTTGTATGATTGGTTTACCTAAACCAAATATGGATGATTATATAATGAATATTTCTTCTACCAACCCACTTAATAAATGCTATGTGGAAAGTCCTTCCTCTTGTGCTAAACAAGTTGAAGTTGCCACAATTTCAAGGGTCAAAAAGCAAGTAATTGAGGGGGAAATTAAAACACCAAAGTTAGAACCTAAGCCACCTCTTCTTAACTTGAATGGAGCAAAGGAAGAAAATATTGAGCCAAAAGGAACTTTGAAGACCATTGGACAAAGCCTCAAGCATCATACTAAGAGGCAATGGATAGCAAAGAGAGTCATTCAAACTCTCTTCAAGCCTCCTTGAGTGGAAAGCATGAAAAAGAGTCGAGCTAATGACTTTAAACAAGCGCTTTGTGGGAGGCAACCCACATTTTAATTTTTAAGTTTCTTTTTGTTTTGTTTTCTTGCTTTTAGTTTTGTTTTTATCTTTAATTTTTGTTGATTTCTTAGGTTATAGGTTTAATGAGTGTTTCCATATTTTTTATAGGTAAATTCCCATGTGCCCAAGGTTGAATTAAAGGATGAAAATCAAGGGAATTTAAAAAGATAAAAAACTATAGTAATTTTCAAAGAAAAGTGAATTTCAGCACCAAGCACTGGCAGGCCGCGTCACCAAACACAGTCGTGCCCAGAAGCAGCACTCCCTCCCCGTGTTCCTTAACACAAGCAAAATCTTGAGGAAATTGGATTCTAGCATGAAGCACAGCCAAGTTGTGTCTCCTACCACGGTCGTGCTTCAAGTTTTTGGCAAGCACTTTATTCCCGTGTTTATGAACACAAGGTTTTCTCCAAGGAATTTGAGCATCCAGCCCGAAGCACGGCCGTGCTTTGGGCCTAGGTCAATTTTTTTTCTTCTGATTTTTCAACCTTTTCTCCTCGTGTTCATTCCGTGCTTCGTGGTTCTTTTTGCTTGTGTCTTCATCCCTCCATAGCCATGCTCTCCTCTCCCTCCTTCCCTCTATTTACCTAGCCAAGCTCCACTTCAAATTCCCTTTCCTGTGACCTCCCATCTCCTTCTCCAACCTCAATACCTATCTCCATACCCGAAATCCCCTCCCCTGTTCTGCGTTTTCACCCATTCCCCACACCCAAAAAAATTTCCCCTGCACCAACATTCTCCCATAACCCAAAAATCCCTTCCCCCTACAACCTAAAGCCCCTTTCCTCTCTACCATTCCCGTACTTCTACATCCCCAAAATTTCTCCCTCACCCAGCTCCCTTTTCTTCAACTTCCCAGTACACTTATACTCGTAGCCTAATTTCCCTTACACCCAGTATATTATCTTTCACTCCAGCCAACCCGTGCCCACTCTCCCTCACCTAACTCCCTCTCTTAGCTCACTATTCCCCTATCCCTCTCTACAATTTTTCCCCCCAAACTAGATTCTCGTGACCAAGCCCCTACACCATTATTCCTCTGCTCCCTATTTATGCTGCATTACTGATTGCTAGATTCTCTTTGCTGTATCTCCATCATACTTCCATTCAGGTAATTTTTTATTTCTTGCCATTTGTTTAAATTTATGGATTGGACATTCTGAATTGGTGATTGCACTGGTTAAAATTTCTAAAGTGGTCTATTTTGCTTTTTACACTTGAGCATCATCAAATGAATTTGCTGCATTGAACTTTCTGGTCTTCGATTGTCTGCCATTGACCTTAATTGTTGCCAAATTTTTGCACTTGATAACCAAGTAATGCTGGATAAATTTTGCCTCATTATATAGGTTTTCATGTTGCTTGGTATTCTGATTTATTTATCTCAGTCTCTGCACTAGAACTCCCTTCCAATTGTTAAACTTGCTGGATGGTTTATTTGCATGAGATAAATTAATTGGCTTTGGCAACAATTCTGCAGCATTTCACATGCTTAGTTACTAAATTTGTTGGTAGCTCTAACTTGCTAGTTGCTGCTATCTGTTGGCATTTTTCAATATCCATTATTCCTTAAGGATCTTACATTGCTCTGAATCTTCCCTTGAATATTGACTGGTTTAGCTATATCAAAACCTATATGCTGTTAAATTGTTTATCTGCCATTATTTGGTTTTCATGCGGTAGAATTTCTTGAATGCTCATATTGACTCTTGCAAGTGGATTAGCTTATTTCACTAGTTTTTCTAGAAAATTTATGCACCATTGGAAATTATATGTTGCCTATTTTATGCTTGGACATTACATTGTACTTTAACTAAATTTAACATGGCTTTGCACTGCATAAGTAACTTGCTATGAATTGATTTATGGATTAACCATATTGTTTTGATTTGATCCAATTGCACAAGAGCAATATTTAGAACATATTGAATATCTGATAGAATTCTACTACCTTGCATTATTTTGGATTTGAAATTGGCAATTGATCTATCCCCTGATTTCTTTCACATTACCATACTAAGTTTGGATTTGACAATTAAATAGCATACTTATTTGGCTGCATTAATGTGATAATTGGATTTTGATCCTACTTATCCCACTCCCCTTTTAAACTTAATTCCACCCCCACCTCCTCTAGAAGACCAATAAGCAAGTAAGTATTTATTTTCCTTTACCTGTACTTTCATGATTACTGACATTGAGGACAATGTCAAGTTTAAACATGGGGGAGTAGACTTTAGGCTTGTGGTTTTTCTAATTGAATTTTTAGTTATTATTGGCTGAATCTCTCTTGTTTTATTGCATAATCATATAGTTTGTTGTTTTAGAGATAGATTGATGTAATATAGATTAATTTTAGCTCATGAACATGTGATGCATAATAGGATATGAAATATGTAGTTTAAATTTTAGTCTCTCTCTTCTAGGATTAAACCTCTAATTTTTTGAAAAATATCTCTCCTATTGTGCTGTGAATTGTATGCTTTTATTGATTTTTAACATTATGAGAGTACGAAGGCTGGGAGAAGTGAAAAATGAGGGAATATAAAACTCAAAAAGCTTTCACTTTGAGTACCCCATCAAGGCACCAAAAAGACCCTAGTATGAGTACCTAGCTACCTTTACCCTAGTAAGATGGAGCATAAAATGCACTCATTACATATTTATATAAAAGAAAAAAATGATGAATGAAATAGACAAAAGAAAAAGAGAAAATAAAAATGATGAGAAATAAAAGAAATTGAGTGAGGAAAATAGAAATAAAGGTAAGGAAACATAGGGAGATCTAAAAGATGAGGTAGCCTACTTGAGTGTCTAAAAATCAATTTGATGCATACAATGGTACCAATAGAAGCAGATATATAATAGGAGAATTTTGGTTTAATTTTAGAAGAACAAAGACTATCTGGTAAATTTCTATTCATATATCTATTGTGTGCACATTGATTGAGTGAAAAATTACCTGCATTGCACTTTTCTATCTTTTGGAATTTGAATGCATCTTCCCTCTTTCTACTAATATGACATGTCATTTGCTTGAGGACAAGCAAATATTTAAGCATGGGGGAGTTGATAAGGGGGAAATTTAAGTACTTAATGGTTATATTTTATCCTCTGATTCATAGTAAACTTGTGATTATTTCTCTGCTTTTAGTTATGTTTTGCTTTGGATACTGCTTTGGTTGGTTTTATGTTTGTAGGTGAGCAAAAGAAGACCAAGAAGCAAGGGAAAACACTTATGAGAGGAGCCATATGGACTTGAAACATGATGAGGAGGAAGTAAGGAGGCAACCTTAAAGAAATTAGCAAATTCTGAGCTTGGCAGCTTGAAGTACGACCAGGCCGTGCTCTGTACGAGAAGTGGAGAATTTCCCAAATTTACAGCCCAAAGAACGGCCAGGCTGTGTCAGGAAGCACGGCCATGCTTCATGTCCGTACACTACGTGATTTTTAGGGTTTTGAGCAACCAAGTTGATATACATGGGGGAAACGCAGGGAGAGATCATCCAAACTTATTCATACTTACTTTTACTCAGTTTTAGGCTTAGGAAACACCATTAGATTAGGTTTAGAGTAGGATTAGAGTTTACTTTCATGTTCTTAGGTTATGTAACATCCCTAATTTCATTTCTTTTATTGATAAAAGTAGATAAATATTTAATTAAGGAAATAAAATTTATTAGACAATATTTTAGATATATAAGGAAATATAATCCTTAGAAATTCTTCACCTTATGTATATGCATAGAAAATGTTTCTAACATTAAGAGAACAAATAAAGAGGGAAAACTTAATAGGAAAAACAATTAGAAATAACATACTAAAGAGATGCAAAATTCTTGGATAAGGAAGATAAATTTTTATAAACAAGTAAAGGTCATAAAATTTCAAGAACATTGGATTTGGGTAATTTTTCCTAATTCAAGAACTAGAGTTACTAAGTTTAAAATCTTTACCCATACATTGGGCTTTTACCTATGGACACTTCAGATAGAGTTTTTCCACTTCACATAAGTTTCTAGCAAGCCCATTGGATAACCTAAGCAAGAAATAAAACATAGACTTGGACTAGGATATAGTAATTGGACCAATAGCCCAAAAATTATGAAAATGTGACCAAGCCCTCCAAGAAAGGTAGAATTTTATCCAAAGAAAGAAAATGGGTAAGAATAAGCCCAAATCCAAGAGGAAAAATAAAATAAAATAAATTAGGTGATGATATAATAATAATAATAAAGATTAGGTTACATGGCATTAAGACAAAAATTTAGCAAGTGGTGTGATTCTACATTCATCATTTAGGCAAGTGGCATGATAATACAAGGCTTTAGGACAAAAACATCTATATCCTACACTCATAATTTTAGCAAGTGGTATGATAATACATGGAATTAGAACAAAACATTCTTATCCCACACAAATAATATCAACCAAATAATGGAGATTCAAGGGCTAGAAATTTGCCACCTAAAAAGGCAAACCTATCATACTTGTTTAAGACAAAAGAAAATGGAAATGAATCCCCAAATCAAAGGGACCTTGTCCCTTATCTTAAGAACATATCATCAAAATTTTCAAAATACAAATCTTCTTTTCCTATGCATATCTTGACTAAGGAAGAGGAAGACAAGAACATAAGTTGTTTGTCTTCCAAAAATTCAATAAAGTGTATCCTAATTGTGATAAGGTAGACCCATGATCATGAAAGATGTATTATTTGGTGGTCTATATAAGCAAAACCCACCCCTACAACATTTTAATTTCGTCCAAGTGAGGAAGAGAGAGAAATAGAAGCAAGTGAGGAAAGGAGAGAAAGAGAGGAGAAGAAAGGAAGGAAGAAGAAGAAGAAGTTTAGAAGTCTAAGTACTCAAGTTAAGTTACCTTAATCTCCACTTGAGTCCATTTTTTTTCTTCTTCATCCTTGAGGTTCAAAAATTCACCCTCCTTCTCTTACCTAAGCTGCTAGAAAAGCTAAGGGAAGGAAGGAATCTTGCTATTTCTTTCAAGAGGAAACAAGAAAACAAATTCACTAAGTAAGCTAGGGAGATTCTTAGGTAAGTTTAACAATATTTCTTTTTAAAGAAAACTTTTGAAACTTATAATATTTATATGAGATTTTGATCTTAGAACTTTGATGATTGGTCATGGTGTTGCTATATCATGTTACATATTGATCTTGCATGTGATGTATGTTTGAATACTTAGACTGGTATAGAAAGTTCTGCATAGGTATGGCTATGGGTGGCAAAACTTTTAGCTTCAGTGTTTTAATTTCAGGGAATTATCTATAGGGAATAAAAAAATGGCTAACATAAGAATTAAAGATATATGTCTCACGGATTTTTAGCCACTGGAATTATTCAATTTGGAGTCCATATGAGGTAGATATGGTCCTATTAGTAAGCAAAGGTCAGAAAATGGTTCATCAAGGAAGAATATGTTAGGATAGCTTCTGTCTTTTAATTTCGGGGAATTATCTATAGGGAATTAAAATAAATGGTTAACATAAGAATTAAAGATATATGTGTCACAGATTTTTAACCACTGAAATTATTCAATTTGGAGTCCATATGAGGTAGATATGGTCCTATTAGTAAGCAAAGGTCAGAAAATGGTTCATCAGGGAAGAATATGTTAGGATAGCTTCTGTGTTTTAATTTTTGGGAATTATCTGTGGGGAATTAAAATAAAGAGTTAACATAAGAATTAAAGATATATGTGTCACGGATTTTTGGCCACTGGAATCATTCCATTTGGAGTCCATATGAGGATGATATGAGTCGATTAGTAGTCAAAGGTCAGAAAATGGTTCATCAAGGAAGAATATGTTAGGATAGTTTCTGTATTTTAATTTTTGGGAAAATATGCTAGCCAAAAATATGCTTTCAATAACAAGTATGTTCATCAAAATATAACTATTACCATAAATCATTGGTAATCATGCCATGAACATAACCATTTCAAATATCACTTTATAAAATATTTCCATGTCAAAATTTCACACTTAAGATGGTAAGAAGTTCATACAATGGCAATGGCTATAGCTATACTAGTCATTTATTAAGATTCATCTTTTTTTTTAAATACTAATTTTATTCTTTTATTTTTCTTGATGCAGGTTTTCATCCTATCTAACCTTCTCTTAATAATTAGAGCATAACTCCCTCAATTTAACTCTGATGTAGGTGATCTTGGTGTCCATTTCAAGATAAAACAATTATCTAAAACTATTATGTTGAACATTATAGCGAAAAATTAAGAAATGAAGGTGATATTACTCCCTCAAAGTACAGGATAGTTCCTCTCGGATAGGTTCTGACCTTTACTGACTAATTATACCATATCTCCCAAATTGGAACTCCAAATTGAGTTATTCCAGTTGGTAAAAATCCATGAGCCATATATCTATAATTGTTATGTTGGCGCGCTATTTTAATTCCCTACAGAATATTCCCAGAAATTCAAAAACTAAAGCATTAATAACATACTCTTCCCTGAATAAACATTTTCTGACCTCTACTTACTAATCGGATCATATCTACCTCATATGAACTCCAAATTGCATAATTCCAGTGGTTATATTTCCATGCGACATAGATATCTAACTTTTATGTTAACCATTTATTTTAATTACATACATATAATTCCCAGAAATTAAAATACAACAGCTGTCCTAACATAATCTTCCCTGATGAACCATTTTCAGACCTTGGCATAGTAATCGAACCATATCTACCACATGTGGACTCCAAATTGAATGATTCCAGTGGCTAAAAATCAATGACACACATATCTTTAATTCTTATGTTAACCATTTATTTTAATTCCCTACCAATAGTTCCCAGAAATTAAATTACCAAAGCTATTCTAACATATTCTTCCCTGATGATTCATTTTCTGACCTTTGACTACTAATCAGACCATAGCTACCTCATATGGACTCCAAATGGAATGATTCCAGTGGGTAAAAATCCGTGACACATATATCTTTAATTCTTATGTTAACCATGTATTTTAATTCCTTATAGATTGTTCCCAGAAATTAAAATACCGAAGCTTAAAATTCTGTCAACCATAGCCATACCCATGCAGAACTATCTACACCAACCTAAGTATTCAAACATACATCACATGCAAGATCAATATGTAACATGATATAGCAACATCCATGACCAATCATCAAAGTTTTAAGATCAAAATCTCATATAAATATTATGAGTTTCAAAGGTTTTCTTCAAAAAGAAATATTGTTAAACTTACCTGGAGCACTTAGTCCCCTAGACTTCTCCTTCCTCTTTCTTCCTTTCTTCCTCTCCTTTCCTCACACTACCTTGCTTTTATTTTTGCTCTCCCTCACTTGGACGAAATTCTAATGTTGTAAGGGTGGGTTTTCTTATATAGACCACCAAATAATTCACCTTTCATGATCATGGGTCTACCTTATCACAATTAGGATACACTTTGTTGAATTTTTGGAAAACAAACAACTTATGTTCTTGTCTTCCTCTTCCTTAGTCAAGATATGCATAGAAAAAGGAGATTTGTATTTTGAAAATTATGAGGATATGTTCTCAAGATATGGGGCAAGATCCCTTTGATTTAGGGATTCATTTCCTTTTTCTTTTGTCTTAATCAAGTATGATAGATTTGCCTTTTTAAGTGGCAAATTTCTAGCCCTTGAATTTTCCTTACTTAACTAAAATTATTTGTGTAGGATAATGATGTTTTGTCATAATGCTATGTATTATTACCCACTTTCTAAAGTTATGAATGTAGGATATAGATGTTTTTGTCCTAAAGCCTTGTATTATTATGCCACTTACCAAAATGATGAATGTAGAATCACACCACTTGCTAAATTTTTGTCTTAATGCCATGTCACTTAATCTTGATTACACCAATATTTCATCACTTTAATTTTATTTTTATTTTTATTTTTCCTCTTGGGTTTGGGCTCATTCTTGCCCATTTTCCTTACTTTGGTTAGAATTCTACCTTTCATAATGGGCTTGGTCACATTTTCATGATTTTTGGGCTACCGGTCCAACTTCTATATCCTAGTCCAAGTCTATGTTTTATTTCTTCCTTAGGCTATCCTATTGGCTTGCTAAAAATTTATGTGAAGTAGAAAAACTCTATATGAAGTGTCTATAGGTTAAAGCCCAATTACGGGTGGAGATACTAAACTTAGTAACTTTTGCTCTTAAATTAAGAAAAATTACCATAATCCGATCTTCTTAAAATTTTAAGACCTTTACTTACTTCACAAAAATTTATCTTTCTTTACCTAAGAATTTCACCTTTTTTTAACATGTTTATTTCTAATATTTCCTCTTAGGTTTTCTTTCTTTACCTATTCCATTAATATTAGAACATTTCTATGCATATATGTAAGGTGAAGAATTTCTAAGGAAAATATCTAAAAAATTACGGGATGTTACACTAATCGGGGTAGCTTGAAATGAGAATAAGTTGATGGCCATCATATGATATTCTAAAAATAGTTAATCCTGTCATACATATCATTACTATATGATTCTTATGTGCATAGATATAATGCATTCATGTGACCAAAGATATTTTCTGTACTTTATACAGCTGAACATGACATGATGAACTATATTGATGGTAAATTATGATTTATTGTTGAACTTACTGGGATTTAATTCTCACTACATTTCTATATCAAGGTCAGAAGAATAAATATGCAGATTTTCTCTATGACACTTATTATTTCTCTACGTTGGATCGAGGTGCCCTACCTTGGGCAACTTCTAGTTATTTCAGATGTATCTGTCGTAAATGTGACTGAGATTCTGGTGGACGTGCCACTCGCACCAGTGTCTCCGGAAGTAGTCGACATAGATGATTAGAGCTAATTTGTATCTTTGTACAAATGTTTGTAAAATAATGGTGTGTATTTTTAAAAATAATAATGTGTATGGAAACGCAGTATTGTATCACTGTTAATAACAATTATCTTTGGTTAAAGTGATTATTATTACGAGTTAAGTGGTTAGAATTAAAGTAATAATAACTTCATGGAATTTTACAAATATATAAATAAAAAAATTTGTTACATTTACATAAATGGAGTTGTTACAGGTTAGATTTGAGATTGATTCAGCATTGTATCTCTACTACATTCTGCAAACCAGGTTATATCTTTCTATTCTGCACTTACTTCTTTTTCTACTTTTTTCTTCTAGATTGTATTGAACTTTAATGGTTTACTTAATGAATATGATTTTGGTTTCTGATTTTATTATGCTTAAGTAGATTTGATCTAGGGTTTTGGTAAACCCACTTATGGTATGATGATACTAGACTATTGAATTGAATTGTGGAACCCTAATTGTATTATCCATGGTTAATTAGGATTGACTATTATGCATTGATTATATGAGTTAATGAATGTCTGACCAACGTTTTATCACGTCTTAGGATATTAATTGATGAACTAAAAGATGAAAATTAATACCGAAACCTAATAGTTAATTAGGAAAATCTTAATCACGAAAGTAGTTTAAGGTTCTCTAGGAATGAATCAATTAGTAGGCACGAGAAAACAGATTAATTGTATTCCATGGTTGCCATAGAACTTAATAGACCTAGGTTAAACTAAGAACCAGGAAAGTAGGCAATTAGATTAACCTAGGTACAATTGTAATGCTTGAAAGAGGTTGCTAGTTAATTAAGGCTAAACCATCCCCAATTACCTAGATAATTGCAATTAGAGGTACATGTTGAATGTTGAATATCATAAGTGTGGTGAACCCTAACCTTAGGCTTTTTATAAATTGGATTATTTATTAGTTTAATTGTGACAAACTCTCATCAAATTACATCGATTTAGATAGCATATTTCATATAAGTCTAGTAGTTGATGTTGTTCTTTGTGGGATACGACCTGCACTTGCCGGACTAGTTACAGCTATGCCATGCACTTGCGGTTATTTATAAAATAGACACAATACAGTGTCCTTTCTCTTTTTCCACGTTGAGTAGTGGAGATAGCTCTTATAGCAGCAACCAAGTGCCTCTGCCTACCTGTAGTGTGCCATGCAATATTTAGCCCCACTTATGCAATAAAATATCAATAAGCTGAAATACTAAGTATATTTTAGCTATGTGCGTCCTTTTTAATGCAATGCAATCAGAATTTCATAATTACATAGTGGGTGCTCTTATACTCAAGAAATACAAAACCATATCTATTTAGGGAGAATTATTACTAAATCAACCAAATTGTAGAATAATAAGCATGAGAAAAGCATGTAATAACTCTAATAAATTAGAGTTAACAAATCCACTCAAACTTAGAGTCTTGCTTGTCCCCAAACAATTACTTCTGCCTATTTATGTTTTCCTTACACCTTGACATCCTCTTTCAACACCATAGTCCCTAAGTAGGTTTTATTCATAAAGCAATGCCATTGGTTCTCAACCCTCAGAGTTGTTTCAAAAGAGAAAATTTGCTAATTGGTAGCTTTTTGCATGCTTAATCTTAAAACTAAAACTTCCCTGAAAAATGTGAGTGTGCATTATGGCTAGTCCTTTGAGACCCACTCAAGTTATAATCTATCAAGGTCCTAGACTTAATCCGGGATTTCATATGTTAATTTATCAAGTCTCTCTCTACTAGTATACCAAGCTAATCAAAGGCAAAAAGATTACAGCTTATATAGGGCTTTAAGGAGGATAAACCAACTTATTTCAATCCCACTTTTTTTTCATTCGTTTATGTCTTTTAGCCAACATTTGTTATGAAGGCACCCGGTTACTCAACACTATCACCTTTTAGGAATTTCATACTCATACCTCATGTCACTATTTTACGCAAGAGTACACATGTGGCTCATGCATACCCTTGGTTATTAAGTGATAGTAGAGGCATTAAAGTAACAACTTTTATTTATTTATTTATTTATTATTTCTTTTATTTTTTATTTTTTATTTTTTTAGGTCAACCCCTAAACCTAAACCCATCTTAACATAGATTACATTGAAATTTGAGCTTGTGCCTCTTTTTGTTATGTTATCTAGGAATTTGTTTCAAGAGACTCTCAAAATTAGTTCTAAAATCTTAGGTCCACCTTTCATGAAAAATTTTCAAGTTTTTTTCTCAATAGAGACTAACCATAGCCTAGTGTTCATAAAAGGAAAGTTCCAAATTGTAAGGAATCAATATGTAGAAATTTTACATTCAATCAGCTCTATTTCTAACCTTTTTTCATAGAGTTTCCTCGAACCAATAGCAGGTAACAAGAAAACACATAAAATATTTTCTATTTTTTTTTATACTCACCTAATTGCCAAACTAGACTAGTATGCATTTACAGGAGCATTTCAACACACTGGCACTAGAGCAATCAGAACCAGTAGAACCAGAATACATTTCACAACACAGAACATCACCCCCCTCAAAATTAATTATTAGCAATGCCCTCACTGCTACTTAATTGCATAAATGTCAAAAGAAAAGTAATGATTATTGTTCCTAATAGGTATGTATAGTCAACGCAGAAAAAGTAGCATGAAACACTAAAATTGAACAATAGGGAAGCAGAAAGGAAAATAAAACTAGAGAGAGAGCTTCCCTGAGATACACGTAGATTTGCTGCAGCAAAATTGTGGTATCGACCTCATCCAGATTTGGAGGCACTACGAAATCCACTTCTCCTTTTGACTGACTTGGATGGGATTGATAGTTTGCTTTTTCCTTTTTGTTGGGATGACTTTCTTTTAGCAATTGGCTCATTATCTTCTGAGGATTCTTCTTCCTCTTTAGCTTTATGTGAACTATTTACTCTTTCCTTGCTTTGGTGGGGTTCATGTTCCTCATTGCTATGTGGCTCTGTTTCCTTACTTTCTTGTCCAAGTGGAGTGTTCAGAATATCCATGGGAAAGTGAGGGAACGAGAAGAATTTTTTGGAATTCCCCTTCAAGGTTTTCTGAAGTATAACATCCCTTCGGTGTTGATGGCTCCAAAATTTTTGTTGCTTTAGCATGAATGATATCTGTTACTCTTCCAGTAGCTTTAACCTCTACTTAATTTGCTGATAGTGGTTGGAAGAGGAAAGTGCTTGGCTATCTGGCTGTAAGGGCTCCTAGACTTGTGTTGGTGGCTTTTGTTCCCCTTTTTTGTGCAAAATGCGAGTTATGGCCACCGAGTTAATCATTCCTCCCAGCCTCAGTCTTTCTTCCTCAATAGAAACTGGGACTTTACTAGCCAAGCACAGAGATGAAATCAAAGAAGGGAAAAACAAGCTGCCTTTCTTTCAATTGGCACACATCCTGATTTATTCAACAATAATTCTCCCCACATTAATAGCCTTCCTTGATATGATGGCATTAACCATGGCTACTTGGTCTTTGCTTACAGTTTGCCCATGAGTGGAGGGTAAGAGATGAGTCTTCAGGAAATGGTACCATACCTTGGCTGCCAGGAGCAAAGATGCTTTGTTCACCATGGAAGCTCCTTGGGAAGACTTGTCCTAAGCTATCTCTGGTACACACACTCGTTTCAGCATTTCATCCTAGTCTTTTTCTTTAAGAGATTCCAAATATTTCTCATAGTCATCCTCTTCGTCTTTCAACTGGAAGGCATTGTTGATGGCACTAGAATCAACTGATACCCGAGTTCCTTTGACTTCCACCTATTCAGCAGCATCCTTAGGAAAATTGGCATAGAACTCCTATACCAAGGGAATCACGACAGACTGAGGGTGTTTAGCAAATTCCTTACAGGCTTTCTGCTTCACTATTGCAGCAACGTGCTCCGGCATTCCCAAATCATCTATATTTGTGAAGATGAATCCCTTCTCCTCATAGAATGTCCTTTGACTGGTTTTCTGATCATGCCTCTTTTTGTTTTCCTCTGAGGTGAATTTCTTCACTTTACTTGCCTTCCTAGCTACTGATTTCACCCTCGGTATGGTTCTCAGATTAAGGATTTGAAAAGATAAGGACCAACCTTTCACAGCGAGTTTATCAAAGTGAGAGAGAGCAAGTCTTGTGTATGGTGAGCCTCACTTGTTCACGGACCCCCTTTTTGCTTAAAGCACAGTGAAGACCTTTAACACCTTCACCCAAATGCCCAGACTATGGAACTTGAATGAGCACAAAGAAATTTGGCTGAGGTAAGAAATATGGCATCGCGGATTAGAGCATATTTTAGTTTTTTCACTCATTTTTTTATATGATTGGCTTAAAATGCTGATCTCTCATTTTGATCTTTTTTTAATAACCCACTCACCGGATCATTCATCCCATTCTCTTCTAACCCAGATTCATCAACCCACTTCTTTCCAGCCCAGAGTAATCACTGTGGCCTAGTTCCATTCATCTCCTTACCAGATAAGGACCACGTGCTTCATGGAAAGATGCCCTTATTGCGGCATTTCTGTGGCAAATGTCGTGAACTAAAATTACAAGTCTTACGCTCCATTTTGCCTAAAAAATTTAACACAACTAATATTAAAAACAAAATTCAAAATAACTTATCAACTTTAAAATAAATGAAAATTTGTAAAAGTATGGGTTGCCTCCCATTAGAGCTTGTTTTAGAGTCAACGACTCGACTACTTCCTTTTTATCCTTCCTATAATTGCATTGATGTGTGCTGGCATTCCACATTACCTCCAAAGTAGTGTTTGATCCTTTACCCATTTACCTTGAATGTTCTCCCAAATTTTTCCTCTTCCAATTCAACTGCTCCAAATAGGAAAACTTGGTTAATACGGAAAGGACTAGACCAGCAGGGTTTTAGCTTTTCAGGGAACAGATTCAATCTAGAATTGAACAACAAGACTTACTATCGCACTTCAAAGTCCCATGGCTGTATTTTCTTGTCATGCCATTACGTTGTTTTCTTTATAGAGCTTAGCATTCTTGTAAGACTGCATACGAAACTCATCCAATTCATTCAGCTGCAGCATTCTTTTTTTACCAGTAGCCTCCAAATTCAAATTGAAATTCTTGATTGCCTAGTAAGCTCAATGCTCCAGTTCCACTGGAAAATGACAATCTTTTCCAAACACTAGCTTGTATGAAGACATCCCTAAAGGTGTTTTATGTGTTGTTTGATAAGCCCACAATGCATCATCCAACTTTAAAGACCAGTTCTTTCTTTTTGGACTGGTGCGTATTGTCGCAGGTACACCCAAATTGATACCTTACCTCAAAACTAACTTATAGTAGTGGGTTTAGGGGAGATTGATAATTTCAAATAAAACTAAGTAAACAATAATGAAATTAAATAAGAGAGAGTGATTAATGATAAAGACGTTGATTTCGGTTGATATCCACCGTCAAGGGATTGCATTGATCATTGACAACATAATCAATCTGTAATTGAATATCTATCATTGGGTTTCTAACCCTGTTCCTCCTTAAGTTTAGTAAATTAATGAAAATCGCACTAATTAAACCCTAATTAACAAGTAATCATTTAGCACATTGGTAAAGCGTAACTTATTAACTGCATGAAGAACTAGAGAAACTGATAGAGCTAAACAAATATAAACACATTGGTTATATCTAATTTAGTTAATTATTCATCATAGGTTCAATGATTTATAATACAAAATCCTCAAACCTATTTGCCTCATGAATTACAAAATTGAAGACTTTGTTCAAAACATAATTCAGCGGTAGATTAAGACAGATAATATACTAGTAGTCCTCCCTAGCAATCATATGAATAATCATTGAGAAGAAGAGTAGATGAATAATCAATACTCAATTCAAATTGAAATAATAAAATCAAATCCACATCTCACAATGTATGAAGATCCCTTGAGGTTTCAATCTACCTCAACCAACTAAAAAGAACTAGCCACGTAGGGCCATAAGAAAATCAAAAGAAGAATTAAATAATGTAACTAAGAACTTGGATGAATGATTGAATGAATTTTCTATTTGCTTTCCTCCCTCTTATAGATTCTCTCCTCCTAATTGGAGTAGGAGTGTTTCTAGGTCAAATTTTGGCCTATCGGGCCTCAATTAGAGTTGAAAAACCCTAAAAATTGCAAATTCAGTGACCTGGTACGGCGGCGGGCACCGCGACGCTCTACTCGGGGGTCCTGGCGCTCCGGAAATCCAAAGACAGGGCACCGTGGCGTCCAGAAAACTCTAAAATTTGTTAAAGTGTCGAACACGAAATTCTATTTATCTTCTTTCCATAGCTGCTAAAATCACCTTAATCTGATCTAAATTGAAGGAGATACGACAAAATTAGTGATCAAAGGTCAGAATTCATCCTGCTACACTGTGATTCTGATTTGAGAGCTATGTAACGCTATGAAATCTCCCAAATTTGACCAAGTGTTCAACATAAAAGATGTAGATGATTGTGTTATATTTTCACAGACACTTGAATCACTTTGATTGGAGTTCATAAGTGCGAGATATGCTCAAAACAATGTTAAAAGGTTTGGAATCACTACAATGTAGCATTTTTCCATGAATTTCTTATCTTTTTCTTCTCTTTTCTTCTTCCTTTGTTCCTACAACCCAAAACAAAAAACTAAGCTAATTCTTAATTATATTTTACTTAAATCAAACAAAAAGTAAGTTTAAAGGTATTAATATCATGCTTAATTAAGATCACATCATGGACTGACAATTTTTTTTCCAAAATTCTCTTGATTTCTTAGTCCATACTCCGTTAACCTTCGCAGATTAAATGTTAGTTCTATATCCTACTATTGGTGATCAAGCAATGGTAGAAATTAAGAATTGCAATATAGTCTAAACATCAAGAGTTACCGAAAACAAAGTCAATCAATAACTTAAAATGTGCTTAGAGTTCATATCAACCCTTCTGCAATCCTAGCTGGAGACTTAGCCTAGCACCATATCCAAGTTATTTACATGTGAGAATACCATAACAACCATAGCCATAATGAAGAAAATATAGTAGAAACAAAGAAAAAAATAATAAGCAAGTAAGGAGGTTCTATGAAAGGTTCCTTTCTCTTTCCCTATGTTCAGCTGCTCGTTCTGCTTTCTTCCATACATTCTTTTTCTTCCTCTTCTAGACTATCCATTCACGTCTTCCTTTCTCTATCTGAAAGAAACTCCTAATGGAACGTGACTCTTCTTTCTTTTTCTTTTTGTGCATTTCTTCCAGGAGTTACTAGCTGCTCTAAATTTTTTACATCCTGTTTTCTGTTGTCTCCTTTATATTTATATGCTAGGGTTGAGGTGGCATCCCTTCTGTAATTTTTCTTTTAGCTTGCCTTTTTTCCAGTGTCTTTTTTCTTTTTCCACATTGAGTAGTGCAGACAGCTCCTGCAGCAGCAGCCAAGTGCCTCTGCCTACCTGTAGCGTGCCATACAATATTCAGCCCTACCTATTCAATAAAATATTAATAGGCTGAAATACCTAGGATATTATGCCTTTGTGCGTCCTTTTTCATGCAATGCAATCAGAATTTCATAGTTACGTAGTGGGTGCTTTTATACTCAGGAAATATAAAACCATATCTATTTAGGGAGAATTATTTCTAAATCAAACAAATTATAGAATAATAAGCATGAGAAAAGCATGTAATAACTTTAATAAATTAGAGTTAACAAGGCCCCTGACTGATTCTACCATAGAGGCCAATGATAGACAATAACCCCCTATGAACACAACTTACAACTTTCATCATAATGTGCTCTCCAAAGAGCATTTCTTCTCAAAATTTTGAAATGTGATGAGTTGGAATCCCATTCTAATTGGTTCTAAAGGATCCAGCTACAAGAGAATCAAGAACATAGAGCTTTCTCCTTTTCTGTTCGACTCTTTGGTCTTAATAATGCTGGTTTTAAGAATGAGTGATTGCCCTTCTTTGACCCTTACTATCCAACCTAAGACCGAAGGTATATTTTCTATCCCTTGCACTATAGGTAACACTAATTATGAGAAGGCTATACTAGATCTAGGAACATCTATTAATATCATGCCATACTCTATTTACATATCTTTAGCACTATAACCTTTAAAAAAAACTAGTGTTATAATTCAATTGGCTGACAAATCTAATACCCTTTCCTGAGGGTATGATTGAGGATATTTTAGTACAAGTGGATGATCTACTTTTCCCTCCTGATTTTTATGTGCTTAACATGGAGAATAATGATTAAACCATTCCAATTATGCTAGGGAAACCATTCTTAAAAGCATCCAAGGCCATAATAGATGTTCATAGTGGCACACTAACAATAGAATTTGAAGAAAAAATTATAAAATTCAGTGATTGTAATGCCATGAAAGATCTTACTACCTACGCTATTAATATGATAGATTTTGTAAAACAGGATGTTGAGCCTTCAGAGAAAAATGTTGAGGAACCAACCTTGAGTGTTAACTTACAAGAGAATAATGGAGAATTAAAAGTAACTCCAAAAGTGCAGTAAATAGGTAAGTATTGTCATGTCCCTAATTTTAGAGCACATGAAACACATATTTTACGATCATATATTTTCCATATATATATCAAATCTATAAACATCAAAGTATAACAGAAACAAGGATCCTGCCTATGGCATTCAGAGCAACTCTAAAGTACAAATACAATATAAATCAAAATCTATAAGCCATGGAAACAAAGTAGGCTCACCCAGAGATCATGTCGTCTAGCTGGTCAACTATCTGAAAGGGAAGAACTAAACTCTATATCCTTATATGAAAAACATATAAATAACGTGTAGTCAGTTTAACAACTCAGTGAGCAAATAATACCTGTTATGACCTCTTAGGTCAACATATGGATGTACTCATATTTTAAAATTTGTCACAAAAAATACAGCTCATAAGTACATTCATATGGGACCCGCATTTCAAATATTTTTAGTTCATATGACATTCAGATATTCAAAATCATATGCAATACGGTATGATCATTATTTAAATATTGTAATGCATCAAAACCTTTCACATTAAAACATTAGGAGGATCCCATATCAGAACCACCATATCAGATTTCAGGCCCTTCCATACTTTGTTGGTGTAGGATTTGCCTAAACTCAGCATCCCGCTGAGGTTTGCCCTACCACCATTCAAGAGCAGAAGCGAAAGGACTCTAATATGGGTATTTCCTAAGCACACAGCAAGGGAAGGAAAATCACATCTCATATAGTTCGCATCTCGCCTATATAGGAGGCATCCCACTCTCCTTCACATATTATATCCTGTATGTTGGCTGATACATGAAGCTAGCACCATCCCCTACTAGCTAGGTTATCAAGGTACACCAGGACTAACATCACCTACTGTTAGCAAATAGTATTTCCAATAGGATTCCTCCACATAAAATACCATATGCACATATGCCATATAATCTAGTATAAAATTCTCAATATAATGCAGACTTTCAATCTCAATATAGATTCATCTGTCATAAATTCCTCATTCAGGGTTTATCACATGTACATGCCATTTCTTGAGGCAATCATATAGCTTTATAAATAATGCTACTTGCATAAATATTCACTTTATCATTTGTTGAGAAATACATGTGAAATCAGCTATACCATGGGTTCAGAAATCCAGTTTCAAAACTATACTCTTCTTGAACTATATTTCAAATTGTGAGCAATTCAGATAATTTTAATGCATTTTAGAAACATATATAAGTGTAAATATTTCATAAACATAATCATATACATGCTTAAAGATTAAGAAGAGTATAGGGCAAGTCATAGGAGGAATCATCTACTCACAAGGTAAGGGCCCTAGATTGGACAGCCATAAAATGTATTTTTTTCAATCTCAATTTAATCAAATAAACCTCAAAAACGTGTCTGGAGAGTCCAAAAACCTAGGAAATGACTCTAAAATCGTGTAATTTGGCCATAAGAAGAATCATCTACTCACAAGGTAAGGGCCCCAGATTGGACGGTCCTAAAATATACTTTTTCAATCTCAATTTGATCAAATAAACCTCAAACACGTGTTCGGAGGGTCCAAAAACCTAGGAAATGACTCCAAAATCGTGTAATTTGGCCTCCGAAAGTTTGGTCAACACTGATCAACTGTTGGGTACTATTCATGGTCGGCAAATACTATTCATTGCCAGAAATCACTATTCACTACCAAAATTCACTATTTATCACCACACAAAAAATTGTTAGATGGCTGAAAAAATTCATATTCTAAAGTTTATCTAGCTTCTGAATTCATCTACAGTGTCAGATTTTCAATTTGAGGCCTCTAAGTAAAGGTTTCAGAGTTTACCTTTTTCTAAGATTTTTTACTTCCGATCTGTGGCGATTCAATGGCTAATTAGAGAACTTGTTCAATCAAAATCATAGTACTCTTCGTCTTGAATCTATTGGTACCATTAGTTTTGAGATCGGATGCATGTAGACACTCCAGATCTAAAGAAAAAAATGGAGGTTACTATTCACATTATTTCACTATTCATTAGTTTCAGAAATTCTGCAATTCTTCGCTTCGGTTTCTGTCTTCCCCTTCCCCTTTTTCTTTTATTTTTTTATAATACTAATTATTATTATTTAATAATTGTATAATGGAATTTTATTTTATATATATTCATATAAATACCATTTTTCATCCTAAAACATTCCAATTTTTTAAAAAAAATTTACATTCTCATAAAACTTTAGTTGAACTCTTAAATTATGATTTTTCTTGATAAAAATTTTAATAAAAATAATCACAAAATAAATATCTTTATACATAATAAAAGAAAAAATATTTCTAAAAATACAACAAAAATTTATTATAGGCCAATATAATTATTTTAAGCAAAACAATAATTATTTTAAACAAAAATATATTTACTTCCAACAAAACATGCATAGCCATTTAATATAAAAAATCAAACTTGTTTATAATAAAATATTATTTAAAAATAAAAATTTTGGGATATTACAAGTATCCTCTTACTTCAGTACCAAATTCTAATGAAACATGTGCATATTCTGTTTTATAGGATCCTGGATAAAATTTAACATCTCTTCCTAATCACCTGAAATACTTGAAAATTGGAGAGGTGCCACCTATCATAGTTGCCAAAAATTTAAGGGCTAAAAAAGAGAGGCATCAATGAATATTTTTCTAAAAAAAGGAAGTGTCATTGCAAAAACTATTGCAAACCTTAAAGACATAGATCTAGCTACAAAATTGCATCAATCTTTATCAATCAAAGGGACTAAACCTCGAAATGTTAAGAAATATCCCCCTTGGTTTAGACCCCTAGTTATTACTAATGTGTTTGCTTATAGTGCTGTAGAACTTCTGTAACATCCTTAATTTTGTTTCATGTATTAATAAAAGTACAAGAGTATTCAAAGTAACATCCCTAATTTCATTTCTTTTATTGATAAAGGTACATAAATATTTCATTAAGGAAATAAAATTTATTAGACAATTTTTAGATATCTAAGGAAATATAATCCTTAGAAATTCTTCACCTTATGTGTATGCATAGAAATGTTCTAATATTAATGGAATAGGTAAAGAAAGAAAACTTAAGAGGAAATATTAGAAATAAGCATGCTAAAGAAAGATGAAATTCTTAGGCAAGGAAGATAAATTTTTGTGAAGTACGTAAAGGTCTTAAAATTTCAAGAAGATTGGATTAGGGTAATTTTTCCTAATTTAAGAGTTAAAGTTACTAAGTTTAGTATCTCCACCCATAAATTGGGCTTTTACCTATGGACACTTCATATAGAGTTTTTCTACTTCACATGAATTTTTAGCAAGCCAATAGTATAGTCCAAGGAAGAAATAAAACATAGACTTGGACTAGGATATAGAAATTGGACCGGTAGCCCAAAAATCATGAAAATGTGACAAGCCCATTATGAAAGGTAGAATTTTAACCAAATTTAAAAAAAATGGGCAAGAATGAGCCCAAACCCAAGAGAAAAAATAAAAATAAAAATAAAGTGATGGAATAATGGTGTAATCAAGATTAGGTGACATGACATTAAGACAAAAATTTAGCAAGTGGTGTGATATCCTATATTCATAATTTTAGCAAGTGGTATAATAATACATGGCATTAGGACAAAACATCTATATCCTACACTCATAATTTTAGCAAGTGGGTAATAATACATAGAATTATGACAAAACATCTTTATCCTACACAAATAATTTTAGCTCAGCAAGGAAGATTCAAGGGTTGGAAATTTACCACCTAAAAAGGCAAACCTATCATACTTGATTAAGACAAAAGAAAAGGAAATGTATCCCTAAATCAAAGGGACCTTGTCCCTTATTTTAAGAACATATAATCATAATTTTCAAAATACAAATCTCCTTTTCCTATGCATATCTTGACTAAGGAAGAGGAAGACAAGAACATAAGTTGTTTGTTTTCCAAAAATTCAACCAAGCGCATCCTAATTGTGATAAGGTAGACCCATGATTATGAAAGGTAAATTATTTGATAGTCTATATAAGCAAAACCCACCTTTATAACATTAGAATTTCGTCCAAGTGAGGGAGAGGAAAAATAGAAGCAAGGTAGAGTGATGAAAGGAGAGGAAGAAAGGAAGAAAGGGGAAAGAGAAATCTAGAGGACTAAGTGCTCAAGGTAAGTTTAACAATATTTCTTTTTGAAGAAAACTTTTGAAACTTATAATATTTATATGAGATTTTGATCTTGAAACTTTGATGATTGGTCATGGATCTTGCTATATCATGTTACATATTATGTATGTTTGAATATTTAGGTTGGTGTAGATAGTTTTGCATAGGTATGGCTATGGATGGCAAAATTTTTAGCTTCTGTTTTTAAATTTCTGGGAAGCATCAATAAGGAATTTAAAGAAATGGTTAACATGAAAAATGTAGATCTATGTCTCATGGATTTTTAGCCACTGGAATCACTCAATTTGGAGTCTGTATGACATAGATATGGTTCGATTAGTATACGGTGGTCAGAAATTGGTTAATCAGGGAAGAATATTTTAGGATAGCTTTTGTGTTTTAATTTCTGGTAACTTTCTGTAGTGAATTAAAATAAATGGTTAACATAAAAATTATATATATATATGTGTCACGGATTTGTAGTCACTGGAATCACTTAATTTGGAGTCCATATGAGGTAGATATAGTCTAATTAGTAACCAGTGTTCAGAAAATGGTTAATCAGGAAAGAACATGTTAGGATAGCTTCTGTTTTTTACTTTATGGGAACATTATGTAGGGAATTCAAATAAATGGTTAACATAAGAATTATAGATATATGTGTCACGGAATTGTAGCCACTGAAATTACGCAATTTGGAGTGCATATGATGTAGATATGGTCTGATTCGTAAGCAGTGGTCAGAAAATGGTTAATCAGGGAAGAATATGTTAGGATAACTTTTGTGTTTTAATTTCTGGGAATATTATGTAGGGAATTAAAATACAAAGTTAACATATGAATTATAGATATATATGTCACGGATTTGTATCCACTGGAATCACTTAATTTGGAATTTTTATGAGGGAGATATGGACCAATTAGTAGGCAGAGGTCAAAACCTATCCGAGAAGAAATAACCTGTACATTGAGGGAGTACTATCACCTTGATTTATTAATATTTCGCTAAACTGTTCAACATAATAGTTTTAGATAATTGTTTTATCTTGAAATTGATAACAAGAACACCGTGTGAAAAGAAAAGAAATGAGCATGATCACATGGCAATCCGTGTGGTGCACCAGTAGAGGACGCCCTACCAACGGTTATGAATATGTTAATGAGAAAAGAAAGAGAAAGTGTGCCATGTCGGACGGAGCAAGAAAAGCCCATACTGGACAGTAGAAAATACTCATCCTGACCGGGGTAGCTTGATATGAGAATAAATTGATAGTCATCATATGATATTCTGAAAGTTATTAATCCTGTCATTAATGTACGATTCTCATGTGCATAGATATAATGCATTCATGTGACCAAAGATATTTACTGTAGTTTATACAGCTGAACATGACGTGATGAGCTATATTGATGATGATTTATTGTTGAACTTACTGGGATTTAATTCTCACTATATTTTCATGTCATGTTCAGAAAATTAGTTATGTAGATTTTTCTATGGCTCTGGCTTTTAGTGTACGTTGGATTGAGTTACTTTATGTTGGGCAGATCTCAGAATCAAATAATATGTTTGTGGTCGAGTTGGTTCAGATCCCGGTGAAGGTGCAACCACCTGCACCTATATCTCCGGAATTGGTCAACCAGAATAAATAAAATGTAGTTATTTATGTGTTTGATTTTTGTTGTACGTACATTGTGATTAATGACATGTATGTGAACTCTATATTGTATAATAAATAAATAAAAATGAGGTTGTTAATAAAAAAAGAGGTTGTTACAACTTCAAGGCTGGAATTAGTCCCATAAATTCCAAATGAAGGTCAATATAAAGGATCCTCCCATAATGAAAAAGGAAACCTTGAGTCGAGCCAACAAATTTAAAAAAAGACACTTATTAGGAGGCAACCCAATATAGTCTCTTCTTGTAATAAAAAAGAGAGAGGTGGAAATCAAAAAAATTTAAGGTCCAGTAATGCAGCACTCTCATTCTACCCCAAACAAATTCAAGGAAGTTCACTTAACTCACATATTCTTATATATCCTTCCTTATTATTATCTTTCTTTTACATCAAGGACAATGTAAAGTTTAAGTGTGGGGGTACAAGTATATTTTGTTGAATGATTGTGACCCTATTTTGAGCATCAATTTTATGATTTTCACTATCAATGAACTTTTATTGCATTTAGCAAGTTCAGTGATTGTGTGAGTGTTTCAATTTATGTTTTGTATTGTTAGGCACAGCCAATAGCCAACAATATGACTATCCAAAAGTTTTCAACTCTTGAAAAAAGTAGAAAATTCATGGTTATGTGCAATTTTAACCCTTTTGAAATTTTTTTTTGACTTTAGAATTTAGAAACATTTTTGCACAATAACTTTAGGCATTTAATTTGTCTTTTACTTAGAGAATATTTATATAACTCAAAAATAATTTATGATCTCAATAGGATTCTAAAACCTATTTGAATACTACTGTTGTGTCTATTTTATAGTTAACCGCAAGCGCACAGCATAGCTGTAGCTAGTCCGGCGAATACGGGTCATATCCCACAGAGAACAATTTAAACTACTAGAATTATAAAAATATGCTATCTAAATCGATGTAATGTGATAGAAAGTTTGTCACAATTAAACTAACAAGTAATTCAATTAATAAAAGCCTAGGGTTAGGGTTCCCCACACTTATGATATTCAACATTCAACATGTACCTCTAATTGTAATTATCTAGGTAATTGGGGATGGTTTAGCCTTAATTAACTAGCAACCTCTTTCAAGTATTACTAATCATACCTATGTTAATCCAATTGCCTACTTTCGTGGTTCTTAGTTTAACCTAGGTCCATTAAGTTCTATGCCAACCATGGAATACAATTAATCAGTTTTCTCTTGCCCACTAATTGATTCATTCCTAGAGAACCTTAAACTACTTTCATGATTAAGATATCCTTAATTAACTATTAGGTTCTAGTTTTAACTTTCACCTTTCAGTTCATCAATTAAGTACCTAAGGCATGATAGATTTGTGATCAGGCATTCTACCAACTCTCATTAATGCACATAATATTTAATCCTAATTAATCTAGAAGTAATCACAATTAGGGTTCCAACATTCAACTCAACAATGCAGTATCATCATACCATAAGTAGGTTTACCAAAACCCTAGATCAATATCTACTCAAGCATAATAAAATTAGAAACCAAAATCATATTCATTAAGTAAACCATTAAAGTTCAATACAATTCAAGAGAAAAGAGTAGAAGTAGAAGCAGAGAACTAAAGTAGAAAGATGAAACCTGAATTTTAGAATGTAAATAAGTAATACAATGCTTCAATTGCTGTAAATCCTACTCTAGAACATGAATTCAACAATTCATATAGTAAAAACCTAATCTAAGAGTGTTTTCTAAACCTAAAAATTGAGTCTAAGATGTCTGTATATCTTTGGCTGCGCTTCCCCATGTATTTATAACCACTTGGCTGCTCAAAATCTTAAAAAACACGTGGTTTACAGACACAAAGCACGTCCGTGCTTCGGGTTAGATTTTGGGAATTTTCTCTATCTTTCGCACAGAGCACGACCTAGTTGTGCTTCATGCACACCAAGAACGGCCTGGCCGTGCTTCAAGCTGCAAGTCTCTTTTCTTGCCAATTTCTTTAGGGTTGCCTCCTTGCTTCCTCCTCAGCATGTTCTAAGTCCATATGGTTCCTTTCATGAGTGTTTTCCCTTACTTCTTGGCCTCTTTTTCTCTTTTACAAACATAAAACAAACCAAAGCAATATCCAAAGAAAAGCATAACCAAATGCAGAGAAATAATCACAAATTTATTACTAATTAGGGGATAAAATATAACCATTAAACACTCAAATTTTCCCTTTATCAACTCCCCCATGCTTAAACCTTTGCTTGTCCTCAAGCAAATAACATGTCAAATCAAAAGGAAGAGAGATAATGCATACAAATTCCAGATAACAGATAAATGTAATACAAGAAATTCTTCACTCAATCAATGTACACACAACAAATATATGAATAGACATTTATCAGATAGTCTTTGTCCTTATAAAACTAAACCAAAATTCTCCTATTATATATCTGCTTCTATTAGTACCCTTGAATGTATGCATCTAATTGATTTTCAGACACTCAAGTAAGCCAACTCATCCTTTATATCTCCCTATATTGCTTTACCCTTATTTCTATTTTTCTTACACTTTTTCTCACTTAATTTCTTTTATTTCTCATCATTTTTTTTCTTTTGTCTATTTCATTCATCATTTTTTTATAGAAATATGCAGTGAGTGCATTTTATGCTCCATATCACTAGGGTAAAGGCAGCTAGGTACTCATACTAGGGCCTTTTTGGTGCCTTGAAGGGATACTCAGAGTGAAAATTTTTGGGGTGTTATATTCCCTCATTTTTCACCTCTCCCAGCCTTCATACTCTCATAGTGTTAAAAATCAATAAAGACATACAATTCAAAGCATAATAGGAGAGATATTTTAAAAAAAAATTAAAGGTTTAATCCTAGAAGAGAGTGACTAAAATTTAAACTACCTATTTCATATCCTATTGTGCATCACATGTTCATGAGCTAAAATTAACTTATATTACATCAATCTATGTCTAAAATAGCAAACTATATGATTATGCTATGGAACAAGAGAGATGTGATATATATAGTATATACATGCAAAAGGCAACTAAATCAACCAGTGAAAATAGCCAATGCATATCAGAAGTTCATCTAATGCAAACCATATACTCAGCCAGTGAAAATCAAAAGCTAAAGTCTACTCCCCCATGCTTAAACTTGACATTATCCCCAATGTCAATAATAATGAAAGAATAGGTAAAGGGATAAGTGACTTACTTGTTCACTGGTCGTCTGGAGGAAGAGGTGAAGGATTCTTGCTCAGGTGCCAATGGTACTAGCCATTCATCATTCCTTACATGATGTTGATTGATTCTTGCATGGCATGTAGAGTAGCTTGCTGTGATAGTTGCTCTGCCTCAATTGGTTGAGCCGTGAAAAGATGGAGTCCTATTCCTCTAGAGGAACATATGATGTACTTGCATGGTTAGTAAAATTGGAAGGGGTGGGGTTGGTAGAGCTAAAAGTGGCTCATGGGGGAAGTCATCCCCATCTGAATCATCATCACCTCTCTACCCTCTTCTAGAGGGTAGATCTAGTTCTCCTTATTAGTAACTGCAATCCTAGTAGGGTTAGTGAGGCGAAAGATGGTATGGCCTTTGAGATGCAACCAATAGTTAGCATTTCTTTTCACAATTAATTTCATATGCAAACAGGATTCTAAATCAATCCTGCTGCTGCCAACTATTGGTTGCAAACCTTGGAGATTTGCCTCAATTTATCTCTAAAACAGCAAACTATATGATTATGCTATGGAACAAGAGAGATGTGATATATATATAGTATATACATGCAAAAGGCAACTAAATCAACTAGTGAAAATAGCCAATGCAAATCAGAAGTTCATCTAATGCAAACTATATACTCAGCCAGTGAAAATCAAAAGCTAAAGTCTACTCCCCCATGCTTAAACTTGACATTGTCCCCAATGTCAATAATAATGAAAGAATAGGTAAAGGGATAAGTGACTTACTTGTTCACTGGTCGTTTGGAGGAGGAGGTAGAGGATTCTTGCTTAGGTGCCAATGGTACTAGCCATTCATCATTCCCTACATGATGTTAATTGATTCTTGCATAGCATGTAGAATAGCTCGCTGTGATAGTTGCTCCGCCTCAATTCGGCTGAGCTGTGAAAAGATGGAGTCCTGATCCTCTAGAGTAGCATATGATGTACCTGCATGGTAAGTAAAATGGGAAGGGGTAGGGGTGGTAGAGCCAAAAGTGGCTCATGGGGGAAGTCATCCCCCTCTAAATCATCATCACCTCTCTACCCTCTTCTAGAGGGTCGATCTAGTTCTCCTCATTAGTAACTACAGTCCTAGTGGGGTTAGGGAGGCGAAAGATGATATGGCCTCTGAGATGCAATCAATAGTTAGCATTTCTTTTCACAATTAATTTCATATGCAAAAAGGATTCTAAATCAATCCTACTGCTGCCAATTATTGGTTGCAAACCCGGGAGATTTGCCTCAAATCCTAGCCCTTTAGCTATTGCAGTCACTAGTCCCCCAATGACCACTTTTCCATTCATGGCATTACCTACCCTGGCCATTTGTTGGGCCATAAAGGCGCTAGTATCCACCTTATGACCATGTATCATGGCCCAAAGAAAACAAAAACTCTCTTTTATTTGTAACCCCATCACTTTCATGTCTACCAAAAATAGTATGAGCCATCAGGCGTTGTAAATATCTAAAAGTAGGATTACAAATAAAAGAGGATTTTGAACTCGATGCATTATATTGCCCCCCAACAGAGATAGAGTTCCAAAAATGTTGAGCAAGAAAACTTGAGGGAACTGATCTATCTCCCCCGGGAGGCAATCGGAATAATGCATTAAATCTAGCCAATGATAAAGTAAAAGAACTATTAAATAATCTAAAGTTAATGTAGCTCTGTTCGATGTTGGGACTCCGAAACAAGACCACTTTAACTGAACTAAAAAACTCTAAGGTGGTCCTAGCATAGGCTGAGTAACGTAGGCAATGAATATAGTCCACCCAATCCGATCAACCAGGTAGCGGGCGTCAGTTAAAAGATCTAACCGGTCTAAACATTCCTCATCCATGTAACAGGTACTCAGCATTTCCCATTTAACTAGAGTATCGTATCGTGTCCGTTGACTATCATCAACAAACACAATACTATACTTGTTGATTTGGCAAGGAAGTTAAGACGGTACTTGAATTCGTCCTCTACGTGGTTGCTGGTATTGGGAGGAGGATTGGCCAATTCTGGCTCGTTTGGGACCCATGTATAAAGATATGCAAATATAACTCAAAAAGGGAGGTAGGATGAGCAAGACCAAAAATTAATGCCCAGAATTCAGAGCAATCTCTTGTTCAAGAATAGAAGAGTTGTGGAAAATTAAACCAAATTCAAATAATAACTCAACAAATTTAAGTCCAATTCCAAATCCAAGATGGTGTAGGCTGTCAGTATTGTAGCAGATATTTGAAAATTCCAAATAATGCTCTAGTGCAAATGCCAAGAAAATGCCAAGAAAAATCAAATTACAATAACCAGTAAATGACAATTTCAGCTAAACCAAATGTAGACTAAACTAGGCAGATTATGCAAAGCAGTTTTGAATGCACTCTGGGGAGTTGAGAATCAAAGCAGTATAGTGTAATGCAATTTTAGAAAAGTGTTGCACTTAAATATTCCCAAAGCTATCTGTGTTTTCCAGAAAGTACCAAGGTAATTCAATGAATCCTAGGTTGAGCAAACATCATTAACCAGGAGCAGAGAATTATTTTACCAAAACAATTATCCTAGTGCAGATTAAACCAAGCATCCAAAATCCAAAATTTAGATGATTATCCAAAATCAGAATGTAGGCAACCAGTTAACCAGCAAAGTGAGTGATTAAGTTTTCCAAATGCTGTAGTATTTTAGCCAAAATTAATCAATGAGTGCTATGCAAATAAACCATCTAGGAAGTCTAAATAATGGGAAGGAAATTGGGATGTAGCAAGTCAAGCAAGTCTAGAATATTTTAGGTAGTAAACCAGCAAATTGAGGCGTAAGTTTAGATAGCAAAACTGAGCAATTTAGTACAACCACCAAGTCTAGAAATTTTAGTGCATTAAACCAGCAAATTGGATCCAATTGCAAAAAGTAAAAAACCAGCCTAATTCAGAATTAATTACCAAGTGTAGAATGTCCAAACCAAAATTTTAAATAAATGGAAAGAAATCTGAACTTACCTGAGTGAAAGCTTCTAGCAGCCAATAATGCAATGCAGCAGAGGTAATGCAGGGGAAAGTGGGAATGAGATTTCGAGTATTGAGTGAGAGGTGATGCTTGGAGAAGGGTGGGCTACAGGTGAAGGTAGTGCAACAAAGTGGAAAGGCTAGGTGAGGGAGTTGGGACAGGTTACTGGTGTTCAAGGGAGTTGGGTAATGGGAGGATGATTTCGGGTGTGTTACTTGGCTAGGGCACGGGCTAATTAGGAGATTGGTGAAAATAGTGGTTACAGAGGGAATCGCTGGGTGCAGAGATGGGTGAAAGCTTCGGGTATGGAGAGACCGAGAGGGAGAGGGAGAACTTGTTTAGGGCCTAGGTAGCAGAAGGGATGGAAAGCTTCGGGTTGCTGGGCTAGGGAACGATTTGGGAATGGGGGTGAAGAAGGTTTGAAGTGGAGAATGGCAAGGAAATTGGAGGGAAGAAGGGAGAAGAGAGCACGAGATGCAGGGGAAGGAGACATGGGTTAGGGCACAGTGAGAATGATGTGATACACGGGGGAAGAAAAGAAGAAAAAAGGGAAAAAAATGCTTACCTTGCTGAATTCCCTAGCGAAGTGGCCCGTGTTGAATGGAATGGGTTGAGTGTGTTAGATGGATGCCTGAGGCACGACTGTGTCCTGAGACACGGCCCACCCATAGCCTACGCTAGATTTCAAATTTCTTGGAAAAGCCCGTGTTGAGCAACACGTGCAAGGGGTGCTTAGGCCTGGACGTGGGGCACGACCATGTCCTATAACACGACATGTTCTTGTTTGGCACTAGAATTGCAAAAATTCCAATTTGATGGGTTGTGCTTGAAGCACGGGCGTACCCTATGACACGAGTTGCCCGTGCTTTGTGCTGGAACCCATTTTTCTTCAAAAATTATTGTAGTTTTTAATTCTCTTTGATTTCCTTTGGTTTTCATCTTTTAATTCAACATTGGGCACATGGGAATGGACCTAAAAATTAGATGAAAACACTCTTTAAACTTCTAACCTAAGAAATTAAATAAATTAAAGATAAAAACTAAAACTAAAAGGAAGAAAACGAAATAAAAATAAACTTAAAAATTAAAATGTGGGTTGCCTCCCACAAAGCGCTTATTTAAAGTCATTAGCTTAACTCTCTTGCATTTTATTGAATTGATGGGGTCTCTAAGAGAACTTGTGTGGCTCTCTTTTCAACTGATTGTCCAGTGAAAAGTGCTTAAGGTGTTGTCTGTTAACTTCGAAGGATCTGGTGGTTTCACTCCATATTTTCACTGCTCCATATGGGAAAACTTGACTCACTTGGAATAGACCGGACCAACGAGAACGAAGCTTTTTGGGAAAAAGCTTCAATCTTGAATTAAATAGTAGGACCCAATCTCCTACTTGAAATTGACGCCTCAAGATGTGTTTATCGTGCCATCTTTTTGTTCTTTCTTTATACAATCTAGCAATATCATAAGCATCAAGTCTCAGCTCATCTAACTTATTCAATTGCAGGCATCTCTTTTTTCCAGCAGCTATCAAATCAAAATTAATTGTCTTGATTGCCTAATACGCTTTATGTTCAAGCTCTACTAGCAGGTGACAAGGTTTTCCAAATATTAACCGAAAGGGTGTTGTGCCTATCGGTGTTTTATATGCTGTTCTGTAAGTCCATAGTGCATCATGAAGCTTAAGAGACCAATCTTTTCTTACCTTTGATACAGTATTCTCTAAAATTGCCTTGATTTCCCTATTGGATATCTCAACTTGTCCAATTGTTTGGGGATGATAAGCTAGCCATTTTATGAGTGACTCCATATTTCTTCAAGAGATTTTGAAATTGTTGCTCAGTGAAATGAGAACCACCATCACTTATCACAGCTTAGGGTACTCCAAATCTTGGAAAAACCACTCTCTTGAAGAGCTTAGCAACCACTCTAGCATCATTAGTAGGAGATTCCACTGCTTCTACCCACTTAGACACATAATCCACAGCTACTAGGATATACTTATTCCCACATGAGGATGGAAAGGGGCCCATAAAGTTAATGCCCCAAACATCAAATATTTATACTTCTAAAATACTATTTAGGGGCATCTCATTCTCCCTAGATATATTGCCAATTCTTTGACACCGATCATAGGCTTTTACAAAGGTATGCACATCTTTGAAAAGTGAAGGCTAATAGAAACTAGGTTGAAGAAGTTTAGCTGCAGTTTTTGAGGTGCTAGTATGGCCTCCACAAGGTGAGTTATGGCAATGATATATGACACTCTGTACCTCTTCCTCTAGAATACACCTACAGAAGATGCCATCTGCACACCATTTGTAAAGACATGGATCATCCCAGTAGTAAGACTTGATATCAGAGAAAAATTTCTTTCTCTGATGGTACCTCAACCCTTTAGGTAAAATCTTGCATGCCAGATAATTTACAAAATCTGCATACCAAGGAGCATTGGTATGAGTGACTACAAGGAGTTGGTCATCAGGAAAAGAATCATCTATAGGCAGCTCATCTCTATCATATTTCATTAAATCTTGCCTAAGCCTTGAAAGATGGTCAGCAACCACATTCTCTGTTCCTTTCTTATCCCGAATCACAAGATCAAACTCCTACAATAGAAGGATCCATCTAATCAATCTTGGCTTGGCATCCTTCTTACTTAGCAAGTATTTGATGGTAGCATGGTCTGTGTATACAATGACTTTGGATCCCAGCAAATATTGGCAGAATTTGTCAATTGCAAACACTACTGCTAGGAGCTCCTTTTTTTGGTGGAATAGTTGACTTGGGCTTCATCCAAGGTCTTGTTGGGATAGTAAATAACATAAGGCTTTTTATCTCTTCTTTGCCCAAGTACAGCTCCCACAGCATAGTCACTTGCATCACACATGATCTCAAAGGGTAGGCTCCAATCAGGAGGTTGGATGATTGGTGCAGATATTAGTGCCTCCTTTAACCTGAAAAAAGCACGTAAGCAGTCATTATCAAATAAGAATGGAATGTCCTTAATAAGCAAATTAGTTAAGGGTTTAGAAATTTTGGAGAAGTTTTGGATAAATCTTTTGTAGAAGCCTACATGCCCAAGAAAACTCCTCACTTCCTTAACATTTGTTAGTGGTGGCATTGTCTGGATTGCCTCAATTTTTGCTTTGTCAACCTCAATCCCTCTCTCAGACACTAAGTGTCCAAGTACTATTCCTTCCCTTACCATAAAATGGCATTTTTCTTAGTTTAGTACTAGGTTGACTTCTTCACATCTTTTAAGTACCTGTGTCAAATTATTTAGACAATTATCAAATGAGGTACCATAAACAGAAAAATCATCCATAAATACTTCCATTATATCTTCAATAAAGTCTGAGAAAATAGCCATCATACACCTTTGGAAAGTGGCTGGTGCGTTGCATAATCCAATTGGCATCCTTCTATGTGCAAAGGTGCCATAGGGACATGTGAACATCGTCTTTTCTTGGTTGTCTAGATGGATAGGGATTTGAAAGAATTCTGAATATCCATCCAGATAACAAAAATGTGAATGTTTAGCCAGCCTTTCTAACAATTAATCGATCAAGGGTAAAGGGAAGTAATCCTTACGGGTGGCCTTATTTAATTTTCTATAATCAATGCACATACGCCAACCCGTAACAGCTCTAGTAGGAATTAATTCATCATTGTCATTCTTAATAACAGTCATAGCTCCCTTCTTAGGAACTACATGAACATGACTTACCCACTCACTATCTAAAATAGGATAGATAATACCCGTATCAAGCAATTTGAGCACTTCCTTCTTGACTACCTCTTTCATGTTTGGATTTAGTCTCCTTTGGTGCTCCCTAGAAGGTTTATGATCATTATCAAGTATAATGTCATGCATGCAAACAGATGGACTAATTCCTTTTATGTCATCAATGTTATACCCAATCACTTTCTTAAACTTTTTAAGCACATCCAATAACTTACCAATTTCTTCAGCATTCAAATAAGCATTCACAATTACTGGATATGAAGAGTCAGGGTCTAGAAATTTATACCTTAAATTGGATGGAAGTGGTTTGAGTTCTACCTTAGGTGCCTTAATTTCTTTAATGGTTGCTGATTTTTGATTGACATCCAATTCCAGCTTTTCAGCTTTTGCTTTTGAGGTGAGCATGGGACTCTCATCAAGCAATTTAGCATATGCATCAGCTTCTAGTTTGGCGTGTACGAGTCGTATCCCATATAGAATAATTTCAACTACTAGAATTATACAAAATATGTTATCTAAATCGATGTAATGTGATAGAAAGTTTGTCACAATTCAACTAACAAGTAATTCAATTAATAAAATCGTAGGGTTAGGGTTCACCACACTTATGATATTCAACATTCAACATTCAACATGTACCTCTAATTGCAATTATCTAGATAATTGGGGATGGTTTAACCTTAATTAACTTTGGAGCATGTTTTCATGTTATGAGGCAAAAGCTTGGTTAGCCTAACACTCACTATATATATGGAATTTTTGTTTTTTTCTTTAGGGATTATTTTTCTTAAGGACGAGCAAAAGGTTGAGTGTGAGGGTATCTAATATGTGCATAATTAAGCTTGATTTTAATAAGTTTAAACTTTTTTATTTAATTTAAGTAAAATATGATTAGGAATTAACTTAGTTTTATGTTTTGTGTTGTAGGAACAAAGGAAGAAGAAATTTATTGAAAAATACTGAATTGTAATGATTTCAGACCTTTTAGAACTAATTAGACCATATCTCCCACACTTGAACTCCAATCAAATTGATTCAAGTGCCTGTAGAAAGATAATACAATAATATACAACTTTTATGTTAAGTACTTTGGCCAATTCAACAGAAAATCAAATTGTTAAGGTTCTCAAAATTCAGAATTGTGGTGCAGCAAGTTAAATCTTGACCTTTCATCACTAATTGGAGTATATCTTTGGCATATTATCTCCGATTAAAATGATTCTAGTTGTAACAACTTTTTCATTTTATTTACTATTATACAATATAAAGTTCACATACACATCATTAATCAAAACGTGCGTACAACATTTCAAACACATAAATATCTATATCTTATTTATTCTGGTTGACCAATTCCGGAGATTCGGGTGCGGGTGGTTGCACCTTCACCGGGATCTGTGCCAACTCGCCCACAAACATTTTATTTAGGATCCGCCCATCATAGAATAACTCGATCCAACGTGCACTAAAAGCTATAGCTATAGAAAAATCTGCATAACTAATTTTCTGAACATGACATGGAAATATAGTGAGAATTAAATCCCAGTAAGTTCAACAATAAATCATTATCAATATAGCTCATCACGTCATGTTCAGTTGTATAAACTACATTAAATAACTTTGGTCACATGAATGCACTACATCTATGCACATGAGAATCGTACAGTAATGACATATACGACAGGATTAATTATTTTCAGAATATCATCTGATGACTATCAATTTATTCTCATATCAAGTTACCCTGGTCAGGGTGAGTATTTTCCACTCTCCAGTACGGGCTTTTCTCGCTCCGTCCGACATAGCCCACTTTCTCTTTCTTTTCTCATTAACATGATCATAACCGTTGGTAGGGTGTCCCCTACTGGTGCACCACACGGATTGCCATGTGACCGTGCTCATTTCTTTTCTTTTCACAATGATAGCAAAAAATATGCTTTCAATAACAAGTATGTTCATCAAAATATAATTATTACCAAAAGTCATTGGTAATCATGCCATGAACATAACCATTTCACATATCACTTTATAAAATATTTCCATGTCAAAATTTCACACTTAAATTGGTAAGAAGTTCATACAATGGCAATGGCAATGGCATATACTAGTCATTTATTATTTTCATTTATAAGATTCATCTTCTTTTTTAAATATTAATTTTATTTCTTTATTTTCTTGATACAGGTTTTCATCCTATCTAACCTTCTCCTACTAATCAAAGCATAATTCCCTCAATTTAACTCCAATGTAGGTGATCTTGGTGTCAATTTCAAGATAAAACAATTATCTAAAACTATTATGTTGAATAGTGTAGCGAAATATTAAGAAATCAAGGTGATATTACTCCTTCAATGTACAGATTATTTCTTCTCGGATAGGTTCTGACCTCGGCATATTAATCGGTCCATAACTCCCTCATAAAAATTCAAAATTAAGTTATTCCAGTGGCTAAAAATATGTGACACATATAGCTGTAATTCGTATGTTAACCATTTATTTTACTTCCCTACAGAATGTTCCCAGAAATTAAAATACAGAAGCTATCCTAACATATTCCTCCCTGATTAACCATTTTATGACCTTTGCTTACAAATTGGACCATTTCTACCTCATATGAACTCTAAATTGAATGATTCTAGTGGCTAAAACTCCATTAGACATAGATATACATTTTTTATGTTAACCATTTGTTTAGATTCCCTACATAATGTTCCCAAAAATTAAAACACAGAAGCTATCCTAATATATTCCTCCCTGATTAACCATTTTCTGACCTTTGCTTACAAATTGGACCATATCTACCTCATATGAATTCTAAATTGAATGATTCCAGGGGCTTAAAATCCGTGAGACATAGATATTCATTTGTTATGTTAACCATTTTTTTATATTCCCTTTATAATGTTCCCATAAATTAAAACACAGAAGCTGTCCTAATATATTCCTCCCTGATTAACCATTTTCTGACCTTTGCTTACAAATTGGACCATATCTACCTCATATGAATTCTAAATTGAATTATTCCAGTGGATAAAAATCCGTGAGACATAGATATACATTTTTGATGTTAACCATTTCTTTCAATTCTTTACGAATTCTTCCCAGAATTGTAAAAATAGTAACTTAAAATTCTGCCACCTATAGCCATACCTATGCAGAACTATCTACACCAACCTAAGTATTCAAACATACATGATATGTAACATGATATAGCAACATCCATGACCAATCATCAAAGTTCTAAGATCAAAATCCCATATAAATATTACAAGTTTCAAAACTTTTCTTCAAAAAGAAATATTGTTAAACTTACCTGGAGTACTTAGTCCCCTAGACTTCTCCTTCCTCTTTCTTCCTTTCTTCCTCTCCTTTCCCCACTCTACCTTGCTTCTATTTTTTCCTCTCCCTCACTTGGACGAAATTATAATGTTGTAAAGGTGGGTTTTCTTATATAGACTACCAAATAATTCACCTTTCATGATCATGGGTCTACCTTATCACAATTAGGTTACACTTGGTTGAATTTTTGGAAAACAAACAACTTATGTTCTTGTCTTCCTCTTCCTTAGTCAAGATATGCATAGGAAAAGGGGATTTGTATTTTGAAAATTATGATAATATGTTCTTAAGATATGGAACAAGGTCCCTTTGATTTAGGGATTCATTTACTTTTTCTTTTGTCTTAATCAATTATGATAGGTTTCCCTTTTTAAGTGGCAAATTTCTAGCCCTTCAATCTCCATTATTTGGTTGAAATTATTTGTGTGGGATAGAAATGTTTTGTCCTAATGCTATGTATTATCATACCACTTGCTAAAATTATGAGTGTAGGATATAGATGTTTTGTCCTAAAGCCTTGTATTATCATACCACTTGCTAAATTTTTGTCTTAATGCCATGTCACCTAATCTTGATTACACCATTATTTTATCACTTTAATTTTTTATTTATTTTACCTTTTGGGTTTGGGCTCATTCTTTCCCATTTTCTTTACTTTGGTTAAAATTCTACCTCTCATAATGGGCTTGGTCATATTTTCACAATTTTTGGGCTACCGGTCCAATTTCTATATCCTAGTCCAAGTCTATGTTTTATTTCTTCATTGTGCTATCCTATTGACTTGCTAAAAATTTATGTGAAGTAGAAAAACTCTATATGAAGTGTCCATAGGTGAAAGCCCAATTTATGGGTGGAGATACTAAACTTAGTCACTTTTGCTCTTAAATTGAGAAAAATTACCCTAATCCGATCTTCTTGAAATTTTAAAACCTTTACTTACTTCACAAAATTTATCTTCCTTACCTAAGAATTTCACCTTTCTTTAGCATGTTTATTTCTAATATTTTCTTGTAGGTTTTCTTTTTTTACCTATTCCATTAATATTATAACATTTCTAGACAAACACGTAAGGTGAAGGATTTTTAAGGATTATATTTCCTTAGATATCTAAAAATTGTCTAATAAATTTTATTTCCTTAATTAAATATTTATGTACCTTAATCAATAAAAGAAATGAAATTATGGATGTTACTTTGAATAATTTTGTACTTTTATTAATACATGAAACGAAATTAGGGATGTTACACTAGTGACTATGAAAATTTAGGAAAAAGGGCTGCAACTTTGATGTTGACCACTTTTCCAAATTCTAAGAAACTCTTAGTGCCCTAGTGCGCATAGCAAGAGCACCACTGTGCCTAAGTGAGCACCATGGTACTATGAATTTTTACCAATGGTGTGCCCTGGTGCTCCCTATCCATTGCAAAAAATTAAAGTGCACTTTTAAACCCTTTTTGACTCCAATTGAAGCCAAAAGCCTAGGAATAGACCTAGAAGTAATCCTACTTCATTTAGGACTCTCCCAACCTATAAATAAAAAGGAAAGCAAGCATGAAAAGATCATCCAAGGACCTAAGGATCAAATCATCAAATTCTTAATTATCTTCTTTTCTTTTTCTCTTAGATTATCTTATGGCCCTGTGTGGCTATTTCCTTTTTTGTTGGTTGAGGAAGATTGAAACCTTAAGAATCTTTTATGAATTATAAGATGTGGATTTGAGTTTATTAGTTCAATTTTAATTGAGTATTGATTATTCATCCATTCTTATTCCTATGATTATTCCAATTGATATCTAAGGTGCACACTAGTGGTTTCATTGTTTCAATCTAAATGCTGAATCATATATTGAAAATTTTTCATTATGATTTAAGAGGAAATATGATTAATAATTGTATGATTATGAATTATTAAACCTATGGTGAATGATTGACTAAATTAAATATAGCCAATATGTCTGTTGTTTTAGCTTTATCAGTTTATCTAATTCTTCATGCAGTTAATAAGATATACTTTACCAATATGCTAAAGATTACTTGTTAATTAGGACTAATTGAAGAGGTGATCGTCATCAGTTACTAAACTTAAGGAGGAACAAGGATAGAATCCCAATGATATATACTCAATTTGAGATTGATTATGTTGTCAATGATCAATACGATTCCTTGATGGTGGATACCAACCAAAACCAATGCTTTCAACATTAATCACTCTATTTTATTATTAGCAATAATTATCTTTTTACTTTGCTACTTTATTTACATATTCAACCCCCTTTTATTTAGTTCACCAAAGGTAATATAAGTCTTTGTGGAATAGACCCTTACTCTCACTAATACATGTTACTTTTAAGGTAAGTTATTTATTATATTTTTTGTACCTGTGATAATTTCCACCAAAAAGTGAGCCACCAATTTAAGGGCAAGATACTATCATTACCACCTGGACAATTAGACATCCAACCCATAATCGAAACAACCTAATTGTAAGAGGAGAGCTTTGCCAACTGAGGTATATCCCGTTGAGCCAAGTGGAGCATACATAAAGGAGTCAGATGCTTCTATTCTTTTCCTTAGTGTAGCTAGGCCATCCTGGACTTGAACTAGAGATTTTGCCTGTGAAGTAAATCATTGTACTTACGATTTAACCAATTAAGAGAGAATTAATAGATTCCTTTTTAAGAGTGATTCATCCTTCCTGAATGCAGCATATAACTCTTTGTTATACTATGCTCTTTAAGTGTGCTTGTTCCCCTTTTCTTCCTTACTATGGCAAGTTTTTATGAAATAACTCTGATGAGAATAAAAAAGAAGGCAGTAAGAGACCTTCCTTCCCAACCCTAGACACTCTAAGATCAATTTGCAAACTTGCTCCCTTTCTGAGTCAAGAGATAAATAAATAGACACACCCCATTGCACTGATCAGGGGCATTTGTAGTGACTGAGAGGGTTGAAGACCAAGAAGTGAGTTATTTATCAACCCAACATTCTATTCTTCTTATGGCTAGTTCCAATTTCTCGATCCTTGGAAAAAGGAAAAAGAATTTCACGTTCTTTCTTTCAAGAAGGAAGAATTAGGAAAATCCTATTGATTGTAATTTTCTCCAGACCCTTAAGGAAAAGCATGAAAAAAGGCTCGAATGGTACGATCTCGTAGTCACCCTAGAATGAAAATGGGTGATATCGTAGTTCTTTCTCTATGAAGACACATTGTTAAGTGCTTCGTTTTTCCTTTTCCATTGAGGCCAAACCTAAACCAGTGCTTGAGTGATAATTGTCCTTATATTGGTAAGGGATGTATGAATTATTGAGAAAAAAGTAGTTGCATGGTCCTCCCCTAGACTGTCTGGATCTTACCAGTGAATAGAAAGTTAGATCTACATTAGATCTCACCTAAATCACCCTATCTATCCTCTTGAGGAGTTTGGTTTCAAACCCCAGTTTGAACAGGAGAAGTACACCATGCTAATGTGCCTTGGATGATCTATATCTCAAAGTCAGGCACTGATGAGCATATTAAACTATCCATGTGACTGAGAGCCTTCATATTCCATGCACAATAATGTAATTATTAGGGGCACGCTTTACCACTAAACTGATTAACCATCATGCAGGATTTTTACTAAGGGATCGCTACACCAAAAGTGAGAGAAACCCTATCCCTCTTTTTCCTTTTTTATGTCCTTATGTCTCCCCCATATGGCGACAGAGGGGAAAAAAGGGGATACTATGAACTTGTTCTAACCTAGGATAATAAGCTCATGAGCTTAGTTTTACTTCACCGTTGAGAAACAAAAGAAAACTTCCATCTTCAAATTTAACTCAAATGTAGCTCGCTTCTTTGTGGGTGTGAAGCAATGTCAAACCAAAATACCCAACAAGTATTAGCTCTCCCTAAAAAGGAGGTAATATGGCTGCACCTTGCAGTACAACTACCTTTTTACGACTTTACTCTAGTCACTAGCCCTGCCTTTGGCATCCCCCTTGTAACAACTCCATTTAAGTATTGATTTTTTTTTAAAATACCATGAAGTTATTACCTCGTTACAACTTAACTCAAAATAACATTTATTTAATTTAAACAATACAGAGTTTACATACATGCCATTAATCAAAACATACGTACACCATATCAAACATATAAAAATCAACATCTTATTTATTATGGTTGACCAATTCTGGATATACAGGAGCGGGTGGTTGCATCTTCACCGGGATCTAAGGCAACTCGGCCACAAACATTTTATTTGCTTCTGGAATCTACCCAACATAAAGTACTCGATCCAACGTGCACTAAAAGCCAGAGCCATAGAAAAATCTGCATAACTAATTTTCTGAACATGATATGGAAATATAGTGAGAATTAAATCCCAGTAAGTTTAACAATAAATCATCATCAATATAGCTCATCACGTCATGTTCAGCTGTATAAACTACAGCAAAAATCTTTAGTCACATGAATGCCTTATATCTATGCACATGAGAATCGTACAATAATGACATGTATGACAAGATTAACTATTTTTAGAATATTATATTATGACTATCAATTTATTCTCATATCAAGCTACCCCGGTCAGAGTGAGTATTTTCTACTCTCTGATACAGGCTTTCCTCGTTCCATCCGACATGGCCCACTTTCACTTCCTTTTCTCATTAACATGATCATAACCGTTGGTAGGGCGTCCCCTACAGGTGCACTACACGGATTTGCCATGTGACTGTGCTCATTTCTTTTCTTTTCACAATAATAGCCAAAAATATGCTTTCAATAACAAGAATGTTCATTAAAATATAATTATTACCAAAAATCATTGGTAACCATGCCATGAACATAACCATTTCAAATATCACTTTATAAAATATTTCCATGTCAAAATTTCACACTTAAGATGGTAAGAAGTTCATTCAATGGCAATGTCTATGGCATATACTAGTCATTTATTATTTTCATTTATAAGATTCTTTTTTTTTAAATATTAATTTTATTTCTTTATTTTCTTGATGCAGGTTTTCATCCTATTTGACATTCTCTTACTAATCAGAGAATAGCTCCCTTAATTTAACGCCGATTTAGGTGATCTTGATATCAATTTAAAGACAAAACAATTATCTAAAACTCTTATGTTGAACAGTTGAATGAAATATTAAGAAATCATGGTGATATTACTTCCTTAAAAAATATGTTATTTCTTCTTGGGTAGGTTCTAACCTCTACCAACAAATTAAGTGATTCCAGTGGCTAAAAATCCGTGACACATATGGCTATAATTCTGATGTTAATTATTTATTTTAATTCCCTACAGAATGTTCCCAGAAATTAAAACACAGAAGCTATCCTAACATATTCTTCCCTAATTAACCATTTTTTGACCATTGCTTACTAATTGGACCACATCTACCTCATATGGACTCCAAATGGAGTGATTCCAGTGGATAAAAATTTGTGACACATATCGCTATAATTCTTATGTTAACCATTTATTTTAATTTCTTACAGAATGTTCCCAGAAATTAAAACACATAAGCTATCTTAACATATTCTTCCCTGATTAACCATTTTCTAACCATTGCTAGCTAGTCAGACCATATCTACCTCATATGGACTTCAAATAGAGTGATTCCAATGGCTGAAAATCCGTGACACATATAGCTATAATTCCTATGTTAACCATTTATTTTAATTCCCTATAGAATGTTCTCAGAAATTAAAATACAGAAGCAATCCTAACATATTCTTCCAGGATTAACCATTTTCTGACCATTGCTTACTAGTCGGACCGTATCTACCTCATATGGACTCCAAATTGAGTGATTCCAGTGGGTAAAAATCCGTGAGACATACATTTACATTTTGCATGTTAACCATTTGTTTTAATTCCTTACTAATTCTTCCCATAATTTTAAAAACATAAGCATAAAAGTTTGCCACCGATAGCCATACCTATGCAGAACTATCTACACCAACCTAAGTATTCAAACATACATAATATGTAACATGATATAGCAACATCCATGACCAATCATTAAAGTTCAAAATATAATATAAATATTACAAGTTTCAAAACTTTTCTTCAAAAAGAAATATTGTTAAACTTACCTGGAGGACTTAGTCCTTTAGACTTCTCCTTCCTCTTTCTTCCTTTCTTCCTCTCCTTCTCTCCTTTCCTCACTCTACCTTGCTTCTATTTTTTTTTTCTCTCCCTCACTTGGACGAAATTCTCATGCTATAAGGGTGTGATTTTCTTATATAGACTATCAAATAATTCACCTATCATGATCATGGGTCTACCTTATCACAATTAGGTTACACTTGGTTGAATTTTTGGAAAACAAACAACTTATGTTCTTGTCTTCTTCTTCGTTAGTCAAGATATGTATAGGAAAATGAGATTTGTATTTTGAAAATTATGATAATATGTTCTTAAGATATGGGACAAGGTCCCTTTTATTTAGAGATTCATTTCCTTTTTCTTTTGTCTTAATCAAGTATGACAGGTTTGCCTTTTTAGGTGGCAAATTTCTAACCTTTGAATCTCCATTATTTGGTTGAAATTATTTGTGTGGGATATGAATGTTTGGTCTTAATGTCATGTATTATCATACCACTTGCTAAAATTATGAGTGTAGGATATAGATGTTTTGTCCTAATGCCATGTATTATTATACCGCTTGCTAAAATTATGAATGTAGGATATCACACCACTTGCTAAATTTTTGTCTTAATGTCATATCACCTAATCTTGATTACACCATTATTTCATCACTTTAATTTTATTTTTATTTTTATTTTGCCTCTTGGTTTTGGGCTCATTCTTGCCCATTTTCTTTACTTTGGTTAAAATTCTACCTTTCATAATGGGTTTGGTCACATTTTCATGATTTTTGGGCTATCGGTCCAATTTCTATATTCTAGTCCAAGTCTATGTTTTATTTCTTCATTGGGCTATCATATTGGCTTGCTAAAAATTTATGTGAAGTAGAAAAACTCTATATGAAGTGTCCATAGGTGAAAGCCCAATTTATGGGTGGAGATACTAAACTTAGTCACTGTTGCTCTTAAATTAAGAAAAATTACCCTAATCCGATCTTCTTGAAATTTTAAGATATTTACTTACTTCACAAAAATTTATATTTCTTACCTAAGAATTCCACCTTTCTTTAGCATGTTTATTTCTAATATTTCCTCTTAGGTGTTCTTTCTTTACCTATTCCATTAATATTATAACATTTCTATACATACACGTAAGGTGAAGAATTTCTAAGGATTATATTTCCTTAGATATCTAAAAATTATCTAATGAATTTTATTTCCTTAATTAAATATTTATGTACCTTTTTCAATAAAAAAAATGAAATTATGGATGTTACTTTGAATACTTTTGTACTTTTATTAATACATGAAACGAAATTAGGGATGTTACACCCCTCATTGCAGTTAAGGTAATGACTTCAAGTATGGCCAGCTCCTATAGTGTAACGGGTGGTGTGTACACGGCCCGGGAACTAATTCACCATCATATGGCTGATTGGCGATTACTAGCAATTTTGGCTTTATACAAGCTAGTTGCCACCTACAATCCAAACTGAAGACAAGTTTTTGGAGTTAGCTCAACCTTGTGGGATCACGATCCTTTCTCCTGATTATTGTCACATGTGTCTGTTAACTCTAATTCATTAGAGTTATTATATGCTTTTCTCATGGTTATTATTATGCATTTTGGCTGATTTTGTAACATCCCTAATTTTGTATAATTTATAAATAAAGGTACATAAATATTTAATGTAATATCTCTAATTTCATTTCTCGTAATAATAAAGGTACATAAATACTTAATTAAGGAAATGAAATTTATTAGACAATTTTTAGATATTTAAGGAAATATAATCCTTAGAAATTCTTTACCTTATGTCTATGCATAGAAAATGTTTCTAACATTAAGGGAATAGGTCTAGAGTGAAAACCTAATAGAAAAAAAATTAGAAATAACATACTAAAGAGAGACAAAATTCTTGGGTAAGGAAGATAAATTTTTGAGAAGTAAGTAAAGGTCTTAAAATTTTAAGAAGATTAGATTATGGTAATTTTTCTTAATTCAAGAGCTAGAGTTCCTAAGTTTAACATCTCCACCCATACATTGAGCTTTCACCTATGGACACTTCATATAGAATTTCTTTTCCACATAGAATTTTTTTTCCACTTCACATAAGTTTCTAGCAAGCCAATTGGATAGCTCAAGCAAGAAATAAAACAAAGACATGAACTAGGATATAGAAGTTGGACTCATAGCTCAAAAATTAAGAAAATGTGACCAAATCCTCGATGAAAGGTAGAATTTTAGCCAAAGCAAAGGAAATGGGTAAGAATGAGCCCAAGTCCAAGAGATAAAAAAAATAAGAATCATGTGAAGAAATAGTAGTGTAATAAAAATCAAGATTAGGTCACATGGCATTAGGACAAAACATCCATATCCTACATTCATAATTTCAACAAGTAGGTAATCATACATGGCATTAGGATAAAACATCTATATCCTACATTCATAATTTCAACAAGTGGGTAATAATACATAGCTTTATGACAAAATATCCTTATTTTATATAAATAATTTCAGCCAAGCAAATGAGACTCAAGGGTTGAAAATTTTTCAACTAGAAAGGCAAACCTATCATACTTGATTGAGACAAAAGAAAAAATAAATGAATCCCTAAATCAAAGGGACCTTGTCCCTTGTCTTAAGAACATTTTATCATAATTTTCAAAATACAAATATTTTTTCGCTATGTATATCTTGACTAAGGGAGATGAAGACAAGAACATGAGTTGTCTTTTCCAAAAAAAATAATAATCAAGTGCATCCTAATTGTGATAAGGTAGACCCATGATCATGAAAGTTGAACCACTTGATAGTTTATTTAAGCAAAACCCACCCTTATAACATTATAATTTCGTCCAAGTGAGGGAGAGAAAAAATAGAAGCAAGGTAGAGTAAGGAAAGGAAAGAAAGAGAAGAGAAGAAATGAAGGAAGAAGAAGGAGAAGTCTAAATGACTAAGTACTGAAGGTAAGTTAGCTTAATCTCTACTTGAATCCATCTTTTCTCTTCATCCTTGGGGTTCAAAAGTCACCCTTCTTATTTAAGCTGCTAAAAAAGCTAAGGGAATGGAGGAATCTTGCTACTTCCTTCAAGAGGGAACAAGTAAAAGAATTCACTAAGTGAGCTAGGGAGATCTTTAGATAGGTTTAACAATATCTTTTTTTAAAAGAAAAACTTTGAAATTTGTAACATTTATATGGGACTTTGATCTTTGAACTTTGATGAAATTTACAATATTTGCTACCTTGATGATTGGTCGTAGATTCTTCTATATCATATTACATGTTATTTTTACATATGATGGATATTTTGAACATTTCGGTTGATGTGGAAAGTTCTGCATAGATATGGCTATGGGTGGTAAAATTTTATAATTTTTATGCTGCTATTTTGTATATTTGAATGTGGTAAAAAATTGATGTAATATGATTATATGTAAGTTAGGAAGAAAATGGAAGATGATGTAATATAATGATGAACTAAAACCTTAAGAAAGGTTTGGTTAGGAAACTGGACTTCAGAGTAACCAGGGAAGCTTCTATTTTTTAAATTCTACGAAGAATTGATTAAGAATTAAAAGAAATTGTTAACATTAAAAATATAGATATATTTCTCACGGATTTCTACCAACTAGAATCACTTAATTTGGAGTCCATATGAGGGAGATATTGCCCAATTTGTAAGTAGTGGTCAGAAAATGGTTAACCAGGGAAGAATCTGTTAGGTATACTTCTGTATTTGAATTTTTGGGATAAATATGTAGCGAATTAAAATAAGTGTTTAATATGATAAATATAGATATATCTCTAACGAATTTGTACCCTCTAGAATCATTCAAATTGGAATCACTATAAGGGATACATGGTCCGATTAGTAAGCAGAGGTCAGAAACTAGCTAACCAGGGAAAAATCTGTTAAGTATGCTTCTGTTCTAAATTTTTGGGCCAAATCTGTAAGGAATTAAAGGAAATTGTTAACATAATAAATATAGATATATGTATCATGGATCTAGAGGCTCTAAAAGTGTAATGTCCTTTTTTTAAATTTAATTATTATTATTATACCAACTTTGTAAGATCCGATTTACTTAATTTTTTTTTCACATTACACATGTTAAATACGCCATATGTATAAACACAATATATATGTATACATATTTATTACAAACCTCATACATGTTATAATTATATAATACAACATTTCAAAACACAATATATATGTTTACATATATATATTACAAACCTTACACATGTTTTATTTATATAATACACATTTTAGTACATAAATAAGAGTCCCTATACAGCACTTCACCCTTCAAATACAAAAGGTGAGGAGGTGGTGCTGACATCGAGATCTCCATCAGTAATTTCATTTCTTGTTGCATCTCATTTCTTTTTATCTGAACATAACACAACAATATTAATAGTGAGAACAAAGGTTCCCAATAGACTTAACATAAATAAAATATAATGAAAAAAATAGGAGTTATGTTCAGCTGTATAAACTACAGAAAATATTATGTTTTGAAGATAAAATCATCACTTCAATTGATGCATAATTAACATACTATATACACTAAAAATTCAACCTTTTTCTTTTAAAATAATGCTCAGATATATCACAGTTCTCATTTTACTCATTTGATATACGCATAGTGACCGATCGACTACAGTCACAATAAGTGATCAGGGAATGTGAGTTCATCACCCATTTGCCTCCTCACATTACCTCTGTCACCCGGTTAGAGTGGCCCTCCCTTGGTTCACTCAGGTTAATAGGGCGTCCCCTACTCGGTACCGTCCCAAGCCATACAACCTGTTGATATTCATCCATACATATAAATGTATATATATAAATTCATATTGATCAAATACAATATATAATTATCAAGCAACTCGTCATGAGCTTTACACTTGCCATTTAATCACTTTCATAATATGATGCATCATTTTTATACCAAATGGTTAATAATCATTCATCACATACCAATATTCAATATGATTCATTTTAAATCAAATAAAGAAAAAAGAGTAATTTGTGATACGAAAATCATCATTTTAAAAGTATTTTTCTTGGATATATGTTTCTTAAAAAGATTTCAACAAGCAAGATTATTTTTAGGTAGAAAACAATGAAAAATATGATAATCCAGCACCCAACACGGCTTGGCCGTGTTTAAGACATGGCCATGATTGAAAAATACTTTAAACATGCTTAAAAATAGTCCCGAACACGGCCTACCCGTGCTGAAGCAACCCAGAACACGTCCTGGCAGTGTTCTGTGACCTTTCTTCACTTATTCAATCATATCTCCCTCATAAAAACTCTGATTGAGGTGATTTTAAATTATATAGTAAGATAAGCCAATTAGCTACAACTTTTGTGTTTATAATTTCTTCATATTCTTTACGGATTATTCCCAAAAAAATTAAAACAAAACCACTTATTTTTACTATCCTGAATTTTGATCTCTGCTCAATTAACCAGCCATATCTCCCTCATATGAACTCCAACTTAAGTAATTCCAAAGCCTATAGATCTATGAGACATATATCTACAATTCATATGTTTACCAGTTCTTTAGAATCCTTACCGAATTTTCCCAGAATTCCAAAACAATAGCTTCCCAATTATTCCGAAATTCAGCTTAATTTTAATTTATCTTCTTCTTTGAATTTTCTTTTATATAATTCCATGCACCCATATGCATGTCTAAACATCCAAAATATAATTTCACATAACTATCCAGACCACATGCTATTCAAAATTACATTGAAACAAATCTAAAAGCATATATATCATTTTGTACAAAATTTATTAGAAGATGTTAAACCTACCTCAAACAAATCATTAAACTTGTGCTTGATTCCTACCACCCAGAAATTATTGATTCCCTTTCCCTCTTCCTTCTCCTTCTTCTTTCTCTTCTTCTTCTTCTTCCTCTTTCTCTTCTTCTTCTTCCTCTTTTTCTTCTTCCTCTTTCTCTTTTTTTTTCTTCCCCTTTCTTTTTCTCCTCTTCCTTGTCTTCTCTTTTTTTTCCTTTCTCTTCCTACTGACACTACCCCTTCTCCTTCTTAACTTCTCTTTTTTTTTCCTGCCTACCTCCTACCTACCACCTCTTCATCTCCAAAATGCCCATGCCATCATCCATAATTACACTAATGCCATCCTCCATAAATTAAATGCCATTTTAATGAAATTACATAAATGGCATTTTAACCATTCCTACTATCTTGTTTGACTTAAGTAAAATAATTTAATCCTCCCATGAGATCCAAAATCCTTTCTCCTTTCTGAAAGAAATAAATTTTAATTAGTAACATAAGGGAAAATCGGGGATGTTACAAAAAGCACTTAATTTGGAGTCCATATGAGGGATATATGGCTGATTAATGAGTAAAGGTCAGAATTAGTTTAGAATCCAGGTTGGTAAATGTAAGCATTTTCATTTTCTATTTTTTGGGAATAATTAGTAAAAAATCTGAAGATATGATAAACATTAAAGTTGTATATACATGTCTTAGCTTTTTATAGGCTTTGGAATCACCTCAATTGAAATTTGTATAAGAGAGATATGGTCATATTAGTAAGTAGAGGTCCGAACCTACCCGAGAAGAAATAAATTGAATTTGAGAGTGTAATAACACCATCAATTACTTAAGATTTCACTAAAATGTTCAACATAAGGGTTTTAGTGGATTGTCTTATCTTTCAATTGACACCAAGATCACCTCAATCATATTTAAAATGAGGGTGTTATACTCTATTTAGTGAGAAAGGAAAATAATATTTAAAAAAAGAAGAATCTTATAAATGAAAATAATAAATGACTAGTGTATGCCATAGCCATTACCATTGTATGAACTCCTTACCGTCTTAAGTGTATAATTTTGACATGTAAATATTTTATAAAGTGATATTTGAAACGATTATTTTCATAGCATGATTACTAATGATTTTTTGTAATGATTATATGTTGATGAAAAATTATGGCATGTGAGTATAACGAACATACTTGTTATTGAAATTATATTTTTGACTATTAATGTGTAAAGAAAAGAAATAAGCACGGTCACATGGCGGTCTGTGTGGTGTACCAATAGGGGACGCCCTACCAATGGCTATGATTATGTTAATAAGAAAAGAAAGTGTACCATGTCGGACGGAGCAAGAAAAAGCCGTACCAGAGAGTAGAAAGTACTCACCCTGACCGGGATAGCTTGATATGAAAATAAGTTGATAGCCATCATATGATATTCTTAAAATAGTTATTCATGTCATACATGTCATTATTATACGATTTTCATGAGCATAGATAAAGTGCATTTATGTGACTTAAAATAATTGTTGTAGTTTATATAGATGAACATGACGTGACAAACATTATTGATGATGATTATGATTTATTGTTAAACCTACTGAAATTTAATTCTCACTATATTTCCATATCATGTTTAGAAAATTAAGTTTTGTATATATTCTCTATGACCGACTTTTAGCATACGTTGGGTCAAGTTGGCTAAGATCCTGATAAAGGTGCAACCACTTGCACTTGTATCTCCGGAATTGGTCAATCTGGTTGAATACAATATAGACTTATATGTATTTGATTTTTGTAAAGTTGTTTTGATTAATAATGTGTATGTGAACCTAGAATTGTATAAGTGTTAATGGTATTTCATAAACCTTAATTATGTTTAGTTAATTTAATTGAATGTTATTATGAGTTAAATAGTTAGAAGTATAGAGGTAATGACTTTATGGAATATATATATATATATATATATATATATATATATATATATATATATATATATATGTATGTATATATGTAAAAAAATAGAGTTTTTACATAATTGGTATAAGAGGAGGTCAATCCTAGATGGCCAGTAAGTGGATGATCTTATAGTGTCTTGAGTAAGTTATGGTTGTGCTGTGTAGAAGATCGGTGATTTCATATAGGTAAGAAATTACTAGTGTTTCCTATCTATATGCCGAGGTGGTGTTATGACTATTGTTAAATATTTTTGAAACTAACTATTGGGCTTGATTACCTCAATAGCAGCATAACTTTGTTTTTACCACAGTAGGAAATGGCACCACAAAGGAGTAATCTGGTAAAAAATGCAGAGGAAACCTTGCACAACCTTACCACGGTAATTCAAGACCAAGTCACCACCACCAACAAAATTCTACAATACCTCCAGAATGCTAATAACCAGAATGTTGAGAATGGTGCTAATAACCGGATGGTAGGTAATGATAACAACATATCTGAGTTCCTAAGGACTAGACCACTTTCTTTTCAAGGTGGCTTTGACCCAATTGTAGCTGAAAGGTGGATAAGGGAACTAGAGAAAATCTTTGAAGTGATGGGTTGTACTGAGGAGTAGCAAGTTATCTTTGCTGCATATATGCTGAAAGATGAAGCAGAATGCTGGTGGCGTAGAGCTAGAGAACTTTTAGCTCAACAAAGAAGGCAGATCACCTGGAAGGTGTTCAAAGACACCTTTTTGAAAAATTACTTTCCAAGTACTGTATGGGCGGAGAAGGAGATTGAATTTCTCTAACTTAGACAAGGCAGCATAACTGTAGACCAGTACATCGCGAGGTTTATACAGTTGTCTAAGTTCTCCTCTTACCTGCGATTTAACCCCGATGAAGCATGGAAGGCTATTAAGTTCAAAGTAGGATTAAATTTGGAGATAAGGAATGTTGTTGTAGCTATAGAGATTAGAGAGTTTGTACCTCTGATAAATAAATGTAGACTCCTGAAGAAGAGCTTGAGGGTAGTGACAGATGAGAAACAAAGACAGAACTTTTGGAAAAGGAAGAACGGGCCATAAAACTCTAGTAGAAATGTCAAAAGAAAATGATAGGGTACTGGCAAGAGGCCAATGACTACAAGTCCCTGACCCTTCCAACAGAAATTTTCTATAGTCAAGTGTACTAAGTGTGGATGTATGCATGGTAATCGGCCATGCTACATAGGATCAGATGTTTTCTTCAATTGCAGACAAAATGATCATTTTGCAAAGAACTACCCATAGAATTTGGGGAAGCAACCGAAACAGAGGCCTTAAGTGAAAGGAAGGGTTTTCACCCTGAGCGGCCAAGAGGCAGCTTAATTCCTCGAAATGATTCAAGGTACATGCTATTACTATGGATTTACTCTTATTCTATTGTTTGACTTTAGTGCTAGTCATTCATTTATATCGGAAGGATGTATTAAGGAGCTTCAGTATCCTATTTCTGAAACTCCCTATGAGCTATCTATAGTAACTCCTACAGGGGAAATGTTCTTAACTTCCTCTGTATGTAAAGACTGTTAGGTCACCATCCAGGAGAAAACTTTTTTTGTAGACCTCGTGTGTCTACCTTTAAGAGGTATTAATGTCATTCTAGGGTTAGACTAGATGTCTAGAAATCGAGTCTTGCTAAATTGCTACACCAAGAAAGTTGAATTTCTATCTCCTACTCCGCAATAGGAGATGCAGTTATTCATGCTAAATGCCAACTAAGTCATTCAGGAGTTGAAGAGTGGAGTACTTGGTTATATTCTCCTGTGTTTATCAAACCTACAAGTCAAACCGAAGCTTAATGAAATCCTAATAACTAATGAGTTTCCTAAAGAATTTTCAACAGATATTCCTGGCTTACCTCCCGGAAGAGAGATAGAATTCATTATTGATCTCCTACCCAGGACAGGGCCTATATCTATTGCACCTTATAGAATGGCCTCGAAGGAACTACAGGAACTTAAGAAACAGTTGGAGGAATTGTTAGACAAGCAATTTATTAGACCAAATATATCACCTTGGGGAGCTCTTCTATTGTTTGTTAAGAAGAAAGACGGGAGCCTGATACTATGCATAGATTACAGACAGTTGAATAAGATGACTATTAAAAATAAGTACCCTCTCCCTAGGATTGATGATTTATTAGATTAATTGAGGTGAGCCTCCATCTTTTCTAAGATTGATTTGAGATCAGGATATAATCATATTAGGATTAAGCAGGAGGATGTACCAAAAATAGCCTTCAGGACTAGGTATGGCCATTATGAGTTTCTTGTAATGCCCTTTGGGTTTACAAATGCACCTACAATTTTCATGGATTACATGAATCACATTTTTCGACCCTACTTAGATCAATTTGTGGTAGTGTTCATTGATGACATCTTGATATATTCTAAGAGTAAGAAAGAACATGAACAACATCTCTGAATTGTGCTGCAAGTGTAGAAAGAGAAAAATTTGTATGCCAAATTAGAGAAGTGTGGATTTTGGTTTTCAAAGGTAAAATTTCTCGAATATGTCATTTCCAATAAAGGGGTAGTTGTAGACCCTAGCAAGATAGAAGCAATGATTCAGTGGGAAAGACCAAAGACGATTACATAAGTCAAAAGTTTCTTAGGTTTGGTAGGATATTACAGGAGGTTTATACAAAACTTCTCTCGTATAGCCTTGCCATTGTGAAGCTAGTTTCCAAGAGGATAAGACAAGATTGACCACTCCTCCTATTTTAATTATTCCAAACCCCACAGGACATTTTGAAGTGTATAATGACGCTTCAAAGAAAGGGCTAGGGTGTGTGCTAATGCAAGACAAGAGAGTAGTTGGTTACGCCTCTAGGCAAGTAAGGCCCCAAGAAGGAAATTATCCAACCCATGATCTTCAATTGACAGCGGTGGTGTTTGCCTTAAAGATTAGGTGACACTATTTGTACAGTGCAACATTTGAAGTATACTATGATCATAAAAATCTTAAGTATCTTTTTGATCAGAAGGAGTTAAATATGAGGCAACAAAGATGGTTAAAATTTCTCAATGACTACAATTTTGAGATAAAGTATCATATAGGAAAGGCGAATGTTGTAGCTAATGCCTTGAGTCAAAAATCTCTACATATGGGTCAGATGATGCTATGTGAGATGCTAATACTAGAAGAGTTTCAAAATTTGAAGTTGGCCACTACTCTTACTCCAAAGAAGCTAATCATTAATGGTTTAAGTATAGAGTGTGACCTTAGAGTCCAAATTAAAGAGGCTCAATCTCACGATCAATACTTACAGGATCACAAAGATCAAGATATTTTTTCTGTCTTAGAAGATGGAGTAATCATGTATAAAGGAAGGATTTGTGTCCCTCAAGAACAAGAGTTGAAGACTAAGATCCTACAGGAAGCACATAAGAGTAAGTACACAATCCATCTTAGATCCACTAAAATGTATCAAGACTTAAAGAAGATGTACTAGTGGCCAAGGATGAAAAACGACATTGCTGAGTTTATGGAAAAATGTTTAATTTGTCAGAAGTTGAAGGTAGAGCATCAAAAGCCAGCGGGATTTATATAACCTCTTAATATCCTTAAATGGAAATGGGACAGTATTTCGATGGACTTTGTGGTGGGCTTACCTAAGACTTCAGTTGGACATGACTCTATTTGGGTAATAGTTGATAGATTAATCAAATTTGCTTACTTTCTACCCATAAAAATTAGCTATTCACTGGGCAAAGTGGCCTAGTTGTATGTCCAAGAAATAGTTAGACTACATGGAATTCCCTTAAATATCGTTTCTGATAGAGATCCAAGGTTAATGTCGAGGTTTTGCAAGACGTTGCAGGAAGCTTTTGGAACCCAGTTGCAGTTCAGTACTGCCTACCATCCTCAGACTGATGGGCAGACAGAACAGACCATTCAAACCCTAGAAGATATGTTAAGGGCTTGTGTGATAGAGCAAGGTAAAGGATGGGATAAGTACCTACCTTTAGTAGAGTTTGACTCCGGAAGAAGCAACTTGGGAGCTGGAAGAAGTTATGAGGAAGAAATATCTACAATTGTTCTTATTAGGAATTTTCTAAAATTTTGAGGACAAAATTTCTTTTAGAGGGAGAAAAATGTAACATCCCTAATTTCGTTTTATTTATTAATAAAGGTACATAAATATTTAATGTAACATCCCTAATTTTGTTTCTTTTATTAATAAAGGTACATAAATATTTAATTAAGAAAATAAAATTTATTAGACAATTTTTAGATATCTAAGAAAATATAATCCTTAGAAATTCTTTACCTTGTGTGTATGCATAGAAAATGTTTCTAACATTAAGGGAATAGGTAAAGAGAAAAAACCTAATAGGAAAAATTAGAAATAACATACGAAAGAGAGGCGAAATTCTTAGGTAAGGAAGATAAAATTTTGGTAAGTAAGTAAAGGTCTTACAATTTTAAAAAGATTGGATTAGGGTAATTTTTCCTAATTCAAGAGCTAGAGTTCCTAAGTTTAACATCTCCACCCATACATTGGGCTTTTCACTTATGGACACTTCATATAGAATTTTTTTTCCACTTCACATAAGTTTTTAGCAAGCCAATTGGTTAGCCCAAGCAAGAAATAAAACATAGACTTGGACTAGGATATAGAAGTTGGATCGATAGCCCAAAAATTATGAAAATGTGACCAAACCCTCATTGAAAGGTAGAATTTTAGCCAAAGGAAAGGAAATGGGTAAGAATGATCCCAAGTCCAAAAGATAAAAAAAATAAGAATCATGTGAGGAAATAATAGTATAATAATAATCAAGATTAGGTCACATGGAATTAGGACAAAACATCTATATACTACATTCATAATTTCAACAAGTGGGTAATAATACAAAGCATTATGACAAAACATCCTTATCCTACATAAATAATTTCAGCCAAGCAAAGGAGACTCAAGAGCTAAAAATTTGCCACCTAGAAAGGCAAACCTATCATACTTGAGTGAGACAAAAGAAAAAGGAAATGAATCCCTAAATCAAAGGGACCGTGTCCTTTGTCTTAAGAACATTTTATCATAATTTTCAAAATACAAATCTCCATTTTTCTATGCATATCTTGACTAAGAGAGAGGAAGACAAGAACATGAGTTGTCTTTTGAAAAAAAAACAACTAAGTGCATTCTAATTGTGATAAGGTAGACCCATGATCGTGAAAGTTGAACCACTTGATAGTTTATTTAAGCAAAGCCCACCCTTATGACATTATAATTTTGTCCAAGTGAGGGAGAGGAAAAATAGAAGCAAGGTAGAGTTAGGAAAGGAGAGAAAGATAAGAGAAGAAAGGAAGGAAGAAGAAGGAGAAGTCTAAATGACCAAGTACTGAAGGTAAGTTAGCTTAATCTCTACTTGAATCCATCTTTTCTCTTCATCCTTAGGGTTCGAAACTCACCCTCTTTCTCTTATTTAACCTGTTAGAAAAGTTAAGAGAAGGGAGGAATCTTACTACTTCCTTCAAGAGGGAACAAGGAAAAGAATTCACTAAGTGAGCTAGGGAGATCTTTAGGTAGGTTTAACAATATCTCTTTTTGAAGAAAAGTTTTGAAATTTGTAACATTTATATGGGATTTTGATCTTAGAACTTTGATGAACTTTACAATATTTGCTACCTTGATGATTCGTCATGGATGTTACTATATCATGTTACATGTTATTTTGTATATAATGGATATTTTGAACATTTCGGTTGGTGTGAAAAGTTCTGCATAGGTATGGCTATGGGTGGTAAAATTTTATGATTTTTATACTGCTATTTTGTATATTTGAATGTGGTAAAAAATTGATGGAATATGATTACATGTAAATTAGGAAGAAAATGTAAGAAGATGTAATATAATGATGAACTTAAACCTTAGGAAAGGTTTGGTTAGGAAACTAGATTTCGGGCTAACTAGGGAAGCTTTTGTTTTTGAAAAATCTAGTTAGAATCGATTAGGAATTAAAAGAAATTGTTAACATGAAAAATATAGATATATCTCTCATAGATTTGTAGAAACTATAATCACTTAATTTGGAGTCCAGACAAGGGATATATTGCTCGATTTGTAAGCAGTGGTCAGAAAATGGTTAACTAGAGAAGAATCTGTTAAGTATGCTTCTATGTTTGAATTTCTAGGATAACTCTGTAGGGAATTAAAAGAAATGCTTAACATGATAAATATAGATATATGTCTCACGAATATTTTTCCACTGAAATCATTCAAATTAAAATAACTATGATGGAGATATGGTCCGATTAGTAAGTATGCTTTTGTGTCTGAACTTTTAGGCAAACTCTGTAGGTAATTAAAGGAAATTTTTAACATAATATATATATATATATATACATATATATATATGTATATATATACATATATATATATATATATGTATATATATACATATATATATATATGTATATATATGTATATATATACATGTATATATATGTATATATATATACATGTATATATATATGTATATATACATGTATATATACATTTATATATACATATTGATAACTGCATTGTGTTAACTGCATTTCATTATAGTTTCCATGCATTTCCCATAATTATGTACTGAATTTTCTGGTGTTTTAAGCATTTTTGCCCTCTGATTTAATAAAAAAGGATGACTCGTCTAGATATGACATCAGCTACCCATTGCTGCAGCATTTCACTGAGCATCTGTGGCAATGATAGCAGAACCACAAGTGATAGAGGGTGAGCTACCCCTTCCTCCCGAAATACCCTGATTCCGTTTGATTTGGTGCAGCAGCAGACAGCAGCAGTGCAGGCAGAAAGCAGCAGGGTCACTACAAGCCGTTGGTACAGGACTGCCTCCACTACTGAAAGTGGAGAGTATAAAAGCTGCAAGGGTGCCTGCTGGAGAGCAGAAGGAATGGCAGCATCCAGGGAGCTTTTCTGGGACCACAGAGGCTGCTGATAAAAGACCGAAAAATAGAGAATGAAAGGGGGCGTGGGAGAAAGGAAAAAACGAGAATTAGGTAGAAAAATCATTTCACAAGAGAGAGTGCTGATAACACCGGAAGGTGCAGCATAAGGGAGGAGAGGAGTAGTGTAGAAAGGAACTTAGTTTTCTGCGGAGGTTTCGTTTCTATCAAAGGAAAAGAAAGAACCGCATTTTGCAAACAAGTTTTTATCTTTTAGAATGCATACTAGAGTTTCTAAACTTTTTGTAACTAGTGCACCCATGAGGCTCGGCTAGTTTCCAGCTGGGGTTGCACAAGGGGTTGTAATGGACTGAGGCACATTTTTAACGTTAGTACATTTGCTGCAGTTTTGTTTACATTCAGCTGTTGTTCCAGTAACTTTTCTTTCCTTAATAACGGAAGTTTGAAGGAAGAAATCCAAGGCCACCATTCACCTGGGAGGGTAATGGAGGCTGGAAAAAGAGGCTGATTGTAGGGGATTACCTCATGTAGGGATATACGGGTACCCCATTAGTCCATAACGAAATGCATGCACAACTAAGAGGTGAGGACTAAGGCAGGAATGCGTGTTTGAACCTTGGAGTTGTAAGGAATGGCAGTCTGGGAAGACTCCATTCAGGACTAAGTTTAGCACCAGGGACTTTGCTGCAGCAAAGTCTACAGCATCTCTGAATGCTGAAGTCCATGGCAACCCCGAGCACCCCAGATCCCCTTACATATTTCCTTTTCTATTCCCTAATACTCTTCACTTTAGTCACAGTAAAAATCGGATAAACCAAGCGTATTCCAATTTTGTGATACAACTTAACATTGCTACAGCATTCATACAGCAAAGGTATCTAGACAGTTTCAGTTCACTCCTCGTGGGACGATACTCACTCATCACTTTATTACTTGGTCACGATACGTGCACTTGCGTACCGATATTGTATTCATCTTTGTATGAATAACACACAAACGTATCCCAACAAGTTTTTGGCGCCGTTGCCGGGGAGTGTCAAACTTTGAAAATTGTTTTTAGATACCCTACTGTGTGAAGGATTGTTGTGCTTTTATTCTAGTGTCCTGATTGAGCAGGTAACACGGTGTATGAGCAGGGCTGACAGAGAACTTCTGCCCCTTGACCCAGAAATAGAAAGAACACTTCTGAGAAGAAGAAGAGGACAGCTAACACACCAGCAGCAGGCGGAGATGGCAAATCAAAATGGAACATACAACATGGACGATAAAGATAGGGTCTTGAATGCTTACGTTCAACCAAATCTGAATGGATTGAACCCAAGCATTGTAAGACCAGAGATTGAGGCTCTACATTTTGAACTTAAACCAGTAATGTTCCAGATGCTGCAAACTGCTGGGCAATTCAGTGGCATGCCTACTGAGGACCCCTACCTTCATTTAAGAGTATTCATGGAAGTCACGGATGCTTTTAAAATGAATGGTGTAACAGAAGAAGTGCTCAGGCTTAAGCTGTTTCCTTATTCATTAAGAGACCGAGCAAGAGCCTGGTTGAACTCTCTGCCACCTGACTCTATCACTAACTGGAGTGATTTGGCAGAAAAATTTCTGCTGAAATACTTCCCGCCTACCAAAAATGCCAGATTGAGAAACGACATCACCTCTTTCCAGCAATTAGAAGGTGAATCTTTGTATGAGACGTGGGAGAGGTATAAAGAGCTATTACGGAGATGCCCACATCATGGAATCTCTTACTGCATTCAGATGGAGACCTTTTATAATGGTCTCAATGCCCAAACCCGGACCATAGTAGATGCAGCGGCCAATGGGGCACTCTTGTCCAAAACATACAATGAAGCATATGAGTTGCTCGAAAGAATGGCCAGTAACAACTACCAATGGCCAATGGACAGGGTTTCAAACGGAAAGAAAGCAGCAGGCATGCATGAAGTAAGTGAAGTGACTTCTCTCACAGCCCAGCTAGCCTCGCTAGTCAACGTTTTGAAAAGCCAGCAGTCTCACCGCCCTCAAGGAACCAATGCAGTCCAAGAAACTGGACCATCTTGCGTACTATGCAATGGATCTCATTTATTTGAAACTTGTCCCTCAAACCCTGAATCAGTGTGTTTTGTGGGCAATATGAATCGCAATAACAACCCTTACTCCAACACATATAACCCAGGATGGAGGCAACACCCCAATTTCTCCTGGAGCAATTATGGTGCAGGACAAGGGAGCAACTCTGCCCCACAAAGACCACAGGGTCCACCAGGCTTTCAGCAACAGAGACAACAGCCTCAGGAAGCCCACACTTCACTGGAATCCCTGTTGAAGGAGTATATGGCAAGGAATGACGCTTTAATCCAGAGTCAAGCAGCCTCACTGAGGAATCTGGAGACTCAAGTGGGACAGCTTGCCAATGAACTGAAAAGCAGACCCCCATGGACACTTCCTAGCAATACTGAAGTCCCTAGGAGAGAGGGGAAATAACACTATAAAGCCATAGCCCTGAGGAGTGAAAAGATGGTGGAAACACCAAAAGCAAGAGAGCAAGACCAGACAGACTCCACTGCACCCCTGGAGAACGAAAACGCCAAGAAAAAGCAAAAGGAGGAGATAAGCAAGGACGAAAACATCTCTGGAGAGAATGCTGCAGCTATGCCGCAGCAAAAGTCGTCAACTTTGCTACAGCAGGATATGCAGCAATCCAAGCTACCTCCCCCTTTCCCTCAAAGATTTCAGAAGCAGCAGAATGACCAGCAATTTAGAAGGTTCTTGGATGTCCTGAAACAGCTACACATCAACATTCCGCTAGTGGAAGCACTGGAGCAGATGCCCAATTATGTGAAGTTCATGAAGGACATTCTGACAAAGAAAAGGAGGTTTGGCGAGTTTGAAACCGTTGCCCTCACAAGAGAATGCAGTGCTGTACTGCAAAATAAGTTGCCACCCAAACTTAAAGATCCAGGCAGTTTCACCATACCTTATTCGATTGGAAACCAGTATTTCGGCAAGGCACTTTGTGATTTGGGAGCAAGTATCAACCTTATGCCAATGGCCATCTTTAAAAAGCTAGGAATTGGAGAAGCTCGGCCTACCACAGTTACACTGCAATTGGCAGATAGATCCATTGCACACCCAGAGGGAAAAATAGAGGATGTCTTAGTTAAGGTGGACAAGTTCATCTTCCCAGTAGATTTCATAATTCTAGATTATGAAGCTGACGCAGAAGTACCTATTATATTAGGCAGACCATTCCTAGCAACTGGCCGGACACTCATTGATGTTCAGAAGGGTGAATTAACTATGAGAGTACAGGATGAGCAGGTTACATTCAATGTGCTCCAGACCATGAGGTTTGCCAGTGAAGAAGAGGAATGTGCTGTAGTGTCAATGATAGATACATTAGCATCAGAACAACTGGAAAGATGCTGCAAGGAGCCATCACCAGCAGAGTGGACAGATCACTCAGAGTCTGAAGGAGAAGATGAGAAGGAATGGGCTTGGATTGATTTCAAACAAGGCTTCAATAAGAAGGAGCCATTGTTCGAAACCACGACAGATTCAAGACTGCTAAAAGCACCAATGGAAGAACCACCAGCTCTGGAGATGAAGCCTCTGCCAGCTCACCTTAAGTATGCATATCTAGGAGAAACAGCCACTCTTCCTGTCGTTATCTCAGCATTTCTAACAGAGGAGCAAGAGGAGAAATTGGTTCTGACACTGAAGAAATTCAGGAAGGCAATTGGCTGGACACTTGCTGACATTAAGGGAATCAGTCCCTCATTTTGCATGCATAAGATCCTTCTGGAAACCAATGAAAAAGGGTCCATTGAACCTCAGCGTAGGCTTAACCCAATAATAAAGGAAGTAGTGAAGAAGGAGATCATCAAATGGCTGGATGCTGGAATCATTTACCCTATATCAGATAGCTCTTGGGTGAGTCCAGTCCAATGTGTGCCCAAGAAAGGAGGCATGACTGTGGTGGAAACTAATAGCAACGAGCTCATTCCCACTAAGGTGGTAACCGGTTGGAGGATTTGCATGGACTACCGAAAGCTGAACAAAAGCACTAGGAAGGATCACTTCCCTCTGCCATTCATTGATCAAATGCTAGATAGACTTGCTGGGAGGGAATATTATTGCTTCCTGGATGGGTACTCAGGGTATAACCAGATCGCCATAGCACCAGAAGATCAGCATAAGACAACATTCACATGTCCTTATGGTACCTTTGCATTTCGAAGGATGCCATTCGGGCTGTGCAATGCTCCAGCAACGTTCCAGCGATGCATGATGGCAATATTCACAGAAATGGCTGAACAGTTTGTGGAAATCTTTATGGATGATTTCTCAGTTTTTGGAGACTCCTTCGACCAATGCTTGGGAAAGCTTGCTAAAGTATTGCAGAGGTGTGAGGAGACAAACTTGGTGCTAAACTGGGAAAAGTGCTAGTTTATGGTAAAGGAGGGAATTGTACTGGGGCATAAGGTATCGCAGAGAGGACTAGAGGTGGACAAGGCCAAAGTAGAAGTTATTGAGAAATTGCCTCCTCCCACCTCGGTAAAGGGCATTCGGAGTTTTTTGGGAGATGCAGGATTTTATAGAAGGTTCATCAAGGACTTTTCTAAGGTGGCCAAACCACTATGCAGTTTGCTGGAGAAGGATAGAACCTTTTGTTTTGATAAAGGCTGCATGACAGCATTCTGCGATCTCAAGCAGAAATTGAGCACAGCCCCGATCATCGTAGCACCAGACTGGACCTCCCCATTTGAGCTAACGTGTGATGCTAGCGAAACAGCATTAGGAGCTGTCCTGGGACAGCGCAAAAATAAGCTGTTTCACTCTATTTACTATGCTAGCAAAATGCTGCAAGGTGCCCAGCTGAACTACACTGTGACAGAGAAGGAATTGCTTGCTGTAGTGTTTGCCTTTGAGAAATTCAGAGCATATCTGGTAGGAGCAAAGGTGATAGTGCACACAGACCACTCTGCCATCAAACACTTGGTCAGAAAGAAGGATTCCAAACCGAGGCTCATTCGGTGGGTGCTTTTGCTTCAAGAGTTTGATCTAAAGATCAGAGATAGAAAGGGGACTGAGAACCAAGTGGCAGACCATCTTTCCAGGTTAGAGGAGCACAGCTCTGGAGCAGAGGCTATCAATGAAAGATTCCTGGATGAGCAACTCTATCTCATGTCTCAAATGGATGTGCCATGGTATGCGGACTATGTGAATTACCTCGTGAGTGGAATGCTCCCACCAGACCTGACATGGCAGCAGAAGAAAAAATTCCTGCATGAAGTCAACTCCTACTACTGGGATGATCCCTATCTTTACAAACAATGTGCTGACCAGATGATAAGGAGGTGTATACCCAGTGAAGAAACGGAGCAAATCTTGCAGCAATGCCACGCTTCTCCTTACGGAGGTCATTTTGGAGGAATTAGGACAGCAAACAAAGTGTTGCAGGCGGGTTTCTATTGGCCCTTGTAACATCCCGTAATTTTTAGATATTTTCCTTAGAAATTCTTCACCTTACATATATGCATAGAAATGTTCTAATATTAATGGAATAGGTAAAGAAAGAAAACCTAAGAGGAAATATTAGAAATAAACATGTTAAAGAAAGGTGAAATTCTTAGGTAAAGAAAGATAAATTTTTGTGAAGTAAGTAAAGGTCTTAAAATTTCAAGAAGATCGGATTAGGGTAATCTTTCTTAATTTAAGAGCAAAAGTTACTGAGTTTAGTATCTCCACCCGTAATTGGGCTTTAACCTATAGACACTTCATATAGAGTTTTTCTACTTCACATGAATTTTTAGCAAGCCAATAGGATAGGCCAAGGAAGAAATAAAACATAGACTTGGACTAGGATATAGAAATTGGACCGATAGCCCAAAAATCATGAAAATGTGACCAAGCCCATTATGAAAGGAAGAATTTTAACCAAAGTAAGGAAAATGGGCAAGAATGAGCCCAAACCCAAGAGGAAAAATAAAAATAAAAATAAAATTAAAGTGATGAAATATTAGTGTAATCAAGATTAAGTGACATGGCATTAAGACAAAAATTTGACAAGTGGTGTGATTCTACATTCATCATTTTGGCAAGTGGCATAATAATACAAGGCTTTAGGACAAAAACATCTATATCCTACATTCATAACTTTATCAAGTGGGTAATAATACATAGCATTATGACAAAACATCATTATCCTACACAAATAATTTTAGTTAAGTAAGGAAAATTCAAGGGCTAGAAATTTGCCACTTAAAAAGGCAAATCTATCATACTTGATTAAGACAAAAGAAAAAGGAAATGAATCCCTAAATCAAAGGGATCTTGCCCCATATCTTAAGAACATATCATCATAATTTTCAAAATACAAATCTCCTTTTTCTATGCATATCTTGACTAAGGAAGAGGAAGACAAGAACATAAGTTGTTTGTTTTCCAAAAATTCAACAAAGTGTATCCTAATTGTGATAAGGTAGACCCATGATCATGAAAGGTGAATTATTTAGTGGTCTATATAAGAAAACCCACCCTTACAACATTAGAATTTCGTCCAAGTGAGGGAGAGCAAAAATAGAAGCAAGGTAGTGTGAGGAAAGGAGAGGAAGAAAGGAAGAAAGAGGAAGGAGAAGTCTAAGAGACTAAGTGCTCCAGGTAAGTTTAACAATATTTCTTTTTGAAGAAAACCTTTGAAACTCATAATATTTATATGAGATTTTGATCTTAGAACTTTGATGATTGGTCATGGATGTTTCTATATCATGTTACATATTGATCTTGCATGTGATGTATGTTTGAATACTTAGGTTGGTGTAGATAGTTCTGCATGGGTATGGCTATGGTTGACAGAATTTTATGCTTCGGTATTTTAATTTCTGGGAACAATCTATAAGGAATTAAAATAAATGGTTAACATAAGAATTAAAGATATGTGTGTCATGGAATTTTAGACACTGGAATCATTCAATTTGGAGTCCACATGTGGTAGATATGATCCGATTAGTAAGCCAAGGTCAGAAAATGGTTCATCAGGGAAGATTATGTTAGGACAGCTTTTGTATTTTAATTTCTGGGAATTATCTGTATGGAATTAAAATAAATGGTTAACATGAAAGTTATATATCTATGTCTCATGGAAATATACCCACTGGAAGTATGCAATTTGGAGTTCATATGATGTAGATATGATCCGATCAGTTAGCCAAGGTCAGAAAATGGTTCATCAGGGAAGATTATGTTAGGACAGCTTTTGTATTTTAATTTCTGGGAATTATCTGTATGGAATTAAAATAAATGGTTAACATGAAAGTTTTATATCTATGTCTCATGGATTTTTACCAACTGGAATAACGCAATTTGGAGTTCCAATTTGGGAGATATGGTCTAATTAGTCAGTAAAGGTCAGAACCTATCCGAGAGGAACTATCCTATACTTTGAGGGAGTAATATCACCTTCTTTTCTTAATTTTTCGCTACAATGTTCAACATAATAGTTTTAGATAATTGTTTTATCTTGAAATGGACACCCAGATGACCTACATCAGAGTTAAATTGAGGGAGTTATGCTCTGATTAGTAAGAGAAGGTTAGATAGGATGAAAACCTGCATCAAGAAAAATTAAGGAATAAAATTAGTATTTAAAAAAGAAGAAGAATCTTAATAAATGACTAGTATAGCCATAGCCATTACCATTGTATGAACTTCTTACCATCTTAAGTATGAAATTTTGACATGGAAATATTTTATGAAGTGATATTTGAAATGGTTATGTTCATGGCATGATTACCAATGATTTATGGTAATAGTTATATTTTGATGAACATATTTGTTATTGAAAGCATATTTTTGACTATCATTGTGAAAAGAAAAGAAATGAGCACGGTCACATGGCAATCCGTGTGGTGCACCAGCAGGGGACGCCCTACCAACGGTTATGATCATGATAATGAGAAAAGAAAGAGAAAGTGGGCCATGTCGGACGGAGCGAGAAAAGCCCGTACCGGAGAGTAGAGGATACTCACCCTGACCGGGGTAGCTTGAAATGAGAATAAGTTGATGGCCATCATATGATATTTTGAAAATAGTTAATCCTGTCATACATATCATTACAGTATGATTCTTATGTGCATAGATCTAATGCATTCATGTGACCAAAGATATTTTCTGTAGTTTATACAGCTGAACATGACGTGATGAGCTTTACTGATGATAATTTATTGTTGAACTTACTGGGATTTAATTCTCACTATATTTCCATATCATGTTTAGAAAACTAGTTATGCAGATTTTCTATAGCTCTGGCTTTTAGTGCACGTTGGATCGAGTTATTCTATGATGGGCAGATCCTAAATAAAATGTTTGTGAGCGAGTTGGCACAGATCTCGGTGAAGATGCAACCACCCGCACCTGTATCTCCGGAATTGGTCAACCAAAATAAACAAGATGTAAATATCTATGTCTTTGATATGTTGCATGTACGTTTTGATTAATGACGTGTATGTGAACTCAATATTGTATAATAATAAAGGAAAAAAAAGAGGTTGTTACATAATTGGTATCAGAGCAGGTCGATCCTAGATGGCCAGTGGGTGGATGGTTATCTGAATCGATCTTATAGTGTCTTGAGTATGCTGTGGTTGTGCTGTGTAGGGGATCAGTGACTCATATATGTAAGAAATTACTAGTGTTTCTTATCTATATGCCGAGGTGGTGTTATGACTGCTGTTAAATATTGTTTTGAAACTAACTATTGGGCTTGATCACCTCAATAGTAGCATAAATTTATTTTTCCCACAGTAGGAAATGGCACCACCAAGGCGGAATCCGGCAAACAATGCGGAGAAAATCTTGCACAACCTTGCCACAGCAATTCGAGAATTTGGTATTGATTTACTCCTTAGAACCCAACTAGTATCTATATCCCTATATAGAATGATATCGATTGAATTTTTAAAAAAAAATTGTGATTTGTGAAAAGTGCATGTCTAAGGAAAGCTCTGGCAAGGAAAGACTTGGTACTTAAGCGTGTCCATTAGTGACCCACCTCTCTTTCCTGGGAACTTTTCTGGTGCGCTGTTTACAGACTACAATTACTATCCAGTTACCGAGATATTAGTGTGGAATTTTAACATGGAATTTACCCTAGTACTCATATAAAATTTCCAAGAAGTTTTGAAAGTGCCGGTTTTATTTGAAAAATCTTAGTATGCTCCGTGGTTGCAGTATTTCCACATCAGAAAAGAATTATTCTAGTTACTGAAAAAAAAATTTACAAGACTTGTTAGACAAGGGATTTAAATGCCCTAGTACTTTTATTTGGAGTGCTCTAGTTCTATTTGTGAAAAAGAAAGATGGATCACTATGACTATGCATAGATTGTAGACAGTTGAATAAGGTAACAATGTAGAATAGAAACCCATTAGCTCGTTTAGATTACCTGTTTGACCAGTTATAAGGTGTTCAATATTTTTCCACAAATAGATTTGGGATATGAGTAACATTAATTAAGGATAAGAGAAGAGGATGTAGGACTTATTATGGGCATTATGAGTTCTTGGTGATGCATTTAATTGACAAACCTTTAGCTGCATTCATAAATTTAATGAATAGTAATTAGGTCATCCTTGGAACAATTTTTTATTATATATATGGTTGATATACTAGAATATTTCAAAAGTTCAGAGGATCATAAGCAACATTCAAAGATAGTTTTACCAACTCTAAAGGAGTATGGTTGGTAAATATGGTATACAAGTAGAGTCTAAGAAAGTAAAAGTAGTACAATAATAGCTACGTTTTACTACATTTAAAGATGAAGATCCAAATCCAATTTACGCTTCCTGCGGTTATCTGCCGTCCATTCTACTGGAGTAATAGTTAGATCAGGTACATGAACATAGGCTTGTAAAGCATCAATCAACTCCTCAACATTTGAAGCTGAGATGAGAATTTGTCGTGCTGAGTGTGAGATAAACCTCTGTTCCACAGCTTGATCTAGAAAAGATAACAAACCATCAAAGAAGTGATTAACATTTAACAAACCTATCGGTTTGTGATGCATATTTAGTTGTGCCCAAGAGACTATTTGGAAAATCTCCTCTAAAGTACCAAAACCACCTGGTAAGGCAATGAAGGCGTCAGCATTGCTCATCATTCTAGCCATGCGTTCATGCATGGAAACTACCCTATATTCTTCCCCAATTGTCTTCCCTATATTGCTGGATGTAGCTAGAGCTGTAGGAATAATACCTAGAACTTGGCATCCCCCTGCATGTGCAGCTGTAGCCACACACCCCATTAACCCACAGTTACCTCCACCATACACTAAATGAATTTTTCTCCTAGCCAGCACCATACCCAGATTTTGTGCTGCTTTAACATACTCCTCATCTTTTCCAGGACTGGAACCACAAAAGACACAGATATTTCGAAACTGACGGAATGCTGTTCCCTCCATAATTTCTATCACCTTAACTTTGAGAATAGACAAAGATACTAATGTAAGTATTTATAGAACTCAGAGAAAGGCATATTTATAATAGCTATGCGAATAGGCCGGGTATTATTAGAACAACTATGTGAGTGATTGGTGGATATCAACTAAATTAAAGGTAAATAAAAAAATAAAATAAAATTTTTTCAAAAATGACGGCAAGCATGTTATGTACAGTAGTATGACTGTGACCCATATTAAGCACATAAAGAGTATAAGATAAGATATCACCAGAAATCTGTCTTTATCTTGTTGTCTTTGATGAAGCATTGATGTTTTGATTCTTGTAGAAAAGTTCTAGGTGATAGCCGTCAAAAAAAAAAATGCAATCAAATGATTTATTTTGTATTCTCAATGTTTTCGCCAGTCGACTATCAGTATTATTAAGTCGACTAGCTATTTTGGGAAATTTTAATTTGGACTGGTTAATTTACAGTTGATTAATTACATCTATTTTGAAGCAATCAACTGCATCCTACCAGTTAACTACATATTCTTTGATTTTCACAGACTTTTATAAGCTCAGAAATGTTTCTTTTTCCATGTGATATCTTTCCACCGAATACCAATAGATTTAAAGTAGATTCTGACACATATATTCAAAATTTGCGGCCACCAATTTTTGTTGAAATCATAGATAGATTTTGTTTACAGATTTTCAAGAATTGCGGCCACCGATTTTAATATTTTTCAATGCTTTGTCAAAACTTTTGACTTTCGCTTTTGGAACCATTCTCTATTATGCTTTTCGTCTGTTTCACTCATTAACGGTTGGCATTAAATGCAAGGTTATTTTCCCTCATTACAATTAAAGATAATTTCTTCCTTTGAAACTTGGTTGTTATGGTGTCTAAGTTGTTAATAGGTTAAAATAATGAAGGGTTTGAAAATAATGGACGGATGATGGTCTTATGGTGTTTTGACGAATGTAATCAAGAGAATTAGTGGTGTTGAAGTTCTCGAGGAATAAAATATAGGAAGTAGGATTTAAGTTAGTCTTTGAACTCTTAATTTGGAAATATAGAGAATATTCTGAGAACCATGTCCGGAAATAATGTAGGTTATCAAGATATTTGTGTTAAAGGATTATATCATGCTAAATTGAGTCTAGTATCTAGGATGTGAATTATGTTGGAATTGAGAATTCATGTATGAGTAATTGTTAGAAAAAAAAAACACAAATCTTCTTCAAATGATTGGGTGAATTAAATGGGATTGGCATAAGCTAGAATGAGGTGCTTTTGGATATGATAGAAGAAATAATTGAAATTTTTGACAATGAGTTTAATGGTGTTAATAAGCTTGTATAGAATTACTGTGATGAGGTAAGTTGGAATTATTAGACATGCGTCAATGGTACATAAACGTTATTAAAGGTTTGAAGGATTTATTGCTACGTATATTTAACATATTGATTAAAGGATTTGAGGATAAAAATAGATGATAGAGTAAGATGATGATATTCAGGGGATGATGTTGATATATAAAAAAAAAATTGACTTGATAGAAGTTTGGAATAAGAAAAGATAGTTACACAATATGAAGGTGTATATGTTCCTTTATATGTGTGTTTTCTAATATCGACCCATAGATATATCCATACGGGCTAGAGGATATCAATTGAAGAACTTATGATTGAAAGAAATCCTTATGGTTAAGTTATATGGCAAAATCACTCAAGTGAATAGACATATTAAAAAGTAAAGATGTCATACAGAAAAGATATCTCTAATTATTTAGGTAATAAGCTTGGTAACTCTGAATAATGCCTTAATTTCATTCCATACATGTGGTAGGATGGATTGAAATTCGGGGACCGAATTTCTTAAGGGGGAAAGAATGTAACATCCCGTAATTTTTAGATATTTTCCTTAGAAATTCTTCACCTTACATATATGCATAGAAATGTTCTAATATTAATGGAATAGGTAAAGAAAGAAAACCTAAGAGGAAATATTAGAAATAAACATGTTAAAGAAAGGTGAAATTCTTAGGTAAAGAAAGATAAATTTTTGTGAAGTAAGTAAAGGTCTTAAAATTTCAAGAAGATCGGATTAGGGTAATCTTTCTTAATTTAAGAGCAAAAGTTACTGAGTTTAGTATCTCCACCCGTAATTGGGCTTTAACCTATAGACACTTCATATAGAGTTTTTCTACTTCACATGAATTTTTAGCAAGCCAATAGGATAGGCCAAGGAAGAAATAAAACATAGACTTGGACTAGGATATAGAAATTGGACCGATAGCCCAAAAATCATGAAAATGTGACCAAGCCCATTATGAAAGGAAGAATTTTAACCAAAGTAAGGAAAATGGGCAAGAATGAGCCCAAACCCAAGAGGAAAAATAAAAATAAAAATAAAATTAAAGTGATGAAATATTAGTGTAATCAAGATTAAGTGACATGGCATTAAGACAAAAATTTGACAAGTGGTGTGATTCTACATTCATCATTTTGGCAAGTGGCATAATAATACAAGGCTTTAGGACAAAAACATCTATATCCTACATTCATAACTTTATCAAGTGGGTAATAATACATAGCATTATGACAAAACATCATTATCCTACACAAATAATTTTAGTTAAGTAAGGAAAATTCAAGGGCTAGAAATTTGCCACTTAAAAAGGCAAATCTATCATACTTGATTAAGACAAAAGAAAAAGGAAATGAATCCCTAAATCAAAGGGATCTTGCCCCATATCTTAAGAACATATCATCATAATTTTCAAAATACAAATCTCCTTTTTCTATGCATATCTTGACTAAGGAAGAGGAAGACAAGAACATAAGTTGTTTGTTTTCCAAAAATTCAACAAAGTGTATCCTAATTGTGATAAGGTAGACCCATGATCATGAAAGGTGAATTATTTGGTGGTCTATATAAGAAAACCCACCCTTACAACATTAGAATTTCGTCCAAGTGAGGGAGAGCAAAAATAGAAGCAAGGTAGTGTGAGGAAAGGAGAGGAAGAAAGGAAGAAAGAGGAAGGAGAAGTCTAGGAGACTAAGTGCTCCAGGTAAGTTTAACAATATTTCTTTTTGAAGAAAACCTTTGAAACTCATAATATTTATATGAGATTTTGATCTTAGAACTTTGATGATTGGTCATGGATGTTGCTATATCATGTTACATATTGATCTTGCATGTGATGTATGTTTGAATACTTAGGTTGGTGTAGATAGTTCTGCATGGGTATGGCTATGGTTGATAGAATTTTAAGCTTCGGTATTTTAATTTCTGGGAACAATCTATAAGGAATTAAAATAAATGGTTAACATAAGAATTAAAGATATGTGTGTCATGGAATTTTAGACACTGGAATCATTCAATTTGGAGTCCACATGTGGTAGATATGATCCGATTAGTAAGCCAAGGTCAGAAAATGGTTCATCAGGGAAGATTATGTTAGGACAGCTTTTGTATTTTAATTTCTGGGAATTATCTGTATGGAATTAAAATAAATGGTTAACATGCAAGTTATATATCTATGTCTCATGGAAATATACCCACTGGAAGTATGCAATTTGGAGTTCATATGATGTAGATATGATCCGATTAGTAAGACAAGGTCAGAAAATGGTTCATCAGGGAAGATTATGTTAGGACAGCTTTTGTATTTTAATTTCTGGGAATTATCTGTATGGAATTAAAATAAATGGTTAACATGAAAGTTTTATATCTATGTCTCATGGATTTTTACCAACTGGAATAACGCAATTTGGAGTTCCAATTTGGGAGATATGGTCTAATTAGTCAGTAAAGGTCAGAACCTATCTGAGAGGAACTATCCTGTACTTTGAGGGAGTAATATCACCTTCTTTTCTTAATTTTTCGCTACAATGTTCAACATAATAGTTTTAGATAATTGTTTTATCTTGAAATGGACACCAAGATGACCTACCTCAGAGTTAAATTGAAGGAGTTATGCTCTGATTACTAAGAGAAGGTTAGATAGGATGAAAACCTGCATCAAGAAAAATTAAGGAATAAAATTAGTATTTAAAAAAGAAGATGAATCTTAATGAATGACTAGTATAGCCATAGCCATTACCATTGTATGAACTTCTTACCATCTTAAGTATGAAATTTTGACATGGAAATATTTTATGAAGTGATATTTGAAATGGTTATGTTCATGGCATGATTACCAATGATTTATGGTAATAGTTATATTTTGATGAACATATTTGTTATTGAAAGCATATTTTTGACTATCATTGTGAAAAGAAAAGAAATGAGCACGGTCACATGGCAATCCGTGTGGTGCACCAGTAGGGGACGCCCTACCAACGGTTATGATCATGATAATGAGAAAAGAAAGAGAAAGTGGGCCATGTCGGACGGAGCGAGAAAAGCCCGTACCGGAGAGTAGAGGATACTCACCCTGACCGGGGTAGCTTGAAATGAGAATAAGTTGATGGCCATCATATGATATTTTGAAAATAGTTAATCCTGTCATACATATCATTACAGTATGATTCTTATGTGCATAGATCTAATGCATTCATGTGACCAAAGATATTTTCTGTAGTTTATACAGCTGAACATGACGTGATGAGCTTTACTGATGATAATTTATTGTTGAACTTACTGGGATTTAATTCTCACTATATTTCCATATCATGTTTAGAAAATTAGTTATGCAGATTTTCTATAGCTCTGGCTTTTAGTGCACGTTGGATCGAGTTATTCTATGATGGGCAGATCCTAAATAAAATGTTTGTGAGCGAGTTGGCACAGATCCCGGTGAAGGTGCAACCACCCGCACCTGTATCTCCGGAATTGGTCAACCAAAATAAACAAGATGTAAATATCTATGTCTTTGATATGTTGCATGTACGTTTTGATTAATGACGTGTATGTGAACTCAATATTGTATAATAATAAAGGAAAAAAAAGAGGTTGTTACAGCCCTCATTATTTAAGGACTCCCACGTGTATGCAAGGAAATGTGATCGGTGCCAGAGAACACGAAATATATCTCGCAGGCATGAAATGCCACTGAACAACATCCTGGAGGTGGAATTATTTGATGTCTGGGGCATAGATTTCATGGGACCATTCCCCTCAAGCTTTGGCAATCAATACATCCTTGTAGCTGTAGATTATGTCTCAAAGTGGGTGGAAGCCAGTGCATCTCAGACTAATGAAGCCAGGGTTGTGACCAGATTCTTGAAGAGGAATATCTTTACAAGGTTTGGAACTCCCAGAGCTATCATCAGCGATGGAGGAACCCATTTCTGCAATAGGCAGTTCAAGGCACTACTGGCCAAATACGGAGTAAGACACAAGGTAGCAACCCCCTATCATCCACAAACAAGTGGGCAGGCTGAGGTCTCTAACAGAGAGATCAAGAGAATTTTGGAAAAAACAGTAAGTCCGACAAGGAAGGATTGGTCCTCAAGGTTGGATGATGCACTTTTGGCATATAGAATAGCCTATAAGACACCTCTGGGCATGTCACCTTACAGGTTGGTATTCGGGAAGGCTTGTCATCTCCCAGTAGAGCTGGAACATCGAGCATATTGGGCAGTGAAGAAACTGAACTGGAGCCTGGATGCTGCAGGGGAGAGAAGGATGCTGCAGCTAAATGAGTTGGACGAATTTCGGGGGCAAGCCTATGAGAATGCCAAGCTATATAAGGAGAAAGCCAAGCATTGGCATGACAGGAAGATACAGCCCAAAAACTTCGAAGTAGGACAGAAAGTACTACTGTACAACTCCAGGCTAACCTTGTTTCCTGGAAAGTTGAAATCACGATGGTCTGGACCCTTTCGTATAAGCCAGGTCTTTCCATTTGGGATAATTGAATTGGAAGAAGAGAAGGAAGGAAGGACATTCAAGGTTAATGGGCAAAGAGTCAAGCATTATCTGGGGGGTGACGTGGAGAGACAGCACACTTCCATTCAGTTGCAAGATGATTGAACAGAAGGGAAGTCAGGCTGAAGACTCTAAACCAAGCGCTCATGGGAGGCAACCCATATTTAAATTTGTTATTATTTAGGATAATAGTTTTAAGACAAGCTTAGATCAAGAACCTAATAGCTTTTGTGGTTAATACGCAGGTTAGGAAGCAAGGAGTTGCTGAACCAGCCTTTGTTTTGCTGTAGCAGCATAGCACTAAAGGCAGTCCCTGGTTGTTATAGCAGAACTGGTAGCAAGCACTTTATGCTGCAGCAGGAAATTTTTGGGCTCCTAGCTTGCTAAAGCATTGCTCCAGTATTAATGCAGCAACACAGTCAGCTTCAAGCCAAGGGTTCCCCTCTGCCATGCTGCAGCATTGTGAAAAAAAAGAGAGAAGAAAATGGTGGGCGGGAAACTGGCAGAAGGCCATAAGACACCTACGGTCTTTAAACCTCTGCAGCTTCCAACCCATTTCTTTCGAGAGTTAACGCTCCCACACTGCCACCTCTTCAACCCCCCCTCACCTCACCTCTCCCGAGTTCCAAACACTGCAACCCTCTCATCACCTTCGTCCCAGAAAACCCCAACCTTCAACTCTTCGAAGCAAGCATGCCGAGAATGAAGACTGTGGCGAGGAAGGCCAGCAAGATGAGGAAATTCATTTTCGAAGAAAACAGAAAGAGGCATGACGACGAAATCATGCACAGGAACTTCTGTGCCGAGAAGGGGTTCACATTCACTCCCACTGGCGATTTGGGAGTGCCGATGTACGTTGGAACGGTGGTAAAACAGAGGAATTGGGAAAATTTTGCAAGCCATCCACCAACGGCCCTCATCCCATTGGTTAGGGAGTTCTATGCGAACTTCGCCCCAGAAACGGACAAATGGGTGAAAGTTCGGGAAACAAAGGTCCATTTTGACCAAGCTGCTATCAACAAGGCCTACAACTTGCCCGACGAGGAGGACAACTACGAAGGCTATCTGCAGAGTCTGGGGATGAAGATTGGGAAGCAATACTCACCAGGATGTGCCTTCTTGGCACCACTTGGGACAAATCTCCCCAGGGCTCCACCACTGTAAATTGCATCTCCTTGGTGCCGGCAGCAAAGGTCTGGTACCATTTTCTCAAGACCCGTCTCCTGCCTTCCACCCACGGGCAGACTGTGAGCAGAGAAAGAGTAGCAATGGTGGATGCGCTCATACTCGGCCGGCCACTCAACGTTGGCTACATTATAAGTGATCAAATCCGAGCCTGTGCCAGCCGAAAGAAGGGAAGCCTCCTCTTTCCTTCCCTCATCACCACCCTATGCAACAATCATGGAGTGCCAGTCTCCATCGACGAAGAGGTCTTAAAGGACACTCCCCCCATCACCCCTACCACCATTTCTCGCATTGTTCTCGAGAAAGCCGCCCAGCATCCACCAACTGCCTCTTGTAATCCCCCACCAACTACTGGACCATCTGCGTCCTCCTCTACCGCTCCACCAACTGACAAGGTCATTCAGCACCTGCTGCAGCAACAATCCACACTCCTCAAACAGCAAGCACAGTTGCTGCAGCACCAGCAAACATTCTGGCAATATGCGCAGAAAAGAGACTTTGCCCTCCACACCACTCTGGAACAAAATTTCAAGCAATTTTTCCCATTCCCAGAGTTCCCAACTGCCCTGCTCCACGCCACCTTCGAGGAGTCAGCTGCAGTACCAGAAACTCAAGCAGAGCACCCTAAGGCCTCTGAAGGATCCTCCTCCAGCAAGGAGCCCTGCCCTGAGCCCCACCAGACATCGGAGGAACGTGTGTCCTCTGATGATGATGAGCCCATTGCAAAAAGAGCAGTATTACTGTGCAAAGGAAAGGCCCCACATCAATCAACGCAGAGGAGGAGTGGACTCAGAAGCTCCTCGAAATCTTCTGGGGGTCAATGACCCTAGGGTGCTGCAGCATACCTGCCAGCACCCTCAGGAAAGTTCCCTCAACCCTTTGTCCTTCTCTGCAGTATTTGGAATTCCTTCGTTTCTGTTTCTGTTTGTGAGCATATTTTATTTTCTGACTATTGCATTAGCAGTGAGGACACTGCTCACCTTAAGTTTGGGGGGGTGTGTGATATAATTGTCTGTTGGGAATGAAGTTGCTAGAGCATATCACTTTTGTGTATGGATTCATTGCTGTAGCATCACTTGTGTCTTTTGATTCATTGCTGGAGCATATTTTATTTTGATTCATTGCTGAAGCATTCTGCATAATTAGTTCTGCTAGGTGTTTGTTTATAGTACTGTCTGCCTGTGTCTTCATCCACCCGTGTTGAATGAATCTTTCCCAGTAATCACTAAGTTTGTTTAATGTTTAAAAAAAAAAGAGAAAAGAGGGGGGAACAGATGCTTATCCTGCTGAAAGTTTTGGGATACTCCATGAGGAGGATTGGGTATTCTGTTAAAAATCAGAATAGGGAACCTTCAGTCTCACCCCATCACACAGCACCTTCCTCTTTTAAGCACTGGATCATGGGCAGCTTGCCCATAAGAGAATTTGGTGAACTTCTAGAAAGAGGCCCTTAGTCTTAGAGCTAGTATTGAGAGCTTCCAGTGAAATTAAAAAAAAAAAAAAAGAGGCAGAATCATAGGGGCATAACAGCTTAAGTTTGGGGGAGGGGAGTAGGAAATAAAGAAAAATATGGACGCTCAAATGCTCTGTAATTCCTTAGTAACCAGGGGCATGCATGAGTCCCATGTGTGCCTTTGCGTAAAACAGGGATGAAGAGTGGACACTCCAATGCTCTGTAATCCCTTAGTAACCAGGGGTATGCATGAGCCCTATGTGTGCCTTTGCGTAAAATAGGGATGTAGAGTATGAGTGGGGAGTAGTTGAAAGGTGATAAGGTTGAGTAACCGGGTGCCAGCATTGAACATGTTGGCACTCGCGTCAAAAGGCCGTAATGACCTCTGCTGTAATAAGATCCATATCAAAAACAACAGTAAAGGAGAAAAGTCAGTAAGATGCCCCTTTTTCCCCCATATCTGCTGCCCTTATTATGATGAATGCTAGCTTGACCTAGGAAAGGAAGCTCAAAATATTAGCATAAGAGTCTTAAGAACTTTGGCTGTTTGTGACCCAAGTAACTCCTAGACAAATTGTCCATACCACACACACAAAAATTCAAAGAAGGTATTACTGTGATTGGGAGAAAGAGTTGTGGTACCCTTTGTATGAAGGCAATCCTGAGAGTTGAGAGCTTTCAGCAGAACCAAAGCCTAAAACTGCCAGGTGTTTAGTTTGTAGTGGGCAATGTAGGATGCTTGGGGACAAGCAATCCTTTAAGTTTGGGGGGATTTGATAACTGCATTGTGTTAACTGCATTTCATTATAGTTTCCATGCATTTCCCATAATTATTTACTGAATTTTCTGGTGTTTTAAGCATTTTTGCCCTCTGATTTAATAAAAAAGGATGACTCGTCTGGATATGACATCAGCTACCCATTGCTGCAGCATTTCACTGAGCATCTGTGGCAATGATAGCAGAACCACAAGTGATAGAGGGTGAGCTGCCCCTTCCTCCCGAAATCCCTGATTCCGTTTGATTTGGTGCAGCAGCAGACAGCAACAGACAGCAGCAGACAGCAGCAGATAGCAGCAGTGCAGGCAGAAAGTAGCAGGGTCACTACAAGCCGTTGGTACAGGACTGCCTCCACTACTGAAAGTGGAGAGTATAAAAGCTGCAAGGGCGCCTGCTGCAGAGCAGAAGGAATGGCAGCATCCAGGGAGCTTTTCTGGGACCACAGAGGCTACTGATAAAAGACCGAAAAATAAAGAATGAAAGGGGGCGTGGGAGAAAGGAAAAAACGAGAATTAGGTAGAAAAATCATTCCACAAGAGAGAGTGCTGATAACACCGAAAGGTGCAGCATAAGGGAGGAGAGGAGTAGTGTAGAAAGGAACTTAGTTTTCTGCGGAGGTTTCGTTTTTATCAAAGGAAAAGAAAGAACCGCATTTTGCAAACAAGTTTTTATCTTTTAGAATGCATACTAGAGTTTCTAAACTTTTTGTAACTAGTGCACCCATGAGGCTCGGCTAGTTTCCAGCTGGGGTTGCACAAGGGGTTGTAATGGACTGAGGCACATTTTTAACGTTGGTACATTTGCTGCAGTTTTGTTTACATTCAGCTGTTGTTCCAGTAACTTTTCTTTCCTTAATAACGGAAGTTTGAAGGAAGAAATCCAAGGCCACCATTCACCTGGGAGGGTAATGGAGGCTGTAAAAAGAGGCTGATTGTAGGGGGTTACCTCATGTAGGGATATACGGGTACCCCATTAGTCCATAACGAAATGCATGCACAACTAAGAGGTGAGGACTAAGGCAGGAATGTGTGTCTGAACCTTGGAGTTGTAAGGAATGGCAGTCTGGGAAGACTCCATTCAGGACTAAGTTTAGCACCAGGGACTTTGCTGCAGCAAAGTCTACAGCATCTCTGAATGCTGAAGTCCATGGCAACCCCGAGCACCCCAAATCCCCTTACATATTTCCTTTTCTATTCCCTAATACTCTTCACTTTAGTCACAGTAAAAATCGGATAAACCAAGCGTATTCCAATTTTGTGAAACAACTTGACATTGCTACAGCATTCATACAGCAAAGGTATCTAGACAGTTTCAGTTCACTCCTCGTGGGACGATACTCACTCATCACTTTATTACTTGGTCACGATACGTGCACTTGCGAACCGATATTGTATTCATCTTTGTATGAATAACACACAAACGTATCCCAACACATATACATGTATATATACATTTATATATACATATATATATACATATATATATATATATACATATACATATATATATATACATATACATATATATATATATACATATATATACATATACATATATATATATATATACATATATATATATATATATATGTATCACAGATTTATTGGCTCTGAAATCACTTAATTTTGAGTCCATATGAGGGAGATATGGCTTATTAATGTGTAAAGATTAGAATTAGTCTAGAATCAAGTGTAGTAAATGTAAGCATTTTTGTTTTCGATTTTCTAGAAGTAGTTAGTAAGGAATCTAAAGAAATGATAAACATTAAAGTTGTATATAAGTGTCTTATCTTTTTATAGGCTTTGTAATCACTTCAATTGGAGTTTGTATAAAGGAAAATAATATTTTTAAAAAAAGAATCTTATAAATGAAAATAATAAATGACTAGTGTATGCCATAGCCATTGCCATTGCATGAACTCCTTACTATCTTAAGTGTGTAATTTTGGCATGAAAATTTTTTATAAAGTGATATTTGAAATGATTATGTTCATGGCATGATTACCAATGATCTTTGGTAATGATTGTATGTTGATGAAAAATTATGGCATGTGAGTGTAATGAACATACTTGTTATTGAAATTATATTTTTAGCTATTAATGTGAAAAGAAACGAAAAGAAATGAGCACGGTCACATGGTAGTCCGTGTGGTGCACCAGTAGGGGATGCCCTACCAACGACTATGATTATGTTAATAAGAAAAGAAAGTATGCCATGTTGGATGGAGCAAGAAAAAGCCGTACCGGAGAGTTAAAAGTACTCACCTTGACCGTGGTTGATTGATATGAAAATAAGTTGATAGCCATCATATGATATTCTAAAAATAGTTAGTCATGCCATATATGTCATTACTGTATGATTTTCATGAGCATAGATAAAGTGCATTTATGTGACCTAAAATAATTGCTATAGCTTATACAGATGAACATGACGTGACAAGCATTATTGATGATGATTATGATTTATTGTTGAACCTAATGGGATTTAATTCTCACTATATTTCCGTATCATGTTTAGAACATTAAGTTATGCAGATATTCTTTATAAGTGTTAATGGTATTTCATAAACCTTAATTATGTTTGGTTAATTTAATTGAATATTATTATGAGTTAAATAGTTAAAAGAAAAGAGGTAATGACTTCATGGAATTTTAGAAATATATATATATATATATATATATATATATATATATATATATATATATATATATATATATATATATATATATATATATATATATATATATATATATATATATATATATATATATCTATGTAAGAAAATGGAATTGTTATAGATTTAGTATTAACTTTCCCTGATTAGACATGGTTTTTGTATCTCCTGAATATGAGAACCACCAATTGCGCCAACTGTAAAGTTCTGTTGTATTGCATGAGAAATTGCATGCAAGCCGTACTATGCTGGGTATTTCTCAGTCTATGGGTATTTTATGCATGATTGGGTGCTAAATGTGTGTGGTATACTGCAGGTTGGCAGGGACATTCAATTGCTACAGCAGGTGCTGTCTCCACTATTGAACGTTGAGGAAAAAGGAACGACTAGCGTGCTGTCTCCACTACTGAACGTGGAGAAAAAGGTTAATGGCAAGAGTGCAGGCTAGAAGGAGAAAAAGCTGTAAAAGGAGGCCACCTCACAAGACCACAACCCTAGCATATAAAAGGGGAAGGAGAAAAGAAGCATACATATATACTACTACTAATATCTAGTATATATTAGCAGTATTAGTAGGAATATTAGGGCTATACAAACTCAAACAGTAGACATTCTCGATAAAATAGATCAAAATGATCGTTATCAAAATGATTTGAATTGTTTTACAAACCCAACATGCATTTTTTTGCATTGGGTTTTTTATTAATTGATAGAAATATCAATTAGTCTACCATCTTTTTTCTTGACAGAAAGAGAAAGATAAAGAGATGGCTCCATGTGCTCTAATTTATTATTCAAATTCTAATCTAAGAGCACTACCAAAGTGTTTCAAATAAGGGTTATCTTGATATAGGTCTACTTCTAGCCTGGATAAACTTAAGTTACATGGAGTCTTTATCAACCTGCTTAACTTAAAGAATCAAATATGAAACTTCATAAACCTTAAAGTTCATAAGATAGGATGAAAAAATAAATTTTTTAAGGTCCCTATACTTATTAGGCCTAGCATTAAATAGATTCAGTATTCACTGGTTCTATGGAATGTATATACACAATATAAACAATGTAACACGCAAGTGCACGTATCGCAACTAAGTAATATAGTGATGAGTGAGTATTATCTCACAAGGAATTGTAACTAGAAATCACTTATAGTAAATTGACCCGTGAATGCTGTAGCAAAAAATGTTGATAGTAAAGAAAAATTGGATTCAGGCACAAATAAGATAAGAAACAAAATAAGGAATTTTGAAATGATATTTGTGACACACTAGGTTAACAGAAGAAAATCAAATAATAATGACAACTAGGTTTGCTTCAGGGTTGTCATAAACTCCTGCACTCGTTTTGCTCTAACTTTGTTGTAGCAATTGCTCTAGTAACCAATTTTACATTTTTGATGGGTCCCTTCTAGAACTACTATTCCCTATCATTCTCAAGGTTAGTTTTATATATTCCTATATAAATCCAACCTAGAGAACTACACTTGATGCTCTTAAACTATTGGGTCATGCGGGACAACTATATATTCCTATATTAGTTATGCATTGGTTTTTCACCAACTCGTAACATTCAAACTTAGTCTAACCTCCATTTACCCTTCTAAGTTAAACGTCAGTTCCAACATTCTACTATTAAGGGTCATTCAACATTAGAAATTTAAGAAATGCAATGATCAGTTTGAATATCAAAAGCAATACTACAACAGAGTCATTCTTTTGCTAAAAAATATCCTTAAAGTTCACAACAACCCATCCGCAATGTAACATCCCCAATTTTTCCTTACGTTACTATTTGAAATTTATTTCTTTCAGAGAGGAGAAAGGATTTTGGATCTCATGGGAGGATTAAATTATTTTACTCAAGTCAAACAAGATCGTAGGAATGGTTAAAATGACATTTATGTAATTTCATTAAAATGGCATTTATGTAATTTCATTGAAATGGCATTTATGTAATTTATGGAGGATGGCTTTTTTATAATTAATGGATGATGGCATTGGCATTTTTGTGATTAAGAGGTGGTAGGTAGGAAATATTTTAATAATCAGAGTTAGGTGGAGAAAAATGTGATAATTATGAGGGAGAGAAAGGAGTGTCGGTAGAAAGAGAAAGGAAAAAAAAGAGAAGGAAAGGAAGAGGAGAAAAAGAAAGGGGAAGAAAAAAAGAAGAGAAAGAGGAAGAAGAGAAAGAGGAAGAAGAAGAAGAGAAAGAAGAAGGAGAAGGAAGTGGAAAGGGTAATCAAGGATTTCTAGGTGGTAGGAATCAAGCACAAGTTTAAGGATTTGTTTAAGGTAGGTTTAACATCTTTTAATAAATTTTGTACAAAATTATATATATGCTTTTAGATTTGTTTAGATGTCATTTTGAATAGCATATGGTTTGGATATTTATATGAAATTATATTTTCGTTGTATGGACATGCATATGGGTGCATGGGATTACATAAAAGAAAAACAAGGGAGAAGTTAGACTAAGCTGAATTTCGGAATAATCTGGGAGGCCTCTGTTTTTGAAATTCTGGGAACTTTGGACAAAAATTTTAAAGAAATGGTCAACATATGAATTGTAGATATATGTCTCACGGATCTATAAGCTCTGAAATTACTTAGTTTTGAGTTCATATGAGTGAGATATAGCTAATTAATTGAGCAGAAGTCAAAATTCAGGATAGTAAAAATAATCATTTTTATCTTTAATTTTCTAGAAATAATCCCTAAGGAATTTAAAGAAATTATGACATAAAAGTGGTAGATAATTGTCTTAGTTTTTATAGGCTTTTATATTACCTCAATTGGAGTCCATATGAGGGAGATATGACTGATTAATTGAGTAGAGGTTGGAATCAGTCTAGAATTCAAATTGGTAAAATAAGTTTTTTTTTAAATTTTCTGAGAATAATTAGTAAAGACTCTAAAGACAGAATAAGCATGACAGTTGTAGATAATTGTCTTAACTTTTTATAGGATTTTAAATCACCTCAATCGGAGTTCGTATGAGGGAGATATGGTTGAATAAGTAAGAAAATGTCACAGAATATGGCCAGGCCGTGTTCTGGGTTGCTTCAGCACGGGTAAGCCGTGTTCGGGGCTGCTTTTAAGCATGTTTGAAGTATTTTTCAAGCATGGTTGTGTCTTGAATATGGTCAGACCGTGTTGGGTGATGGATTATCATATTTTTCACTGTTTTCTGCCTAAAAATAATCTTGTTTGTTGAAATATTTTTAGGAAACATATATCCAAGAAAAATACTTTTAAAATGATGATTTTGGTATCACAAATTACTCTTTTTCTTTATTTGATTTAAAATGAATATTGAATATTGGTATGTGAAGAATGATTATTAATCATTTGGTATAAAAATGATGCATCATATTATGAAAGTGATTAAATGGCAAGCGTAAAACTCATGGCGAGTTGCTTGATAATTATATATTGTACTTGATGAATATGAATTTATATATATTACATTTATATGTATGGATGAATATCGACGGGTTGTATGTCTTGAGACGGTACCGAGTAGGGGACGCCCTATTAGCCTGAATGAGCCAAGGGAGGGCCGCTCCAACCGGGTGACAGTGGTAATGTGAGGGGGCAGGAGGGTGATGTACTCACATTCCCTAATCACTTATTGTGACTGTAGTCGATCGGTCAATATGCGTATAGAAAATTTCATTGACCAGACACCAAGTGAGGCAGGTTATTTTACATTGAGTGTGTGGGTTGACCAGATCGCCGAGTGAGGCAGGTCATTTCAAATGAAGTGTACTAGATCGCCGAGTAAGGCAGGTGCATTAAAAGTGATGATTTTATCTCTAGATCTTAATATTTTCTGTAGCTTATACAGCTGAATATAACTCCTATTTTTTTCTCATTATATTTTATTTATGTTAAGTCTATTAGGAACCTTTGTTCTCACTATTTTGGTGTTATGTTCAGATAAAAAGAAATGAAATGCAACATAAAATGGCGTTACTGATGGAGATCTAGATGTCAGCACCTCCTCCTCACCCTTTGTATTTCAAGGGCGAAGTGCTGTATAAAGACTGTTATTTATGTACTAAAATGTTGTATTGTATAAATATAACATGTGTGAGGTTTGTAATATATATGTAAATATGTATATTGTGTTTTGAATTGTTGTATTGTATAATTATAACATGTAAAAGGTTTGTAATAAATATGTATATATATATATTGTGTTGATACATATGGCGTATTTAACATTCGTAATGTGAAAAAAAAACTGGACGTTACACGCAAACCTAGAGCATTCTACTATTAAGGGTCATTCAACATTAGAAATTTAAGAAATGCAATGATAAGTTTGAATATCAAAAGCAATACTACAACAGAGTCATTTTTTTTTACTGAAAATATGCTTAAAGTTCACAACAACCCATCCATAATCCTAGTTGGAGGCTTAGCCCAGCACCATATCCAAGTTAATTACAACTGAAAATATTAGAACAACCATAATGCAAAGAGGAAAATATAAAAGAAACAGAGGCAGCAAAAATAACAGAAGCACAAAAGGAAATAACAGTTCTATGGAAATATCCTTTCTCTCCCATGTCCAGCTGCCCCTTGTCTAGCCAGGCCAACAGCGTCTGCCTCTCTTGCTCAATGGGTTCCTAATGGAACAGTATCACCCTCTTTTGTACATTCCCGTCAAAAATTAGGGGCTGCTCTGGGTATCTCTATTTTCTCTCTATATCTGCGTGTATATGTATCTTTTATCCTCCGAGCCTTTTATAAGCTAGGATTGTTGTCCCAGTGATATGGCTCCTTTTCAGCTTTTCCCTTTCTGGCCTGCACTTCTGCCAGCGCCTTTTCCTCTACCTTCAGTAGTGGAGACAATCTCTGTTGTGGCAGCCGAGTGCTCCTTCTTCCACACTGGGTAGTGGGAGTATTACTTACTGTAGTAGCAAAGTGCTCAGCCCACCTTCATCGTACCATACAGGATCAGCTCCCAAGCATGCATCCCAATACCATTAGGCTGAAAACGCCTAGCATAATTTGGTTTGCAGCCCCTTTTCTTATAATGCACACTAAATTTTACAATCAGGCTTGATGGGTGTTCTTATATTCAGAAAATGCAAACTCAATGTTAAATCAAGGAGAATTAATACTAAATTAGCCAAAATGCAGAGTAATAAGCACAAAAAAGTATACAATAACTCCACTGAATTAGGGTTAAAAAATCTCCCCAAACTTAGAGCCTTGCTTGTCCTCAACCAACTTCCTCTGCCCACTAAGAACCTCTCCCTACACTACAGCCTTTAAACAAGGTTAGTTTCATGAAGCCATGCTATTGGTTCTTATATCTCAGAATTGTTTCTAAAGTGAAACTACTGCAAGTCAACTTTTTACATTCTTAATCCTCAACCGAAACTTCCCTTGTAAATGTGTGTGTGCATTACGGCTAGTCCTTCAAGAACCAATTGAGTCAAAATCAGTGAAGGTCCTATGACTTCATATGCTAATATATCAAGTCTCTCTTTACTAATGCAAAGATACCAACAGACTAGGGGCATAAAAACAACAGTAAAACCAGGGCATTTAGGGGGTAAATCAACTTATTTCTTTTTTTTTGTTCTTTTTTGTTCTTTTGTTCTTTTTTTCTTCTTTTTTTTTGCAGTTCATTGGTGTCTTTTGCCGTGAATGCCAACATTTGGTATAAAGACACCCGGTTACTTAACACTATCACCTGTTAGGAATTTTCCTACTCATACTTTTGTGTCACTGTTTTACGTAAGAGTACACATGGGGTTCATGCATATCCCTAGTTACTAAGTGATAGTAGAGGCATTGGAGTGGTAACTCTTTTCTCTTCTTCTTCTCTTATATATATATATTGTCCCCCCAAACTTAAGTGTTTATACAAATTGAGCTGAAAAATTATTGAGTTTTTCAATAAAGACTAACCATAGCCTAGTGCTCGTTCATAAGAGAAGGTTCCAATTGTAAGAAGTCAGCATGCAAAATTCCTACATTCCATTAGTCATTTCCTTTCCTCATTGAGTTTCCTTGAACCAACAACAAGCCACAAGAAAATACATGACAGACCTTTTTTTTTTGAAAAATTAAAATATCCTTTCCTAATTAAATTTTTTTTACCTAATTTTTAGACCTAAACCAGTATACCTATGCAAGATCATACGGAACACAGAACAATAGGTTGAACAGAATCAGAGCAACCATAAAGCATTTAACCCCCCTAAACTTAATGATTAACAATGTTCTCACTGCTTATCAAATTGTATACGTCAATAGAAGTCAAAGGATTGCATGTAATACTTAAAATAGAATACAAATAAATAGAAAGGAAGGCAAGAATAGGGGAAGCTTCCCTAAGTTGCATGCAGGATTGCTGCAGCAAACTTATGGAATTGACTTCCTCAAGAGTTTGATGCACTCCGAAGTCCACTCCTCCTTTTGGTTGGGCTTAGGAGCTTTCCATTTCCTTTTCGTTGGGCTGCCATCCATTTTACAATTGGTTCCTCATCCTCTGAAGACTCTTCTTCAACTTTACTCTTTTGTGTGCTCTTTTCTTTCTCTCTGCCCTAGAGAGGTGCTTGTTCTTCTTCACCTTGTAGCTCGGGTTCCTTACTTCCTTGCCTAAAGGGAGTGTTCAATATGTCCATAGGGAATGGAAGGAATGAGAAAAATTGCTTGAAATTTTACTTAAGGGTTTGCTGCAGGGCAATGTCTTTCTGGTGTTGGTATTGCCAAAACTGCTGCTATTGCTTCATGAAAATGGCTTGCTATTTTAGGATGGATGCTTGCTGTTGTAGGAATAGGTTTAATTTCTCTTCTACTGGCTGAGGGTGGTTGGAGTTTAAGGTGCTGGGCCTTCGGGGTGTAGGGGTTCTTGGGTGTCTACTAGTGGTTCTTGCTCTCCCTTCTTTTGTACAATCCGTGCTATAGCAAACGAATTAATTACACCTCCCAGCCTAAACATCTCTTCCTCTTGTGAGACTGGTGTCACACCCTTAAGTTTGGGAACGCGAATAACACTACTATTTGATAACTTTATCTTTATCTATTTGCAATACATTTCATATTATGGCATATCAGGATAATATCATATGTTTGCAAGTTTCCATTATAACTAATTATATATGTCAATGCTACACTTAACAATATTACAACGGAAGCAAAGATCCTGCCTGTGACGTTCAAAGTAACTCTAGAGCACATTTATATTTCAATTTAAACACTAAGAGCCCAGAAACAATTTAGGCTCACCACGAAAGTACGACACTTAGTCTATCAAGAAGCCGCAGGACTAAACTCTGGGTCTTTATCTAAAAACATATCAACAATGTGTAGTGAGTTTTACAACTCAATGAGCAGATAATACCTCATATGACCTTTTAGGTCAACATATGGATTTACTCTTTATTTTAAAACTTTTTACATTGAAAATCGCAATTCAGAGGTACATTCATATGGGACCCGCATTTCAAATATTCTCTGTTCAAATTCATATTCATATTCATTTCATAAGTAATGTTATAAAACGATAATACTATCATAGTATGCATCAACATAATTCTTATGAAAACATTTGGAGAATCCCATATCAGAACCACCATATTAGAGTTTAACCCCTTTTGTACTTTTGTGGTATAGGATTTTCCTAAACTCAGCATCCCACTGAAGTTTGCCCTACTACCATTCAAGAAAACACACGAAGGGACTTTATATGGGTATTTCCCAAGCACATAGCAAGGGAAGGCAAATCACAACTCATATAATTGGCATCTTGCCCATATAGGAGGCATTCCACTCTCCTTCATATATAATCTCACGTGTGTTGGCCCTCACACAAGGCTAGCACCACCTCCTGCTAGCTGAGGCAATCAAGGGGCACCAGGGATAACATCAGCTACTGTTAGCAGATAGTGTTTCTAATAGGATTCCTCCATAAAACCATAATCTCATATATTTCATATTAATCAAAACAGAGGTACTATCATAATATAGCTTTTTCATTCTCAGTACATTACTCTGTCAAAAACTTTCCAATAAGGGAAATCAGGTATACATGCCTATATCCGAGGCAAACATATCATTATATAAATCAATATCATATACATAACATATTTCCTTTGCCATATAATGAGAAATACATTTAAAAATCACATGTTCAATGTGTTTCAAAATTTATTTCAAAAGTCATACTCTTCTTGAACTAGATATCATATTGCAACCGTTTCAGATATTCTAAACCATTTCAAGATCATATCAAAGTATAAATAACTTGTAAACATACTCATTTATCAATTTAAAGTTCAAGAAGAGTAAAGGCAAGTCATAGAAAGAATTATCTACTCACTAGGTAAGAGCCCCAGATTGGATAGCCCAAAAATGCACTTTTTCAATCTCAATTTGATCAAAAAGACCTCAAAAACATATCCGGAGGGTCCAAAAACTTGGAAAATGACTCCGAGAGTTTGGTCACTGTTCACGACTGGAAAATATTGTTCACGCGCGGGCGAAATCACTATTCACCACTAGAAAATATTATTCATCCGTAAAAAATCACTATTCATGACAAACAAAAAGCTGTCAAATGGCTGAAAATATTCATATTCAAAGGTTTATTTAACTTTTGAATCCATTTACAGTGTCAGATTTTCAGTTGGAGGTCTCTAAGTAAGAGTTTCAAAGTTTTCCTTTTTCTGAGATTTTCTACGTCAAATCTGCGGCAATTCAACAGTTGATTTGAAAAATTGATTGGTTAAAACCGTAGTATTCTCCGTCCTGAATCCGTTGGTACCCTCAGTTTAGAGATCGGAAGCTAATAGGTACTCCAGATCTAGAGAAAAAATTAAAAATTACTATTCATCACTATTCGCTCTCACTATTCATCATCTTCGAAAATCTGCAACCTCCGTTCATCTCCCCCTCGTTTCCTCTTTTATTATTATAATTATTATAATTATTATTATTTAATAATTAAATATTTAGATTTATTTTTATTTTATTTCATATATATTCATATAAATACCGTTTTTCACCCTAAAATATCCTAAAAATTTCTAAAAATTTACATTCTCATAAAGTTTTAGTCAAACTCTTAAATCATGATTTTTCTTGATAAAAATCTTAATAAAACAAATCTCAAAATAAATATCTTTATACATATTAAAAAAAGAATATTTTTAAAAATAAAACAAAAATTTATTAGAGGCCAATATAATTATTTTAAACAAAACAATAATTATGTTACTTAAAAGTATATTTTCTTTTAGCAAAACATAATCATTTTTAAACAAATAAAATATATTTGTTTATAGCAAAATATTATTATTTAAAAATAAAATTATCTCCATTTTCAAAATCCTCTCTTTAATTCAAAATTTTCTTTAATTTGAACTTTATTAAATTTACGGCTTTTACAACTGGGACCTTGCTAGCCAAGCATAAGAAGGTAATTAAGGATGAGAAAAGCAGGCTCCCCTTCTTTTGGTTGGCACACACCCTGATTTGTTCAAAGATGACCCTCCCTAGATTAATGGCTCTCCCAGATAGAATGACATCAACCATGGCTACCCAGTCTCGACTTACAGTTTGCCTGTGAGTGGAGGGCAAAAGGCAAGTCTTTAGGAAGTGATACTACACTTTAACCGCTGGTAGCAAGGATGCTCTGTTCACGGTTACAGCTCCTTGGGTAGACTTGTCCCATGAGGTGTCTGGTATACACACCCTCTTCATTGGCACCCGGGTCTTTCTGACTCTTATCCAGTCAGTGGAATCATTAGGGAAGTTTGTGTAAAACTCCCTCACTAGTGGAATCATGGCTGATTGAGGGTGTTGAGCAAAATCCTTCCAACCCCTCTGCTTTACCACTCTCGCTATGTATTCCGGCACTCCCAAGTCATCAACATTTGTAAAGGTGAAACTTTTCTCTCCACAAAACATCCGCTGAACTGTCTCTTCGTCATGTCTCTTCTGGTCCTCCTCTGAAGTAAATCTCTTTGCCTTGCTAACCTTCATAGCGATGGTCTTCACTCTTGGCATGGTGTGCAGATGAAAGATGTGAAGAATTAAACAACAAACCTTTCAGCGAGAGAGAGTATCAGAGGGCGAATGCGAAGAGACAAGGTTACACAGGTTGGAGGAAGTGAATGAGCACTCTGAAGTTGGCAGAGGGAAAATAGGGCTTCGTGATGTATGGGTACCTTTTATTTTTCCTGCTCTTTTTTTACGGGACTACTCATTTAATTTCTTCCTAGCCTAACTTCATTTAGCGTGGTCTTCGTGCCCCAGTTCCATTCATCAGCGTGCCAGAGAAGTACTCCTTACTTCATGATGTAGCAATTTCATGGCAATTCTTTTTCTTCATGGGTTGCTACAAAGTTGTCTTTACTATGACAATTTCGTGGCAAATTCTTGCAACTACATCTTCTAGTCTGATGCTCCTCTTGGCCTAGAAATTTAAACATAATTAAAATTAAAAACAAAATTCAAGCTACCTATCAACTATAAAATGAAATGAAAATTTGCAAAAGTGTGGGTTGCCTCCCATTAGCGCTTGTTTTATAGTCGACAGCCTGACTACATCCCTTTTCATCCCTCTTGCAACTAAATTGAGGTGTGTTAGCATTCCACTTCATCTCCAAGGTAGTGTTTGATCCTCTATCCATTGACCTTAAATGTTTTTCCAGATTTTTCTTCTTCCAATTCAACATCCCCAAATGGGAAAACTTGTTTAATGCAGAAAGGGCTATACTAACGAGACTTGAGATTTCTAGGGAATAGAGTTAATCTAGAATTGAACAGCAGAACTTGTTGTCCTACTTCAAAGTCTTATGGCTGTATTTTCTTGTCATGCCATTGCTTTGTCCTTTTCTTGTAGAGCTTAGCGTTCTCATAGGACTTCCTACAGAATTCATCCAATTCATTTAGCTGCAGCATTCTCTTTTTTATAGGTTGTTCGATAAACCCACAACGCATCATCCAACCTTGAAGACTAGTCTTTTCTAGTTGGGCCAACAATTTTTCAAAGATATTCTTGATTTCTTTGTTTGAGATTTTAGCTTGCCCACTGGTTTTGGGGTGATATGGGGTTATCACCTTGTGTTTAACCTCATACTTGGCCAACAGTGCTTTAAACTATCTATTACAGAAGTGAGATCATCTATCACTGATGATTGCTCGCAAAGTTCCAACTCTGTTGAAGATGTTCTTTCTAAGGAATCTTGTCACCACCTTTGCATCATTGGTTGGAAAAGCTCCTACTTCCACCCACTTTGAAACATAGTCAACAATAACCAGGATATATTGATTCCCGAAACTCGAAGAGAATGGCCTCATGAAATCTATCCCCCATACATCAAACAATTCCACTTCCAAAATGTTGTTCAAAGGTATTTCATGTCTTCTGTATATATTCCCTACTCTTTTGCACCAATCACATTGCATCACAAAAGAGTGGGAATCCTTAAATAAGGAAGGCCAATAGAACCCTGCTTACAGAACTTTTTTTGTTGTATGAATTCCTCCAAAGTTGCCTCCATAGGGTGAGGCATGGCATTGTTGTAGGGTAGGCTCCATTTCTTCCTTCAGAATGCATCTCTTGATCATCTGGTTAGCACACTTCTTGAAGAGATGTGGTTTATCCTAGTGGTAAGAATTGACGTCATGTAGAAATTTCTTTTTCTGCTATGATGTCAAATCTAATGGAAGAAGTCCATTCACCAAGTAATTCACGTAATCAGCATACCATGGTGTATGAATTTGAGATATCAGGAAAAGCTGCTCATATGGGAACTTCTCATTGATTTCCTCTGTAATTTCTCTGTCTTGTTCAAGTCTAGAAAGATGGTCAGCGACTTGATTTTCACCTTTCTTATCCTTGATGTCCAAATCAAATTCTTGTAAAAGAAGCACCCATCAGATGAGTCTTAGTTTTGAATCCTTCTTCTTTACTAAATGTTTGATGGTAGAGTGGTCCATATACACAATCACATTGGGGCCCACTAAGTAAGATATGAATTTTTTAAAAGCAAACACAACTGTAAGTAGCTCTTTCTCTGTCACGGTGTAATTTAGTTGAGCCCCTTGTAGTGTCTTGCTAGCATAGTATATGGAGTGAAACACCTTGTTCCTACGTTGGCCAAAAACAACTCCTAGAGCTACATCACTTACGTCACACATATGGTGATATGGTGATGCCCAATCTAGTGCCACAATAACAAGTGTTGTACTTAGCTTCTCCTTAAGTTCACATAATGCTTTCATACAATCCTCATCGAAGAAAAATGCTCTCTCTTTCTCGAGTAGATTGCACAGGGGCTTAGCAATCTTAGAAAAATACTTAATGAACCGTCTGTAAAATCCTGCATGCCCAAGAAAGCTTTTAATACCTTTCACCAAAATGGGAGGAGGCAGCTTCTCAATGATTTCCACCTTGCCCTTATCAACTTTTAGCCCATTTTGAGAAATTTTATGTTGCAGAACAATTCCTTCTTTCACCATGAATTGACACTTCTCCCAATTTAATACAAGGTTTGTCTTCTCACACCTTTGGAGAACTTTAGCTAGATTTCCCAAGCACAAGTCAAAAAAGTTTCCAAAAATAGAAAAGTCATCCATGAAAGTCTCCACAAAATGTTCTACCATTTCGATGAAAATTGCCATCATGCATCCTTGAAAAGTGGCTGGAGCATTGCATAGCCCAAATGGCATTCTCCAAAATGCAAAAGTCCCATATGGGTATATGAACGTGGTCTTGTATTGGTCCTTAGGTGCTATGGAAATCTGGTTGTACCCTGAATACTTATCCAAGAAGTAGTAGTACTCCCTTCCAACGAGCCTATCTAACATTTAGTCTATGAATGGCAAGGGGAAATAGTCCTTTCTGGTGCTCTTATTTAGCTTCCTATAGTTCATGCAAATTTTCCACCCAGTCATGACTTTGGTTGGGATTAATTCATTGTTTTCATTCTCCACCACAGTCATGCCCCTTTTTTTTGGAACACATTGAACCGGACTAACCCAGGAGCTGTCTGATATTGGGTAGATAATTCTAGCATCTAACCACTTAATAATCTCTTTCTTCATCACATCCTTCACTCGGCTTTAATGGACCCTTTTTCATTGTCCTCTAATAAAATCTTATGTATACAGAATGAGGGACTGATGCATTTAATGTCTGCAAGTGTCCATCCAATAGCTCTTTTTAAATTTCTTCAACACCATGACCAATTAGCTCTCTTGCTCCTCTATAAAAAAATGTTGAAATAATCACTGGTAGAGTGGCTACATCATCTAAGTACAGGTATTTCAGGTGTGAAGGTAATTGCTTTAACTCCAAGGTTAGTGGTTCATCTACTGATGCCTTTGGTATCCTCAATTCTAGGGAAGACATATCCAATGACTCAATCACCAAAATTTACTTTCCCACGCCCTGTGTTGCCTCTATCTAAGCCTATTCTTCTTCTTCTTCTTCACCTTCTGAGTTTGAGCTATCATGCAAAATAGCTTATAGTGGGTCCTTATAATTCTTCTCAAATTGCTCTAATAGTAAAGAGTCAATCACATAAATGACTGAACACTTCTCTACTTCATTTGGAAATTTCATAGATTGGAAGACATTGAATGTGATATGGTTATCTTGCACTTTCATTTTTAGTTCTCCCTTTTGCACATCGATTAACTATAAAATCCACTAGAAAAATAAATTTATCCACCTTAACCAAGACATCTTCTATTTTTCCTTTTGGATATGCTATAGATCTTTCTGCCAGCTACAATGAAACAGTAGTGGGCCTAGCTTCTCTAATCCCCATTTTCTTGAATATTGACATTGGCATGAGGTTAATGCTTGCACCCAAATTATAGAGAGCCTTGCCAAAAAACTGGTTCCCAATAGAATATGGATGGTGAAACTACCTGAATCTTTAAGTTTGGGTGGCATTGTATTTTGCAGCACAGCACTACATTCCATAGTTACAGCAATAGTTTCAAATTCTCCAAATCTCATTTTCTTTGTTAAGATATCCTTCATAAACTTAACATAATTTGGCATTTGTTCTGAAGCTTCCACTAAAGGAATGTTGATGTGTATCTGTTTGAGGACAACCAAAAATCTTTTAAATTATTGGTCCAGTTACTATTTTTGAAATCTTTAAGGAAATGGTGGAGGTGGTCTATTATGCTGAGCGTTTTGCTGTGGCAAAGCTGCAGCATTTTCTTTAGAGATTTCTGCCTCTTTTCTTACCTCCTTAACTTACCTCTGTTTGTTCTCTTTTTTTATCCAGAGGTGCAATAGGATCTTTTTTATTCTACTTCTTGGCTTAGGTTACTTCCACTATCTTTCTACTCCTAAGTGCTATACCTTGCAGTGCTTCTTCCCATCTTCCTAAGGACTTCAGTATTGCTTGGACGTGTCCCTGGAGGTCTATTTTTTAATTCATTAGCTAGCTATCCAACTTAGGTCTCTAAATTCCTTAGTGAAGCAGCTTGACTCTGGATCACAACATCATTTCTTGCCATATATTCTTTAAGCAACAACTCCAAGGAACTCGGGATCTCAATAGGTTGATGCTTTTGCTGCTGAAATCTTGGGGGAAATTATGGTCTCTGAGGGATAGAATTGCTTCCATAGGCAACACTGTGGTTACTTTAAGAAATATTAGGATGCTTTCTCTAACCTGGGTTGTATGTATTTGAATAGGGGTTGTTGTTGTGATTCATGTTCCCCATATAGCATACTGACTCCAAATTTGAAGGAAAACTATCAAATAAATGAGGTCAATTGAACAAAACATAGGATACTCCAGTTTCCTGGGCTGCATTAGCTCCTTGAGGGTGATTCAGCTACTGGTTTTTTAAGATGTTGACTAACGAGGCTATTTGAGCTGTGAGAGAAGTGACCTCACACACCTCACGTATACTAGTAGCTTTTTTTTCAAGACTCTATCCATAGGCCATTGATAGTTGTTACTAACTCATAGGCTTTATTGTATGTGTAACAACTCCATTTATGTAAATTTTTTTTTTTTAAAATACCATGAAGTTATTACCTCGTTACAACTTAACTCAATATAACATTTATTTAATTTATACAATACTGAGTTTCCATACACACTATTATTTTACAAACTACACACCATTATTTTACAAACATTTGTACAAAGATACATATTAGTTCTAATCATCTATATCGACTACTTCCGGGGACACTGGTTCGGGTGGCACGTCCACCGGAATCTCAGTTACATCTACGACAGTTACATCAGAAATAACTGGAAGTTGCCCAAGGTAGGGCACCTCGATCCAACGTACAGAGATAATAAGTGTCATAGAGAATATCTGCATATTTATTCTTCTGAACATGATATGGAAATATAGTGAGAATTAAATCCCAGTAAGTTCAACAATAAATCATAATTTACCATCAATATAGTTCATCACGTCATGTTCAGCTGTATAAACTACAGAAAATATCTTTAGGTCACATGAATGCACTTTATCATGCACATGAAAATTATACAGTTATGATATGTATGGCATGAATAACTATCTTTCGAATTTCATATGTTGGCTATCCACTTATTCTTACTTCAAGCTACCCCGGTCAGGGTGAGTATTCTCTACTTTTCGGTACGGGCTTATCTCGCTCCGTCCGACATGGCACACTTTCTCTTTCTTTTCTTAGTAATATGATCATAACCGTTGGTAGGGCGTCCCCTACTGGTGCACCACACGGATTGCCATGTGACCGTGCTCATTTCTTTTCTTTTCACAATGATAGCCAAAAATATGCTTTCAATAACAAGTATGTTCATCAAAATATAACTATTACCATAAATCATTGGTAATCATGCCATGAACATAACCATTTAAAATATCACTTTATAAAACATTTCCATGTCAAAATTCCATACTAATACCTTAGTAACTGGATAGTAATTGTAGTCTGTAAACAGCGCACCAGAAAAGTTCCCAGGAAAGAGAGGTGGGTCACTAATGGACACGCTTAAGTACCATGTCTTTCCTTGCCAGAGCTTTCCTTAGACATGCACTTTTCACAAATCACAATTTTGTTTTCCAGTAACTAGAATAATTCTTTTCTGATGTGAAAATACTGCAACCACGGAGCATACTAAGATTTTTCAAATAAAACCGGCACTTTCAAAACTTCTTGTAAATTTATATGAGTACTAGGGTAAATTCCATGTTAAAAATTACACACTTAAAATGGTAGTAAGTTCATGCAATGGCAATGGCTATGGCTATACTAGTCATTTATTAAGATTCATCTTCTTTTTTAAATACTAATTTTATTTCTTTATTTTCTTGATGTAGGTTTTCATCCTATCTAACCTTCTCTTACTAATCAGAGCATAACTCCCTCAATTTAACTCTGATGTAGGTGATCTTGGTGTCTATTTCAAGATAAAACAATTATCTAAAACTATTATGTTGAACATTGTAGCGAAAAATTAAGAAACAAAGGTGATATTACTCCATCAAAGTACATGATAATTCCTCTCGGATAGGTTCTGACCTTTACTGACTAATTAGACCATATCTCCCAAATTGGAACTCCAAATTGCGTTATTCCAGTTGGTAAAAATCCATGAGCCATATATCTATAATTGTTATGTTGGCGCGCTATTTTAATTCCCTACAGAATATTCCCAGAAATTCAAAAACTAAAGCATTAATAACATACTCTTCCCTGAATAAACATTTTCTGACCTCTGCTTACTAATCGGATTATATCTACCTCATATGAACTCCAAATTGCATAATTCCAGTGGCTAAAAATCCATGACATACATATCTTTAATTCTTATGTTAACCATTTATTTTAATTCCCTACCAATAATTCCCAGAAATTAAATTACCAAAGATATCCTAACATATTCTTCCCTGATGATTCATTTTCTGACCTTTGACTACTAATCAGACCATAGCTACCTCATATGGACTCCAAATTGAATGATTCCAGTGGCTAAAAATCCATGACATACATATATTTAATTCTTATGTTAACCATTTATTTTAATTCCCTACCAATAATTCCCAGAAATTAAATTACCGAAGCTATCCTAACATATTCTTCCCTGATGATTCATTTTCTGACCTTTGACTACTAATCAGACCATAGCTACCTCATATGGACTCCAAATTGAATGATTCCAGTGGCTAAAAATCCATGACATACATATATTTAATTCTTATGTTAACCATTTATTTTAATTCCCTACCAATAATTCCCAGAAATTAAATTACCGAAGCTAAAAATTCTGCCACCCATAGCCATAACCATGCAGAACTATCTACACCAACCTAAGTATTCAAACATACATCACATGCAAGATAAATATGTAACATGATATAGCAACATCATGACCAATTATCAAAGTTCTAACCTCATATAAATATTATAGATTTCAAAAGTCTTCTTCAAAAAGAAATATTGTTAAACTTACCTTTAGCTTTCTAAACTTCTCCTTCTTCTTCCTTCCTTTCTTCTTCTCTCTTCTCTCCTTTCCTCACTCTACCTTGCTTCTATTTCTCTCTCTTTCTCACTTGGACGAAATTAAAGTGTTGTAAGGGTGGGTTCTCTTATATAGACCACCAAATAATTCACCTTTCATGATCATGGATCTACCTTATCACAATTAAGATACACTTTGTTGAATTTTTGGAAAACAAACAACTTATGTTCTTGTCTTCCTCTTCCTTAGTCAAGATATGCATAGGAAAAGGAGATTTGTATTTTGAAAATTATGATGATATGTTCTTAAGATAAGGGACAAGGTCCCTTTGATTTAGGGATTCATTTAATTTTTCTTTTGTCTTAATCAATTATGATAGGTTGCCTTTTTAAGTGGCAAATTTCTAGCCCTTCAATTTCCATTATTTGGTTGATATTATTTGTGTGGGCTATGAATGTTTTGTCCTAATACCATGTATTATCATACCACTTGCTAAAATTATGAGTGAAGGATATAGATGTTTTTGTCCTAAAGCCTTGTATTATCATGCCACTTGCCTAAATGATGAATGTAGAATCACACCACTTGCTAAATTTTTGTCTTAATGCCATGTAACCTAATCTTTATTCTTATTATTATATCATCATCTAATTTATTTTATTTTATTTTTCCTCTTGGATTTGGGCTTATTCTTACCCATTATGGGCTTGTCCTACCCATTTTCTTTGCTTTGGATAAAATTCTTCCTTTCTTGGTGGGCTTGGTCACATTTTCATAATTTTTGGGCTATTGGTGAAATTACTATATCCTAGTCCAAGTCTATGTTTAATTTCTTGTTTAGGTTATCCAATGGGCTTGCTAGAAACTTATGTGAAGTGGAAAAACTCTATATGAAGTGTCCATAGGTAAAAGCCCAATGTATGGGTAAAGATTTTAAACTTAGTAACTATAGTTCTTGAATTAGGAAAATTACCCTAATTCAATGTTCTTTGAAATTTTTAAGACCTTTACTTGTTTCTAAAAATTTATCTTCCTTATCCAAGAATTTTGCATCTCTTTAGTATGTTATTTCTAATTTCTTTCCTATTAGATTTTCCTTCTTTATTTGTTCTCTTAATGTGAGAAACATTTTCTATGCATATACATAAGGTGAAGAATTTCTAAGGATTATATTTCCTTAGATATCTAAAATATTGTCTAATAAATTTTATTTCCTTAATTTTTTATGTACCTTTATCAATAAAAGAAATGAAATTAAGGATGTTACAGTATGTCTTGGACAAAAGTACTCCATTAGCTACTGCATCCACTATGGTTTTGGTTTGAGCATTGAGACCATTGTAAAAGGTCTCCATTTGGATGCAGTATGGAATCCCGTGGTAAGGGCATCTCCATAACAGCTCTTTGTACCTCTCCCAGGTTTCATATAATAATTCTCTATCCAGTTGTTGAAAAGATGTGATGTCATTTCTCAACCTTGCATTCTTGGTAGGTGGAAAATATTTCATCAAGAACTTCTCGGCTAACTCATTCTAATTGGCAATAGAATCAGGTGGCAGAGAATTCAACCACACTCTTGCTCGGTCTCTTAAAGAATATGGGAACAACTTGAGCTTTAAAACTTCACCGTCACCCCATTCATATTGAATGCATCAACGACTTCTATGAACACTCTCAGGTGGAGGTGAGGATCCTCTGTAGGCATTCCACTAAATTGTCCAGCAATTTGCAACATTTGGAACATCATTGATTTGAGCTTAAAATGAAGAGCTTTAAGTTTTGGCCTTACTATGCTTGGATTTAGCCCATTTAGATTTGGCTGAACATAGGCATTCAAGACTCTATCACGGTCATCCATGTTGACAGCTTCTCTCGGATTGGCCATTGCTGCTACTTGATGTAGACCCAATAGTTCTCTCCTTCTTCATTGAAAAGTCCTCTCTATCTCTAGATCTAATGGTAGTAGCTCCTTGTTTGTCTTATTCATGCACTGATTTCACCTACCTAAAACACCAGGTTGCCTTAAGACTAAAATTTTCCAAAACCAATCAAAATATACAAATAATTCCCGAATTTTCAATTCCCCGGCAACGACGCCGAAAACTTATTGATATAGAATGTATATACGCAATATAAACAATGTAACATGCAAGTGTACGTATCACAACAAAGTAATACAGTGATGAGTGAGTATCGTCCCACGAGGAATTGTAACCAAAATTCACTTATAGTATATTAACCCGTAAATGTTGTAGCAAAAATGTTTGTAGTAAAGAAAAATTGGATTCAGGCACAAATAAGATAAGAAACAAAATAAGGAATTCTGAAATAATATTTTGTGACACACTAGGTTAACAAAAGAAAATTAGATAATAATGAAATCTAGGTTTGCTTTAGGGTTGTCATGAACTCCTGCACTCGTTTTGTTCTAACTTTGTTGTAGCAATTGCTTTAGTAACCATTTTTACATTTTTTATGGATCCCTTCCAGAATTACATATTCCTATATTATTTGTGCATTGGTTTTTCACCAACTGGTAACATTTAAACTTAGTCTAACCTTCATTTACCCTTCCAGGTTAAATGTCAGTTCCAGCATTCTACTATTAAGGGTCATTCAATAGTAGAAATTTAAGAAATACAATGATCAGTTTGAATATCAAAAGCAATACTACAATAGAGTCATTCTTTTACTAAAAATATGCTTAAAGTTCATAATTACCCATCCGCAAACCTAGTTGGAGGCTTAGCCTAGCACCATATCCAAGTTAATTACAACTGAAAATATCAGAACAACCATAATGCAAGGAGGAAAATACAATAGAAACAGAGGCAGTAAAAATAATAGAAGCACAAAAGGAAAGAAGAGTTTTATGGAAGGATCCTTTCTCTCCTACATCCAGCTGCTCCTTTGTCTAGACCGGCCAACAACGTTTGCCTCTCTTGCCCAATGGGTTCCTAATGGAACAATATCAACCTCTTTTGTATGTTCCCATCAGAAATTAGGGGCTGCTCTGACTATCTTTATTTTCTCTCTATATCTACGTGTGTGTGCTTCTTTTCTGCTCCCAGCCTTTTATAAGCTAGGGCTATGGTCCCGGTGATGTGGCTCATTTTCATCTTTTTCCTTTCTAGCTTACACTTCTACTAGCGCCTTTTCCTCTACCTTTAGTAGTTGAGACAATCTCTGCTGTGGCAACCAAGTGCTCCTTCTTCCATGCTGGGTAGTTAGAGCAGCACTTGATGTAGTAGCAAAGTGCTTAGTCCACCTTTATCGTACCATACAAGATCAGCTCCCAAGCATGCGCCCCAATACCATCAAACTGAAAACGCCCAGCATAATTCAGTCTGCAGCCTTTTTTCATGCAATGAACACTGAACTTTACAATCAGGCATGATGGTTGTTCTCATATTCAGGAGATGCAAACTCAATGTTAAATCAAGGAGAATTAATACTAAATTAGCCAAAATGTAGAGCAATAAGCATGAGAAAAGCATACAACAACTCTACTAAATTAGAGTTAACATTCACCTTATCAATTTCTCAAACCAATGATGGGTTCTATTTGACATCTAAATTAAATGGACACTCAAATTGTACCGAATCGTTTTTCAAGCTATTGTTCTCTTGTTTTGTCCCTAAAATTCATAGAGTAAGACATCAACTTCTCAATAAGATCAAATCTTTTGATTACATGATGGACTCTTCTGAAAGAACATTGGTATGCATGTAAATGAGGTGCTCTACCTAACTGACTATAGCCCTTATGCTTTTGATACATATTTTATCATATTATGTGCAGAATTTATTGTTAAGATAAATATTACATGATATAATCTCTTTGACTTTTATTGCTTATAAGTAATATTACATTTATAATCCATCGATATGATATGTCCCATTTATTTCTCTTTGGGATGATAAATGACTTACTTAACTTAGTGGTTAGAGTGTTGCTTTCATACAGCGAGAGTCATTAGTTTAAATCTAATAGTAGGTATTGGTAAAACTTGTTAGATACCAAAGTCAATGGTATCTAATAAGTTTTTTTACCTTTTTCTTTTATTTATTTATAGTGATTTTTATCTTTTCCATCTTATCTTACTCTTCTATTTCATTTTTGTTTATTTTTTGAATTTCAAATTTTTTTTGTTGCCGTAGAATTCAATTCCACTATTTGATTCTATTCAATCAATAGAAATCAAAATAGGTTGTATAAATAGAAGTTTTGTTCATACAACCTATTTTGATTTTTAATTATTTTATTCAAATGCTCTAACTTGTTACAAAATTATATTGATAGCCTCTACTTATGTCCTAGCTCGTATGAGAGTTGGATTTGCCTTAATTGTTTATCTCTTGCCTTCAGCTTTACTTAGGTTGGCTTTTGTTATTTTAAGAGTTTGGTAAGCTTCTTGTGGATCAATGTCACTACCCTTCACCTCATCATTTTCTAAAATAGTGATATCATTATCGCCTATTTTAGTAAAACTGCTCATCAAAGCCATTGTTAACCATTGGCCATTAAGGCATATTCTCCAAATACCTATAACATCCCCAATTTTATTAAGTAGAAAAATAAATTTTTATGGTGAAGGGAAGGAAAGAGAATGAAATGGAACGTTAAAAAAACCTTAGAAAATTATAAAGTGACTAAATGGAAAAAGATAAATCTAGAAGGAGAGAAAGTGTGAATTCCATCCTTTTATTATGAGAAATTAAATCGCATATTACATATTAATGAGATGTATATAGATGAATTATATGTGAGATGTATGCAAGATGCATATAGATGAGATGTATGGATTTGATGTGTGTGAAATGAATGCATGATGCATTGATGAGATGCATATAGATGAGATGTGTGTGAGGTGTATGCATAATGCATTGATAAGATGCTTATACATGAGATATATGTGAAATGTGTAACATCCCTAATTTCATTTCATTTATTAATAAAGGTACATAAATATTTAATGTAACATCCCTAATTTCATTTCTTTCATTAATAAAGGTACATAAATATTTAATTAAGGAAATAAAATTTACTAGAAATTTTTAGATATTTAAGGAAATATAATCTTTAGAAATTATTCAACTTATATGTATGCATAGAAAATGTTTCTAACACTAAGGAAATAGGTAAAGAGAGAAAATCTAATAAAATAAAAATTAGAAATAACATACTAAAGAGAGGTGAAATTCTTGAGTAAGGAAGATAAATTTTTGGGAGGTACGTAAAGGTCTTAAAATTTCAAGAAGATTGGATTAGGGTAATTTTTTTCCAATTCAAGAGCTAGAGTTACTAAGTTTAACATCTCCACCCATAAATTGGGCTTTCACCTATGGACACTTCATATAGAGTTTTTTTCACTTCACATGAGTTTCTAGCAAGCCAATAGGATAGCCCAAGTAAGAAATAAAACATAGACTTGGACTAGGATATAAAAGTTGGACCGATAGCCCAAAAATCATGAAAATGTGACCAAGCTCTCCATGAAAGGTAGACTTTCAGCCAAAGCAAAGGAAATGGATAAGAATGAGCCCAAATCCAAGAGAGAAAAATAAGAATCGTGTGAGGAAATAGTAGTATAATAATAATCAAGATTATGTCACATTGCATTAGGACAAAACATCTATCTCTTACATTCATAATTTTAAAAAGTAGGCAATAATACATAACATTACGATAAAACATCCTTATCCTAAATAAATAATTTCAACCAAGCATGGGAGATTCAAGGGATGAAAATTTGCCACCCAGAAAAGTAAACCTATCATACTTGAGTGTGACAAAACAAAAAGGAAATGAATCCCTAAATCAAAGGGACCTTGTCCTCTAAGAACTCCATTTTTTTACACACACACACACACACACACACACACACACACACACATATATATATATATATATATATATATATATATATATATATATATATATATATATATATATATGTATGTATATTTTTAAAAATCAATGAAGTTATTACCTCTTTACTTATAATTACTTAACTCAAAATAACATTTAATTAATTTAACCAAGCATAACCAAGGTTTAAGGTCTACCATTAACAATGATACAATTCTGAGTTCACATACACATCATTAATCAAACGTAAGTACAAAACTCAAACACATAAATATCTACATCTTATTCATTCATGTTTACCAATTCCAGAGATACGGATACAGATGGTTGGTCCTTCATTGGGATCTTAGACAACTCGACCACAAACATTTTATTAATTTTTGGGATCTGCCCAACATAGAGTAACTCGATCCAACGTTCACTAAACGTTAAAGCCGTAGAAAAATCTTCATAACTAATTTTTTGAACATGATATGGAAATATAGTGAGAATTAAAACCCAGTAGGTTCAACAATAAATCATAATCATCATCAATAATGCTCATCACGTCATGTTCATCTATATAAACTACAACAAATACTTTAGGTCACATGAATGCACTTTATCTATGCACATGAAAATTGTATAGTAATAACATGTAAGGCATGAATATCTATTTTCAAAATATCATATGATGCCTATCAACTTATTTTAATATCAATCTACTCCGATCAGGGTGAGTACTTTCTACTCTCTGGTATAGGCTTTTCTCGCTCTGTCTGACATGGCACACTTTCTCTTTCTTTTCTCATTAACATAATTATAGCCGTTAGTAGAGCATCCCCTACTGGTGCACCATAGAGACCGCCATATGACCGTGCTCTTTTCTTTTCTTTTCACATTAATAGCCAAAAATATGATTTCAATAACAAGTATGTTCATTATACTCACATGCCATAATTTTTCATCAAAATATAATCATTACCAAAAATCATTGGTAATCATGCCATAAACATAATTGTTTCAAATATCAATTTATAAAATATTTCTATGTCAACATTACGCACTTAAGATGGTAAGGAGTTCATACAATGGCAATGGTTATGGCATACACTAGTAATTTATTATTTTCATTTATAAGATTCTTCTTCTTTTTTAAATATTATTATCCTCTCTCACTAAACAGAGCTTAACATGCTCATTTTAAATCCGATTGAGGTGATCTTGGTGTCAATTGAAAGATAAGACAATCCTATAAAACCCTTCTGTTGAATATTTTAGTGAAATCTTAAGTAATCGTAGTGTTACTACTCCCTCAAATACAATGTTATTTCTTCTCGGGTAGGTTCAGACCTCTACTTACTAAACGAACCATATCTCCCTCATACGAACTCCAATAGAGGCAATTCCAAAGCTTATAAAATGCTACGAAACTTATATACAACTTTCATGCTTATCATTTCTTTAGATTCCTTACTAATTACTCCCAGAAAATCGAAAACAAAAACGCCTACATTTACCGCCCTCGATTCTAGATTCATTCTGACCTTTACTCATTAATTAGCCATATATCTCTCATATGGACTCGAAATTAACTGATTTCAAGGCTTGTAGATCCGTGATACATATATCCATATTTATTATGTTAATAATTTCCTTTAATTCACTACAGATTTTGCTCAACAATTGAAAAACAAAAGCATACTTAACATATTCTTCCCTTGTTAGCTAGTTTCTGACCTCTACTTACATATTGGGAAATATCTCCCTCGTCTAGTTACTTCGAAATCTAGTTTCCTAACCGAACCTTTCCTAAGGTTTTAGTTGATCTTTATATTACATCCTTTTCTATTTTCTTTACATCTAATCTTATTCCATCAAAATTTCACCACATTCAAATATACAAAATAGCATCATAAAAATCATAAAATTTTACCACCCGTAGCCATACCTATGCAAAACTTTCTACGCTAACTGAAATGTTCAAAACATCCATCATATGAAAAATAGCAACATCCATGACCAATCATCAAAGTATCAAATATTGTAAATTTCAGCAAAGTTCTAAGATCAAAATCCCATATAAATGTTACAAATTTCAAAGCTTTTCTTCAAAAAGAGATATTGATAAACCTACCTAAATATCTCCCTAACTCACTTAGTGAATTCTTTTCCTTGTTTCCTCTTGAAAGAAGAAGCAAGATTACTCCCTTCCCTTAGCTTTTCTAGCAGCTTAAAAAAGAGAAGGAGGTTGAGTTTTGAACCCCAAGGATGAAGAGAAAATATGAATTCAAGTGGAGATTAAGCTAAATTACCTTGAGTACATAGCCCTCTAGATGTCTCCTTTTCTTCCTTCCTTTCTTCTCCTCTCTTTTTCTCCTTTCCTCACTCTACTTTGCTTATATTTTTCCTCTCCCTCACTTGGATGAAATTATAATGTTATAAGGGTGGGTTGTTCTTAAATAAATTCTCAAGTGGTTTAATGTTCATGATCATGGGTCTACCTTATCATAATTAGGATGCACTTGGTTGTTTTCTAGGGAAAGACAACTGATGTTCTTGTCTTCCTCTCCCTTACTCAAGATATACATAGCAAAAGGAGATTTGTATTTTGAAAATCATGATAAAATGTTCTTAAGACGAGGGTCAATGTCACTTTGATTTAGGGATTCATTTCCTTTTTCTTTTGTCTCACTCAAATATGATAGGTTTGCTTTTTTAGGTGACAAATTTTCAGCCCTTAAGTCTCCCTTGGTTGGCTAAAATTATTTACGTAGAATAAGGATGTTTTGTCATAATTCTATGTTTTATTATCTACTTGTTGAAATTATGAATGTAGGATATAAATGTTTTGTCTTAATGCCATGGGACCTAATCTCAATTATTATTATACTATTATTTCCTCACATGATTTTTATTTTTCCCTTCTTAGATTTGGGCTCATTCTTACCCATTTCTTTTTCTTTGGTTGAAATTCTACCTTTCATGGAGGGTTTGGTCACATTTTCATGCTTTTTGAGCTATCGGTCCAACTTCTATATCCTAGTCCAAATCTATGTTTTATTTCTTGCTTGGACTATCCTATTGGCTAGCTAGAAACTTATGTGAAGTGAAAAAACTCTATATGAAGTGTCCATAGGTGAAAGCCCAACTTATGGGTAAAGATATTAAACTTAGTAACTCTAGCTCTTAAATTAGGAAAAATTACCCTAATTCGATCTTTTTGAAATTTTAAGACCTTTACTTACTTCCTAAAAATTTATCTTCCTTTCTCAAGAATTTCGCATCTCTTTAGTGTGTTATTTCTAATTTTTCCTATTAGGTTTTCTCTCTTTACCTATTCCCTTAATGTTAGAAACATTTTCTATCCATACACTTAAGGTGAAAAATTTCTAAGGATTATATTTCCTTAGATATCTAAAAATTGTCCAATAATTTTTTTCCTTAATTAAATATTTATGTACTTTTATTAATAAAAGAAATAAAATTAGGGATGTTACTTTAAATATTTATGTATCTTTATTAATAAATGAAACAAAATTAGGGATGTTACATTTATCTCCCTCTAAAAGAAATTTTGTCCTCTAAATTTTAGAAATTATCAAATAAGAACAATTGCAGATATTTCTTCTTCATGACTTCTTCTAGTTCCTAAGTTGCTTCTTCTGGAGTCAAACCTTCCCATAACACCTTATCCAAGGGATTAGTCTTATTCCTCAATTGCTTCACGTCGGTGTCCAATATGGATGCCGGTACTAGTTGGTATGTCATGTTCTGCTTTATTTGGATTGGTTCATCTCGTATTACATGTGATGAATCTAGAAGATACTTTCGTAGCTGTGATACATGGAAAACATTATGCAGGTTGGAAAAATTTGGTGGGAGGGTAACTTGATATGCTAACGTCCCCACTTTCTTTAAAATTTGGTAGGGTCCCAAAAATTGTGGACTTAGCTTTCTGGTTTTGAGAAACCTACCAACTCTAATAGTCAGGGAAAGTGTCAGAAATACATGGTCTACTTCCTCAAACTCCAGAGGTCTATGTCTCTTATCATAGTAACTTTTTTACCGACTCTAAGCTGTAAGTATTTTGTTTCGTATCATCCTGATTTGTTCAATGGTTTGTTGAACTAGATCAGGACCCAGCAAGTTCTTTTCTCCTACGTCAAACCAAGATAGTAGAGATCGGCACTCCATATTAAGCTTAGTAGAGGGCCATCTTAATACTAGAGTGATAGTTATTATTATATACAAACTCCACTAAAGGTAGGTACTTATTCCATCCTTTACCTTGCTATATCACACAGGCCTTCAACATAACTTCTAGGGTTTGAATGGTCCATTCTGTCTGCCCGTCAGTTTGAGGATGGTAGGCAGTATTGAACTGTAACTGGGTTCCAAAAAGTTCTTGCAACACCTTCCAAAACCTCAACATAAACCTCAGATCTTTATCAGAAACAATATTTAAGGGAATTCCATGTAGTTTAACTATTTCTTGGATGTACAATTGGGCTAATTTTTCCAATGAATAGTTAATTTTTATGGGTGGAAAGCGAGCAGATTTTGTTAATTTATCAACTATTACCCAGATAGAGTCATGTCCAATTGAAGTCTTAGGTAAGTCCACCATAAAGTCCATTGAAATATTTTCTCATTTCCATTTTGGGATCTCAAGAGGTTGTAGAAATCCCGCTAAATTTTGATGCTCTACCTTCACCTTTTGACAAATTAAACATTTCACCACAAACTCAGCAATGTTCTTTTTCATCCCTGGCCATTAGTATATCTTCTTTGAGTCTTGATACATTTTAGTGGATCCAGGATGGACTGTGTCTTACTCTGATGTGCTTCCTACAGGATCTTAGTCCTCAATTGTTATTCTTGAGGGATACAAATCCTTCCTTGATACATGATTGCTTCATCTTCCAAGACAGAAAAATTATCTTAATCTTGGTGATCTTGTAAGTATTGGTCGTGAGTTTAAACCTCTTTAATCTGGGCTCTAAGGTCACACTTTATACTCAAACCATTAATGATTACCTTCTTTGGAGTAAGAGTAGTGGCCAGCTTCAAATTTCAAAACTCCTTAGCATCTGCATCTTATACACCACCATTAAATCCTAGTAGGTTCAACAATAAATCATAATCATCATCAATAATGCTCGTCACGTCATGTTAATTTGTATAAGCTACAGTAAATATTTTAGGTCACGTGAATGCACTTTATCTGTGCACATGAAAATTGTATAGTAATAACATGTATGGCATGAATATCTATTTTCTGAATATCATATGATGGCTATCAACTTAGTTTCATATCAAGTTACCCTAGTCAGGGTGAGCACTTTCTACTCTCTGGTACGGGTTTTTTTGGCTCCATTCGATAGACCACCATGTGACCGTGCTCATTTCTTTTCTTTTCTTTTCTTTTCTTTCCTTTTCACATTAATAGCCAAAAATATGATTTTAATAAGAAGTATGTTCATTATACTCACATGCCATAATTTTTCATCAAAATATAATTATTACCAAAAATCATTGGTAATCATGCCATAAACATAATTGTTTCAAATATCACTTTATAAAATATTTCCATGTCAAAATTACACACTTAAAATGGTAAGGAGTTCATGCAATGGCAATGGCTATGGCATACACTAGTCATTTATTATTTTCATTTATAAGATTCTTCTTCTTTTTTAAATATTATTATGCTCTCTCACTAAACAGAACATAACAACCTCATTTAAATCTGATTAAGGTTATCTTGGTGTTAATTGAAAGATAATACAATCCTCTAAAGCCCTTATGTTGAACATTTTAGTGAAATCTTAAGTAATCGTAGTGTTACTACTCCCTCAAATTCAATGTTATTTCTTCTTAGGTAGGTTCAGACCTCTACTTACTAATTGGACCATATCTCCCTCAAAAAAACTCCAATTAAGATTATTCCAAATCTTAGAAAACGCTAAGAAACTTATATACAACTTTTATGTTTATCATTTCTTCAGATTCCTTACTAATTACTCCCAAAAAATTGAAAAACGAAACGCTTACATTTACCACCCTAGATTCTAGATTGATTCTGACCTTTACTCATTAATCATCCATATCGCTCTCATATGGACTCCAAATTAATTGGTTTTAGAGCCTATAGATCCATGATACATATTTCTATATTTATTATATTAACAACTTCCTTTAATTCCCTACAGATTTTGCCCATAAATTAAAATACAAAAGCAAACTTAACAGATTCTTCCTTGGTTAGCTAGTTTCTGACCTCTGCTTACTTATCGGGAAATATTTCCCTCATCTCGTTACTTTAAAATCTAGTTTCCTAACCAAACCTTTCCTTAGGTTTTAGTTCATCATTATATTACATTCTCTTCCATTTTCTTTACATCTCATCATATTCCATCAATTTTTTCACCACATTCAAATATACAAAATAACATCATAAAAATCATAAAATTGAACCACCAATAGCCATACCTATGTAAAACTTTTCACACCAACCGAAATGTTCAAAACATCCATCATATGCAAAATAACATGTAGCATGATATAGCAACATCACTGACCAATCATTAAAGTAGCAAATATTGTAAATTTTAGCAAAGTTCTAAGATCAAAATCCCATATAAATGTTACAAATTTCAAAGCTTTTCTTTAAAAAAAGATGTTGTTAAACCTACCTAAAGATCTCCCTAGCTCACTTAGTGAATTCCTTTTCTTGTTTTCTCATAAAAGAAGTTGCAAGATTTCTCCTTTCCCATAGCTTTTCTAGCATCTTAAATAAGAAAAGGAGGGTGAGTTTTGAACCCCAAGGATGAAGAGAAAAGATGGATTCAAATGGAGATTAAGCTAACTTACATTGAGTACATAATACTCTAGACTTCTCCTTCTTCTTCCTTCCTTTCTTCTCCTCTCTTTTTCTCCTTTCCTCACTCTACCTTGCTTTAATTTTTCCTATCCCTCACTTGGATGAAATTATAATGTTATAAGGGTGGGTTTTGCTTAAATAAGTTATCAAGTGGTTTACCTTTCATGATTATGGATCTACCTTATCACAATTAGGATGCACTTGCTTGTTTTTTGGGGAAAGACAACTCATGTTCTTGTCTTCCTCTCCCTTAGTCAAGATATGCATAGCAAAAAGAGACTTGTATTTTGAAAATAATGATAAAATGTTCTTAAGACAAGGGACAAGGTCTATTTGATTTAGGGATTTATTTCCTTTTTCTTTTGTCTCACTCAAGTATGATAGACTTGCTTTTTTAGGTGGCAATGTTTTTGCCCTTGAGTCTCCCTTGCTTGGATGAAATTATTTATGTAGGATAAGGATATTTTGTCATAATGCTATATATTATTACCTACTTGTTAAAATTATGAATGTAGGATATAGATATTTTGTCTTAATACCATGTGACCTAATCTCGATTATTATTACACTACTATTTTCTCACATGATTCTTATTTTTTTTCTTCTTGGATTTGGGCTCATTCTTACCCATTTCCTTTGCTTTGGCTGAAATTCTACCTTACATGGAGGGCTTGGTCATATTTTCATGATTTTTCGACTATCGGCCCAACTTCTATATCCTAGTCTAAGTCTATGTTTTATTTCTTGCTTGGGCTATCCTATTGGCTTGCTAGAAACTCATGTGAAGTGAAAAAATTCTATATGAAGAATCCATAGGTGAAAGCCCAATTTATGGGTGGAGATGTTAAACTTAGTAATTCTAGCTCTTGAATTAGGAAAAATTACCCTAGTCCAATCTTCTTGAAATTTGAAGACATTTACTTACTTCCTAAAAATTTATCTTCCTTACTCAAGAATTTCACCTCTCTTTACTATTTTATTTCTAATTTTTCCTCTTAGGTTTTCTCTCTTTACCTATTCCCTTAATGTTAGAAACATTTTCTATGCATAAACAAAAGGTCAAGAATTTCTAAGGATTATATTTCCTTAGATATCTAAAAATTGTCTAATAAATTTTATTTTATTAATTAAATATTTATGTACCTTTATTAATAAAAGAAACAAAATTAGGGATGTTACATTAAATATTTATGTACCTTTATTAATAAATGAAACAAAATTAGGGATGTTACATGTCCTTTGTCTTAAGAACATTTTATCATGGTTTTTAAAATAAAGATCTCCTTTTGCTATGTATATCTTGACAAAGGGAGAGGAAGACAAGAACATGAGTTGTCTTTTCCCAAAAAATAACCAAGTGCATCCTAATTGTGATAAAGTACACCTATGATCATGAAAGGTGAACCGGTTGATAGTTTATTTAAGTAAAACCCACCCTTATAACATTATAATTTAGTCGAAGTGAGGGAGAGAAATAATAGAAGCAAGGTAGAGTGAGGAGAGGCGAGAGAGAGGAGAAGAAAGGAAGGAAGAAAAAGGAGAAGTCTAGAAGACTAAGTACTTAAGGTAAGTTAGCTTAATCTCTACTTGAATTCATCTTTTCTCTTCATCCTTTGTGTTCAAAACTCACCCTCCTTCTCTTATCCTATTCTAAGTCTATGTTTTATATCCTAGTCTAAGTCTATGTTTTATTTCTTGCTTGGGCTATCTCTAGGTTTAACAATTATCTCTTTTTGAAGAAAAGTTTTGAAATTTGTAACATTTATATGAGATTTTGATATTAGAACTTTGATGAAATTTATAATATTTGCTACTTTGATGATTGGTCATGGATGTTGCTATATCATGTTACATGTTATCTTGCATATGATCAATGTTTTGAACATTTAGGTTCGTGTGAAAAGTTCTGCATAGGTATGGCTACAAGTGGCAAAAAAAATTTAGGATTTTTATGCTGCTATTTTGTATATTTGAATGTGGTGAAAAATTGATGAAATATGATTCGATGTAAATTAAGAAGAAAATGGAAGAGGACATAAAATAATGATGAACTAAAATCTTAGGAAAAGTTTGGTTAGGAAACTAGATTTCAAAGTAACCAGGGAGGCTTATATTTTTTAAATTCTAGGAAGAATCGGTTAGGAATTCAAAGAAATGGTTAACAAGAAAAATGTAGGATCTATATCTCATGGATTTTTAACCATTAGAATAACTTAATTTGGAGTCCAAATGAGGGAGATATTGTCTAATTAGTAACCAGTGGTCAAAAAATGGTTAGTCAGGGAAGAATCTGTTAGGTATGCTTCTGTGTTTGAATTTCTAGGATATATCTATAGGGAATTAAAAGAAATGGTTAACATGATAAATATAGAGATATGTTTCAAAAAATTTTAACCACTGGAATCATTCAAATTGGAATCAATATGAGGGAGATATAGTCAGATTAGTAAGCAGAGGTCAGAAACTAGCTAACCAGGGAAGAATCTGTTAAGTATGCTTCTGTGTTTGAATTTTTGGAAAAACTATGTATGGAATTAAATGACATTTTCAACATAATAAATATAGATATATGGATCACGGATCTATAGGCTCTAAAATCACTTAAGTTAGAGTTCATATGAGGGCGATATGGCTAATTAATTTGTAGATGTCAGAATTAGTCTAAAATCCAGGGTGGTAAATGTAAGCTTTTTTGTTTTAATTTTTCTAGGAATACTTATTAATTAATATGAATAAATGATAAACATGAAAGTTGTATATAATTGTCTTATCTTTTTATAGGCTTTGAAATAAACTCAATTGGAGTTCGTTTGAGGGAGATATGATTACATTAGTAAGTTGAGGTCAGAACCTACTCGAGAAGAAATAACATTGAATTTGATGGAGTAGT